>JAUIMM010000061.1:4790000-6060000 GCA_031769625.1 Taudactylus pleione | reverse complement strand
TTGTCATCATTGTGTTATATGAAATGTGGTCCGTTATTAATGGAGGATGGAGCAGGGGAGCTGTGCAGAGCAGTGAGGGGACCTCCATGTTACCATATCCATTCAACTGTGACCATTTTGTGGACTAGTATAGTGTGTATAACCGTTGCATAACACACAGAGCTGTGCTCCTCACTCACTCCTGTAATTTCTTTTGGGGGAACAGTGATCTGGCTCCTACAGTTTCATCTTGGCTCCTAGATTTTAGAAAAATTTGTCAAGCCCTGTGTTAGTATATGTAGAATCAGAGTCGGACTGGCTCACAGGGGTACAGTGGAAATCCCCGGTGGGCCCCACTGCCTGAGGGCCCAGCCACCTCTACTAATGTCAAGTTTCAGACAGTGCACTTGAATTATACATAGTTTTTCTATTACAGGGTCAGTTGGCTGCTAGAGCAGGAACATGGATGAACAGACCATGTACTGTAGTAGTCATGTTGTCTCCAGGCTATGTCCTCTACAATGGTTGGCCAAGCCACTGTGGTGGCTGCACCCAACCTTTAAGCATGGGCCCCACTGGGGGGGGTTAGGTTTAGGTAGCGGGGAAGGAGGGTTAGGGGGAGGGTTAGGATACTTTCCGACAGGTGTAGGTATTATGACTGCTGGGATGCCAAGGGTTGGCATCCGGCACCCAACCTTCTCCCTCTACTCTCATCTGTCCACTCCTGTCCCACTCCCACCTACCTCTCTCTCTGTGTTCTCTGTCCAACTAACCCCATTTGTCACTCTCACTGTTCCCCTCCCCAAGCCACTAGCTATTGAGTGCAGTTTTTTTATACTCTTCCCCCTTCTACCTTCCTCTCTCACCTTCATCCCCATCTCTTTTCACCTGCCCCTCACTTATTCAGTCTCACTCTTTTCCCCCTCACCCCCCCTCAGTTTTTCCTCCCCCACTCTATTACTCAACCTTTCCTGTGTTTCTCTCTCTTCTCCTCTTCCTCCCTTCTCTCTCTCTATTATTGGACCTTCTTTCCCCTGTCACATACCCTTTTTGCTCTCCCTCCACCCTCTTTTTTTCTCTGTAATTTATGGAAGTGAGAGGGAGCTGCTGTACTGTAGGTCTACAAAACCTTTTCCACTGATAGAAGATAGACAGGGAAAGGTGAAGGTATACAGCTTCCAAAATACAGTCAGTCATGTCAGGGCATGGCCATTTAAAACCATCTTTTTACCTCTCAGGTGCCTGTCCAGGCTAGCACTGAGGTCCACTAGCACTGAGGTCCGCTCGCACTGTGCATCACTTCCGGATAGCACAGAGGTCCGCTCACGCTGCACATCGCTCCCGGCTGTGCTGTGGTCTACTCCTGTCCCGTCTTCTCAGTGTCCTGTCACTGAGCATGGAGATGGCTCACCGCAGTCACTTGCTCACAGCGTGTCTCCCCAGCATGATGGTATACAAACTGCACGCCAGAGTTCCCTCCAGAACAACAGTATGGGCACAGCCATGTTGGACTCGGTCCTCCACCACTCAGAGTGCTGCTCCCATACCAGCTATTGGCAGCATCCAATACCTGGGAATCCTCCCTTATAAATTAAATTTCCTGACTGGCCTCTGTTGCCAGTACAATGTCGCTTCTTGCTGAAGTTACTGCTCAGTACTGAGTTCCAAGGTACTCTGTATCTGAACGGTCCCTGGGGGTGATTCAGAAAGGATCGCAATTGCAAAGCTGCACGCAGGCAGCGTTGCAATTGCGATCCTTGCAATAATGCAAATGCAGCAGGAGGTGTATGACACCCCCTGCTGTATTTGCGATCCCAGCACTAGTCGTAGGTTGGGATCACCTTCGCGACCATCGGTGGTAGATGATCGTGATGGTGGACGGCGCTGGCCGGCCGGCCGGCCAGCTGAGTAAGTTTCAGCTTACTCAGGCTGTCTGGCTTGCGAGCCCAGCAGACTGCATAAGTCCATGCAGTCTCTGGGCTTGTCACTCCAGGAAAAGAGGACGGACACACCTCATTTCCAGGAACACCGGCCGTTCCCGCACCGCCCCTTAAATGCCTTTGCCTGTCAATCAGGCAGAGGCATTCAAGGGCTTGCGTGCGTTAAAGCAAGACCCATTCTGCACACTCGCAAAATGGGTCTTGCACATGCGCAGATTCCTGATAATCGTGAATCTGCATTCAGCAGTGCACTTGCGTTATATCCAGTTTCTAGATCTGGCAAAACAAGTCTCCTATACCATCTTGCACACCAGTCTGGTTTTTTCCACTGAGACTTGTTCTTACAGCAACCGCTTCTAACATCAGACTCTTACCAATTAAGTTCATCAATTCATCAACCGATCAAGTTAATAAATTCATCAATATCGGTCCCAACCGATCAAGTTCATCAACATCAGTCCCAACCGATCAACTAATCAATTCATTAATATCGGACTCATATCAATTAAGTTCTTCAATTCTTCAACATCGGATTCAATCCCATCAAGTTCTCAACATCAGTCTCAAATCGATCCAGCTCCCAATCCAGCATCGGTCCCAATCCGATTCTGCTCATTCATTCAGTATAATATATTAAGTTCCATTCCAACCTGCAGTTCAAAAAAGACTTTCTATTCCTCTTTTCGCCTTCGGGCCCATCATCCACTGCCATATCTCTACCTCCTCACTTCTATGCATGAGGAAGTCCTGGCTCAAAACACCCAAGTTCATCCACGCCTCTCAAATCACTTTTTCAATCTCCCATGCCTGTTCCAACCCAAAACCAACCCTCAGGCATGACAAGTCAGCACTGACAGGGCAGCCCGAGGCTTAACTTGGAGGAGCCATCAGCAAAAAACAATTTGGCGGCTGCAGCGGTCCATCAGCCTGCAGGAGGTGATGCTGTTCATCCGAATAGTGCCTGGTCCCCCTACATATTTCTCTTGTTTCTGTCCCATATGGGGGGCACTTACTTATTCTGTCCCTAGCAGTCACTGAGGGCTGTGAGGTAGGCAGGTCTTCCTCTCAGCTCTAGTGCACAGCTGCTGGACAAACATCTAAGAAGATTATGTTACAGATATTTGTTTAGGATGTAAGGTAGGTTACTGATGTGTGTCATTTATTAGTGCTAAAAGGTATTGCCTGAGATGCTTCCAAACAAATGTACACAACTCTCTTTTTGCTCCATTTTAATTTTAACCAGTCACCCAAACCCGGGGTGTATTACCGCCCCGTACAGTGAGCCCCTTCTATGAGCAGTGAGCCCTCCTCAGCTGCACATCTTACCTTGTGCGCCGGAAAGCAGATCCCTCCTCCTCAGCGGCTCCATTTCCCCACTGATATTCGGGAATATGGCACAGTGAGAGAGTCTTTGCTTTCACTGTGCAGTGCCATCTTCCCAAAGAGGTCACTGGGAAGATGGCACCCTGGAAGAAGATGGACCCGCTTGCTGGAGCAAGGTAAGTAAACTTTAGGTGCAGGGTGTGCGGTGAGTGGCACACCCATTATATATATATGCCTATGCACCAAGCCACACTCGCACAAATCACAATACTACACACACTATACCCAACCCCCAGACACAGATACATACCCCTCATTCAAAGTGTCTATCTGGTCTTGCACTTGTAGCACTGCGTGTGGAGCAGTGGGGAAGAGAAGAGATAGAATGGGCGTGAACTCATGGAGAAGGGAAACATTTACTACTTAACTCTTGACCTAACTGACAGTTTGTACAACTTGAGACTGCTCTGCGGTACCTAGCGTAATTTACATCTCTAGTAGTTTTGTGGGAGGTGGAAGGGGTCAATGGTTACAATATGTTACAAAGTCTATAAATGGAACAGCAAAGGCAACATCAACATTGTAGAATGTAAAGATACATTTAATTAACCAGATAGCAGCACTATTTAGATTTAATATTTATATTTTAATATCAGAGTGTGGCAAATAGACTTCTCTTTACACAGCTTAACTTCTTAAAACATTTCAGGATTTACTGCTTACATAACGGTTGCTAACAGATTTACAGCACGCAGCAAGCTGGTTTAGTCTTACTGGCCATTTACTAAGTAAGGTAGAATGCAGAGAACATCCTATCTAATCTGCCACAACTAGTAAAACTGGCAGTTACATTCTGATTGGTTGCAATGGATTACAGCACCTACTGCATTTTCCACCATAATACTAAAGATGTTACAGTTGTACTTGGTGTTTTATTGTGTTTTTGACTCCGTACAGCAGCAGAGTTGATTCTGAATAATGTTTTAAACAGATCGACTTAGGACGGGAATGTAATTCAAAGATAAAACAATTCATTTTATTAATGATAGGATACAAAAGTTCCCCAAGTATCACGTAGAGTAGACATTAAACCTCCACGGGAAGTGAGGTAAGCACTGTGAAAGGTAAAACAAAGTGACAAAGTGTTCATATTTATATAGTATATATCGTCCTTCATATACAGCTCTATTTGCCGTAATATACCTGAACAGCGTTTCCCTACTTCTAGTATATATCAAATAACAATACCTAATATTACTGAACAGTGGACCTGATTCAGACCCACTCGCAAGCGGGTCGATGTTGCGCACAACGGAGGCGGCTTCATCGTGCGCATGCGCGAGACCCGAATAACGACGGCCAAGCCGTCGTCATGGGTCTTGCACCAAAGGGGGCGTGCTGTCGATGGTGATTGACAGCACGCCACCTTTGGTGGGCGTGCCAGGGGCGTGGCTGCCCAGACTGAGGCGTTCCCATGGGAACACCTACCGTCTGGGGCCAGCCCCACTGATATCACTAGTGATGTCAGTGGGAGTGCTTTTGGCTCTGATAGAGCCAAAAGCACTCCAGGGCTTGCGGCAGCGAGACCCTACCGCAAGGGTCTCGTCGCAAGCTCGATGGTCGCGATGGTCTTGACCATCGCGACCATCATTTTGGCCGCTTGCTATAGCTGTGGGTGGTCACCCACAGCTATGCGAGCAGCCAGGAGGCCGCTCCAAAAAGGAGGAGGGACGGCCCTGATTGAGAGCTAGCGCTCTGTCAGAGCGTCCGGCTCTGAATCAGGGCCAGTGTTTCCCTAATTTATTTAGGTATATATCAAATAATAATACCTAATATTACTAAACAGTGTTTCCCTAATGCTAGTATATATCAAATAACAATACCTAATATTACTGAACAGTGTTTCCCTACGTCTAAGTATATATCAAATAACAATACCCAATATTACTGAACAGTGTTTCCCTAATGCTGGTATATATCAAATAACATTCAATACCTAATATTACTGAAGTGTTTCCCTAATGCTGGTATATACTGTATCAAATAATACCTAAAATTACTGAAGTGTTTCCCTAATGCTGGTATATACTGTATCAAATAACAATACCTAAAATTACTGAACAGTGTTTCCCTAATGCTGGTATATACTGTATCAAATAACAATACCTAAAATTACTGAACAGTGTTTCCCTAATGCTGGTATATACTGTATCAAATAACAATACCTAAAATTACTGAACAGTGTTTCATTTCTGCTGGTAAATACCCAAAAACTATACCTACTATAACTGAATAGTGTTTATCCTATCTCTGATATATAGCCAGTAACTTTACCATTATAGTTGGCTTGCAATATAAATTGTTTGTAAAATCATAAAGTCCATTATAAAGACTGTGAAATTATAGGGGGTGAAGGGCAGAAGATTTGGCAAAAACAGTGTAAGCCCGAGCCATATTAAATGTGCTTACCTAAACACTGTTTATATGAAAGCAATTGTGATTTATTGATTACAGGACATTCAATCAGCAGCTCCACTAGTCTTACGTCTTGGCTGGTTACACTGATTTTACTTAGACAGTTTATTTAACGTGTTTGGATGATCAATAGTATGCAAATAATCTGACATAATCTCACAATGTTGTCCATACTTGACCTTCTCTGAGTTATAGGAATACTAAATAACCTCACCAGAAAGGGTAAACATTACCATATGAAATATATACACTAATAGGTTATATATTAATAAGACACTTATAAGAATGAACATTTGGTTTCACAGTTTTAGTTTGGTTACAAGAAACATTAAAACTGATTAAAAACATACATTGCCAGGTAGTTGCTGGATGCCAGATATAAGTACAGAGATGTATATGCTACAAAGAAACATCATAAAATATATGTTATATATTCAATTAATTGAATAATTAGCTTCAATAAACAGAGCAGGTAGAAATTAGTTACATTTTACAAACACCACAATATTGGCACACACAATGGTAAATACTTAAATCGATAAATTAAATGCACATAAAACAATAATTTAGATTATAGACTTCATAGTACAGTTTATGGCAGAAAATAATAAACATTGTATTAAAGAAATTATGGCAGAATAAACTTGTAATTTTTTTCCAATATTCTCTGAAATGAGAATAGTATTTTCTGAAAACACACGTTTTAATTTTTTTTTTCCAGCAGTTACTGCAGCTTTGAAAGTTTATATTTTTATTGTCATTGATACTTTGGCTTTTAGGATTGAAGAAAGATTTACTTCAGGTGCAAAACTTTTATTTATATAAAGGATGTTCTACTGCCATCTTGTGGACAACAGTAGAAGTACATAAGTAGTCTATTTAAAATGGTCTATTTAGTGAAAAATAAGCAACTCTCAAGTAAGGAATGTCAACATGTAGTATACACACCAAGAGGTCCTGGTCTACAGTCGATTACAATTATCATTTAACATTACAGTTTGTAATTGTAAAATATTATAGATTAATTGTGGATTATTTTCAAAAGTTGTAGATTAAAATAACAAGGCATTTAAGTATGTAAATACTGGCTAATGCAAGAAAAACCGCAAAAGACAAGTGGGGGAAAACCAAAAACACACTAATGTTTTGATTTGAAGCCTGATCTAGGAAGTCACACAAAAAATATATTACAGGATCTGTCCGTTGTTACTCCGAAAGAAGTAATTAGATAGAAATTGGAAATATTAAACAAATCCGGTGGTTCTGGCTTTCTTTTCTGTATTTTCATAAATCAACATACCAAAATCTAATGTAATAATCATTCCAATTATTAAGTCATTTGTTTTACTTTCATTCAACCAAATCCTGGTGGAAAAAAACTGTAATGGCTCTCCTTAACTGCTAACATTTTTGTGACTGAGTGTAATCTGGATAACACTGGACCTACAGATTCAAAGTCTATATATATTTAGTGCACAGGAAGCACAGTTTAAAACAATTTAGTTTTATTCCTTGTTTATAATTGACACAAATCTAGACATACCATAGCACCACCACACAGGAATGTGTGCATATGGCCACTACATGGAAGTTCTTCATTTAAATTAGAAATAGACCAGTGGTTCTGGGGTGCCTCGGGACACTTGCAGGGGTGCCTCAGCTTTGTGGCCTAGCACCAAATCAAATTCTTTATGGTCAATGTAATGTAAATATGTGGACAAACAGATGCGCGAACCTGTCCACCACCACATAACTGAACCTAAGGATGACAGCTAATCACAATTTACTTACATTTTTTTTTCCTGAATTTCTCATTAACAAACTTTTGGCTTAGGGGTGCCTTGAAAACAATGCTGATACTCTAGAGTGCCGTGGAAACCACTGAAATAGACATCTGAACATACTAATCTCTGTGTTCTCTGTTGGATCAATGCTGGTTTCAAACAATCTTCTGGGTTAACAATGATTTCCCCTTGCATACTTATATCCAACTTCAGTTAAATTCCATGACCCCTATTGCCTGAATACCTTGCATGATTATCCTAAATTATTGACTTACTAGCATTTGCACTTGCTGTTGACAGCATTTATTATGTGATGTGTTTTTTCCAACACTGCCTGGTGTATTTACTTAAGGTCAATGGCAGAAGTGCCAGCACTAACAGAAAATTATTGTAGTCAATATAAAGTTTACTATTTAGGAAGTGATCTCATATTTTGGTCTCCTCTAAGTTCTTTATACACTTCTAAACTGCTTGTATTCCTCTCCCTTTGCCGGATTTAGAGTAGGGAGATTGTGTGTGTATTAGCTCAACTCTAAATTGCAGTCTATAAATAAAGCTGCCCGGTATCTTGTATACACAACCAGGCAGTATTTTCCCTGTATACAAAATAAATTACATTTGCACTGCTTGCATTACAGCATGATTTGTCCTGGTGCAAATTTGTAATCATAAATATATTTGCTTCTAAAGCTACCTACACACTATACAATTATTGGGACGAATTGCTAATAACACTGCACAACAATGAAAATGTTTCCAATGTAAATATAGTTACTTCTAATTGATTTCAGCATGCAAAGAATGAATATGACATTTAAAACTCTCAGTTAAAGCTGAGTTCCGAGATATAGCCCATTTATGACGATGTAGGGGTATTCCTAGTGAAGTGGGCAGATTGGAGAGAATCTTACCAGCAATCTGCGTTCCGCTCAGAGGGGGCAGGGCCTAATAACCCAATTAAATGAATCAGTTATTTGTCCCCTCCCCTATTCAAATATATGCGATTCACAGGATTACCCCCACAAGATAACTGTGGTGCACTGAGTGACAAGCATAGTGAGCGATTCCACCAAGACATTTCAGCAATGGAACAAAGATATCAGGGTAGGTGAATCACTACTGTTGGACAGTGACAAGAGATGCCCCAGAAGAGGAGTACAAGCGACAAGCAAAGAGAAAGCACCCCCATGAATAGGCCACTATATTAGATAGTACTTTCATATGCTGTATGTTTGTTTCGTATGCTGTATGTTTGTTTCGTTTTGTGTTCTTATTTGTGATTGATTGAATTAAAACAACTGTTATTTATTTTCTATCAAGAAAATATCAGATTATATTAAAATAGCTTTTCACTATGACTATATTACTAATGTACATACAGTATAGTGCAAGTAGTGTAGCTCAAAAAATAGAGCTAGTAAAAACATTCTGAAATCATTTTAGTTTTTCTTGACCTCAAATTAGTAATGTATGACTATTTTTAGAAAGAAAACAAAGTAAAAGTATTAATTTGTTGTACAGTGTAATCGGGTGATCGGTCTGATTTATTGTATAGTTAGTATGAACGATCGTTTCAGTATTTCACAGATAAAACGGTAAGAAAACATCCACAAACGCATTCCTTCCATTATCTGATCTGTCGGTCAAGAACGAAAATCTTGGCCGCTATCGAGCATTATGTGTGCATTCCCAATAATCTGCCCATGTTTCCTGTGTTCTCCTGTCACTATGTTATCATCCTTGCAAAATCAGTGTGGTGTGGTGATCGCTAGCTTCTATGGAAAAATGACATAATGTGTAGCACAGATATTGGGGATGGCAATTTGCTGAAGAATCGCCCCGTTTCTCGTCCCGATCAAAAAAATCTGACCGTGTGTAGCTAGCTTAACTCTAAAAGGTGCGTACACACATATAGATTTTTTGAACGATTTAACTAACGACGTCATTATCGTTAATAAAATCGTTCATCTTTTTAAGGTGAACGATGAACGATAATCGTTTATGCGCGTTCACGCTTGTAGTTCATTCTGACTGTCTAACAAACGATTTTCGTTCAGAAAATCGTTCATGTTGTACAGAATGAACAATGAACGATGTCCATTCACTGTATGCATGATTAAAAAATCGTTCATCGTTCATGAAAACCGTTCATTAATTTCGTAACCAACTATTTTTAAAAACGATTTTTGTTCACTTTTTCAACGGAAAATCTGGACGAAAATTGTTCACTAAAATCGTTGGTTACTAACATCGTTGTGTGTGTATGCAGCTTAAATGAGACACTGAATCTGCCAATACATACAGCAATCTGGCTGGATGATTTAGTAATATTAGAGATAATTTAGAATTTAAAAAAAATCTGCCTGGCCCATGATAGCAAATTATTAATTTGTATAGTTATTGGTCACAAATCTCGTGATGTGTACGGCTAAACACATTTTATTTTCTGTAAATTATACATATTGCAACAAACTCTTCATCAGACACTTATGCTGGCCGTACACGCTACAATTATCGGGGCGATCCGCCCCGCTAATTGTAGCGTATTTAACCCTCGGGCGACCGAGGGTTAAATATTGCTCGATCGGGCATGCAGGATTGTCCAGCATGCCCGTCCAATGCGATATTTACCCGGTAACTGTCGGCCGCATCGGGCAGTGTATGCCCAGCGCGGCCGACAGACAGACATTTCCTGTGCTCCTTCCTACGGAAGGAACTGGGAAATGTCTCCTCCCCCGGGGGCAGAGCGCGGATGTCGGGCTATACACTGTGAGATTTCTCTCACAGTGTATGCCGGCGACATCTGCGGCTGGCAGCCGGCCAGATAAAATGTCTGTCGGTCTGACAGACATTTTATCTGGCTGTGTATGCCCAGCATAACGGATGTCTTTCAGCCAGATGTGTCCAGGTAGCAGTAGTGTTAATTTAGTATCCAACTTGCTAAAACACCAAAGCAATTCAACAGCTGAAAAGCAGATTTTCCCGTGATCTTTATCACAGCTAATTCCATAGCAGGGAATGTTAACACTTCGGTGTCTAACTCGGCAGTATTAGTGCCCATGCGCAAACTGGGTTCACACATGCGCCCGAAGCATAGCTGACGGGCTGCGGCTGCAGCGGGACCCAAATGGAACCATATTTACAACCTGGGCTGGGTTTTGAGAACAGACACCATCTGAAGGTAGTGTCTGTTCCTACAATCCAAAATTCCAAAAATGATGTATGAGGACCACGTTCTGCTTCGGGGATGAGCGGTAAGCAGGAGATTTCTTTGAAATGTCCTGCATTACCTGTTTAATGAATGGGACGTGCACTTAAGTTTTAGGATAGTAGGTGAAAATATTTTTACTTTCACCTACAGTACTTTTAAGTATAATGAATAGGTCCCTTAAAATTAAATTTAAAAAACTAGTGTAAAATATTCTATTTTTATGAATTGCCACTATATAAATTTGCTGATTCATAAAAAACACCCAGAATGGAATATAACCAAACACAAAGCAAAATCCACTATCACATGAACAAAATCAGTTTCATGCTTAATCTTCTTGGTTGGAAGAACACCTCACCATGCTTTCTGTTTTATAGTGAATTTTGATTTTCTTACACAGTTATGCACTTTATATAAATCGTCTGACTTTTTTTTTTTCTTCAGTTTGCTCAGCCTATAAAACTCACTTTTTTTTTAAAATTGCAGTGCAGTTCAAATTATTGTTATACTTTAGAAATACCTTTTTTCTTTATATTTATTATAATATATAGTTATATACAGTATATATATTTATATTATATATATATTTATGTTTTTTCAATACTTTTTTTCCCCATCATTCTGGTACATGTTAGTTTTCATCTGTCCAAAGAATGCTGTTCCAGAACTTGGCTGGCTTATTATAATTATTTGTTTGGTGAAGGGTTACACATATGTGACGTCAGAGGACTTTCTGTGTGGGTGGAACCTCTGGCATTTGTTCACGGGGTGATGTCTATAAAGGTATGTGCATTTATGTATTTTTGTATCCTGATGAAAGGACCAAAGTAAAGCATTCTGAAACATTAATATAAACATGTGGGGTCCAAAGTGATATATATATGTGTGTAGAATAATAAAGACCTGTGCAAAACATGAAAACAGCAATGCTAATCAATGTCTCCGCTAGCTCTCATTCACCTCAGTCACAGCAGTGAAATAGCGAGATAGTTACCTACTGCAGCTAGACAAGAACTTCCTTTAGGAGGACCATTTTGCTAGTGGAGGGAACGCTCAAGTCACACATTTTCAAGCCATAATAAATCAAATTTAATTCTGTGTGATTTTCAAAGCCCCAATCAAGCAACAGGGATTTCTAGTCCTGGCAATAACATCTAACAGATCCGACAATCTCATAAGCTAGCTAACCTAGTTACTATGACCCACAAGGTGCATTCTCCGAAGCCAATTCAGTTGTAATCACACTTGCACTCCGTACACAGAACTAAATGCAGAATATGCCCCTATGCCATCTTGCAACCTCTATGCGACAACAGCACCCTTATCCATATGCTTGTTAAGTACATCATGATCAGCGCACACTGGCACCAACCCTATACCCAGTGGCATATATCTATCATGAGTGTGCAGTGCACACGGGTCCAGTGGGATCCCTGAACTGCACTCAGGACCGACCACTGTGTGATGCACTGGCTCCCTATGCTTCTCGTGCAGCGCCATCTTGTCAGTGATGTATTCAGAAAGATGGTGCAGCACGGGAGCTAGCAAAGACTGTGGCACTGTGCCAGTCTTTGCTCTCTTCTGCACGTGCGCCATCTTTCAGAATTCATCACTGGGGGGGGAAGCATATTGAGCCGGCACACTGTGCGAGAGGCATATTTCATAAGGTACGGGCAGTAGTGAGGTGGAGCTGGGTAATAATAATGGCACTCACCAGCTCATAGCTGGTGACACGCCTTTATCCATGGTTCACCTGTAACTGTACAATTATCATGGCTTCATGGTTATTGCCATCTCTGCTCCTCCTTTGATATCTGTGGCAGCAGCCACAGCAACTTTAGCAAATCTGGGCAACAAGTGTCCTGGCTCTGTGTCCAACAGCAACCATGATGCCAAAGAAAAATGGCAGTCACACAGCTATTCTGCACTGGTGAATAGCCACAGCTGTGCCCTTGCATTACAGTGGTAAAGGCCTTTTATAGAACCAAAAGAAGGAGGTACAGTTGAGATAAATGGTAAAGACCGTCATGGTTGCCTGCAGCTGGTTCTGGACATCTTTGTCTCCTCATGCCAATCATACCTACCACCAGTACCTACGTACACTTACCCCTCCAAGTTACACTTGTTATCCTACCAATGTAGCAACTGTTCCCCATACCTCTGAGATTGTAAAATAATGTGGGCAGAGTAATCCTTACCTTCTGTTATTTAATTCTATTGTATATGTCTTTCTGTAATATGAGTCCCTCAATGTACAGTGCTACATGTTATGCTGGTGCATTATAAATAAAGGATAATATTTCAGAATATCACATTTTTCTGTCTGGAAAATATAGCATTCAAAACCACCTGTGCAACAATTTTTAGTACACTAGATTTTTATTATGGATTTTGCCATATAGTATAATACATCAAAGATATCACATCTTGACACTTTCCTAGAAGGGAGGCTGGAAAGAAAATTCATAAAAGTATTAGATAATTGCACCCTCTAGTGGACCACAAATATCACTGCATGCATTCAGCAATCTACAGTAGAGTACAATTTTGAACTCTGAAAAGTTATTTCAAGAGGTAACACATTAATACTTTATACATCAGTTGCTGCATCTCATCTATAGCTGAATGGAGACTATAATCTCAATGTAGGTGGATCTGTAATATTAAATATGTAAGCAAAGAAAATGCTTAACTCTGTCCATTATTTTAACGTTTGAAAGCTATTTTTTCTTGTGAATGAGTACCTAAAAAATATAAATAA
The DNA here is from genome assembly GCA_031769625.1 of Taudactylus pleione. Taxonomy (NCBI): domain Eukaryota; kingdom Metazoa; phylum Chordata; class Amphibia; order Anura; family Myobatrachidae; genus Taudactylus; species Taudactylus pleione. The sequence continues at coordinate 6,046,527 of JAUIMM010000061.1, read as the reverse complement.
AAATAAATCACAGGATCCCCATGGCTGTAGGTATTCCCACCACTGTCAATGACTGCATCTGAATGCATATGGCTCACAATGAAAGGTAATACAAGCTACTATATGGACAAGACAGGATGTAGTCGACATCTCGGCTTTCAGGATGCCAGTTGTCAGGATCCCGACGCCGACATCCTGATAATCATGATGCAGACTCTGAACAGTATCTGCATGCAAACATCTCTTGGCTGTAAGTCCTTGAAAAACATTGGGTATAGGCTTCAGTATGGGAGAATGTCTTCAAAGTTGTCAGGGTCCCTAAATCACGTATATGCAATGTCTGGCACTCCATCTAATACAACTTTCCAGCATGCTGTGCCAGTTTTAGCATTCTCTAACGGCAAAATTGTGGCAGAGTTTGTTGGGATGTGTAGTTAGTTCCACATCAGCTGGAGTGCCACATGTTGCCTTAGATGCTAAACTCACAGATCGTCTCTGTAAAGTGCAGGGGAAGTTGGGCTTTCATTCCATTTTTTCTTCAGGAGTACTTCTTTATGTAAAGAGAAATCCCATAAACAAGGTTAAGCTGATTTTTGGTGTCCAGAAGGTGCAAGGGGGGAGGGGGGGTACTAAGCAGCTGTTTAGTGAACACCTACATATTAAAGGCAAATCTCCTGTAAAAACCACCATGCTTTAGATTAGAATCCGACAGCTACACAACACTGTCCCAATTCTAAAGGTGCGTACACATGGTACGATGAAAATGCACGATATGAACGATAACGAAATCGTTGACGATCGTCCCGTGTTTATGCACCATTACAATGGAAAACACAGAAACCGCCCAATTTATCAAGCATCATCTTGGAGACTGAAACATCAAAAGGTCACACAAAAAAAATGAGTAGTTTCTTACAGATAAGATCACTCAAAAAGCATGTCGTATCTAGTAAGTCAGAAGGCGAGTTATCACACTTATAATAAGGGCAATCATTATTTACGGAATACGGTTGCAAAAACCATTATTAGTTGTTTTATGTGGCCAATATTATTTTATGAAGCTATTAATGAGAAGTTAAACAAATTATAAATATTAATATTTTTATTAATATATTAGAGGTGGGGCAAAATTATTGCTTTATTCATTACTTTAAACTGGTAATTCTGTTAATTGGTGTTATTTTGTACCATTTATTAGTTAATGAGGTACCCTTTATATTGCCCAGTCAGTTTTTTTATTTTTCAAACAACAATTCATTATTTCCCATTTAATACAGTACATAATATAGTACTCTGTCCTAGCAAACTAATAACATTAATTCTCCTAGGGGGCAAATTGTATAGTATCTGCCTCTTTATCTAACACATGACAATTGCTCTCATAACACATTGTGATTACTCGCCTTCCGATAAACTGGATTACTCAATTTTACAGAGTTTTTTTTCTGGTGTTTTGGACCAAACCACCAGCAGTTTGAGGAGGACTGTACACTGCCAGCATTGTGCAGTGGTTTCATACTACTCGGCAAAACCACTGTTTAGTTTGCCCATGGGGTTAAAGAAAAGGAACATTGGCTTAAGTTGATTTTGTTTAAGCAAAAATAGAGAGGCTTGTGAATCTTACTGTCCCATATCACTGCTGATGTATTATTTAACCTTTTGTCCAAATTTCTGGTCATGCATAATGTGGCATACAGCCCAGTAGTTAGCATTACTGTTCCCAAGCACTGTAGGCGAGGGTTTGATTCTGGCCACATCATTGTGGAGGTTGTATGTTCTCAATGTTTTCATGTACTTACTCTGGGACCTAAAGATTACCCTCACAAAAAATATAAATCTGGTCAATGGCTGCCGACACAAAATTGAAAATAGGGATGGATGTGAATGATAAAAATATTCTCTGCACATGCTAACCTGCATATATTTAAACAAAATAGCAAGTTCTTGCTTTGGCATTAATCCACCTTTCTAAAACAGCAAAAAAATAAAGTTCCACACATAGGTTTCAAGTGCATGTATTAGGATTGTATGTGTTTAAATAAAACACAAAAGAGTTTCTGTATAATATGGTAGCCCAACAAGCAATACTATGTTGAAAAATAGACAATCTACTACATCAAATGAATGGAGCCCTGTTCTTATTAATACCAGGACCAGATCCACCATATCTCTGGATTTCCTAACACTTTCTTTAATATAGGGTGGTATTGTCTGGGGATCACCAGACAATAACTACTAAGGGGGCACATTGTAAGAGAGGACATCCCTCTTTCAAATTATGGTGTCCCTAAGTATACAAGTGCCAGGATGGACAGGGTCATACATATTAGGTGTCCTCATCCCCCAGCTTTACTGGTCTTTTGCCAGTAGAAGTTTTGGCTGGAAAGGGCATGGCTTAATGACATGAAGACATAATCAAGCTCCCAGCCTGGGTCTGATCTACAGCAACTGTAAAGGGAGGACTTTTGTGTAAGTTTCCTGTCCCATTTCAACCTCTGCACTGTGTAATACAAGTCTCACTCATTCTTAGCAGCAAATAGGTAAATATCTAATTGTACAGTAATCATCCATGTTAAATCAATGCTACCATACAATAGTAATCCTTAGTACAGGCCAGACTGCACAGGGGAGTCTTAGGGACTGTTGCCCATAGCAACCAGATTCTAGCTATCATCTTCTAGAAGGTGCTAGATAAATGTTAGCTAGAATCTGATTGGTGACTATGGGCAACATCACCACTTCTAAAAACCCGCACTTTAGTAAATGTACCCTTCAGTGTTTATTCTAGCACCCTGCACCTGTCACAACCCTGAAGTGTCACGACCAGGGTTTCTCGGCATGGTAGTCGGCGGGTAATACCTGTGAGGACGCTATGGCGAGGGGCGGCCGGCGGTGGCACTGGTGCCTGGCAGGGAGCATTGGCTGTGCGTGGTTCCGTGTGGGCATACTGTCACTCTGGTTTGGTTAGGCCTGGTGGTGCTTCTGTTCCGTTCTGTCATGGGCGCCGCCATCTTGTCTCCGGTCAGGTGACCTAGTTGCCCTATCCAGTTGTGTCACATGCTCCTCTCTGACCAGTCACGGCTGAGCACTGAGGATTTAAGGGAGTTCAGAGCTCCCTTGCATTGCAGATGCAACATGTTTCTCAGTGAGAGCTGAGAGAGTGAGTTCCTGTGCTTTCACCTGGTTTCATTGTCTAAGCATGCTTCACCTGACCTGCTCCAACCCTGCTGGATTCCCCTGCTTCCTCCAATTACCTTTCCTATTGCCTGAGCACCTGTGTCGGCTAGACTTCCCCTGCCTGAGAACCTGAACCTGCTGTTTCCCTGCACCTTACCTCCATTTACACCCAGCTGGACTTCGTTACCTCTGCCTGCATTTTGTTACAGCCCACCATACCTGCATACTGGACTGTTCCTGCCTGTCACTTTCTGGACAGTCTCCCATTTACTCCACTACAGTTATTAAGTGCTATACCTGGACTATTTCTTGCCATTCCCATGTCAGTTAAGCCAATCATTAAAAGTTCCACATTTACCTTTAAATCTGCTCCTGTGACCGCTCCTGCTACCACCCCGGGTCCACAAACAACCCAGAACATAACATGAAGCACCAGAGCAACACACCAGGCAGGAAAGGGGTACTGCACGGGTTGTGACAGGTGCAGGGTGCTAGAATGTACTCTAGAGTCTTGCAGTGCTCAGGAGGACTCAGCTGGGTATTAGTGATGGAGAGACTTTGACAGAGCACTTACTTTACCAGTTACATTTTGGCAAGTAGTTTATCAATGGGAGATGTATCTGAACCAGATTTTTTTATTTTTTTTTTCAGAGAAAGGTGGTAACACCGAAACAGCTGTCGGGGCTGGGAGTCATCAATATGCCTGAATTTTTCATTATAATGCTGATAAGTATATGCTTTATTGAATATAATTGAATCTAGCTAGATGGCATTTTTTCCATTTATAATAAATGCACTGAGTTTTTTTTCTTGCTACATGGCAGGTGTGCTGGTGTTCTTTTATTGTTTCTGATGAGATAGTGAAGGAGTTTTTTCTAAGAGAATCTGTGATCTTGCACCCAAGTATATGCAATAATGTGTGCGATTTTCTATAGATTGCATATATATATATATATATATATATATATATATATATATATATATAGAATGTGCATACACATACACACGATTGTATATTGTGGAGATTTGAATACAAATAAGTTATTTACAATGACATGGAACAGATAAACCTGTTGAAACCAGTTTACAAACTATGAGAATATGACATCAAAACCAAAAAGCTCTCACTGCACCCAGCTGCTTCTTAAATTTCGGGTCAAATGGCAAAATATTGAGCTGCAACTCCATAAAGTAAAAGTACCTCTACACCACTCTACTGTAGGCAGGAGGGAGCAGTATTTATATACACAGCTTCAAAATATGACCTGGCACCATACAGTCAGTCTGTCATCTGTATCACTGATGTGGATGTAATGCATTTATAAGGGACCTGTCACCTACGCACTATGGTTTGAACCATTTCAGTAAAAATGTTACTACTGTCTCTGAACATCTTTGGATGTTACTTCCCAATTGCAGTGTCCTTAACAGTAGACATGACAAATACTTAGGTTTCATATAACTCTTTGTAGTCAAATTTCAAATGACTGTAGGAAATAACACTTGATATTACGCAAGATGTGGTTTCTTAGGTAACTATGGGCCTGATTCAGAGATGTACGCTAATGCAATCGCAACTGCATTCTCGCACAGACCGCAGTTGCTAAAATACGCTAAAGCCTTTCAAAACACAGCCGAACATAGGGATGGCCACTGCTGCCTTCTCATATCCATCCAACGACGTACAACAGCACAAAAGATAAGAGTTATGGTAGACTTACCATTGATGACTCTTTTTCTTTGAAGTCCATAGGGTCCACAGGGATATCATGGGGAAAATGTGGTTGGAGTGATCCAGGCACCAAACAGTTAAGCTTTCAGCTCCCAGAATACCTCAGGTCCTCCTCCACATATACCCCGACCACGGCCACAAGCATTCAGTTGTGTAAACAAGCTCACGCCAGGAGTAGGAAAAGAGGAGAAGGAAGAACAATCGCACTTCACAAACACACTCAGAAAAATGAGGAACTCCGTCCCCGAAAGAAAAATTACCTAACGAAGCGAGCTGCGTCAGGATGGGTGCCCTGTGGACCCTATGGACTTTGAAGAAAAGGAGTTATCAAAGGTGAGTCTACTATAACTCTTATTTTCTTCTTCAGAGACCATAGCAATCCACAAGGATACCATGTGGATGTCCTAAAGCAGTTCCCCTAAGGGTGGGGGACGCTCCTGAGCAGAAAAAAAGAACTCGTCGCCCAAAGGAAGCATCCTGAGAGGCAAAAGTATCAAAGGCGTAAAACCTAAGAAAAGTGTGGACAGAAGACCATGTGGCTGCCTTGTATAATTGCTCCGCAGAGGCACCACGACTAAACACCAACGATGGCCCCACAGACTGTGAAGAATGTGCTGTCGCCGTGTTCGAGGCAGGGAGATCAGCCTGTGTGTATACCTGAGCGATAGTCATACATAACCATCGAGCCAGAGTCTGTTTGTTAGCTGGCCATCCTCGTTTGTGAAAACCATATAGCACAAAAAGAGCATCTGATTTTCTAACCAAGATCATACGCTCCACATAGATACGGAGAGCACGATCCACATCCAGGAGGCTTCACCTACAGAAAGGTCTGAAGACTGAAAATCTGGAACCACAATCTCTTGATTCACATGAAAACGGTGGAACTACCTTAGGAAGGTAACCCTCCCTTGTGTGGAGAACGGCTATATCCTGGTGAAAAATCAAAAATGGGGAACGACAAGAGCGCTGCCAAATCAGAGACTCTGCATGCAGAAGAGATAGCGAGAAGAAAGTGTCTTCACTGTCAACCATTTCAAATCTACAGAGTCCAGAGGTTCAAATGGGAGAGCCTGTAGCCCCTTGAGAACCAAAGACAAATCCCACAGTGCCACCGGTGGGACAAAAGGTGGCTTAACTCTGAGAACACCCTGTAAAAATATTCGAAATATCTGGCAAAGAAGCAATCCTTCGCTGGAACCAGACTGACTGTGCAGAAACCTGTACTCTCAGGATGGCCAGGCGGAGACCAAGGTCCAACTCAGCCTGGAGAAAAGAAAGTACTCGGGGAAACTCTAAAAACCTTAGGGTCGTACTTTCTTTTGGAACACCATTTACCAAAAGAATGCCGAACTTTGTAATAGATGCGGACAGAGGAAGGTTTTCGTGCCCTTAGCATCGTTTGAATCACTTAAGATGGAAGACTCAAGAGCCACGCCGTCAAAGACAGACGGGGTAAGTCCAGATGTAGGCAGGGACCCTGCAAATCCAGCCATAGAGGAAGAGGAAACGGAATGTCTCTGGTTACATTCCGCATGTCGTTGAACCAATGACGTCTGGGCCAAGCAGGAGCCACCAGTATTACTGTTCTGCCTTCCTGCTTGAATTTCCTGAGGACCCTTGGGAGGAGGGAAATCGGAGGAAAGAGATAAGACAGTTTGAAGTCCCATCTTACTTTCAGTGCATCTACTAAGGTGGCTGATGGGTCTTTTGTCCTGGACCCATACCTGGGGACCTTGTGGTTGTGACGTGATGCCATGAGGTCTATGTCCAGTAGGCCCCATTTGTTTACTAGGAGTTGAAAAACCCCCGGATGGAGAGCCCACTCTCCGGCGTGTACAGTGCCTTGCAAAAGTATTCACCCCCTTTGCATTTTTCAATGTTTTGTTGCCTCACAACCTGGAATTAAAATGGATTGTTTGAAGGTGTTCATAATTTCATTCACAGACCATGCCTACAACTGTGAAGTTGTGTTTTTTTTTATATTGTGTTTCAAACAACATTTAGGACAACATAACAGAAAACTTCAGCGTGCATAACTATTCACCCCCCTAAAGTCAGTACTTTTTCGAGCCACCTTTTGCTGCAATTACAGCTGCAAGTCGCTTTGGATAAGTCTCTATGAGCTTGCCACATCTTGCCCCTGGTATTTTTTCTCATTCCTCAAGGCAAACTGCTCCAGCTCCTTCATGTTGGATGGTTTCCGCTTGTGAACAGCAATCTTCAAGTCTTACCACAGATTCTCAATTGCATTGAGATCTGGGCTTTGACTAGGCCATTCCAACACATTTAAATGTTTCCCCTTAAACCACTCAAGTGTTACTTTAGCAGTATGCTTCGGGTAATTGTCCTGCTGGAAGGTGAACCTCCATCCCAGTCTCAAATCACAGGCAGACTGAAAACAGGTTTTGCTCAAGAATATCCCTGTATTTAGCACCATCCATCTTTCCCTCGACTCAAATCAGTTTCCCAGTCCCTGCTGCTGAAAAACATCCCCACAGCATGATGCTGCCACCACCATGTTTCACTGTGGGGATGGTGTTCTTGGGGTGATGGGATGTGTTGGGTTTGCGCCAGACATAGCGTTTTCCTCGGTGCCCGAAAAGTTAAATTTTAGTCTCATCTGACCAGAGCACCTTCCTCCATATATTAGGGGAGTCGCCCACATGCCTAATGGCAAACTCAAATAGTTTCTTATTTTTGTAATGGCTTTTTTTTTCTGGCCACTCTTCCATAAAGCCCAGCTCTATGGAGTGTTCGGTTTATTGTGGTCACATGCACAGATACACCAGTCTCTGCTGTGGAACTCTGCAGCTCCTTCAGGGTTACCTTTGGTCTCTGTGCTGCCTCTGATTAATGCCTTCCTTGCCTGGTCTGTGAGTTTTGGTGGGCGGCACTCTCTTGGAAGGTTTGTTGTGGTACCGTGTTCTTTCCATTTAATGATGATGGATTTGATGGTGCTCCGGGGGATCATCAAAGATTTGTATATATTTTTTTTTTATATAACAACCCAGAATTGTACTTGTCCCTGACTTGTTTGGAGAGCTCCTTGGTCTTCATGGTGTGATGCCTCTTGCTTAGTGGTGTTGCAGCCTCTGGGGCCTTTCAGAAAAGGTGTTTATACTGCCAGATCCTGTGACAGATTTCACACAGGTGGACTTCATTTCACTAATTATGTGACTTCTGAAGGTAATTAGTTGCACCAGAACTTTTGAGGGGCTTCATAGCACATGACAATTTTCAGAATTGTATTTATAAAGATTCTTTTTTACAGTCAGGTGCATAAATATTGGGACATTGACAGAATTTTCATATTTTGGCCTCTATTCACCACCACAATGGCTTTAAAATGAAACAAACAAGATGTGCTTTAACTGCAGACTTTCAGATTTAATTTGAGGGTAATTACATCCAAATCAGGTGAACGGTGTAGGAATTACAATGGTTTCTATATGTGCCTCACACTTTTTAAGGGGCCAAAAGTAATGGGACTATCAACTCAAAAGCTATTTCATGGACAGGTGTGAGCTATTCCCTCATTATTTCATTATCAATTAAGCAGGTAAAAGGTCTGGAGTTGATTCTAGGTGTGACATTTGCATTTGGAATCAGTTGCGGTTGACTCTCAATATGAGATCCAAAGAGCTGTCACTATCAGTGAAGCAAGCCATCATTGGGTTTGTTTTGATTTGTCAGCCTATCAGAGAGATAGCAAAAACATTAGGTGTGGCCAAATCAAATGTTTGGAACATTCTTAAAAAGAAAGAACGCACCGGAAAGCTCAGCAACACCAAAAGACCCGGAAGACCACGGAAAACAACTGTGGTGGATGACAGAAGAATTATGTCCCTGGTGAAGAAAAACCCCTTCACAACAGTTGGCCAAATCAAGAACACTATCCTGGAGGTAGGTGTATATGTGTCAAAGTCAACAAACAAAAGAAGACTTCACAAGAGTGAGTATAGAGGGTTCACCACAAGATGTAAACCATTGGTGAGCCACAAAAACAGGAAGACCAGATTAGAGTTTGCCAAACAACATCTAAAAAAGCCATTACAGTTCTGGAACAACATCCTATGGATAGATGAGACAAAGATCAACTTGTACCAGAGTGATGGGAAGAGAAGAGTATGGAGAAGGAAAGGAACTGCCCATCATCCAAAACATACCACCTCATCAGTGAAGCATGGTGGTGGTAGTGTCATGGCGTGGGCATGTATGGCTGCCAATGGAACTGGCTCCCTTGTATTTATTGATGATGTGACTGCTGACAAAAGCAGCAGAATGAATTCAGAAGTGTTTTGGGCAATATTATATGCTCATATTCAGTCAAATGCTTCAGAACTCATTGAACGGCACTTCACAGTGCAGATGGACAATGACCCGAAGCATACTGCAAAAGCAACCAAAAAGTTTTTTAAGGCTAAAAAGTGGAATGCTATGCAATGGCCAAGTCAATCCCCTGACCTGAATCCGATTGAGCATGCATTTCACTTGATGAAGACAAAACTGAAGGGAAAATGCCCCACAAACAAGCAGGAACTGAAGACATTTGCAGTAGAGGCCTGGCAGAGCATCACCAGGGATGAAACCCAGCGTCTGGTGAGGTCTATGCGTTCCAGACTTCAGGCTGTAATTGCCTGCGAAGGATTTGCAACAAAGTATTAAAAAGTGAAAGTTAGATTTAGGATTGTTTAGTTTGTCCCATTACTTTTGGCCCCTTAAAAAGTGGGAGGCACATATAGAAACCGTTGTAATTCCTACACCGTTCACCTGATTTGGATGTAATTACCCTCAAATTAAATCTGAAAGTCTGCAGTTAAAGCACATCTTGTTTGTTTCATTTCAAAGCCATTGTGGTGGTGAATAGAGGCCAAAATATGAAAATTCTGTCAATGTCCCAATATTTATGCACCTGACTGTATATATATTTTTCTCATTTCACTTCACCAAACTAGACTATTTTGTGCAGATCCATCACATAAAATTCAGATAAAAAAAATAAAATTACAGGTTGTAATGTAACAAAATAGGTAAAAAGCCAAGGGGGGGTTAATACATTTGCAAGACACTGTATGTCCTGTTGACTTATGAAGTCCACTTCCCAATTGAGAACCCCCAGGATGAATATTGCAGAGATAAACGGAAGATGACATTCTGCCCAAACCAGAATGTTTGTCACGTCCCTCATGGCTGCATTACTTCTCGTGCCTCCCTGATGATTGACGTGGTTGCGTAGTCGGACTGGATCTGCCTGCCCTGAAGCAGGTCCATGATGAGTGCTTTGTATACTGCTTGAAGCTCCAGAATTTTTATGGGCAGATGACTTTCCTGATTTGTGAATATTCCCTGAAAGGTGTGATGACCTGTCACTGCCCCCCATCCGAAGACTGGCGTCCGTGGTGATGAGCACCCAATTTGGAATCCAGAATGGGTGACCTTTGTCTAGATGATCCCTTTGTAGCCACCATGAGAGAGACGAACCTCCGGAGTGAGAAGGATTTTCTGGGACCTTATTAGATGCTACTGTCCTTTCCACCAGGAGAATCAATTTCTGCAGAGGCCTGGAGTGGAACTGAGCATATTCCACCATGTCAAGGGTGGATACCCTTGACCCCAGGACCTGCACTGGTGATAGAATGGATACCCTTCGATTGCATAGCATTTTGGGAATTCGCAATCATAGGGCCGCAATCTTGTCCTCTGGCAGAAACAAACTCTGTGCTTGAGAATTCAAAAATGCCCCCAGATGTACCGTCCGCTGTGTTGGAGAAAAAGGATTTAATCCAATTGATGATCCAGCTGTGCGTCTCTAGACAGGCCATGGTCAGTTGGAGATGGTGTTGCAGAACAGCTGGAGTCATAACCACCATTATTTTGGTGAAAACCCAAGGGGCCGTTGATGGACCAAACAGCAATGCCTGAAATTGGTAATGCTGTTGCAGGACAGCAAACCATACAAACAGTAGATGGGATAGTTTAATAGGCACATTCAGATACGCATCCTGAATGTCCAGGGAAGCCATAAAATCCCCAGGTTCCATTGCCAAAATAATTGAACAAAGAGTCCCCATAGAGAACTTGAATATACGGATGAACTTGTTGAGGGTTTTCCCATTTTGAATAGGGTGATGAGACCCATTCGGTTTCTGAACCAAAAATATATTGAAATAATATTCCCTTCCTTGTTGACCCACAGGAACTGGGATTATCACCCCGGCCCGCAGAAGGGAGTAAATAGCCTCCTGGAGGGCCAAAGCCTTGATAGAATCTGATGGGAGAGTTGGGGCATACGCCTGAGAGACCACTTCTCGAATCCAGGCGTCTATTGTTGGTTGATGCCAGTAGTCGCAAACAGGAGTCGGCCCCCCACCCGGGGAGGAGGACGGCCCCATCAGGCAGAGAGTTTGTCGCCCGGCTTAGAAGCTGGATTTCTGGCCGACCAGGACCTGTTTGTGGCTTGGTTGCCCTGCGAGAACTAGATGGTCTGGAGGAAGACTGTCCTTTTGCTCGTCCCTGAGGCGAAAGGGCCGAAAAGACTGGCTAGACTTCAAAATAGCTGTTGATGACAGACCTGCAGGTTTTGATTTTGAAGAGTAGCTATTATCTTATCTAACTCTGCTCCAAAAAGTACATTCTCAAAAAAAAGGTAAGTATTCCAGAACCTTCTTTGACCCTTTATCTGCTTTCCAGGACCTTAACCAAAGGACTCTACAAGCCACAACTGAGGCTGCAGATGCCTTCGAACAGGGATGGGGAACCTTTTTTTCTGCTAAGGGCCATTTTGATACATATAAATTAGCGGGCCTGGTGCAGACCACGCCCCCTCCATGTGAAGTCACATTGGATGGGGCCACAATCGCCAGTAATCACAGCAATGCCCAGAGCATCCTGAGGATGCTCCAGGGAGGTGTAAGGTCAGCAGTGTGATCATCTGAAGCGTCCTAAGGATGCTCCAGGCGGCATTGCTCCATAGATTCTGGCTGCAGGGTGCCATTCTAGGCACCCTGCTAGCCAGAAGAGGCTAGCAGAAAAAAAAGCTCAGAGGGTCAGACCAAATAATTCCGGGGCCTTATGTGGATCCTGGGCCTGAGGTTCCCCATCCCTGCCTTAGAAGCTAGGGGCCCAGCATCTATTGCAGCTTCTCCCAAATAAGAGGCCGCTTTCCTATGTGGGAGATATAGGTCAGCTCTGGTAGAGTCTCTTCCAGTGCCCCCGTCCATTCTTCAACAGCCTTGGCTACCCAAGCCTCAGCTGGTCGAGTAACAGCTCCAGATGATGAAAACACTGCCTTAAGACATGTTTACATTTTTCTAACCTGTAGAATCTTTAAGAGAAGACGCTGACTAAATAGGCAATGTAGCATTCCTGACTAAGGCCCTCATTCAGAGTCGTACACTCTGAGCAGAGCGCACGCTCTGAATGAGGGCCGGACTCCATGAAAATGGAGCGTCCTCCTGGACGCTCGTATAGCTGTGGGTCACCACCCACAGGCTATACGAGCGTGCAGTTTGATGGCCGCGATGGTCTTGACCATCGCGACCATCGAAACTGCGAGCCGGAGCCTGCGGTTGAGGTTTTCAACCGCAAGCTCCGGAGTGATTTTGGCTCTATCAGAGCCAAAATCACTCCCACTGACATCACTAGTGATGTCAGTGGGCCGGCTTCTGACGGGAGGCGTTCCCGTGGGAACGCCCCCGTCAGGGAGGCACGCCCCCGGCACGCCTACCAAAGGGGGCATGCTGTCAATCAACATCGACAGCACGCCCCCTTTGATCAGACACAACGAGCGAAGGACTTTCCTTCGCTCGTCGCGTCTGGCGCATGCGCACGACGGAGCTCCCTCCGTCGTGCGCATGCTCAGTCCAGAACATCGACAAACTTGTGAGCGGACAGCCGCTCGCGAGTGGGTCTGAATCAGGCCCTAAATGCGTCACATGAGCATCCACAGTAGGAGGGATTTTCCCACTTATTACATTCAGAAGCTGGGAAAGGATACAATGATGCTAATCTTTTCGTAACATGGAACAGTCTATCCGGGTTAGACCATGCCTTTTCCATAAGCTTAGTGAGCTGCTCAAATTTAGGAAACTCCGGTTTTACTACTTTCTGGTGTTTAAACACTGGATCCTTCTTTCTAGGAGCTGGTTCATCATCCTGGATATCTAGGATTTAACTGCCTCACTAAGGGAGGGACATCCACTGTAGGTGCATCATCAGATTCCTCTGAAGATGCGTCTGAATCTATTTGCTGAGCAGACTGATAAAAAGGTAACCTCCGCTTAGGCGCCTTAGTGACTACCGGTCTGTTTGCAACAGCTGACTGATCGATACTCTGACTTGAGTGGGCATAAACATCCACCCAAGGATGTATAGGAAGAGCAAACATAGCATGCTGTGGGTATCCCATTAATCTAGGCAATGTGGGCATAGCCAAACGATCCACTAGCTACGTCTTCACCTGAGACAGAGGACACCCAAGATGGCTCCTGTACAGAGGCTGATAGACTGAACTGGTGAGGTGGTTCTTTGTAACAGACAGCACACAAACCATCCTTCATAAAGTCATGAGGGGACAACCCGGCCAAACAGGATTTACATGAAACCAGCACAGGGGCCTCCACCTCCTGTTTCCCTTTACTTTTTGACATAAGGTAACAATGCAATGTAATGTGACAGTCGTCACAAACAAGTAAATGTGAAGTACAGAGAAAAAAAGATACTCCACACCCCTGCAACAGAGGGATGAGAAAAACTGTGATAGTTATAACTGACAGTAAAATGAAATAAAAGGCAGTATCACTCAGCAGCTAGCAAACAGTCACATACAACACATGTAATTTAGTTGCAATGGGTTCTGAATCAACTACTCAAAACACGAGGCTTAGTAGGATATAGGAGCACTATATACCTGATCCAAGGGAGAGGTATACAGGGAGACTGACCCAAAACATCCTGAGAGTAAACCGCTTCAGCAGAGTACCAATAGTGGACTGTGTCTCATATGCACGAGGGTAGGAGGAGCAACCCAGACGCAGAAAATTTTTGATGGATCTGCGTCTGAGTTGGAGCTGCCGGGGGAGACCCTACCTCCCCAAAGTTTCATCAAATGGCCAGGTACGCTGGCCTCAGTCAACAGAAGTGTCTCCTTCCGATCCCCGGCTTCAGACTATAAGGCCCCGGCGATAGTGAGAACGCGGACGCACCGTGCCCTCACTGCAGCTGCTTCCAGGGCATCTCCAGCGCCGGAAGTAAGGACTGCCGCGCGTGATTCCCCATAAGCAAGGAATCACCTTACCTGACATCTCCGTGCGTCCGGTTGCAGTCCAGGCCCCAGCATTGCTGCTAGCAAGCTCTGCCATGACCCACCAAAATAACCAGAGATGTTACTGGTGTTGCAGCCTGGCGGAGGTAGACAGAGTCGCAGTGCATGAGTCTTAATACAGACACTCAGCACTGCTAACTCAAAAACATAGAAAATAAAACATAAAAGCTTGGGACTGCCTGAGCAGTCGCGTTGCAAAGGTGCGTCTGAATCCTGCCGCACCAAACGAACTGAATGCCTGTTGCTGGGGTATATGTGAAAGGACTCCTGGGAGCTGAAAGCTTAACCGTTTGGTGCCTGGATCACTCCATCCACATTATCCCTGTGGACCCTGTAGAAATTGGTAATATCGATGCAGATCGGGCAGCCATGCGGCAAGTCTAACCAGCCGCAAACACAGCAGCTCTTATCTCATGCTGCAAAGGAGATCACAATAGCTAATTTATGGACGCCCAGGAAATGGCATTAACGGCCTGACATGCCTGAGTTTGCCTAGAAGCCCACCCGCCCCTCCCCCAAGTACTGAATACCTGTCACTCACTACCCGAGTGGATCCTCTGTTCGGGCGTAATCGCAAAACAATCGCTGTGCATGGGCAGTGTGGCTTACACACAAGAACCATGGCAAACAATATCTCGATTTGTGTAAAAATCTACATTGCGTACATCCCCGAATCAGGCCCCATGTCAAAATATAAATACTACCTGGGCAATTCTATAGATACAAAATGGCTGTCACTGTAAGGAGTTTAACACCTAAAAAGCTTATTTAACCACTTAACCGGCTAATATATTTTGCCAAAAATACGCTCATAAATTCTTGTTTATTTTTTGAGTAAATTAAGTACTAATACTTGATTGTATTACAATTTTTTTTTATTTCAGTATACCATAAAAAATAGCATATTTGGTATACTGTCTATGAACTAGAACTTTAAATTTTAAACTATTTAACTACCCCTAATCGGTGGTCCCATATCAATGTTCTTGACCGATACAGGATTGCCATAATCAAAAAGGACACAGGCATATCAATATTGAGGTTTATATATACTGATTTTCTGGCATATCAGTAAAACGATATATCAGACATCGTGACGCCCAGGGGGGCAGATGCTCTGCTATATTTATATGTTCCCAGTGCTCTCTGTAGCCTGTCTGGTATACACTAGGGGCTGAGGGCTACTGCATTCACATTTGCATTTACATTTCTACAGCTGCTGGGTGGGGTGTGCCCGATCAGTAATGATCGGCTGCCTGGCAGACACTGGGGGAGGTTACAAGGATGCAGAAGAGCCAGGAGGTCTGAGATTGGAGGCTGCTGGAAGATTATATTCTAGCAGCCACCCAGTGGGTGTTTCTGACTGGTTGCATCAGATGCGATGTCAGGGAAAGCCCAGCCTGCTGATATGACCATACCAGGCAAGAGATTAATGACATCAGCTATCAGTTACTCATGCTATGAGAAATTACTGTGGGTATATAAGTGGCTCCGATTTGGGAAGGTCCAAAACTGAGAGACCACCACTACTCAATTACCAAAACAGGATTTAGATGCAACATTTACATTGATCTACAACCAGACAATGATATTAACTGCCTAATTTGTGCCAGAAACAAATGATGTTAACTGCTGTTTGTTTGCTCTAATTAAGAACACATTTTTAACTTAAATTTAGTGTTACTTAATGAGCCATCCTGTCTTATATACACTGCTTGGCAACCCCTATCCATCTCCACTGCACATTCAGAAATCTCAGTTATTTCTGCTGCTGCTGTCGAATGCAGTTTCTTACAGACTTTTCTTGTCTGGACAGAATATATTTAATTCCAGGACATCCTGTAAATGTAAACTCTTTATCCAGAGATGGGGCGTTCTCTTGTGGTTGAGTGTGTTCATACGGTTGCTTTTTAAACATCCTTGTGATATGGATTATGTATGTTTTTCCCTTTACTTTATACTTTTTGTGGTCAAAAGCCTGACCATAGTCTTAAAAAAAATAAAATCAGCAAGGTCTTGTCCACAACTTTAATTCATATTGGAGGTTTACTCAGAGAAATATAAACTGAAGTCCCCTAGAGACAACTGATGAAGTTGTGTCATCACATGAAATGTTACCTGGGGATAATCCTTCATGACATACATTTGTTTTTAATTTTCTAGTTTTGTGATGTAAATGAATTTGAAATAAAGACACTCAATCTTCATTGACGTATGTAATAACAAAGTCTTATTTGGTGATCAAATTTATTGTTTACTTAAATGGCATACCCTTTTACACACCAGACTGCAAATTTAGACATTTTACATTCAACTAGAAGTTCCCCTGAATTTAAAAAGGTTTATTGAAACATTTCCACTTTTTGCTGTGTTTCACTCTTTAATCCAAAATTTGAGGGGAGAAAATATTTGGATCATGATTATATAACAGACTTCAAGACAGAGACACTTACATCTTTCTGTAATAACCAGAAATAGAAAATAGGCAATTTACTGCAGCAAAATAGGCATAATCTTAGCCAAACATTAGCTCTTACTGGATGAAGGACAACTGCTACTAGAGGCAGATTGGTACAATACCAATTCTAAATACGACCGTGAGTACAGAGAGGGAAAAGGCAAGTGTGACCCCAGACTAGGTGACTATGTAACATTGCTTAAGGTTGCAATTCTAGTGGAACAATTTGTAAAAAATCTTTGTCATTCTAAAATAGTTTCACTTTGATTGAAATTTAATAAGCATAACAAGTACTAAGCATTTAACATGCTCCATAAAAAAAAAGAAAAGAAAAAAGAAAATTCGAGTATATCTATTGCGAAAGTATCTACAATTAAACTGTATTACATTATTTAAACATCCTTTCACTCTTGTATTTTTTAAAACCTAAATAACTTTTTGTTATATATATTTCTTTAAATTACATGTGCATTTGAACATTTTAAACATAAAAGAGCACCTGACAAGCATAAATAATGTATAAAGGAAACAGTTTGCATAGATTCCAAACTGCAACTTCCAAAATGAGCAATTTCTTCCACACAATTTTGTGCACAAAACTCCTAGAAATGTATTTATAAGCCACAAACAAAAAACTTACACCCTAAGAGTTTGCCCATAGTAACATTGTCTCATTATGTTCCACATAGTAAACAGTGCTGGGGAAAGTAGGCATTTTATCAGAGTAATCTACATACCACATATATTTCATTGCGGCCTGTTGCTGCTATGCAGACTACAGCATAGAACTCTGTGGATCTATGGAACATTGTTGACTATGAGAGAAATGCAATTTGCACCCTCTCCCTAGTTTTCTCTCAGTTCAACAATACATTTATACCCAACTTTAAAATGGTCAGAAAATATGTAATCTGTGAAGTCATTTTATGCTACAACTCAGTGCATCAGACATGGATATGCAGGACAGCAACTTAGTAGAGACCAGTTCCTCAAATATTTGGTCACAATGCACCTCATTGATGGCTTCATTGTGATGAATATTGGACCAGCTCACAAAATGGCCGTCCCTATTCCGTGTAGCTGACAGGTGCATTTCAAATACAGTTTTATGTTTAGATAGAATCAAAGAAAAACCATTTATTTGCATGGCGTGAAAGTATAAACAGTTTGGAAATGAGGAGCCCATATTTTACAATTCTAGCAACATTCAATAAGGTTTGTAAACAATTTCTGTACAGTACACGTTCTCCTTTACATTTTTTGCTCAGGTCAGGTACAGTACACTTAAGAAGTTAATGCTCGAATAGTGTTTATATAGCTATAAACATACAGGTATATAAACACAGATGTAAATGACAAAATTCTGCATGCGGTTTGGTCAGGTCTATCTTCATTCGTCATTGGCAGCACTTGTTCCTCTCACTTGACCTTGGTTGCGTAGCTAAAGTAAAAAAAGAAAAAAAAGGTCCATGAATACACTTGGCAAAGTATATGTAGGTATATAAATATATAGATCTGTATGATTATATGTACAACAGCTAACATAACTGCATCAAATATAGTGCTTGGATCATTCACCAACCACAACAACTTTGCTCTCTTTGTATTAAAACAATGTTGAATTAGTGTTCTAGGCTTTATCGGGGCACCGTGCCCTGCCAGATTTTAAAAGGACAAAATGCTCCTTGCCCATTTAGAGGCACCCATCTATAACAGCCTTCCCCACACGCAGTGTGGGCCGCATTGTCCAGCGGGTGGGAAAGGTTGCAGTGAATTATCAGTGCTGGGTGCATAGACACAGAGCGCATGCGCACGGCATCTATTCACCATGAGGGGAGAGCTTGGGGGAAGCCCAGCACCTCCGTAAGTGCTGGGAACGCCCCCAAGTGTGACAAATTGGAGGCGTGTCACAAGGACATGTCACCTTCCCGGCTGGACACACCCCCTTGTGGGAGCACATGCGCCCTGCCCGCAGTCTAGCGGTAACGCTATGAATGGATAATATACTATTTAACGGTGCAAATAATCATTATTGTAACTAAAATGAACAGTATCATCAGCTGATGTGCCAAGGTGTTAAAATACAATAGTAATATAGAAAACTAAATTTATACTGGAGTGGGTTACTGCTAACTTCATAACACTCGGCAACCCCATTCACACAGAACAAGTGAATAAGTAAGATGAAGAAAAGAGAATAGGACAGGTTTAGACAAGTTTTGAAATTACACAGAAATGCTCAGCCCATAAAAAAAAAAAAAAAGACAAATAATTTAAATGGCACCATAGATTTTAGTGTTATCTAAAGAATAGGCCCATCTCCTGATTACTTTCCTGCTACTTACTTACACACCTCAATACTGCCCCTGAAACTAGGGTTCACTTGCTTAGGAGTCTGCTGCAGTTGTGCCTCGGACAGTACCCTTCTTGCGTATCTAAATGCAAAATGAAATTGAAAGCAACTAAAAAATATAACGTAAAACATTGAAACACAAAAGGGTTAATGTTGGCCAAGTAAACGGCCTTGGATCTATGAAGAACCTTCCTTACGGCAAGCTGTAAACATAATTATACAAACGTTAATCTATATACGTATAGCGACAAGAAAGACTTAATTCCTGCGCTGAATATTTCTTTGAAGATGATCAATACTATAATGTTGCAATGTTGTTCAGTTTTCCTCATCCTATTATGTTGATGATCTAAATATATACAATCGTCTAAAGGAGTGCTACTACAACACTATATAGTGTATGAAAAGGAGGAGAAGAGTTATTTTAGTGCACTGAGAAGCTGAAACTATATAACACTAGATAGGTTTGTTAAAAATTAACTTTTTATTATTGTATGTTAAAAAGTGTTTACAAAGAAACACTTCCTATTGCAAAATATTAACATATAGTAAACAGGTTAGATAGAATATAGTGTATTAAAATTTGCTGGACTTTTTTACTGCTGATATAATATATTCTATAAGTTGGCATCCAAATAAAATGATCAAATGGATTAAGGAGGGAATCCAATTGCCCACAATTTTTTGTACGGAAAAATGGGACTTTATCGCAACTTTGTTTTTCGGGCAATTCAATTACCCTCCGTTTTTACCGCATGACAGATTTTAGTTTTTCAGGCGAAAACACACATTCCGCATCCATGTTTTCGTGATTGCGGCCATGACAAAAGAGCACCTATCTGGTGTTTCGGTTCACCGGCCTTTTGGCAGGTGAAAAAAATTCCCCGATGGTGTCATCTTCCTGTCAGCTATGTGCTGGGCTGCAGTGTCTTCCTGTCAGACATGTTGCTATGTGCTGGGTTGCAGTGTCTTCCTGTCAGCTATGTGCTGGGCTGCAGTGTCTTCCTGTCAGACATGTTGCTATGTGCTGGGCTGCAGTGTCTTCCTGTCAGACATGTTGCTATGTGCTGGGCTGCAGTGTCTTCCTGTCAGACATGTTGCTATGTGCTGGGCTGCAGTGTCTTCCTGTCAGACATGTTGCTATGTGCTGGGCTGCCGTGTCTTCCTGTCAGACACGTTGCTATGTGCTGGGCTGCAGTGGGACGAGGGAGACTGCTGCCGCTGAGGGGGTTGCGATCACACTGATTGCTGCCCCCCTGGATCTGCCCTGAGCCCCTCTCCTCAGCGTGGCCTGTTTTTTTTCCCTAAGGGGGGCGTGACCACCACCCCCGATAAGTTCTGAATCTTTGGGGCTAATTGAATTGGCCCAGGGAATCAATTAGCCGGTGGTACTGGGGCTAATTGAATTCCCCACCAAGTGTTTGTGTTTATTTTCAATTGAATAAGTCTTATAATAAATTATATACGTAACCTATGTTCCTTCACTTATTAACTAAAAATCACACTAACAAGGGAATTTAATTAGAATAAAACAGTATAGAAGTCTGTTAGTGGCCATTATAAAAGTATTTGGGGTTCTTAAATTGTTTGAAATGGTCAATTGTCATTTGCTCCCATACATTACCAGGTTTTCATTTCAACCAGCCAGATTGGACAGATGTCTTGACAGATAATTGTATAGTGTATGCCCAGCATTAGTCATTACGGAGTATGTCCCAGTGGTTCTAAACAAAGTCTAAACCAAGTCTAGACATTTTTACCTATGAAGAATTATCGCACGATAACTTGCGGGTTAATTGAATAGGGCACTTTTTTTTCCTCACACGAAAATCACTTTTACGCACTTTAACTATTCACAAACCACTAATAGCTTACAAAACATTTTAGGATGTGTTTTTTGCTGCATCACTCCAGCAGTTTCCTGAGTTGGGAATCCAAAAGCCACGCAACCACATAATTCCACCCAATGACTAGGAGCGTATCTACCTATTGGCGTGGATGGCACTTGCCAGGGGCGCCGGCCAAAGGGGGGCGCCATCCGGCAGTGCCATCAGCAGCAAAGGGGTGGAATCAGGCCGGGACTACCAGAACCGGAACTAGTGGCAGTGCAGCCACCGCTAGTCCCCCGGACCCCACAAGTGTAGGGCAGACTGCAGTGAGAGTGGTCGGCCCTACACAGTAGCAAACACACAGCCGCCAGCGACAGCTGTGTGTTTGTTATAGCAGCCAGCCAATGAGAGTCAGACAGACTCTTATTGGCTGCTGCGTCCACGGAGGGGAGCCGGCTGGAGCTCCCCCTTGCAGCGGGTGATGGGAGAGACGTCATGAGCGGGCCAGGAGGAGCCGGAAGAAGGTAAGTTGTGTTTTTTTATTTTTCTGTGTGTGTAAGAACGGCATTGGGGGGGGGGGGGGCGCTACTAGCGGGCACTGTATAGGGGTGGCCATTACTGGAGGCAATGCAGCATTGGGGGGGGGGGGGGATTACTACTGTGTGCAATGCAGCATAGGGGGATTACTACCGGGGCACTGTATAGGGGGATGGCTGGGGAGACAGAGGAGGGGTAGCTGGGGAAACATTTTAAGCACTTATTTAATGTATAATGTAATTATTCAGAAATTAGGGGGGGAGGGGGCGCCAGTCCATTACATTGCCAGGGGCGCTCAGATCCCTAGATACACCCCTGGCAATGGCCCACAACACAGTGTAATCACACTGAAAAAAGATCACTTAGCTGCTCATGCCAATAAAAATTACATATATGGGTTTTATTGCATCATTTAAATTGTGCTATTCATAGATTAGACATTGATAATAAACATTAACTGCAATAACTTGTGTTCCATGCTTGGTCTAATTGTACAATTGGTAGACATAAATAATATATCTCATGGACTGCTACATAAAACACTATGCAATTAAAAAATCTGTTTAAAAACTACTCATCTACTTGATTATACAGATTACAATCTGCAATGCTCTTAAGGCAGTTTTCAGAGTAATTTCAAAACATTTGTTCAGGATGATGCGGGTACTGTGTATACAAAATGCCACTCTCTTTAACAGGAAAATAAGTATCTAAAGCACAGTACAGTGCATAGTTATGTACTACAAC
Source organism: Taudactylus pleione (assembly GCA_031769625.1). Lineage (NCBI taxonomy): Eukaryota > Metazoa > Chordata > Amphibia > Anura > Myobatrachidae > Taudactylus > Taudactylus pleione. Next base: position 6,024,390 of record JAUIMM010000061.1, on the reverse strand, counting down.
AAATGACTGAGGGTAAGAAATTCTTACTGCTTCTAATTCTTTCTGTGTTTCATCCTCCATTCGTCGTATGTCTTCCATTGTTAGTTCAATCCATTTGTCAATCCAGCAGAACAACTGGCGGTGAAAGTTTGTGAATATTCGTTTCTCTTGCTTAAACAAAAACACAAAAATAAACAGAGGTGAGAAGTTGTAGAGCAATAATCACTACATTAAAGGTGCTGTGCATATAACCACAAATAATTTTTATAGGGTATAGATCATTGTATGTACAATGTATTTAGCAACTGTTTAACCATTTTCATTTGAAATGGACAATACACAATGTAATGTCACTGGACTTCACATCACTGAACGCTGTTAGAATAAGTCGCAAGGCCAGGAACTAAATCTGCTCCTGACCAGGCTCCGCATTATCATAACACCTATAAAAGTCGGCATGCAATACCCAAAGAGGACATTTATTCCCATTACACAAACACATTTCAGGACTACAAAATACATTTTTACACACTTTAAAAAGTCACCAGCTTTCATGATGTGTATGTATGTCTTTGCCTCAAACATTCTCTAAGTCAGTGGTCTTCAACCTTAATTAGGGTGGGAGCTACTTGAGAAAAATGAGACGTCTTGAAGAGCCACATTTTATTTTTGAAAACTAAAATCTGGCTAAACTACATTTTTCATACAAAATCAAAGCATCAAAACAGTGATAAACAACTAATATTGATAAATGCATTGTAGTTATTCTATGAAAAAATTTAATTATTAGCCAGATTTTAGTCTTCAAAAATAAAATGTGGAAAGCTGTCAGAGGGGAGCAGGGGGCTGCTTGATGGACTGTGCAGGCAGGACAGTGGATGGCCAGATCCCAGACTCTCCAAACAAGTGCCTGGTGTCTTTTAATGCGGACTGCGGCAAGGCTGCCAGCAGTGACAGTCATGCACTGCCGCATATAGCACATGCCCTATCAGTGATTGCGCTGAGCAAAAAAAATGGTGGGTCCCAGGGACCCCTCACTATCAAAAATTGGGGTCCTACTCCACAGTTTCTGAGTCCCATCTAATATTATGGAAGATGAGGGTAGGCAGCAGTTGGGATAGTGCTGGGGTCAGGTGGCAGTGCTGGTAGTAGGTAGCATTTGGAGTAGAAGGGGTTAAGGGCAAGCTGCAGTTGGGGTAGAGCTGGGGTTAAAAGCAGGGAGAAGTTGGAGCAGAGCTGGGGACAGGAAGGGGGTAAGTGCAGATAGCAGTTGGGACAATGCTGGCGGGCAAGGAGGGGGTTAACTGCAGGCAGTACTGGGGGCAAGGAGGAGGTTAGCGGTAGGCAGTGCTGGAGGTAGGGAAGGGGGCAAGGAAACATAGCAGCTATGGAAGTACTGGGAGGCAAGGAGGGGGGGTTAGGGGCAGGCAATACTGGTTGCAGTGCTGGGGGTAAGGAGACGGTCAGGACAGCAGCTGGCGCAGTATTGGGGATAGGGAGGGATCAAGGGTAGATAACGATTGGGTGTAGACCTTCAGCTCCCTTCTGTACCGGGCAGTGTCCACCTCCCTGGCCTCCTGCATGGACAGCAACAGGTGGACTTCAAGTTACAGATGGCATCCCTTGTATATCCCAGTTACCCTGCTTACAACTGAGTGATGTGGAGAGGCTGTCATGGAGGAAAGTCTGTGGCCCAGGAGCCAGCACATGATGGGAGGAGTGGCACAAATGCCGTCAGCCAGACAGTGGAACTTCAGCTGCGGGGTAAACTGGACTGTTCACCTGCACCGGACCATGGTGCTTTTGCCAGCGACGCTGAGGACTGCTATAGGGCTTCTGCAATCACTGCCCCATGCGCGGCTTGTGTGCTGTCAGCCCACTGCATAAGGAGAGCACCAACTGAGCTACCACCGTGAGGCGAGCTACCATTCTTGCGGCCGCGAGCTACCAGTGGCTCGCGAGTGACGGGTTGGCAACCATAGCTCGAAGTTAATAAGAAAGATTGTGCTCATGTCTTTTCCCTGGGATACGGTCAGAATGTAGACGCCGGAATCCTGAAGCAAAGTACTGGGATTAGGGGGAGGGTTAGGCCCTAGGGTGAGGGTTAAGCTGGCCATACACCTGCACGATTTCGGGCCGATTGCCCGATTTTCGATGAGTCATAAGATGGATCTTGTGAAAACAGTGTATTTTAGTAAGATAAGATCCGATGCGCGCTCCCGCAGCTCCTATAATCAGATCTTATGATCATATGTGCAGCACATCTTGTCCATTATATCGTGTGCAGATCGTGCAGTTTTTTTTGTTCATGCGATCCATCGTGCAGCAATTCAAGTCATTTCAATGACTGTTTCCCTTATGAGCCTGTGAGACACAGCATCGATCTTACGACAGATCCTGTGCTAAGAAAAACAACAAACATGCTGCCGGGACTGCCAGGGCGCTCTGGGGAATCGTAGGGAACTTGTATGATGAATCTGATCTTATGCTGGTCGTGTAGGTGTATGGCCAGCATTAGGGTGCAGGGGATGAAGGTTAAGTTTAGGCACTAGGGGGAGGGAGGGTTAGTCTTACTTAGCTGGGGGCGTCGGCATTCTAAACAGGTCAGTTGCAAGCGTTGAGATTCTGACCGCCGGGTTCCCGAGGGCCGGCATCCTGTACCCAACCCCTTTTTCCTTGACTCATGACGTCTGTTGGTGAAAATGGTCATATTAAAAACTAGCTATTACCCACTGCTTCGCCCACGATGAAATCGCTTCTGCCAACATTTTATTTGAGGTGTTCTAGTTGTATTGCTTTGCATGGGGGCCCTGTCGCTGGAGGGGCCCACGTGACCAGCAGCGCTATACAGACTGGTGGCAGCAGCACTTAAATCACCACTCACACCAATGTCACCATGTGCCCTGTACACAGACTGCTATGTAGCCTATTCTATTCAAGTGAACGTGGGTCCAACGCACCTATCCCCCTACCCCATACTGGCCACGTGCATGGTACCACACCTATCTCTTCCATTAATGACATCAATACAATTTTGTTTTTGTTATTGCTCAGCTTTAACTTTACTGATGAAACAAAGTGCAGGTTATTTCTAGGAGATTCCACTACAAAATGCAGATTTCATGAAAATCTGTTCAGTAGTTTTTGCGCCAACTTGGAACAAATTAACAGACGCAACATTCTTATATTAGTGTAGATAAAGTGTTCACCTCTAACACCAGATTCCTAACAGTCCATGATTTCTGAGGACAGTCCATGAAAGATTTGATCTTTGTACTGCAGAGTGAAGAGAAGTGTCTAAAATAGGTGTCCAGGGAATCGGTATGATTTACCGTCGGACCCATCCCGACAGCGGCATCCCGGCAGAGGAGGAAATCCCAATCGTCCTAAGGTATGTATATACTAACCTATTTCTACCCCCTAACCTTCCCTTAGGGGTGCCTAACCCTAACCTCCCCCCCCCCAGTGCCTAAACCTAACCCCCCCCTTCCCCACTGCCTAAACCTAAGTCCCCCGGGGGGGGTGCCTAACCCTAAGTTTCCCCTGGGGGTGCCTAACGCTAACCCCCCCTTCCCCTAACCTAAATCTCCCGGGGGTGGGGGGTGCCTATCCCCGGGAACCCTAAACCTACCCGAAGCCCCCCCCCCCCCCCCCCACGGGACTGTCCGCGCTCGGCGCCCGGTGTCCTTTCGATCGGGATGCAGGGCATCGGGCTCCCGGAGTATGTCTAATGACAGGTGTCAGCATATCGACGCCTGTCTTTAGACCCTTGCCGGGGTATGACAGTCGGGAAGCCGGCTGTCGGAATTAGGTCAGCCGGCTTCCCGACTGCATACCGTGTCCAGTGTGCATGTTGTGGGTATTAAGTGTCCTACAAATTATTTTAAAAACTGAGCTATTTTCCTTAGGCCTACACACCTTATATATTAAGTTATAAATCTGCAATACATCAGTAAATATACATTTATAAGAAATTAAAAACATCAGGTGCATACCCAGTCTGTCCATTGGAAGATCCTTACCTTTTGAATAAAATGTTCTATTTTGTTTTGAAGTCCCCACCATCTAAATTTAATTGTTACTAGTTTGTAAGCACACATGCGTGGACAATCCTTAGAGTTTGCCAATTCTTTCTACAGAAAAGCGAAATAAACACATCAGTTGATCTACGTTCATTACATTCTTATATGATTCAGGCTGACAGTTTCATCAAGAAAGATGATCAATCTCAACATATAAGAGACATTAATGCAAATGTTCAGTAACTTACAAAAATCAGTAATCTGCTGTGGAAAATACAAAATTGATAAATAAAAGTAAATATTTAGCGGACATGGAATACTGCTACTGGTATACAGAGGTGTCCTCATACATCTAGCCTCAATACGCCATGCAGCGAGATTTGCCTGGCATGAGTGAACCGCCAGGTCCCGCACTAATCTGTTAGACACATTTTCGGCAAAAGACACTATGCTAAGTGACTAGGACTTACCAGCAGACTGCTAATTAATTTGAGAATCCGTGTGCAACTGAGACTTTATATGAAGCACAATGGAACTTGGAATGAAAAAAGCTGCGGTCACTACATTGTACTACATTGTAGCACTTTGTATACAGAATCCGGGTCTCAGTCGCACACAGATATACAAGTGTCACATATCAAATTAATCATGCTGGTGCGTCCTAGTTGCATCACATTGCTACTTGGACGCATTTTTGGCACAAAAGACGCCAAGCTCTAGCAGTCCACATATGCTCCAATCCTATGCCCACTTTTTGGTCGCATCAGCTATAATTTCAGAATTGTCCTCTCCCTTTAGTCACTCATGTGCAGGGCCCTGTCTGTCCATCTGCCCCACCTTCATCAACGTCCTCTGTACTTGTTCTCCTTAAGTGTAAATATTTTGTATGATTTTTAAGTGACTGTCCAATGCTGTAGAGTTTTGTGCCGCCTTGCAAATGAGCAATTTCTTATTAACAAACTGTCTTTATTCAATTTTCCATTTTTGTTTACAATCTCACAATCATTTATGGAACTATCCATGACGGTGGGTATCATTTATAAAAGCTTAAAGCAAAGGTTAATAATTTAACACTAATTTAAACTATAAGTGCAGTATAGTCTATATTGTTTATTATCCCAATAAACCCAGAGGTTCCCAAACGCGGTCCTCAAGGCTCCTAAACAGTTCAGGTTTTAGAGATATCCATGGTGGAGCACACGTGGTTAAAGCAAATTGACTGAGGTACTAATGAAGTCACCTGTGCTCAACCATGGATATCTCTAAAACCTGAACTGTTGGGGAGCCTTGAGGACCGCGTTTGTTCACATATTATATTAATCTTATCCTACTAAATAATCAAATTATGCTCTATTAAAAATACATAGACTTTGGTTCATTTCATTTCATATACTACAAGGCAGGAGTGGGGAACCTTTTTTCTGCCGAGGGCCATTTTGATGTATCTAACATTATTTGCGGGCCCGGTGCAGCTCACGCCCCTCCATGTGATGTCACATAGGGGAGGGGCCACAATCGCCTGTGATTACAGCAATTCCTGAACCATATGGAGGATGCTCCGGGTGCTGTAAGGGCAGCAGTGTTACAGTCTGAAGCATCCTAAGGAAGCTCCAGGCAGCACTGCTGTATAGATTCTGGCTGCAGTGTGACATTCTTGGCATCCTACTAGCCAGATGAGGCTAGCAAAAAAAAAAGCTCCAAGAGCCAGACCAAATGATTCCGGGGGCCTGAGGTTCCCCATCCCTGCTATAAGGTATGCGCTGGGAGTAACCATCTTTTATATACACTTCTTTTGGGGTTGCTTAGTGCCCCTACCTCCTCTTATTCCCTTAGCAGCTACCTAGATTATAGCATATTTATGTGCAATAGAAGTAGCACAGTTGACTAATCCACTTTTTGAAATTAATATGAGTGTTCAGTGTGCCCCCACCCAGTTACTTGATAACACCACTGGGAACATTTTTTGGGGAGAACACTGACATGCTTCACCACTGGGTAATGACATGCCAAGATGTATACCAGTGATTGGTGATCAGATATCAGACCTCAGTTATTAGACAGTACTGACAAAATGCACCAAACGGTACACTGTAGGGGGAAGTAGGTAGCAGACTGACAAAAGAATGTTAAGATGCCATAAAAAAAATAACAAAGGTAAGTCTACCAGAACTCTTAACGCTTTCTTCAAGGTCCATAGGGTCCACAGGAGCTACCTTGGGAGGTATGTGGTTGGAGTCATTCAGGAACCATACAGTCAAAGCTTTAGCTCCCAGAATGCCCTGTTCCTCCTCCAAATATATCCCTCCACCAGCCACAGGCATTCAGTTTGTAAAAAAGCCCAATGGCAGAAGAAGGAAACGTGGAGAGGGAAGTACAAATTACACTAAAAACACACACACAAAGTTGAGGGAATCATTGACAAGAAGGAACAGATCCCAACTGAGGCCAGGTGGATCAGAATGGGCGCCCTGTGGACCCTATGGACCTCAAAGAAAAAGTTAAAGGTAAGTCTACCATAACTCTTATTTTCTTCTTCAGGTTCCATAGGGTTTACAGGAACTATCTTGGGGATGTCCTAAAGCAGTTCCCTTAAGAGTGGGGACGCTCCTGAGCAGAGAGGAGAATCCGCCGCTCAAAGGAAGCATCCTGGGAGGCAAAAGTATCAAATGCATAAAATTTGATGAAAGTGTGGACAGAAAACAAAGTGGCCGCCTTGCACAACTGTTCCGTAGAGGTGCCATGTCTAAATGCCCACGATGGTTCCACGGACCGAGTCGAATGTGCTGTCACCATGTTAGGAACAGGGAGATCAGCCTGTGTACAACAACAAACCTGAGATATAGTCATACGCAGCAACCGAGCCAGAGTCTGCTTGTTAGCTGGCCAACCTCGCTTGTGAAAACCATATAACACAAAAAGCGCATCTGATTCCTGATGGAGTCGGTATGTACCACGTAGATACAAAGGGCTCGAACCACATAAGGGAAGCTTCACATACAGAAAGGTCTGAAGACAAAGGCCAGAACTTCAATTTCTTCATTCATATGAAAACGGGATAGCACCTTTGGAACGTAACCCGCCCATGAGGAGATAGCGTGGAGAAAAAGTGTCCTCACCATCAACCATTTGAGGTCCACTGTGTCCAAAGGCTCAAAGGGAGGAGCCTGCAGCACTCTGAGAACCAAGGATAAATGCCACGGTGCCACCGGAGGGACAAAAAGGTAACTTAAGTTGGAGAACTCCCCGCAAAAATGTTCTAATATCCAGCAGGGGAGCGATTCTGCGCTGGAACCAAACCTGAACTCTCAAAGTAGCCAGGCGAAGACCGAGGTCTACTCCAGCCTGGAGAAAAGCAAGAGCTCGGGAGACCCTGAAAACTTTAGGGTCATACTCTTTGTGGGAACACCATTGAAAAAAAGAATTCCAAATCCTTTTAATAGATGTGGGCAGAGGAAGGCTTTCTTGCCCTGAGCATCATCTGAATCACAGAAGCAGAAAAACCTTTTGTTTTTAAGATGGAAGACTCAGGAGCCATAAAGTCAAAGCCAGAAGAGGTAGGTTCAAATGTAGGCAGGGACCCTGCATAACAAATCCGGCCGTAGAGGAAGTGGATTGTCTATAGATAAACATGTCAGATCGATGAACCAATGTCGTCTGGGCCAAGGCGTTGCCATCATCCTGCCACCTTCTTGCTTGAATTTTCTGATGACCCTTGGTAGGAGGGAGATTGGAGGAAACAGGTATGCCAACTTGAAGTCCCACCTCACTGCCGGAGCATCCACGAAGGCGGCTGGAAAAAGACTGTCCCTTTCTTGCGGGTGAAATGTCCGAAATGAAGACTGCCTATATTTAGAGGTAGTCGTAGATTTTGATGCTGCTAAAGTAGACACTAGGTTATCTAATTCTGGTCCAAACATTATCTTTCCAGCAAAAGGAAAGGATTTGAGAGCCTTCTTGGATCCCGCATCTGCCTTCCAGAACCTTAACCAAAGTGTTCTGCGAGCAAAAACCGAAGTTGAGGCTACTCTAGAAGTCCTGTGTCAATAACAGCTTCTCCCACATAAGCAGACTCTTCTCGCAGTTGGGAGAGATAGGACAGTTGTTCTTTGGTAGCCTTTGTCTTCCACTGCTTTCGTCGATTCCTCCATAGCCTTGGCTACCCTGTTACGGCCATAACCGGCCGGGTAATGGCTGCAGATAATGAGAAATGGATTTCAAACATGTTTCAAGTTTTCTATCTGTAACATCCTTGAGTGAGGATGCGGATGGAATAGGTAATGTAGAGCTCATGATCAACCGTGTCATATGAGCATCTACAGTCGGAGGGACTTCCCACTTAGTACATTCACGCTGTGAAAGTGGGTTCAGAGATGTTAAATTCCTTGTAGCATGGAAACGTGTATCTGAAGTGCTCCATGCTTCAGCCATGAGGTCCGTCAGCTGCTCAGACTGGGAAAAATAATCCTTCACCATTTTCTGACGCCTAAAGACCGGAGTGTTAGATTTAGGCGGACCTCCTCTTCCTCTATACTAAGGACGGATCTGACCGATCTTACCAGAGAGGGGACATCCACGGAGGATTGGTGGTCTTCCCTAGCTGAGAGAGACCCAGAAGAGGAACCATGTGTATCCTCAACTGATGAGGTGTTAGAATCCCCATACTGCACCTGATGGGATACTCTTATGCCCATGCTTAATGGTAACTGATCTATTTGCTTGCACCACTTGCTGAGCAGCAGTAGACGATTGAACCATACTCTGACTTGAGTGAGCATAGGCATCCATCCAGAAAGGATGCATGGGGGGCATATACATAGCAGGATGCAACTGCTGCGAGTACCCCATAGTGGGAGGCAGCAGACAAACCATCTTGCATGAAATCCTGAGCTGACAGGCCCGCCAAACAGGACTTACATGAAACCAGCACAGGAGCATCAACCTCCTGCTTCCCTTTAACATATCAATGTATAAAAGGTACAAGGTATAAATGCAAAGCAATGTGACAGTCTTCACAAGTACCAGTGAGGTACACAGAAAGCCACACACACATACAGAAGAAACACAGTTAAAATAACTGACAGTCAGAAATAAAAGGCAGTATCAATACAGCAGCTAGCACAAGTCACATCCAATGCATATGCAATTTAATCGCAATGGGCTCTGAATCAACTGACCAACACCCAAGGTTTGGTAGGATGTAGAGCACTATATACCTGACCCAGGGGAGAGGTATACAGGGAGACAAACCCAAACATTACAAGAAAAAAACAGCTTCAGCAGAGCACCGATGGTGTACTGTGAGCGTCTCATATACACGAGGCAGTAAGGAGGAGCAATCCAGATGTGGGAAACTTTCGTAGGATCTGCATCTGGGTCGAGGGAGGGGCTGTCGTGGGAGAGCATACCTCCCCTAGGCTTCATCAACCTGCTGGGTACGCTGGCCTCATGGCAGTAGATGAGTCTACTGCCAAGCTCCGGCATCAGACGATAAGGCCCCAGTGGTCTAGTGAGGACGCAGACTGTCTTGGGCCCTCACTGCAGCATCTTCGGCACTGGAAGCAAGGACTGCCACACACGATTTCCCGTAAATAAGGAATCGCCTTACCTGCCATCTCCGTGCGTCCGATTGCAGTTTGGGCCTCCAGCATCACTGCTAACTAAGCTCTGCTGTGACCCGCCAAAATCGCCAGAGACATTACTGGTGTTGCAGCACTGGCGGAGGTAGAAGGAATTGCAGTGCATGCGTCTTTTTAGGACGCTCAGCACTGCTAACCCAATTTATTTTTTTTTTAAATAAAAGCTTGGGACTGCCTGAGCAGTCCCCTGTTAAAAAGGTGCGTCTGATCCTGCTGAGCACAAAACAAAAAACGTAATGCCTGTGGGTAGGCGTGGTGTATATATGGAAGACCACCAGGGCATTCTGGGAGCTAAAGCTTTGACTGTTTGGTGCCAACCACATACTCCAAGGTAGTTCCTGTGGACCCTATGGAACCTGAAGAAATGCATTTCGATAGAACACTATTACATACTTTCACACTAAATACATTTAAAGCTTTACCAGCCCAGAGCACTACAGCTTCTGCAACTAATCATAGGCCACACAGCGATAAAGTACTTTGTTGGTCTTTTGTCCAGAAATTGACTGTCACATTATCTGAATACTATTGAAATAACATTAGTTGTTATGGACATGGGGAAATCTAGAGGAAGAAATACAGAATAAGAGGGCTTGGCTGCACAGGACTACATTCAGCATAACTTGTTCTTACTTTTTAAAATCTTACATACTGTTTCCAGTGGCAAATGGACACTACACCAACAATAAAAATAGCTCCAAGAAGACCATATTACAGTATACCCATCTGCACATCAAAACTTCTGTGACTTACCTTCTGTTACCTGTATTTTATATTTTTCAACCCTTCACACCAGTGATGTATTAAATGTATCTGGCTGTTAAACAAGTTTACCTAATATGGAAAGTGTACTGTACAGCTCTGTACATAATGCTACAGAATAATCTATTAGCTACACTGAAAGCTAAATAGATATGATCTCTGTATAGATATTAATGGGGCAATTCCTCCCAGGCAGGAAAACTTAATTTAACCGCGCCCCCTTTCCCTAGCCCTCCCAGGGGGTGCCTAACCCTATGTCCCCCCGGGAGCCGTGAAACCTAACCCTCCCCCCGGCTTACCTTCGTTCGGTATGCCGGGCTCCCAGTGCAGGTCTGACGCCAAGCATCGAGATTTCGACGACTGTCATTAGTATCCTGCTGAGATTTGACAGTCGGGAAGCCAGCAGTCGGCATTTCGACCATCGGCATCCCAACTGCATACCGTGTAGGCACATGGTATAATCAGCGCATTATGGGCTTATGTCATCTGTTAATTCTTTAGCCAAACATTTTGCACTCAGATTACTATTTACAGTACATAAAGACATGTGACAGGGTGTATAGCTGAAAGGTGTAAGTCACAACTGCAAACTCATTACTGTCAATCATGTCTAAATCTTTATCATCTCACAACAAAAATAGATAATGAACATTTTATAGTTTCCCTTACTTACACATGTAGATATATATCTGACATAATGAATTACCTTCCAATTAGGTCCAAGAGGCCCCCTCATTGTTTTAATAGACTGAAATATTGCTGGATCTTCATCGGCTTTGTAATCCTACCAAACAAAACAGAGTATAGCCAATAAGAGCCATAGAGGTAATTCACTTGACAAGGTTCTAAGATACACGTTGTACTACTGGTAAATAGATTTATTTTTTTCTCCAATATACCTGCATATGTGATAATTAAGTGTATCACAAGATAAAGAAAACTAGATATATAGGCACTCCATCTGAGAAGGTCCCATTATTTACAGACTGAATGATTGCCAACATTGAATTGTGATCTCCTTTTATATATACATTTGTGTATTGCCATGTACAATGGAATAATTGAACCTTGAAATAGACTTGATGGAGACGATACCAATAAGCAAACATATCAATCGGTTTTAACTATCAGCATGGGTGAATTAAATGAGTTGTGATCAATTGCAGAATATTAACCCACCCCAAGCAGAACATGTTACACAGAGACAGAGACCATATCTTGTATAAATTTAATTTCTGTCCTGATTATAGGAATCTCACAAGCCCTACACTTGGGGTTATTAAATATTTCACTCTTCTGCTTCACTATACCCTGTGCAAAAAAGCAAGATAACAAATCATAATATTTACAAGTTGTAAAACTTTAATTTTAAGTTGGGCACATTGCTATGACTACAGGTGTATACACTAACAGAGCTTCTTACTTATTATAGAAGACAATATTAGTAGATTTTCTCTATTTATGCGAGAAACACTGCAGCAATACATTTGTTTTAAGTTGACTGCAGAAATGTGCTTTGTTTGTATTATTGAATGTTCAATGTTTGTATTACTGAATCCATAAGATATATATTTTTTATGTAAATAATTAAAAGTTATGTTTTAGACAATTTTTTGTTAACTAACGAGTGCACAAAAAAGGGAAATTCTCTGTTTTTGAATCATTCTCGTATGATTCTACACCCAATATATATGTATATTGATTTTTCCCATGGTGCACCACCAGCCGTAGATTGAGCAGGAATTCTACATTTAGACAATAAAATGTAGAAAATAAAAAAGGCTGGGAGAATTAATAGACCGAATACCTTTCTCCTGTGCGGATTCAACATACCCCCCCCCCCTTAGCGATATAGTGTCATATCATATAGGGTGCTCAAGTTCCACTGTAAGAAATCTAAAACCCAACACATATAAAACAGTGCTGTATTTCATTGCTAACAGTAAAGGAACATTTTAACAACAACAATTAAAATAGATTTTAGTGTATTATTTAATAAAAGGGTGATTTCAATTATGAGAATTAATCAAATTACATTGGAGAAATTTATCTGAAAAGGTGGTATCAGAAAGCTAATTGGCAGTGTTTTTTTTTTTTTTTTTTTTTTAAGAATTGTATGTTTTTATTATATGCTGTTTAAGTCAATAGATGTTTATTAATCTTCACACGTTTATGGAAATGCCATGACACAAGGTAGCATGATGAACGAATACAGATTTGGAATTCACTTCGCTGGTGTAGTGAACTGTAAGGGTTCTAGCAATCACAATTTTTCACTTGCTGCAGGCGTAATATCATCAAAAACAAAAGAGGATTACTAGCGCCAGGACATGTGAAGACATTCAAAAGTGTTTGTACATTAACAATAACATTTCTTGTGGGAGGTTGTCCCATATACACAGTATGTTTTAATTAATTAGAAAACAAACAACAACAAAACTTTATTTTATTCTTTCAAAACATTCTTCCTGTTTGTCTTTGCATTTAAGTTGACCAGATGAATCTATTTAAAAAATGTGTGTTACTCCACTTCACATACCATACATGACAAATGCATTACTAAAGTAAAGAGAAACTGAAAAGTACTAATATTCCTTTTTTTATATATTTCTGGATCAGCTTCCAGTACAATTCAAGAAGAAAAAAAAAAGGTCAGCAGTTCCAAATGTACAAGTATCAGTATTTGAGGGTGGTTCCTGATGTTCTGACATATCAAGGCCTGGCCTATGCCAGTATGGTGCCAAAAAAAATCAAGTGTGAAAACACTGCCCACAGAGAGCAAGAGCGTGTAACCCAGTCAGTGGGTGAAGCATTCATATATAGCATACCGAAGAGGACAACAAATGTTTTTGGGGTTCACCCAGATGTAAGTGTTAAAAAAGTAACAGGTAAAGAATTGGAGGGGGGAGTCTATTTTATTTAGAGGGGCTGGGGTTGAAAACAAAGCTCCTTGGAGGCACGTCTCTGGTCATTTAATACTGTACATGCTTTAAATTCTTCACACAGCGCAAGTATATAAAAATGTGTAAAAACTTGAAAGGATAGATTTAATTAGGCAGCATAACACGTGATCAGATGTTAGAAAAACAGCATATACTTAAGGTCTTCATACATTGTTGCAAAAGGTGATTACATTTTGTAACAATACATGGTTTGTTACTCTATAGTACTAAACAAACAAAGCCTCCAACAAGTACTGTCAAAAAATATATGGAAAAGTCACTTGAATAACAAAAGCAATGATTTATGCTTTATTTATTCTTCCACATAGCAAAGTGAAAATCCTTCCAGCCAAATAGTGGTTAATTTGACATAAATACAGTTTTATTATGTATAAAGAAATATATAACAGCTGATATTTTCACCATCTTTACCAAAATATTCGCTATTAACTTTGTGCTTAGTTTGCTGCACACCTATCGGAAAAATAAAAAGAAACCCTACAATATATATGACAATTCAGCATTGAAAATACAATGTGCAGTTCCCAATTACAGCTGTAAATGAGCAATAGTGTGGAAGGAGACAGCCTTCTGGCTTAGTTAGCATGCAATCTCCTTCAGGATCCCACAGGGAGAGCGGAGCCACTGTAGGCGAGCCTATGGCTTGTGGTTTATTTTGTTTGCCACCAGCTGTACACTTCTCATCTCATTAGTTCTGTTAAAATACTCTGGGGGATGACAGCTGTAACCCACTTGAATCTTCAGCTAGGAGGATTTCTGTAGGCTAATTCTGCTGTGCAATTTCTGCAGCCCTTGAAGAAGCGTGTCCACTACATATCACTGTGTAGTACAAACAGTTTAAGCTTCTGAAGTAGGTTAAAAATGCAACAGGGCTAATGTGTCAGTTCAGATGAGTGCCTCTTGTCCAGAGAGTGCTTAAGCAAAGAAAACAATTTCATAAGACAAAAGAGTAAAACATTGTTAAAATGAAAATAGCAGGTGAATTGTGATACATCTGTAATGTACTTTTATTTACAATTTACTGCTATGCATTAAGAAGTAAAAGAAGGAAGAAAGGTAGTAGGAAATAAAGTAAAGAAAACAAAAGTCTTAAGTTCAACCTGTTACATGCTGCAGTGTTGGTCCTGAGAACAGCTGGGCCTTGGCTATACTTGCCATATTATTCCATCACCCGGTGGGACGATACCTAGTTTTATTAGTTGTATATAAGGAAGTGCGTGTAATCTGTTGTCAGAAGCAGTTTATTTTTCAGATAAAATACTTAAACTTAAGTTGGCCATACATGGTGCGATATGCACCTTGCGACGCGACAGGGTATCCGACGGTCAACATATCGGGCGGTCTCCCCACACGGTGCGATCGGGTGGCCGACCACCCGATATGCCAGCTCCCTCCTCCCCCACCCTAATAGCTCTGCTTGGGATCGCACATCGCAACCCCAGATCAACTGAACCTGCAGTAAGATCTGGAGGTGCGATGTTCGACCCCATGGATGCGCGCATTATCATGTCCATACACGGTACGATATAACAGCGATATCGTACCAATCCGTTGGATTGGCTGCTTTATCGCACAGTGTATGGGCTCTTATTATTAATATTACAGTAGTATTACAGGCACCTTCATCTGAGCCAGATGCAGAGTATAAAATGCTACATTTCAAGTTTTTATACAGGGGGAAAAGGACAAAAACTGAAGTCAATGAGAACTCTCACTGCTAACATAATAAAATAAAAAAGTTCCAAAGCACTGTCAGTCCAGATAACTGTCTCAGAGAAATAAATAAGGTCCTGGTACTCAAATAACAAACGTTGCAAAGAGATATAGAAAGTTGCGAGCAGATAAAAATTTAAAATAATATATGATCCACTATACAAAGAATATATAAATTCCATAAAGTCATTTTATGAGTAAAAAGTGGGCCAGGGGTTACAATTCCATCCACCGCCATTGGCCCAAGCCTGCTGTGGGACACTTTTAATAACAATGTAATAGTGGGGGGAATGGATGGAAGTGTGCAATACCTGCCCAACCACACTGTAGGGCTCCAAACCATCATGCTGTTCACCTGGAATGCCGAACAACTGAGACACATTGCTTATACAGATATCCTAAGAGGATCAACAACGAATTTGTCTCATTCATAATGAAGGGTCAACTGTTACTGTATACTGTTCCTAAGATTGAAGCTGCAGAAATACATAAGCACTTAAAACATTGGAATGCTAGCTACAGCAGAAGGGGAAGGAGTGCAGTATTAATGCTGGTTCTATATTAAAGGTGCATATCCACTACATGACTTATGAACGACTGTACGATAAAGACACCGTTATCGTTCATTATACTGTGCAGTAGATATTGTGCCCACACTGAACGATATGTCATTCAGTGCAGGCACCCTCCTTCATCCCCGAACATGCACAAACTGTCGATCGGCAGGTTGGGGAGTATGTGCAGGCGATGACTGATGCAGACAACGACCAGTGGAAGCGCGCATCACTGGTCATTGCCGCCATCTTCACTGCACAACTGAACGAAAGCTATGTCGTTATCGTTCAATCATCCATTTATATCATGTAGTGGATATGAGCCTTTAGTCATGTTGAGTTTTGTATATCTGCTGTATATTTTCAGCAACATTTGACCAAGATGCTGTACAGGCTGGTAAGTTGCACTGTATTATGTTATACTGAAAATGAAATAAACTAATTCATGTAACAACCTGTAACTCATATACCTATCCTCAAATTGTGCCAAACAGTCCCTTTAATTGCGCCATGGACTTTGCTTCTTACAAAGTCTGTGGGGCCAAAACACTAATCCTAAGTACCTGATACACTATTTGCAAACTAAGAAGCAAGACTAAGTAAAAAGTAGCAAAGTTGAGGAAAAAGTACACAAGACAGGTCTGATACAAGTGACCCTCACCATACATAACTAGCTGATGTGCACGGTTTCACCTGGGTAGACCTTAGATATTTACTATTTCCATTATCCCATTTTAACTAACATGCTTAGCTCATTTTATGCCTCTGGGCTAAATGAACGTAGTAGTATCCATTTAAATAAATTTAGATTTTTAAACTTTTTTTTTTTTTTTAATATAAATTAATTGAAGGTGGGTTATAAGACTTATGTAAACTTTTTTTTCCCTCTACTTAAGGATTTTTTCGTAAACCACATTGGTGGTTCTCTCCTCTGGAGCTAGGATCAACAAGCTGCTAGGTGAGCCGATTGTGGAGCAGCCACGTAGAGAAGCAGCCCTCCCTCAAGTCAATTCCTGCCACCTTCAGCAACTGCCCCTGGGATTTGTTGATGGTCATTGTAAGAACTTGAAGGGGAACTGCAGCCTCTTGAAGGAGTACTCTGATCGTATCAGTGGTATGTGTAGTATGAACTACCCACTGCCCCAAAGTACAGTGAACACTGTAATTGGGGTGGAATAGGTGTTCTGTGGAGGGCCTTTACTTGCAGTCTGGTGCCATTGCAGAGTTTGGGCAGGTTGAGGTTCTGCAGCAACATCACCAAAACCCCCACTTTGAGGATAAGCTTGTGGGATGGGAGGCTAGGAGAATTGAGCGTGTTGAGGAACTTCACGGGGTAGTGGATCACGTAATCTACTGGTACTACAGAGTCCACAGACTGTACTCCATTTCTGCCCCTTCGAACTACTGAAGTAGAGTGTCATTAATTACGGTATCCGTGTCATTCTTAGGGGGTCAGAATGGCACACTCGCACAGCTAGTCCATGGACTTTTTTATGGATATCAGCAAAACCAGGGTACATAATGGTTGTGAGGTCTGCTAGGGTCTTCAATGCTAAGCCTAGTCCTGCACGAATGTTCACCTTTCCCTCGGACTTGGGATACTCTGTTCCCTATTTTGAGTAGGAGTTCGGAGAATTGCCCAGAGGAGGCGTCGCTTATCAAGTGGACCCTCATATTCTTCCTGAGAGAGTTTTCAGACGAGAGGCCGCAGATACGATGCCTTGATGCACGCCTTAATTTCGTCAGCTTGAGCTCACCTCAGTACTACTGCCAGAATCTGCCAGAAGTCTCCAGCTAGCAGCAAGGTGACAACCCTATCACTCCATCGTTGCCCCTGACGTCTTTTAGGGTTCTGCTCAATGCCTCAAAACCATGTGATCTCATCCCAGACAATGAGCAACAGTCCCATAGCACTTGGACCATATTAATTTGTCACCCAATCCCCTTGGTCGAGAGGAAATATTTTACCCCTTTTCAGCCCCTTAGGAGTGGAGTTTAGAATAACCCCTGATTAGTAGGTGCTAAGGTCATGAAAGGAATATACTCCCCAAATGTCATGTTTCTAGTTCCATGGGTTTGAGTTTTGATGAGTCAGTCAGTCAGGACATTTGTTTTTATATATTAGGATTTTTCTAATCCGCAACTTTATACCAATTCCTTGGCTACGAAAAATGAGAGACATGGTAAAGAACTTAAATTTATCTCTCTTTCTTCGAAGTCCATAGGGTCCACAGGGAGACCTTGGGGTTTAGGTGATGGCAAGGACATCCGGGCACCACGCAGTTACATTTGCTCTCCCAGGATGCACTTGCCTCTTCCTATACCCCACCCCTTTGCCAGAGCCACCTCAGTTGTAACAAGCCAAAGGCCGGAGGAGGATAAAAGAGAAGAAATTCTGGAACACTCAAGAATCACATTCTCACAAAGAAGGAGATGGAAAAAACGGTGACTAGAGCGAAGCCCATCTGAAGCCAGGTGCGTCAGGGTGGGTGCCCTGTGTACTTCGAAGAAAGAGATAACAAATGTAAGTTCTTACCATATATCTAATTTTCTTCTTCGGGGTTCATAGGCTCCACAGGGAGACCTTGGGGATGTCCCAAAGCAGTCCTTTTAACGGTGGGGATTGCATCCGGAGAGGCAAAGGTTCCAAATGGATAGAACTTTAATAAAGGTCTGGACAGTAAACCACGTGGCAGCCTTACAAAGCTGAACAGGCGAGGCTCCACGGCGAGCTGCCCACGAGGGACCCACAGACCGAGTAGAATGAGCGGTAACAGAGGGTGGAACAGGAAGGCCCTCCTGAGTGAAAGCCTCAGAGATAGTCATACGCAGCCATCTAGCCACCCCTTCTTGTAAACTCCGTAGAGGACAAACAAGGAGTCTGATTTCCGAAGAGAACTGGTACGGTCCACATAAATCCTGAGGGCCCTCTCCAAATCCAAAAGAGGCCTCACCTGCTGAGGGGTCCGGAAACTGAAAGACTGGCACAACAATTTCCTCATTAATGTGGAAACAGGAAATCACCTTAGAAAGGAACCCAGGACATCTTCAGAAGGAAGAAGTCTACTCACCCACTAGTGAGTCGAGCGCGCTGACGGCTCCGGAACTAGGGTCCTTCAGGCTCGCGGGATTCTTTGATGCCGGAAGTGACGCAGGTTCCAAAGCGCACTGCGGGAACTAGCCGGAAGTAGCGAGGCGTCCACACGCCGGTCTCCAACAGTGGGACCACCGGATCCAGACGCTATCTTGACATCTCTAGATGCCGCGCAGGCGATAACAGCCCAGGCCAGGTACACACCGCTTACAGCCGCCAGCAGAAGTACGGGCGCACGCACACCGGCACTGAGATCCGGACCACCAAGAAGAGGATACAGCTACAGGACACACAAGATAGGTGAGGCCTCACCAACTAACTTACTCGTACTTTTGACTATCACCCACTTACCCCGAACTTGTGACCCTTAGTAAGGGTCAGGGACGCCTGCCCTTACACACCCCACTCTAACACCCCTCACTCTACTACATATAAAACTGATCAGTATGCAGCATACATGCTATAATAGTCCACATACAACGTGCCACCGTTGAGGAAACAATTGCTTCATTGCACACTCTGCAGTGTTAATTATATTATTAATAAACCAGATTTAACCTCTCTGTATGACATCCACTTCGTTACTTAATATCCATTAGCGTATCTAGGTTTCACTTCCATCTCCCTCACTAGCCCAACTGAGTTACACTCACGGCTGACAGTCACGTGACATACATTAATCCATTCCGGGCGCAGGTCTAAACTGTATGTTACCACATACAACTACGTCGTTGATATATGTAGCTGAATCACGGAGGCTACCCACCAGAGCCACCTGATCTGTGGTAGCATCTGATGGAAAAGACTCCTCTAGGGAGTCTGCCTAGAACGCCATAGCCTTGGCCACCCAGGAGATAGCCATGGCTGGCCTGGAGACTGCCCCTGAAAGAGAATACACTGACTTTAAACAGACCTCTACCTTCCTATTTGTGGTATCCTTTAGGGATAAAATGGATGGCATAGGCAAAGTAGCACTTTTGATTAAGCGCGTCACATGAGAGTCCACGCAAGAGGTGACTCCCTTTTAGTACAATGTTCCTCAGGAAAGGGATAGGCATAAGCTATGCATCTCTGCGGCTGAAATCGCTTCGGGCGATTTCCACACCACCTCCATGTGCTCTACTAGCTGATCAGACAAAGGAAATACTACAGAAGTAGTCCTTATTTCCTTGAACAGAGCATGTTTGGGCCGGGGAGCTGGCGGTTCGTCCTCCTCTATAACTAGGACCGAACGGACAGCACGTATAAGCTGGAATATTGATTGTACACTTAGACTCCTCACGCTGAGAGGGCTCAGAGTCATCTTCCTCTACCATCTCCCCGGTATCATCGTCATCGCATTGTGTAGATTGGGATGACGGCATAGGCTTTTGGCCAGTCCAAGGGGTTTATCCCCATGCAATATCGCCTGGAGGGTACCAGAGGTATCCGTCAGGGTCTGCAATGTAGTAGACAATGTATCTATCAATGGAGGGGGCATAGACTGAACCTGAATGGGTGAAATCTGTAAAGGCAGGCCTTGTGAGGGCCAAATCGCTTGCTGTGTGTGTCCCATTTGGGGAAACACAAGGGGTGCTGCCCACCACCCCGCCATGGTTGTCAATGCCTGAGCAAAGCACGTCCATGGAGGCTCCTGTGGTGTGGCTGGGACCACAGAGGGGACTGGAGGATTATAACACCTTGCACATAATCCCTCAGAGACCATGTCCCCACACCTAGTCCTGCAGTACATGACAGCAGGACTGGAGCGGAATCGTGCACATCATCCCCACTTTCAGACATAGTAATGAGGGAAGTGTACAGGGTTTGTGACAAACCACACAATAAATATATATTTAAATGTGCGGTATAATAAACACCCTGACAACACTTGTAATTGTAAGGGTTCAGAAAAAGAAAAGGTATAGTTATATTGTCTGACAGAATGATTAATAAATACAGACAGCACTAGCATAAAGTCACATACAATGCAGAAAATAAACCTGCACAATGGCACTACAAGTCAACTACCCAGACTAGGCATCTGGTAGGATATAGCGCTACATACGCTGACCAGGTGGTGAGGTATGTAGGGGGACCCAGGCTCCGCGTTACTGAGAAAATGCCCGCCAGAGACCTCAGAGGGTGGCGTTTCTGTGGGAGGAGTACTGCCTCAGCTCAGCCAAACCGCAGTGGAAAGGGATGCTGTGCAGAGGGGAGGAGCCGGCTGTAAACAGGGAAGGCTGCCTCCCCTGGCCGGCAATTAACCCCTGGGACGTTGGAAGCGGTATTATTTCTTTGCTCAGTGCGCCCCAGTACTTGTCCCAGGCTGGTCTAGGTGGAAGCGCAGGTTTCCTGGCCTGGCTCCACTGCAGTCATCCCCCAGCCCATCCCCAGAGACCCGGAGGGGAGAGAGAAGGACTGCAACAAGCGGATCACCGAAAGCGGTGACCCGCATTTCTTATCTGCCTCCCCATGAATCGGGCTGCAGTCCTCAGAATCCCACAGACCCTGGGCTCCCGCCGCAAACCCCGGATCAGTACTGGCGCCGGCGGGGTGATGGAGCGGCAGCATGGACGTCCCCTGGACTGTCCACGCTGTCTGCTAGTAGATTCCAATCGTGAAAATCTTCAGGGCTGTTGAAACAGCCCCACTGCGCTACAGTGACCCGACTCTGGCTGGGCACCAAACAAAACGGAGGTGCCTCTGGCCTGGGGTATAGGGAGAGCCCAGTGCCTCCTGGGAGAGAAAATTAACTGCGTGGTGCCCGGATGTCCTTGCCGTCACCTAAACCCCAAGGTCTCCCTGTGGAGTCTATGGACCCTGAAGAAGGAAAAACTTTTATACTGAGTCGCAAGATTGAGGAAAACGACAAAATTGACAAAAGAGTGCACAACATGGGAGTCGCGCCGGGGTCTCGCTCCATATGACGGAAAAATTATAGATGTATGTGGACATATCTGTAAGCAAGAGCACATACAAAGGTTACTGTGGAGAGCGTAGTGAATGTTGTGAATAGTTTAATCAAATCATAGCTGAGTGTGGTGAGCTAGGTAGTGAGTAATTGCAGAGCAGTTCAGTTGCATTTAGAGCAGCGGTGGCCAACCTGTGGCTCTTGAGCCACATGCGGCTTTTCTTTTATCCTGATGCGGCTCCACTGACTGCCTCAACTTGTGACTGAACCTGCAGCCACGAGGACGACGCAGTTGCAGACACCAGATCCTCTCTATGTGACACAGAAAGTCCGCAACAAGGTAAGAGCTGTGAGGGATTTTTATTTGTTTTTTCATCTTGTTACATGTGGAGGGGCTGGAGTGGCCTGTGGAGTGGGAGGGAGTGTGGGGGAAGGTGGCTGGACTGGAGTGGCCTGGGGAGAGAGATGGGGGGAGGAGCCTGGAATGGCACAAAGGTCGGCTGGAGCGACACCCGGGGGGGTGTGTGGCTGGAGCGCCACCCGGGGGGTGTGGCTGAAGCGCCACCCGGGGAGGGGTGGGGTGGCTGAAGCGCCACCCGGGGAGGGGTGATTGTTGCTGGAGCGCCACCCGGGGGGGGGGGGGTGCGGCTGGAGTGACACCCGGGGGGGGGTGTGGCTGGAGCGACACCCGGGGGGGGGGGTGTGGCTGGGGCGACACCTGGGGGGGGGGGGGTGGCTGGCGCAACACCCTTGTGGCAGGAGCGGGGGGTGTGTGGCTGAAGCGCCATGAAGCGCCACCCGGGGGGTGGGGGGTTGGGTGGCTGGAGCGACACCCGGGGGGGGTGGCTGGAGCGACACCCGGGGGGGGGGGGTGTGGCTGGAGCGACACCCGGGGGGGGTGTGTGGCTGGAGCAGCACCCGGGGGGGGGGTGGTGTGGCTGGAGCAACACCCGGGGGGGGGTGGTGTGGCTGGAGCAACACCCGGGGGGGGTGGTGTGGCTGGAGCGACACCCGTAGCGGGGGGGCGTGTTTTGTGGCTGGAGCGACACCCGGGGGGGGTGGCGTGGCTGAAGCGACACCCGGGGGGGAGGGGTGGCTGAAGCGCCACCCGGGGGGGGAGGGGTGGCTGAAGCGCCACCCGGGGGGGGAGGGGTGGCTGAAGCGCCACCCGGGGAGGAGGGGTGAGTGTGGCTGGAGCGCCACCCAGGGGGGGGGGGTGCGGCTGGAGTGACACCCGGGGGGGGGGGTGGCTGGGGCGACACCCGGGGGGGGTGGCTGGCGCGACAACCTTGTGGCAGGACCGACACCCGGGGGTGTGTGTGGCTGAAGCGCCACCCGGGGGGGAGGGGTGGGTGTGGCTGGAGTGCCACCCGGGGGGGGGGGTGCGGCTGGAGCGACACCCGGGGGGGGGGGGGTGTGTGTGGCTGGAGCGACACCCGGGGGGGGGTTTCTGGAGCAACACCCGGGGGGGGTATGGTTTGGCTGGAGCGACACCCGGGGGGTGTGTGTGGCTGGAGCGACACCCGGGGGGGTGTGTGTGGCTGGAGCGACACCCGGGGGGGTGTGGCTGGCGCAACACCCGGGGGGGGGTGGCTGGAGCGTCACCCGGAGGGGGGGGGGTGGCTGGAGCGTCACCCGGGGGGGGGGGGTGGCTGGAGCGTCACCCGGGGGGGGGTGGCTGGAGCGTCACCCGTGGGGGGTGGGGGGGGTGTATGGAGCGTCACCCGTGGGGGGTGGGGGGGGTGTATGGAGCGTCACCCGGGGGGGGGTGGCTGGAGCGTCACCCGTGGGGGGTGTATGGAGCGTCACCCCGGGGGGGGGGGGGGTGTGGCTGGAGCGACACCCGTAGCCGGGGGGGGGGGGGGTGTGGCTGGAGCGACACCCGGGGGGGGGGTGGCTGGAGCGTCACCCGGGGGGGGGGGGGCTGGAGCGTCACCCGGGGGGGGGGCTGGAGCATCACCCGGGGGGGGGGGCTGGAGCATCACCCGGGGGGGGGGGCTGGAGCATCACCCGGGGGGGGGGGCTGGAGCGTCACCCGGGGGGGGGGGCTGGAGCGTCACCCGGGGGGGGGGGCTGGAGCGTCACCCGGGGGGGGGGGGCTGGAGCGTCACCCGGGGGGGGGGGCTGGAGCGTCACCCGGGGGGGGGGGGCTGGAGCGTCACCCGGGGGGGGGGGGTGGCTGGAGCGTCACCCGGGGGGGGGGTGGCTGGAGCGTCACCCGGGGGGGGGGGTGGCTGGAGCGTCACCCGGGGGGGGGTATTTGGCTGGAGCGTCACCCGGGGGGGGGGGGTGTGGCTGGAGCGTCACCCCTGTGGCTGGAGCGTCACCCGGGGGGGGGGGGTGGCTGGAGCGTCACCCGGGGGGGGGGGGTGGCTGGTGCGTCACCCGGGGGGGGGGGGTGGCTGGTGCGTCACCCGGGGGGGGGGGGGTGGCTGGTGCGTCACCCGGGGGGGGGTGGCTGGAGCGTCACCCGGGGGGGGGTTGGGTGGCTGGAGCGACACCCGGGGGGGGGTTGGGTGGCTGGAGCGACACCCGGGGGGGGGGGTTGGGTGGCTGGAGCGACACCCGGGGGGGGGGGTTGGGTGGCTGGAGCGACACCCGGGGGGGGGGGTTGGGTGGCTGGAGCGACACCCGGGGGGGGGGTTGGGTGGCTGGAGCGACACCCGGGGGGGGGGTTGGGTGGCTGGAGCGACACCCGGGGGGGGGTTGGGTGGCTGGAGCGACACCCGGGGGGGGGGTTGGGTGGCTGGAGCGACACCCGGGGGGGGGTTGGGTGGCTGGAGCGACACCCGGGGGGGGGGTTGGGTGGCTGGAGCGACACCCGGGGGGGGGTTGGGTGGCTGGAGCGACACCCGGGGGGGGTTGGGTGGCTGGAGCGACACCCGGGGGGGGGTTGGGTGGCTGGAGCGACACCCGGGGGGGGTGGCTGGAGCGACACCCGGGGGGGGGGGGTGGCTGGAGCGACACCCGGGGGGGGGGGGTGGCTGGAGCGACAACCGGGGGGGGGGGGGGCTGGAGCGACAACCGGGGGGGGGGGGGCTGGAGCGACACCCGGGGGGGGTGGCTGTAGCGACACACGGGGGGGTAGCTGGAGCATTTTATGTGAATATTTTTTTCAGTATATTATTTGTGAATGTGGCTTTTTCAGTGTATTTTATGTGGATCTGGCTTGTTTTGGTGTATTTTATGTGGATCTGGTTTTTTCAATGTTTTTTATATTGTTCCGGCTTTTTCTTTCCCTTTAATAGTTACCCTCCACGGTGATTGTGTGCATGCGCTCTTACATGCTCCTACAAAAATCATACCAGGGGCGTGGCCTAGCTGGCACATGGCCACACTCCTTTTTGTATATGCGATCTCAGCTCTATGACATACCTACAGATATTTTTGGTCTCTATGACGCTAACTGGTTGGCTACCCCTGATTTAGAGTAACAAATGGGCAGATTAGACACATTAAGGAGATGATGGTAAACATGCTAACAGAAACTCACTAATACTGCTTCCAATCTTCACTGCCTTCCTTATCACAAGTGTGATGGAATTTCTGTTAAAGACCGCAAACCCTCTGGTCTTACTATCAAAAGACACAGGGAAAAACCTATGATGAGGTTTGCGTGCTTGTGTTGGCAGCGGAGGGATGTGGAAATTTAGTAACGGGAGACATTTCTCTTGTATGATTAAAATGTCAGCCTTAAGGGATTTGTATTTATTACATGCAACTTTCCATCTGAAAGTCATGTTGAAGCCTTTGTTTTGAGACATCAGTGAGAAATTATGAGGCATACTCATTGGTTTACGCATATTAGGGAAAGGGGACATAGTTTGGGGCAAATAGCGAAGATGGTACAGCAGAGTCTCTCCTAAGCAAAAAAAAAAAAGGGAAGTAAAACAAAAAACATTTTTAGAAAAAAATAAAATGCATCGATACATAAAATTCCAGGATGGACAATTCTCAACTATTGGAGAATGACTGCACATAGCAAATTAACCAAAGTTTTCAATTATGTGAACAGGACAGTATAGAAGAAATTAATAGCAACAGGGTAATCCAAAACAACAGGGTCAAAAATCCCAGGCTGGAGGGCTAGCTGTTGGTTGCAAGCCCAGCACTTCTCTCCCAGTCCAAGAAGAATGTGACATGGTAAGACAGTGGGTTGGGGACACCACTACCGAAGAGAGAGAGGGGGCCTTGCCCAGGGACTATTGCAGACATGGGTACAATTATAAGCCTCTAATTTCAATTATTCAGTTACTCATAACCAAGCGAAGTAACTCACAATTGCAGACTGTTTCTCAATCCACATATCAGCTGATCACGTTTCATAAAGTAATTTATAAGTCCAGTAACCTCTGGCTATTTACTTATTTTTGTTACTTTTTAAAAGACCTGAATCGAGAAACTCCAGGTCATCAAGGCAACCAAGTTTACGGTTTAATAAAGAGTTCCTGTATAATTTGTCTACTCCTAAAATACCAGCGTCAACTTGCAGTTAATGAATGGTCTGGAGGAGGGATCACTATGTATTTGGCTGGATCATTGGGGTATAACTTGTCCTTCCTATGTCCAAGTCCAGGACATCTCCAGTCCTTTTCTTCAACAAATACGTACGCTTCAATAACACATGAACTGCCACAGGAACACAGCTGTAAATGTAGGCTTTTAGAGAACCATAGTGAGAAGAGTAGGAATCTAGTAGGGTTGATGAGATCTTTCAGAGAGGTATTATATAGCTAATAGTCAACCTGCATAAGACGTCCATGGTCAAACTATCTCCATGGTTGGTGTAATACTAGACTAATCCGTTTACTACAAAGCACATCATTCAATAGGGAGTAGCGGCCGAGATGCTATACTTTAAATATTGCAAGGTACAAAGTAAATCAGGTTTACTCATTTAGTCAAGGCTCGCAAGCACCACAGTTGCCAGAGGAAACGCTAGTTAGATTGATATATGGGCCTGTTGGATTTCCCAGGTGGGTTGGACTGAAGTCCTTCTCTTGGGCGGTTGCAGAGGTCAACTGCTCAAGCATAGCTTTACTCCAATCAGATTACACTGCACAACAATGAAAATGTTTCTAATGTGAAAATAGTTACTTCTAATTGATTTCAGCATGCAAAGAATGAATATGACATTTAAAACTCTGTTAGCTCTGAGTTCTGAGATATAGCCCATTTATGACGATGTAGGGGTATTCCTAGTGAAGTGGGCAGAATAGAGAGAATTTTACCAGCAATCTGCGTTCCGCACAGAGGGGGCGGGGCCTAATGACCCAATTAAATGAATCAGTTATTTGTCCCCTTCCCTTCTCAAATATATGCAATTCACGGGATTACCCACACAAGATAACTGTGGTGCACTGAGTGACAAGCATAGTGAGCAATTCCACCAAGACATTTCAGCAATGGAACAAAGATATCAGGGGCAGGTGAATCACTACTGTTGGACAGTGACAAGAGATGCCCCAGAAGGGGAGTACAAGCGACAAACAAAGAAAAAGCACCCCCATGAATAGGCCACTATATTAGATAGTACTTTCCTATGCTGTATGTTTGTTTCGTTTTGTGTTCTTATTTGTGATTGATAAAACAACTGTTATTTATTTTCTAATTCAAATCAAGAAAATATCAGATTTAAAAATAACTTTTCACTATGACTATATTACTAATGTACATACAGTATAGTGCAAGTAGTGTAGCTCCAAAAATAGAGCTAGTAAAAACATTCTGAAATCATTTTAGTTTTTCTTGACCTCAAATTAGTAATGTATGACTATTTTTAGAAAGGAAACAAATTAAAAGTATTCATTTGTTGTAACAGTGTTATGGAAAGTATTTCACTGTCAACCTTAGACATAGTTTTCCAAGTAGGAGAAAGTCTGTGCGGAAGTTTTTGGTTTCCTGCTGGTTTCCAAACATACACCTGTAATAATTTTTCCATAGGGTTTTATTGTGTGGTTGCAAGTATACTTTGCTTGTGGCTGTGCCTCCCATTCAGAACCAACACAGAGAACATCTTCCCCCAAGTGCTGTAAAGCAGCAATCGTAACCCACTGTGCCATTGTGATGCACTAATATAATAGACCACTTTTAATACGGACCAAAATCTAGTTGGGCATACCAGCTTGCATTTTTATCATTCTTGCAGGGGATGCATAATTTTTAAGGTATAGGTATAAAACTGAATTCATCATGAAGACAAGAAGGGGAGATATGCCCTAGTACCGTAGTGAAAGAACCTATGAGAAATAATGTGGGGTGGGGGTATTGTTGATTTGTTTGGGGTTCTTTTTCTAATTTAACACCCAAACAGAATCCAATAACCCAAAACACCTTTAATCAGACTGCTATCTGCTAGAAATCAGGTGAGTGCTGGAACTCCAGTAAGAATACAAAAAATTCTAACCATATTAGTTTACTTGCACGTAATATAATCCAATCATGCACCAATGTTTCTGTGGTAATCCTACCTTCATTAGGACATGAATACAAATTAATTGATCAATGATAATTATAATAAAACTAGCTGAGGTACCCGCAAGCCCACATTGAAATCTTCAATTTATTAAGTTATGCATCCCAGACCAATTGCCACCCCTCTGAAGTTTTCATCCAAATCCATCCAGTGGAAGGCCCAGAACAGGCTCACCGGGTCAAAGTTCTGCCTAGTGTACACCAACGGGAGGTCCGACCGAGACCCCCTAAAACCTGGCCAGGATCCAACTTATTCCATTCGGTGCAGGAATGCAGAACCGAACAGAAAAACAAACAGACAAATGGATTTTGTGTTACTATATATATATCTGATACACAGGTGAAAATAAACAATGGCGTGTGCTCAATGTTTAAAGGAGTGTACAGAAGATGTGTCATTATCAAAGTCAGAGCAGTAATATGACTGTTTATAATGTACCTAACAATATAGAACTGCAAATATCAGCACATCTTTCATGCAGTACAGGATGTATTCTATCCCACAAAATCTAATACTAACTGTAGTATCTAGAAAATATATGTTTAATATACTCATTTCTTATTACCCTAATGTGTAACACAAACTGATACCACAATGGTACTATTACATTACATGTACTAGAGAATATGTTACAAACACTGATTTTAACTTTGAAAATTGTAACTTCCTTGGGTCTCCCATGTTTGATGTCAACCTAGTTACCAAAAATCAAATTATTAACATTCTGACCCTAACTCCACCACAAGTTGTGTTTGGAATATCCTCAACCATGAACCTCAATGTGATGTAGATACTGCAAATAAAATATACATGTGCAAAAGATAACAGGAGCATGGCTAGAATAATTTCGTTCATAATGCCTTATAATGAAAATACACTCCACTATGCTACTATGGGAAAGCATTCTAGGACCCAAAAATGGGATATCTGGACTAAATGATGTTGGTCATTATGGAATCATTTGTAACTACAGTAGCATGAAAAAAAGATCAAGTGTCATAATTCTTACCATAGCCCAAAAACTCCTAAATAAATTAAAATAGTGATTCACTTACTGCTGGTTCTACTTGGCTTCTATCTGCAATATCAATATGGACTACTTCAACAGTCTTCCAAATGTTTGGATCTAGACAATGCACCTGAGAGAAAAAAAACAAATTCGATATAAAATCATAGATCACAAAAAAAAAAAGAAACATTTAAAACATGTTGAGCGGTCAAAAATGTTTTTTTTTTTTTTTTTCTTACTATACATTATACTCAACAAGAAATATATATATATATATATATATATATATATATATACACACAGCGTTTTTTGCACAGTACTTTGTATGTATGTACAGTATGTGTATATATATCTCCAATGTTCAGCACTCACATCTGATATTTTTCTTGCACACCAGCTGTGTCACCTGGGTCCAGGATTCACCAGCAGAGATGTGTGTTTAGCAAAGATGGCACTCACCAGTAGAATTGCAGCTTAAATTTATTCCATTAGACATACAGTAGGCTTACATACAGGTGGCGACGTTTCGGTCCCCAAATGGACCTTTTTCAAGCAGTCAAGCCTTAAGTTTCAGGATTACAACCAAGTACAGCTCCCCGTGGAATGAAGTCCATACACACACACACACACACACACACACACACATATACACAAGGTACTGTGCAAAAACCGCCGGGGTTTAGAACCCGCAGCTTAGTAAATTTTGCCCAGAGTCTGTTAGCTGGCCAGCCTCGCTTGTGAAAGCCATACAACACAAAAAGAGAATTTGATTTCCTCAAGGAATTTGTACGATCCATGTACTGCAGTTGTATCTGCATGCGAAACGCTACATTACAGTGTTACAGCCGCTGACACTAACAGATACACCCGCAGTCGCACACAGAACATAGGCATGCTGCATATCATTTTAATCAGCAAAAGCTGCGTGTGCTATCTATTCACATCACTGTGTGAATAAGGCGCATTTGAAGGTAAAACGTTGCACGAAAGGCGCTCAACGCTCTCGAGGCACATGTAGCTCCCGCGTTGTGCAGCACAACTTGTAGCGCATGGAGGATAGATGTATGTGGACACATCTGTAGCAAATATTACTTTACCATATGGCCACTTCCAGTTTATTATACACACTTCCATCAGAACATCCAAAGTTGTAAAAGCACTTTTAGAGGTCAATGGCAAAAAAGTAAATGGGTTCATCCACCTATGTATGTACATAATAAAAGGCACTGCAGGGCTAAATGTTTTCATGTCCATATATGACCCCTATTATCACAACTAGCCAGCAAACATGAGTGAGTTCACTCTTCTAGTGATTAAAAAAACAAAATTTAAAGGCTGCAGGTGACCTCCAAAATATCAGTACACAGTGTTCTCCCCAGAATTTTTTTCCAGCCAGGTGGCATCCAAAAGTAGCCAGGTGGCGGCCTTCGCAATTATGCATGCACCGGGAAAAGGGGTATCTCCCTTACCAATCCAGCCCGACAGGTCTAAGGCTGCTCCCCCACTGGCTCTCAGTCAAAAGTGCCTTATGTAGTGCCCCCAGGCTTAAATAGTGCCCTCAGACTGGCCCCTTATGCAGTGCCCCCAGACTGGTCCTGGTCCTGGCACTCACCTTTACTTGCTGGCCGCTCGCCGCTGCCTCGCGCTGACTGGATCCAACAGGCGCACGGGGCAGGCTCCTCACGTCGCGGGTGACGTCACCCGCACAGTGCATCATTGGGAACGCTGGCCTCTGAAGCGATCGGAGGCTTCTTTAGCCTCCGGTCACTTCAGAGGCCAGCGTTCCACATCGGGGGTCGGCGGGGAAAAGTGCCAGGCGGCAGGCAGTTTCTGCCGGGCGATGCGCCCGCAGAAAACAGCCTGGGGAGAACATTGAGTACAACATGCCTACTCTTTATTAAAATTCTTATATACACAAATAATTTCTTTGTGTCTGGCACCAACATTCGAAGACATAAAAGATATATAATTTGTTGTATTTAACGGATATTCATATAGCGCACACATTATGCGGCTCTTTATAGAGAATATTTAATCATTCACGAGTCCATTACTCAGCAGAGCTTACAATCTATATTCCCTATCACATGTACATTTAACCTACCATTAGGTTTTAGGAGAGATGGAGGGATTGAAGCACCCAGAGAATTCCCACAGTGGTAGGGCGACACCACACACCCCACTACTTTTCATGTTTTGTCACTGCCCATATTCAAAGACATTTTAGATAGACATATAAAGACCCAAATTAAATTCTGTACCCAAAGTGCACACACGTAAAATACTGTATCCCAACACCACCAATTCATGGACACTGCTTATGGTCACAATGGAATTAATCTATAGTAATCTTTGTAGGGAAGTAAGGTGGGAATTTATAGTAATCACTAGTTACCCATATAGTTAATTAGATCCTAGATGGCACCACACTGACAAACTGTGTGCACATAATCAATTTGCAAATTACATGACAAGTCTCCTGCTATGTATTAAAGATCCAAAACGTTGATACATAACAGGAGACTTAACTTATAGAAAAAATTACATGACTGGAGAGTGCCTTACATTGTTGGAGCACAGACGTTGTTTTAATGGTTAGCATTACTGCCTCACAGAACTGAGATCATGGGTTCGATTCCCACTACGGGCCTTATGGTGCATACACAAGGTCAGATTTTTCTTCAGATCTGAACGATAACTAGTTAAAAAATCGTTCATATCTGAAGGACAATCTGACATATCTGTCAGATGAACAATTTGAACGATGCGCGTTCCCGATGGTCAGATAACGATATATGACATGTGATGTGTTTGAAGTCAGACTTGGACGATTCCATTCATTTTAATGCAGTCAAAAACCGTTCATCTGACAGATCTGACAAATCTGACCGTGTGTATGCTCCATAACTGTGTGAAGTTTGTATATTCTCCCTGTGCTTGCATGGGTTTCCTCCTACATTCTAAAAATATACTGGTAGGTTAACTGGCTCGAAAACTAGAAAAAAATAACCATAGTGTGTCTATGTGTGAGCATGTGATAGGGAATATAGAGTGTAAGCTGCACTGGGGCAGGAACTGTTGTGAATGGACAAATATTCTCTGTGAAGCGCTTTGGAATATGTGTGCGTTATATAAATAACTGGATATAGATATATGTAATATATACACACACACATATATATATATATATATATATATATATATATATATATATATATATATATATATTTTGCACAATTTGTAGGATCTTGTTTCTGTGTTCTGAAAAGCAAAATGACTTACATTATCTTGAGTCCCCAGATCTGGTTTGTGCCAAGTCTCAATCTTAATGAAGAAGTCTTCTTTCATATACTCATTCTGAAAAAAAAATATATTATTATTTTTAAAGGAACAGATCTGGTTCAGGGCCCTGACTAAGCAATTCATATTTTGCTATGATGCTTATGTTAATAGATGTATACATACAATAAGATCAATAAATGACAACCAGCTGTAGACTTCTCTTAGAGTTCGCGATTTTTGTTAGACGGGTTAGCTTATATTTTGTGATTAACCCATGTATTATCATTATTATAAATATTTGGAATCTTGAGACAAAATAAAATATAAAAAAAAAAAACCACTAATATCTGAAAATAATGTATAAAAATACAGATTAAACAAAAAGATAGATATAATTACATAGACAAAAATACATAAGGTCACTACCATAGAGTCACTAATAAAATAGAACATGGCACAAAGGCTTTGCTTTGAGTATCTTTGGGTCAGAGCATTGAGCATTGCCTCTTATCATCATAGATTATAGTCATTTACACCCACTATTGTATCTCAGACTATTCCAAATGCCACAAAACACGGCATACAAATCTGTTATACCTGCCTGAGGG
This sequence comes from Taudactylus pleione, assembly GCA_031769625.1. Taxonomy (NCBI): domain Eukaryota; kingdom Metazoa; phylum Chordata; class Amphibia; order Anura; family Myobatrachidae; genus Taudactylus; species Taudactylus pleione. The sequence goes on along the minus strand of JAUIMM010000061.1, from coordinate 5,991,400 downwards.
CCTGATTCAGCATGAATTGCTATTCTGCTTATACACATGCAACGCAGCTGCTAATATTAGTGGTGACATGCAAATATTTGCATTCGCATTGCGATCACAGGCCAACATAAGGACGCCCACTTCCCCTTACTCACATCCGTATACTTTGACAACATAGCTAAACAATCGGTAACATCAGACCCATAAGCACAGTTAAGCAGGTCAAACCTCACACAGGAATTGCTTTCTTTCTGTTGCACGCTATGAGACCTGTATACACGCCCGTGCAACGGCGTTGAAATGAACTGGCATGCCAGTGTTTGCACAACCATCATGAATTCGGCAGAATGGCCGCACAATATGGCACCTGTTGGACCAGGAACCAGGAGCACGCATTGTCAGTGACATTGAGGGTACACACTAGGCTATGTTGCCAACATGTCGTCCAATCCAGCTGGATCTGACGACATATCATCTAGTGTGTACCTGGCACTTCAATGCCTCACTACTCCTACAGCCCCACTAATGCTCTTGAGACTTACAGTAAGGGAAAATGTATGAAACCTTCTAAAGAGTGGAGACGTGGAGAAGTTGCCCTAGCTAGCATTTTGCAAGGACATTCCATAAAATGATGGGTAGAAGCTGATTGATTGCTATGGCGAACTTCTCGACTCTTTACAAGCAGTGCATGCAGATGGAACGACCCAGATGAAAAACCCGCAGGAGCGCACATAGTGGGTACACATTAGATGATGTGCCTGATATGTAGCCCTGGTAAGCGGAATCGGACGACACAGTCTAGTGTGTACCCAGGGTTATCAACATTTACAGGGTGCAGCTTTCTCAGCTCACTTTTTTAGACCAGCTACACCCATGTGGGTCCTGTTTCCCTGCTGTGATCAATCAGGAAAAAAAAAAAAAAAAAAGACTCCCTGATTGTGATCACTACAAGCCTCTAAAGCTGTCATTTGCATTACAGTTTCTATATGAAAGTATGTCTAGCATCTTTCTTTATGGCTTTATTTTGCCAAGCCAAAACAGTGGATGCTGCTTAGAAAGAAAGAGCCGCTAATGGATCTGGACATTTTTGGAGGAAATCTATGCTTCACCCCGAATGTGCACATCAGATTAGACTAAGCCAGTGGTTCCCAAACTGTTCGCCATGGCACCCTGGGGTAACTTGGGAGACTTGCAGGGGAGTCTCAGGTTGGTGGTCCAGCACAAAATAAAATTATTTATGGTCAATGTAATGTAAATATGTAAACAACCAGAAGAGTAAACCTGTCCACCACCACATAACTAAACAGAAGGATGACAGGTAAGCACAATTTATCTTCTTTACTATTTTACTAGACTTTTTCTGAATTTCTCAATAACAAACTTAAGTGTGCCGTGAAAAACATTCTGATAATCTAGGGCACCGTGATTCAAAAAAGTTTGGGAACCACTGGAATAAGCGTTAATGCTGGTTGCATTCTGGGCGTAGACAAAATGTATTTTGTTTTTATTTTATTTTTTTGTAACTTTACTTTAAAAAAATCATTGCAGTTAGGTACAATAATCTCAATAGCGTATCAACTTGCCTAACGCAAGCACTCGTCTTTTTACACACACATGCACTGCTGGACAGGTCAGAATGATCCATCCAGTTTAGCATATGGATGAAGCTACAATACATTGACGTTTCAAAACATCAATGTTTACCTGACATCGATGGTAATATGTTGATGGCAACATCGATCATATATTGCTGTTAATCCTTCGCTGTCCAAACCACAGTCCCTCATTAAAGATTCTAATATTAGAGGGTGTGACTAAATACCCTATAAAATAAGAGTTATGGCAGATTTACCTTTGTTAACTTTTTTTGAGGGTACGAGATGCAGGTGTTCGGGATCCCGGCTGTCAGAATCCAGACGCTGGCAACCCGACAGGGTTAGGATATTGACACTTGTCGGTCAGTATCCTAACCCTCCCCCTCTCCGTACCCCTAACCCTCCCTCCCCGCTGCCTAAACTAAACCTCCCCCCAGCACTTAACTCATCTCCCCGCCCCCACAAATATCCTAACGCTCCCCCTAACTCTAGTACTTACCTTCGAGATGCTGGCGCCGTGACTGACAGGTGTAGGGATTCTGGCACCGGCATTCTTAGCTCCACTATCACTTTTTTTTTTTAAATATGATCATCAAAAACTCCTGGAGAAAATATCTATTGAAGGATTAATCATCATCTGCTGAACACCTTCTTGTAGAATAAACTTCCAAGGAAACCTGTTCTATTCTACAAAAGCTTTTCATGTTTTATGCTATTATTTGGATATATTCAATACCTTCAAAATGGGAGAAATCCTTATACTCTTACAAATACTTCAACTGCTATTAGATGCCTTACAGTTGACACGTCTAAAAATCATTATCATTTAACCTTTAACAAAAATTTGAGTTAATACATTCACACAATCTTGCCCAACACAAGTCGCCAAAGACAATTACTTTTTTATTCACCATGGAACAATTGAATATTATTCTACAAAAAAATCAGGATAATTTGTAAGGCAATTGATCTTTATTATAGCATTACTTTACACGTGAGAAAAAGCATTAGGTGGGAAAACTAAAAGGCATTACTCAGTATCAGGAACAATTTCCTCACCTCCAAAAATCAATGTATTATCTCTCTCTCACTATGTGCAGACTTTAACCACCAGCAACTATAGAGAGGTGATATATAGAGTCTTCTGTATAGAGGCTACCTTTCTCATTATCAAAGCCACTCCATTGGATTAACATTTAATTTTAATTGTCCTACTGCTGTTGCTTTACTATTTAATAGTCTCTGGGATAGCCACACAATTAAAACATTTTGGATCTAGGTAAAATCTTATTCTACTAATTACTACATTTCAGTTCCCTGTCACCAAAATTGGCTATCCCACAACAGAGGCCACATTCATAGCAGAAGGTGTCTGCTTACAATTTCTGCTGTAGCCTGATCATTTATCTTACATGCTAGCTCATCCTCGTCCTGCTTTGAAACTTCCTTACATAAGGAACAAGCAGCTTCTTATTTTACTATCTGCAGAAGTTTTATTGCTATACTTCCTACCCCCAAAACTAAGTCAAATTTCCAATATACAGGCTAGTATGAGACTAAACTACTTCTTGATGAGCTACCATATCAGATATAAATAATGATTATTTTATCTTGTCAGTGGCCTGTGTAGACCACACTGAAGACCCACATACTTTTACCATGGAAAACCTACATTCAATTTACCCTCGCTGTCACCTCTTCTCCAGCCTTCCCTGCACGAATTACGATCATATTGTGAAGCATTAGGTTATAATCAATGCTATTTTATTTGTCTCTATAACAAACCGTTAATAATTCTTGATGCACTTCTATATAATTATACAGATTGAGTCTCCCATATCCAAATATTCCGAAATACGGAATATTAAGAAATACGGAATTATTTTGGCATGACAGATAATGAAACCTTTGATTTTTGATGGTTCAATGTAGCACATTTTTTATACATATTGTATAAAATTACCATTAGGTTGTGTGTATATGAAACATAAATGAATTTAATTTCTGTACAAACTTTGCTTGAGACACAAGATATTTCATTATGATATGCAAATACTCCAAAAAAAAAAAAGGAATATTCCGTTATCCCCTGGTCCCAGGCATTTTGGATATGGAAGACTCAACCTGTATAAAACTTTTGATTCTGCAACATTTATCCTTGCAATTTACTGTGCGTCAACTAAGTGCAGGAAAACCATAGGTCACACTAGTAACCCTGTGTGAGAAGTGTACAGTATGTGGTTAAGTGGAGGCTGGCATGTGACAGGGCTTATACAAAGCAATGTAAACCACATCTCTGCAGTAAATGCACCATTATACAGTACTGACTGTAAATACACAATTATACATCCATATTAATTCCTCAAAGTGGACAGTCACATACATAAAGTGGAGACTTTTCCATCTGCATTACATCTGCAAACAGCAGCTGATCGCTTGCACTGCCATTGTGGAACTTCCTTAATATATTTAAAGCTTTGAAGTAAAGTTGATTTAACATTACGAAGCTCTCGCTCTTCCTATGCAGACTGACAAGACAGAGGTAGCAGGAGTGGAAATTTATAACCATATGCATTTGGTTTGAGTGTCTTAATGGAACTCCAAAAAGCTTTACAAGAAGGATCTTCAAGTGGAAATTTTGTTCTGCAAACTGTGACGTTTTGATCATATTAACTTTATTCAATGATTTATTGCATACAGCTACTTCAATTAGGTATGCTTTTGTGTTAGTAATATACATTTTCTACATACACACATCTAAAAGATAGTGACACACCAACAGTATAAAAATACAAATGAATGCTGGACAACATAATTCCTTATGGGCTTTGTGTAAGAGCATGGGATTTACATAGGAAATGGAACTGTTGTAGGCTTAGAAAGTCAGTGCATACAATGGCCTAAATAGTTCCTAGCTGGCCTGCACAGTAAACACAGTATTGGATGTACAACTTTCATTAGTCAAACACTGTAGATCTAAAAATCATCACTGTAATTACAGGTGTTTGTGATGTAAAGCCTGATATCACAGCAGACCCTTTTTCCACCTTTCATGTGACCTTGCAAGCAACACATTTTTGAAAAACAGTCAAACGCAAACCCTACAATAACCCAATCACATACTGTAAGTGTGCACCCCCTTTTATAATGGGGCTGTTGCCACGTTCAGAGTTACCCAAATCACTTTCAAAATCATGTTTAAAAGATAATCAGGAGAGGAATACAAAATAGTTTCAAAGGTATTACATGTACAAAGGAACACTTACGAATGTCATCAATAAGTGAAGAGCATATGGCAAAACAAGGACATTGCCAAAATCATGATGTGTATTCCAGATAATGAAAGGACAAGGAGAAACCACATCACATAGGCAACTTTAAAGGAGCAGCAAGAATTTCTGATAGGAACAGGCAGCCCCTGCATGTCACAATAGTCTCCCATATTCTGCACATGTCTGGGTTCTGGGATAAAGTTGGAAGACAAACAAAATAAAAATTTAAAGAAATCATACAAGCGTTGCCAAAGTTTGGGGGGAAAAATGCATTCAATAACCCCAAACCATGTAGGAAATGGTCTGTGGTCTGATTAAACCAAGGTTAAACTGCTTAGTCTTAATTAGAAAATATATCTTTGTAGCAGATATTAGCACAGCTCATTATGCAATGAACACCATACCTACTGAACCATTGTGGTGGCAGTCAGTATTAGGCTGAGGATCAGGCCTTGCCAACCTGTGGCATTCCAGCTGTGGTGAAACTACAAGCTCAAGCTTAGACTCCCATCGATCAGTTGATAAAGCATGCTGGGACTTGGGGGTACATTTACTAAAGTGCGGGTTTTTAGAAGTGGAGTGGTTGCCCATAGCAACCAATCATATTTTACTTAGCATTTATCTAGCACATTCTAGAAAATTATAGCTAGAATCTGATTGGTTGCTATGGGCAACGTCTCCACTTCTAAAAACCCGCACTTTAGTAAATATAGCCCTTGTAGTTTCACATCAGCTGGAGAGCCACAGGTTGGCCAGGCCTGCTTTAGATTCGGCTTCTCTTCAGCCAGGACAGGAGCTCTACGCAGGATAGAGGCCATTATAAATAGCTCCAAATATCGGCACACAACCTGCTGGCCTCTTGTCAGAAAGATGAAGATAAACTTCACCTTTCAATGGCCAAAGCACACGTCCAAGTCAACCAAGGAATAGCTTCAGAAAGAATCAAAGTTTTAGAATGACCCAGCCAGAGCCCAGGCCTACATTCCATTGAGAAACTGTTGAATGACCTAAAGAGAGCTGTACCCAGGAGTTCTCCACACGATTTAATGAACCTGGAACTTTGTGTGTGGTAGAAATGCAAAGCCAGGTGCGTGGTTGATAAGTGACAAAAGGCACTTCCACAAATTACAGGTTATGGGGTGATCACACTTATGCAACCAGGGGTAAGCACGTTTTTTAGTTTTGCTTATTTTGCTAAAAAATATGTATGTTTTTCTCTTGCATTACGATGGTTGCAAGATCACATTAACGGTGGACAACGGTATGACATGATATCTCTTGACTTCAGGTTTTACATCACAAAAGTCTGTTTCAATTGTACTTACTTGTAGACTTGTTATATTGATTCAAGTTATAGCAATAGTTGTATAACGGAAAACAAATACAAAATAAGATTTAGTAACAACTTTGAATTTTGACAAAATTCAAACTGTAATGGAAGCATAAAGTCAAGAAAAAAAGGATTAAATATACAAAACTCACCGTTACAACTGATCCACCATGAATAGGAAAATACATGTAAAAAAAATGAGAGATGACATTTAGAAGGTTCATGCGTATCACACAACTAAATATATAATATCTAGGAGATAGTTTTCAGTGCATGTGTAGACATTGCATTCCAAAAATATGCCTTCTACATGGAGTGCGAAAGTAACCAAGGGTCTCATTTGTACAGTTTACATCCAAGTCTAAAACCAGCCCTTATAGCTGCAGTAACCCTTTACTGTGCTCCTGTTCTGCAGGTTTAGGTCATATTGCCCACAAGATAGTCACCTTCACATTGGTAGGTTAAAAGGTGAGTTTTGGAGAAAATACATAGATGTAACATACAGTATGTATGTTTACAAGTTTATCTTTTTGACATCTGTGTAATTTGTGGTGTCCGGTCAGAAGTTCGACAATAACCTTGTCGACATTCGTAATGTCAACATGATTCAAACAGTCTACATGCACAATGTTGACATCCTCAGAATGTCAAATGATCAATGTCGAAATCTGAACTGTTGCCATGTGAAATGAAGAGTCTGATGAATGTCACTGTGATAACTCAACCAATCAAACCGAACCCATAATTTGTAACAGTGTTCAGGACGTTAATACAGACATAATTCCATATTTAACTATGTACGTACCTATGTCCTAACAATCATCATCCCCATTTCCCACTGTATGCCAGAATCAGACTGTCACCTACAGCTGTGTTCTGCGTATAGAATGCTGCTGTTAAGCTGGGTACACAGACTATGTGTACCCAGCGATGCGAAGGGTGATCGCACGGGCAACGAGCCGACATACCGGGTGGCCGGTAAACAGATGATTCGGTGCCAGACCGCCCTGTATGTCAGCACCAGCCGCATCCCACTGCATGGCGTTGTCAGTCGCATTGTCAGATTTAGCTGCATGTAGGGACTACCTGACTATGCGGCTGATGACCAAACGGGAGCGCACATGGCCCGAAATAGAGCCTACACATTAGGCGATTTTGACAATATATCGGAGCGATCCGTCGGATCAGCCTAAATATCGTCTAATGTGTACCCAGTCTACAGTGTCTCCCTGTAGACTCAAGCAGCTCTGCTCAGAGAACCTAATATAAAAGCAGAGGATTTCATGTTGTAACACAACTTTAGAGATAACAGACTACTAGTTTATAAAAATTATAATGATGATGAATTTCTGATTTAAGTGTAGACGAGTACATCTTGTTGTCCAACACTGTGATACAGAGAGTTGCATAATACAGTAGCGCTATATAAAAGGATAACATTTGATAATGAACAATTGGTAAGCCATGGATATTTATTCTGATGTGTTGAGCATGACACACACTGAAAGGAAATGCACTAGTCAGCTTCTGATGGCAGGCCTGATTTCATTTTTGGCAAGTCAAGCAGAATAGGATTTCCCACGATAAATTAACAAGATAACAAAAAGCGGCTTACTTGTTCTACAGTAAGGATAAGCGTTCCATGCCTTCTCGTGGAATACCAAAGATCCCTCTGGAGCAAACATCTTTACAAAGGTAGGGACTTTACTAAAAAAAAATCCGCACATTAGTTATGAAAGCAGTCATTGCATGTTAAACAAATCCTTTTTAGAACATTACAATATTCACCTGACATTTTGATCTAGAAAATATTTTACAAATAATAAAAACTGGAAGTACCTATAATTGTCTAAAATACTATGGAAGCAATTCAATTAGCAGCTTGGCTGCGATGTGCCGTTCTGGAATTGCACATCTCGGCCAGCAACATGGCTACTTTTTCCTCACAGGTGTGCAGGAACAAGAGTGGCGTTAAAGCTACCGCATTTGGTTGATATGTGCCGAACACAGTATTATATTTATGTTGGTGGGATCTAACGCAGTATTAATATCATAAAAATATTATATCTTGCTGGAGTCAAGATCAGTTCCTACAATTATGGTCTTGGGTCAGCCATTCTATTCAAGTCTAAAATTTCATTTAGTGAGAAAATGTGACTTTATTTTCAGTACTACAAAACAATTAGTAAATTGAAAACTAAAAATAAGCACAGTATGGGAAGGGTGTGATCAGCTACTCTTAAATAGCGCTGTGCAGAAGTCAGGTGGGATGTAAAGACAACTTCATTAGCTATTGACACAAACACTATTTACAATACATGCTAGTAAAATCAGCGGAATGAGGCGTAATCTTTACCTTTTCAGATGGTAAATTTTGTGTGTGTATTGGCCCTTTTCACCATCTTTTTCATATGGCTCATTCTTCAAGACTTCAATTCCTTCACCACCCCCAGTTTCATTTTTGCTAGCTTCAGCCACAGAATAAAGTTGACCAACTTGATACTGACAACACCATAATGAAGAAAATGTAAGTTTGCATTTGGCTGTTATATTTTATACACATTATATTAGGTCTGCCAGTCTACACAAGTTGCTGTCTGTCTGCCCTTTTAGAGAATGCAGAAGAAGTAAGAGCTGAGATTTCTACCTTGCTACGGAAGAACACAGGTCTAACATACAAGACCATTAAAAAACAAAAAAAACACAACACTAAAAAGTACATAATGCCAGATGACATTTTCTGCATTAAGCCCCAGCAAATCCTAGCACCCATGGCTGCCAGAGCATGCTGGAGTTTGTGCAATTATAAGTGCCACATGCCCATGCCAATTGGAGCATTAGCCCTTCATGACGTAGGGGGTAATTCAATATGTGAGCGAAAAGTCTCTGCTGGACTTTTCTCTCCACATCGGAGGTTTGACGGGGATAAAGTATTGGGTGCGCGCCCGCTTTCTCCCCGTATTCAATTTGAAAGCTGCGAAAAAGGGACCCGGCGGAAAGGTATTGGGAAAATTTGAACATTTTCGGGAACTAATCCTGGGACCCCCTTAATGATGTCCAGACATGTGGGATCACTGTGGGTACCCCAGTTTAGCCCTGCAGAATGTGTTCTGCATTTTTAAATAGCCGCGGCAGGTGTTATTTTCCAGACATTAAAGAAGAGATGCAGAAGAGCACTTAGGTTTTTGTTTTCGTTTTAAAAAGTGGTCCCATCAAATTTGGGGTACATGAAAATGGGTACTAGCATATTTTTAAGTCCCTAAACTTATTTTTTTTAAATTCTGCAAAAATGCACCTGCCGCTAATAGTCTATTCTAGAAAACACCTGCCGCATACTGACAGAATACCCCTGAACCTATTGCGCTATTTTTAAACACTGTTAACCATTTATTTTTTTTTACCCCAAAATGAAAATAATTTTTTTGGGGTGTCCCATTTTTTTTTTTTAACTTTTTTTTTTCCACACTTCGTTTTTAGGGGCTATTCCCAGGGGTGCAGGCTATTTTTTTTTTAAGCCTGCACCCATAAACCCCAATTCTGCACTTTTTTTCGCCAAGTAAAACATGGTGAAAACTTATCCCCGTTTTTTTCAAAGACTTTTCGAACCTGCGAAAAGCCTTTGAAATTGAACAGGGGGATAATTGAAATAGGCGAAAATGTAATTGGCGATAATTTACCGCATCCAAATTGAATACCCCCCATAATAGTAATTATTAGCGCTTTTTTTTAAAAAGCGCTAATAATTACTATTATGTCATGTAGGACTACTACTCCAATTGGCATGGGCATGTGGCACTTATAATTGCACAAACTCCAGCATGCTCTGGTATCCATGGGTGCTAGGATTTGCTGGGGTTTTTAGTGCCACAACAGTAATTATATCATACTTTAAATTATGACCCTGGCATCCACCAACCAAGATGTGCCGGAAAGGGTCTAAGACATCCAGCAAGGGGAGAGGGTGGTGGTGTTTTTGCAAGGGGAATCCAGATGATTAAGACTGTCTGATCTTTCCTCAGGAAACATCTATATGTACTCAGAAAATATCTTATTGTGGCTGCATATTTATACTGTATTTGGAGTTGCAATGCAACAAAAACATGCAAGGCTGTAATGTGCACATGAAGGTGTATGCCTAATTTGGGTCGCATGATTACGGCCGCCACAAAATCAGGCCAATAACTTAAATACAATAAGAGGTGATAAGTGAGACAGGGCAAATCCGACTTCAAGTTTAAATTGTGACCTAAACCTCCCTTTCATAAATTGTTTGATGCCACAGAACTCACTTTAAAAAAATCATTTCGCACGGTTAGGAATTGCTCATTGTAAAATAGGACAAGAGATTAAATGGTGACTAGCATAGCTGGGTCAGGCAAATTACATATATAGCTGTTTTTAAGTCTCTATTTAAAAGACACATCTCACTTTTCAATAAAACTCTAGCATACTAGGGCAGATGTGCTATCCCACTCTCTTGGCACCTTGTGGTAACGCTAACCCCAAACAAATAAGGTGTACATCACTTTCAAATGTGTTTAGAGAAATCTTCAAGTCAATCCCACTTAAGTCACCCTATGCTAGGTACACACTAGACGATATGTCGTCCGATCCGGCGGATCTGACAACACATTGTCCAGTGTGTACAGACTATGTCACTGAGACTGTCAGCGACAGCGGCATGACCAGTTGGTCCTGCATGCAGGTGCAATGGGCGATAGTCAGCGAGGGCAATGCTGGCGAATGCAGCATGGCCAGCGCGATGTCACTCCGACATCAGCAAGTCGCACGACAGGTCGACTGGGTACATATCGTTAAATGTGTACTAAGCCCTAGGCTTATTTTATGTACCACACTTCTCTTTTGGGTAAGCCTTGCCAGAATTCTTTAAAATTGAAGACACAAGATCTGATGCCTAATATTTGTAGCATGTCAGTGCTTCATCACAGCAGCAGGCATGATATTCACATGAAATTAAGGGAAAAGAGGATTGGGACACCCTAAGCACTGTTACGAAAATACTCAAAGTTTGAATGGGGCATGAGCAGACCCACCTCATGTACCTTGAGGGTATGGCACAGTAACTGGCATCAACTGTTCTCCCCCACCCCACACTCACTGTAGGTCTGATGTGTCAGTGCAAACTCAATTAACAAAGCCTTCAGTTAGGTGAAACGCACGTCTTTGACGGGAGCCTCCGGTGTGCACGGGGAGACTCCCTCCGGAACATACCACCACCGCAGTATACCATAAGTATCAGGTACTTTTATTTTCTTACAGAAATATACTGACTGCATATCAGTGGGGTGAGAGTGTATTGCAGATCAGCTGTTTCTCCCTCCTATCTTTCTTCTGGTGCGGCACAGATGCTAGTGATCGCTCGCCAATTATTCACTGGGAGATCTCTCACATATACCAGGTAGCAGCATCGATTGACAGCCCTGCCTCACCGCTATTCTCTGGCTATACATCTCTTCAGGTACTCTCGTTCTCCTACTGTCCCACCAGTGAGTGCACTGACACACCAGACCTACAGTGGGTGTGGGGGGGGGAGAACAGTAGATGCCAGTTACTGTGTGAGGTGGGTCCACTCATGCCCCATCACTACATGTGTACATGGGACATAGTAGCCACCTATTCCCTTGCCAATAAGTGAGTGGTAACTTCTTACCGTATTATTTCAACTTTTTTATACCTGATATAAATAATATACACATTCAATGTCCTCTCTCACTTCAGTCTGCATCTATTGTAATATGTTAAATAGGGACGTAATCTCTGCCATTATTGATGTATAAAACTTTTGAGAGATCACGCAGACCCATGCGCGCATATACTGTATATTGCATATGTTCCAAAAAAACAGCACTTTAATGTATCTATACATAACCACTGCTGGTAACTAAATGAGCTGTTTTCTTATAACATGCAGATTGGAATATTTTAGTTCTGTTGCTATTAGTGTATTTATTTACTGTAAACAGAAATATAATAAGCGAGACGGCCCCAATTGTCAAGATTTAATCTTTCCTTCTTTATTATTTGGTATTACTGCAATATGTTCTTGTGAATATTAAGGGATGATATCCCTTGGAATACATGTAATTTGTATTTAAATATTTCACCTTGGTTTGTTATAACGATTATTGATTATTTTTATTGACTTTATATGCCTATGGTATTTATGATAAAAGGGCATATTATGTTATGAACCAGTTAACAGAACATCATTAAGGTTCTAATCACTTGCCCTCTGGTGATAGTACATGTTTCTATATATTTCACTGTGGCTAGTCACAACGATCATTGATTATTTTGATTAAATTCATATGTTTACGTTATTTGTGATGAAATGGTATATACAGTCAGGTGCATAAATATTGGGACATTGACAGAATTTTCATATTTTGGCCTCTATTCACCACCACAATGGCTTTGAAATGAAACAAACAAGATGTGCTTTAACTGCAGACTTTCAGATTTAATTTGAGGGCAATTACATCCAAATCAGGTGAACGGTGTAGGAATTACAACAGTTTCTATATGTGCCTCCCACTTTTTAAGGGGCCAAAAGTAATGGGACTATCAACTCAAAAGCTATTTCAAGGACAGGTGTGGGCTATTCCCTCGTTATTTCATTATCAATTAAGCAGGTAAAAGGTCTGGAGTTGATTCTAGGTGTGACATTTGCATTTGGAATCAGTTGCTGTTGAATCTCAATATGAGATCCAAAGAGCTGTCACTATCAGAGAAGCAAGCCATCATTAGGCTGAAAAATCAAAACAAACCCATCAGAGAGATAGCAAAAGCATTAGATGTGGCCAAATCAACTGTTTGGAACATTCTTTAAAAGAAAGAACGCACCAGAGAGCTCAGCAACACCAAAAGACCCGGAAGACCACGGAAAACAACTGTGGTGGATGACAGAAGAATTATTTCCCTGGTGAAGAAAAACCCCTTCACAACAGTTGGCCTAATCAAGAACACTCTCCAGGAGGTATGTGTATATGTGTCAAAGTCAACAATCAAGGGAAGACTTCACAAGAGTGAATATAGAGAGTTCACCACAAGATGTAAACCATTGGTGAGACACAAAAACGGGAAGACCAGATTAGAGTTTGCCAAACAACATCTAAAAAAGCCATTACAGTTCTGGAACAACATCCTATGGACAGATGAGACAAAGATCAACTTGTACCAGAGTGATGGGAAGAGAAGAGTATGGAGAAGGAAAGGAACTGCTCATGATCCAAAACATACCACCTCATCAGTGAAGCATGGTGGTGGTAGTGTCATGGCGTGGGCATGTATGGCTGTCAATGGAACTGGTTCCCTTGTATTTATTGATGATGTGAGTGCTGACAAAAGCAGCAGAATGAATTCTGAAGTGTTTCGGGCAATATTATATGCTCATTCAGTCAAATGCTTCAGAACTCATTGGACGGCGCTTCACAGTGCAGATGGACAATGACCCGAAGCATACTGCAAAAGCAACCAAAACTGAAGGGAAAATGCCCCAAGAACAAGCAGGAACTGAAGACATTTGCAGTAGAGGCCTGGCAGAGCATCACCAGGGATGAAACCCAGCGTCTGGTGATGTCTATGCGTTCCAGACTTCAGGCTGTAATTGCCTGCAAAGGATTTGCAACAAAGTATTGAAAAGTGAAAGTTAGATTTAGGGTTGTTTAGTTTGTCCCATTACTTATGGCCCCTTAAAAAGTGGAAGGCACATATAGAAACCATTGTAATTCCTACACCGTTCACCTGATTTGAATGTAATTACCCTCAAATTAAATCTGAAAGTCTGCAGCTAAAGCACATCTTGTTTGTTTCATTTCAAAGCCATTGTGGTGGTGAATAGAGGCCAAAATATGAAAATTCTGTCAATGTCCCAATATTTATGCACCTGACTGTAATAGTGACCATTTAATAGAACATCATTAAGGCTTATTATACTTGCCCAATGATATTATAGCTTATCTAATGTATGCTGTCCTTTTTCATGTATGCAATCTTAAATATACATAAGTAATATTTTATTTATAATAATAATTTAGGTAGAAATTGTGCCCCCCCCCCAAAAAAAAAAAAAAAGTACTTTTCTTTTTTTTTTTCCATGATCTTCACATGGACAGCACAGCTCTGTGCACTAAACTTAGCCTGAAAGTGAGGACAATTTCAAAGATGGCAATTTTAGAATTTTTTTTTATAAAGTTGACCAAATATGCTTTGTTACAGACATTAAGCCCAAAATCATTTGTGGCCCCAAATTGAGTAGATACTTGAGAATAACTCCAGTGGGAAGATTAAACTTGCAGGCCAGTGAGGTTAGTCCTCTTCTAACTGCACATGAAGGCCTCCATAAGGTCTAGTGATTTAGCTGTTCAGGCTGCTTGTTGCAAAACCCTTCTGTGTGTTGGAAGGATTAACTCAAGAAACATGCAGTGCATTAAATAACTTGCTTTGTTATAATTTTGTTTTCACCCATACTGTAGTTCAAGCACCAATCCCCTGAAGCACTGTAACGTCCATGGGGATTGTTATGAAAGTGTAACCACAATTTTCCAGTGAAAGACTCTGTTCTGCTATATTGGTTCATAAATCTTGAGCAGGCACCGTAATAGCAATTTGCTCTGTGCTGCAGTCAAACAATTAGCTTTGGTTAAATAATGGCAGATTGACAATGTTAAAGTAAATAGAAAAGAAAAAATAAAGACAACAGACTACATACCTCTTCGATGGAGCAAGGCAAAACTACACGGCTGAAAGGAAAACAAAATATTTTAGAACACAAAAAACACAGGTGAACAATCTATTTCACTGGGGAACAAAAAAAAAATATTTTTTTTTTCCTTGCCAAGGATTTAAGAACAGTTTGAGAGTACTTGTAGGTCCTATTTTCACATTAGATCTTTGCTATAGCTGAATTGGCTCCAGTTTTCAAATCAATGAAAAATTATAAAATTCAATTATTTTTTCCATTTGAAGTACCTTACTAGTCTAGGCCGCTTTACTTAACAGAATCAACTTAGTTTTGCTTCTTTAAAAACTAACCTCTTTCAACAATAACAAGAATTTGTTTTATTTTGTGATAACGTAGCTGGTAGTCACGTTTGAGACACACAACACATTCATATCTCCTCACTAACGCTGGGAGGAGGCGTGGCAGTGCACTGCTGAGCCTGCTGGGACATCCTCAGACCACAGCCACGCCTCCTCCCAGCATAAAGAGGAGCAACACAACACATTCATATCTCCTCACTAACGCTGGGAGGAGGCGTGGCAGTGCACTGCTGAGCCTGCTGGGACATCCTCAGACCACAGCCACGCCTCCTCCCAGCATACAGAGAGGAGCAACACAACACATTCATATCTCCTCACTAATGCTGGGAGGCGTGGCAGGGCACTGCTGAGCCTGCTGGGACATCCTCAGACCACAGTCACACCTCCTCCCAGCATACAGAGAGGAGCAACACAACACATTCATATCTCCTCACTAACGCTGGGAGGAGGCATGGCAGGGCACTGCTGAGACTTCCTCAGACCACAGCCACGCCTCCTCCCAGTATACAGAGAGGAGCAACACAACACATTCATATCTCCTCACTAACGCTGGGAGGAGGCGTGGCAGTGCACTGCTGAAACTTCCACAGACCACAGCCACGCCTCCTCCCAGCATACAGAGAGGAGCAACGGAGAGGACAGAGTGACGCAGTTCGCACACCTCCTGTTCCTTTGTTCGGCCCTCTCTCTGTCCCACCACAACCAATGTCCGCCGTTTGGGCTTGATTTGTTCAGTACGTCCTCGGCTTTTGTTGGGAGTTAGCACTGAATGTGTGAAAAATTAGTTCTTCTCGGAGACGGTGTACTAACAACCCTGATGTTTCTTGTTATATTTGTGGCAAATATAGTGTTGCAAAAGAAAGAAAAAATATAACTGTATTTGTAAAACAAGCGTATCAGGCTTATTTTGGATGTGTCATAAGCCAGCAAGACAAGATTTGGGTGCCTCACAAAGTTTGTAAAACCTGCATGGAATCACTCCGCAATTGGACTAAAGGATCGAAAAGGACTTAATTTCGACATGATGTGGTGTGAGCCAAAAGATCTCTTGAGTGACTGCTATTTTTGTGCTGTAAATGTGAAGGTCACGCAATTTGAATACCAAAGTATGAATTCTGCAAAACCACCGATACTACATAGCGAATATTTACCAGTACCATCACTCAGTTCTTTGTGCAAAGTTGAATGTGATGTGGAAATGTTAATTTCATCCAGT
The DNA here is from genome assembly GCA_031769625.1 of Taudactylus pleione. Lineage (NCBI taxonomy): Eukaryota > Metazoa > Chordata > Amphibia > Anura > Myobatrachidae > Taudactylus > Taudactylus pleione. The sequence continues at coordinate 5,974,945 of JAUIMM010000061.1, read as the reverse complement.
GCAAGTGACAACACAGATGAAAGCGAGTTTGAAGAAAGTTCCTCTACTCAAAACAAATTTTCTCAAAAGGAACTAAACTATTTAATTTGTGACTTGAAATTATCGAAAAAAGGAGCTGAGCTTTTAGCGTCCAGACTTCAAGAAAAGCACTGTCTTGAGCCGGATGTTACTATAATTGTTGTATCGAAATAAAGAGCAAGCCATACTGCAGTTCTTTAGCCAAGATAACAATCTTTTGTATTGCAACAATATTCCAGAACTCCTCCAGATGATGGGCTTACCAGGATATCGAGCAGAAGACTGGCGGCTCTTTTTGGATAGTTCTAAAAAGGAGCTTAAAATGGCCATTGCTGCACAATGGGAAAAAATTTGCATTGATTCCTATCGGTCATTCAACAAACCTTAAAGAATTGTATCAAAATATTAAGTTAGTCTTAGAAAAAAATTGCTTATTCTCAGCATAAGTGGTCTGTTTGTGTCGATTTAAAAATTTTAAACTTTCTTCTTGGGCAGTGAAGTGGATAAACTAAGTATCCTTGTTACATGCTTATGGGATAGTTGTGCAAAACAAAAGCACTGGCAGCAAACCGTATGGGCTCCAAGAGAAGTTATAACTGTAGGAGAAGCCAACATCATTCATGAGCCCTTAATTAACAGGAAAAAAAAAATCATACTGCCGCCTCTCCATATCAAACTGGGTTTAATGAAACAATTTGTAAAAGCATTGGACAAGTCAGGCGATTGCTTCACGTATATTTGTTGAACATTTGCATCTTAGTATTGAAAAATTAAAGGCAGACATTTTTGACGGCCCACATATATGGAAACTGGTGAAGGATCCAAATTTTATCACATCTGTGACTGAAACCAAATATATCAACGCGCTCCACTGCTGGCCAATCCCCTGGCTCCTGGTTACATGACTGATGACTCCCCTGGCCCGGCTGCAGGAGAGACATCAAAAAAAGAGGTGGAGCCAGCAGTTAGGTGCCCCTTGTTTGATGCAGCTGCTCACTCAGCGTGAGTGAACTGCCCCGGCGTGCAGAGTGCGGCCCGGCATGAAGACAGCTCCCGTCATCCTGTATACAGAACGGCCCGGCCCCCGGCATGAAGACAGCTCCCGGCATCCAGTATACAGGAAGCTCTGCGAACCAGGCAACACTCTGCGCATGTGGCTGCACTCCCTGGGACAGGCAAGTGTAAAGCGGGTAGCGTTGCGGGTTGGTGTGGTGCAAGAAGGGGGGGGTCCCTGGGAACCACATTTTTTGTCGCTCAACGCGCATTAGTATTAAGAGCTCCAAGTAAGGTTCCTGCAAACATGCTGCTGTTTGCAGAGTGCCAGTGCTTTGGGGGAAAAAAATAAAATTTTCTTAAAATAAAATAAAAATAGTATATCAATGGGAGGTAACCTTAGAAATGTTAAAGCCCTCACAAAACAAGATTAAACATGCATAACACCAAAGTGCCGACATAGCATTTGCTGAAAACTCGGGGGGTGGTGGGGGCAGGAAGTCCAGGAGTAATGAGAACATAGGTCCAAAGGAGATTAGCACCTGCCAAAGTCTGAGCAATAGGTCTGGTCTGCCAAGTGCCGCTGATGGATATTAGACAGAAAAGTATAGTCATAAAATAAGAAGTGCTGCCCCAGTCATAAATACATTTTTATTGTAAATTAGCAAACAATATTGTCCCTTTAATGTCTCATTAATTTCTTCAAAAAATTAGTTCTAATAATGGTTTTGCAACAATAATCAATAAATAATGAGTGGTCTCGTGATAAGTGTATTGAGCCTCCTCACGTCCCAGTTGGCCAGATAGCACTAATCGTTTTTTTCCGTCAGTCTTGGCTTTGCCCTTTGAATATTTCAGAATTACCCTACAAACCTCAGAAAATTAAATCAAGCAATTTGGAGGTGAAAACTTCACTGCATTTAGTAATTTTTCCCCATAGACTTTAATACATACAGCTACAAATGAAGTCGTATGATGTCAACTACACCAAGGTAGGTTATTTAGAGCTGAAACATTACAAAAAAACAAACAAAACAAATTCACTATTACTGTAGATATAATTTCCCATCACATATACTGTTGACCTAGCTACCGTCTCAATTGTGGATTTTAGTATTGCTGACATTACCAATATATTGTATTGTGAACTTCCTGTGAAGTATTAACATTTTAGTCTTAATGATATTAGAATGAATTGTCAAGTTATCAGGGTCTGGTTTTTTGTGCTAGTGTACATAACAGTGTATCTGTGTGAATATTACTCTGTATTCAAGGTACTGCTGTAAGGTACAAAGTTGCTCCTTTGGATTTTTCTTTGCTTAAAATTTGCAGGTTCTAAAACAGTACGATAAACTGGGCAACTAGCACTATGGTAGTGATGGGCCATAGACAGTTTTTCAATGCAAGGGCCAAACGGGGATACGGCGCACGTGTGGGGTCTACAGACCACACATGTGCAGCTGCCATTACAGGGTGGAGGGTTCCTACGGAACCCTCTCTCGGCTAGTTATGCGATATGTAACCCATAGGTTACAGCGGCTTACACCATCTTCAGATTTGCATTCTGGAACTTGGTAAATCTGACAGCATTGCATCCCCCATTGAAACCTATCAGGGTTGCGGTGCTAGTGGAAATGGAGGAAGAGATCTGCTACAATCCCTTCAAAATGCATCTTGGGGTTACTTAATATTTGCGGGTATCCCCCAAAATGTGGAGTTTTCAGGGAATACACCGTAAATATTAAATGGGTCCCTGAGGCATAAACAATTGAAAATTATTCATACTGAAACAAAATGATTGATATCCAAGTTAAATAAGTAAATACAAAAGACTATGGCAGGTATTCAATTAGCCGCAGGTTTTACCCCGCGACTAATTGCCGGCCAAAATCCCTGTGGCGCAGGGAAAAGCTAATAAAATAGCCTTTTCCCCACGCCGAAAAATCAGGACTCGCGGGCAGAAACACACGGATTCCGCGTAAACTGCGCAATCAAATTTTTTTCCCTGTGCGTAAGCCCGATTTGGTGGTTTTTACATGGATTTTATCTCGCACCTCCATGAGCTGAGAGGTAAAGGCCGACTGCGGGAACTCGCGCACAAGGAATAGTGCCGGCGCAGCATTGAATATGTCCCTATTTATCAAAGTTTTATTATCCAATATATAGAATGCTGTACAATTTGTACACAAAGAAACAATACCATACTATTACAAAAGGGTGGAAATGTACATGCTTTAAAAAACAAAAATCTGAGTTTGTTACATATATGTTTAATTATACTTTATTTTGGGTCACATTCCATTTAACAAAACATCACACATTGAAAGTGAGATTTCTGGCTATTCTTATTAAGGATTCTTTCAACTGAATTAAAAACAGAATCAAATATTCAATTCAGTTACTCAAGTGACCTGCTGACAAGTAAGCACAATGTTTTTAACATGTAAGCAGATATCTTTGTCTTGCGAGCAAAACTTTCACCAGTTATTACTACTGGGCTTAATGTCATAATGTTCCACAAAGTGCTTTGACTAATATTAAAAGTGGTAATTTCTTCTATTGGATTGGTCTAATTACATCCTCCCAAACTATCCATTCACAAACAGCATGAAACAGCACAACAGAACTAACAATGGGCAGCACAGATGGTGTATTACTTGTATTGTTAGTATTACTGCCTCACAGCACTGATGTCTTGGGTTTGACTCCCCCCCCCCCCATGGCCCTAACCGAGTTTGTATAGTCTCCACTTGCTTGCGTGGGTTTCCTCCGGGTACTCCGGTTTCTTCCCACAATCCAAAAATATGCTGTATAATGTCCATGTGACAGGAACATAGATTGTACGCTCCACTGGGGCAAGGACTGATGTGATTGGCTAAACATTCTCTCTGTAAAGCGCTGGGGAAAATGTGCGCACTACATAAATAACTGGAAATAAACAAATGACCACTATTCTTCCACCTAGGAAACATCTATGATCATACATAAATATATATCTGGGATGAATAAAGCTACAATAATAGGCAAGAAATATAGTTACAGTATAATGTTTACTAGAAATATTGTAAAGATAGCTGCCTCCTAAACCTAGAATAAATGCTTAAAACAAGAGCATTAACTGATATTGCAACAAGGTAGCATTATAAGGGATATATATATATAATTCAAGTCATATTTAACACTATTTTGTGGTAAGAAAAAAAGAAAACAGGCGTTTAGCAACAATTCATCCACTACTAGTAAATATAGCAGAGCACAATTATCGGCCACTCACTGCTGAAATAATCCAGGTTGTGCGTCTGAAGGCCACAAACTACACAGAGAAGACCACATACCGCACATAAATAGTCTGTTACCCAGCTGAAGCTCACATACTGCATAGAGATATCCCACACCACTGAGCTGTGGGCCACATACTGCAGAGAGACATTCCAACAACCCAGCTAAAACAAATATACTGCCCAGACAGTTACGCCCGCCACCCACTGACCAGAGATAATCCCGCCGCCCTAATTTAAAGCCCCACACTTCACAGAGTGTGCCCCACTGCTCAGCTGAAGGGTCCACACTGCACAGTCATCCTGCCACCCAGTTTATAGCCACACACTGCACAGAATCATCCTGCCACCCAGTTTATAGCCACATTGCACGGAATCATCCTGCCACCCAGTTTATAGCCACACACTGCACGGAATCATCCTGCCACCCAGATTATAGCCACACACTGCACGGAATCATCCTGCCACCCACCTTATAGCCACACACTGCATGGAATCATCCTGTCACACACTGCACAGAATCATCCTGCCACCCAGCTTATAGCCACACACTGCACGGAATCATCCTGCCACCCAGCTTATAGCCACACACTGCATGGAATCATCCTGCCACCCAGCTTATAGCCACACACTGTACAGAATCATCCTGTCACCCAGCTTATAGCCACACTGCACGGAATCCTCCTGCCTCCCAGCTTATAGCCACACTGCACAGAATCATCCTGCCACCCAGTTTATAGCCACACACTGCATGGAATCATCCTGCCACCCAGTTTATATCCACACACTGCACGGAATCATCCTGCCACCCAGTTTATACCTACACACTGCACGGAATCATCCTGCCACCCAGTTTATAGCCACACACTGCACGGAATCATCCTGCCACCCATCTTATAGCCACACTGCACGGAATCATCCTGCCACTCAGCTTATAGCCACACACTGCACGGAATCATCCTGCCACCCAGATTATAGCCACACACTGCACGGAATCATCCTGCCACCCAGCTTATAGCCACACACTGCACGGAATCATCCTGCCACCCAGCTTCTAGCCACACACTGCATGGAATCATCCTGCCACCCAGCTTATAGCCACACACTGTACAGAATCATCCTGTCACCCAGCTTATAGCCACACTGCACGGAATCCTCCTGCCACCCAGCTTATAGCCACACTGCACAGAATCATCCTGCCACCCAGTTTATAGCCACACACTGCATGGAATCATCCTGCCACCCAGTTTATATCCACACACTGCACGGAATCATCCTGCCACCCAGTTTATAGCCACACACTGCACAGAATCATCCTGCCACCCAGCTTATAGCCACACTGCACGGAATCATCCTGCCACCCAGCTTATAGCCACACACTGCACGGAATCATCCTGCCACCCAGATTATAGCCACACACTGCACGGAATCATCCTGCCACCCAGCTTATAGCCACACACTGCATGGAATCATCCTGTCACACACTGCACAGAATCATCCTGCCACCCAGCTTATAGCCACACACTGCACGGAATCATCCTGCCACCCAGCTTATAGCCACACACTGCATGGAATCATCCTGCCACCCAGCTTATAGCCACACACTGTACAGAATCATCCTGTCACCCAGCTTATAGCCACACTGCACGGAATCCTCCTGCCACCCAGCTTATAGCCACACTGCACGGAATCCTCCTGCCACCCAGCTTATAGCCACACACTGCACGGAATCATCCTGCCACCCAGTTTATAGCCACACACTGCATGGAATCATCCTGTCACACACTGCACAGAATCATCCTGACACCCAGCTTATAGCCACACACTGCACGGAATCATCCTGCCATCCAGCTTATAACCACACACTGCACGGAATCATTCTGCCACTCATCTAATAGCCACACACTGTACAGAATCATCCTGCAACCCAGCTTATAGCCACACTGCACGGAATCATCCTGCCACCCATCTTATAGCCACACTGCACAGAATCATCCTGCCACCCAGTTTATAGCCACACACTGCATGGAATCATCCTGTCACACACTGCACGGAATCATCCTGCCACCCAGCTTATAGCCACACACTGCACGGAATCATTCTGCCACCCAGCTTATAGCCACACACTGTACAGAGTCATCCTGCCACCCAGCTTATAGCCACACACTGCATGGAATCATCCTGCCACCCAGCTTATAGCCACACACTGCACGGAATCATCCTGCCACCCAGCTTATAGCCACACACTGCACGGAATCATCCTGCCACCCAGCTTATAGCCACACACTGCACAGAATTATCCTGCCACCCAGCTTATAGCCACACACTGCACAGAATTATCCTGCCACCCAGCTTATAGCCACACACTGCACGGAATCATCCTGCAACCCAGCTTATAGCCACACACTGCACGGAATCATTCTGCCACTCATCTTATAGCCACACACTGTACAGAATCATTCTGCCACCCAGCTTATAGCCACACTGCACAGAATCATCCTGCCACCCAGCTTATAGCCACACACTGTACAGAGTCATCCTGCCACCCAGCTTATAGCCACACTGCATGGAATCATCCTGTCACACACTGCACGGAATCATCCTGCCACTCAGCTTATAGCCACACACTGCACGGAATCATCCTGCCACCCAGCTTATAGCCACACTGTACAGAATCATCCTGCCACCCAGTTTATAGCCCCACACTGCACAGAATCATCCTGTCACCCAGCTTATAGCCACACACTGCACAGAATCATCCTGCCACCCAGCTTATAACCGCACACTGTACAGAATCATCCTGCCACCCAGCTTATAGCCCCACACTGCACAGAATCATCCTGCCACCCAGCTTATAGCCACACACTTCACAGAGATAGCCCCACCACTCAGACGAATGCCACACACTGAACAGATTTTCATCTCTACTGGCATGAAGTACCCCTCCAATGCTAGTACTATAGATTGCACAGATACCCCAGTGCCAGACATACATTACATAGAGAATCTTTTGTCTGGCCCCTTCAATAGGGGCGATTCAATTCAACGTGAATTGAAAAGAACCGGCAGCGAGTTCGCGGAGCTATTCAATTCAGTGCTCTGTGTGGTCGGAGAATGCCAGTTATCGCGCCTTAAGGGTGTTAAGGCGCGGTAACCGGCATTCTCTGACCAAAGTGCCGGGTGCGCGGCTGTTAGCGCCGCGTTATGCAGAAAAACAGCCGCGCACCCGGCACTTTGGTCGGATTTCTGTTCGCATCCCCAGGGGGGTGCAAGAAGAAATCCTTAGAGCGCCCAAACAGCGCGGTCTATTGAATAGCTTCGGGAGTCCCTCTACATCGCACTCAGATATGTGCAATAATTAACTTTTGGGTCAAATCATGCTGTACAAGGGCTTTCTTGATTCAGAGACGTAATCTAGCATCGAAGGACCATGAGCCTCCACACCACACGTCATGTGGGGTTTGTGAAAACATACCATAAAATGTGCCTATCGTGTCCATGTAGTGACAAAAGAGGTGACAGAAAGCAGTAGCTGTGACAGCTAATGAATTGCTTGTTTAGATCCATGCGCAGAGGCCAAAAAAACGATCCCTTGGAGGAATGTTGCTTTAGAAGCATACATTATTCTAACAGTAAATACAGGTTTGTCTCTGTACTTCTGTTCAGAATCTACATTATACAGTGGTGCAAAACATGACATTTATTCATGTATTAATGAGAACACTCGGTTTACCCTAGTCTAAGCTGACACTGCCTTTTAGTCATAGAAGAATTTATCAGTTTTGTAGTAAGAAACAGTTCCTGGAAATCAGCTTAAACGTTTTAGAGAAATGAATGTAGAGTGCCAAAAACCATTTTTGAAGAGGTATGCATCAATTTGCCTGCACACTTCTGTTTCTAAAAAAAACAAAATGGCTAGCTGAGTAGGTCACTGAACAAAAATAGCTTCAATATATGCACAAAACTCTTTCAGCCAAATACTACATCATACAGGAAACGATTGCTAGCAGACTTATGATGCACTATATAGAGTCTGCAGTTTACTAATGTTATTTGCCAAGAATCTCCTCCAACTTGATTTCAATAAACTCAGGGGCACATTCATTTGAGGGATGGGAGTCCCACCACAAAAGATGTGGCCCCTTAGTAGTTGATATCTGATAAGAATACTCTGCACTGCAGAAAACTGGGTTTCCAGAGATAAGAAGAGGGCCCTACAGTACCTCTCCATCCATGCTGGCATGTAGGAACTCTTGCAACCTACAATTAAAAGAGGAGGGAGTCCCTTCTTTCAAATAATATGCCCCTTTAGTAGTTATTGTATGATAGTCAGACAATGACACCCAACACCTTAGAAAACAAACATTTTTAAAGAAGCAAGGGGGTTCTAATGACTCAGATGTAGCCTGTCTTAATCAAGGAAACCATTACTTTATATTGAGTATAGGGGCAGCTGTGGCTGTTTTGGCAGCTGTGGTTAAAAGCACCAAGTGTTAAATGCACAAAGGGCCATATTCAATATTGGGTGAAAAATCAATGTAAAAAAACGGGGATCATTTTTCGCTTGCCTTTGGCAGGCGAAAAAAGTGCAGAATTGGGATTTAGGGGGTGCAGGCTTAAAAAAAAAAAATAGCATGCACCCCTGGAAATGGTCCCTAAAAATAATTGTGTTAAAAAAAAAAAAAAAAAGTTTTAAAAAAAATAGGGACACCCCAAAAAAGGGATCACACTTCTAAATTAGTGGAATGGAGTGCAAAGGGCTTCCCTTATATGCAGGTGTTTTCTTCATTGCGGGAGTAGCGGCAGGTACATTTTTGCAGAATTTTTTAAAATCATTTAAGGGACTTAAAAATATGCTTGCACCCATTTTCAAGTACCCCAAATTTGATGGGCATAATTATTGTTCCCAAAAAAACCTTCTAACGCTCTTCTGCATCACCTTCTTCCAAGCCGCATTTATGCACCTACAGAGGCTATTTAAAAACCAGACTTTCTTCTGCAGGCAAAAACGGGAGTACCCATAGTGATCCCCCATGTCTGGGCATCTTTAGGGGGTCCTAGGATTATTTCCCCAAATTTACCGTTTTTTTCGTGGATCCAAGTTTCGCCGGTTCCCGATTTCGCCTACTGCAATTGAATACGGGGAATAGCGGGCACGCGCGCGATGCTTTTCCGCCTGAAAAACAGGCGAAGAAGGCGAAAAGTCCAGCAGCCGAAAAGTCTGGACATTTCGCCCCAAATTGAATACGGGTCATAGTGTGTTAACATAACAGTTAATCAAACAGTTGACCAAACACTGACCAGTTTTTAAATCTGGAATTACCTTAGAAGTTGATTTCTTTAAAATTTGTCTAAAAGTAACATGCCTAAAACTCACCATGTACTACACATTTCTTTTCATCAAAACACTTGTATTTTCTCCCTGCATCTCATCTCTCTGTGCTCATTGCAGACATATTCATTCGCTCACCTCCTCTAAAAACAAATGAGCTTTCTTTTTATCATACATTGACTATTACAACCTCATTGTGTCACTATAAAAACTTTTACACACCACCTACAACTATATCTACTTCTCTATCCTTCTGCTTTTATTATCTGGTGATATAGCACCAAATCCAGGCCTCACACAGATACAGCTGATTTACTATGGAAAAAATATCCTGCAAACCTCATACACATCACGTGTTTCCCATCACCCTCCAAATCAATAAATGTGCCTTATGGAATCCACACTCGATCACAACTTATTATTTTACATCTGAACATCTCTTTACAATAACTATTTTCACAAATTTCTACATTTACCTGAGGCTGCTGGTTCACACCTTAACCGAACCCTTTAAATAGCCCTTGATGAAGTGGCTTCAGCTACCCATCAAACTTCATGTAAACTGAAATAACAACCATGGCTTTCCACAGACACCTACAAATACTGTCACGTAAAGTAGAATGTCAGTGGTGTAAATCTTACTCCAAATTACTTCCTCACATACTGTAAGATAGGAATCCACCCATCTGTCATCCACCCAGATGTCCACCCTATCTGTGTCACCCCTGTCTGTCTGCCCCTCCCCTCTAGAATGTAAGCTCTCACGAGCAGGGCCCTCTTCCCTCATGTGATTTTTCTTCCTATACTTATATTATCTACTCTATACTCCTTACAACAGCACCTAACTCTTGACACCCTGCTACTGTTGCAGCAATGTTTATATGCCATGTACTTGTCTTATACTGTATGTCACCGTTTTCTTGTTCTGTTCAACGGTTTCTGTACTTTGTAATCCGCTGCGGAACAATTGTGGCGCCATATAAAGGATAATAATGCCCAGAACTCCTCCATATTACATTAAGTAAAAACAGGGGTCCCCCGTTTAATACGGTAGGTTTTCTAGTTTTGAAAAGGATATGCCTTGTTGGACGATCATATTATTCCTGCTTTTTGCAGTTTTGGAAAGGCGGATTAATACTGAAGCATAAACCACAAAGAATTTCTTTGTGGCATTTATGGCTACTGCATGAGAACATTAGGCATACTGGGCATGATTCAGAGTTGCACACAATTCTAAATGTGATGAGATTTTTCGCTAACTGTGCATGCATCGCAGCCTGCACACGCAAAGTACAGCTTTTAATAGCGATTCAGAGATGTACGCCTCTCGGACGCTTCTCATTTGCACTGAATAAGCATTATTGAGTGGCACACAGAAGCTTCACGTGGCAGTGCCAGAGGTAAATGTATGCAGAGATCCCTCCGATTGCAGTCAGATCTCCGACACCAAGGAAGGGGCTGTTGCAAATGCAGATAATAGTGATGATAGCTGCCCTCACAAGTGAAGGGTGGGCGTCGTTTCATAGAGGTGGCCAACTCAGAATACAGGCAGATGCTGTCCCGGATTTCTGATCATTGGAAATGGCAGCAAGCGTCACCACTATATGTGCCACTCAGAGTCAGGAACATTGATGTAAGCTGGATACACACTAGACGATACATTGGACAATTTGTAGTTTTGGGGAGAATCGGGACAAATCTTCCACATCATCCAGTGTGTACGCACTATTTCACACTCCGGTGCGTCGTTCGTTACATCCTCAGAACAACCTGCAGTGCAGGCAGAGCTCAAGATCCAGCTGAACGACACCATGCTTCTGTATGTGGCGGGGGAACATCATATCGGGTGGTAATACATCAGATCGTGCAGTCTGTACAGACTGCCCGATATATTGTGCAGTCGCTGGGTACACACATCTTCTAGTGTGAACCCAGTATTAAAATGTGACCAACTCAAAGTAATGTCAAAACAATTTCAGCACAGGGGTTAGAAAACCCTAAGCAGCTAATTGGCTAAACGGACTCTAACCCAATATTTATTTTTGCTTTGTATTGCTCCAATTTAAGCAAATTACAGGAGTTAAACTTGTTTCTATATTGGTGCTAATCAGGGAGTTCTCCTTTCAGTAAGTACACCCATCTCTTGACATTTTGATCCTGCATTAATCCTCCCTACATACTGGAACTGCATTTATTTTAATTTGAGATGGTGACAAGCAACACATTTACAAAGGGGAACCATCAATGCTGACCAGTACAGAATAAGCTTTTCAGGACTGAATACAACCATTACACTCAGTTACAGTGAAGGTGCCTACACACTAGATAGTGTTCACTCTAGGTCCGGCGCCAGACAGGGCGTGGCCACTGAAAAGGGGGCATCTGTATTACGCGTCCCCTTTTCGTCACTCTTGGGGGCATGCCCAGCACTTATGGACATGCCAGGCAGCCCCCAAGCGCTGCGGTCTAAGTTAATGGATGCCGGTTGCATCCACCTTAACACTACCATGGAACTAGTTCAGACTTTGTACTTACAACTGCACAACAGTTTTGGTTTCACCAAAGGATTCAAGATGCACAGTGGAATTGTCTGCATTCCAATTATTCATAAGACTGTATTTAGGCTTATTAATAACCTTTCAGTATAGCTGCCATCAATTGTGCTCCCTTCCTTAAAATTTATTTGGAGTTAATTTACTATGCGGCACTTTACAAAGCTTTTTAATAGAACAGTAATATTAAAAACAAAACCAGGTGAAAACATGGCAGCTTCGAAAAGAGCTGCAGAGTAAATGTACCGCTATCTCCTCCAAGAGCTCTCCAGACAAACTTAAAGAAGCATGACAATCGCCACACTATATAATCAGCTATGGTCATAACAGAGGCAAGCAATATGAGAGACGTAATTGAGGATGACAAAAGGGTAGTACCTCCAACCACTCAATAGCATATACCTTCTCCAGCTAAGCATAATGAAACATGTAAACTTTTTTACATCACACTCCCTTAACATACAAGGGGTCTTATTCATGAAGCAGAGCTGAAATCAGGGCTCTTCTCTGCTTTATGCAATTCATGGAGCTAGTTTACCATGGAGAAGTGTATAACTTCTCCAGCGGTACCCCCTGCTCCATGCCTGAATCGCACCACCATACTTTTGTATGGAAAGTGTGAGATTCATGAAAGGATTGAAAGTTCAGCTTTCCGTTACACTCATGCGGTACAGATTCGCCATCTGAGGATGGAGTAACCTGTAGTGCAAGCCGAACAGAGCAGGGAAGCAAAATACTTCCCTGCTGTCTGTCCGGCACCGGCTCCGCCCCCTTTTCCCGGTGTCATTTGCAGCAGGTCTGACGTGCCCTGCTGCTTTCAGACGCTGAGGCATGCGCAGTAAGAATACAGACATATCGGGCTCCCGATACGTCTGTATTCCCACTGCATACAGGCATCGCAGAGGGGCCAGCCACTGCAGGAAGATGACGAATAGGTAAGTCTACATGAATGGCTACTAAACATCACTAGATATCGCATTGGTGTGATGCGATATATAGTAATATTTTAGTAGCCACTTCAAGTTCTACATGAATAGACCCCAAGGCAACTTAGCTAAACATTTCAGAGGTAAACCTGAGAATCTGCCACCAGCTTTCAAAATTGTATAACAAATACACTTGAACACTCTGATACCCCTTCCAGACATACTGAGATTGCTGGGTTTTTGGCCTGCCTCTGCCAAATTTCCATGTCTCGCATATGTCTGAAAGGCACCAACCCGGAAATACATTCCCGGGTTGCCGCCCCTGCAATTGACCAGGGTTTTTCCCGGGACTTAAGTCCCGGAAAGACAACCCTGCTCAATTCTGAATGGTGCAACCTGGGATTTTGGCCAGCTAGGGCTGCCTGCTGATGACATAATCAGCGGGCAGCTAAAGAGGGAGAGAGATGCCGCACATGCAATGATACGTGAGGTGCGCTCTACCCGTGGGTGCTGCCTATAGTGTGTTTTGGGTGCCCGGGTGGCTGCTGCCTATAGTGTGTGTTGGGTGTAAACCTGGGGTGGGAATGTGTATGTCATGCAGCTGGTGGACTGTCCCTGTGCTGCAAAGATTCCTTATCACCTGTAGTGTATCAGGAGTCATTGTACTGCTTCCCTCATCCTTGGAATTCTAGGTATCTGTGAAAGCAGCCACTTGACAAAACTGTGTAAAACAATAAAAAAAAACCCTGCTCATGTCTGAAAGGAGTCGACCCGGAATTTCCCAGGTCTCAGGCGTAGTGTGAAAGGGGGTCTCGACCAAAAACCCGGGGATTTTGCAGGACAAAAACCTGGGTCTGAGCAGGGTCATTCCCGGGTTGTATGTCTGAAAGTGGTATAAAGCAGTGGTTCCCAAACAGTGCGCCACCACAGAACACTCAGGTGTACCATGAGTGGTCCAATCCTATATCAAATGATTTATTAGCCAGTGCATGGTCACTTACAAAGGGAGACTGCTCTGTGTGCATCTGTGCTTCCTAGCTCCCCTCCTTGTGGAATCCTCCAGAGTACTCCAGGACAAGGAAAGGTGTAAGTATGGTTCCCTCTCCTCTCCTGCCTCCACCACCCATGTTTGTCCTAACCTGCGTCTGACTCTGTTCTTCTCTATTTTAACCTGTCTCTCCATATGTGGATCTCTGTCCCCTCCTTAGTGATGTCTGCTTTCATCCTGTTTGGGGTGGAAGCCATTTCTGCCAGCATGTTTGAAGGCATTTTAACAATTTTTATTGTAATAAAGAGAGTGACAAAGGGTGCAATTCAATTCAGCAGGAGTTGAATAGTGCCAGGAAGTTTGTCTCGGAGCTATTCAATTTAGAGCACTGTTAGGTCAACTAAATGATCTGCACCTTCTAAAGGTGCTAGGAGAATCCAACTAAAGTGCCAGCCACAAGGCTGTTTCCCGGCTTAGCATGGCGCTACTAGCCTGGTTAAACAACCAGGTTAAGTCGCGAGAACTGACATTCTCCAACTTAACTCGTAATAGACTAAACAGCGTTCTGAATTCAATCGCTTCGGGACCAACTTCCCAGAGATATTCAACTTGCGCCGAATTAAACTGGCCCCAAAGGACACATACAGGGTAGGGAAGCCTGGTTTTGACAGATCTCTTACATCTAGTATAGGGCTGGTGCAAGTGTCGATAATAATGACGTTTTCGATGGCTGGTGTAAAATCAATGGGTGGAGGAATTTCAGCTAGCAGATGCACAAAACCTCTGCAGCAGCCCTATGGATTATCTCAAAGTAGTAAATCAGGCTTCTATGGCTGCCCACAAATACAGGTATTTTGTGTGTGACTCAGAATCAGCACCTGGGTGTTTTACTTGGCAGATAATGCACTATTGTGTTTTTTATTTTGCCCTGTGTATGCAATGAAGCTGGGGGATCTGAAAGGAAATCTTACTTAAGGTGCGTACACATTAGACGTGTCAATCCATGAGCGATATTGTCTAGTGTGTCCCCGGCAGGGGTGTGCTCAATGTCGTTAACGACTTTGAGCATACACACTGAACGATATCATGAATGGTATCATTCAGTGCCGGGCACCCTCCCTCATCCCCGAACATGCAACAACCTGACAATATCGTCAGGTTGGCCTGCATATTTGGGACATGGTCAATAACCAACGACCCGCGGGAGCACGCATCATTGGTTGTTGTTGTTCATTTTAGTGTATACACTGGCCGATATAGTGAACGACTAAACGATAACGGTCAAAATATCGGCAAGTGTGTATGCACCTTTAGTGAAAAGAGCTTCTGCTGGGAGAACTTTTTGAATGATAAACTGTAGTTGGACTTCATTTCAGTGACTGACTTTTCAAACATTCCCAACACCACATAACAGAATCCAAGAATGGGAGTTAAGCACAAGCTTCTCATTTTTATATTTTTTTTGTTCAGTAACTCAAGAAAGAAAAGAAAAAAACAACTTAGGGATGCTGTGAAGGAAAAGGAAAAAAATAAAAATAAATCACTAACACGTTAAGGGCCCAGGAACATAGAAAGTTTGCCCTAACCCCTATAAATATACATGTAGCAGTGATTCTTAGTTCAGCTGATGCCAATCCGCCAATTCGATAATCGACAAAGAACAACATGTTAATCCCCAACTCGCCGATTCCAACCATTTTCGGGTCGGAATCTGGGAAATCAAGATTGCCCAATATGTTGAATTTTCACAATCCCACAACCCAAGCATCGCCTGAACGGAAAATTGCCCCAATAGAAGCTAGATGTATGGGTCCCGTAACCAGAGTGACCCAAATCCCTGACCTACCTGGTACCTTACCCGAGCCCTCTAAATGGTCTGTCTCCTTATGAAGCTCCAGTCGCCGGCTCTGCCTTTTAACAACCTAATTTGCACCTCAACTGTAATGAGGTCTCTATATAGTTTATTCAGAAAACCAATCAGTAGTTAAACATTACATGCTGTCATATTTCAGTGAAAGTCCATCCCATATCCGCTAACTTGGCATAATAAACATCCCTTTCATACAATATGTTATCACAGACTTTTTGTGCTACCAGACACTAGCACGATGCAAGTACTCTGTATACAATTTACACCACTATGTGCATATATGGGGTCATCCACTTTGAGCCCCAACAGATATACCACTAATTTAAGTGCAAACAAACCATTTAAGTATATATGTGCACATCAATGAATAAGCATAATAAAATGAATTCTAAAATAAAGGAGATATAAGCAGGTTAATTGGATTCATAACATATCTTGATAACAAACCTAAATAGTTCAAATTAAGCCAAAAAGTTAGAGATTGGCAGGAAAACTAGGGATGTAGTTATGATGCGGCCGCTGGTCTCAATTCAAACAGCGGAATCCAGACAAGGGATTTTACATTGGCGTCGAAATACCGACGCCTATGTTAATACCGATGCCAGAACGGCAAGGAAGTCAGTACAAAAGTCCGAGGCACCCTTAGCGTTAGCCGCAGGGAGGGAGTGGTTAGGATTAGGGAGTCTAGAAGGGTTAGGTTTGAGGGGGGGAGATTAGGCTTAGGCACCCCTAGGGAGGAGGGTTAGCTTTAGGAAGCGGTAAGAGGGGGTTAGAGTTAGGCAGTAGGGGGGGTAGGTTAGGCACCACTAAGGGAGGGTTAGGGTACTTACCTGCCCCAGTCGGGGTCTCCTCCTGTCGGGCATCCGCTGTCAGGATTTGAACCAGCGGCTAAACAGCCGAAAGTATTTCAATCCCTTTCTGGAAAACAGGAGTTACAGATGTGCCTTCAAACATCTAGCCTCGTTGCGCAATGAATAGCTCATCTAGTCGCGCCATGCCGCGGCGTGACTCGGTAGCACAGAGCGTTTTTGTGCGACTTTTTAAATTCACTGCAATGTTAATAGGTATCACAAGCAGCTTCTGCTAAATTAAAATGCAAGATTAGTGTCAGCGGCTGTAGCACTGTAAGTAGTGTTTTGCATACATATACACCCGCAGTCGCACACAGGACATAGGAAGAAGCTGCTTGTGCATCCCATTCGCATCACTGTGCTAATAAGCTGCATTTGAAGGTAAAAAGTCGCATGAAAAGATGCTCGGCGCTACAGGGTCACATCGGGCTCCGGAGTTATGTGTAGCACATGGAGGATAGATGTATGTGGATACAGCTGAATGGTGCCTCTGCCCTGCAACGAGGCACCAGGTAAGGCAGCGTAACGTGCCGCCAGGTAAGGCAGCGTAACGTGCCGCCAGGTAAGGCAGCGTAACGTGCCGCCAGGTAAGGCAGCGTAACGTGCCGCCAGGTAAGGCAGCGTAACGTGCCGCCAGGTAAGGCAGCGTAAAGTAATGATGTCAGTTTGGTAAGAAGCAGAGACTGCTCAGCAGCAGCCATGACAAGATGATGTAACATTCCACTGCCCCAGGGAACGGAGCCAGAAAAACCGGCATTACGTTAACACTGCAGCTCCCGGCCTGTGGCCCAGCTACAGTAAAGCCCCGCACCGAACGCTACGTGCTGTACAACGCTGAGGCCCAGCATTTAAAGGTACCTTATCCTTCCCCTAATAACGTGACAGAAACCTCCATGCCAGCTGGCAATACACCGGCTGCAGGGCATCTGACCGGGCTGAGCCAGCACAGTCATTGCCCCAAATCACCCGGTACCCACTCTCCCCGTGTAACGCGGCAGCCGCCCGGTCGACACAGCTCCCACACTCACAATTCCTTGATTAGCACCATCTTCCGCCCGCAGCCACCGCCGCAGCTCCTGTGCGGCACCGACGTCACACGACGTTTTCCGGGACAGTGGACGGCGGCCTAAGTCACGCCCTCCGGCGCACAGAACCACGCCCATGACAGCACGGATTGGTCACATTAAGCAGACCGAGTCCTACACACTCCCCCTACCGATACTGTGGGCCCTGCCCCAAGGCTCTGATTGGCTGGAGGGTGACATCTGTCAGAGAGGACGCTGGTGCCGGGCGGGTTACGGGTATAACTATATAGTGAAAAAGCAGCTGCTGTTTCCGTGTTTCCCTCCTCCTCTGGGACCGCCGTGTACCTGGATGACTGCTCACTTCCTTCCCGTTCACTCACTGGCTACTACTGCTGCTGAGTCGATGACTGAGCTAGCCAGGCGAGCTGTAGCACACCCTCATGTCATGGTGTGTAACCTTTGAAACTGACCATGTAACTCCACTGTCCCTTCCCTGCATTCCTCCCCGGTTCTTGCAGCGTTGGAGATTGTCACTTATCCCCCAGAGCTAATATAGGAATATACTGGACAGTATGTGAATGATGTTAAGTTCTTAAGGGTCTATTTACTAAGCCTTGAATGCAGATAAAGTCGACCTAGATATGGTGCCAGCCAACCAGCTCCTAAATGTCATTTTTCAAACACAGGCTGTGACATGGCAGTTAGGAGCTGATTGGTTAGGATTTTATCTCCGTTCACTACTTCTCCATCCAAGGCTTAGTAAATAGAGTTACAAAAAAAGTAATTTTCTTGTTTATTAACAAATATAGTGCTAATACAGTCAGGTGCATAAATATTGGGACATTGACAGAATTTTCATATTTTGGCCTCTATTCACCACCACAATGGTTTTGAAATGAAACAAACAAGATGTGCTTTAACTGCAGACTTTCAGATTTAATTTGAGGGTAATTACATCCAAATCAGGTGAACGGTGTAGGAATTACAACGGTTTCTATATGTGCCTCCCACTTTCTAAGGGGCCAAAAGTAATGGGACTATCAACTCAAAAAGCTATTTCATGGACAGGTGTGGGCTATTCCCTTGTTATTTCATTATCGATTAAGCAGGTAAAAGGTCTGGAGTTGATTCTAGGTGTGACATTTGCATTTGGAATCAGTTGCTGTCGACTATCAATATGAGATCCAAAGAGCTGTCACTATCAGTGAAACAAGCCATCATTAACAAATCAAAACAAACCCATGAAAGAAATAGCAAAAACATTAGGTGTGGCCAAATCAACTGTTTGAAACATTCTTAAAAAGAAAGAACGCATCGGAGAGCTCAGCAACACCAAAAGACCAGGAAGACCACGGAAAACAACTGTGGTGGTTGACAGAAGAATTATTTCCCTGGTGAAGAAAAACCCCTTCACAACAGTTGGCAAAATCAAGAACACTCTACAGGAGGTATGTGTATATGTGTCAAAGTCAACAATCAAGAGAAGACTTCACAAGAGTGAATATAGAGGGTTCACTACAAGATGTAAACCATTGGTGAGCCTCAAAAACAGGAAGACCAGATTAGAGTTTGCCAAACAACATCTAAAAAAGCCATTACAGTTCTGGAACAACATCCTATGGACAGATGAGACAAAAATCAACTTGTACCAGAGTGATGGGAAGAGAAGAGTATGGAGAAGGAAAGGGACTGCTCATGATCCAAAACATACCACCTCATCAGTGAAGCATGGTGGTGGTAGTGTCATGGCGTGGGCATGTATGGCTGCCAATGGAATTGGTTCCCTTGTATTTATTGATGATGTGAGTGCTGACAAAAGCAGCAGAATGAATTCTGAAGTGTTTCGGGCAATATTATATGCTCATATTCAGTCAAATGCTTCAGAACTCATTGGATGGCGCTTCACAGTGCAGATTGACAATGACCCGAAGCATACTGCAAATGCAACCAAAGAGTTTTTTAAGGCTAAAAAGTGGAATGTTATGCAATGGCCAAGTCAATCCCCTGAATCCGATTGAGCATGCATTTCACTTGATGAAGACAAAACTGAAGGGAAAATGCCCCAAGAACAAGCAGGAACTGAAGACATTTGCAGTAGAGGCCTGGCAGAGCATCACCAGGGATGAAACCCAGCGTCTGGTGATGTCTATGCGTTCCAGACTTCAGGCTGTAATTGCCTGCAAAGGATTTGCAACAAAGTATTAAAAAGTGAAAGTTAGATTTAGGATTGTTTAATTTGTCCCATTACTTTTGGCCCCTTAAAAAGTGGGAGGCACATATAGAAACCGTTGTAATTTGTACACCGTTCACTTGATTTGGATGTCATTAGCCTCAAATTAAATCTGAAAGTCTGCAGTTAAAGCACATCTTGTTTGTTTCATTTCAAAGCCATTGTGGTGGTGACTAGAGGCCAAAATATGAAAATTCTGTCAATGTCCAAAAATATTTATGCACCTGACTGTATATTACGTTGTGTTTTATAGTGGGGAACAAACACAATACACAGAGGTTAGAGGTCCTGCTCTTACGGCCTATTGGGAAATAGAAGTTTACAGAGCCATAAGCAGGGTGATAAAATGCCCAGGGCTGCCCCACTCTCTGCCCATATGATGTCACAAGGAGGGTGCCCGGCCACCACCAGGAAGCTGAGCTCCCGGTACATCCTAGCATTGCGCAGGGCAGATCCACCCCCTCGGCCTTGTGCACTGGGCATCAACACTAATTGTACATCCATAGTTATGCCTTTGGAAGTTTGATACATGCGGTTAAGGGCCTGATCTAGGTTACCCACACACATAGCGATTTTTAACCCGATCTGGCCGATTCCGACACATTGGAATGACAGATTGGGTAAAAAATGCCCAAATCGTGAGTCCCCACTCACGATGCGATGCTTGCCCCCGCAGGTCGCACATCATATCTTCAGATCTGCCATGCAGTACGGCAGATCTGAAAAAGTAGGACACAATGCACTATAAAAAAGGTCTGGCTGCAGGAGATCGTATGAAGATTGGACAGCATATCGTGTGCTGAGCTGCCGGGGAGAATTTCAAGGGAAATCGGACACATCGTTGAATCGTAAGTATATCAGTATGTGTATGGGCACCCTTAGAGGTGGACATACTGCCGTTGTGGAGCAATTTTTTGCTAATGTGCATGCGTCTGAGTCGCACTGTGCATGTGTCTGGATTGTGTCTGTATAGAGTTGCAGTTGAGATTTCAGATGCACACAGAAGCATATTGAAAATGTAGTGGGCTGTGACAGTAAGGTGTCTTAGGCCGCGTACACACTTGCCGATATTTTGAATGATATCATTCACACTATCAGCCAATGAGGCGCGCTCCCACTGGTCATTTACGATATCCCCAGTCGGCTGTACATGCAGCCCAATTTGGGTATATCGTGAGCGATGCCATGCTGCTGAATGCAGCATGACCCCGCTCCCCCCACCGTCATGCGTTGCTGGTCGGCACCGGCAAGTGTGTATTCACTTTCCGATGCCGTCACCTCCTTCGGGACCGCCAATGACGATATCGCCGCATACACATCGTTGTCACAAGTCACCGCGTTGCTAGGAGATGTGAATGCCGGGCTATCAATCGCTAACTCCTCCTACCTGCTGTCTGTCATTTCTGATCTGACCGGATTGGCTCCTGTGGCTTTTTCTATCTTGTGCGTAGAGTGTTTGGTTGCCGGTATTAGTGTTCACACGTGTTTCCGGTTCCGGTGTCAGCATTCTCTCCAGTCTTGTATCCTGTACCTCTGCCTGTTTTGGTGTCTAGTCACACTCCAGTGTCCTGCCGCTTGTGTCATCTCGGCGGCATAATGCCACACTCCAGCGTCACTTGCATACGCATTCCAGTGTCCTGCTGCTTGTGTCATCTTGGCGACATAAGTCGCACTCTAGCGTCCAGTGCCCTGCTGCTTGTGTAATCCCGGCAGCACAAGCCACACTCCAGCGTCTCCTGCCTACACAATCCTGCGCCCTGTCGTTTGTGTCATCTCGGCGGCACACTCAACACTACCAGCCCTCAAGGCTGCTACTCAGCCCAAAGGCTGCATCTTGTCAAGCTTTACCAGCCCTCAAGCTTGCTACTTGGCCCAAAGGCCGTGTCTTGCCAAGCACTACCAGCCCTCAAGGCTACTACTTGCACTTCACTTAGTTACTCCAGTCTTCAAGGCTGTTGCTGGACTTTACCCTTGGTGATACCCTTCGATCATAACATTATCACCGGCCCAAAGGACAAAAGAACTGTTGGGGTATTTTTCACCTTCGTGGATCCTTCTCAGTCATGGACCCCTCTCAGAATCCAGCACAAGTTATGGCAGCCCAGATTCAGGTTATTACCCAAAAAGTGCAAGAACTTTCGTTACGGGTTGAAGATTCTCAGGCTACTTCTGCTCAAGCAGCTGTGGTCAAACCCAAATTAAATTTACCTGACCGTTTTTCGGGTAGCCGTAAGGATTTTTACATTTCAAAGAAAGTTGTAAGCTTTATTTGAAGCTCCGACCCAGATCTTCCGACTCAGATATTCAACGAGTCGAGAAAGTTATTTCCTTGTTACAGGGAGTTCCTCAGACATGGGCCTTTGGTCTTCCAGCCACTAGTGTTGCCCTTCAGACTGTGGAAGCCTAATTCACCGCACTTGGTGTTTACGATGATCCAGATAAGGCAGCTATGTCGTAGGCTAGTCTCTGATCTCTTAAACAGGAGAACAGGGCAGCTGAGGATTATTGTATGGAGTTCCGTAGGTGGGCTGTCGATTCTGGATGGAATGACTCCGCTCTCCGGAGTCAGTTTCGCTGGGGGCTTTCTGACCAAATTAAGGACATTCGTGTACAATATCCTTCTATGGAGAACTTTGGTGGCCTCATTCGTATCGACCGGCGACTCCGGGATCGTAGAGTTGAAAAGAACTTGCCTTTCCTGGCCCCATGATCTCCTGTTTGGATGTCTCCGTCCGAATCGGAGGAACCAATGCAATGGTGGCCTTTGTCTTCCTTCTGAAGAGAAGCGCAGGAGATGCACTCTGGGCCTTTGTCTGTACTGTGGTGGAAAAGGATATATAGCTCAAGTTTGACACCTTTGCAGGTGTGTTCATTACTGCTGAGACTCCGGAGACTGACTCAGGATTTATTTGGCCATTGTGGATCTAACACCATACTACGGCATATTTATGCATCAAGCTATATCTCCTTCCCCTAAAACCGGCCGATGACGTGTTGCTCCCATCGATGCTGCTCCAATAATTCTTAAAGTGGATGCCTATGACTGCTCCCGGGGAGCGTAATTCACCGAGGTTTCCACCCTCCAGCTGCCAGGGGTCCAGAGCTGAGGACTGTGATCTATACTGTGGTGAGGTGACTTTACGGTGGGGAGGTTGAGCATGTATACCAGCTAATGAGCTTGCTGATGTGTGGTTGGTTCCCTGTTGATCAGGATACTTACCTTGTATAAAGTGGAGTCTTTCCTATATCGGACCTTTAAAAGGCAGAGTGGACACTTAACTTTTATATTCAGCCATTTTTATTGGATTATGTACAATATATGTGTTATAATCATGTTATATTAAATGAACTCATAACAATTGTAGCGCTCCCTTCTGTGTTTTTATATGAGTTACATCTAGGCCTTGCATCCATCTCCTGTGACAATTCAGTCCTTATCCCCACAGTAATCCAATTACAAGATGCTCTTGTTCCTATTTATGTCTCTCTGGATAGTGGAGCCACAGATAACTACATGGACATATCATTTTTTAACACGTTAGGGTTAACCCCCGACCCCTTACCTCAGCCAGTTTCAGTTATTGGTCTCGATGGCGATAAACTGTCCAAACTTCCAGTTCGCTTCCGTACACCTCCTATACGATTTTCTGTCGGGAGTCCTGCACCTCAGAGAATTAACTCTTTTGCTTCATTGCTTCAATGCCCACTTGCCCCTGTGGTGCTTGGATTACCTTGGCTCAGGAGACACCCCCCCCGTGATTCATTGGCAACAGGAGAAGGCAGACACTCTTCCTCCTCATCGGTCATATGACTGTGTAATTGATCTATTGCCTGATGCTAGACTCCCCAAAGGCAAACTATATGCCTTGTTAATTCCAGGGCATACATCCAAGAGGCCCTGGAGAAGGGGTTTATCTGGCCATCCAAGTCTCTGGTAGGGGCAGGCTTCTTTGTACAGAAGAAGAATGGGTCACTCCGTCCCTGCATAGACTTTCGGGATCTAAACAAAAAAAACAAGAATTCGTATCCCTTGCCTCTTATCTCTGTTCTGTTCGATCAGCTTCGGGAAGCTTCCGTGTTATCTAAAATCGATTTAAGAGGAGCCTATAATCTTGTCCAGATCAGACAAGGAGATGAATGGAAGATTGAATTCAACACCCATTCAGGCCATTGCGAATACCTCATCATGCCTTTTGGCCTTTCCAATGCCCCCGCCGTCTTCCAAGACTTCATAAATTAAGTATTAAGGGATTTTCAAGGAGTCTTTGCTGTTGTCTACTTAGATGACATACTCATTTATTCTAAGTCCTCGGAGCAGCAGCATCAGCACGTAAGGCAGGTGTTCCAAACGCTTTTGGAGAATAATTTGTACGCCAAACAGGAGAAGTGCAAATTTGAGGTGAAAGAGGTCTCCTTCTTGGGTTACGTCTTCTCCTCCGAAGGATTCTCCATGGACCCAAGCAAGGTGAAGACTGTTTTGGATTGGGTTCAACCCACCACGCTGAAAGCTATTCAGTGTTTTCTAGGCTTTGCGAATTACTATCACAGATTTATTAAATCCTTCTCCAGTGTCGCACCCATAGTTGAATTAACAAAGAATAGGGCTGATGTAGTTAATTGGTCAACTAATGCCATTCAAGCTTTCAGTTTACTCAAATCGGCTTTCATTTCTGCTCCAGTCCTTCGGCATCCAAATCCAGATCTTCCATTTATCGTAGAGGTGGATGCTACCGTGATCGGGGTGGGCACAAACCTTTCTCAGAAGGACCTTAAAGATGGCAAGTTACATCCATGTGCCTTTTTTTTCGCAAAAATTTGACACTGCTGAAAGAAATTATGACATAGGGAATCGGGAGCTTTTGGCCATTAAGTGGGCTTTTGAGAACTGGAGGCACTGCTTAGAGGGGGCTAATCATGTGATATCAGTCTTGACGAACCATAAGAATCTCCTATATTGAGACCACCAAAAGGTTGAATGCTAGACAAGCAAAATGGGCCCTGTTCTTTACCTGTTTCAACTATGTAATTTAGTTTCGACCTGTGTCCAAGAATTTGAAGGCAGACACCCTCTCACGAAGTTTTCTTACCATGCAC
Source organism: Taudactylus pleione (assembly GCA_031769625.1). Classification (NCBI taxonomy): domain Eukaryota; kingdom Metazoa; phylum Chordata; class Amphibia; order Anura; family Myobatrachidae; genus Taudactylus; species Taudactylus pleione. Next base: position 5,949,788 of record JAUIMM010000061.1, on the reverse strand, counting down.
TCTCCTTCTGTTCCGGAAGAAACCATCATTCCCTCTTCCAGGATTCATTTTGCCCTGACTAGAAGTTTGGCAGATGCTCTCTGTGAATGTCAATCTAAAGCTCCTTCCGAAAAGCCGCCAGGATATCTCTTTGTTCCTGAGAAATTTCCTAAAGCAGTCCTGAAAGACTTCCATTCGTCCAAGGCTATTGGTCATCCAGGCATCTCAAGGACTGCTGAGTTACTTTCCTAGTTCTGTCTTGTGGCAATCCATGTCTCGGGATGTTCGGCTTGTGACATCTGTGCCAGGAATAAGACTCCGGCCCACTCCTTCAGGTCTGCTATGTCCACTGCCTACTCCCTCAAAACCCTGGACCCGTATTGCTATGGATTTCGTAGTAGATCTTCCTTCATCCTCTCATTCAGTTATCTGGACTATTGTTGACCGGTTTTCCAAGATGGCCCATTTTGTGCCCTTCACCAAATTGCCTTCAGCCAAAGAGTTATTGGTGCTATTTGTTCATCATGTTATCAGACTTCATGTGCTTCCGGCAGATAGTGTCTCTGATCGAGGGACGCAATTCATTGCCCATTTTTGGAGGTGTTTTTGTTCTGACCTGGGCATTACTATCAGCCTGTCATCGGGGTGCCATCCTCAATCCAATGGACAGAAGCAGCGGGCCAACCAGTCCTTGGAGCAGTATCTCCACTATTTTGTCTTCAAGTTTCTCTGTTGCCTTTTGCTAAATTCGCCTTCAATAACTCCTGCCATTCTGCCTCCTCTGTTTCACCTTTTTTCCTCAATTTTGGGACTCCTCCTAGAGTTAATTCCTTTGAGGCCTCATCAACCGGGACTTCATTTTCCTCATCTGTTTCAAGGTTATGGTCTGTCTGGAGGAGGGTTCCCCTCTGTCTTCTCCAAGCATCCGGTTATTCCAAAGTTTAGGCTGATAAACACCGTAGGCCCTGTAACTTCAAAGTGGAAGACTTGGTTTGGCTGTCCTCCAGGAATATTAACCTTCATCAGAGGTCACAGAAGTTGGGTCCCAAATTCATTGGCCCATTTAGAATAATTTCTCAGGTTAAGCCTGTGGCCTTCCGGCTGAAGTTACCAAGTACCCTCAAGATTAACAACACATTTCATTGTTCACTCTTGAAGCCGGTGTTTTGCTCTTCCAGGTTCACTCCTAGACGTTCGGCCAGACCTCCACCAGTTCTCATCCAGGGTCATTAAGAATTTGTTGTTGAAAAAATCTTAGACTCCATATTCTCATGAGGAAACCTTCATTTTTAGTCCATTGGAAAGGGTATGGACCAGAGGGGCGCTCCTGGGTTTTCGAAATATCTCTGCATGCTCCAACTTTGAAGGCATTTTTTTTAGAACTTTCCTGACAAACCAGAGTCTAGGGGTTTCTTAATCCCTCCTCAAGGGAGGGGTACTGTCACAAGTCACCACGTTGTTAGGAGATGCGAACGCCATTCGATCAATCGCTAACTCCTACCTGCTGTCTGTCATTCCTGATCTGACCGGATTGGCTCCTGTGGCTTTTTCGATCTTGTGCGTAGAGTATTTGGTTGCCGGTATTAGCGTTCACACGTGTTTCTGGTTCCGGTGTCAGCATTCTCTCCAGTCTTGTATACTGTACATCTGTCTACATTGGTGTCTAGTCGCACTCCAGCATCCAGTGTCCTGCTGCTTGTGGCATAAGCCACACTCCAACGTTTAGTGTCCTGCCGCTTGTGTCATCTCAGTGGCACAAGCCACACTCCAGCGTCCAGTGTCCTGCCGCTTGTGTCATCTCGGCGGCATAAGCCACACTCCAGCATCAGTGTCCTGTCGCTTGTGTCATCTCGGCGGTACAAGCCACACTCCAGTGTCCTGCCACTTGTTTCATCCTGGCAGCACAAACCACACTCCAGCATCACTTGCATAAGCATTCCTGTGTCCTGCTCCTTGTGTCATCTTGGCTGCACAAGCCACACTCCAGCGTCACCTGCATACACATTTCTGCATCCTGCCACTTGTGTCATCTTGGCGGCATAAGTCGCACTCCAGGGTCCAGTGCCCTGCCACTTCTGTCATCCCGGTGGCACAAGCCACACTCCAGCATCTCCTGCATACGCTATCCTGCGTCCTGCCTCTAGTGTCATCACCGGCGGCACAAGCAACACTACCAGCCCTCAAGGCTGCTACTCGGCCCAAAGGCTACATGTTGCGAAGCTTTACCAGCCCTCAAGGCTGGTACTTGGCCCAAAGGCAGCATCTTGCCAAGCATTACTAGCCCTTAAGACTGTTACTCGGCCCAAAGGCCGCACCTTGCCAAGCGCTACCAGTCCTTAAGGCTGCTACTTGGCCCAAAGGCCACATCTTGCCAACCACTACCAGCCCTGAAGGCTACTACTCGGCCTAAGGGTCGCACCTCGCCCAGTTACTCCAGTCATCAAGGCTGTTGCTGGACTTTACCCTTGGTGATACCATTCGATCATAACAATCGTGGAGTGTGTATGCGGCTTTAGCACACGCATGGAGATGGTCCGTCTTATGGGCGTGTTATGGGAATGTTGCGGCCGTGTTGGTAAAAGTGGTTGTGGACACAGACGCTTCATCTCTCACATAGGAGGCCATACTCTGAGGGAGAAATTGCACTTGCCATAGGGCTGATGCCTCTTCATGCGCACCAATCGGTATTGCAGCGTATATGGATGCAGAAAGTGGCATCTCAGTCCTTGCACATTCAGATGTACACAAGGGAAGGACTTTGTAGCAGTATTTGTATAAATTCACAGATGGGTGACTGCCAACAGACACAACTACGGGCACTTCTGTATTAAGCCCCTAAATGTTACATATTGTATATTGATTTAGCTAAATTGTATGGGTAAAAGTACTGGATGGAGCATTTCAGCTTGAAAAAGGATACAGGAGTATCCGAAACGCGTTGCTGCTCTCTACAGTTTAATGGAGTCTCTCCCTATATGAAGACCTCTTGCCGCTGATCATTGCAAGCCGGTTTGGCATTTTTGGTCATTCAAGTCCCTGGGCTGGCGCTGTCAGCTATCCTATGCGGCTACTGAATTATACGGATAACATCCTGCACTATTGGTCCTGACATACGGGAGCCATTATCTTCATCGCCTGCTGGCGGCTCCGCTGTCAGTGTCCTTTGGTTCCAACGGACGGGAGGTAACTTCCCCGCTGTCAGCCGACACCTCTGCAAGCGGCTTCTACTACCTGCTCCAACACAAGAGACGGAAGTATCTTCCGACGAGAGGAGATACCAGCCTCATTATTGATCAGCATTAACGTTACATCTGCCCTCCAGGCGGCGAATTACGCTAATTAGAGAGGAATACCTCCCTGCTACACTGTTGCTAGATGTCAGCTGTCAGCTCACCACGCTGAGCCGCCCAAGGTACATTTTTTTCTAACACTCAGAGATAGTGCTGGTTCATTTACAAGCACACTACTGGCCTTGCTTTTATTTTTGTACAATAACATTTGTGCTATACAATACACTACAAAAGGATCAGCATTATTATATCCCATTGCAGAATATCAGACTGTATTATCAGCTTTATATATCGCTGAATACATTATATGCGAAATGGATTTATCTGTTAGCTCAATTCAGTGAAGGGCCATCAACACCGAGGTCTACCTATACATAGGGAGAGTGTGTACATATATCAGGTCCTTCAGTGTATCAACCTGGTTTCTAGTACACACTTCATTACAGCATTGTTTCTCCAGCTAATCAATTGACCTAAGTTGATTTATTTTTAGGTGATATTGGTGATACAATATTGGAGCCTGATCAACTCCTCTGTTGTCTCGTTTTTGCGAATTTATGGTTTTTATTGTTTTTTATAATCTTCCACTTCTTCTTTTATTTTATAATAACTAATCATTGGAGTGTATTGTCATATCCAATATTTTTATATTGCTACTGTGTGTGTTACTAATTCTTCAATTAAATTTTGGAATCTTACGTGATCTGTGTTTTTCCCTGTGTCCCTGCAATAATATTGGAGCGCAGTAAACCCTTTTTCCTTAAAAGTACTGGATGGGCCATAAAATCCAGTCATGCAGCAATGTGGGTCCGGAGGGGGTCAGAGGGTTGTTTGTGTATTGAAAGAACACATGTAAGTATTGTGTAAACTGTGTAGAGAGGAGATAATTGGGTAGAATTGCTTAGGGAAGTTGAGTGGGTTGTTCAAAAATTTCATAAGCTTGCCTGAAGAGGTGAGTTTTCAGGGAACGCTAGATTTTGGAGGCTAGATAAATGTATGAGGGAGAGCATTCCACAGACTGGGCGCAGCCTGAAAAAAAAATCATACATACAGGAGTGGGAGCAAGTAATGAGTGTGGATGAGAGATTCAGATCTAGTACAGAGCAGAGTCGTCAAGTTGGAAAACTTTTTGAGATAAATGAAGGCATATATAAACGCCCACTTTCTAAAACCCCACCCCTTTGAGAGACCCCGCAAGAGATCAGAGGAACATATGATGAACACCGAGGACTGCATTGCCAAGATAAACAGCACTGGTAAGAGAGGGCATCCCTACTGTGTGCTCCTCTGAAGGCAAAATAAAGGTTTTATTTTGATATATATATATATATATATATATATATATATAACCAAGAGATTTTGTCCACCCTTGGTTCTGACAGCCCTGGACGCCCTTTCAACATAGAGGCTGTCTCCCAGCATGACCCACCATCTGGAGAGTCTGTGTTAGTCACTTTTGGCTCTGCCTTACAAGGTAGACAAGGACATAGAAAAAAGAAGGGTAAGAAGAGATTACCTGAAAGGCGTCTGGAATCCATAGAATGAGGCCATTATATGTTAGGACTCTGGGCTCGATTCAGACCCGGTTGCAAGATGCGAACGCTCGTTCCCAGCGTGTGCAAATTCGGCAAAGTGACGTCATGGCATGCGAACGCACGGCAAGGCATAAGCACATCCACTATGTTTGGCCGTGCGATTGCTTTGTGTATGCAGACGCCCACCAGTCTGTCTTAAGACGCCCACTAGCGGACGTCATCTCCAGGAAGTGTATGCAACCATCGGAAGCAAACGCAGCGTTCGAGGTAGACTATACCCTACCTCAAGCACTGCAATCACTTCAGTGTGAAATACAACCAGGTGACGTGTACTATGACGCTGCTTGTTCATTATGCACTTCTCTGAAACTGCGTTATTATGGTCAGGCACGCCTGCGTTCACATCTACACTCCCCCATTCCTAGTGGCCAGCCCCTGTTACCACCTACAAACAGCCTCTCCTGTCATTCACTCTGGTGAACTTTCTATGCTTGGCGAGCGAACGCACTGCTTCGCGCACGGCAATGCATGCGCACAATGCGAACATCGGCCAGCTACGAGCGAGCGCTACTTAGCGTCCGGGTCTGAATCAGCTCCTCTGTTTTGCTGTTCCCGGCAGTATGTTTTCCTGCCACTGGGGGTCGCCAGGCCTCCTGATAGAGCTGCAGTTCGGGATCTTTCCAGAGGTGCTCCTCTTCTAACTGTGTTTTGTGGCCTGACAACTGGCTATTTAGTCTGCCTGATTCCAGCACTCTTTTGCTAGTCATCAGTGTTTCTAGACTAGTGTTCCTGTGAGCTCCTCTATTTTGTACCTGGCAAGCTAAGGAACTACTGCCATTTATCAGGTTACCTTCCGTCTGTTCAGTTATACAGGACTTTATTTGTTTCTGCTTGTTCAAATTCCGATCTCTGGATTATTATCTGCATTTACAAGAATATCTGCATTCCCCTACCGTTCTATCCTCTATCAATAAGCATCCTTTTGAATATATTATTATATTATGTGACTTGTTCCTCAACCACACTCAGGGGATTTATGATACTGTGTAGAAATGCTTTCTGCTCCAGATTGTGGGTGATGGAAGTGGGACCACAAGGTCAAAAAGGTGCCAACCAATGTGTTTCATTTTACACAGACTTTTTCAAGCATACTGTTCTCTGTGCAGGGGATTTCTTTTTTTTTTTAATCCAATAATTTTTTAATTGAATTTTATATACATAATAAAATGACATTATACAAACATAAACATTACAATAAATAAAAAATAATGATACATAAAACAAGAAATAAATGTGTGTGGTTTCTCTTCGCATCATCCAAATAACAATTATATTCCTACCTCCGCATGGATGACAAACATCAAGTAAATTATTTTGACACCTATATATATGACATTGACATTTTGCACATCAATATTCATAGACTTTGTTAACATAATTCCTCGGAACTAAACATTGAACAGGCTGGGCACTACCATCCTTGAACGACTATGTGGAGAATCGAGCCATCTTTCCCAAGTAACATAATATTTCTGTACTGCGTCTCTAGCGGTATAAATATACTTTTCATGTGCAGCAACCGCTCCAACCAAAGGTAACCAGCTTTGGCCCAGTAGTCGCCATCCAATCCCTTGCTATACATACTTTGGCAAGCGTACAGAGATTAATAATGTAACGTATTGCATGTTTAACGATTGTGTCTGCATCAATCACAGCCAAAATGCATGTCGTAGGGGTAAGAATATCTAGAGGTACATGACCATATTAAATGCCAAAAGTTCCCCCCCAACGAATTACATTTAGGACATTTTGAGTCTGTCCTACCCCCTATTTTTAGTTATCGAACAGGTGTCATATATACTCTGTTTATTATAAAGTATTGTATCTGCTGATATCTAACAGACGTGGTGGCAAAGCGAGGGCTGGCAAGAGCTGCTCTCCAGTCATCCTCCTCCAGTATCCCTACATCATTTTCCCATTGCTGTTTTAAAGATAATAACTCAGACTTAAGATGCTTGTTCAATAAATTAGAGTAAATCACAGATATTAAGCGGCTAGAACCAACAGATTGCAATAACATTTTAATGGGAGATTCCTGTAGAGATAGAGGAACTTCAGAGAACTGGGCATTGATAGCATGTCTAAGTTGAAGGTATCTAAATAAGAAATGGTTGGGGACGTCGAACTCTAGCCGCAACTGATGGAAGGACTTTATTGTTTCTTCCTGAAATATCTGTCCAATAGTCACTACACCCCAGTGGCCCCAGGCCTCTCCGACCTGAAGGGCAGAGAGCTCCCTGAGACAATTAGCATGAGCAAGAGGAGTATCTGGATCTATGCCCTCCGCTTGTAATAGACGTGAGACCTGTCTCCAGATAGTGATGGCCTGCCTAATTAAGGGCATCTTAACTATATATATATTATCACTCAATAATAGTCGCAGTGGTGATAAGCCTGTCTTGGACTGAGCCAAAACAAGGGCAGGCAAGGAATTATCAGTTTTGTCATTAATCCATTCCCATATATGTGTCAATTGCGCAGCAAAATAATAAAATTTAAAAAAGGGTAATGCCAGGCCTCCAGAATCACGAGGCCTAGTTAAAGTATCTAATTTGATCCTGACTCTTTTGTTGGCCCAGAGTAGTGAAGATAAAAAGCATCAATCTATTTAAAAAATTTCTGAGGGATATACACCGGAGAATGATATAGAGTGTATAGGATTTTAGGTTGGAGAACCATTTTAACAAGCTTTACTCTTCCTGTTAAAGTTAGTGGCAGTTTACTCCATATTGGGACACGAGACTTAAGATATTCAATTTGCAGCATTATATTCAGTGGTAAATATTGTTGAGGGGTATTAGAGATCCATATTCCTTAATATTTAAAAGAATTCACCCATTTTAGAGGAAGATTTATAATAGAAACATTGAGACAAGTCCCCCTAAAAGGATGGATACAAGATTTATCCCAGTTAATCAATAAACCTGAATATTTCCCAAATAAATCAATAACTTCTAGAGCCTTAGGCATAGAGGTATCATATTGTGTGATAAAAAGTAATACATCGTCCGCCTACAGCGCAATTTTATCTACCCTAGATTCCAGCTGAAACCCATGAATGTCAGAGTGAGCTCTAATCATGCAAGCGAATGGTTCAATGGCCATAGCAAAGAGAATGGGTGACAGGGGGCCTTGTTCTCCTATAAAGTGAAAATGATGTGGAAATAAACCCGTTTACCGACACTCTCGCCACAGGGTCCGTATATAGCAGCATTACCCACTTAATATATCCCGGGCCAATGCCAAAATGTTCCATGGTCTCCCAAAGAAATATCCACTAAATCGAGTCGAACACCTTAGTGGCATCCAGTGACACAATAATAGAGGTTTGTGGGTCTCCACGTTTTATCTGTAAATGTGTGAATAACCGCCGTAAATTTACTGCCGTGGACTTACCAGGCATAAAGCCTGTCTGATCAGGATGAATCAGTTGAGTTATGACCCGGTTAATTCTAGAGGCCAATATTTTTGCCAGAATTTTTACATCTGTAGGGAGAAGTGATATAGGTCTGTATGAGTCAGTCCTGGTAGTATCCCTACCCGATTTAGGCAAGACAACTATCAGTGCCTCAGGCATAGAATTTGGCAGCATATTGTTTACGTAAATTTGATTAAATAGCTCCAATAGTTGAGGAACAAATGTTTTTTTATGTTTTTTGCATAACTCAAGGGGGATCCCATCTAAGCCTGGGGCTTTACCATTTGGGAATGAATTTAGGGCCACCTCTACCTCCTCTAATGTCAATGGAGAGTCAAGAGAGTCCCTTGCCTCCAGGGAGAGTGTCGGGAGTGATACAGTAGACAAAAATTCACGCACCTCCGGTTGGATATAAACCAACCTAGACTTGTAAAGGTTATGGTAGTATTTAACGAATTCCTCCACAATATCTAGGGTACTCACATATTCAGCGTTATCTGACCCAACTAATTTTACCACTGTATTGGATGACTTTTGTTCAGTTCGGGCCAAGTTAGCTAAATATGAACCGGGTCTATCACCTGATGCATATTGCAAGTGTGAATTAAAAAGAATCTTATATTGAGCCTTATCAATTAAACAATCCTTCCACAATTTTTGGGCATCCATGTTTTTTTATTTAATTATGATCCGTCAGCCATATAGGCTAACTCCAAGGATTTACATGAAGCCTCCAGATCCATTTCAGCTTTTTATAGGAAGACTTCAAACCAGCAACTCTTCGAATTAGAGAGCCTCTTAGAAATAACTGCACCTTATGCAGTACCATTGTTTAGTTCAAAAAATTCTTTCCACTCCGCCTCCCATTCCACTCCAGAGCCCATACGTGACAACCAGAACTGGTTAAATTTCCAAAAGTGTTTGCCCCTCTGTCCCTCTAAGTCTAGACTGATCGTTATTGGGGAGTGGTCAGAAATTCCCTCAGTTTCATATGTTATCTTGTGTATTCTCTGCAATAAATCCGGTGTAGCTAAAGCCAGATCAATCCTGGAAAATGTTGAATGTGTGTATGAGAAACAGGAATATTGCCTCGCAGAGGGATACCTTATCCTCCAGACATCAACTAGGCCCATTCCCGCAACCATACTCAAAAATCCAGTTCCCCTCCCGTGTCGCTAGGGCAGACATTCTATGTCTATCTAATATAGGGTCTAATATGTTATTAAAATCTCCCACACATAAGAAGTATGTGAGGAGTGATATGTCCATCCTAACCATGGCTTCTTTAATGACAACAATTTCCCACCAGTCAAACGAGTCTCCGTTAGACAAATTATATCTGAAACATATTTTTTAATCTGTCTAAACACCAGCGATCTCTTAACCTTATCATTCAAGCCCCTCACGTTCCAAGTGAGAACATTAATATTGTGTGAAGCTGACATTCAGATAGTTACAAAAATATTTATACATCCATGAAACCATATGAAGAATGAGTATGTGGCACCACACAAAATAGAAAGAAACCACTACAATTGAAAAGAAAAAAAATTAAATAAACAAACTATCCCATACAACTAGCATGGGCCCATCCCCATAACACCCCCACCCTGTATACCAGACCCAACCTAGACATACCTTGTACCTGAACACCCCTATCCCACATTACAAAACTAAACTAAGCAATACAGAGTATATTACCTTGCTTATCAAACAATAAATGGAGCAAAAAATATAATGGCTAAAGAACAAAACACATAAAAGCCTCCAAACACAGAGTTTTCCCCCGGGAATATTAACACGTCTAAAAGAAAATATAATGAATATCATCTGACGTCTAGCCAGCAGAGAACAAAAAAAAGGAAAACACATATCAATTTACCCATATGGGACAGAATAGTACAATCACAGAAACATATTACCTAAATGTGGATAAATCTGTTGATATATAATGTTAGCAGCAACAGGCCCATATGTAAGTATAACGATTTGTCAACATCATAGCAACATCGCTATAGCATGAACCATAGACACTGCAGCGGGAGTACAGTATACAGTAGTCTTGTAACCACATATAATTGGTGAAACTCAAAATAAGATACCAGGATATCAATCATTAGCCAGTGCTCCCCTGGCTGGTCTGCGGCGGTCCAGCCACAGTGCCGCTTCCGTCGGAGTCGAGAAGAATTTGGTCTCACCATCAGCAATGACCCGAAGCTTGGATGGGTATATCATGGCATATGAAATATTAAGATCACGTAACCGCCTTTTAATTGGTAGAAATTGGGACCTGTCTTTTTGTACTTCCACAGCGAAATCCGGAAATACGGAGACACGAGTCCCATTCCATTGTAAAGGGCCGTTAGTACTGGGCCAGTCGAAGAACAGAGTCTCGGTCGCGGAAATGTAAGAACTTCGCTATTAGAGTACGTGGCGGCACCCCTGGGGGCAGGGGTCTAAATGGCACCCGATGAGCTCTCTCAATTGTAAAATAAGATGAGAAAGAGGTAGATCCGAACGTATCAGCCAGCCATTTTTCCAGGAATTTTTCAGGATTGGTTCCCTCCTCCTTCTCTGGCAACCCCACAAAACGGACATTATTACGCCTTAGGCGTCCCTCCATGTCGGACATTTTCCTCTGTATGGAAATAAGCTTGGGAGTTATCTTATCCTCCAAAGTGGAAGTGTGAGTCTCCACCTCACCAACTCTCTCACGCACACACTGCAGGTCATGGTGTATAATTGAGAGGTCAGACTGTACTTTCCCGATCTTTTCTGACAACCTTGTCTCACAAGCCGTCACCGCCTCAAGAACACGTTGAAGCGCAGCGTCAGACGACTCAACTGAGGTTGCTGATTCTGCAGGGGATGTAGGGGGGGAATTGTCTCCCTGTGCTGCAGAAGTGGATTGGGCAGGAGGCACTCTGGAGAACTTTTCCAGTTTAGCTGCAGCAGCTGAATTCTTCCCCATCATGAGGATATATATGGGAGGAGCTATTTATTGTAGAATATGGCAGACTGCTACAGTATATAAGAATAAAGATATGTAACATCGCCTCCTACGTTTTCATATTTTATATAAGAACAGGCACTGTATTTATAATAGTAGCAGCTGCCACCAGGAGACCAGATGCAGAGTGAACTGGGGCCGCATATGAGTCACCACGTGATTATGGCACACAGAACCCTGCGATATGGAGAGCCGATCCGAGCCCTCACACAGGAGAGTATTCTCACCGTCACGCTGGGATGCCGCAGGGTGAGTCACAGCTCTGCCGCTAGCCGCCCATCACTCAGGAGCCACTGTACAGGAGCCGCTGTGCAGGCACTGCCCCATCAAGGAAGATGGCGCCGGCGGTACATGAGATCCGGCCCCGTCTCCCTGCTGCGACCCTGTGCCGGGTAAGTCAGCCTTCCTGACCCCGCAATCACCGCTCACTGCCGTCACCACACTTTCCACTGGCCCCACGCCAGTTTTGGATCCCGGGGGAGCAATCAGGATATGGGGATCGGATATAGTGGTCCGGAGAGCTCAGCCAAACGCGTGTTACAGCATGCTCTACATGGCCACACCCCCGCAGGGGATTTCTTTTTAGGATAACCTGGCTTTCTGATTGCTTACCTGAAGAGGTTGAACAAACTTTATTAGTGTAAAATTTAAAATCATCATGATCGCAATGTGTTTCCGCTGTTAAAGCTGCAATGTCATTACATTTTAATAGGACCATATAAAATAGGACACTCAGCCATATACATATATACAGTACAAATTATATATAAAAGTATAGATATATAAATATGTAAAAATCTAGTATTTTGGACCTATCAATCACAGGGATGCTAGCTGTTGTACCCAGTGATGCCATTTTTTTCCCCTCTTTCTTGATCTCTCTTAACTACACCAGAAGCTGCAAAGGATTGACTTTAGAGACAGTCCAAAGATAGGGTTCCCCCATCACCTAGATCACGTTACTAGTTTAGTTATACTCATTACCATTTATTGTCGCACTATGCTGATATTTTGCCACATCTGTTGTGATTTATAATGTATCAGGAGCATACTTGCCTACCCTCCCGATTTGTCAATCCTCCCAGCCCCCGGAGATGTGCCCACACCCCCCCGCGCCTTTAGGTACAAACACCGGCAGCAGGGGGGCCTTTGACGCGACTCGCGCTAAATCGCGTCATCGTGGCTCCGCCCCCGCTGCACAATGCCATTAATCACGGCATTGTGAAGAGGGGGCGGAGCCACGATGACGCGATCGCGCTGCCACGCCCCCATGCTCCGCCCCGAATGCTGCGTCATGTGTCGGGCCCCGCCCCCTTTGGCCGCGTCACGCCCCCAGCCCTGTAAGCTCGATGGCTCCCTCCCGGAAGGAGGGAGCCAAATGTCGGCAAGCATGATCAGGAGATGCTCTGCTCAATGGTGTATTAAGAGGGCCCATGTGCATTCCCTGTCTGGGGCCCCCTCCTGTCTCCCTGGCAGCTGCCAGTGTACTGACAGCTGCAGCATGCGCAGGACGCCGGGAAAATGTCCGCTGCTGACATATTCCAGGCGTTTTGTGTAGCGCTACTCCGGCCGACATGGGAGGTTTTGTGTACCGCACACCCTGAACCCGTTTTAGATACACCCCTGGCTCTGCTAGAATAGCAGAAGGGTTCCCAGGGCCTCTCTCTTTCACCCCCCCCTTTTTTTTCTTTTCCCTTTCCTCATTGTAATCCTTTAACCTTTGGCTCAGTGTTAAGGGGTCGGGTGGGCACGGGGTTATTTGTTGTTGGAGAAGGCATTATACAGTATAGTGGATGGGAAAGGTTTAGCTTTACTGATATAGTTTTATGTTTTCTTAGTTACAGATATAATGGGACTAGCAGCGCGCAGGGCGGTATGCCTGCAGTTTTGTGTTGGGTGCAGTTCCCGTTACTGCTGCACCATCTCCGGGTGTATATAGCTTGTTGCCCCTAAGTCTATTTGTGAGGGGCCTCAATGATAAATGCAGATGCTCCCTGTAATGTCACAGAACAGGAAGTATAACATTATCCAAAATCCAAATGAAACACATATACATGGGGGAAAGATATTAGCATTAAAGAAGCAGTGGGTGGGCATATCACTGAGCGCAACTATACATCAAATAAAACCTGTACATAAAATAAACTCATTAATAGGGGTATTCAATATGGAGCGAAAACGCTGTTTCTGCCGGTTTTACTTTTACACCGTATTCTATTTGAAAACTTTTTGCCGGTGTGAAAAGTATATTGCATTCGACCCTGCGGAAAAGTATCACCAAGGAATGGGTGGCAAAAAAAAGGGCAGAATTGGGGTTTTGGGGTGCAACATTTCGGAAACCACCCTGCAACCTTAAAAAAAAAATACCTCAGAGGACCCCAAAAAAAGCACTTTCATTTTGGGGGCAAAAAAAAAATTGGGGGGTACAAAGTAAAAAAATAGCGAACTACAATCTAGGGGGGTCCCCAAGTATGCCCCAGGTGTTTTGTTCTCATTGCAGGTGTTTGCGGCAGGTGGTTTTTTCACGTTTTTTAAAACTTCACTTTAGCCACTTTTAAATATGCTCACCCCCATTTTCAAGTACCCCAAATTTGTTGGGACTACTTATTTTCTGCAGAAAAAGCTTTTAAATACTATTCTTCACCACCTTCCCAAATCCCCAAAATAGCAGCTATTGAGCCCGTTTAAAGACCCCAAAAACCTTCAGCAGGGCTAATCGGGGGTATCCAGAGTGATCCCCCATGTCATAGCATCTTTTTGGGGGTGTTAGGGTCATTTCCCCAAAAATCAGTGAAGTTTTTGCTGATTTCACATTCGCCAGGTGCCGTTTTCGACGATTTCATATTGAATACGGGTATAATCGGGGCCACACACAATACTTTTTCGCCGGCAAAAGCTCCGATGTGCGGTGAAAACTTTGATGGCGAGGTTAAGGTTTCATATTGACTACCCCAATAAATGTATTCACCCATCATCAACCCCTATGACAGTGGTTAGCTCAAGTCAAATCCATTAAGTTTCTGTCCAATACCAGCTCAAGACAAAGAGCTGGCCAGGTGGCACCTGTGATACTACCGCATTCCTCTGCAGTTACAACATGCTGCTTATTGCCTTAAACAGGCAGCATGTTGCCACAGCAGCTCCTAGCAATGCACAAGCACCTCCCTGTTCACACTTTTACTCATAGGGCCTGATTCATTACGGATCGCAGCTGCGATTACACACGCAAACCCACTGCGAAAATATGCTAAAGTTTGCAATCGCAATGCCATCGCAGCCTAATATAAGGACTCCCACTTCCCCTTACATCCGTAATACTTAGCAAAACAGCAAAACCATCGGTAACATCGAGCACCATCGTAGCCTCACGCACAATTGCACAAGGTCGGACCTTTATCAGAACTTGCTAACCTCGTCGCACGCAGTGGAGCTCAAGCTGCGTATACCATTGCAGTGGCTATTTTATGCACACCCCTGTAACTGCGTCCAAACGCACTGACACGCCTGCATTTTGCAGACCACCCCCCCATCCCCACCCCCAAACACTTGCTTCCTGTCAATCACTCTGCGATGGGTCTGTGTATTGTCTACGATCACAGTGAGACCTTTATGCACTGCAATGCCTGTGCAGAACACAACAATCGTCTGTCAGCGTGCGTAATAGCAGTTACGATCCGTAATTAATCAGGCCCATAGTCCATAGTTTGTGTGGCGCCAGAAAACCTCGCCTCATTCCCCTGAAGATAGGGAAAGTCCCCCCTTTACTGTCATTCAGCTTTTTATTGAAGTCAACAGAAAAATTTTACATTTGCTACAGGTTTACCAGTTGGTCAAACAATGAAAACTTAGAACACATCTGATTCAAATGCTGATGAACACATTGAAAAACTATTAGAAATATGTCATGAATGGTATACAACAATATGTATCATCCATCCATTTATGGCAAGTACTAACCATTCACCCAGTTATGGTAAGTAAAGGCTAGTTCCCCTTTGCATAATGGGTATTCTGATTACCATGCCACTCCACACCCATAGGAGAAAAACGGTTGTTTAATCATCATTGCTAAATTTGATGGTCTTAGAGCCCAAGGAGGTTCCCAGGTTAACATCAAGAGATTCCCCAAACAGGAGCAAAGTAAAATCTCTGCTATTACAACCTGAATAGCATAGTTTTGTGTAATTGCATGGACGAGGATGACAATACAAAACGCACATAGGGGCACATTAATCAAATAATATTTGCAATTTTCAGGAGATACCTGCAAATATTAAGGATCCCCAATATCTGCTGTGGTCGACATTGCCGACAGGTTTCAGGTTTCTATGGGGGCTGTGAGACTGTCACATTTTACAATCTTCGGAATATGATAGGATAGCGATATCCTATAATAGCCTATGGGCTACATTTCACAAAAAGTGCCCCAACCCCCAACCTCCCGGACACTCCAGAACATCGGAATGGATGGTAGCTGTGGAATAATCTGGAATGGAACCAGGGAAGCTGGAACGGCTAATATACCTGAGCAGGTAGGTGAATGCTTTGCACAGGCGTAGCAAAGATTCAGCACACGAACAAGCTGGGATTACCTGTGCAACTTGAGATACTGTTTATACAGGAGTTAGAATAGCATAGAAAGTTAGTGCAGCAAAAATCAACAACTGTACTAGCAGGATAACAATTGACTGTAAACAGCACAGATGAGCTTCACTCAGTAGGAACTGAGCTAGACATTGTACTGGCAATGACTGAGAGTCAGCAGCTAGAATATATACCCAGGGGTTAGCCAGGATTGGATGAGCAGCGTCAGATGGTCCCGGGTGACTCAGACTGGATAGAGATTGGCCAGATCGATCAGGTGATTGCGACAGCTGGATGTGAGCTGCGGGCTAGAAGGTCGGAAACAGTGAAGCCTGCATCTCACTGGGATGACAGTGGATGCATGAACCGAGTTCATGGAGTGAGACGGCTGGCCACAGGAGCGGTAAGTGACCCAGCGACAGGGGTAACAAGCACGGGTTGTGACACCGGTCTATTACAACCCAGATGGTGTCATATCTTCCTGACTTGGAAAGGTCCATAATGAAATCCAATTGCTAGCATAGTCCATAGTTTGGTAGGAATTGGCAAAGGTTGTAGAGTTCTGGAGGGTGACTGTCATGGTGTTTTCTTCTGTGTGCTTTTGGCCCAGGCAGCGACAAATTGCATGTCCTTGGAAAGGGATGAAAAGATTTTTAACCACGCTAAGAAATATATCAAGTATAGATATAGAGATATAAAACAATATATGCCAGATAAAAAATATATTCAAATTATAGTGAAGTGTAAAAGATATATATTTTATATATATATTTTAGTAAAATAAAATGTATTACCATTCATAAAAAGAATCTTACAAAAATGACTACCCAATAAGTAAAAGTCCCACAGATGGACCTGAAAAACGGAGGTGCTGCTGTGCTGTAATAAACACTGAGGTAACTTTGTTATTTCTACAAATGTATTTGCACAAAGTAACTTCACTTATATAAAGGGATCACCATTTTTTTCAAGCTATACCTATAAATGGTGTAGTTTTTAAGCTATATGGGATCACTTTCACTAAAGTGATTATTAGAGCAATGGTTCTTTGCAAATTATTGTCTACGGATATATTAAATGCTATTATTGGTGGTCAGATATATATACTGTATATTGTTTATGCATTTTTTTATCAAAATTGAGAGATATATATCTTCTAATTACTTTATAGAAGAGGCATAATTGTTGTTTTTAAACAGCCGGACGCAGCTGTTTCCCTTTATATAAAGAGAATAAACAAAAATGTTATCTGTATAAGAACACACAGGGGGCACGATATATTGGCCGATCAATTTATCGGCCAGTGTGTACCCAGCATTAGTCTACTAGAGTGTCAGCTACCTGGTGGAGCAGGGCCACGGATGAACAAGGGTGCTTGGTACACTTCTATATTTATTTATTACCAGTTATTTATATAGTGCACACATATTCCGCAGCGCTTTACAGAGAATATCTTTCCATTCACATCTGTCTCTGCCCCAGTGGAGCTTACAATCTATATTCCCTATGACATGCACACTATGGTACTTTTTTTGTGGGGAGCCAATTAACCTACCAGTATATTTTTGGAGTGTGGGAGGAAACCAGAGTACCCGAAGGAAACCCACGCAAGCACAGGGAGAATATACAAACTCCGCTAGAAACTACACCAAGATTTGCTCTCCTGTGACTCAAAGTGGGAAGTCACAACATAATGAAACCAGATCATGCCAGTGATTGGAATTGCATTGTATTTATTAACTAACCTGATTGTTGTTTTTACAATAGCATGTATTTAATCTTTATTAGACCTACACCTCATTGAGTTTTAGACACTGGTCTATCACATGTATAGTGCATTAATGTGGTATATAGACAGGAACACCATAATGTTCTATTATACAGTACTTATATTACATTATACTGCATTCCCAGTTCTATGGTATATTCACTACAGTGTAAGCACTATCAGTATTTATATATTTAGAAAGGGGGCCCGACCATGCACTCTCTAATAGTTAGCCAAGCCTCTGTGGTGCCTGGTCATACCCCCTTTGGGGGCTTGGCCACACCCCTAAGCATGGAACCCTATCACTGCTTTCTCATGATGAGCCCTTCATGCCACAGTCCAACACTGCCTGGGAAAGAGGCCTTGATATTACAGTGGAGGAAGAGTACTGAGAACACATTAGACACAGGGTAATGAATCTTCAATCAAGGTGGCAGTAAAAAAAAATCTGCTTATACAACATCTATCAGATATGCTATATTGTACCATGTAAGCTACTCAATATGCATCCCTAGTCTTCTGACCTCTGCTGGAGACACTGTATGAACTTTATGAAATATATACACATTTAGTGGAATTATGCCTTAACTGTTCATTTCTGCTTTATGGTCATTAATCTAATTCACCAAATAAAGTAATTCCGTTACTGTACAGTCAGGTCCATAAATATTGGGACATTGACAGAATTTTCAGATTTTGGCCTCTATTCACCACCACAATGGCTTTGAAATGAAACAAACAAGATGTGATTTAACTGCAGACTTTCAGATTTAATTTGAGGGTAATTACATCCAAATCAGGTGAACGGTGTAGGAATTACAACGATTTCTATATGTGCCTCCCACTTTTTGAGGGGCCAAAAGTAATGGGACAAACTAAACAATCCTAAATCTAACTTTCACTTTTTAATACTTTGTTGCAAATCCTTTGCAAGCAATTACAGCCTGAAGTCTGGAACGCATAGACATCACCAGACGTTAGGTTTCATCCCTGGTGATGCTCTGCCAGGCCTCTACTGCAAATGTCTTCAGTTCCTGCTTGTTCTTGGGGCATTTTCCCTTCAGTTTTCTTTTCATCAAGTGAAATGCATGCTCAATCGGATTCAGGTCAGAGGATTGACTTGGCCATTGCATAACATTCCACTTTTTAGCCTTAAAAAACTCTTTGGTTGCTTTTGCAGTATGCTTCGGGTCATTGCCCATCTGCACTGTGAAGCGCCGTCCAATGAGTTCTGAAGCATTTGACTGAATATGAGCATATAATATTGCCCGAAACACTTCAGAATTCATTCTGCTGCTTTTGTCAGCAGTCACATCATCAATAAATACAAGGGAACCAGTTCCTTTGGCAGCCATACATGCCCACGCCATGACATTACCACCACCATGCTTCACTGATGAGGTGGTATGTTTTGGATCATGAGCAGTTCCTTTCCTTCTCTTCTCTTCCCATCACTCTGGTACAAGTTGATCTTTGTCTCATCTGTCCATAGGATATTGTTCCGGAACTGTAATGGCTTTTTTAGATGTTGTTTGGCAAACTCTAATCTGGTCTTCCTGTTTTTGTGACTCACCAATTGTTTACATCTTGTGGTGAACTCTCTATATTCACTCTTGTGAAGTCTTCTCTTGATTGTTGACTTTGACACATATACATCTACCTCCTGGAGAGTGTTCTTGATTTGGCCAACTGTTGTGAAGGTGTTTTTCTTCACCAGGGAAATAATTATTTTGTCATCCACCACAGTTGTTTTCCCTTGGTCTTCCGGGTCTTTTGGTGTTGCTGAGCTCTCCGGTGCGTTCTTTCTTTTTAAGAATGTTTCAAACAGTTGATTTGGCCACACCTAATGTTTTTGCTATCTCTCTGATGGGTTTGTTTTGATTTTTCAGCGTAATAATGGCTTGCTTCACTGATAGTGACAGCTCTTTGGATCTCATATTGAGAGTTGACAGCAACTGATTCCAAATGCAAATGTCACACCTAGACTCAACTCCAGACCTTTTGCCTGCTTAATTGATAATGAAATAACGAGGGAATAGCTCACACCTGTCCATGAAATAGCTTTTGAGTTGATAGTCCCATTACTTTTGGCCTGTTAAAAAGTGGGAGGCACATATAGAAACCGTTGTAATTCCTACACCGTTCACCCGATTTGGATGTAATTACCCTCAAATTAAATCTGAAAGTCTGCAGTTAAAGCACATCTTGTTTGTTTCATTTCAAAACCATTGTGGTGGTGAATAGAGGCCAAAATCTGAAAATTCTGTCAATGTCCCAATATTTATGGACCTGACTGTATATTAATTCCAAATAAGACAATTTAACAAACGTGTGGAAAAGCGTATTATTCACATAAGTAATGCAGCCAAGCTTCTAACTGTGAGAGACATTTTCCCCAACCAAGTACGCTTTGCTTAACAGCCTGTGGTTTGTTTACTGAATGGGGCACATATCTAGTCTGGCTAACAATAGGCCTTTCATAAAATGTGGAGACTTTGGTATCAATTTAACAACTTCCCTCTCCCTGGAGGTATATACAATCTCAATGGGCGTGGTATGATATGTTGACAGTCATTATATCGGCATTCATACTGTCGACATGGTCATAATGTCGACATTGACCATGTTGGCATTCACTATGTAGAAACTGATGAATTGTCGACACATTAGAATGGCGACATATCATCCCTGTTGGCTCAGTAGTGATTTACCTGCTCCCAGCAGCAGCGTTTCCGGCGGTGGCTTCCGGGTCCTGGCGTTCATGTGACTGTGAGTTCAGGTGGAGTCATCTGATGCTCCAGCATTCGGATAAGTATTCTTCTATCTCTAATCCCTAACCCTCCCTCTATTGCCTCACCATACCCCCTCTTGTAGCCTAACCCTCCTGTTCCGCAACCTAACCCTAATGTCCACATTCTGAGAATGTCGACATGTTGCCTGTTGACATTTTAACAATGTCTATCTGCATCATAACTGCCGACAATGTGGTGTTGACATTCATATTGTAAATGTCAACCTAATGACTACATCCCATTTCGAACAAGCCTGGCTTCCTTTCTGCCAATCTTCCCTTCCCCTCTTTCACCAATATCTCCATCCATTGCCCCATTCACCCACTCCCCATAGAGTACAACTAGTGATATCTTGCTTTTTCTTCTTTTACCCTTGTTGCCCACTTTAAGCCCAAATCCACAACAGCCTCATAGATAGTTGTTAAATGAGGGGTGTATAAATTGCACTTTCTCCTTGGCTAATAAACATTCATCTAATCATCAAACAGTTTGTAAATTTTAGATATGGTAATGATTTGGGGGTATATTTACTAAACTGTAGGTTATTAGAAGTGGAGTTGTTGCCCATAGCAACCAATCGGATTCTTCTTATTTATCTAGCACCTTCTAAAAGATAATAGCTAGATCTGATTGGATGCTATGGGCAACACCTCCACTTCTATAAACCTGCACTTTAGTAAATATACCCCTAGATGTCAATTTGATGGTTTGTTCTTTCTTGCATTTACTTATCTGTCAATATTTAATAAAGATGTGTAAAAGGAAGGAATAATAAAAAAATATATATTCTACTGAAATTCCAGACCTACAGTATAAGGATTTTAAAATCTTCCACCAATGGTGAAGTTTTCCTTTATATCTATCTCCTTACACAGAAACATAGACTTTGACACCAAATAAGAACCACTTGGCCCATCTAGTCTGCCCTTTTTTTACCTTTTGGTAACCTCAACACTGTGGGACATATTCAATTGGGGGCGAGAATAGCAAAAATCCTGTTTCAGGTGCAGGGTTTTTTAGATTTTTAGCATCGGGAGTTTTTTTCTCACATCTCCAGAGCAAGTTTGATTTTTCCTAAAATCGATAATTTTAGGAAAAATCAGCAGGACTTGCTCTGGGACCTTGGTGGCACCCTACCCCCCCACCCCTCCCACCTGAGGACTTACTAAGCAATTGGAAGTTTCCAATTATCTTAATTAGTCCATAATTAATCACCTTCCGAAGCACTGTCCTCCAGCATCGGGACTCGGTCTCTTGCAGCAGCGGTGAGTATGTAGTGTGAGTGAGTGTTTGTAAGTGTGTATGAGTGTGTGTGAGTGCCCCCCAGTGTGTGTGACCCTCTGTGTGTGTCCCTTCCCTGTAACGGCGCTGGGAGAACTACATCTCCTAACAGCCCTTACTCCTCCCAACAGTCCCCGGGACTCCCAGCAGCCCCCACCCCAGTGACAAGATGGGGGAGCCACCAGAAGCCACGGAGACCCCCGGGCAGTTAAGCATTTTTTTTTTTTTTTACGTGGCACAGTTTTCAGAGCTGAAAGCCCCGCAACCACCTTTTTTACTTGAATTTTACTTGGGTATCAAGAGCGCACTACCTGCTGTATTTCACAATTGGACGCAAGGGGCGCAAGGTTTATTACCTCACTAAACCTCGCACCCAATTGGATATGCCCCTTTGTGATCCTTGTGTAACTTCTGATGTATTTTATTTAGTGACAATTTTCTTTGTAACAGTTTAGTTGTATTCCTCCACTGATGGGTTTAAGTTACTTTTTTGTTGTTGTTAATGTTTGTTAATAAATGTGATAAAATAAAAACTAATCTATCTTTCAAGAAAATGTCAACGTCCGGCATTTATAAGAAAATCAGTATGTGGTTACACATGTAGACACTTCAAAGTGGCAAAAACAATTCTTTTAGGAGCCAGAACACTGTCAATAACCAGAGGTGACAGATGGAAATATTGTTTTATGTTTCTCCCTGTGCACATGCGTACAACGTAGATCTCCCTCAGAGCAGTAACTGACCTTCTTCTTGCTAACATTACTTAGCAGCTCCCACAACTGAATGTCCTTAGCTGGTCTTAGGTCAGAGATTGCCAACATGCTGAGACTGATCATTCATACAGTATCTGGGAAAACTTTCCAACCCTGAATGTGAACCTTCAAAGACTGATTCATTCTATGTAGTACACAAGTTAAATGAATACACATTACATGATAAATAATTAATACTGTAAATTAATTGACAGTATTATCGATAGCAATGTTATTGCTGGCAGTCGCCATTGGATGAATAGGTAAAAAGAAACTAAAATCCCTACTGCTGACAAATTCCTATTGCCCAGGTAATAATAGGGCTTTTTGTGCTTTGATATATTTGCCTCTCAAATGCAAAATTTCTAGTGGGCGATCTCTGACCTCATTAGTGCATGTGTTAATGGGGTTTTGATGACTAGGACCCATAATGTATCAACTATTTACTATTCAGTTGCTCAATTTGAAGATTGTGTTTACCTGCCTCCAGATCAGTTTTATGGTGTAGAAGAACACGATTGTACCTCCGTTCTTCACACAGAAATCTATTGTAAAATGCAGCAGTAGAGAAGGTGGAAGGTTAGCGGTGAAGAAGGGAGAAGAGAAACGAAGAAGGGAAAGGACAGACATCCACAGTACAGAGACACACAAAGCAAATTGGGGGCGGGCAGGGAGAGACAAAAACACACACAAAGACACATGATGAGCAAGACTAGCATAGACAGGAATGGGAGAGAGACCTGCACATACATGAAGAGAGACTGGCACAGAGAGGGTAGGGGGAAAGAGACTGGCATAGATAGGAGAAGGGGAGACTTCCACGGATGGGAAGAAAGACTGACATAGATATATATACGTTCAATATCCCAAAAGCTGGAATTCCAGTAGTCAGAATGCCAACGCCGGAATCCCGTCACTTAACGGAATACCGAAGATGGCATCCCGACTACTGGATTCCCGAAGGTAAGTAGCGGGGTTAGTTAGGGTTAGGCACTCGGGGGAGGGTTAGGCACTTAGGGGGGAGGGTTAGGTTTAGGGTGTGGGGAGGGGGAGGTCAGGTTTAGGCATCAGGGAGGGAGGAGTAGGGTTAGGGGTTAGGTTAGGATACTTACCTACAGCTGTCGGGACGGTAACCTATTCAGGATTCTGATCCCCGGGATCCCATACGCCAGCATCCCATACCCAACCCAGATATAGGAAGTGGATAGAGGCTGGTACAGTCAGAGGAAGAGGAGCAAAACTGGCACAGACAGAAGAGGAGACACACTGGCACAGACAAAAGTGCTGATAGAAAGGGCACAGGCAGGGCATAGAGACTGGCATAATAAGAGATCAGATAAACTGTAATAGACATTGCAATGGCAGAGAGGCTGGTGTAGTCAGGACAAGGGCAGATAGGCTGGTGCAGACAGAGGAAGAGAGACTTTCACACAGGAATAGATAGGTTGGCACAGACAGGCAAAAAAGCTGGCATAGACAAGTAAAGGAGAGAGAAAATGGCACAGACAAAAGATGTAAAAAGTGAATACAGAAGAGAGTGACTCAGTGCCTCCACAGTCTAATGGCTGTGGTGCCAATGGAGAAAGGATACAGGTGGTGTAAGGGGATATGCAGCAAATGCCTTGCCACTACTGACTCTTGCCTCCTACAAAGTGCACTAATAATATTTTGATGACCTGGACGGATGTAGCAAAGACACTCAGGTGCCTAGAAAATTAATTTTATACTTTAAAAATACTAAAATGAGAATGAGTGGGTCAGTGAATGGACGGTGGATGAGCCAGGCAGCACAGTACTTACTACTACTGTGTTCTGTTGGTCCTGGTTACATAATAAGAATTCCAGATACACTGTTACATAAATTTAAATTGCCCTGATCCAAAGGATAGTAGGACAAAACTCCTAGGGGTATATTTACTAAAGTGAGAGTTTGGGAGAGTTTGGTCATTTTTTCCC
Organism: Taudactylus pleione; assembly: GCA_031769625.1. Taxonomy (NCBI): domain Eukaryota; kingdom Metazoa; phylum Chordata; class Amphibia; order Anura; family Myobatrachidae; genus Taudactylus; species Taudactylus pleione. Next base: position 5,925,363 of record JAUIMM010000061.1, on the reverse strand, counting down.
ACTCTCAAATTTACTAATGTCAAACTCAGGAGAGAGATCTCCTTTGCTACGGGAAAATACTGGAGAGTTAGCAAACTCTCTTCAATTCACCATCGGCAAAACTCGAGAACCTTTTTGAGAATTTACCAAGAGGAGAGTTTCTAAACTCTTATGAGATGGGAAAACTCTCCTGTAAAACTCTTGAAATAAATACACCTGCCTGTGATCTGCAAGTTTGGCAGAAACATACACAGGTCATTGTGATCCATGTATGTTTCTCCCTGTAAATATATAAAAAACTGTTAAATATAAAAAAAAATTACATAGGGCATAAAGCTTAACCAGCCCCGGATTTGCCAGCCAGTCCTGGTTTCTAAAATGACAGGGGAACAAAATGTGTAGGGTTCCACCGTAATTTAGAAACCAACACCAGGCTGCAGGGACAGTCCTGATTTTAAATATAGGGGGGAAAAAATTGCGTAGGGTATCTTATATTTAAAACCAGCACCAGACCCAAAACGGCCAGGCTGTAATGCGACAGCCTGGAGACCCTTTCATCGGTGCTCTGGGGCCAAAGCATTAACAGCCCAAGCCGGTCAGGCCAAGCCGGGGATCTCAGGGGAATTGGGGACCCCCCAAGAAGGGGGTCCCCCACCTGAAACCCCAGGCTTGGACTGAAGCCTGTGGGTCTTCCCTGCACCCCTGGAGCGTTGGGTACGGGGGTAATAAAGTGAAAAATAGAATTCAACTACTGTATTTTACAGTGGGACTACAGGTGCCAGCATGCCTGCCCTTTGGCCAGCAAGCGGCCAGCACCCATACCCCCACTGTAAAATAAATAGTTAAATAAATACAAAACACACACACCGTGACTAGTAAAACTTTACACCTACCCACTCACACATACTTGCCTGCAGCCAGATGTTTCTGTCCTCTTCTCCAGTAGAATTCTTAATGAATGGCCCTGCAAAAAAGATTGCATACTCACCTATATCCTGGCACTGGTCTCTGTAGCATCCCCGGGACTTGGCAAAACAAAAAAAACGATTTAGCCGACCAGACGGACTCACTATCTGTATGTGTGTTGCCACACATACAGATAGCTCGCGAATGCCAGCTGACAGGACTGCATGAGGTTTGCACATCCCGCCAGCCAATTAGCGGCCGCTAACTGTAGAGCGGCCGCTGATTGGCTCCAGCTACTGACAGTTCCCAAGTGGACACTACAATATCGGGTGAGTAATCTCCTGCAAAACCTGCTACTCGGGGGAGATATCTCGTTTTTCACCTTCGGACATCTCACTCTCAGCTAAACTCACTTCTTGGTAAATTTGAGGAGCCTCAAATCACACGAGTTTTGGCGTAGCTAATCGAGTTGAAAAAAAAGCAAACTCTCCCAGACTCGATTCTTAGTAAATTTGCTCCCTAGGGGTAAATTTACTAAGATTCGAGTTTGGTCGAGTTAACATTCTCTGGAGAGTTTGGGCATTTTTTTCCACTCGCAAATTTACTAGTAAATTTAATTTACTATACTTACACTACTCAAAATGACAGATGATCGCTATCATCAGAATTTCCCATGGGCCGCTAGCCAATCAGTGGCCGCTTTACATGTAGCGGCCGCTTTACCTGTAGCAGCAACTCATTGGCTGGTTACATGTGGGTCCCAGCCTTGTGCAATGACAAACAATCGCTCGATCTGCGTGAAAATCACATAGCGTCCATCTCTGAATCAGGCCCTTAGTTTATGATCAACAGAGTTAAAAATGTAAGAAAAGGACTGAGGTGCAAGCGGAGGAGACCAGGGAGCAAAGAATAGAATTTGAACAGAGCAGTAAGTGGAAGCAGATGGAAAAGATATGAGAAGTATGGGAAGGCCAGCAGCATTCATAGATTGCAGGCTATGGGGAGTAGTGAGTCTATGCAGCCAGCTCTCTGTATACCCCATACCTGTATACACAGTGAGCAACCACTGATTTTACACTCTCATGTCCCTATTGGAAAAAGACTATGGTTCACTATCTCACTAATAAAGAAGCCAGATATTAAAGGAACTGTCATGATTGGGAGGTAAAGATAGACTGACAGAGGTAGGTGCATTTGAATGTTCTCTGTGTGTTTGTGTGGGCAGTGACTGTACATCCACTAGACTAATATTAGGCTACAGGCTAGGGTGACAGAACTTGTGGGGAGCACTGAGGTGGCAACTCGGCAGTTCAAAGCAATGTTGATGGGAAAGACATGCAGTTCTCAAACTGACCACCAGATGGCTGTGCCAATGTTACTTTGTAACTTAGGGCTTGATTCAGACCCACTCGCAAGCGGGTCGATGTTTGGCCCCTGCGCATGCGCCGCCTCCGGTGTACGCATGCGCGAGCCCCAGTGAGCGACTGAAGTTCAGTCTCTCCGGGGCTCACTACAAGACGGGGTGGCTGTCGATGGTGAGTGACAGCTCACCCCATTTTTTAGGTGGGGAGGAGGGGTGGCTGCACAAACACAGGTGTTCCCTTAGGAACACCTGGCATTTGTGGGCGGCCCTACTGACATCACTCGTGATGTCAATAGTGGACTTCCTGCTCTATTAGAGCAGGAAGTCCACTCGGGCTTGTGGGAGCCGAGACCCTACCACAGGGTCTCGACGCAAGCCTGATGGTCGCGATAATCGCGACCATCGCCAGGTCGCTCGCACTAGCTGTGGGTGGTCACCCACAGCTTTGCGAGCGGCCCGGAGGCCGAAACAAAAAAAAAAAACACGGCCCTTAGGCCCATATTCAATTAGATGCGAAAAGTCCCCACGATTCGCCCTATTCAACTACAGAACAGATAAAAACGCAAATTAGTGAATTCATAACAGGCGGAAACTACTGAATAGATTGGGGGAATCCATCTGTACCCCAAAATAAGATGCACTGACACTGGAAATCATTACATATGTGTACTATTAGCCCTAATTAAAGTACTTTGGGCCTGATTCAGACCCACTCGCGAGCGGCTGTCCGCTCGCAAGTGGGTCGATGGTCTACACTGAGCATGCGCACGACGGAGGGAGCTCCGTCGTGCGCATGCGCCAGACACGACGAGCGAAGGACTTTCCTTCGCTCGTTGTGTCCGATCAAAGGGGGCGTGCTGTCAATGTTGATTGACAGCACGCCCCCTTTGGTGGGCGTGCCGGGGGTGTGCCTCCCTGACGGGGGCGTTCCCACGGGAACGCCTCCCGTCAGAAGCCGGCCCACTGACATCACTAGTGATGTCAGTGGGAGTGATTTTGGCTCTGATAGAGCCAAAATCACTCCGGAGCTTGCGGTTGAAAACCTCAACCGCAGGCTCCGGCTCGCAATTTCGATGGTCGCGATGGTCACGACCATCGCGGCCATCAAAATGCACGCTCGTATAGCCTGTGGGTGGTGACCCACAGCTATACAAGCGTCCAGGAGGACGCTCCATGAAAATGGAGCCCGGCCCTCATGCAGAGCGTGCGCTCTGCTCAGAGCGTACGGCTCTGAATGAGGGCCTTTGTGTCCTTAACTTGTCTTGCTTTCTAGGAGCATATTTGTAAAAGTGGTGAAAATATATAGAAAACAGTATTTTTGGTGGAAAATAAATAGTCCTCTCAAATTTGGGGTACTTGAAAATAGGTGCTAACATATTTTTGTGTTTCTAAAGTATACTTTTAAGAAATGTGAAAAATCCACCTGCTGTATGTACCTGCAATCCTAAATACACCTGCCCCATCCATACTGCCCCCCAAGAAATCTATTTCGCTTCTTTTTATCCTTGTCCCCCACTTTTTTTTCTTGTTTGTTTTTTTGGCTGATTTGTCCCTTGGGGGTGTTCAAAGGGTTCTGAATCATTTCCCCACATTTGCACCCCAAAATAGAGATTTCGCACTTTTTTCCATTGGAGAAACTTTTCTGCCTGTATCAGTGCATTGAGTTTTATCTTAGGTGAAAACATCCTGGAATTGAATTTGGAGATGAGATGCAAACAGGCAAAAAGCGGCAATAGGTGAAACTTTTTTGCCGATTTCGGCTTTTCGCGTCTAATTGCCGCCCCTTACTGCTAAAACCTTTCTTTTGTTTTGCACAATGTGATACAGCACTATCTGGGTCGGCTGAGAGCCACATGAGATTGCAGTCTTGTATTTCCCAGATGCTTTACACTCCACAAAATGTCATTAGGTACCACAATCAAACATGTAAGCCAGATAGCCTTTGTTACCTGCATATGAGCAGTATTAAGGCCAATTTCCTGAGCATGCATACGTGTTGTCCTCTTTGTTGAATTAAAGGAAACTATCCCGGAAGTCTTCACTGCTGTTAGCCAAGATGGAAAAGCTAAGGAGGCTAAATTAGCCTGGGCAGTGGCGTATCTAGGAGGGGTCGAGCAGGGCACGTGCTTTGGGCGCCATCAGACCGGCAGCGTGGGAGAGGTTCCGCACTACACAGAAACAAACACCGCCGTTAGCACAGGGTAGTACAGTCGTACTACCCGGCGGCTGTGTGTTTGTTTTGGCAGCCAATGAGAGTCAGACTCTCATTGGCTGCTGCGCCCACGACCGGAACCTCGTTGGAGCTCACTCATGAGCTCTGCCTTCCGGCTCCCGCAGTGGATGATGGCTGAGATGTCATGACGTCTCTCCCATAGTGTAGACTCGGGTCGGGAGGACGGTGGAGCGGACGGCGTGGGTCACAGAAGCACCGATTCAGGTGTGTTGGTTTTCTTGTGTGTCTATATCCTTATATATGTAATGGGCACTGGCACTGCATAAGGGGGGGCACTGCATAGTGGGGACTACTACTGGGGGCACTATAAAAGGGGCATAACTGTGGGCACTGCACAGGAGTGACAACTACTGAGGTTACTGCATGGGGGGACTACTACTGGGAGAACTATATAAGGGACACTACTGGGGCACTGCATAGGGGGTACTACTACTGGGGGCACAATATAAGGGGCACTACTGAGGGCACTGCATAGGGAGGACCACTACTGGGGCACTATATAAGGGGCACTTCATAGTGGGGACTACTACTGGGGGCACAATATAAGGGGCATTGCAGAGGGGTGACCACTACTGGGGGCACTGCATAGGGGGGGCACTGCATAGGGGGGACTACTACTGGGGGCACTATATAAGGGGCACTGCATAGGGGGACTACTACTGGGAGCACTATAGAAGGGGCACTGCATAGGGGGACTACTACTGGGGGCACTGCATGGGGGGGACACTACTGGGGGCACTGCATAGGGGGACCACTACTGGGGCACTGCATAGTGGGGACTACTACTTGGGGGCATTGCATAGGGGGGACCACTACTGGGGGCACTGCATATGGTGGACTACTACTGGGGGCACTATATAAGGGGGACTGCATAGGGGGGACCACTACTTGGGGGCACTGCATAGGGGCAACTACTACTGGGGGCACTGTATAAGGGGCACTGCATATGAGGGACCACTACTGTGGGCACTCTATAAGGGGCACTACTGGGAGCACTGCATATGGTGGACCACTACTGGGGGCACTGCATAGGGGAACCACTACTAGCAGCACTGTATAAGGGGCATTACTGGGGGCATTGTATAAGTGGTACTACTGGGGGCACTGTACTGTATAAGGGGCACTACTGGGGGCACTGAATAAGGGTGCATTACTGGGGGCACTGTATAAGGGGCACTACTGGGGGCACAGTATAGGGGGTACTATTACAGGGGGCACTGCTACTGGGGACATTGCATAAGAGGCAATACTACAGTGGGCATTGCAAGAGGGGCACTACTACTTGGGGCTTTAAGGTGCATATGGAATGGAAAGCAATGTTCCCAGAGGGACGAGAAACGGTGGCGTGTCAAGTTGACACGACCCAATTTTCCAGTGGCCATGCGCTTTGTGGCATGTGGCCACACCCACTTTTTCAACATTGCAAGAGGGGCACACATACTTGGGGGTGGGGGGGGGCTCCATTTTTTTTACCTTTCCTGGGCTACAAATACCCTAGTTACGCCACTGGCCTGGGGTATTACTCAGGCCCTGTGCGTAGGTTTCCTCCTGGTAATCAGCTTTCCTCTCACAAGCCAAAACATACTTGTAGGTATGGATTCAGACAAATAACTTATAACCCTAGTGTGTATGTAGGTGTTTCTTTGTTATAGGGAAAAAAGCTCCACTGGGGCACGGACTGATGTGAATGACTGAAATGTTCTCTGTAAAACATTACAGAATATGTGAGCTATACTTTATAGCTATACTTTTTATTGATTCAAATTGTAAAGCGCAACGGAATTTGCTGCGCTATATAAGTAAGTGTTAATAAGTAAATAAATAATAAATGCTAACAAATAAATAAATGGGATGAAAGATGATCCCAGCAACATATATGGGACAAGCAGTAGGAGCACTACCATGCAGAATGCACAGGGAAAAGTTAATGAGAATCATGACTGATTTTATTACAAGAGACTTGTGCTACAACCTGTCCTTTCCCTTTGTCTAATTTCTTACCTTTTAGGAAAAGCAGCCCTGATGTCTCCCTACTGACAGGCGTTACATAAAAGACGAGTCAGGATGCATATTATAGTGGTAGAGAAATAGAAAAGTTTAAATTAAACCGAATATGTTTTAATTAGTGATGGGAAAGGCAAATGTAAAAGCCAGGTACACATTCTAATTATAGGCTTTCAGTTCCCACTGTCCAAACCACAATGATCACGCACATCCGATGAAGGCGATGCCCAACTTCCTTGTAAGTTATGGATGGTGACAGACGGAAGGATGTTCACCATGTGCCTAATAAAGGTTCATCTGGTCATCTGTAAATGGAAAATAGCCTATGGATTCCTCTTTAATACAGTAGTAATAGTAGAAAGTACATGTACGTTTACTTTATACTTTGTTTATTCCACATGCTTACAGTATACTGCCCTCTTGTGTTCAAATTAGACAATAGCTTTTATTTCTTTTCAACTACAGTACATTATAATTTCTAATCAGACACCTAGGGGTAATTACTAAGCTGAGAGTTTGGGAGAGTTTACAAACTCTGGAGAGTTTGGCCATTTTTTCCCACTCTCAAATTTACTAATGTCAAACTCAGGAGAGAGATCTCCTTTTACTACAGGAAAATACTGCAAACTCTCTTCAATTCACCACCGGCAAAACTAGAGAACCTTTTCACTGGTGAAGATAGGATTCTGGAATTTACCAAGCAGAGAGTTTCTAAACTCTCATGAGATAGGAAAACTCTCCTGTAAAAACTTGTGAAAAAAATACACCTGCCTGTGATCTGAGAGTTTGGCAGAAACATACACAGATTGCTGTGATCCATGTATGTTTTCTGCCTGTAAATATAGAAAATAAGTTTAAATATCAGAAAAAAAATGATATAGGGTCCCCCCCCTACGCAATTTTTCCCCCCCTATATTTAAAATCAGGACTGGCCCTGCAAGCTGGTGTTGGTTTCTAAATTACGTGGGAACCCTATACAGTTAATCTTAGAAACCTGGACAGGCTGGCAAGCCTGAGGCTGGTTAAGCTTTGGGGGGGGGGGGGGGGGCTATGTAATTTTTTTTAATACACTTTTAACCCCTTTTTTAACAGGTACAACACAAGCAGCTTACACATATCTCACTGATATGTACAAGCTGCTTGCTCGGGAGAGTTTTGCCGAGAGAAAACACTGCAATCTAGGGTATGTCATCTCTTGCAATCCCTGCTACTCGGGAGAGAAATCTCATTCTGCTTCACCATCGGCCATCTCACTCTCAACTAAACTCACTTCTTTGTAAATTTCAAATCACCTGAGTTTAGGTGAAGCTAATTGAGTTGAAAAAAAAGCAAACTCCCAGACTTGACTCTTAGTAAATTTACCCCCTAATATATTATAAACTTCACATCAATTTGATCAATTCTACTTTATTTCAATTGTATCCACTATGTCAGATTTATTATTTGAATGACCTGGGGCTGAAAATGATCAAGGGACTATAGTGAGAAGCGAAGCTATGACCAGTGCTGTGTGGGTGTGGCCAGTGGCATGTGGGTGTGTACACCGCTAACCGCTACACTATCAAACCCAATGTCTCACTACATATGTAGAAAATGACAGAATTTTGTGAGGAATATATGAATACATTTTAATACTTAGGATTTTTGCCCAACCTTATGGCCAGCTGGGCGGCTGGTCATCATCATCCTGTCATGATGATGGGCCTATTTTTATGTGGTATCCTGGAGCTGTAGTTTCCTCCGCCCCATTGCCAATCTGGTCCCTGTCACTGTGTTCTAATCCAGCTCACAGAGGACCCTTGGATTGGAACACACTGAGTGCTGGAACTTTTTCTTGAAGTGGCCGCAAGAAAGGAGAAGTAACAACTATCAGTGTACAGTTAATTTCACGTAAGCTTGTTTAATTTTAGTCCATGCGACTGTGATTCCCACTGTATCATAACAATAAAAACCCTATTTATACAGTATTACGCTGTGTGATATATATTATATTATACATGTTATTTGATGGTTAAACTCTGGTGGTGTATGAAGATACTTTAAAATTACAATCATGAGTCTATAAACAGACAGAAATAAGGAAAGGATGCTGAAAGGAAACTCAGATAGGCATGAATATCTTTTTATTTTGATACAAACCTAAACACATAGGGCCTGATTCTTAGTCAGAAGCTATGCCAATGCTGGATGCAGATGAGCGATTTGTCTTTACTTTGCATGCATCTAAGTCACACAGTGCATGTGTCCTTATTGTGTTTGTACAGAGTCACAATAGTGATGTATTGAAAATGAAAATGTCATGACAGGTACAGTAGGTGGTTATTCGGATGCAGTGTAGGGGGCAAGCTGGGGTGGGGATGTATTGGTGGAGGGTTGGGTGGGGATGCAGTGCCCCGCTCAGTGGCATCGCTATGAGGCTGTGGGGGGTGTGGGCCACACCAGGTGTTAACCTCGGAGTGGGTGGTACCTAAATGTCGGTTCTTCCTCAGTGACAGGAGCCAGGTGCTGCAGTGTGACATTCTCCTGCAGCAGAGAAGCCGACAGAACTGTAACAAAGCAGCAGCCCAGCTACACTGGGAATGCTGGGCACACCCCTGAAGGGATTTCCCACAAGGCCATGCCCCTTTTTGTTAGCCTACGCCCCCTTTTCGGGTGCACGCGGGATGCAGAGAGTGCACCGGGTGTCCACCAGACCCGGTGATGCCTCTGCTCCCCTTCCCCCAAGCCTGCCCTCTGAACAATGCATGTCACACTGTTGATAAAGTAGTTGACATAGAGATAACAGATAAAAAAAGGGAACAGAGAGAAATGGGGGGTAAACAGAGCATGAGGGAGTTGAGGGGTGGAAAGGAACAGTAAAAGGCAGGTAAAGACAGAGATAATATATATATATATATATATACAGTATATATATATATATATATATATATATAAATGCTAAGAGCAGACATACAATATATGCATAAAATGACCTGTGCATATACATTCTTGCAGGTGTGTAAATCTTCATTTCAGGCTTCCGTGTTGCGCCCAGGTTTTCTTTTACCATTTATTAGTTAGTTATAGGGAGAACTGAGCATGGGGTGACCACAGTGTAGTGAAAGCCGATGTGTGTGGGCTAACAAGATAAACAGCAGCAGCTGGAAACAGCCATGTGATGCCTTCCTATCATCATATAAGACTGGCTTTATGTCCTATCTTATGACATACATAACACTTGTACTTGGATTTTCTGGGCTTTACACTCTTAAGGGTATATTTACTAAAGGTCCATTATGGTCTATTTTGTGTTTTTGGGTGATATCCCATCAGTTTTGCAATTCAGAGATTTGCTAAAGTCAAAACTGATGACAAAATGATGAAAAACCAACTTTAGAGCAAGTTAGAACATCAGACCAACAATCAATATTTTTATATAGACGTCTTTAGAAACCGGAGATTCACTAATGGTCGGTTTGTAAAATGATCAAAAACCAATCAGAAAATGTAGGACAACCTGCCCAAATAATAAACGAATAAGTAACAGGTGTATTTAACACTAAGGGGTATATTTACTAAAGTGAGAGTTTTTAGAAGTAGAGATGTTGCCCACAGCAACCAATCAGATTCTACTTAACATTTATCTAGCACCTTCTAGAATATAATAGCTAGAATCTGATTGGTTGCTATGGGCAACATCTCCACTTCTAAAAACTCTCACTTTAGTAAATTTACCCCTAAAGCACATTCAATTGGATGAAACTTCACAATAATTTGTGTTTATTTTTTACTGAAACCACGACGTTGGTTTCAGCCACTTTTAAAATTGACCACAAATCGACCTTTAGTAAATGTACCCCTTAGTGCAGTGTTTCTCAACCTCGGTCCTCAAGGCACACTAACAGTCCAGGTTTTAGTGATATCCATGCCTGAGCACAGGTGATTAAATCAAAATAACTGCAGTACTAATTAACACACTTGTGCTCAAGTATGGCTATCCTTAAAACCTGGACTGTTAGTGTGCCTTGAATACTGTGGTTGGGAACCCCTGCCTCAGGGGTCTATTTACTAAGCAGTGTTAGGAGCTGATTGGCAGGCACCATATCACTTTTCACTCTGTCTCCTAACACTGCTTAGTAAATAGACCCCTTACTCGATAGTAGCTGTGGGCCCAATGGTTTTCTTTACTCACTTACACAGTGCCGGACTGCTGCGTAGACAGGGCCGGCTCAACCTATACACCGGGTACGCGGCCGTGTAGAGCACCAGACTTAGGAGGACGCCGCAGCAGCCACCTGGCCGGAGGCTCGAGTCCATGCTGGAGAGGGAGGAGGGACCGCTCTCCTCCCCTCTCATCTATAGGCTATGTTGAGGGGCTGTGAAGAGGGGATATGAGGGGCTGTGATGGAGTAGCTGTGATGAGGGTGATATGAGGGGCTGTGAAGAGGGGATATGAGGGGCTGTGATGGAGGGGGTTGTAATGGAGGTGCTGTGATGTAGGTGACTGTCATGAGGGGGAGTGAGAGGGGCTATGTTGAGGGGCTGTGAAGAGGGGATATGAGGGGCCTGTGATGGAGGGGCTGTGATGAGGGGGATATGGGGGCTGTGATGAAGGAATATGAGGGGACTGAGAGGGGCTATGACGAGGGGGCTGTGATGACTAGGGCTGTGGTGAGGGGTGCTGTGATGAGGGGTGCTGGGCTGTGAGGGGCTCCATGGGGGGGGATGAGTGAGCTAGGATGAAGGTACACTGAGGGGCGCCAAAATCTATTCCCGCTTATCAAAAAACTTTGGGTCGGACCGGCCCGGTGCGTAGAGCTACTAGACTGTCACCTAGCAGCCCTGTGCCACCCACCGGCTAGTCCCTTGCGAGACTGCACTATGTTTTAAAGGACTCGCCGATGCTTGAAGTCCGCAGCCTAGTACATATACCCCGTAGTGTGCTGGATGTCTCGCCTCGCTCTATAGATGACAGGCTCAGGGAGTGGGAGACATGGAATAAGAGAGGGGGAGAAAGATATGGGATAAGAGAAGGGAAAATATACACAGGGAATAAGGTTAGGGAAAGATGGGAAGGGGCGAAAGGGAGAGAAAAAAAAACAACATTGGGCACAACAGACAAAGGTACCCAGGCAGATCATTTTGTGCTTGAGACCTGGTGAATAACTGCTCCAAAATATACTAGTTTACAGAGATGATTCAGAGTCACACCAGTGAGTTTATGCTAATGCTAGTATAAAAACTTCCCTGGTGTACAAGTGTGCGTCTGAATGTGCAAGGACTGAGACGCCCACTTTAGATGCAACAATTTCACTTGGTTTGTTCATTGTGGATACACTGACCTTTGTAATTGGCCGCGGCTGCTGTATATGGTGGACGATTAAAGAAACTTTCAGATGAATTTCTCTTTCTGTTGTTAGGCGAGTGTTAAGAGTGATCAGTGTGTATAGTGCACAACAACTCAACAGATAGGAATCACTCAAAGAATCCTTGTGATGCCCATAGGTGAGTTTGGACATAGGGAGAGCAACATCGTTTTATTATTGTGCAAGAATTCACTGCGGTTCTTCTGTCCTCTTCTTATTGAGAAGGAATAAAGGAACACTTACGTATTATAAATGTGGATACAGAAGATCTAGAGAATTAAGTTACTAACCGCACTTTTGGACCACTCATTTGTTCTTCTATTTGAATTTGCCTGCTCAGTTAAGATGTCAGGGCCGGCGGGTCCCTGCGGCCAGTGTACAGGCGGTCGGCGGGTTGCCCATACACACAGCCAGATGCAAGATATATCAGCATCGGTTGTGTTGCATGGCCTATGCAATATGTCTGTGATCAATGTTGTTCACAGGCATATCAGGGCAGATGTACTAAGCTCTGGAAAGTGATACAATGGAGAGTGATAAACTACCAACCAATCAGCTCCTAGCTGAGTTTTCAAACACAGCCTGTGACATGACAGGAGCTGATAGATTGGTAGTTTATCACTCTCCAATTTATCACTTTTCAGAGCTTATTACATCTCCCCCATCATCTATAAAGGGCACCCAAGCTTTACTTCATTTTATTTAGAGTGTCGGACCTTCCCTGTATAGATATATATCTATAACTAGGGCAGCACAGACTGTGTAATGGTTAGCATTACTGCCTCACAGCACTGAGGTCGTAGGTTCGATTCCCACCACGGCCCTGTGTGGAGTTTGTATATTCTCCCTGTGCTTGTGTGGGTTTCCTCTAATTACTCTGGTTTCCTCCCACACTCCAAAAATATACTAGTAGGTTAATTGGCTCCCACCAAATTAACCCTAGTTTGTATGTGTCTGTGCGTGTACATGTGGTATGGAATATAGAGTGTAAGTGCCACTGGGGCAGGGACTGATGTGAGTGGCCAAATATGCTCTGTAAAGCGCTGAGGAATATGTGTGCGCTATATATAAATAACTGGTAATAATAATAATAATAATAACTATATGTCTAATTATCTGCCTCTCTATTGTTGAATCACCTTTTCTTTCTGCATACACTTAATAAGGTTCCGATATTACAGAACCAGTTGGATTTCAATGAGTTTGTGACTAACTTTAAAGTGGCAATCAGTCGTAAGGCAAAACCAGCCCTACAAAAAAAAAACAAGGTAGCGCTTGTAGACAAAAATGGAAACAATTTGTTACACTTTTTGTAACAGACAATAATAAAAAAACAATGTATCAATGTGCAATATGCTGGCAATAAATGGAGCTGGTCAATCAATAAAAAATCTCTCTCTGCAATATGGTCAATTATTGACCATATTGCAGAGAGAGATTTTTTATTGATTGACCAGCTCCATTTATTGCCAGCATATTGCACATTGACACATTGTTTTTTATTATTCTGTTACAAAAGGTGTAAGAAATTGTTTCCATTTTTGCCTACAAGCGCTACCTTGTTTCATTTTTGTATGCCTTGCCTTGGTGGGTTGCAGTTCCCACCTAGTGTAGCAGCTCTGTAGACAATTTCAGTTCTCCAATTGACTCCTTTTGCGCACCTGACCCCCCTTTTTTCAAAACCAGCCCTAAAAACTGATTGCCACTTTAAAATCAGCCGTGAACTCACTGAAATTCCGATGGTCCCCTAATGTTGGAACCTCTTACATAAAACCATTGGTCTTCATTATATTTCTATTTTTAGAATTTATAGCTCAGAGATAGCACCACAATCCATGTTCAGAGGTAGCACCACCAACCCCACTATCCATGTTCAAAGGTAGCACCACAATCCATGTTCAGCGGTAGCACCACTATCCATGTTCAGAGGTAGCACCACAATCTATGTTCAGAGGTAGCACCACTATCCATGTTCAGAGGTAGCACCACTATCCATGTTCAGAGATAGCACCACTATCTATGTTCAGAGATAGCACCACAATCCATGTTCAGAGGTAGCACCACTATCCATGTAGAACTGTATATATAACTGACTTATTATTACAGTATGTAGTCAGGAAGCAAGCGGTCAAAATATCATTTGCCAGCTTCCCGACAGTAAAATCCTGGCATGGGACTAATGATAGGTGTCTAAATACCGTCACCTATCATTAGCCCCACGCCGAAATCCCGACATACCAACCGTAGGTAAGCCAGGAGCGGATAGCTGTGCAGGGGGGGAGGGTTAGGTTTAGGGTCTCCCAGGGGAATTTAGGGTTAGGCACTACCCCGTGAGGATTAGGGTTAGGCTAGGGGAAGGGGGGTTAGGGTCAGGCACCCCCGGGGGGAGGTTAGGGTTAGGCACCCCCTCTCCCCGAGAGGGTTAGGTTTAGGGTGCGGAGAGGGTGGGTTAGGCACCCCTGGGGGGAGGTTAGGGATAGGCACTGGGGGGAGGTTAGGGTTAGGGGGGGAGAGGGTTAGGGATAGCATACTTACCTCCCCTGTCGGGATCTTTATCTGCCGGCCTTCCGTCATCGGGATTTCAACTGCCGGGCCTCCGTCCGGTGGTAATACATACTGATTCCATATAGAATTGGGATTAATATTATTGTTACTGTGATTTAGTTTGCAGGATTATTTGGTAAATGAGAAATGTGATGGCGAAATGCAAAGTGTACATTTACCCTCTACCTAGATCTCTGATTGGATTGTGAAATTATTGGTGTTTGTTGAAGGTTAAATTATGAATAATAAGATAGCATTTTCTAATTGCTTTATTTGGATCTTGATAATTACTTCATACTGCCAGGTAGGGAAACCGCAGCACCGTAGAAAAAGACAATTATGGCTTCAACAATGTTTTGCATTGTATCCGGTATATGACACATCATATATAGTTTCATGCTTTAATAAACACAGATCACAAAGAAATAGGCAAAATGCCTTTTGCAGTTTCAATAAAAAATATGAAATACTTTTTACAAGGTCAATTTTTATACTATATAAAAAGTTTAGTGCTGTGCGGGGAAAAAAACATTGTTTAATTTACAAAATCAAAGTAGATCAGACACAGATACAGGGAAAGTTCTGAGAACAACAGTTCTTTTTGCTTTCTACAAATGAAAGTTCTCCTTACCGAAAGTAAGGATCATCTAGACTTTTTCTCCTCTATCAAACCCACCGATACACAAACACAGATGTATTTCAAGGGCTCAGTACACAAGACATGCATGCAGCTTTTTTTTAAACAAGATCCTATTTACATGTCCTTGGATTCCACTGAAGCATGGAAATATCTGCAAAGATTTCTATCAATAGGCCAGTTATTCAAAGGGAACCAAACATTTTGCATAGGGATATGTGGATACAACAACAGTGTTAAGCTTGCAGCTACAAAGTACAAATACAAAAGTGGTCTTGTAAACTGGTCAGCGGCCAAAATATTTCAGGGAAGCAGGGTTTTTTTTTTAATTAGAAATCTCTTATCGTAAGGAAGGGTAAGGCAAATTGATGCTCTACCGGGCAAGTATATCCACAACAGTTGCCTAGTCACATGTTGCCTATCTCTGTTCTAAGGCATAAGCAAGAGGTAAATAACACATATTATATATATATAATTTTTGTTTTCTTTTCTTTTTAAAAGTTTACAACAACTTCTTAATGGAAAAAAATGAGAATTACCATATAAAATATTGTTACATTTTGAAACATTTATCTGTGAAAGTTACAGTTTCCAGAATTATTCCAGATAAAAATTCTAGATTGTATTCTGTGTTATAGTGATACTGCTGAATACTATAATATAAAGTGCATGATTCAAATCTCTAACCAAACCAAAGTAAATGTAAGACACCCATTTCCTGCCTGTGATATGACTGTAGATTATTTGTGTGACCATAAAAGCTGTATTGTGCGGCATTTGTAGTGTTGATATGTACAGTGACTAGAGGGGGCCTAGATGATATTTTAGGAGTACATAGAATATAACAGCTGACAGACAGTATCACTGTGGTATGGCATCAGACTGTGCTTATTTTAAGCATGCTGCAATTTAGCTGATCCTAAAACACATCTAAAATCAGTTCTTTTAATGTACAAATTTATGTTGATTTTCTAATATTATCCTAGATGTTATGTAGCCTGAATGATGCTATTCAGTGGAAAACATTTCCCTTTGCTTTAAACATTCACTTCAAATTCAAATGAAAAAGCATTGTGGACATGCACATACAAAAGTCCTGCCATAAATGGCTGAATGACACATCCTGGGGGGTACTGTTGTGATGTGTGACTGCAGACAGCTGACATCACAGCCAATTACGGCAACACAACCTATGGGGTGTGAGAAAAATATGTAATGTTAGTGGTCGTGAGGGGCCAGGGAAACAGTTGAAATGCTGGCTCATCATGGCCTACTCCACTAACTGATACCCTCCCTCTGTGTCCAAGTTGGTCATGCTTGCAGGTGGCATTTGACACATACACAACCAAATATGCCACTGTTTATATAGTATTTTATCCTTCCTAGCTCCAAAAAGTCTGATGTTAGGATGCGTTCTGTCGTGGTGTCCCATTCATTATGATGAGTCTGCCAGAGCGGTAATCTTTTTTATTCCTTGAATAGACAAAGTATCTGCATTTTAAGTGGTACGAGAGAAGGATTCGTGTGTACCCTCTTGTTACCAGAATCATATGAAAAACCTGCACTTCCACTGTAATCACTCCATCCTTCAGCCGCATTAGCCTTCAGTTCTAAATTGCCCAATCAAAACACAAGTGTTATAGGTCTCTGCATTGTTATTTTGCTGCAAACAAGTAAAAGCTATACTGATTATCATACCTGCAATTAGTAATCATCTTGGATTACAGAAGCAATCGTTTTATTCTTCTTGACATCAGTCAGAATGAAACATTTGCCTCAATTGTCATTGTTGCTTCATTAATAGAACACTCACCATGGTGTTTTGACACATGTAAAAATAAATAGAATACTTTGCTTTGCAATAGCTGAATAATGCAAAATGCATCCTGTTTATTCTCAGAATGGCACATAAAATGAATTACTGTCATTACCGGTGACTTAAGATTACACTCATTAATTACATATCTTCAAAGCAAACCACTTTCACCTGTTTTCATTTGCATCATAATTATAAGTAGGCTGAATTTGAATAAGATACCACTTATATTATAATTAATTATATTTTAAAATAAAACCTAATTTAAGTAAACTTAAAATGTTGAACGTACCAGTTGGATAGCAGCACAGGGGTGCTTCCCGTGCCCAGCGTACATCATCTGCAGGAGCCTGAATTATAATAATAATGCCGGGTCACACATGGTCTATGGACATGGAAGGTGTCTCAGTCACTGACCAGCCAATCATGGGCCATTCTACTGTATGGTTCCAGCATCATGAGCACAATCAAGGTAATTTAATAAAGTGCACAACATGCAACCCTTTATTATGCACAATTGTGTCTGCCTTGTGCATACGTATTTGCACAGCAATATTCTGGTGTTTTGGAACCTGCCACCAGACAATTATTTTGTGTATGCATCTAGATGTCCCACAGCAGATGTGCATTGTGAAAATGTCACTTCAAGGTCCATCCAAACACTACTCTGGTATCACTCGCTTTTCACATTGGATGTCTTAATTATTTGAATGGGTTTTAATTGCTGAAATAAAAGCATGGAAGGTGGAAACAGTGTGCCTTGGAAAGAATAGCCGATATCTTAATCCTCTTATTTCCAAGAACATATAAAAAAAATAGTCCATTTGCAGACAGGAAAATCCTCTGCAGCCAGCCTCCCTCCCCATAGGTACATCTAGCCAACCACTTGGATCTCATGTAAATAAATCTGACAGAATGAAATCTTGTTTCCATTCTATGAATGGCACAGTCATGCATCAGCACAGAATGGCCAAACTGCTTTGTTCCCACACAGACACCACATTTCTGCACCTCTATAAATGACCCTTATGGCGGTAGTGCCAGGCTGTAATGTAGGGCACATTATGTTTCAAGGACAGTCACTTCTTTCAGATGGATTATTAGGCTTGGGACTAGAAAAAGAACAGTGAACGCTGTTTTATAGCACCTGACACACAAATCGCTGGGTTTCAATTATAGGCTTAAGAAACTTCCACTTAGATGAATCGCAGAAACAAAGCCCCAGTCATAGTCAGCCAAAGTAGGAAAAGCAGCTGTAATTGGATGTACCTGTTGTTCTTATGTAACTTTATGTGCGATCCAACCAATTGACCAATGCTCATGAATGTCCAGACTACACATAAAATCAATTGTAATGAATAAATATATTATAGCAAGGGGTGTAACATTCAATTATTGGGCCCAAAGATCAGCATTTTGTGGGGCAGGACTAGTGATATGCTATGAGCAGGAGCAAGCTTAATATGCACAGTGAAACTCTGTTTGGGCTTTTGACTGAGAAGACCAGGTCACATGGACCAGCCTCACCAATGCCACATAGGCTGCTGCACAGTAGTTACAGCACTGACATCTGAGTATGCCATTCACAGTCAGACTTTTCAGGCCACACTTTGGGGTTTATGTATCAAGCTGTGAAAAGCATGGAGAAGTGGACCAGTGGAGAAGTTACCCATAGCAACCAATCAGCTTTGAAGTAGCATTTATCAAGTACAGTCTATAAAATAATAGGTAGGAGCTGATTGGTTGCTATGGGCAACTTCTCCACTGGTCCACTTCTCCCTGCTTTTCACTGCTTAATACATAAACCCCTTTGTTCAATAGGCATTCAATTAATGATACAGGATCTCATCTATAGAATGAGCTCTAAAAAAATATCAATATTCTACCTTGTACCATGCTCTAAATGCCACATAGATAAAGCAACATCGAAACAGACTGGTGTGTAAATGGTATACTCAGTGACAGGTGCTTGATTAAAAGAAAAAAAATGAGAACATACAAACACTGATGGTAGCATATTTTACACCTTTCATAGCATTTAACAAATCAACCAAGGGTGCCTTTACACATTTTCCACTTTCGATCAATAACATTTACAAAAATTACATGCAAGAATAGTGATTTTATAGTCTTCCATGTCTGAAACATTTACAAATAAAATGGCACACTTAAGTACAAACTGCTTACTAGTGATAATAAATAATATAAATGACTAAATACAATTAAGTACTTTCTTGTAGAAATACAATCCTGTTTTAGAGCGGAGTCTACCTCATTGCCCTTGTACTGTAATTTTCTTAAAAAACTGATTGGAATTATAATCTAATTTCTCATTAAAATATTGTTCCTATGACTGAATGATTGTTATATCCATTATAACCTCTGCTTCACATGTAATATTTTAGTCTCTAACTTATGAAGGCAATTGGACACAAACAATATACAAATGGTAATACAGGCTTAAAAGTTGTATAAAAGACATTTTTTAACACTTTGAAGAAGGAAAAAATCTCCCAGGAGAAAGGAACTTGTACCCATTTCCAGATGACAGTTTTAAACTGCGTATAGAACCAGACATGTTAATAGATGATGCTGACTGAGTTATGTTTGCTACATTTATATTTTCTATGTGTTTATGACCATTTGGAGGATTTTGCTGTGTGGCTTCAGCATGCTTCTTCTGAACAGATAATTCTTTTAGTTCAAGATTATCCACAGCTTCTTCCTTCTTGCTATGTCGTGGAGAAAGGTTCAATAAACTTAGAACGTCTTTCTTTGAAGTCATTGTTCCTGGAGCTCCACGTAATATTTTGATTGGACCTGATGTGTGCTGAGGGTTACTTGTCCAGAACATCTTCAGGTTGTGGATAGCTTTCACCTTTTCATCAAGTGCAGCAAGTTTTAGTTTATCTATATCCGGGGCATCAGCAGGGCTGGACCGAGCAGATCCAGCAGAAGAGTATGAAAGTGCTGGAGATGAGGTGCTACCTGCTGGAGATTGATGACCTGAGCTTGGAGATATATCTCGAGGAGATCTTGAAATGTGAGAACTGTAAGGAGAGCTAGGATATTTCAATTTAAAATTAAGTGAATCTGAACTTGGAGAAGGTTGGTTACTGTGAAGACTTGCACCTTCCTTTAGGGATGTTTCAGAGTTTGCTGGGCTATTATATCCTGAGCTCACCTTCTGAAGAGAAGAGCTTCTGGTTGGAGGCTTTGGTTTCACAGTTATGGGAGAAGGCATCCCTTTTTGAGCAGGTCTGCTAAAAGCACTTGTTTCTGATGACCTGAACATAGAGCTACCATTTGGAGTTGAAGCACCATCAGGCGAAGGACTTGCATTATTAAAACTGCCACTTCTTTGAAGACGTTCAACAGCAATCAGATGGCTTTGAGTCTCCTCTAAAATTTTTTGAGCAAGCTCTTCAGGATTAAGCTTGGGATTGCTCTCTTCTTGAGATTTTACTGTACTATCTGTTTCAGTACTAGACTGGTCTGATTCCCCAGTATCAGAGCTTACAAGTTTTCCAACTTTTTGGAAAGGTGAATTTGGACTTGGAATCAGAGCTAGTTTAACAGGTGAATTTGGTGTGCTTATGCTGCCTTTAGAGTTTACAGAAACTTGAATTGTTTCCTGAACATTTTCTTGTTTGAGGCTAGGATCAAGGCTTTCTGTGTATGATAGAAGGGGCTCATTGCTTATTATAGAAAATCCATCATACTCTTCCTGTTCCTCTTTCCCTAATGACATTTGGGTTTGTGGGGAAGACTGGCCTCTTGCTGAGCTTCTGAGAGAATAAATATTTTTTGGTCTGTCATGGTCCTGACGCATCTTATGTTCTCCTTCGGCTAAACAATCCGCTTTAGAGACAAAACTCATTGATGATGCTATTGAACTTAGACTGTATACTGAGATAGCATCTGAAGCCATGCCATCTGGGCATGTTGGAGAGAACGGATGACCAGGATATCCATGAGGCATTGGGTTGGACACAGACTGTGCCGATGCCAGAGATTCAAGTGATGAAGAACTGTCAAGACTAAGGCGTTTTGGAAGCTCAGTAGAATCTTTAGGAAAAGAATATACAAAAGGTTGGTCAGTACTTTGAAATACAGCATATACTGTATGTATGGAAGGCAATAATTTACTAATGTATACATCTATAGTAATACAACTATCTTATATTTACCTAAACAAATATTTTTATTATATTTTTACTTAAAATTCACCTTCTGCATTGTAAACTACTAAAAGTCCACCTACACTAAACTGTGGAGTTCGTTCCTCATTGATCCCCATGCTCTGTCTTTTAGGATCCTTGACAAATAAAGTGCCTACACATGAGGATATGTTATAGAATCCAAGCAGAGCCCTATGTCGGCCTTACAATATTTGGACTCTCTCAGCAGTAACTATTTAATCCACTGCTGCATCTTCTCAACGATAACATCTACTCCCTATAAATTGGTTGGGAGAAATAATAATAATAACAACAAATTTCCCACTCTAGGGGCCAAATGTAATAGGGTGAGAGTTTAAAAAAATGTGAGAGTTCTCTCACACTTTTTAAACTCGGCCAATGTAATAGTGTCCGAGAACATACAAACTCGTTTGAAACTCTCATCCAGATGTTTTCTCATTTTGAAGATAAAACTCGACCAATGTGAGAGTTTACTGCTAGACTCTCACATTTTCTAATCTCTCACCCTATTACATTTGGCCCTAGAGGTCTGTATTTATTAGTTGCTTATATGATTAGGGTATGTCCTATTTAATTATCAGGGCACAATCTGGGTTACCTCCTTTTTTATATAAAATAGTATAAATATATAAATAAAGTTTATTATTATTTTCAACAAAGAGGGCTTGATAGCAGTTAAAGAAATAGTCTGCCTTTTTTCTTTTTTTTATAAATAATAATAATCATAATAATAATAACTATACTTATGTTCTGTGAAACTGTTATTAAAGCTGGTTATAGATGGTCCAATTTGTTTAGGTGTTGTATTGTGCAGAAAATTTGGGCCAATTTGGTCTAAAGTGACCAAACTACCATCAAGATAACTGCATTTATTTATAGTTTAAGTTTAAGGCCAGTTTAAGTTTAAGGCCACATGCATGGTTAATTTTATGGAGCCATTGTATTCCCATAATCCCAAACCTCCTACAAAACCTCCTTTTTATAATCTCAGGGACCAATGCATCGCAACAAACTTTTTTTATAACAAAAGTATGCCCTCTATGTACTAAAGTTAACTTGCAGGGACAGTGGTAGCGATAACTGCTGTCTCTTCAAGTTACATCTCAGCCACATCGGAGGAATCTCACTACGCTTTTTGGAGTTTGGTACATAGGGGTCAGACCCTAGTCCCCATGGACTGTGGTTTGTAAAGCTAATTATACTTTTGCAGGATATTTCAGTAAAATCTCCTGCATTAGGCTATTAGTAAATAGCAACAATTCATTAAATTATGCAGACATTGCAGTTTCTATATACTTTTGTGAAAAAAAAGGTTGGCACATAGGCTCCTTAAGCATACATAATAATTAAATCATGTATGGCTCACAGTATACAAAAAATATAATAAAGCTATAACATTTCCCAGTACTAACATTTTTTTGTGGTTGGAGTCCCTTAAATTTAAGCAATAATTCCACATTTAGTGATTTCTAGAATCAGTTTTATCACCTGCTCAAGCATCTAAGCAACTGTAACTGTTTAACTAATAATACATTGTTGAATTTCCTCACATAAGTTCAAGAACGAAAATCACATCACAAACTGGATTTAGAAAAACATACCAAAGAGAGCTAGGAGTGATTGTAATGCAAACTGCATTGTCCTTTTGTTGGCTTGTTTGCCAGTTTTCAATATGACTTCCTCTTGCCCTACTTCACACAGGTCAAATCCTAAAAAAAAAAAAAAAAAAAAAAAAGATGTTTCTGGATGATATCTCATAACTTTTGGGTTAGTAACTTGGTAAATCATACTAGAACTTGTAGTTCAACATCAGGTAATATTCTGCAGATCGCTCAAGACTGACCTAAAGTTTTCTACACCTATGTACAAGTTCTGAACTCCGTAAATAACTTTTCTGGGGGTGCTGAGAGGTGAAGGTGTTTTTACAAAGTACCCAGGCCAGGACCTCTCTGGGGGCCTGAGGTGCACAGGAGGGCCCCAGATGGGGTGTAGCCACACAGCACATATGTCCACACCCTCCTAATATTGAGACCAATGTCTTGGTGGGCTTGTAATACATAAAAGAGGAATAGTTCCAATTTGTGTGTTAACTAAACATTTCACATACCTAAAGCCGCTAAAAATTCATGACATCCAGGCAATCTCCACAACTGAACGCTGATAGACACTTGGATTGGGGCTGATGAGAAATCATGTTCTTTGTCTGTTTGTAGTTGAACGAGGACCTGATGAAGCTGAAGAGAAAAAAAAGACAACATTTATCATACAGTAATAGAGGCATATCATATCACAGCTTAATAATCAACCCTCTTCTAGTAAGCCACATTGCCCCAGCACTGGCTAATAGACTTAGTGGTATTACTTCTCATGTATTGTGAATACTGTGAATATTGTGAATAGGGTTAAATCCAGTTAAGGTGTACAAATCTTCACCTGTACAAACCTTCTAGCGATGCAAAGGGTGCGTATGCAAATAGGATTATGCATGTAGCATACAAATACTGAGTAGCTATATTTTTACAGTACAATTTAGGGTCTAGGGGCCAGATGCAGAATTAACTGCAAGACATATTTGCTCCCTCATTGCTCGCATGGAACTAAATGCATATACTTAAAGATCTGGAAATAGACAATTTGAGATTACTTTACAATTTGTTTTGTTACCATGACCCCAATAATTGCATTTTCTTTCGCTCTAGATAAAGCAGAAGTACATGGGACAATAGTGGCACAGATTGCACAATCAGTCAGTCCAATCCTTTGTGTACTTACCATTCCAACCATATTTTTAACAGCCTTCAGAAGCCAGCAGATTACAAGCAGAAAAATAAAGTTTAGCGCAGGAAAAAGAAAAGAGAAAGAGAGCCTTAAAACTCGAGCATAAGTAACAGTGCAACATAATCATTCATTTGTGAGCATGCTGAGCAGGGTGATGTTAGCAACAGACATGTCTCCATATGGGGAAAGTGCGAGAACTGGGTAACATGCAATACTATCTAATGCAAGGAGTAACCATCTCTCTACACTGTCATTTCCCCCACTCCTAGAACTGCCGATATAACCACATAAATCAACGGGGTTCATTAAAAGGGCAAGTTACATAGTTAGCACGTTTTGAAAAAAATATAAATGTCTATTAAGTTCACCCTATTTTTATAGCTGTAGTGATACAACAAAAGGCTAAATACAATCTCAGCAAGCAGTGGATGATTTATACTCCCTGTCTGGAACAACAAAATTCCTTCTTGACTTTTTATTTGCTTACTGTATTACAAAGTGGCTTGTGCATAGTATGTGACTATAGACTTGTTTGGGTAATTCAGTTTCTATTAAGGGTTCCTTACACGGGAAGCAAGGTAACGTACACATCAGTAATCGCTGGCATAGTGGCCCCACAAACATGGGGACCAGCCCCCATGCAGATGTTTGGAATGCAGTACAGCAAGCATGCAAACAGGACAAGCTGTTAAAGCTGTAAATCTGGTAGCAGCAGCTTGTTTAGACATTCATAACATTCTTGAATAAGATCTGCTTTTACTTTGAGTGCATGCATGCAAGGCTCACAGCACAGATCAACTTAAACTCAATTTGACTGATGGCTATAGCCTATTTAAAGCACAAAGATTTAGTATTTATCAAAACATTCATATTGATCACTCTGCTCTCAACCATGCAGCCGCCTCTCATGCACTAATGGTAATGGCTTCAAGGATGTTAGTGGATTGATAAGTCATATATACAAACACAGGTGTGTTTGTTTTCCTGACTACGGGGCCGGGAGGGCCTTGAAACGTTGAATAAACTTTGCTATATTTGAAACCCTGGAGTGATGCGCTGTGGTCTGTCCTGCATTGTGACAGCACACCTTGGATTTTTGTATTATGCTTTGTGCGAGCACCCAGGTATTTTACAATTGGAAGAATATTGAGTGCCGAACCATACCTAACATATATATATATTGCAATATACTGTAGATAGCAAAAAATATAAAACACAGAGGGTATTATACTTGCCTGATTTGACAATCTCCTCTCCGGGAGAATCCCGTAGAGGAGATGCCAGTGGTAGGTAATGGGGGCGTGGCTGGACTATTTGCATTGTTAGGCCCTGCCCCCTCAGAGGAAAATGTTGTGAATCACACATCGTATTGGAGTTTAGCAGGATACAAGACAACCACCCACTATTCTGGGACCCTGGAGGACTACCCAAAAATGTGGGACTCTCCTGGAGGTTCCAGGAAAGTAGATATGTATGTGGAGTAACCATGTTGGGATGCAAATGCAGTTCCTGTTTGCTCTTGCATGTAGCACCAAATACTGGGCAGCACTGTGAATCATGAAAAACTTGCCTACATTTTTTGGGACTCCCTCCCGGAAGGTGCAAGTGCAAGATAATGCAATTTGAGTCATCAAGATCCCCGCACTCTTACTTCACAAAAAAGAGAAGTGTGATTTTCTTGGACAATGCAGGTAAGTAGGCAAGCATGATTTAGAGTTGAACTAGGATGCGCTCCCCTTCGAACTCTAAACTGTCTGTGCACATATCGGGCTGTTATAGTAGTGCTAACTTCGCAAGTCGCAAGAGCTGATGGGCGTAATGAGCTGTTCTGGAACAGCACATCTCACTCAAATGCACATTGCACTCAAATGAATTCCCCCCTAAATCTGTCCAAACATTTTAAATCTGACATTCATGTAGAGCATCATATTTCCGCCAAGGTCTGATAGCACATATGAACTAGGCAAACATTACTTTCCTATGCTTTGCGATAGATGCTTTTTATTAGATAGAAAAAATAGATTTTCCCATTTGTTGGGAAATTGAATCTACATAGTATGTACCGCACTTACCCGATTAATCAGTTGTTCCCCAGTTTCTGAAGCAGTGATGAGTTTACAAAGAGCCTGAAGTGCTGAATGAGGCAAGCCTAAAACAAAGAATAATACATTCCTCTCCATGAATTGTCACATACTATATAAGAAATAAAACTCTGTTTAATCAAACTTTTCCAGTTCTAAAGTTCACAAAGTAATGTTAACGCTGTTAAAGATTATACATGGAATGATATCTGAATCTTGTGGGAAAAAAAAGACAGCTTCCACTTCTCAAATCATGACTATACATAGCCAACAGACTGAGGCTTGTCCTTAAAACTACCACAATCTAACAGATAATTATAGCTTCTGTATGCTACACCTTCTACACTAAATAATATATGTATGTAAACAGAGCTCTTGGAAAATTAGTTGCATATGTCTAGGGAACAATGTTTAATGGGCAGTATAAACATTATTTTGTGTGAAAATAGAGGCTATGGGCCAGATGCTGAGCTAGATGCATATTAGAACGTTCAAAAAAGCATACATAAAAGTAGCATATTTACGCCCATATGCTGAGGCATACACATTGTTTTACGAGTGCAGGTCAGAACCAGAAGTACATCAGGTTTACGTCAGTCATACATCAGATACATTGACGCCCATGTTTTTAATGATTTGCTTTGCTGTCAAAATACACACTTGCTATTAGGCTTTAATAAAACCTCTCTAATACAGCAGGTACTGTTCTTCATTTTGTATAAGCTATAACATGCACACAAAGGAACATAATAAACAGTATACACAGACAATAAAGAAAGCAGCTATCAACTTTAAAGACAGGTACACAATCAGCCAATCAGAAGCAGTTGTGCTGGCAACCGCCATCACCATCATCAGCATGTTATCTGTACTAGCACACATGGATGCACACATGATTCAGCTTGGACAGTATACAGGGCACAAGTCTATGCTGGTGCCGATCTCCTTGCAATGACATAAACACATCCTTACTGTAGCATATGTCATCCCACCCTTTCTTCCCCCGTTCTGCCTTTCCAGACACATACAGGTGCAATTCCCAGATCTACACATTCTGCATTTATGCATGTTTAATGTGCAGCATCTTGGGCTTGAACAGAGCAATTTTGTATCTATTACACAACGCAAACTGATGTAATTTCCCCTGTAGCCCCTGCCTATGTCTTTAGTGGAACTGTAGATTTTTTGTTCTATAACTATTTTGTCAATGTTACACTATTCAGGGCCATCTTAACGTATAGGCTCACTGGGCAGCTGCCCAGGGCCCCACAATTCTAGGGGCGTTTGACAGGGGCATCTACTTAGAGTGTGCAGCCACTCACTCCACAAATAGGGCAGCCAGCTGGTAGGCAGGCAGGGAAAGAGGCTCCCTGACAGCTTTGATTGTAAAGTACACACAGAGTGGCCAGACAGCATTCTCTACCTGCCTCCCAGTCTTCAACCACAGAGCCACATTTAGGGGGTGGGGCCAAAGGGGGCACCATACTTTAATCACAGCTGCAGTGAAGAGCAGGAGCTGCACTGCAAGCTGGAGAAGAGAAGAGGGATGTGGAATCCATGATCCTTGCTTCACATAATGTTTTTATATATAAACAGTGATTTTGTTGAAAGTACCAATTTGTATTCCAGTGAATGGGTGGGTAGGGGCCCCAGTGCATTGCTTTGCCCAGGGCCTACAATGCTGTTAAAATAGCCCTGACACTATTCAAGCTATAACTCTTGTTAAATTAATTATAGGTGAACTTCCCCTTTAAAAGATGTAATTTTGCAGGAATTTGAGCAGAAATCATTGTAGAGTAAGAAGAAATATGGGTCTTAATTCAAGTTTGCTGTTACCAGTAATGTTTCCATCTGCGTTTTACACTGCTCTGATTGTCACATCTTTTTAAGGCTATACAATGCATGAAATTGGCTTACATTGGTTATGCATCCTTAATTAAGATGCAGTAGACTACATCTAACCATCTGTTTATTTTTTCTTGAAATCAGATGGTCTCTTATTTACAGTTGTAAGGAATCCTTGAATTACAAATAATGTTACCTAAGAGAGATTGTATGGTTGTACTGCATTGCTGTAGTCGATCGCCAGGGTCAGATGTCGGGAAAAAAACTGCTGCAGGAAGGCCACTTGCTGGTGGATCAAGTCGAAATCCTACAGCCATTAACAGTGACTGCCAGCCTTGTATTCCTCCCACTTTATTCTCCACACTCTGTTGGGAAGTGTACATGGAATTGCGTTGCCCATTCTGAATTCTCTGTAAAGACTTTTCAACCTGTAGATGAATAGAAGTCATGGTTTGTTTGTACACCGTGATCAATATTTTCCTGGAAATAGCAGGATGACTATAACAACTGACAACCAATATTCTGTAGGTATATTAGAAGTCACAGAGCAACATACAAGGAAAGAGCTCATAAATAAGTCAGTGAACCTAGTATGGGTTATGTGAATACTTGCCGACATTCTGGCTGCCGCCTTCAAGATAGGGCAGTCAGGTTGGCATCGCAGGGGGGGGCGTGACACGGCACATGGGGGCGTGATCGGGGTCATTACCAGGCATTAGGGGTGGAGCGGGGGCATGACCACCCGATCACGCCACTGTGGCCCCACCCCCGCTGCGCAATGTAGAGATTACCGACATTCTGAAGCGGAGACGGGGCCAGGATGAATCTCGTCATTGCCTGCCTTGCTGCGGGAGTGTGTGTGAGGATGCAGCAGAGTCTGGGGGTATGCATGTGGGTGGCGGCCCTGCTGGGAGATTTCTCCAACTTTCCGGTCGGCCGGGAGTGCACCCAATTTTCAAGAGCCTCCCGAACGTTCCGGGATAGTTGGCAAGTATGGTTATGTTATTCCTTGTAATATACATAGTGGAGATATCAATAAGCAACTATCCAAGTTACTATATCAGAAATCATAGGTTTTGTAATAACAGTTTTTCATAAGTCTTATCCTTTTCATTTATAAAACATTACAATATTTAATGAATAAAAATAGCATTTTACAGAATCAGTCTTACCAGATGCAGTAAAACCCTTAGGGCATCCCTTGCGCGCTCAGGGTTCTGGAGGATCTCAGATAAGGCTTGCCCAATCAGTGATGATGGACTGTTGAGTTTCACATCATTTCCAATGAGCATGAATCCTGTGGAGTAAGGTTAGGTGGACAGTTAAAGACACGAATGTCAAAGTAGAGTAATGCAAAAGCTGACTAGACTACAAATATACAGGGCTGATGCAGAGTTGGTAGCAAAATGGCAGTTAGCAGCGAATGACTCATAAAGGAATAAATAAAGTAGTGGATGCAAGATTTGCCTATTTTCACACTTATGCCGGGACGTACACATCATGCGATCTGGCCAGATCTGCATGGGCAACGTATGCATCTCGTATGCGCAAGTCATAGGCCTGATTCAGAGGTGGACACTAAGCAGTAGCAGCTGCGACTTCTGTTATAGCAGCTACTGCGAAACTATGGTAATGCTGCAGCCCATGGGCTGTATATTTCGACGCCCATGGGCTGCAGCTCTAATCTGCCGTTGTGCGCACAAATGTGCGTCATCAAGCAGACATCGACCGTACCATCGTACTTCTGATCAACCCTATGGTTGCTCAGAATGTCTGACAGTATTTTTGACTATGGGTGTCTTCCAATACAGTCACTGACACCAACACGCTCGCCGACTCGAGCCACCCCCTCATCCCTATCACCGCTTAGGAATGCCTATCAGACCTGCATGATCTCCTCATATGAAACCAACTATCCCAATTAATGTTTATCTAGATCATTTACATGATTACTAATTATCAGGGGAGTAAGGGAATAAAGAACTATTATAGAATGCAAAATCTTTCTGATGTCTCACATGTTTTGTTACTTAAGTGAACCCACTTTCTGGTCATAGATGACCCCCAGGGATAGTTTCCAGAAACACTGAAGGATAGCTGCAATCACGTCCTAATAACTAGCTTCTGCCTAGGGCTCCTGCTATTACCTCCAATAAGAAACCATATGTTTGCTATCATTGATATTTAAAATAGCTTGAAATCATACATAAGAAATTAAATGATATTATAAACAGAGTACATTTTACCTTTGAAATGAAAGGTTGTCAGGGCAAACCTGAGACGTTATGGGCCTAATGAAGCCTAATGTATTTTGCGTGTTATTTCAACTGGGCGTGCTCCTGAACCGGGCATACACAAGTATGGGCAATGCAGGGTAGTATGCATTTCTAATGCCCCTCCACTTACAAATGCATTCTTCTCCTGTAACGGGACATTTTCAGCTATGCAAAATTCAGTGAGTGTGTGTCGATGGAATGCGGGTTATACAGAGTAAAGTTGTAAATGTGAATACGCCTGATCCTATGCATTTTTTGCTCTTTTCCATCAAGTATGCAAGTGCACACAGATGATGAGGACTTGTATGAAACCAAGCCTGGGGGCCGAGGGCAAGGCAAAACGCACACAACTCTGCACAAGGTTTATACACATTTATTTCTGTTTATGGAATGCAGGAGCACATGGGGCTGATTTCCGCTCATCACCACATGGGGCTGATTTCCGCTCATCACCTTATTTATTATTTATTTATTACCAGTTATTTATATAGCGCACACATATTCCGCAGCGCTTTACAGAGAATATCTTACCATTCACATCTATCCCTGCCCCAGTGGAGCTTACAATCTATATTCCCTACCACATGCTCGCAAACATACACACTATGGTCAATTTTGTGGGGAGCGAATTAACCTACCAGTATATTTATGGAGTGTGGGAGGAAACCGGAGTACCCGGAGGAAACCCACGCAAGCACAGGGAGAATATACAAACTCCACACAGTTAGGGCCGTAGTGGGAATCGAACCCATGTCCTCAGTGTTGTGAGGCAGTAACGCTAACCATTACACCGTCTGTGCTGACCTTATCAGATCTAAATAATCTAAAACAATGTAGAACTTGTTTTTGAAAAAAATATTACATGTACAATTCTATTGGCGTTTATAGCGGGTGGTTTAAGCGCACCTGTCACCTACATTAAGTCTATCTCCCAACCAGTGGCTTATATATCATGGGTGCAGGGTGTGCAGTGCACACAAGTCCATATGTCCAGGACCGACCACTGTGCCTCCCGTATAGTGCACCGGCTCCCTATGCTTCTCTATAGGTGCCATCTTCTTGGTGATCAATTCAGAAAGATGGTGCTGCACATAAGCTAGCAAAGGGTCCGTCGCACTGTGCCAGAGTCTTTGCGCATGCATCATCTTAGCAATTTTAACACCGGAAAGAAAACCATGGGAGAAGCATAGGAAGCTGGTGCATACACGGGAGGCACATTTTATTAGTTACATTGAAGGAGAGCGGGTGCTACTCAAGCCCCCCCCCCCCCAGTTCTTAATATGCCTCTGCTCCCCAATGTCCTGATTTTGGTGGTACAGTCAAAATTTGTGGACACTGAAAAAGTAGATTGTTCTCAAAAGTGGGTGAGGTTTAAATACAAAAGTGGATGTTTTTGGATGGGGTTTGGGCATATCGGGCATGGTATATTTTGTCTCAATTTTGCTTGTATAAATGTTGGGAGGTATGATTAAGTGGAGGCATCCATTATGTGGCCTCCCCCAATAGTCTATTAATTCAATAGAAACCACTGACATCATTGAGACACCCCATAACCAAATATTCATAAGGTACTGGTTCCTAGTGAATATTTGTTCAGCCCACAAAATGTTGGCGGAATGCAAGTGTACTTAGAACATACCATGGACAACATGCAGAATGGAAAGGGTTTGAATAATTTATGCTCTTTTAATTTGCAGAATAGAACTAGAACACATTATGAAAATACACAACAATTAGTGTGGCTTCTTCCTTTTAATTGGTATTGTATGTAGACATCAGTCTGTAATAATAAATAGATATTTATTGCATATTTATGTTGGTCAGAGCAATGAGGATCTACTGTAAATATTTAGATAAACTAATAACAGTGACATATAAGGGAATTAAAAAAATGCTGACTTCAGGTCAGTTCTGTTTAAAACCAGCTGCATCTAAGCAATTCACATTTTTTTCCACTGTAAAAAGATATTAAAAGCTACTTGCAGAAAACTAATGGTCTGCATTTATAGGCCACCAGTGGCAAATTCACTGTCCACAGTGTAAATAATTAAAACTGATCAAAATTGAGCAATCAATTCTATTCCCCAGTAAACCTGTAAAACCTCACCAACCAATCTTTTTTCATACGGTACTACTGTACACATGGTAGACTTGCTATATAATGCTCTATTGCATATTTATTAATTATTACAATTGCTATATGAAACAGGAATTATGTCTAGTATATTTAAAATGTTTCCAGTAAACTTGATTTTTTTTATGTTCTTGGCGTGCAATGCTTCATTTATTTTTTAACTTAATAAACTTGTTATACTGAAATATTGATTATAACCTTTTCAGTCTCACTATGTTTCAGTTAACATATGAGAAGCAATACACCAGAATCTCACAGCTCTAAAGCATACTGATCAATAATTTAATTGGCTGAACTTTCTGGATTGCCTTAGAGAGTCAGGTTAGTTACTGCTGCATATGAAGAGCTGTAACAAAGCTTCTGTATCATTTCACACACAATACACATTATTATTTTACTATTTATGTCCAGTTTGTAACAGGAGAGGGAGAGACGTCTACTATTATTGGTGTTATAGTGCAGAAATGCAGTAACTTGTAGCAGGCAATCAGCAATTACCTTCAGTCTGGTGTATATGCATGAAAACAACTCCCTAATTTGATATTATGGGATAATGCACTTGTGCGCCATTGTAAATTACTCATCCTTAGGGGACAAATAAATTGGACGCAAGGGTCTCTGTAGTGACCTCAAGTGTTATGATTATGTACAAATAAAGCAATGACAGTAATGAAAAGATTGCTAATTTTTGCGTTTAAAGATCATTACTATTTATACATATATTTAATCATATAAATAATTCATTGGGGTATTTGTAAAAGGCTGTGGCTTCCGTTAACTGGTGTAATCTCACTGATTAAGGGGCATATTCAATTGGGTACGAGATTTTTGCGGCAAAAATTATTGTGCTATGTAAAAAAAAAAAAGGGGTAATCAGTTTGTACCCTAAATTCAGGCAAATTAATATTGGCTAACAAAATAAATATATATATATATGCTGTTCAAAAGACAAATAATTGATTCTTTTAAAATCTTTTAAATGGCTGATTTTTCTTTTTTAAGAATAGTTAAGAGAAATTATAGAAAACATTTTTTTAAATAAATGCTGTAGTTATTGTAAGATTTTTAGTCACTTTAAGCCACTTTAAAAACAATAAAAAAACCCGTAATGTTAAAAACACCTGTCCCATCCATACTACACCCCAACAAATCTGTTCCACATCCTTTAACCCATTATTCAGCTTGATAAAGCCTCCCTGATACGGGAGCAAAACTAGAGGATCGCTCCATGCTGATTTTTAACCCTCTCTATAGGCCTTTGGATTTTTTACAAGGACTCTCCTGGGCCGTTGGATATTTTCAAAGCTGTTCAGCACCGGGGTTATTGTCACCAAACATCCATTCGAGAAAGAGATACTGCAGTGTTGAGCAGAAAAAGAGATATAATCGCTGGGTGATCACTTGTGCAGCAGTCGGACCTGAGGTGTTACCTAACAGCCAGAGCATCTGGTAATTCAAAACAAGCTTCCCCATTAAGCTGGTCTGACTGTACAACTTTTGAGACTTGTGGTTCCATAGAGACAAATACATTTTTCTAACACAGGGCGTCATTCAGACCCGCTCGCGAGCACAGGACGCTCGCAAGCGGGTCGATGTTACCCCAATGCGCATGCGCACGACGGAGGGAGCTCCGTCGTGCGCATGCGCAAGACCCGGACAGCGACAGTCAAGCTGTTGCTCCGGGTCTTGCACCAAAGGGGGCGTGCTGTCGATGGTGAGTGACAGCACGCCCCCTTTGGTGGGAGTGCCGGGGGCGTGGCTGCCAGACGGAGGAGTTCACATGGGAACGCCTACCGTCTGGGTCCGGCCCCACTGACACCACTAGTGATGTCAGTGGGAGTGATTTTGGCTCTGATAGAGCCAAAATCACTCCAGGGCTTGCGGTCACCGAGACCCTACTGCAGGGTCTCGTCGCAAGCCCGATGGTCGTGGTGGTCTTGACCATCGCGACCATCTTTTTGGCCGCTCGCATATGCTGTGGGTGGTCACCCACAGCTATGCGAGCGGCCAGGAGGCCGCTCCATTTTTAGGTAGGAGGGCACTGATTCAGAGCGAGCGCTCTGGTCAGAGCGTCCGGCTCTGAATCAGGCCCACAGTGCCAACTCAAACTTTTGTTGAATATATCCAAAGAGGTTTATTTATTTATTTTTATCAGCATGATGAATTTTCTATAAAGGTGACAATACCATATGTAATTTTTAGGATGTTGATATCCATTGCATTATATTTGATATTTTATCTATAAATTGCTATTTGTAATTTTTTTCATATTTTGAACATGACTTTTGACCCCTCATTACCATACCATATTTTGTCTATAAGCACTGTTCCACATTTCCTTTCTATTTTTTATTTGCAGTTTAGTGGGTGAATTGATTCACTAATTTCCAATTGAAACTAGCTACTATTTCCTATTTAACTATACACATAGGTGGTTTTTTAAATATTTCTATATGGGCTCACTTTTTTGATTAGTGCCAAGGAACCCCTTGTTTTCAAATTAAATTTAAATCCAGCAGCAAAAACAAAGAAACACTGGCACTTTCAGTAACTAAGAGGCATTTGACCCATTGTATTTAATTATATAGTTGATTTTATGATATGTCTTTAAGGGGTCCATTCATCATCATTTAATTAATACAAAAGTAGGTGAATATAAAAATTTTCACCTACTTTTGTAGAAATAAAGGATCAGGTCTATTCATTATAAGGGTAAAGCAGGAGATATCACACCGATCTGTCCCAACGTCTCCATACAGTATTATGGGGACCTAAATTCATTAAGTTCCAAAAATATAAAAAAATTTGGAGATTGACTGTGGGAACATACGCCATCTTCAGGAAGGAGTCCTGGATTGCGAAGAGGGATCCTTTCAGATCCCCCCGCCCCTGCCCTGATCACGACGCCGGGGCTATGTGTGCCTGCGTGAAGTCCAGTTCATGCAAGCATACTAGCACTGCGCAGTCTGACCAGCTGTCACTGCTACGAAAGTAGCAGTGAAGGGGATCGCAGAGACAGATGATTTTTGTATCAGCTGTCTCCGCACCAGAGCAATGTTGAATTGCTCCAGTGACTTTGTATCCACCGATGCTACTCACAGCAAGTTGGATACTTAGTTATCGGGGACAACCGGCCTCCAATAATTAACATAATGAATGGACCCCTTAATGACAAATGATTCCACAGCGTTATTACGTAAATTTGTATTATAGCTTCAAGATAATATATGGTCTCCTGTCATGTAATAATATACACATAAGACACCTGGCAATGGCATTTATAAGTGATTTAATTTGTGAGTTTGTGAACTGTATTATAGAGATGCTGCAGAAAGTCAAATAATTGTCTTAGCATGCCACTTCTACAGTAAGACTACAAATATCACCAATTACTGGAAATCTGGTCATGTAATATGTAAATAGTATCAGTGGTGTAACCAGGGTAGATGGCGTCCAGAGTAAATTTAAAAAAAAAATCACATCTTGAAACCTTTTCTTTAAAATAAACCTACACTGGAAACACAAATTAGGGAAACACGAGAGCAAGGCAAAAGAGTTGTCTCCGATAGATAATGCCATCTCCCAATGGCATTATCCTATAAGTAGCCTATGGGCTACATTTTGCAAAAAATGACTGAGAACCCTCCCAAGCAATGGGCATACAAGAAGTCCCGATAGAGACAGCTGATGTGGTCATTTCACACTGAACATATTGCAGGGACGGGCTCCTGTCCCTGTGGGTGCATATTGATACATTTGTGTAGTATTTTATTACTTATTGCCAAGAATAACGGCCACAAGAAATAACAATTAGCAGGTTTGAAACTTGATAATTGATAAATATGCTCCTTAATCTCAATCAGACTTTCGGACCAGACTTGCTTAAGCAAAACAGAAAATCAGATTTCTCTGCTAATCTCCAGCTACAGTGTTAATAGACAGGAAAACTGTGAATTAACTAGTTTATGATGTTGCCTCATGTGACATCATAAGATAGAACAAAACTTTGAAGGTTTTGAATGAGAGCCTTTGCTCTCTACTGCATGTGAACCATCTATCAGATTATCGTTGGAAAAATGGCAGCGCAGTCCCAGAACACTTATAATGGGGTTTGCCAAACAGACAATGGCCCCATGCTTGCTACATGATGGGGGACCTGCCGTACATGGGCCCCCTCCATAGGCAAATGCAGGGGGGGTTTCCGTCTGCCTGGAAACCTCCCTCCCAGCCCACACCATGACCACAATAGAAATAGTAATAGAATAGAATTTTACTAGAGCTGCATGTTCTTTTCAGTATCACAAATGAAATAATTAGCACCACCTGTGGATCTTCTAACTTGTATAAGCCAGTAATAAATAACCTGTGCACCAAATAGGATATCTGGAAAACATTCACTGTTAGGGATGTGCTGCTATAGAGCAAAATATGTACATATTTGTCCATGGCAGTGCTAGGTTCTCCCCTAGGCTCCCGGATTTGCTCCAATGCCCTGGAATGGTGCTCACATCTGAAAAAAAACATTCTGCTCAGAAAGGATGGCCCTACTGCCACATTTAATGGCTTACTGTGATCGCTGGTCCTGTATATGCTGGAATTATGACACACAATACACTTCGTATGATGCTTATTAAAGCTGGTTAAGTGCTAATTCTACCCTCTTCATGGACTGGCCACACTCACTCTATAATCAGGCATTTGGAAACCCCCCTCTAGAAATCCTGCGTTTGCCACTGCCCTCATCAATGAAAACACCCCGTATGGAGGAACGAGTAATACATTTCCACTCACCATGTTTGCATTCACTCAGTCACTTTGTGTGTGTGTCACACCCTTCCCTCTTAAATGCTCCAAACTCTTTGCTTCAAAAAGCACTGCACCAGATCTCAAAAAGCAGTCGGGGTGCCTTCTGTCAAAATGCCTACAGCGGCATCCCGATGCTTGGTAACTCTAACCCTCCCCATTAGTGCCTAACCCTAACTTCCCCCCCCAAAGCCTAACCCTAAGCCCCCGTGGTGCCGAAACCTAACCCTCTCCCCCCCCTGCTGCTAACAGGTAAGGCGCCCCACTATATCTACAATGTCGGGATTCCGGCATCGGTATCTGAAACTGCTGTCGGCATTTCGACGCCTATGTTTACTCCCCGGGTCGGGATTTCAATGCTTTGATTTCAACAACCGGCATCCCGTCCGCCGGCAAACTGACTGTATCCTCCTCATGAATATTAGTAAGGGAGTGCTGCTCACTGATCCCTAGTTGGTTCAACCTACAAAATGGCTGCCTTAAATTGTGTAGACAACAGATACTTTCTAATTATCTGCTGCTGTGGATTTCAGAAGGCCTATGGCAATTTTAGTGTTAGTTTATTGTCGCAGCAGAGTCTTGTGCAGTGTGCAATTGTAATGATTACCAACTAAAACCACACAGCTGCTACATTTTCACCTAATCAAACAATCGTGAACATTAATGTCCTGCCAGGCATAAATCTCTCTACCTGTCAGAACAGAGATGTTTCTATTCAAGAAAAACAGATCATCTCTTGGTGAAAAGAACCAATTTCTTCAGCTGAGGAGTACAGATGATGATGTCTGAATAATTACTTAACTGTGTAAAGCAATAAGAACAGAGCAGGTTTGGAACAAAGACATTCCTTAGAGTTTTCTAGAACTGACTGTAAAACTGTACATTCTCAGATAATAATCAGATTCTGTCAAATATATTCAACTCTTAAGTTTTTCAATGTAACAAGTGACGACAAGTGATGACAATGGAAGATATACTGCAAATATAATGTCAAGTAGCGAGGCACTGTTACAAATGATATGGTTAACAGCTGCATCCCATAAAAATGATGTACAATATAGACACAAAGTAATTATCATACCTGCCCAGTTTGATGGATGTGAGTATTGCTTACTGCTCTGCACTGTTTTCATTGCCTCTGAGAGCGATGCACTTGCTTTCATTCCATTTAGGAGCGACGAGTAAAAAGCATGAACAAACATTTTTGAAGCTGACACAGGAACAGGCCAAAGAGAAACCAGCACACACTGTGCCCCAGCTGCCAAGAAGGCTCGAGTTAGACCAATAACTCCATCTGCTGTAACTTTGTTGCTGGATTCCTGGTAAGATCCAAGAACCACTAATTTAACAGGTAGCCGGAGATCCAGGACATCTGCGGCTGTCAGGAGGAATTCCTGGAGAGGCGGACAGTCTGATATGCTTTCTACGTCGCTGGCATCGTCTTGCATTTGTAAAGACTCAGGAATGGTATAGGTATTTCCAAAGGTGCTTTTGTTTGTTCCAGAGCTATTCTCACTGTTTGGGGTTAGTATTAGAGCTGCAAGTTTCCAGGAGATATGGGTGGCAAAGTGGACGCATTCAGCCTGTGTGAGCGCACTCATAACCTTGTCTTTTGTAGCTGAATTGCCAACAAGAGGTTGACATCCTAACAATTCCGACACCATGTAGGCTTCTTCTTCTGCTGAGGGCATTGGACCCCAGAGCCATCTGTCCATCACTGATGGTGGAAGTTTAGGATTTCCTATAACAGCAGCCATCGAGGTAGAATTTGAATATAATAGAGCATTCTTCCGCAAGTGAGCCTATGAAATAAGTATACACCATTATAAAGATTGGGCACTTCCTTTTATTCTCTAAACACTTCTATAATTATACCAAAATGTCTTGTTGCTGTGGGTTACAACACCTTTTCTCTGTGCATGACTTTTTCCTTAAATCTAGCGATGGATAAGAATTTTACTTCTGCTATAGAGAGCGTATGCACACTTGATACAGTATTTTAGAATGTTCTTTCAAAAGTTATAAATGTGTCTTAAATTTCACTCTGATTTATTTCATATATAAATATAAGACAAATGTAACAGATCAAAGCCATACAGTTATATTTGCCATGCGAGAAAAGTGTGAATATCCCTCTACTTTTAGGATATTAGCATTTGAAAGAAAATGGAGGCAATCAGGAGAAATGCATCTAACAGGAAAAAAAACAGCCATCAACAATTTGTTGTGAACAGAGATGAAATAATGTACTTCCCTCTTACCTTGGAATTGATGTTCAGAGATCGGATGGAAGGGACAGCAATCAGACTGAAGCGTTCATAAAGATACTCATTTGATGAGCTTCCTTTTAAGAGAGCAAATGGAATGAGGTACAGTTCTCCCTCTAAGACCAGCACCAGCTGCCGGTGCCTACCCACAGGACCACTGGAATGCATAAGACCCTGGAGATAAGAGATATGAAAATATTAGTTGTAACATTTATAGAACAGATGCTGTTTCTATATAGTGACAAAGTGGTTTTATGGTTTACTGAGAGAATGTTTAAAATACCTGCTACATAACATTGAAACGTGTGAACATATCAGGGCTACTAGTAAAGTGTAATGAGACATAACTGTAATAGAAAATGGAGTCATTTATAAATGATGTAACTGTCACTGTAAACGTCTCAAACAAGTCTTCATTTTACTCCAGCAGTTATTATGCAGGTCCATATGAACTATAATAAGGCGTGCACACTATTTTCATATTACTCCCTATTTCTAGATTTATAAGAGTTGTCCCTTCAAATCAGGGGTGTAACTAGAACTTTGTGGGCCCCATAGCAAAATTTATAAGGGACCCCCAACTCAGGTCTCCACCAGAGTGGTTATGGCTTGTGCCGAACAAGAGGCGTGGTTAGTGTTGCCTACCACTTTAACACATCAACATGCACAGTCTATCATTTTCACATACCTTCATCTCCCATCATAGTCATTACCCCATATTATCATATCCAGCAACCTTTTACAATGACATTACCCAAATTAATAACTGCAAATTTTTATTTTCAAAAAGGATGTAATTCTTAACAAAATTTCCATAAAACGTTTGAAAATGCAGATGTTGGATGTAGAATCCACTACCGATTCTGCAAAATCTAAATGGTGTCCTCAACATTGTTGAATCTTTTTTAACAGGCAATCTCAGGCAATCTGCAAATTGCTTTTTTGACTTGGAGAAGGGGGGTGTCACTGTCAGCGGGACTGTGCGGCTATAATACAGAGAGGGAGGGGGGTCACCATTAGCAGACACAGTGGCTATGACTCAGAGGGAGAGGGCGGGTCACCGTCAGCGGGCACAGTGGCTATGAAGGGGAGGGGGGCTCACCGTCAGTGAGCACAGTGGCTATGACTCGGAGAGGTTCAGGGGGGGTCAGCAGGCATAGTGGCTATGACTCGGAGGAGGGTCACCATCAGCTGGAGCTTGGGGGGAAGGGGGGCCTCACCATCAGCAGGACTCTACTGCACAGCTGTATCCATCCATCAGCCGCGCCGCTACCCTGCAGCTATGAGTTTCAGATTCGCTGGCTGATGATATCATCATCTCACAAGTCTCTCTCCAACAAGCGGCTCTGTACAGTCCCCTACCTCCCCCACCCAGAAGAAAACCCCCAGGCCCGGGTGAACTCGGCGCAGGGAGCATGGCAGTACTAATAAAAAAATAAATCAAAATAATTAAAACGGAGCAGGGGTGTTGCTTGCTGGGCATTCAGACCTTGCAAGCGGCCGGGCCCCATATCAGCTACATCCCCTGCACCCTCTATAGTTATACCACCAGTTCAAATTGACTTGTAATCACTGGAAATGCTCCTATGTCAAGGACCAATATATATTGTAAGATGCAATACTTGTTAATATGCAATTCAGCTGCTCAGTACACTCTAGTAACATAAGAATATAGATTTTATAAACATAGGTGCAATATTACGTAGCAGAGGTTAATTTAATACCTTATTGTACTGACCTAAAAGTTGGTGATATGCACTTTCAAACCAATGTGGCCTTGAAAATAGACCTGATAACCAATTAACTAGTGTGGAGGCAGAATGTAGAATATATAAGACTGAGAGAAGGCTGCCCATCAGCCTGGAAAAGGGTTAAACCCTGAGGCTGAGATAGTTTGGTCTGATGACATCACCTGCATCAAGTATCAGGCCAATAAGGGGTAGTTGGGAGGAGTATCAGAGCTAGGTTATAGGGCTAATCACATCTACTATCAGACTCTTTTCTGCTGATCTTACAGCCCATACGCCCTCTAATTTTGGGCCTGATTCAGAGTTGTACATTATTGCCCAGTCGCAGGGAAGCGGCTGTGCAATACCGTACAATATGCTAATGCAGCAGGAAGCGACTGGTGTTAATAGATGCCTACTGACAGACAGCATCACTGTTCCAAATGCTGCGTCCCATTATGCAGCATCGGATCATCTGAGAGACCATCGGCCATCTGAGTAACACTGAGGTTACTCAGATTGACCCTTGCAGCTCAATAGCCAAGGCCAGGAAGTCTGCATCGGAAGACGCAGACCCTGGCCTCGGCACTCACAGAAAATGGGGGCAACATGCCCCTGTTTTCTGGAATGGAAACCGGTCCCACCCCCTGCCCAAGAGACCTTGCAATAGAACACCCGCGCATGCGCAGCACAGATCTTATGCATGCGCCGATCTTCTAACATCGGAGTAGTATGCAAAGCATCGGGTTTGTGTGCTACTCTGAATCAGGCTCTTTGTTTTATTGTTAATGTTGAATAGTTGGCAGGTAAATGGCAGCCTTTTGGTTGGGTCCTTTCTCCACCAGCTGAGAGTGTGGTTGATACCTCCCCTGGTTGATACCTCCCAGCCACAACGATCATCTGTATTACCCAGACAAGGTGATACGATGAAGCAGGAGTGCAGGAAGCCAAGTTAATTGCCAGCTTTGGGCAGGGTTATCAATCCCCCCGATTGTCCCCGATGGGGACAAGGACGGTGGGGCACCTATTAATCTTAGACCTTTTTAACTTGATACCCCCCAACATATGTGAAGAAGGTGTTGAGGTTGTTCTGCATAATGCACCTGCAGGGCATTGTACTTTGTGCCCTAAGTCACACTGGTCTGGCTGCACTATTACATCACCATAAATTAAGATATGTTATCAATAAATATGATCAAATGTAATCTCAATCCATGTCTCTGGATATTAAGTTATGTTATATAAGTTCCTTATAATGTCTATGGGCAGTAGGAAGTCATCAGCTGTTAAGGTATTTATAAGAAAGCAGCGATGAACAGGTGGGTATACAAATATTTGCACACATAAATGCACAGGCATTAAACTTTATATACAGCAACTATGAAACAACAATCTTTATTCATGTAGTGTGTTGGATTTGCAAGCTATATCTATGTACAGTAGTAATTGGATCTTATATCCACAGTAATGTGTTTAATATTGTAGCTGATATCCTCTCGCATATTCAGTTCTATATAAGCATGACATGATAGTCTCACACATCATGTTTAGTGCAGTGCTGATGCTTCCCCAAGAATTGTACATAATTTACTGGAATCTCCTACTTGTGCTCATTTTGCATCTTGAACTCACATCAGTGTATGTGCTAGGGAAAGAGATTTAGGGTCAGCCAGACTGACGTTAAGCTGCCTCAGGAGACTTCATCAGAAACCTCTCCACTCCATTCTGACAAATTGTTTACAAAAACCAATGATTCCTTTAGGGAAGCATCCACAGACCACAGCCTATGGAGAACTTGTCTGCATTCTCTGAAGCTAAATTTACCAGCATTTGTTCAATCTCTCCCTTCCCTGCA
The DNA here is from genome assembly GCA_031769625.1 of Taudactylus pleione. NCBI lineage: Eukaryota > Metazoa > Chordata > Amphibia > Anura > Myobatrachidae > Taudactylus > Taudactylus pleione. Next base: position 5,882,568 of record JAUIMM010000061.1, on the reverse strand, counting down.
CAGTATGAGCTGACAAGAAGTATCTTCCCCACTACTGGGAAGTGTTCTCCAGAAATATTTTCCTTCTATATTACGTTTGACTTAGTGCTCTCAAAGCAGTAGCTCCAGGTAACTTTTAGCTGCGACTGTAAGTCATAGTGACATGTGCCTACCCACAGTTCCAATTTAGAAGAAACCCCTGAGGTTTGTTGTTATGGTTTATGGACGCTGCATGCAAGAGGAGCGCAAATGAAATCAAAATAACATTTGCATTTTCATACCATTTACAGTCATTAAGTAAAATGTAATCCCCAAAACAAAGGCTGTACAAATATATTAATATTAATGATAAGGGAGAGCATTGTGTGCCTGATGTTTACAAATGATATAAATGTGTATATTCATGTAAATAGAAAGTCAGGTTTATAGTATTACAACAAGCAAGTGAGCTGATGAAGTGAACATGCATATTACATGAATGTTGTACTGTTACAACATCCATTTACAAAAACAAGAGACATATAATGAAGGAACTGTGATATGTATTATGTATAGGCATCATGATTACTGCATGAGTTATCATGTCCATGTAATTCCGGTATTAGCTTCTTTTTTTTCTTTTTTTTAACCAAGTATTTTCCATTAAAAATGGAAAAAAAATAAATTCCTCCAGTGAAGGAGCCACAGGCCATGGTCAGACTGAGCAATATATAGAAATACCGGTGCTTGTGTTGTACAAAATATATAATACTAGAATTCAACTGAATTCTAACATTTTATCCAACCTTTGATCAGGTAACAAACCAATTGTGGATGCATATATATCAACGCTTAGAAGATCTATTTATCATTGCTGGCAGTGTAGCTATAAGAAATTACTTTACTGGGCTATTCAACAAAAACCTTTTGCCAAAATACTGTAGCAGCTCCGATAGGAGCATTCACTGGCAAAGATGTTGCGGGAAAGTGACAGATATTACTATCATGCTACCGCCGACTAGAGCACCTAATGGCAGCAAACGTGCATAAGAAAACTGTGATCACCAGGAAGGGAGGAGCATGGAGGCTACTGTGAATGCATAAGAAGATCCCTCACCAGTGATGCTGTCTCTACACGGGTATTTGCTTATAACCCCTAGCTAAGATTAGCTAAGCTTTTCTGACCTTGGTGTACTGGGACAGACTGCATTACCCATTGTGAATAATGAAGACTGTGGTCTATATCGTAAAGCTGGGTACACACTTCACGACTGTGTACCCAGTGATGCGACCTACGACCCCAGCGCAGATGGGCCAACATATTGAGCGGTTCGTACACACTGGACTATTTACGCTTGACTGCCCGATATGCCGGCCCCCGCTGCATAGCACTGCATGGAGCTGCATGGAGGAGAGCGCTGTACAAGATGTAGTGTGTATACACTGCACAATATTAATGATTTGTCGTTCTGATGCGTCGGAATTGGCCAAATCATTAGCAATATCGTGTAGTGTGTAGAGGCCTTTAGTCTGCCTAATGGCAGACTAAAATAAACACGTTGTAAATAAAAACATTGATGTTTGTATCACAACTTGGGAGTGCTGTTTTCTATATCTTAGGCTGCATCTACTATATCCTGGCACCCTTGATAAAACATTGGACACTGGAGTGCCCATTTCCTCTATATGTGGATAATGAGCACAGGATCTGTACTGCACATGTGCCGATCAGTGTCTGTGAGATCAGCCACCATTTGGGGACGGGGTGGCGACCGTTTTACATTTCCATTTTGTAGATGTGCCGCGGCAAGGGTCTGCGTCTTTCAACATAGCTTTCCTCGCCCTGGCAGAGGTGTTTAGGCGTCCGCTCTGAGTAAGCTTAGGCTTACTCAGATGGCCAATGGCTGCCCAATGGTCTTCGGAAGCAACACTCAGATCTGCAATGCCGGCAGAGGGCGTCTTTAGACTTCAGACGCCTCCTGCTGCATTAGCATACAACTCTGCGTCAGGCCAAGTTTCTACTAAGCTTTGTAGAACAATTTTGGAAAACCTTCATGAAGGCCACTTTGGCTCAGTGAAAGTGAAACTTTAGCTAGAAGATTTGTTCAGAAGTTCAGGTAGGCTATCACGGCCATGATTCACAAGCAGATTACTCTACAACACAAAATCATCAATCTTTGTTTGCTTATCGAAATGATAAATATGGTACAAGAGGGCGAAAAACATCAATTACATTCGCGTCACTGATCACCAAATTTTTTTATTTTTGTTATAACTAATTTCATTAAACCAAATAACTAAAATATAATTTTTAACTGAGTTGCTTTTTTGTATTTTTTTTTTCATCGTCACCAAACCTGTAATTGTAGAAAGTAATTTTTATCTGCATCCTATATCCTGTCCTTGTAAATTATTCACTAACTAATTAATTCCTACATGGAATATTTTGCTGACTGAAGTATGTGAAATTGTAGCATTAAATATATTGTTGGATTCTCTATAAACATCACCATTCTATACTTTAATCATTTTTTTTACCATGAGAAGTCCTGCAAGGTTGTAATATTTGAGGAGCGAGTCTTCATAAAATATATTTATTTTGTTTTCATTATAGATACAACCTTGGCTAAAAATGTAGCTGTAAATATAAATATATTGCTTAAAAGTGAATTTACATAAAATCACCATTCGGTAGGGGTTAACAGCCACAATTTTTGGTCTATGGGACTGCAGAATATCAGCGCATAATGTCATAGACAACCAATGACGTTATGTCATAGGCTGCCAAGACTTTAAAACTGTACTAGGATTGCAAAAGCCATCATGTACTATAAGTCTCTACTGAACTTTACATTTTACTTGTGTTTAGCCAAAGTCAAATAAGTATGCTTGTATATACTCAATAACTCCTAAAACACCCCTGTTTTTTTATGCAGATGTACAACAGAATCAGTGCAGGGGGGCAGTCAGGTCATAAAATTAAGGTAGTGACTAAACAGAGTACCTTCCACTGTCCTTCACCCATCTGAAATTCCTCTGGGAGCACAATTCATGAGCAGATTTAACACAGAAGTTGTTACATGGAGGACCTCACCATTCGGCAAGTTTAGGGAAGTAGGGGGTTTGTGTAAAAGATGCAAGGTTTTTGCAGTATAGCAGGTCTGTACATGATTTGCATCATTGCTGGGCCATGAAGTAATTCTGAGTTATCAGGAAAGTTGACAAAATTTGGGAGGGGGGACTACTCTTCTGGGAATATGGGACAACTCTACAAAACTCAGGAGTTTCCTTGATATTCCAGTATAGTAGACAAGTATGCTTCCATATTGTTTATTATATGTTTTACCTATATTGGATGTAGACAAAAGGTCGACAATCACAATTTCAACATTTATAATGTAGACACCAATATTTCGACAATGTCGATACTTATGATGTTAACATTGTTAAAATGCCGACAGGATTTGGAATGTTGTCATTGTCAGAATGTCGACATTAGGGATAGGCTATGGGTGTGAGGTTAGGGTTAGGCTGCAGGAGGGGGAGGTTAGGAACTAGAGGCAGGGTTAGAGGTAGGGATTAAGTATAGGGGAGACTTACCTACTAGAACACCGGAGGAAAATAGCTCTGACCTGGAAGTTATAGTCACATGACCACCAGGAACCGAAAGTTGCGCTGGAGCCATCAGGAGAAGGTAAGTCACCGCTGGGCCACCAGGGATGATATGTTGACATGATGAATGTTGGCATATCATACCACACCCAACATATACCCATTACATATATATGAAGGAGACAGAAATATGCAGGACATGCAACCTATTAATTTACTAGGACCATTGGCAAAAAAATGTTGCCGGTTCCTAGTGAGTAGTGTCTACATACATATCTTCTCAGCCCACAACATGATTGCTCGCACTATGTATATGGGATAAAGTAGACCTTATATTTTTAACTTCTTACATATCTTTGCTTTTTGGTCTGCTAGATAGCTGGTTTTGTTTTTCTATCTGCTATAAAAAAAACCCATACATAATTTGATCCTGCGACCAAAGTTATAGCCAGGGAAGCCTTATGCCTATCAAAAGCACATTTGAATGGTCAGACATTCTGCGTTTTGAAGACCATAAACATGATCTGTTTATAACGATATGACCAGTTCAGAATTAAAGAAATTACTGTTTGGCAATAAGCTAAACTCAGATGGAATCAGCCAGAGCCTGGGGCAAGCTCCCTGCATAATACAGAGGTTTATTGTGAGAATGATGTAGAATCCTTGACTTGTATTGTCTTAATTTGTTTTTATTTGTTTATTTTATAACCACATGAGACATAAATAATTTTCAACTCATATCCCACAGACAAACATATATTTTTTCTTCTTTAGATGTGGTAAGCTTTGCAAATAAAACTATTTTATGCTTGAGGGATGAAATGCAATTTGATTTAATTTTTGGTGATGTTATGCTTTGTGATGTTGTGCTTCTTAAAGATACAGACAGTGAGAGTTTTGCTTTGTTTATGACAGCAATGGACACATTGCTTAGAGGAACCATAGCTTAGCTGAGGAACCATAGCTTAGCTATCACCCAAGGCAAAAATAAAATCAACAACTGGTATAATGCCAAGGGTACAATTCCATTTTTATTGTTCAGTGTTTGCATATTAAACCTGCTGTTTAAGTAATATTAACACCAATACTTGATTCTTTTGAGCTAAAAATAAGAACTTTAATACAGTATGTAGGATGTTTTACATCATTAATTTACTGAATATAATTGTTTCATTTTAAGATATTGATCTTTTGGTCTCTTCTTTGTTTAAATGTGCAAACGATGTAAAAGAACACTATTTTGATCACTACCATTACCTGAACTAAAAAAAATAGATCTCCATTGTGGCTGTGCAGGCAATTCCACCACATAAACAAAACACTATTATACGTTTGGGTATGCTCACATGGGAAGCTTAAAATATGGCATAAGTAATGATATTCAGTCCTACATTAATCTACTCATCTGTTATAGATATAGCATTTATAGAGGGGATTAATAGTGAAAACAATGTTTAGTAATTCGAGTAAAAGTTTCTTCATATAATGTATATATGAAGTAGTGACCCTTGCTGTCAAATCCAAGGGCCACTACTCTCTGCTCATTCTCCTCAACCTCTCTGCTGCTTTTGACACTGTGGACCACCCTCCCCTCCTGCAAATCCTTCACTCCCTTAGTCTACGTGATACTGACAGTCCAACAGTAGGTGTCCCTCAAGGTTCTTTTCTTGGATCTCTCCTATTTTCCCTTTATACATCCTTTTTAGGAGAGCTCATCAGCTCTTTTGACCTCCAATACTATCACTATGCTGATGACACTCAGATCTACCTTACTTCCCCGTAACCCTACACACATGATTCTCAATTTTCACCATACCTAAGAAGCACGGTTTATCACTTTCTCAACAACACGTTCTCCTGACCTTTCTTCTATTGTATCTCCATCTGTCTCTCTGCTATATCTTCCTGAATGTCCCAGCGCTTTCCTAAAGTTAACATGTCTAAGACTGAGCTCATCATCTTCCCACCCTCCCACATGACATCACGTTCCACAATTTCATTATCTATTGACAGCATAACTATCCCCTCCAGCCCCCAAGTGCACAGTCTTGGAGTTATCCTTGCCTCCTCCCTCTCCTTTAAGCAACACGTTCAGTACCTCTTGCAGTCCTGCCGTTTCCATCTCATAAATATTTCCAGGATCAGACCCTTTCTCATCCTGGATGCTACTAAGACCCTTATCCACTCACTGGTCTTTTGCAACCTCCTCTTATCTGGCCTCCCACCTCTCTCTACTCCAATCTGTTCTCAATGCTGCTGCCCAGCTCATCTTCCTCTCCAAACGTACTACAACTGTCTCCCCTCTTCTACAAGCCCTACGCTGGTTCCCCTTGATAACATAATTCAACCTTCCCACACTTACTTACAAAGCCCTCACCCAATCCTTTCCTATTTATCTATCTGATCTTAACTTCCTTCAGACTCGCGTCCACTATACTCCTCAATTGAATGCCGCTTCTCCTGCCAGCTGATTATTTCCTCCCACTCCCGCCTCCAAGATGTTGCTCGTGATGCTCTACCACTGGAATACTCTCCCACTCCCTATCCAACTCTCCCTCTCTCTTCAAATGGGCTCTCAAGACCCACTTCTTCACCAAAGCCATCCTGTAATCTTCTTAACCCACTCCGACATGCTCAATGTCTACCCCATCTGTGTCACCCGTCTGTCTGCTCCTCCCCTTTAGAATGTAAGTTCTTATGAGCCGGGCCCTCTTCCCTCATGTAATATTCCTTCTCTTACTTATACTATCATCTACTCCATACTCCCTACATTGGCACCTAACCCTTGGTTACTGCCACCCTGCTGCTTATTTGAGTGTTACGCCCACTGATGCAGTAATGTCTATTAACCATATACTTGTCATGCATTCTCTTGTACTGTACTGTACTGTCTTGTACTGTAAGTCCCTGTTTTGTTAGGAGCAGTATGATATATATATAAAATATTTACAAGATAATTCCATCTTTAGATATTATCTGTCTCAATGCTAATACAGTATATGTTCAAGAACTGTGTCCACCTCTGTATCCAAGTAGCTATTTTCTAGCTGCAGTATGCAGTTACATCTGTGGCAATGATTCTGACAATAAATTACAACTTTGATAATCAAGTGCAAAAAATCAATGTAATAGCAGTACTAAATTGTATCTACCTCTCACCTGGGACATCCTCACCAAACTGCGTATCTGCATCAGCTAGTGTAGAAATCTTGCATAGCCAGAAAGCTGTAGACAAGGTAATACAAAATGGAATTTGAAATGGGAGGGAGTCAGACATCCAGTCATAAAGCTGCAAGGCTGTGTCCGTCACCCAGAGCAGCCAATTGCTACTCAGAAACCAAGGTATTGCTGAATCGTCAAAAGAACAACATAGAGGTACTATATCTATTGACAAATGGCCCAATATGTTTGTAGAGACTACTGTTGTACTATGTTATATTGGCAAATATATATGCTTAGACACAAAATAAATCATGGAAGCAGGGCCGATGCAAGGTGTCTGTGCGCCCTAGACAACATTTCATCCATCGCCCCTGCTCCTTCCAATACTCTGCCAAACTTTAATGTTGCCAATTTATAATATACCACACAGCTGTGTCCCAAACTCATAATATACTATATAGAAATGTCCCAACTAATATGCCACACAGCAGAACCCCCAAATCATAATGTGTTTCATAACACTGCCCCCAATTCATAATATGCCACATATCTGTTCCACAAATTCATTTTATGCTACACAGATGTATCCCCAATTCATAATTATGCTATACATCAATGCCCCAATACATAACCACACAGTTGTGCACAAAATGTATTGTATGCCACATAGTTATGAATTTTGCTATACAATGCCCCTAATACATTTGCCACACATGTGCCCCAAATTCTTTATATGCCATACAGCTGCACCCCCAATACATTATGCCACAGATCCATACCCCAATATATATTTATGTCACACATCTGTGCCCCATTTTATGTAAGCACCAGAGCCGTAGCTAGACATTTTGGTGCCCTTTGCCAGAAAAAGCTTTGGTGCCCAATCGTAAACAGGGACAGTACACGCTGCATGCGCGTGGGCCAAAAAAAGGGCATGGTCTCATAGGGAAAGGGCATGGCCACACCATAGTACCCCAATTCACATTACGCCACACAGTAATGCCCCTTATTTACATTACACTACATACCTGTAGTAGTGTCCCTTACACACATTACACTAAATTTTAGTAGTGCTCCTTACACATTACACCACATAGTAGTAATGCCACTTACACATTGTGCCACACAGTACAAATTCCTCAATTGCACATTATGCCACACAGTACTACTTCCCCCCTCCTCCCTCACATATTATGCCACACAGTACAACTTCCCCCCTCCTTCCTTACACATTATGCCACACAATACAACTCTACCCCTCCTCCCTTACACTTTATGCCACACAGTACAACTCTCCCCCTACTCCCTTATATATTATGCCACGGCACTTCCCCACCTCCCGCCCCTGTCTGTAACAGTGTTAACAATACAGTGGATCAGACCTCATATGGCAGATTCTGTCACTGTCCAGTATCCTGGTGTCCACACAGCATAGCCGTAGCATGTGGCTCCCTGCCTGTCCCACCCAACAGCAGCAGCTCCTCCACAGAAAGACTGTCATTATGTAATGATGTCTCTCCAATCCCAATAGATACAGGGCTTGTTGCACTTGCTGGGACTCGGGAGGCAGCGCCGGAGAGTCAGACTGAGTGAGTCACACTCTGTCACATGTAGGGGTGGAACCAGAGGCTGCGGCTGTTAACTGTCCTCCTGCTGGGCTCTACGGCCACACATCATGCTTTAAGCAGCGGCCACCCAGCGTAAGCATAGAGACTTGACAGAAAATTAGGTGGGCGGCCGGTGTTCCGCCATCAGGGCAGTTGTACTGTCCGGTGGCACTGGTCACACCACCCTAGCTAGGCCCCTGGTCAGCACCCATTACCGCCTCCCCCACACACACACACACCTGCATTAGCCTTGGTCATCAGTAGACCTAGCCGGGACTGAAAGAGACATCATTCTTTTTTTGTGGACTCAGCGGTGCACTCCAGTGGCCGTCGTCCCTAGGCAGCCGCCTATACCTGCCTAATGGTAGAACCGACCGTGCATGGAAGCCATTTGATTGAAAGTGGAATTATCAATTAAAGAATGCAAGTGCTATAAAAAATGTAACACATACACCTAGACTCAATATGCCATACGTCACAACAAGCCTGGCGCGACTGAGCTGTTCAGAGAGGTGTAGAGCAGCTTCTTTTTCTTAAAATCTTCGTAATTTTTCGCATCACAGATGCAGCGATGCACTACTCAAAGTGTACTACAGACGCCGGGCTGCGACTTTAACCGCACAGGAATTAGTTTCAAACATGTACATGGTCATAGATGAAGCACAACAGAACTGCAATCTACCAAAGTAGTTTTGTCGCTTCCAGTTTTTTTATTTGTGCGAATAAGAAGCACATTTTGAACAAAAAAGACACATGGAGCGGCTGAATCGCCCAGGACCAGGCGCGCGGCTGAATCGTCCAGGACCAAGCGTGCAAAGAGGGGCTGTTTGGCATGATTGTAGCCACAGTATATGAGGACACATCGGTATTCACTCTTGTCTTCATAAATTAGTACAGCAAAATTTTAGGATTTATAGCTGCATTCTCCAGACAGGATTTTATGAAGCGCTGGCATATCTGTCACATATGTCTATATTGAAATAATGCAGTTAGAAAACACACATAAACTAATGATAATACTGCTGTAGTCACAATACCTTTTTTTAGTAAAAATAAAAGTACATGTCTTTGTAAAGTCTTATTCTAGGCTGAAGGAGACAATGCGCGGGCTGGGCACAAAAGAGAATATACTTTTCTTGCCAAGCTGTCCGTTATTCAGTAATAGGCATCGCTTTTAATGCTACCGATACATTTTCAATCAAGTCATAAAGCAGTGTGAAATTAAATAAGGTGTATTCTTCTGGAAAAAAAAATTCATAAAATAGTCTCAGGTGCTATAGAAGGAATAAAATAATTATACAAAGAATTTTGAAATTACAATTATATGAGACAAATGCACCAAGCTGCTGTAATAAATGGTTGCTGACCAAAAAAACTAAAGTGAATGATGTAGGAAAAACAGCGCTATAGTAGTATATAAGCATCTCTAATAAATAAAATATAATAAATAAATATAAAAAATTATATATAATGCAAATGTGCCAACTTGAGAATTTTGTAAACATCCAATGCAACAATAATTAATAATAATCAATATAAAATTGCTACTGAACAAGTAGACTAAATACTAGCAATATAAACACACTGATACATCTGTAGAAGACAATACCCCATTAATAAACAATTTGTTAATCCATAAGTGGTTGCTCTTCACTTAAACCAGATTTTCCTTTTAAATACATAGACCCCTAAAATCTAAATCTATTTTTTTAATATTTATTATTATTTCTTATATTTGATTTATTAGCGACGCTTATACAATATACTCCTATAGCGCTGTTTTTCCTACATCATTCACTTTAGTATTCTTCTGTAAAGCGCTGCGGATCACTCCTCTGAGCACTGGTTTTAGTATCAAGAATAGAAAACTAATTCCAGCATAATATTATACAACTTCAAATGCTTCCCCATAAAGCTGAAATATATTTTAAAAGCTTTCTCATCTGAAGCATATGGTAAAGTAACCTTGTACAAAAAGTGCTGTAAACATATGTAGTTATAATTTTAAGTGGTACGAATTTAATGTGGTCTTATGCTTAGTATATTTTGAAGTAAAAAAAAATAAAAATAATTCACACTCGCTTCCGAGCCTGCGGTCAATACAATGAAAGCCAGACAAGAACCTGTCGTTGTAATTTATGATCACTTTACAGATGTAAATGACACAGAGGGATGAAAGGGAAGCTCACCGGACACAGAGTGTGCTTGTAAGCCTGCTAGATGGAGCTACACATGTACAGTAGCATTGAGCAGTACGGCAGATTTTGGCCACAACATTTCAAGACACAATTTATATCTCTACAGCTCCTTGAATTACTGTGGGATATTGATCCAGGTTGATAACACAAATATTGGATGTGGGAAGCAATCTGTTTTCTTTCCCTTGTGAAACATAAATGGTAAATGTTGCACACTGGGGTGTACATCACAATCAATGTACACATCACAATCAATGTAAACATCTAACCCATACTTGCCTACTTTTGAAAAAGCATTTCAGGGAGATTATGATAACACCTATGAGCATGGTGGTAGAGTGGGCGTGTACTGCTACATCTGAGGGGCGTGTCCTAAAATTGACTTACATCCAAATGTAAACGAGCCCCAAAGCAGTTAGTAAGATCTACTTGTACACTGATACTTTTCAGAAAATGCAAGTAGCCATAGGGATCATTGTGCCTTGTAACCAATGTAGGGAAATGATACTAATCATCCCATTTGAATGTATATATCTGGTTTTTTTTTATACAACAGCTTCATAATGGGGGTAAGGTGGAATCAGGGAGACTGACAGACTTTTCAGGGAGACAGGGAGATTGCTACTATTTCAGGGAATCTCCCTGACAATGAGGGAGAGTTGGCATGTATGATAACCAACTCTGCCCAGTATTGCATTGCTTCCAAAACAAACAGGTGGTTAGTACTAAAGCAATTATGAATTAGCATAAAAAAGTGTACCAAGCAAACATTCTTAATAGTATGGTCTATGTTTCTGTTTCTATTGCAGTTGGCTGATAATCGCTTAACATCTCTATGTGGATGTTCTAATGCTCTGATTAACTAAGGGGCATAGGTATCATTATTCGCATAAGAGACCTGTAATTTTCAGACTTTTAATGCCTGTTATCGCATCTCTGAATTAGATTTTTTTTTGCCATATGTATCAATGTTTAGCTCGCTTAAATGAAAATGTGATAAACTATAGCATTTTCGATTTCTTTTCTGTATTCTTCACATTGTTATTGCAATTTTATTGCATCTGACTTTAGGCAAACGCCATATCAGTATCATTATTACGCATGCACTAAGCTTCAAAGTATTGGTGTAAGCACTAGTATCCAGCTCTCTCTTCTGGGTATATATATGGGAAGCAGTCTGGAAGCCGAAGGACGCAATCTTGACCGCCGGCTTCCCGACTGTCTAATCCAGCAAGGTACAAATGACAGGCGTCGAAATCCCGATGCCTGTCATCGCAGGTAAGCCAGGCGCGGACAGCCGTAGGGGGAGGATTAGGTTTAGGGCTCCCAGGGGAGACTTAGGGTTAGGCTAGGGGAAGGGGGGTTAGGGTTAAGCATCCCCGGGGGGGAGGTTAGGATTAGACACCCCGGGGGAGGTTAGGGTTAGGCACCCCCTCGGGAGACATAGGTTTAGGCAGCGGAGAAGGGGGGTTAAGGCACATGGAGGTGAGATTAGGGTTAGGCACTGGGGGGGGAGGTTAGGGTTAGGCACCCCTAAGGGAGGGTTAGGGTGAGGAAAAATTAGGGTTACTTACCTTTATCAGCAGTCGGGATCTTCACCCCTGCTGGGCATGTGCTGTCGGGATTTGAACTGCCCTGCCGCATGGCCGGCGGAAATACATACATATATATAAATAACGGAAATAAAACAAATATAGATATACTGTATATTTCATTTATTTTCCACAATACTGATTGTGAAGGAAACTTAAATAGAACAATTGCAAAAAATACCAATGCATATTTAATTAATACAAATATATACAACAATATTATCTTTCTTTAATTAGTAATTACATTAACATTACTGGATAAGGTTATAAAAAACCCACTCCTGTTCCTGTTCCAAATTACACCTTCAGATCATGCTAATAACTACAGAATCCATGAGGTGAAAGAAGTCAGATAAGATTTTGATGCATATGAAAATGAACGCAATTCAATTAATTTCTAAGGTTCCGGAACTGTTCTGTGTTACTACTACTGCAGACAAATAACGGAACAAAATTTTGCAACAAAAATGCTAAAAAAAGAAAAATAAGATAAAAACAAGAAAACAGCTTTAATACATATAACCCCATAAATATGTATATATTTAGAGATGGCATGATATTACAGTATTATAAACAAAATATCTTATATGGTACTAACATACATGTAACCAACTAGCTATTACATGATTAAACAGATCAGAACAAGTACCTATCTTCTTTGGATTACAGCCCATGTGATGTCCATAAATAACCATTCTGATCTATTAGTTCTACTAAAATATACACATTACAAATACTTTTTCTTCAGACACTTTAGCTTAGGAAATACTGAAGTGTATTTCATTTGCATATAGAACATACGGGCATTACATTTGCTGTCAACTGATTATAGACAACAATAGCATAAAATATGGAAGTTCTTATTACACTGCATTCCTGTAACCACAGATACAAACGGACAATTAAATGAATGTACATGTAAAGGCTTAAATTAGGGGTAAATTAAAGTACTAATAATTATTATATATCATCCTTGCATCTTTATATACTTATTGTTTTGGCAGCATTACACAAGAATAGATAATGCTCCTGAAGTGAGACAAAGAAAGTCTGTTGCCATGCTGCCCCCTGCTTACTGGATTGTGGAAGTTTTACAGTGCAGCTTATGTTGTTTAGGAGAGATCTCCGAGTGGATTTAAACTAAGAGGGTAATAAATCTTGCCTTTGACCTCATGCTTCCTCAGAACAATTTACTTTTATATTCTCTTGTTCAGAAGGAGGCACACTATGATTTCAGAAACACCACAAAGTCCCAGACACTGTACATGTGCCAGTTGTATGTACTACCTATACACTGTATATATTTTTGCTAGAAAAATGTAAATGATGAGATTTTAATTTTAAAGAATCTACGATTACAAAGATTCTTATCCCCCATTGCAATTATGTCAGTACAGCATCAGAGGATTGTAACAGCTAGACAAAGGCTTCCTCACCCACTGTACTGTATACTGTTCTGCATTAGAGGATTGTAACAGCTAGACAAAGGCTTCCTCACCCACTGTACTGTTTACTGTTCTGCATTAGAGGCTTTCTGCAAGCAAACAAAGGGGATGAGCAGGAGCATACTGTCTGGGCCCTACAGCAATCACAGTGCCATGCCCACCACAATGTATGCACCATCCTTAGCCAGTATCTATAGGGCATGGTACTAATTGCATAATTATACAGACGTTCAATTTATCCTTAGTATTGTGCAAAACATATCATTGCTCTGTCCTTGTTTTACATTTAGGTTTTGATATTCTCTGATGTTATCCTGACCATATACACATCTCTACAAATTATTTTTTTGATATTTCTATCAGAAAGGAAACAGATTGTATATATTATTACAATTATCTTTGTAAGTATCTAGGATTACCATTCTGCTGTGTATTACAATGAAATTGGAAAATCAGTATCTGTGCTAATGGCAGCACACAAATATACAGCACTCAATTAAGCCACCAATACTTCTTATTTATTTATTTTATTATTATTATTTATATAGCGCACACATATTCCACAGCGCTTTACAGAGAATATCTGGCCACTCACATCAGTCCCTGCCCCAGTGGAGCTTACACTCTATATTCCCTACCACATGTACACGCACACACATACAACTAGGGTTCATTGTTAGGAGCCAATTAGCCTACCAGTACAATTTTGGAGTGTGGGAGGAAACCGGAGCACCCGGAGGAAAACCACGCAAGCACAGGGAGAATACACAAACTCCGCACAGTTAGGGCCGCAGTGGGGATCAAACCCACGACCTCAGTGCTGTGAGGTAGTAATGCTAACCACTACACCGTCTGTGCTGCCCGTATTATGTTCTTCCTATAATAGTTTATACTGCAGGCTGCTGGAGCAACCTGGAGAGACCCATGCAAACACTGGGAGGGCGCATCTATTTTTGAAAAGGCATTTCAGGGAGATTGTGAAAGCATCACCTATGAGCGGCGAGCGTGTGATACAGTGGACGTGTACTGCTACAGCTGAGAGGCGTGTATAAAATTGGTTTACATCCAAATGTAAATGATCCCCAAAGCAGTTAGTAAGATCTATTTGTTGATGAAAACGCACTGATACTTAACTCACTGATACTTTTCAGAAAATACATGTAGCCGTAAGGATCACTGTGCCTTATAACCAATGCAGAGAAATTATTCTAATGATTCCATTTGAATGTATATATCTCTGTTTTTGTTTTTTTATATAGCAGCTTCATAATGGGAGTAAGGTGCAATCAGGGAGAATGCTAGACTCTTCAGGGAGATGGCTACTATTTCAGGGAGTCTCCCTGACAATCAGAGAGAGTCAGCAAGTATGGACTACACACAGATGGCAATGGGTTCTGCCCAAAGGACCAGCACTGCAAAACAACAATGTCAGCCAGCGTGCCAACATACATGTTCTGTACCTTAAAGTTTCCAAACTTCTCCAAACACTGCTCGAAAATAAAGTTTTCAGAGTCTCTGGGCTGCATTCCCATACAGCAAGGGTGGCCAGACTTTTGGACTCTGTGATCTACTTTTAAAACGAAACACCTTTCATAATCTACCGAGCTCAAAAAAGGGGGCGTGGTATGCAAAAAAGGGGGCATGACCTCGCAGAATCACACATAGTATCCCCAATTCAAATCACTCCACACAGCAGCACAATTTTATTCACATTACACCACATAGTAGTGTCCTTTATTCACAATAAGACACTTAGTAGGGCCCCTTATACTCAATGCCGACAGTAGTGTCAAATATACAATGACCACTGTAGTAGTGCCCCTTATGCAATGCCCCCAGTAGTAATGCCCATTATGCAGTTCCTCCTGTAGTTGTGCCCATTATGCAATGCCCCCTGTATAAGAGCCCATTATGCAATGCCCCCCTGTATTAGAGCCCATTATGCAATGCCCCATTTTAGAGCCCCTTATGCAGTGCCCCCAGTAGTGCCCCTTATACAGTGCACCCAGTAGCGCCCCAGTAGTAGTACCCCCTGGAGTTGTGCCCATTATGCAGTTCCCCCTGTAGTTGTGCCCATTATGCAGTTCCCCCTGTATTAGAGCCCATTATGCAATGCCCCGTTTTAGAGCCCTTTATGCAATGCTCCTGGTAGTGCCCCTTATACAGTGACCCCAGTAGTGCCCCTTATACAGTACCCCCAGTAGTGCCACTTTCTACAGTGCCCCTTTCTACAGTGCCCCCAGTAATGCCCCTTATGCTGTGCCCCCGCTATTGCCCCTTATGCTGAGCCCCAGGTAATGTCCCTTATGCTGTGCTCCCAGTAATGCCATTTGTGCTGTGCACCCGGTAATGCCCCTTATGCAGTGCCCTCGGTAATGCCCCTTATGCTGAGTGCCCCCTCCCCTCTGCAGTACTTACCTGTCTTCACACTGGTCAGCGCTCCAGCTTCACTCCGGTGTTGATGCTGCCTGTGCTTGCGGCTGACTGGATCTAACTAAATCCAGCAGGCGCGCAGGGTCCTCACATGTCGGGTGACGCAGGTGACGTCATGACTTCATCCGCACACTACATCACTGAGAACGCTGGCCTCTGCAGCTTCAGAGACCAACGTTCCCAGTTACCGCAGCAAGTTGGTCGCAATCTACCGGCGAGAGCTCCGCGAGCTACCTGTAGATCGCGATCAACCTTTTGGCCGGTGTACAATATATTCCGGAGCTTGGACCCAGTGGGCAACACTATCTTTAGATGGCATTGCCAAATAGAATCCTATGGGTTTCTGTTCGCATTTCCTTCTGAGAGGGATCCAATCAGATACCTCCCAGTGTCCCTTACAGCGCAAATCATTCTGGGCATGTGCAGAAGGACTCCCGGGCCATAACACCGGAAGTCCTATCACAAAGGACAGTTCTTATCTGGAGAGCTGTCCTTTGCGATTTTAATCGCCTTTCTATATAAATGACTGGCGTTATTAATGATGGTATGTACCTGATAAGTGGGTAAGTGATGTGATGCTTAGTACATCCCGTCTCTTATGTGAAATATACCTATTTTGTTTGCTGTAATATTTTACAAACCAATAACTTGTATTGCTTATTTCCAACATTATATGATAAAGAAAAGAGAATATGAAAATCCTTCCATGACTGTGTGTTCTATATTATTGGTGTGTGTGTGTGGAGTATATATGTGTGTGCTTTCAGGAACAATGTTACAGCTATCTGAAGAAATACTCTTAATGGTTTCTGCTGTTCCTTTGTGCACAGGCTCTAAAATGAGAATGTGTAACAGTCTCTCTTGGTCAGTGATGCTGTGGCAAATCATTAAAGTGGTTAATGATACAGAAATGGCTGCCAAACGCTGCTGGGAAACATGGTTTCATCAATGAGTTACAAGGCACATCAGTGCCAAACAGCTCATCCAACACGGCCTCGAGGAATTCATGTTGTACTGGGTATATGGGTAACAGGCTCTATAATGAGAGTTGTGTGATTCCAGAGCATTTTTTTATCGTTTTCTATGCTTACAGCTTGTAGCTGTGTATACTACCCAAAATATATAAATGTTATTTAAGCCTTCTCGGTTGAGGAAAACCTTCCCCGATGATATGTATGAGCTCTCCATTGTGGTAGATCTATTTATTCCATTTTGCATTGTGTGAGGCTAGCTGGCTCTGTCACTATCCAGACTAAAATATGAAAAACACTCTTTATGGCCTCAGTCATCTGATATAACTACCAAAAAACATAAAGCCACAGCAAGCCAGGCATTTACAATGTAACCTACACAAAAATAATAGCAAATACACTTTTACCAGCTCCAGTTCCCTAAATATACATTTTGAGAAAATTGGCAAATATTATTTAGATAGAAAAAAATATGTATACATTTACCAGTGATTTCATGTAATAGACATAACTATTTCCCATATAAGAGTAATAATACATATATATATATATATATATATATATATATATATATATCAGAATGTGCTTAGTAGATTTTATTATTTATTCCTAATGTTATTATTTATAATATAAATTGTAAATTATAATGTATTATAAGTTAACATGTTTTTTTTTCAACATCCACAGACCACTGCTGCTTTTTCCGCAATTGCACTGATTTCGGCGGCCATGTTAAGATGGACATCCTGCGCCACCAAAGGGCTGGTGCAGTGTTTGATGGTGTGACCGATGGTGTGGTATATTAGTGCCACAGCCGGTGGGTTGCATTAGCATCTATCTCTGAATCAGGCCCTTTATCTGCAGGTGTGTACCCAGCAAAAGGAGTTCCTGTCTAAAATTGGTATGGAGGGAGTAAGGTACAAAATGTAAGACACTACTGGTGTCGGCTTGATAAGCAGGCGCCTCAGTGCTTACACAGAAGTATGTTGCTAGATGTGACCAGTTGAAAACAATTATTTGAAAAACAGCCTATTATAAGACAGTCTATTTGGTAGGAGAAGCTATATAGGACATGGAACTCTGTTGTAAATTCTAATTTTGTTACATTTCAAAGCAGTAAGTGGATTATTCTTGATAATAAATGAGTAGTAGTTTTTCACAAACAAATGAAATAGAAATAGAATAAAATTTTTCACATTTAACTTTACATTTTATTAAATTATATTTTGATATATTTATAATGTTAGTTTTATCGGGATGGGTACGGATGCCAGCGCTCAGGATCCTGGTGGTCAGAATCCCAATGCCGGAGTCCAGTTAGGGTACCGACACCTGTCGATCGGTATCCTAACCCTCCCCCTCTCCTACCTTAACCCTCCATCCCCGATGCCTAACCTCCTCCTACCTGTACCCCAAACTTAACCCTCCCCCCTTAGTGCCTAACCCTAACTCTCCCCTTAACCCCGCTACTTACCTTCGGGATTCCGGCGGCCAGGATGTTGGCGCCGACTTTCTGAGCACGCGGTCGGGATTATGACCACATCCCATTTTACCATGTGACTATCTATCTTATGATTGTCTAGATTTTCATTATTGATATTTTGACTACATCCCGTCATATTCACGCGATTGTTTGTTTTACCCACCTAGCCATAGGAAACCTATAGGAACGGTACATTTACAGTCTTTCTCTAAACTGAGATTGGACACATGCGGCACATTTGTATGCCTGAATATAGAAAAACACATCTTAATCATCTTTCTATTAAAAATTAATAATACACTTAAATGAGAGAGAAAATAAGCTGTCAACTTGACACATAGCTGTAATTTGTGACAAGATTCTGTGATAGGTGGTGCATACGGCAGTAACCTACTGTAGTGCAGAGGGTGTAGCTGTTCTTATTGCAGGTAGTGTTATGTCTGGCTGAGGTTAATTTGAGGGGGAAGAAGCAGTAAATATTACCTAACCTTTGTCACCCTCTGGAATTCTCTGAGGTAAGCCCTAAAATGGCCACTAAAACAACTGTAAAATAGATAGTTATCTTTGATGGTTAGTGATGTCAAAGAGTGACATAGACAAGGATATTTATCTATGGCTTCTCCTGATCTTCCAGATGGTCAGATGCCAGGTGCAGCAGCGGGTGGCGAGCTGAGTATTCTCCCTGGGGTCTGCTAAGACTTCTATGCGATGCTCCACTGGGCCCAGCCATGTTGTCTGTATCACCTGACTGGACCTCCAGTGGTAGTCCAGCGGTCACTCTGCTGATTCCTTTCTCCAATGACCAACTACCTAAGGGTATATAGCTGGACTCCAGGAGCAGGAAGTTGCCTGTACAACTTCACTACTACAGTGACTGTTTGATGTGACAGCGTCCCAGGCTCCTCGCTGTGCTCGTTCTTAGTGATCCACTCCAGTATTCTCTACCAGGGCAAACCTGCGCCTGGATCTCCAGTGATTGTCTCTAGTGATTCCTACAGTCTGTGTACTGATTTCATGTGACATTCTCTAGGGTCCTCTTCTATCAGTGAACTGATCTTCAGAGAAGAGTCTCCAGTATATTCTACAAAAATGCGTATTGATTCTCTGTACTGCCCACAGTGCATACCTGCGTCTGGATCCTCTGTACTGCCCACAGTGCATACCTGTGTCTGGATCCTCTGTACTGCCCACAGTGCATACCTGCGTCTGGATCCTCTGTACTGCCCACAGTGCATACCTGCGTCTGGATCCTCTGTACTGCCCACAGTGCATATCTGCATCCAGATTCTCTGTACTACCCACAGTGCATATCTGCGTCCAGATTCTCTGTACTGCCCATAGCGCATACCTAGGTCTGGATCCTCTGTACTGCCCACAGTGCACACCTGCATCCAGATCCTCTGTACTGTCCATAGTGCATACCTGCGTTTGGATCCTCTGTACTGCTCACAGTGCATACCTGCATCTGGATCCTCTGTACTGCCCACAGTGCATACCTGCGTCTGGATCCTCTGTACTGCCCACAGTGCATACCTGCGTCTGGATCCTCTGTACTGCCCACAGTGCATACCTGCATCTGGATCCTCTGTACTGCCCACAGTGCATACCTGCGTCTGGATCCTCTGTACTGCCCACAGTGCATACCTGCGTCTGGATCCTCTGTACTGCCCATAGTGCATACCTGCGTCTGGATCCTCTGTACTGCCCATAGTGCATACCTGCGTTTGGATCCTCTGTACTGCCCATAGTGCATACCTGCGTCTGGATCCTCTGTACTGCCCATAGTGCATACCTGCGTCTGGATCCTCTGTACTGCCCATAGTGCATACCTGCGTTTGGATCCTCTGTACTGCTCACAGTGCATACCTGCGTCTGGATCCTCTGTACTGCCCATGGCGCATACCTGGGTCTGGATCCTCTGTACTGCCCACAGTGCACACCTGCCTCCGGATCCTCCGTACTACTCACGGTGCATACCTGTGTATGGATCCTCCATATTACTCAAAGTGCAGAACTGCGTACAAATCTCCAGTACTATCCACAGTGCCAAGTGGTATACGCATCTTTTCTAAATCACCCGTTCCTGTGTCCTAGTTTTCTGTCTCTTCGCTATTCCCAGGTACCTGGCTTGACGGCCGCGACCTGCTCACTTGGTGTGGTGAAACCCAAATGCCAATTGTAGGGGTCACTGGTGAAGACTACCAGGTAGGATAGACTCTGCACCTCAGGTCAGGTCTCGCCAACACCTGGCTTATGAGGAAGACATATATACAGCCACTCAATTTGATACTTTCTGGTAACCCTAACCCTCCAGCTCTTAGACCTCTAACTGAGTATACCCAATGTCAGGACGTGACGTGACAGTTATAAGACAAAAAATTAGTACAGTAGCATACATCCCTAATATCCCGCATTCAGCGGGACAGTCCCGTTTTTCTGGAACTGTCTCACTGTCCCACTTGTGGGCTGCAGTGTCCTGAGGTGGGGCAGCAGCAGAGGGAGAATCGATTCCGTGTGCATGTGCATGGCATCTATTCACAGTATTGGGGGAACCTGGGTGCAGCCCAGAAACTTGGAGAGTGCTGCGCACGCTCCCACAGTGACGCAAACGGTGGTGTCGTGATGCTCCACCCCTTCCCAATATTCCCCCCTTTTCCCAGATACTCTGCACATCTTTGGGTGCGCGTCCTATAAGCGCGCTCAATGTCCTGAATCCAGGAAAAGAAAAGTTGGCAGGTATGCAGTAGCAGGGGCGTATCTAGGGGTCTGAGAGCCCCTGGCAAGCTAAGGGACAGCGCCCCCCCCTCTCTCTTGCATTTTCCCCTACCACACAGAAGGGGGGGGGTGTTCAATAATTATATATATATATATATATATATATTATATATAGACATACACACAACATGCTTACAAACACACACAGCATACATACACACATAACATACACGCATAACATGCTTGCAAACACACATACACAGCATACATACACACATGACATACTTCCAAGCATACATACACACATAACATACACACATGACATGCTTACAAACACACACAGCATACATACACACATAACATACACACATAAAATACAGACATGACATACTTACAAACACATACACAGCATACATACGCACATGACATACTTACAAGCATACATACACACATAACATATACACATGACATGCATGCACACACACATAACATACACACAACATACTTACAAACACACACACAGCATACATGCACACACACATAACATACACACAACATACTTACAAACACACACACAGCATACATACACACACATAACATACACACTACATACTTACAAACACACACACAGCATACATACACACACATAACATACACACTACATACTTACAAACACACACACAGCATACATACACACACATAACATACACACAACATACTTACAAACACACACACAAGAGACTGACCTGTTAACACAAACACACCCCCCCACCCAACCAACACTAACAAGAGACTGTCACTGACCTGTTAATAACACACACACACCACCCCCTACCCTGCCAACACTAACTAGAAGAGACTGACCGGATAACCTCTCAGTGCTGTGCAGCGCCAAACAGCTCCTCGATCCCTTGCACTGGGAGATGAGTTACTGCACCATGCGGGAGCCGAGGGAGGCAGAGCAGAGCTCACAGCAGGGTTGTGGACAGATCCCCTTCTGTAGATGTACCTGCTGAAGGGGATCTATATACACAACCCTCACAGCAGCAAGTGAGGACAGCCGGGTGCGCCGCTGATATACACCGCAGCGGGCACCTGGCAAACAAAACTTGCAGCAGCGGCCGGGTCAGCATGGTGTGCGGGTCCAGCGGGTGCCCAGCACACCATAACCTATCTGTCCACAGCACTGCAGAGTGCATCTATTGCTATGGTGGCACTGCCAGGTGGCGCCCCCTGGCGGCCGGCGCCCCTGGCAAGTGCCATCCTGGCCAAAGTATAGATACGCCCCTGTGCAGTAGCCAGGGATGAAGGTATTCATGCATCCTTGTAAGGGACACATTGGCCTGGAGCTGAAAATGATCAAGGTCCTATTGTGAGAAGCAGAGGAGGTGTAACCAGTGCTGTGTGGGTGTGGCCAATCTGCCCCAATGTCTCCTTAACCACTTAACTGTCTAACATTTTTTCCAAAAAATGCTCAGAAATTGTTGGTTTTCTTTATGATTGAATCAGGTCAAGGTCATCTTTTTAAAACTTATCCAGCAGGATTTTGTTAAAAAAAAAATATTTGTTTACATTTTGGTGGTTTACAGTAGTGACGGCCATTGACAGCTGTACCATAAAAGCCAAATGGGTTCAACCATCGATTGTTTGCGACGGCAGCCGCCTATGTTTGCTAAACATCAGTTGGGGGGCTGTCATCAATGGTGCAGTATCGGCAAAGCCATCTTGTCATAGACCGTCGATGCTTTACAAACCACTACAATACTGTATAGTATACCATCCCTAATAGGAGGCCCCGTATCGAGTCTTGATCAATACATAACCACATAATAAATATAAAAGTACCTATAACACATATATTAAGAATAAATAAAAAAAATACAAAATTTATCCAAAAAAATATATACATACACAGCCATGGCTCTGTAGTTCATAGGCTAGCAGGGCAGAGGGAGGGAGAGGAGGACAGAGCCATCAGCGAGCTGCTAGTTTGTATTTGCCTGGCGGTTGCTCTGTCCTCTCTGCAGCCGCGGGCGCCAGGCTGCCTGATCACTGCTCATAGCAGTGATCGGCACATGGGGAGGAATGAAGAGTGACCTCTGAGATTGGTGGCTGCTAGAAGATCATCTTCCAGCAGCCGCCCACTGGGCGTTTCTGACTGGTCGCATCAGATGCAACCATGTCAGGGAAAGCCCGGCCTTTTGTGGTCGCATCTGATGCGACCACGTCAAGCAAGTTGTTAAATATATAACTTGAAAAGATTGCATCATTTTGTGAGCTATATAGAATTAGAATTTAATACTTATGCTATATGGCCTGCTTGTGTGTATTTGCAGTACTTCTGTTACTGCAATATATGGAATGTACTATGAGACAAAGCACATATATGGCTGATGTATTCCGCAAGGAGAGTGATGTGATTTGAAAAGGTTTATCCATTATGTAAATTAAGGCTGTGAGGGGGGAGAGTTGTGATGAAGAAGGAGGAGGGTCAGTGCTAGAGATTGGGACGGAGAATCACATTAGAGGCGAAGACAGGAAATCTTAAGAGAAGTGAGTTTGATAAGAGAGTAGTGACATTGAGAAGAGCAGATAAGTGCTACTGATATATAGAAAGTCACAAGAGTGTCAAGTTAGGGAAGGGAGTCAACCTGCCAGCAGTGTAGTAAATCTGAGTCGAAAATAAAAATGACAATAAATGCCATGACTATTTTATTGATTGTATTATGTGCAAATACTGTACCGTGTCAGACATCGTCCTTTGGTATATTTTTATGCAGATTTATTGTAATCTGTGCTGCTTATTTTCCATCCCTACTGGAATCCTAACAACTATAGGGCCTGATTCAGCTAGGATCGCTGATGCGATCACGTACGCAGATGGCAGATTGTTGCGTACTGCGCATGCATCACAGTGCCCGTGTGATGCCTCAATGCGATCACGGAGACCACACAGAGAAATCGCAGAGTGGAGTGATTGACAGGCAGAGCGCATTTGGGGGTGGTGACCAGGAGGTGGTCGAAGAAACGCAGGCGTGCCAGTGCGTTTGAACACCGTTACAGGGTCGTGTAATAAATTAGCCACTGCGATGGAATACGCAGCTTGAGTACTCACTGCGTACAGGAAAGTTAGTAATTTATAAGTGAAGTCTGACCTGCTGTAAATGTGCGAGTTGCTCCGATGTACTTCAATGTTACCGATGTTTTGGCTGGAATGCAAGGTATTATGGATGTGTGAAAAGGGAAGTGGGCGTCTGCATGTTGTCCATGCGAGTGCTTTGCAATTGCACATATTAGCATATCTCTGCAGCAGACCTGCGTACGCGATTGCAGCCACGATCCTTGCTGAATCAGGCTAATAATTTGATTTTAAATATATCACAGTCATGGGTGTTTTAACAGAAGAGGGGTCCATGTGCAGTCTCTATACACCCCGTCCCTTTCCTCCACCCTCGCCAGCCTATCCCTGAGGAGACTCTGGCACTCTACCAGAGTCTACTGCACATGCGCAGATCTCCGGAAGATGGCACACACGCCAATTTCCCGGTGATTTCTGCGGTACCAACGGAGAAGTAAGTGTCATGAATGGGTGCTAGGTGTGCGGTGAGATGATCAGGGACTTGTGTGCACCAGTTATAGATACACTTATGATCACAGTAATCTTAATGATAGATTACAAACATACTACTGTGTCATGGTCTCTGCTATACCATTTATATGATCAAATATACATATGTCATGAATAGCACAGTACTATAGAGTAAACCGTTTCTATTCTATTTTTAAAATAACATTAGGTTCTTTAAACATACTGGACAATTTAGTAAGGCATACAACAGAATAACCTTTATGTGTATCCAAGTGTTTGAACTGTTAGTAAACTGAGTTAATGATACTGTATATGGGAATGGGATGATACAATGAGTGTGCTAGCAAGTTGTACTAAAGGGTTTGTTGCCTCGATGCTAAACATCTGTAATTGCACATTCCATCTCCTGCTGTAAAAGTTACATGTAAAATTCTTTTTGGCACTTCTATAGAAAAGTTTTGTCCGGTCTCCAGAAATCACACAGGGAATCATAATTCTCAAACAGGATAGCCAAGGGGTGGTATGCAATAGATTGAGTCATATGTAAACTATCTAAATAATATTTCACAACTTCTTTGTTACAAACAAGGTTACAAAACATAGAGAAAGAATAATGATCGCTGGATAATCTGGCATTAGAGTGTGCACAAATTAGCTAGCCTAAGAATACATTGGAAAATGTAAACATTTTGCTTAAAGACAAACTTATGTTTTGGAGTTTATAGGCTGTAAAAGAGAGACTATTATAAATGTCTCATAAGGGAATGGCATGGAATATTCTGTGGACAAGAAATGCACTGAATAACATACGTTACTTTATGTTGGGATAAGTCAAGATACACGATGCAAGTGGATATATACCGAGTTAAAAAGTGGGATTAACATATACTCTGTGCAAAATGCAGACATATTTTCTTAACAAAAAGAATGGCTGGAAAATTGTACAAACTGCCAAAATCAACAAGTGAGGCGGTGTAAGTTGTAAAAATATATATATTCATTGGAGATGGAAACATTTTTGCAAAATGAGAGAATGCTAAATAAAAAAAAATTATAATGTGCAGCCACAAGCTAAATTTCTGCGACTGGGTTAATGAGAAGTACAGATTGATAACCAGAAAGTTAATTAAATTAAATTACTGAATGTGCCCTATATTAGTTTAATATTAAGGCTTTACACAACTAGCAAAAAAAGTGGAAATGATGATTTCATCAATAAACATTTAAAAAATGAATATATATATATATATATATATGTGTGTATATGTGTATATAAATATATATATATATGTATATATATATATAATATATAGCGCAGGTATCTCCTGAGGAGCTGTAAAAGTCCCAACAGAAAAAGAGTAGGCGGCACTCCACGTAAGACTTGTATTAGATTACAAACATAATACACAATCAGTGTCAGTTTATTATGTTTCTGATCTAATACAAGTCTTTTTTGCTATACGTGGAGTGCCGCCTATTCTTTTTCTGTTGGGCTTGCTATGTAACCCATCTACAGGAGGGCACCCGATAACTTTTGAATATCATCTGGCGAGTTCCAAACTACAGTTTGTCTATCTATCTATCTATCTATATATATATACAGATAGATTAAGATAATGCGCTTACTCACCCTCCAAGCTGTACACATCAATTGAATCTCACATGAGTCCAGCTAAAGCCATCAATATACTGTATACTGTAATGGTATTTTCTTAACAGCACTAGGTCCCAATCTTTTCCCTTTTTGGACCACAGCTCCCCTCTACACAACCGAAAGGTCCATCAATCTGTTTAATATAAAACAGAGAAGGGGCTCTCCATAGTGCAATGAACATCTTTATTTAGAAAAGGTATCACTAAAACAACACAATGTTATAGTTCTGCTTGTACCTTTAAAATAACAGTGTGGACTTGTTACCGCGTGATACTGTAAATTACTCCACCAGGCAAACCAGAGGCGGATTTAGACCTCATGGGGCCCTAAGCAAGACATCGATTTGGGGCCCCCCTTCTTCAAACAATCCATAATACTATATTTTCGTTCCTGATTTATTTCCTTTACATTATTTGTCATCTTTCCTCCTTATACTCAGTTTTTAAAAAAATTTACAACACATTTTGGTACCCTGTGTAAATAAAGAGCATTAGTGCCCCCATCCACAAGAAGCAAGAGAGCACACGCCAAAGCCACATGCCGGAAAAAAAACAGGTGTGGTCTCGCTGGGAAGGAGCGTGACCACACAATAGTACCCCCAATTCAAATAATGCCACACAGTAGTACCCCTTAGTCACATTACACCACGAGGTAGTGCCCCTTAGTCACATTACACCACACAGCAGTGTACCTTATACCCCTTTCACATCGCATTTGCCAGGTTGCACCCACGATTTGTACACGCTTTGATCCTGGGTGCGACACGGCTGAGACCCCTTTCAAACTGGCGGCCCAACATGGCAATAATGCTGGGTCGATGACGTCACCGCCATCGAAGCTGAGCCGGCGCTTGGAGATGAGATCATCTCTCATCTCCAAGTGCCGACTCTCCCTATGCAGTGAACGGGACCTGGGTCACCTCGACTCAGGTAACCCGTTCACACTGCACTGCGAGCCGAATTGAACACGTGTTCAACCCTGCTCTTTACCCAGGTTGAAATGCCGGCTCCCTCGACCCGGGATATTTCATTTGGGCCCTTTCACACTGCACAATAACCCAGCTTGCTACGCATTCATGTGCAATAACCCAGGTTATATGATGGCAATGTGAAAGGGGCATTACACCGTACAGTAGTGTTCCTTATTGAGGATATGTCACACAGTAGAGTCCCTTATTTATGTTACAATTCTCACATCTTACATAGCTCTTGGTAAGACCCACTCCCCGCACACACTACACTACCCCTAACCCTGCTCCCGCTCCCTGGGCACACTACACTAACCTTAACCATGCTCCAGCTTCCTACTCACATTACACTGCCCCTAACCCTGCTCCCCCTCCCTCCACACACTACACTACCCCTAACCCTGCTCCCGCTCCCTCCACACACTACACTACCCCTAACCCTGCTCCCCCTCCCTCCCTCCACACACTACCCCTAACCCTGCTCCCACTCTCTCCACACACTACACTATCCCTAACCCTACTCCCCCTCCCTCCACACACTACACTACCCCTAACCCTGGTCCCGCTCCCTCCACACACTACACTACCCCTAACCCTGCTCCCCCTCCCTCCCTCCACACACTACACTACCCATAACCCTGCTCCCGCTCCCTCCACACACTACACTACCCCTAACCCTGCTCCCGCTCCCTCCACACACTACACTATCCCTAACACTACTCCCCATCCCTCCACACACACTACCCCTAACCCTGCTTCCCCTTTCTCAACACATTACAGTACCCCTAACCCTACTCCCCATCCCTCCACACACTACACTACCCCTAACCCTGCTCCCTCTTTCTCCACACACTACAGTACCCCTAACCCTACTCCCCATCCCTTCACACACTACCCTTAACCCTGCTCCCCCTCCCTCCACACTACACTACCCCTAACCATGTTCCAGCTTCCCGCTCACATGACACTACCCCTAAGCCTGCTCCCACTCCCCGCATATACTACACTACCCCTAACCCTGCTCCCCCTCCTTCCACACACTACACAACCCCTAACCCTGCTCCCCCTCCCTCCACACACTACACTACCCCTAACCCTGCTCCCGCTCCCTCCACACACTACCCCTAACCCTGCTCCCGCTCCCTCCACACACTACACTATCCCTAACACTACTCCCCATCCCTCCACACACTACACTACCCCTAATCCTGCTCACCCTTTCTCCACACACTACAGTACCCCTAACCCTACTCCCCATCCCTTCACACACTACCCCTAACCCTGAACCCCTCCCTCCAGACACTACACTACCACTAACCCTGCTCCCTCTCCCTCCACACACTACACTACCCCTAACCCTGCTCCCCCTCCCTCTACACACTACACTACCCCTAACCCTGCTCCCTCTCCCTCCACACACTACACTACCCCTAACCCTGCTCCCCCTCCCTCCACACACTACACTACCCCTAACCCTGCTCCCGCTCCCTCCACACACTACCCCTAACCCTGCTCCCGCTCCCTCCACACACTACACTATCCCTAACACTACTCCCCATCCCTCCACACACTACACTACCCCTAATCCTGCTCACCCTTTCTCCACACACTACAGTACCCCTAACCCTACTCCCCATCCCTTCACACACTACCCCTAACCCTGAACCCCTCCCTCCAGACACTACACTACCACTAACCCTGCTCCCTCTCCCTCCACACACTACACTACCCCTAACCCTGCTCCCCCTCCCTCTACACACTACACTACCCCTAACCCTGCTCCCTCTCCCTCCACACACTACACTACACCTAACCCTGCTCCCTCTCCCTCCACACACTACACTACCCCTAACCCTGCTCCCTCTCCCTCCACACACTACACTACCCCTAACCCTGCTCCCCCTCCCTCCACACACTACACTACCCCTAACCCTGCTCCCTCTCCCTCCACACACTACAGTACCCCTAACCCTGCTCCCCCTCCCTCCACACACTACACTACCCCTAACCCTGCTCCCCCATCCCTCCACACACTACAGTACCCCTAACCCTGCTCCCTCTCCCTCCACACACTACACTACCCCTAACCCTGCTCCCCCTCCCTCCACACACTACCCCTAACCCTGCTCCCCCTCCCTCCACACATTACACTACCCCTAACCCTGCTCCCCCTTTCTCCACACACTACAGTACCCCTAACCCTACTCCCCCTCCCTCCACACACTACCCCTAACCCTGCTCCCCCATCCCTCCACACACTACAGTACCCCTAACCCTGCTCCCTCTCCCTCCACACACTACACTACCCCTAACCCTGATCCCCCTCCCTCCACACACTACACTACCCCTACTCCCACTCCCTCCACACACTACAGTACCCCTAACCCTACTCCCCATCCCTCCACACACTACCCCTAACCTTGCTCCCACTCCCCGCACACACTACAGTACCCCTAACCCTACTCCCCATCCCTCCACACACTACCCCTAACCCTGCTCCCACTCCCCGCACACACTACAGTACCCCTAACCCTGCTCCCCCTCCCTCCACACACTACACTACCCCTAACCCTGCTCCCGCTCCCTCCACACACTACAGTACCCCTAACCTTACGCCCCATCCCTCCACACACTACACTACCCCTAACCCTGCTCCCTCCACACACTACAGTACCCCTAACCCTGCTCCCCCTCCCTCCACACACTACACTACCCCTAACCCTGCTCCCGCTCCCTCCACAAACTCCACCACCCCTAACCCTGCTCCTCCTTTCTCCACACACTACAGTACCCCTAACCCTACTCCCCATCCCTCCACACACTACCCCTAACCCTGCTCCCCATCCCTCCACACACTACAGTACCCCTAACCCTGCTCCCTCTCCCTCCACACACTACACTACCCCTAACCCTGATCCCCCTCCCTCCACACACTACACTACCCCTAACCCTGCTCCCACTCCCTCCACACACTACAGTACCCCTAACCCTACTCCCCATCCCTCCACACACTACCCGTAACCCTGCTCCCACTCCCCGCACACACTACAGTACCCCTAACCCTACTCCCCATCCCTCCACACACTACCCCTAACCCTGCTCCCACTCCCCGCACACACTACACTACCCCTAACCCTGCTCCCCCTCCCTCCACACACTACACTACCCCTAACCCTGCTCCCGCTCCCTCCACACACTACAGTACCCCTAACCCTGCTCCCCCTCCCTCCACACACTACACTACCCCTAACCCTGCTCCCGCTCCCTCCACACACTACAGTACCCCTAACCCTGCTCCCCCTCCCTCCACACACTACACTACCCCTAACCCTGCTCCCGCTCCCTCCACACACTACAGTACCCCTAACCCTGCTCCCCCTCCCTCCACACACTACACTACCCCTAAGCCTGCTCCCCCTTTCTCCACACACTATAGTACCTCTAATCCTACTCCCCATCCCTCCACACACTACCCCTAACCCTGCTCCCCCTCCCTCCACACACTACACTACACCTAACCCCGCTCCCCCTTCCCGCACACAGCCTTGCAATATCAACCGTTTGGATGTGCAGCATGGCCGACAGGATGATGTTGCAAGCGGCCGCGGTAGCGCACATATTGGTCGTACACACTGAGCAATGCGGTCGATATGCTGTTCCGAGTCGGCCGGAAAGGACATATCGTGCTGACATCGTCTCAGTGTATACCCAGCTTAACTCCTGCAGTGGGAGGGCTAAAGATCTGCATTTTATGTGTGGAGATATTAATAAATAATTATACACTATAAATGTGTGCTCTACACTATACTGTAATATAGTAAAGCTTTCTGTTTAGGCACCAACAGTTTGCCCAGTATCCAGGGCCGATGGTAGACTTCTAGGCACCCTAGGCAAAACTGCTGCATGCGTCCCCCCCCCCCCCCTGTACTCATTTAGTCCCTCAGGTGAAAATGACTTTGGACAGGTGGAGTGGCGTATGAGTTTTGTGTTGAAAAAAATATTTATGTATAATATATAGAAAATTATATAGAAAACACAAAACTTGTCTGCCACTCCACCTGTGGAAAGTCATTTTCACCTGAGGGGCTAAATGGGTACGAAGAGGGGGGTGCAGGCAGAAATATGTATATGTATATATATATACACACACACACATATATATATATATATATATATATATACATAGACACACACAGTATCAGGGGTGCAACTAGAACTTTTTGGGCCCCATAGCAACATTTTTAAGGGTCCCCCCCTAACTTAGATCTTACACAATGCCCACAGTAGTAGTCCCCCTAAAACACTAAATGCCCACTTGTAATGGTGCCCCTTATTCAATGCCCACTGCAATGGTGCCCATTACGCAGTGCCCCCAGCAGTAATAATAATTCCCCTAAAAGTAATGCCCCCTGTAGTAGTGCCCCCAGTAGTAATGCCCCCTGCAGTGCCCCCAGTAGTAAAGGCCCCTGTAGTGCCCCCAGTAGTAAGGTCCCTGTAGTGCCCCAAAAGTAAGGTCCCTGTAGTGCCCCCAATAGTAAGACCCCTGTAGTGCCCCCATATGATGCCCCCAATAGTAAGGCCCCTGTAGTGCCCCCAATAGTAAGGCCCCTGTAGTGCCCCCAATAGTAAGGCCCCTGTAGTGCAGCCCCTGTAATGCCCCCTGTAGTGCCCCCAGTAGTGCGGCCCCTGTAATACCCCCTGTAGCGGCCCCTGTAGTGCCCCCAGTAGTGCAGCCCCAGGAGTGCCCCAATAGTAAGGCCTCTGTAGTGCCCCGAGTAGTGTGGCCCCTGTAATGCCCCCTGTAGTGCGGCCCCTGTAGTGCCCCCAGTAATGCCCCCTGTAGTGCGGCCCCAGTAGTGCCCCCAATAGTAAGGCCCCTGTAGTACCCCCATTAGTGCGGCCCCTGTAATTTCCCCAGTAATGCGGCCTCTGTAATAAGCCCCCCACGCACACGCACGCACACACATACGCATACATACATACACACACAAAAAAAAACAACACTTACCTGAAACCCAGCTCCAGTGCCCGCTGCCATCCGTCCCCGGTGTCCGCTCCTCGGAACTATGGGAGTGACGTCATGACGTCACTCCCATAGTGCACTGCAGGACCCGGAAGACGGAGCTCAGGAGTGAGCTCCGTCCTCCGGCTGGCGCCGTGGGGGGGTGGCAAGGAGCTAGGTGCTGCCGGGGGAGGGGGGGGGAGGTAGAGAAGGAGCCGGGTGCCCGCTGGTAACACAATCTCAGTGGGCACCCCGCAAATGGGGGGGTGATCGGAGGGCCGGGCGCCCTCTAGTGGCCGGCGCCCCTAGGAAGCTGCCTTAGCTTGCCTAGTGGAAGCGCCGGCCCTGCCACTATCAGCATCTGAGTATAATTTTGTGAGGTGCACATTTGTCTGCCTATAGGCAGGGTGCAGAGAGAGGGCAGAAGTACAGAGTACCTGGGCCTGCGAAGGAGTTGTCTTGCACCCGGTAGCTGTCTAATGTGCTGATAGTCAACCGGGGCTGGTACTTAATAATAAAAGCCTCCATAATTTAGTTCTGTCAGCGGACAACCGTTTATCCTGACACTGCCCATGTGACTGGCGTGGTCCGACCAGCGGGGGACTTTGGAAGCAGCTAGCGGCAGGGTGTGTGAGCCCGGCAGGATCCTTGGATGGTGGTCAGTGTTTGCCTGGTGGAGTATTTTATAATATCACGTGGTAACAAATCCACACTGTTATTTTAAAGGTACAAGCAGAACTATAACATTGCGATGTTTTAGTGATACCTTTTCTAAATAAAGACGTTAATTGCACTATGGAGAGCCCCTCCTCCATTTTATTTTAAATAATTATTATACATACAGTAAAAATTAGTTGTAGGTATAATGCACTCACATTATGATGGTATATTTGCAGACTTCAAATAATAATCCAAGGCTAAACACCTTCAGGCTACTCCATATAGAAAAAAGATCAGGAGGCACAAACCAGACATGCAGATAAAGTTTTTGTTTTTATTTAAGCACTTTTATTTGCTTTGTGATTTTATGACTAAATGGATGTCTTGACAAAGGTCCAAAATATGGACCGAAATGACAACCCCTGAAGCAATGAAAGTGTTTAAATAAAAACAAAAATGTTTCATCTGCAAGTCTGGTGAGTGCCTTCTGAACTTTTTTTTTTTTTTAGATGCTATAACCAAATATGGAATACAAATGGCTAATCCAAGTTCCAATTGTCCTACTAACACATTTTTTTCTATAATTATTGTTTTATTCAGGAGGTTAACATGCTATTATATTGCTTGTGTGTGTATTGTTTAATTTTATAGGCTTTATTGGGTGATCAGCTCATTTGAGCTGGATAATTGTATCAACTGATTTATTTATCAGCACCCTTATTTTTCTTTATTTTATTATGTCCTATTTGGTGGTTTCCAGTATGCTATATTAAGGTCATCAGACTAATATATTTCAAATGTTACATTAAATTTTTATAGAGATTTCAGTGCCTGGAATACTTATATATTTGTGTTTATTTATAACACGTTCTATTGTATTGTAGCAGGAATAATTGTAGGTCTATATTCTCCTTAATCCTTAAACTGTCCCAGAAATAATGGGAAAAAAACAACATAATTATAATTAAATGCTATACATCTTGAATCTTGCAAAAATCTGAGAGACACTGATAATTAACAAAAAACTATTCAAAATATTTGTATTTAATGGACATAAACACATTTTGGCCAAATTCCATTATTTGTAACAAATATTCTATATGGAAAAACAGTTTTATTCTTGAAACATAATTTAGTTGTTTAGCTCCCTCTAGGGTTCATGAAATGCAAAACTGAGATCTGGATTCAGCTGGAACACTGCAGCATACTAATAAATATTAGGGATGAGCGGGTTCGGTTCCCTGAGAACCGAACCCACCCGAACTTCGGGGATCCGGGGCGATCCGAGCCCAAGCTCGGATCTCCCTGTCTGCCCCGGATCCCTCTCCCGAGGCAAAACCTCGAGATCTGCTGTCGGATCTCGAGGTTTTGCCTCGAGCGGCCATTTTAAAAAAAATGCCTTTGCCTTTAATGGGCAAAGTGCTGATTGGCTGACAGAGCCGTCTGTCACGGCTCTCAGCCAATCAGCATTATGGTGCTCATTTGCATGTAGCACGGACTCGTGAGATCCGTGCTACATGCATCTGTGTGATTGACAGTGACACAGAGCACAGATGGGTCAGTGAGACCCGTCTGTGCTGCTGTGTATTTCAATGACACAGATGCACGCACGGACCAGGAGATCCGTGCTACTTGCATCTGTGTCATTGACACAGAGCACTAACGGGTCCGTGAGACCCGTCTGTGCTGCTGTGGTAAAAAAAAAAAAAAAAAACCTGTGTAAAAAGAGAAAAAAATGGCGTGCCCCCCCCCCAAAAAAGAGCAACCAGCCCCGGGCATTAGTGACCCAGTGCTGGGTGTGCTTAAATACAGGGGACAAACGACATAGGGGTCCCCTGTACTTAAACACAACCGGCACTGGGCTAGTCAGAACCAGAGCTGGTTGCCAAAATACGGGGGACAAACGACGTAGGGGTCCCCCGTATTCTGCGCAACCAGCTCTGGGCTCTGATCCGGTCCTGGTTCTGGAAATACAGGGGAAAAAAATGAGTAGGGTTCCCCTGTATGTTCCAGAACCAGCACTGGACTTTTTCTAGCGGGGGGCTGATGCCACAGCCAGGGGAGCCCTTTCACCGGGCCCCCCAGCCGCAGCATCAGCCCTGACCGCTAGTCAGCCCAGGCCGGGGATCCCTGGAGAGCTGGGGACCCCCCCAATAAAGGGGTCACCCTCTCCAGGGCTCCCCAGGCCCATGCTGATAGCCCGGGGCTATCCCCGCCACCCCTGGTGGCGGTGGGTGGCGGGTTGATTGTGTGGTGTGGTGTAAATAAAGAATATCAAACATTGTCTTTACAAGTAGAACTGCAAGTCCCAGCAAGCCTGCCCCGCATGCTGGTACTTGGAGAACCACAAGTACCAGCATGCAGGGCATTAAGGGCCCACTAGTACCTGTAGTTCACCTGTAAAAAAATGTTTAAAAAAAACACTGGACACACACACCGTGACAGTATAAGTTTATTAAACATACATACACACACACACACATGTACACATACTCACCTATGTAACCTGTAGCATCGGTCCACTTGTACGGTAAAGTATCCATAGGGGACCTGTGAAAAAAAACATACTCACCATCTCCTATGCGAGGTTCTGTCCTCTTCGTTCCAAAGTAGGCATCCCCGGACTTGGCAAAAAAAAAAAAACGAAAACGCGATCCACGAACTTAGTACCGTTCTATAGAACGGTACTTCCCGAATGAGAGCTTAGCGGCGGGGTATCACCATGGAAACCCCGCTGCTAAGCGTTCATTGGCTGAGAGAGGTCATCTCCCGTCTCTCAGCCAATGAACGGCTCCCTCCATTGTAGTCAATGCTGGGAGCCGCAAGGTTATTAAAGTTTACCCTGCGGTTCCCACCATTGACTACAATGGAGGGAGCCGTTCATTGGCTGAGAGACGGGAGATGACCTCTCTCAGCCAATGAACGCTTAGCAGCGGGGTTTCCATGGTGATACCCCGCCGCTAAGCTCTCATTCGGGAAGTACCGTACTAAGTTCGTGGATCGCGTTTTCGTTTTTTTTTTTTTGCCAAGTCCGGGGATGCCTACTTTGGAACGAAGAGGACAGAACCTCGCATAGGAGATGGTGAGTATGTTTTTTTTCACAGGTCCCCTATGGATACTTTACCGGACAAGTGGACCGATGCTACAGGTTACATAGGTGAGTATGTGTACATGTGTGTGTGTGTGTGTGTATGTATGTTTAATAAACTTATACTGTCACGGTGTGTGTGTCCTGTGTTTTTTTAAACATTTTTTTTACAGGTGAACTACAGGTACTAGTGGGCCCTTAATGCCCTGCATGCTGGTACTTGTGGTTCTCCAAGTACCAGCATGCGGGGCAGGCTAGCTGGGACTTGCAGTTCTACTTGTAAAGACAATGTTTGATATTCTTTATTTACACCACACCACACAATCAACCCGCCACCCACCACCACCAGGGGTGGCGGGGATAGCCCCGGGCTATCAGCCTGGGCCTGGGGTGCCCTGGAGAGGGTGACCCCTTTATTGGGGGGGTCCCCAGCTCTCCAGGGATCCCCGGCCTGGGCTGACTAGCGGTCAGGGTTGATGCTGCGGCTGGGGGGCCCGGTGAAAGGGCTCCCCTGGCTGTGGCATCAGCCCCCCGCTAGAAAAAGTCCAGTGCTGGTTCTGGAACATACAGGGGAACCCTACTCATTTTTTGTCCCCTATATTTCCAGAACCAGGACCGGATCAGAGCCCAGAGCTGGTTGCGCAGAATACAGGGGACCCCTACGTCGTTTGTCCCCCGTATTTTGGCAACCAGCGCTGGTTCTGACTAGCCCGGTGCTGGTTGTGCTTAAGTACAGGGGACCCCTACGTCGTTTGTCCCCTGTATTTAAGCACACCCAGCACTGGGTCACTAATGCCCGGGGCTGGTTGCTCTTTTTTGGGGGGGTGCACGCCATTTTTTTCTTTTTTTACACAGGTTTTTTTTTTTTTTTTTTACCACAGCAGCACAGACGGGTCTCACGGACCTGGCATTGCTCTGTGCCAATCACACAGATGCATGTAGCACGGATCTCCCGGGTTCGTGCTACATGCAAATGGGCACCATAACGCTGATTGGCTTCCTGTCTGCCACTGCAGTGCCACTCCTAGATGGGCCACGTGTTTGTGCCGCCCCCTTGTGTCGCTTAGCATAGTCATCCAGCTTCCTCGGTACAACCTTTTGGCCTAAAAACAATATTGTGAGGTGTGAGGTGTTCAGAATAGAGTGGAAATGAGTGGAAATTAATGTTATTGGGGTTATTAATAGCGTAGGAACAAAAAAAGGCCCATTTATGTGATTTTAGCGTTTTTTTTTATTTTTTAAGAAAAAATCCAGATCCAAAACACAAAACCCAGAACCCAAAACACGGAAGGGTGGTTTTGGCAAAACCAATCCAGATCCAAAACACGAAGAAAGATCCAGATCCAAAACCAAAACACAAAACACGAAAAGTGTCCGGTGCACACCCCTAATAAATATGTAATATATTCTGTATTTATCATCTGTGCCACACGTACATATATTGTATGTCAGGGTTCCTCAACCTTTCAAGTCATGAAACATGCAACATAAAATGTTTATGACACATGAGCATAAATGAAATGAAGTTTTGCCTCTGTGATATCAGTACTGCCTATGAAGCCAATAGCCTTTATTCTTCTCATATATATTTAATTACTAATTCCTGGCAAATTCATAGACTGCATTGTAATTATTAGAGCAGGTCATAAAATGGCTGCCTCCCAATGTGTAGCCAATCAGTGCTCTATACAATTCTCTTCAAATCATCTAAAGTGCTTACTTATCAATTAAAAAATTGTATTATTACAAAAATGCAGTGAAAAACCATTACCACGTCAAAACCCTTACCCCTTCCATTGGTGCCAGTAGCAAATCATAGAGGGCCCGTAAAGGTGGCTTGTTAATAGAGCTTTGTTTTCGAGGCAGAGAAGAGGTGTTGTCCTTCACAGGTGACATCGTGTTACTGAACAGGCTTGTCATACTTTGACAGCTTCTAAAAGCAAACATGGAAAGAACAAGAACTTATAATTATAATCATCTCAGCAAATTGACTAAATATATCAATCATAAATTATCTAAAAGATTAAGGGGTAGATTTATCAAACTTTCGAAAGAGGACACTATTAGAGAAGTTGCCTTTAACAACCAATCAACTTCTACCTATCATTTTATAGAATGTATTTGATAAATGCTACCTCAAAGCTGATTGCTATAGACAACTTCTCCACTTGTTTCACTATTTGATATACATCAATCCCCCGTATACAGTACATTCGGAAGCATCTCTCCATTTTATCATTGTGATGTCCTGTCTGCCTCATCAGCTTCTTTCCATGTTAGTTGACTCTCTTCTCCTTCCCTCTGTTCATTCCCATAAAATCTCATTATTTTTTAGCACAATAATATTTTCCTCCTAAACAAACCAGAGCAGTCTATCACTTGTTTCTGTCTTCAGAAAGTGATCGAGGGGCTGACACGGCGGGTAGCCATGCTTCCGGTGGTACACGGAGAAGCCAAGGCTATATTTATCAAGAGGACACATGTAATAACAGCAAATGGGAAGGAGGCAGTAGTGGACCACTGTCTGTGAGAACAAAAACACATCATCAAAGTAAGCCCTCTTGAAAAAAGAAAGAAAATGTGCATCTCAGTGTCTTTTATGTCAAGGGGACATTCTCCTGTCAGACCATATGTGGGGCCAAGAATGACCAAACAGATAAAGGCAGTCTGGAGAGCACAGTCAGCCCTTCAGCATATGAGGTATAAAATGCTGTAATTAACACTCTTTAGTGATCCCTTTGTCTTCACAAGTCCTGAAGCAAAGTCAATACTTATGTTTTTTTTCCTAGTGATGGCTATACTCAGGTGTAATGAGAACATTAGCTGCTGCAGATTAAGAACGTACTACAAAATACAAATACATTATAAAATAATTACCCTTTAAGTATCATTCTGAATAGTGACTGTAATAAAGCTCATATTCTGTTCTATTTTTAATTTCCCTCAATGTAATCCTGAATATTTTTATGGGAGGTTTCAATTATGAACATTATGAGTCTCTTCTCTGAATTCTCCTGCTAGCAAGACTGTAAATTTTGCAGGAAGACTTCAGTAATGCCGGTTGCTATGACAATCTGAAGAGGACACAGCAGAGATGCAATAAAATGAAGAATGATACATGCATGTTTTCCTATCTTAGCACTTTCAATAGTTCATTATTGAAATATTACCTACAATATTAAGCTATTACCTGAACAATCCATGGATACAAAGTCAGAGTTAATTATAACTTAACATCTTAGTTATTAGATAATGGCAATCAGAACATATAATAATATCTTTTAAGCAGCAAAGTAACGTAGGAGAATTCGGGGTAGATGCACTAAGCTTTGGAGAGAGATAAAGTACCAACCAATCAGCTCCTAAAGCTGGGTACACACTAGACGATATATTGGAGGATTTGTCGTTTTGGGATGAATCGGAACGACATATCATCAACATCGTCCAGTGTGTACGTACTATCGTGCGCTCCTGTATGTCATCGCATCCTCAGATCTGCCTGCAATGCAGGCCAAGCTGAATATCTGACGGCCGAAACCATGGTTCTGGATTGGCGGGGGAACGGCATATCGGGGGGTCGTATACCAGATGGCACAGTGTGTACGTCTGCCTGATTTGTCACCCAGTTGCATCTGGCATGGCTGGGTACAGACATCATCTAGTGTGTACCCAGCATACAGTAACTGTCAGTTTTCAAACACAGCCTCCAAAATGACAATTAGGAGCTGATTGGTTGGTACTTTATTTCTCTCTACTTTATGTCTCTCCAGGGCTTAATACATCTCACAGAGCTGTAAGTTTCAACATGCTGCGGGGTCTATGTAATAAGCCTTGGACGGAGATAAAGTGAATGGAGATAACATACTAACCAACTAGCTCCTGTCATTTTTAAACATGGCCTGTGACATGGCAGTTAGGAGTTGATTAGCTGGTACTTTATCTCCGTTCACTTTATCTCCATACAAGGCTTAGTACATAGACACCAGAGGGGCAGATGTACTAAGCACTGGAAAGTGATAAATTGAAGAGTGATAAACTACCAACCAATCAACTCCTAACTGTCATTTTGCAAACACAGCCTGTAGAGTGACAGTTAGGAGCTGAGTGACTGATAGTTTATCAATCTCTTATTGTTCACTTTCCAGAGCTTAGTACATCTCCCCGGCTGTGAGATCCATATGGAAGCCCCTATTTAATATTAGCTGTTTTAGGAGTCATTTATGAAGCAACGACCCCTTTTTTCAGGCTATCTAAAGAGGACAGAAGTTATCCTGGGCAACTTGCCCATAGTAACCTATTGGTTTCTTGCTATCATTTTACTATACTTTTACATGTACTCGATGAATGATATCTAAAAGCTGATTGGTTGCTATGGCTACCATCTCCACCTGTACTATTTAGAAGTTTGCATACATCTCACCCTCTCTCTCCGCTTCCCCCAGTTTACCAAGAAGTACTCTGTAGAGAAATCGCAGATTTCTCTGTTAATACCGATCTTTCCGCCGCTTAACGACATCCCCATAGACCTCTATGGAGATAGCATTGGAAAGCTAGCTACAGTAACACCATCTCAGAATGGTGCTAGTGATAAAATGGACTCTTAGTTGCTAATTTGCAACATAAAAAAGCCATTAAAGGACACTAACTAATTAACAATTCAGCTACATGCAAGAATTTTACAGATCTATTTGGAGCAGCTGTACAATGGAACCAGCTCTTTTGGGAAATAGAAATAGACATGAATAGAGATATGTTTAAACAGGACATGCCTTTAATACAGACCCCACTGTCCTGTATATAGTACAATGTATTGCACTCTATTTTTTATGATAAAGATGTTATCAGTGTTATGCTATCATTTATTATTGAGAAATTTTGGTCGCTTGCTTACAGGGTAATATGACAGCAGTACATTGGACCCACAAACAGAAATGTGATATCATGATTAAGCCTATGTGGGCTGTTAGTGTGCTGCATATGTATTTGCACAAGTTTGCTCCTATTATGAAATAATTAAATATTATGACTTACAAAACCTTTCACGGAAAAGCAGCATTTTATAGGAAAATGAGGAATTAAGGGAGGTAAGGGTACAACATGGTCGTAAGCAGAAGGTGATGTTTTCCTGTCTCCAGCCGTACTTACAGAAGGACTGATTCTGAGTGTAATTGGGGGTAGCCGCAGACGCCTGATTTACTACTTTATATGAGTGTGAGAGTCTGTAGGGCTAATGCGGGGGATCATGAATCTGCAAGCAGACACCAATGCATCAACTTCAGTAACCATCCTCATTAGTATCTGCTTTAGCACCAGCCCCATTCTAGGTAAATGTGATCCGTCAGAAACAGGCCCCTCCTACTCCTACCCATTCACACACCTTAGAATAGCACTGAGCTATTCAGGGCTGTTCCTTGTGCTCGCATTTTTGCAAATCCAAAGTCAGGGAGAGACAGATCTGTCCAAATTCTGTACAGTTCAGGATAGGAAGGTGAGAGGAATCTGTGTGTGTGCTGTATGCAAATGTTCAGGGCTGGATTATAGGGGGGAAGGGGGGCAGATGGGGCCCCCAAATTGCTGCATACATTCAGGGCCACTCTAGACCCTCTATGGCCAGCTCCCGGCTGCAAACAGAAGCAGTGACAGCTCACTCAGCACAGTCACTGTTGGACCATGCCTGCTGGTTAACGTTGGAAGCCTCGTCCCCTCACTAACATACTGCCGCGATTTGCGGGTGTATGGGTAGGGAACGGGGCCTAATGTCATGAATTGCCCACCCCATCAGAAGCCTGCATTATGCTGCAAGTCTGAAACAGGTTAATGTGTGTGTGCACTATCCCTTCCTCTCTCTCCCTCTCTCCCTGTGTCTCTCTCCCTACCCCTTCCCTCTCTTTCTCTCACTCCCTCTGTCTCTCGCTCTCTCCCTTTCTCTCTTCCCTCCCATCCTCTCTCCCTCCTGCCTTCTCTCTCTCCCTTTCTCTTTTCCCTCCCTCCCTCCCTCTCTCTCTCTCCCCCCTCCCTCCTCTCTGTCTCGCTCTCCCTCATGACCTCTCTATCTCCCTTTCTTTCTCCCCTCTCTCTCTCCCTCCATCTCTTGTTTTCTCTCTTTCTCTCTCTCTATATTGCTATCCTCCCTTCCTCTCCATGGGGCCCATTTATCATTACATATTTGAGGTTTAATCCTCGAAAACACCCATTTTCGAGGGTTAAGTTAAATATTAAGTTTCCCTGGATGTATTAAGGAGATACCTGTGCAGGCCTTCCTTAATACATCCAGGGGAAACTTAATATTTGTGGTTAACACCCGAAAACGTGTGTTTTCAGGGATTAAACCCATCCCTCCATTCCCGCAGGCAGCCACATCCCCCATCGGTTTCTATAAGGGATGCGATGCTGCCAAATTTAACAACATCCAGAATGCAATGTATTCCGGGTATTGGCCCCGCCTATGGGCTACATTACACATAATTAGCCGGTGGACCAGTGAAGGCGGCTGTGCGTGTGCAGTCAGCTTGACTGCGTGTGTGCAGCAGCCCCCGTAGCTCTCTGGGCACATTGCTGGAATGCCTGCATGTGCCGGATGATGCATATGGGTGCTATGATCGCATATTGCAATGCGATCATGGGCAGTAATGTCATGCCCAGATCGCATTGCAATTGCGATCATTAATAAATGGGGGCCTATATCTTACTCCCTCCCTCTCTAACTTTCTCCCCACTCTCTCTCTTTCTGTCTCCCTCTTCATCTCTACCTTCCTCCTTCCCTCTCTAACGCCCCACTCATAATCCTGCGTTTGCCCCTGGCAGTGTAATAGATCATGTCCGCTATGCTGCCGCCAGTCGGTTTCCAGCAGTGTTGAAGACATGAAATAG
This sequence comes from Taudactylus pleione, assembly GCA_031769625.1. Classification (NCBI taxonomy): domain Eukaryota; kingdom Metazoa; phylum Chordata; class Amphibia; order Anura; family Myobatrachidae; genus Taudactylus; species Taudactylus pleione. The sequence goes on along the minus strand of JAUIMM010000061.1, from coordinate 5,839,562 downwards.
TATGTTGCGACCTTGCCGGTCAGTTTAGAGACCAGAGACAAGGTAAGGGGCATAGTAGTCAAAGCGTGAGGCCGTGGCAATATTATTGATGGGCCCCCACAACTTAGTTACCCCGGGCCCCCCACAAGCCTTGATCCAGCCCTGCAAATGTTTGCCTCCATGTACAGAGATCTGTCTGACTCTGCATCAGCCCCATAAAGTGCCCACACTATTACCTGAAGTTGTCCACAATACACTAAAGCTGATGAATATGGCAGGGAATGAGCACATGTATAAGCAAAGCTGGGAGTGACACCAATTTTGACACATGACCTTCACCAAAGTATCACAATGGTAAAAATATTTTTTTCTTTTTTTAAACTGTGCCTAAACTAACCAATATATCTATGTGCGGATGCACATTGTACATTTATCTTCAGACTGTAGCAAGGTGTTCATTGTCCTGTATCTGTTATGTCAGCTCTCATGCATTTTTTTTCATGTTTTCCGTATTAAGGGCCTGATTCATCCTCGGATGCTGGACCTATTCAGTCGCAGCTGTACAATGATTGCTTTATTGTGCATGCGCTGTTGCCATGATGGTGCTGCAGCTCTGGACACAATGTAGAGAAAGCTGCAGCCTGATTGACAGGCTGCAGGTGTGTGGGGAAGGGAAGGGGCATTTCAGAAAACAGAGGCGTGTCATCAGATGCAGCTTTCCTTCGTGTAGCTGGACATTCTGAGCACCCTTAGGGTTGCGCAGATGTTCTATGGCCCACACCATGGCTGAGATGGTGATCCGATGCTGCTTATATATATAGTAAACACAAGTGGTGGTAAACGGCGCTAGTCTTTTCCTAGAATCGTAATAGTCCTTTCGATGTTCCACTCTGTTCTTAATGCACTCCCCCTACTTATAGGGTGGCAGCTCCTCTTCCCAAATAACTGTAGTTTGACCAGTTCCAATGGTATTCTGAAAAAGGTGGAGAAGAGCGCCTCCTAGTGCAATATTTATAATAAGGGGGGATTCCCTTCACTAGGACTTAACACCCTCAGTGAATTAGAGGTGTACCTTATGTGGTGGATAACACCACTTAGATAATTCGCATATAAGCAACTTGGATAACAAATCACCAGATCCTTCTCCTCTTAACACTGTGTCAGGAGTCACTTTCCCACAGAATCACATCATAGTACAAATTCATTGTCGTCAATGGATATTTTCCATCAGTGCTCAAGGCATGCCTTGAGCACTGATGGACACCTTGGATGTCATGTGACCAGGAAGTACACTACAGTGTTTAGAGATCTGAGTGCAGTCAGCAGCAGCAAGAAAATACACTGATGTAGGCGTAATACTGTATGTGCTCTGAATCAGCAAACCAGTGACTTTACTTCAGGCAAAAATATCCATTGACAACAATGAATTTGTACTATGATGTGGTTCTGTGGGAAAGTGACTCCTGACACAGTGTTAAGAGGAGAAGGATCTGGTGATTTGTTATCCAAGTTGCTTATATGCGAATTATCTAAGTGGTGTTATCCACCACATAAGGTACACCTCTAATTCACTGAGGGTGTTAAGTCCTGGTGAAGGGAATCCCCCCTTATTATAAATATTGCACTAGGACGCGCTCTTCTCCAACTTTTTCAGAATATATATATATATATATATATATATATAAAGATAATCGGGGGGCACTCAACGGGACTTGCACAACATAGAAAAAATTAACCAGACGGAGCCGGTATCTCTTGCCGGCTCCGTCTGGTTAATTTTTTCTATGTTGTTCAAGTCCCGTTGAGTGCCCCCTGATTATCTTTCTATACATTTTCCTCATTTGGAGTTGCACCAGGGCAGCTATTGGATTCAAGGAGAGTGCCAGACATTATCTGTTTGTTTTATATATATATATATATATATATATATATATATATATATATAGAATTTTGTACTTATCATTTGCTGAGTTGCTAACTCTGTCTCATCTCTGCCGCCCTCCCCGGTTTGTATACATATAATTTTAAACATAAATAATATTGGGCTACATCTAGGAATGACCATTGTCTTTACCTGCACTGTCCCTTTCATTAAGCTGTTTAGCAACAGACAGTCCATATAGTGATTGAAGGAGAATGATATCTGTGATCATACAGTATACCCATACTTGCCCACTTCCAAGAGACACCGGAATTTGGAAAAGAGTCTCCCAGCCCCTTGGAAAAGTGGGCAAGTCTACTGGATCCTGGTGCTTTCTGGATAAATTGGGCAGGGAAAGGGGCTTGATGACATGATTTGCTATGATTGCATCATCACAGACCCAGATGATGATGCAATTTGCAATGTCACGCTCATAACCCACCCACCTGGACCTCCCTTCTCCTGGTGAGGGAGTTGGCAATGTAGCCATATATGCATATAAATCCTGGTGATTTCTAAACTCAAAGAAATGCGAACATCAGCCTCTTCTACACCCTTTGGAACTACCGACACTTTGTGTGATAGTTTGAGTGATAAATATCTGAGAGTACAAATGTACTAGTAAAATGGTCACCTCAAAGTCCTACATACTACCAAATTATGAATGAGGGAGAGCAATTATATTCACAGCTGCACCAATGATTTTACTTTCAATTTAAGACTAAGTTTATGGAAGCTATAACTGTACAGTATATACTTTTTACTGTATTTTTTTTTTACCAAGCATGGCCATCACACGACCTCTCTTCTATTCGACTCATACCCTGATATATATCCTGTGTAAAATAATGGCAGAGTGGTGAATACCTTTATAGAAAAACATTTAACAAGATATTATGACTGAATAGCTTTCTCCATAAGAGAGAAAAAGGTCCATTCTCTTCTTATCTCAATAAAACGTGTTACAGGATAAGTAATGGTTTCTTTTATCTTGAATGGAGGTTTTATCGCATCACTTGCCTTACCGATGCTGATCCAGCATCTTTTCTGTCTCTATAGTCAAGTATACATTTCTGAAACAACTATTGATTTTCCTGCATAAACCGAGGAGTCTCTAAGTGAGTCTATTTTCCACTTCTAAATTGTAAACAAAAATGACAAATGAGAAATGATGAGTAAAGCATGTTTTAAAATATAAGCAGTGAGGTGTATAAAAGTTCAAGCCTGAAGCAAACTACTATAGCAGTAAAAGTCTATTTAAAAGTATTTTGGACTTTGGGTCTATTTCTTTTCACTAGACCCAAAAGTCAATTATCATATTAATGAGTGAAAGCCACATGTTTCTATTGTTCAAGTAAAAAAAATGTATGCAGTCCTGCACTCGCCCCGCAATATGTCACTAGGGGATGCAGTCATGCTGGTCACAATCCCGACAGTGGAATGCCGGCTAGGGAGTTATGACAGGCGTCGAAATACCGACGTCTATCATAATCCCAACACCGGAACACCATCCCGAAAGAAGGTAAGTCCGGGGCACCCTTAGCGCTAGCCGCGCAGTGGGGGAGGGTTAGGATTAGGGATTCTAGCGGGGTTAGAGTTAGGTTTGGGGGTGAGATTAGGGTTAGGCACCCCTAGGGGGAAGGGTTAGGCAGCCCCAGGGAGAGGTTAGGGTTAGGCACCCCTCAAGAGGGTTAGGTTTAGGGAGTGGTAAGGGAGGGGTTAGGGTTAGGCACTCCCGGGGGTAGGTTAGGGTTAGGCACCACTAAGGGAGGGTTAGGGGGGGGGGACAGGGGAGGTTAGGGTACTTACCTGCCTCTGTCGGGATCTTGATCCTGTCGGGCAGCCGCTGTCGGGATTTGAACCGGTGGCTAAACAGCCGCCGGCCTTTCAAGCCCATTCCGTCACCAGTGTTATTGGGTCTCAATTCTGAGCATGAATAGGTGATGACTGTGTGATACTAATAACCGTATAGTTACCATTCTAACAGCTCAAATACTATGTTTGCCGGGATTTGAGTAATTGTTTATATTTCATTTAGTCATCTTTATATTATCATCCATAAACATAATGGTGTTTGAGTACATTTACATAAGTTCTTAAAACCTAATGCTATGTCTCCTTTAGCTAGTAAAATTTTCTGTACCATCCTCTACCCGAATGCATAAACTCACTTTTAAATAAGTTAAGAGATGGATATTAATAAAAAAAGCAAAAAAATCCGCTGACATGCATTTCTGGTTCATAGATTGAATTTCACCCATCATAAATGTTTTCAGAAGTATATGAACTTTATATATACATTAGTATATGGCTCTCATGTTTACTACTTATATTTATATATCCATAAATATGTATATCTATAATATATGAATAAACAAATATATGTATGTGTGTGTTAATAAAAATAAACAAAAAGTAGTAAAAGCCATATATAGTTGAGCGCTAGCAATAAACTTGAACAGTTAAATGGTTCATATACTGCTTATATCTCCAGCACTTTTTAATGTCTCACAACCAGACTTCGATGCGCTCTAAAATGCATCTGTAGCACCAGTGGGATAATATTACATCAATGTAATCAACTTTAAAACCACTATAAAATATATAACCATTCTAATTCCAAGAGTCAAAGAAGGCAGAATAAAGGTTTATCATAAATTGTAGTAATTACTGTATGGTGCTGAAAGCGTTTTAAATCATGTTATCTTCCAGAAGATGGCACTGCTCAGCTGAATATTGTCCATTAAATAATTAAAGCAAACCCATCAATTACAGCAGAATTGATATGCCTAATCAGTAGAGATTGTTTCATTTTAAAAGAGATGATCACATCATTGTACCCATGCATTTATCAGTTTGCCTCACCAAGGATATTCTTTTATTAGTATAAATATAGAAGACCAATATAAATCATCTCCCCTGAGCTTCGAGGTTTCAAATTGTCTCTGAATAACAGGAAACACAAATCACAAGAGGCGTATTAAATGTGTAACTGGTGAGCTAATGATATAACAAAACAATGCTGTATACCTAAGCTTACTGCAAATTAGTAATAAAGAAACAAGCATCTGTCACCTTACATGTGGCCCCTATACAATGTATATCAAGAGGTCCTTTATAATTTATTAAAAATTGCATAATGCAGTACATTTTGTTTATATGTCCGAGTTTGCCACCAGGTATATACATGTCCCTGTTAATATTTTTGGAATGCTTTATGATTTGCATGGTAAACAAAAGTTTGTTCCCCCCAAAATCGAAAATATGTTGACACGCTGACTGTAACACATGGCCAAGAATGCAGCAATGCTCAAAAATATGTGCTCGACCTCACAAGGTAGATTGGTCACACTTATCACTCACCGCAAACTCTGTGGAGTATCTATATTGGGTGCAGGATGTGCGATTCACATGGGCCCCTGAATCAAAGGGGTCTCACACCGCACACTCTGCACCCAGAACAGACTGTTACTGGGCTGTTGGCAGTGCCATCTTTCCAGCAATGTCTTCGGAAAGACAACACTGGCACGGGTTACAGCAAAGACACACCACAGAAGCTGCGGGTACTTATTTGTTAAAACACCTCTGCCCGAACTGTACTCCTGAAAGTATTACTAAGCTGGTTTGGCTTTGAAACCTGATGTCAAAATTAGATCCTTACTCCCAATCAGCCTCCTTGGCCAGACCTGCTTAGACAAAATAGAAAATCACATTTCTCTGCTAGTCTCCAGCTACAGTGCTAATAGACAGACACGTCTTGCAAATTACTGTACCCAGTTGATGATGTTGCCATATGTGACATCATAAGATAGAACAAAACCTTGAATCTGCAAAGGTGGACCACCTTTCTTTAAGATGAATGGCGTGATTGGATCTGGTCACAGAGTGTGTCGATCATACCGCTTGATGGAGTTGATTGTCAATACCACTACCACTGAGAAAGAATTTAGGGGATGATTATAATGCTGAAAGAACCAGCATGCACCTTGCTTTAGGGGTCACCAGATTGTGCCATTAATCTATATGTACTGACTTGCTGTGCTTGCAAATCTTGATTTTAGTCCCAATTGTACCCCTTTGTCTTCACCTCTCTGGTATATTGCTGAAATGTGCTTTTTAAGAAGTAATTACTATGCCTCCTTGGAAAATTATCTTATAAGTATGGCTTATAGAATTGTCTTATATGCTCCCTACCACGACACAAAACCTTTGGTTGCTGATGCCCTGCTGCTTATTTGAATGTTATGACCATGAATGCAGCAATGTACTTGTCCTGCACTGTTTTGTACTATAAGTCATTGTTTTCTTGTTTTGGTCATTTGTAAGGTGCTGCAGGACCCTTGTGGTGCTATAAAATAAAGGATAAATAATAATAATAATAATAATAATAATAATAATAATAATAATAATAATAATAAATGAAAGGATCAAAAAGGTAACCTACAAAGTAATGATGTTACAACCCTTATTACTATACCTATATTATTAGTAACCTAGACGAGCAGCATACAGTATGTAACACTTGTCTTTATATCCAAGATTCCAGGAGCCAGTGCTGAAGAAATATCAGTACAGTAAGGGGTTTATTTATCAAGCAGTGAAACACTTAGTGAAGCTGACCAGTGGAGAAGTTGCCCATGGCAACCAATCAACTTTGAAGTAACATTTATTAAGTACAGTCTATAAAATAATAGGTAAGAGCTGATTGGTTGCCATGGGCAAATTCTCCACTGGTCCGCTTCACTAAGTTTTTCACCGCTTGATAAATAAACCCCAAAGTGTCTTATGATAAATCTTGAAAGCAGTCTCCCAGCTGACATCACTATCATTCTGTTGCTCTAATAAGGACACTCACCTCAAGTCCATTCCACACTCATGCCCATAGTCTGTCTGGCTTGTTTGGAAATCAATATTTTTATTTACCAATAACATAAACTTGTAATTTCCATGCAGGGCTGCAAAAAATTGTGGGGCCCAGGACAGATGAAACAGGCAGGGCCCGCAGCCTCCCACCCGTTGGACTCAGAGATGTATCATGGAGTGCAGGCACCCAGAGTAAGCACACGCACTGACGTCACCCACATAGCAAGGTTATAGACAACACTTTAAAGGAGAAAAAGTCCAAATAATTCATTAAAGAAAAAAAAATCACTTGCCTGTCATTTTTAAGTTTATGCGGCGATGACCACGGTCTTGCTTCCGCTTGTTCACGCTACTTCTGATTGCAGCCACCAGCCATGGGGAGAGGGGAAAGCACTTTTTTTTAATGGGAGTGGTGGCAAGGTCAGTGAAAGGGAGGTGGTGGGAGAAGCACATGGGGAAAAGCTAGAGCAGAGGCACACTTAGGGAGGGGGAGCAGAGGCACACTTAGGGAGGGGGAGCAGAGGCACACTTAGGGAGGGGGAGCAGAGGTACACTTAGGGAGGGGGAGCAGAGGCACACTTAGGGAGGGGAAGCAGAGGCACACTTAGGGAGGGGAAGCAGAGGCACACTTAGGGAGGGGAAGCAGAGGCACACTTAGGGAGGGGGGCAAAGGCACACTTAGGGAAGGGGGGCAGAGGCACACTTAGGGAGGGGAAGCAGAGGCACACTTAGGGAGGGGGGGCAGAGGCACACTTAGGGAGGGGAAGCAGAGGCACACTTAGGCAGGGGAAGCAGAGGCACACTTAGGCAGGGGAAGCAGAGACACACTTAGGGAGGGGGGGGCAGAGGCACACTTAGGGAGGGGGGCAGAGGTACACTTAGGGAGGGGGGCCAGAGGTACACTTAGGGAGGGGGGGCAGAGGCACACTTAGGGAGGGGAAGCAGAGGCACACTTAGGGAGGGGGGGCAGAGGCACACTTAGGGAGGGGGGGCAGAGGCACACTTAGGGAGGGGAAGCAGAGGCACACTTAGGGAGGGGAAGAAGAGGCATACTTAGGGAGGGGGGGGCAGAGGCACACTTGGGGAGGGGGAGCAGAGGCACACTTGGGGAGGGGGAGCAGAGGCACAGTTGTGAAAGGAAGCAGAGGCACACTCTATAGAAGCAGCATGAGGTAGTGGGGAGCTGTTTAGAAGCCCCATGTCACGCAGTGTGGAACTGTGTAGCAGTCCCATGTCATGTACACCGCTGTGTAGTAATATATAGAGTCCCCTCCCTGCCATGTTACAGTAATGAGCTGTGTGTACAGGCTCAGTCAGTGAAGCACACTGAGGGGTGGCCCGGAGTGACTGGTGACTTATAGCTGCAGGTCTGTCTCAGGTGTCCCTCTCCCCTCCATTTTCCTGTCTGGGAGGAGCAGCAAACACGGAAGCCCTGCTCCTTCCTACTGTAACTTCTGTGCATTGATGGGTGAGAAGCAGGTGTGAGAGCTGAGAGGAGTGGGTAACAACACTCACTGACACCACAGAAGCCTGAGCTTCCCCTAGAGCAGGGGGAGGAGGAGTTGGGGGCAGAGAACAGGAGGAGTCTGCCAAAATGTCGGCAGCGAGAACAGCTGTTACTTAGGGTGACCCGGGGCAGGCAACTCCCGTGCGCACATGTAATCCGGGTAAGCCACTTCTGCACTGAGCGTCTGAGTGACAAGGGGCCGCAGTGCTGCTAATTCTGGAAAGTGCTTCTTACCCAGCAGTTTGCAGTAGAGTCATAATGTTTGTGCGGTGCGGACCCCCTCCTGAGCCCGAGACCGGTTGTACCGGGCGGCCCTGTTTCCATGCAACTCTAAGAAAATATTTGAAAGACACCTATAGCTGTAAGAAAATATTCTGTAGCATCTTGAAATAAAAAGTTACTTTCAGCCTAGGGGGCCCATTTATCATTCTATATTCGGGGGTTAAACGCAAATTTTAAGTTTCCCCCGAATGCATGAAGGAAAGACCGAAGCAGGTATCTCCGAAATCTCTGCTGTGATCCCTCCATTCCCGCAGGCAGCAGCATCCCCCATTTGGGGGATGCAATGCAGCCAAATATACCTGAAGATGGCATTAGCCACTGTATCCTATGAGCTACGCTGTACATAATCAGCCAGCGGAAGGCCTCTCCAGCCATGGTGGCTGTGCATGTGCAATCGCAGCAGCCCCGACAGCTCTCCAGGCACATCGCAGGGACGTGCTCCTGTCCCTGCATGTGCCGGATGATACATCCAAATGCTATGATAGCATCTTGCAATGCGATCATGGGCAGGAATGACATGCCCTGACTGCATTGCAATTGCGATCATTAATAAATGGGGGGATAGGTGATGAAAATGATGCAACATGATAAGTCTTAAGCAGATTGCCTCTAAGATAATGAAGGGGTAACAAAGTAATAAATACAGTGGAAAAGAAATTTCTCCAGAGATACATATCAGCAAACGCTAATGAGTTATATTGCTGTAGAATTACCCTATTTGACTAGATAGGTCTAACAGTCAATTCTAAGAATTTGTCACAGTTTGCAGTAGCGAAGGGACAGTCCCTAAATAATATTTGCTTCTCCACATAGCACACTGCATTAGGAAAACAGGTGGGGCATGTTAGTATAGGACAAATTGCCTCACCTCGGTATATGGTTCACACCGAATGCAACACGCGGGGCTTGTTAAAGTGCACCTACTGTAGGTCCAGCTACCCAAAGGGGTATAGTCATGTAGACAGTAAGTATAGAGAAAGACATAGGTCAACCATGCTTTAAATAAAGTGGTACACAGAGGTGTTTTTTTCATATAGTTGTATTCCAGTCTTATTCTCAAGTCAAACGGACATGATTATAAAGTATTTTCCAAGGGGGTAGGGTTTCTTCCTGTCTATCAAACAGTCACACATACCACCCCAAATCTTCTTCAGCTATTGCTATCTCAGGTTGGCCACTGTGTGCAATCTTCTTCTGCTATCGCCATCCCAATCTAGACATTGTGCCACTGTGTGCAATCCTTCTACTATCACTATTTCAGACTGGCCACTGTGTGCAATCCTTCTAGTATCACCAGGGCCGCCATCAGGTGGGGACCGCCGGGCCTCAAGTCCCGGGCCCGGAGAGAGCAGAGACAGAGGGGGGCCCGGGTGGCTGCGGTGCTGCACCGGCAGCCATGGAGTACTGATATAATGCCTGAAGCTGACAATGCCTGATGTATTACAATAACAAATATGGTGCCATCCGCGAGCCAGCCGGAGCTCGTGGACCGGCAGCCAATCAGGAGCATCCGCTCCTGATTGGCTGCCGGTCCGCGAGCTTCGACTGGCTCGCGCCTGGCGCCATCCAATCAAAGCTCCCGGACCGGCAGCCAATCAGGAGCGGATGCTCCTGATTGGCTGCTGGTCTGCAAACTTTGATTGGCTTGGGCCCGGCACCATGTGTGAAATGCCAGTGGGTGCAGCAGAAGTGCACAGTTCCAGTCACAGTGCCTGAGCGATTCTGATATGCCGTCAGCGCGCCAACTGAAGAAGCACAATCCAGGTACTACATAGTGCCTGACCTTGCCCTGTGCTGCCCCTCCTGTTCCAGCCAGCCCTCCCTACCCTGTCCCCCCTCTCTGCCCTGAGCCTCCCCAGCTAGTCCAGCCAGTCTTCCCTGTCCCTCTCCTAGTCTAGACAGCCTTCCCTGCCATGTCCCACCCCCCAGTCCAGACAGCCCTCTCCGCCCTGTGCATCTCCCCCTAGTCAGCCAGCCATCCCTGTCTGACCCCCCCATCCAGCCAGCCCTCCCTACCCTGTCCCCCACTCTCTGCCCTGAGCCTCCCCCTACTCCAGCCAGCCTTCCCTGTCCCCTCCTAGTCCACCTAAACTTCCCTGCCCTGTGCGTCTCCCCCCTAGTACCGCCAGCCGTCACTGTCTTTCCCCCCCTGTGTACTTTGTCAGTACCGGGTCCCACAATTTCTGATGGCAGCCCTGAGTATCACTATCTCAGACTGGCCACTGTGAGCAATCCTTCTACTATCACTATCTCAGACTAGCCACTGTGTGCAATCCTTCTACTATCACTATCTCAGACTGGTCACTGTGTGCAATCCTTCTTGTGCTTTCGCTATCTCAGGTTGGCTACTGTGTACACAGTAGTTAGCACTTGTGTTTCACAGTACTGAGGTCATGTGTTGGAATCCCAACCAGGATCCCATTTGCATGGAATTTGAATGTTCTCCTCATGTTTATGTGGGTTTTCTCTGTGTACTACACTTTTCTTTCAGACTCCATAAACATACTTAATTGGCTATTGAGTACTGACTAACATGTCAGTGTGTGTCAGGAAATTGTGACTGGAAGGACAGGGACTGATGTGAATGATGACAAATATTCTCTGTAGAATGCTGCATTATTGATGGCACTAGAAATAAATTACAATAATAATAATATTTATTAAAATAATTTATTTTTTAAATAAAGCATCCAAGAGTAACATTTTGTTAAATATTTGTTATTTGTTTTTTTCAACAATTTTTTTTTTTAAATTGTGAATTTTTTAAAAGTTCAACTTTGGCCTTTCAGTCCCACTAAACATATCCCTGGAGACTGGTATCACTCAGCTGCCCCATCGATATGTTATCAGTAAATCATGATGGTAGGTTATTGCATGTTTTTATAAATGGCTGGAATTTGTTGTATGCTGAGGAAATGGAGCAATAAGAACAGTTTATTGTTTGCACTGGAGAAATATTTTGCTTTCCAGGAAAAGATCAGTATTAAATAGCTGGAAATATGTTGTGTAGGTTGAACGAACTGCTACTGTTGTGATAATCTGCCATCCAAATGAAAATAATCACACGGACGCATTTGGATTATGATTATTTTTGTGATGACCTTTACTCGATTTAAGTTAATATCAAGGTAACAGGAAGGCGTGTTCTGCTAATGTGTAACATCAATGTTGGCTTAGTTTTGTTTATATATAACTGTATATGACTGATTGACTGTATATAGAAGAATATTTGGATCAATATAACAAATAGAAAAGTACTGTCTGCAGTGTCCAGGGAGCCCCAATGCCTAACAGCCTTCTAAGCTACAAGTGCACTGCAAGGGATGACCAGTGACGGCCACCATGCTGCCTGTATTTTCTCGTTTATGCCTAGGCTGACTCTTTATATACAGGCAGAGAGCCGTACATCAGGTTTTCAGTTTTGTGTATAATTTGCCATTAATAAATGTGGCTTGCACTGTTCTTCCCCTAGTTTGAATGATTTGAAATATAGGGTAGGATGCCATATAGCTTTGGAGACATATATGGACCATATAATACATACTGTATTTGACATCACCAAACAAGTTCTTTTCATGTCACAACACATCAGCAGAGATAAGTTACTGTACAACACCAATCAATAACCAGTATCATGTTACCTGTATTATTATGAAATAGGTTGGATTATTTATTTTAAAACAAAATCCTGAATGCTCCAAATTAGCAATAATATCTCGTCCATGATCTAGCAAATGTAGCAAAAATTAGTAATTACTGTTTTAGAAAAAGATTTATGCCAATGAAAAAAACTAGAAAGTCACGGGAGCAATTTTAGTGAAAATAAGACTTGACATATAAATTGACCCTATATATGGCAGTATGATTGGTTTGTATAAGATATTGTCCATGAGCTGATAAATGATGGTGAAAAATAAATGTTTAGTACAATCCTGTGTGTAATACCGAATGTGAGCCTGTGGCAAGAACCAGCCCACAATTTATCACCTAGAAAGTTGTTAGTGGTTAGACAGGGATTTTTGTGTTGTCAATTATTGCAGCAAATAGTTTAATCTGGTGATTCTAACAAATGACTAAATTGTCGCAATCACACAAGGCAAAATAAAGCAGAACATTATTGGATTAAATAAATTGTGGGTCAATCATTCTGGTTTCCGAATGTGGTAATTTTGATTAAATCTTAGTGGGCTTGCGCTTGTCAGGTGATCATGTGTTGTATGAGAAAACACAGTATGGATTCGGACACTGCAAAGGTTTTTCAGTTCTCATTTTATACATTTATATTAAAAATGTGTTATTTACTGTGACAATGGGATGACTGTAAGAAAACATGTAAGTAAGTCAACATACGCACTAATCATATTACACAATACTAAGGGGCGTATTCAATTGTCCGCGAGCTTTAACCGCAAAAATCTTTGCAGAACTTGCGCCGAATTATGGATTACTGTGGATATGTGTGCTGTCGATACCCATAGTATCCAATTTAAAAAATATATGCACGCAGGGTTCTCTGCTTAGAAATTCCAACAGGGTAAGGCAGAAAAAAAATACACTTACCAGTCCGGTGATCTCTGCGGCTCCATCTTTGCCATGGGGAGGGGGCTGCTGGGAGGCTAGGGGGCTGCTGAGAGGGAAGGTGGCTGCTGGGAGATGTAGTTCTCCCTGCTGCTGCCTCTGGGGGGGCTCACACACACAGTGGGGGTCACTCAGACACTCACACATACTTAACACACTCACATACATATACCACACACGTTGCTGCAGAAGACCGGGTCCCAACAGCCTTGATGAAGAAGATAGTGCTTCAGAAGGTGAGTAATTTCTGAACAATTAAGCTAATCGGAAACTTCCAATTGCTTAATTAGTCATTGGGCAGGAGGGGGAAGGGGGCGCAGGGGTTCCAGGGACATTCCCAACCACTTTTCCTAAAAATATGGATTTTAGGAAAAATCGGTTGTGCTCTGGGGCTACGAGAAGAAAAACCTCCCACCATTCTGGGGCTATGAGAAGAAAAACCTCCCACCGTTCTGGGGCTACGAGAAGAAAAACCTTAACGTTGCGCCGCGCAAAAAATGAAATACCCCACACCTAATTGAATAGCAATATTCCCACACCCACAGGAAAAAACCCACAGGTGTGGGAAATTTGCTATTCTCGCACCTAATATGCCCCTAAGCTGGAAGAGCATTTACTTTTCACCAGTAAACCTGGGAAAACTGTACATACAGATTCTTATTTAGAATTCTGAATACATATAAAGCATACACGTCTTCACCTGAACAACTCGCGTTTTGATGCAGTGGGTGCAAATGCAATTTGCTTGGTTTGAGTTTTGCATGCAGGAAATACAAGTATACACTGTGATTTATAGTTGAGCCAGAATATGCCCTCCCCCACTCCAAATCTGTCCTCACATTTTACATTAGGCCATCCTGTAACATGGTCTTGCTATGGTGCAGAAATGTACTTACTATCTGGATTTACTCCTAGATGTAAGGCCCTGACTATGTGTACCTACATAGGTATGTCCATGAAACATAACACATGTTCAGGCAGTGAAGAAAGAATGCTATATGAATATGACATGTCTGTCAGGGACTCTTGAGAAGTGAAATATGTGCAGCCACATACAGTAGTGTGAATGTCGTCAGGGGGTCAGGGATCATGGCCTTGCACCTCCACCACTATCCATCATTACATTCAAACAAGAAGAACCTCCACAAGGGTTTCCTCCGTGGAAGACATGTCTTGTCCATTATAACCAGTAAATTAGAAGTCATGTGTCACTGCGAAACAAGTAAAGAGCACAAAATTCTTCACAAGAAAACAGCACCATTTTTATATAGTTAGTAAAGACAAATCCATAAAGTTAGACTTAGTTAATTATAATTGTTTTTTTTCTGAGGAAAGAAAATCACAAAATCCACAGTGATAGTTACCAATGTCACCTCAGACGCAGAAAACTGTTCTTCTAGACCAAAAAAATGAATTGCTAAAATTACCATAATCAATCACCCCCATAATGTCCAACACTTATTATAGTTACCGATACCATTTCTTTAAGAAAATCATTCAATGCAATTTAACTTCTAATGGTGAATTTACCATTGCTATCCTATGTGGTAAAGATTCACAACTTACAGAAAAAAAGCCCTTCCTATGCTCATGGTAAACGTTCTTTCTATAATGTGCAACTATTTGTATTTTGAGATGGCATTACACTATAACAGGCAGTGGGGGACTCTGCCGTGTCACACAACTGACATTGTAATTTACCCTTTTGCACTGTTAGGCTGGGAACACACCAGAACGACATAAGCATGATATGTCGTTTTCGAACAAATAGTAATGACATATTGTGCATGCGTTGAGTGTGTACCCTCAATTGCTCACTCTCGTGTGTCGTACATGATATCTTCTGGTTCGCCATGCTGCACAGTAAATCAGACGATATTGTGCATGAAGCCATGTGCAGCATCGCATGGTACATTGCGCTGTCATACCACTGCATGTTGCAGTATGTACGCATGGTGCGATACTTCAAGCCGGCGGATCGGCCGGGAACACATCATTCTGATGTATACCTGACCACAAAGGTGCAAGGTTTTCACCGGGGCTCCAAAATGAGCCTTGGTTTGGTGACTTGCAGCTCTGCTAAAATCGGCATCACTGCAATAAGTTGTAATAAAAATTGTTAATTAGCACCAACTTTTAATCAATTATCCCCTAAATCTATTACATTATATAATATATACACACACAGAAGAGACGGGATGGGCTGGCCTTGGAGGGTCTGCCAGATGCCTGCAGCCGCACGCTGCATACATATGCAGGGCCAGCCCTGGGCATAGAACACCCTCGGAAAGGGCCAACATCAGCAAATGTCTTTAACCTGACTGCAGATAGGGGCTGGACAGGCTGAGCACTGGGGTCGGGGCAGGGATGCTGTCTGATGACTCCCCAGATCTCTCAGCCAGTGATCCAAGGAGTCTGAAGTAAGTTGAACTGTCTGTTACTTCAGACTCCTCTGATCACTGGCTAAAGAGTCATCAGGTCGTCCGGCCCCCACCTCAGTGCTCAGACTCTCCGATCCTGCCCTGCAGCAGTTGGTCTATAACTAATTACTAATATGTCCATCTTTATATCACATGTTAATCTAAAATCAAGCCACATTCCTTAAAAATCTTTTAAAGATCACAGCCCTAATCTTATTAAAAAGACCATTCCAGTCAGGTAAATTCACTTTAGGAAAGATGAATAAATAGGATAATATAATTGTTGAAGCTAATGTTATAATGTATTCATGTATCCTATATATTTATTCATAATTGGATGCTGTGTTGAACCTAATATTATCCTTCTCTGATGTACACATGCAAATAGAAAACAAGCTTAATGCATTCCTGAATCAAGAATTTATTCTGATCAAAGGGTTATAAAAACTTACTTGAATGTATACAAGCACACCAATCCAGTTATGTATAAAGCTGGGTATACACGTAAAGATTTTCTGTCCAACCAACCAACTAGTTGATTGGTTGGAATGAAAATCTGGTAATGTATGGGAATAACTGATAATCAGCAATTTGCTCTTAAATGCCAGAAAACAGATGAAAATGGACATTCAGACAAGTTTGTTAAATGTTTGATCTAAACAATTTGTTCAAACAACAGTGTTTGTCCATTTTCCGGTGTTTGGGAGCAAATTGCTGATTGTCATTTGCTTAAATACCTAACCAGATTTTCATACCAACCAATCAACTTGTTGGATGGTTGGACAGAAAATCTTTACGTGTGTACCCAGCTTTAGTCATAAGGGGAGGGGGGGTGTATAGAAATGTTCAATTCTTTGGGAGTTAATCTGATATTGGAGAACTGTTTAAGAATTAGTGGAACTCCATGCAAGCAGTTATGATTATATTTGTGAAATATTAAGTTTTTTCTACTTCGTGTTTTATGACACTATTGCCTTAGAATATCTTTTGTATGTCATTTTTATTAATTGTTATATGTCATTTTTATTAATTGTTATTATTGTACATCTATTAAGGATTGTAAGTATTTTCTTATAGTAAACTTAATTTAATAAGCTTGGGGCTGTATCCAATTAGATGCGAAAATTTTAAGATTTACATGTACCAACATTTCGCACTCTTTGCCCGAATGTGTCACTTTTCGGGACTGTTGCGTATGCAGGTTTTGAGCAATTCTATTACAAAAGATGCAATGCAGCATTCGCCCGGAAAAAATACGGCAAAAAGTGCGCCTGAAAATGGGGAAATGTGCATGTACCCCCAAAAAAGGTAAACTTACATAGTGTAATAGTTTAGAAGTGTATTATTGGGCAAAATCAAAGGGCTTGGGGGTTTTTAAATTGTGTCAAATGGCTGTTATATGCATATTTCTTTAACAGTGGAAAAATGATAGAAAGCTAATTTTTGGTGGCAAAATAAATGCTGCAGTTATATTACATGCAAATGGGTGCAAGTATGTTTTGGTGTCATTTTAGGGAACTGTTAAAATAAGTAAAAATACACCTGCTACAGCCACCTGCAATCCTAAAAACACTTGTCCCATCCATACAGCCCCCCACCATACCTACCACATTACTTAAAAAACCATTTTCCAACACTTTTTACATTTTGACCGCAAACATGACATGTCATTATTAGGGGGAATTAAGTTAATTAAAACATTATTTTTGCCTAATTAGTCATTGGGGGGTGTCCAAGGGGTTCTGAACCAAGTCCCCATATTTTTAGCTCAGAATAAGGGATTTGCACATCTTTTCACCTGCTCTGATATATATTTATATTATATTAGTCTGCAAAATGATTTACAGTAGAAACAAAAACTTTTTGTTTTCTATGCCATGTCCTTAGTTTGTTCCACTGACTTGTCACCTAGTAGCGTCAGGTTGGAAGTCAGAATATTAAAAAGTAACCAACAAACACAGATGCAATGTCTCTCGTCATGACTTCAACACTGAAGTTTTTATTCCAGTTACTTTAATTAGCTTTGCTTTAAATGCCACAAAGACCACCCACTGATTACACCATATTCTGGTGCATATGTCAAGCCATTAAGGGAAAATCAAACTTTCAAAGGGATATAAAAACAGCTCTACAAGAACACATTGTCTTGCCCAATAAACCAAGAAGGGCATGTTACTAATTAAAGGAACAATCTGTTATAAAATAACAAGTTTTGAAAAAATTATCTGAATAAAAAAAAACATTCCAAGGACACATAAACAATAAGAAATATTCACATTTGTTTTCATCTGTTTTTCAGAAAATTGAAAGCGGCATAACAATGAATTCTACCATAAGTTCCATTCAGCATACACTTTACTTGTTTTAATCTCCAATAAAATATAAAGTTCATATGCTCTTATCATGCTAAGAACATAAGGGGGGAGATGTACTAAGCTCTGGAAAGTGATAAAATGGAGAGTGAGAAACTACCAGCCACTCAGCTCCTAACTGTCACATTACAGGCTGTGTTTGAAAAATGACAGGTGCTGATTGGTTGGTAGTTTATCTCTCCAAATTATCACTTTCCAGAGCTTAGTACATCTGCCCCAAGATGTTATATTGCATACTTGCCAACTCTCCTGCCCCCTAGCCAGGTTGGCCTCACGATCGCATCATGGCCCCCGTCCCCCGATTAAACAATGCCGAGATGACAGGCATTGTATAGCGGGGGTGGGGCTACGATGATGCAATTCAGCGCAAATTGAATCATCACCCTCCCCAGACTGCCCACTTGTAAGTGGGAGGCTGCGAGCAGCTGGTGTGGGGGGGGGGGGGCAGGAGGAGTTGCGGGAGACTTGCCCTCTATTCTGGGAGCGCCAACCGATATTCAGGAGCCTCCCAGCCATTCCGGGAGAGTAGGCAAGTGCATAAATATTGGGGCATTGACAGAATTTTCATATTTTGGCCTCTATTCACCACCACAATGGATTTGAAATGAAACAGACAAGATGTGCTTTAACTGCAGACTTTCAGATTTAATTTGAGGGTAATTACATCCAAATCAGGTGAACGGTGTAGGAATTACAACGGTTTCTATATGTGCCTCCCACTTTTTAAGGGGCCAAAAGTAATAGGACTATCAACTCAAAAGCTATTTCATGGACAGGTGTGGGCTATTCCCTCGTTATTTCATTATGAATTAAGCAGGTAAAAGGTCTGCAGTTGATTCTAGGTGTGACATTTGCATTTGGAATCAGTTGCTGTTGACTCTCAATATGAGATCCAAAGAGCTGTCACTATCAGTGAAGCAAGCCATCATTAGGCTGAAAAATCAAAACAAACTCATCAGAGAGATAGCAAAAACATTCGGTGTTTCCAAATCAACTGTTTGGAACATTCTTAAAAGGAAAGAAAGCACCGGAGAGCTCAGCAACACCAAAAGACCAGGAAGACCACGGAAAACAACTGTGGTGGATGACAGAAGAATAATTTCCCTGGTGAAGAAAAACCCCTTCAGAACAGTTGGCCAAATCAAGAACACTCTCCAGGAGGTAGGTGTATATGTGTCAAAGTCAACAATCAAGAGAAGACCACAAGAGTGAATATAGAGGGTTCACCACAAGATGTAAACCATTGGTGAGCCTCAAAAACAGGAAGACCAGATTAGAGTTTGCCAAACAACATCTAAAAAAGCCATTACAGTTCTGGAACAACATCCTATGGACAGATGAGACAAAGATCAACTTGTACCAGAGTGATGGGAAGAGAAGAGTATGGAGAAGGAAAGGAACTGCTCATGATCCAAAACATACCACCTCATCAGTGAAGCATGGTGGTGGTAGTGTCATGGCGCGGGCATGTATGGCTGCCAATGGAACTGGTTCCCTTATATTTATTGATGATGTGACTGCTGACAAAAGCAGCAGAATGAACTCAGAAGTGTTTCGGGCAATATTATATGCTCATATTCAGTCAAATGCTTCAGAACTCATTGGACGGCGCTTCACATTGCAGATGGACAATGACCCAAAGCAAACTGCAAAAGCAACCAAAGAGTTTTTTAAGGCTAAAAAGTGGAATGTTATGCAATGGCCAAGTAAGTCCCCTGACCTGAATCCGTTTCAGCATGCATTTCACTTGATAAAGACAAAACTGAAGGGAAAATGCCCCAAGAACAAGCAGGAACTGAAGACATTTGCAGTAGAGGCCTGGCAGAGCATCACCAGGGATGAAACCCAGGTGATGCTCTGCCAGGCCTCACTGAATGTCTATGCATTCCAGACTTCAGGCTGTAATTGCCTGCAAAGGATTTGCAACAAAGTATTAAAAAGTGAAAGTTTGATTTAGGATTGTTTAGTTTGTCCCATTACTTTTGGCCCCTTAAAAAGTGGGAGGCACATATAGAAACTGTTGTAATTCCTACAACGTTCACCTGATTTGGATGTAATTACCCTCAAATTAAATCTGAAAGTCTGCATTTAAAGCACATCTTGTTTGTTTCATTTCAAAGCCATTGTGGTGATGAATAGAGGCCAAAATATGAAAGTTCTGTCAATGTTCCAATATTTATGCACCTGACTGTATATATATGGAAGCGGTATAACATACTGCCGGACCCCTGCTCGGTGGTTGGAATCCCGACACCAGGAGCCCGGCAGAGGAGGAAATCCCGATCGTCGAAGGTAAGTATATACTAACCTATCTCTAACCCCCTAACCCTAACCCTCCTTTAGGGTGCCTAACCCTAACCTTCCCCCCAGTGCCTAACCCTAATACCCCCTTTAAGTGCCTAAACCTAACCCCCCCTTCCCCGCCGCCTAAACCTAAATCCCCCGGGGGGGTGCCTAATCCTAAATCCCCCCCGGGGGTGCATAAGCATAAACCCCCTTCCCCTAGCCTGACCCTAACCTCCCGGGGGGGGTGCCTAACCCTAAGTCCCCCCTGGGTGCCCTAAACCTAACCCTCCCCCCCCCCACAGCTGACCGCAGCGGCGCCCTGCATCCCTTAGATCGGCGGCGGTAAAATGACAGGCATCTAGATTTAGACGTCTGTCATTTAACCCTCGCCAGGATAAAGCAGTCGGGAAGCTGGCTGTCGGTATTAGGTCCGCCGCCCTCCCGACTGCATACCAACCTTAGCCCGGCAACGCAGGTAAGCTCCATTTGCCGGGCGCCCGCTGAGATTTTGTTACCAGCGGGCGCCCAGCTCCATTGCCAGCAGCGCCAGCTGGAGGCTGGAGCTCACTCAGGAGCTCCTGTTTCCGGCTCCGCTCCCCCCACATGCACTATGGGAGAGACGTCATGACGTCTCTCCCATAGTAACTTCAGAGGACTCGGAGCAGCTAGGCGGACCGGAGGTACGCAGGAGCGGGGCTTAAGGTAAGTATCGTATTTTTTTTTTCTGTGCAAACGGAGGGGGCATTACTACTGGGGGCATTACTACTACTGGGGGCATTACTACTACTGGGGGCATTACTACTGGGGGCATTACACATGGGGCACTACTACTGGAGGTATTACTACAGGGGGCATTACTACTGGGGGGCATTACACAGGGGGCACTACTACTACTGGGGGCATTACTACAGGGGCACTACTATGGGGGCATTACAACAAGGGGCACCACTCCTGGGGACACTGCATAAGGAGCACCACTCCTGGGGGCACTGCATAAGGGGCACTACCCCTACTGTGGGATCTGCATAAGGGGCACTACCCCTACTGTGGGCTCTGCATAAAGGGCACCACTACTGGGGGCACTGAATAAGGGGCACCACTACTGGGGTCACGGAATAAGGAACACTACCACTGTGGGCACTGCATAAAAGGCACTACCACTACGAGGGGCACTACATAAGGGGCACCACTACTGGGGGCACTGCATAAGGGGCACCACTATTGGGGGCACTATCACTGTGGGCACTGCATAAGGGGCACCACCACTACTGGCGGCACTACTACTGAGGGCACTGCATAAGGGGCACTACCACTACTGGGGCCACTGCATAAGGGGCACTACCACTACTGGGGCCACTGCAAAAGAGGCACTAGCACTACTGGGGGAATTGCATAAGGGGTGCCACTACTGTGGGCACTGCATAAGGGGCACCAACCACTACTGGGGGCACTGCATCAGGGGCACCACTACAATGAGCATTGCATTTGCATATGGGACACTACTGCTGTGCGCATTGTATAAGAAGCACTACTACTGTGGGAATTGTGTATAAGCGGCACAAATGTGGGAATTGTGTAAAAGGGGCACTGCTGTGTGTCATACATGAATAAGGAACACTAATATGTGGTGTAATGTGAAGCAGGTGAATCAAGATTGTGCTACTGTGTAATTTGAATTGGGAATACTATTGTGTGACCACACCCCTTTATTTTGAGAAAATGCCCTTTTTCGCAGCGTGCTATCCTTTTTTTGAGAAAAGCGCTAAAGGGGAGGGTGAGTTCCATCACTTCTCTAGGACCACTTTAAGCACTGTATATATCTCAAACATAGTGGCCAGCATTCCAAACATCAGGTATATGGCCCAGCTGCACATCCAGCCCAGAACTGACCCCTAACACAAAAGCAGAAATAGGCAGCACTACATGGACTAGAACAAAATGATTACAGCACACAGCCGGATATAGCCCGGCTACATATGGCTATATCTGGCTGTTTGCTGTGATTATTTTGTTCTAGTTTATGGAGTCTTGCCTATTTCTATATATAAATAATGGTAAGAATATTACCAAACCTCCTAAAACATATTCATACACTTGTGAGCTATCAGTAATGGCGTGATTATTGTGCACTTTGGCCCTGATTCAGAGCCGGACGCTCTGACCAGAGCGCTCGCTCTGAATCAGGGCCCACCTCCATAATTATGGAGCGTCCTCCTGGACGCTCGTATAGCTGTGGGTCACCACCCACAGCATATACGAGCGTGCAGGATGATGGTCGCGATGGCATTGACCATCGCGACCATCGCCACTGCGAGCTGAAGCCTGCGGTTGAGTTTCTCAACCGCAAGGCCCGGAGTGATTTTGGCTCTGTCAGAGCCAAAATCACTCCCACTGACATCACTAGTGATGTCAGTGGGGCCGGCTTCTGACGGTAGGCGTTCCCTTGGGAATGCCTCCGTCTGGGAGGCACGCCCACCAAAGGGGGCGTGCTGTCAATCAACATCGACAGCACGCCCCCTTTGATCAGACACAACGAGCGAAGGAAAGTCCTTCGCTCGTCGCGTCTCGTGCATGCGCACGACGGAGCTCCCTCCGTCGTGTGCATGCACAGTGCACACCATCGACCCACTTGCGAGCGGACAGCCGATCGCGAGTGGGTCTGAATCAGGCCCTTTGTCATTCAGTTACATTCCCCTTGTATTTAAAATACACATTGCTCAGCATGTCATAACATGGTACTTACAAACTCATACATCAGAGTCAGACACCTAACACAAGGAGCTATTTACTCCTGCATAGGAAGCCTGGTAATTCTACCTATATGAAGTTAGATGTAATTGTTAAGCTGCATACACACACAACGATTTTGTTACCAACGATTTGATGAACGATTTTCTGTCAGATTAGCTGTCAGATTTTTAAAGTGCAATGAATGATTTTTTGAACTACTAACGATTTTTGTAACTTCCCTTAATGAAAATCGTTCAGTTGGTCAGTCAGAATGAACTACAAACTACAAACGGGAACGCGCATGAACAATAATTGTTCATCGTTATAACTCAGAAACTGAACAATTTTTTCAATGATTGAACGAGAACAACGTCGTTATAGTTAAATCGTTCAAAAAATCATTACGTGTGTATGCACCTTAAGTTTTAAACCATTGAGCTAGGCAGATATATGTAGTGCGCAGCCACAAAATTCCATGCAGCAACATATTACATAGATCTGCTTAGCTCCATTGGTTTTACATTGTTACATCTATCTTCAGTCTTATAAATACAAAAGAACATGTAAAAAATGGGCAAACATTTTAGAAATATGCCTCTAATTCCCCAAGGCACGATTTGCTTCGCTCTGGTACCCTTGGCCATCCAGAGTCACACATGGCTGAATACCAGGGGACATATATACATCAATGGTAAGACACTGTTGACTGATGACATCTGGATGTTTGGACTGTTTAATTTATGTCTTTAATGCCTTGTGTGGTCCAGTTGCACTGACCTGAGCTGCTGAATAGGTTGTTGTTTTTTGTACCACCGTTACCTCAGCTGTTACTATTGCAGCACTTGTTTTTCTCGAATAGGGTAGTGATTGTCTGGCCCATAATCAGATTATAAATAAGATGATACCTGTAAAGCCACATCACTATATTGACAGCTTTAACTGGAAGTTTGGTTATTAATTCTGCTGTTTTAACGGAATCGGTATGACATACCGCCGGACCTAAGCCCGGCAGATGTAATACCGATGCCGGAAGTCTGGCAGATGAAGATCCCGGCGGCACCTGGTAAGTATCCTAACCCTCCCCTCTCCCCCCCCTAACCCTAACCCTCCCTTAGGGGTGCCTAACCCTAACCACCCCCCCAGGGGATCCTAATCCTAACCCTCTCAAGGGGAGGTGCCTAACCCTGAATCCCCCCGGAAGTCCCTAAACCTAACCCCCCACCCCCACCCTCCCTGCGGCTACCAGGTCCCAATGCCAGGCTTACCTACGTTCGGGAAGCCTGCGGTCGGAATTTTGACCGCCGGCTTCCTGACTACATACCGTTTAACTATAATGTACAGTTTCCTATAGGAAACTAATGAGGGGATTTAGCATATCTTGCCAAGAGATAAAATGGAAAGAGATAAAGTACCCAACAATCAGCTTCTAAGGGTGGGCGCACTATGCTATCAAACCTCCTAAAAGGCAGTTTTTGGAGGTTTGACCACATTTCCCATATGCACCATGCTCTGGAAAGTGAAACTTTCCAGAGCTTGGTCCCAGATAGGCAATCCCTCCCAGGGGCCCCTGCGGCTCGCGTATGTGCTGGCCGACAGCCGTGCAGCAGGACTCTCGGGTCAGAAAGCAGGAAGTACCAACACCGCAAAGGACAGCTCTTATTGGGAGAGCTGTCCTTTACTTAAATCATCATGCTTACAGCGCTACTTAACGCCGGTATGCATGCAATCATTAGTGGGATGCCAAAATGCGATGCTTGATGCACCCCGCCCTAACTGTCAAATTTCTAGCACAGCCTGTAACAGGGGTGTTTTAAGAGAGGAGGGGGCTCATGTGCAGACTCAGGGCTTGATTCATGCAGAATGGGTCCTGCTCTATCACATGAAGCCCCTGAATGCCTCTGCCTGACTGACAGGCAGAGGCATTTAAGTGACGGTGTGGGGGCGGCCGGCGTTCCCCATTTTCCGGGAGTGGCCAGCCCAGAGACTGCGTGGACGTACGCAATCTTCTGGGCTCACAAGCCGGCCGCCTGGCGTCATCCACCATCGCGACCATCGCCAACCGATGGTCACGATGGTGATCCCAGCCTGTGATCTCCGTCGCAGTGCTGGTATCGCAAAAGCAGCAGGGGGTGTCCTAGACCTCCTGCTGCATATGCATTATTGCAAGGATTTCAATTGCAAAGCTGCCTGCTGCCTTCAGCAGAGAGGGCTTCCTCTTCTCTCGTGCAGTGCTGCGGAGTCACGGTGGTGCAGTAAATTCTGGCTTAGTGCGGGTCTCCAAGAAAATGGTGCCCGCGCCGTTTTTCCGGGGACACCAGTACTGCACGTGTGCAAATCACTGGGAAAATGGCCACTGCCATTTTCCCAGGGATTTTTTCTGCTCTGCAGCGCCGACCCAGTGATATTGGTGATAATAGTGATATTGCTGACGAACTCAACATCTCAGTGGGTACTGTGCACAACATTGTTCATGAGCAACTAGGGTACAAGGAATAGTGTTCACGCTGGGTACTAAAGCAACTCACAGAAGTTCACAAAACCACTAGAATGGGATTGTCTCGCATGCACTTGCCTCAGTACCATGAGGAGAGAGTGTAGTTCCTACAGCGTATTTTTACAGGCGATGAAACATGGATGCATCATGTGACAACTGAGACGAAGCAAGTATCCATGACACCTCACCTTCAAATAAATTTAAACCAATTCCATCAGCAACGGTTATGGCGACTGTGTTTTGGGACCACAAAGGCATGCTTCTTGTTGATTTCCAAGGGAGACACTGTGAATGCTGGGCCCAATTCAGAGCCACTCGCAAGCGGCTCGATGGTTGCCCAATGTACACGCGCCGCGTCCGGCGTGCGCGTGCACGAGCCCCGCTGAGTGACTGAAGTTCAGTTGCTGCGGGGCTCGCAACAACACGGGTCAGCTGTCGATATTGATTGACAGCTCGCCCCAATTTGGGGGCCAGTAGGGGGGGTGGCCGACAAACGCAGGCGTTCCCTTAGGTACTGGTGTTTGTTGGGAGGGGTTACTACTAAAGCTAAAGCAGGGAGTCCACGGGCTTGCAGCAGCTAGACCCTACCCCAGGGTCTCGTCGCAAACCCGATGGTCGCAATAATCACGACGGTCTCCAGCCCGCTCGCACAAGCTGTGGGTGGTCACCCACAGCTTTGTGAGCGGCTGGAGTAAAAAAAAAAGAAATAAAAAAAAGCCCAGATTCAGAGCGAGCACCCGCCAGCAGCGAGCGGCTCTGAATCGGGCCTGCTGTCCGCTATTGTGACACATTGAGCTGGTTGCGGAGGGAATTTGTTGAATATGACCTAGGTTACTGGGAACAGGCATTGTATTGTGACACGAGAACACCAGCCACACTCAGCCAATCGCATACCTGAGTGGTACAGCGCTACCATTGCACTGAACTATCCTCCCTACAGCCCTGACCTAGCACTTAGTGATTTCCGCCTCTTTGAACTATTGAAGGAGCATTTGGGTGGAAGGTGGTGAAGTCCAGCAAGCCGCCATGTCCTGGATTCAGACGCATTCTTCTATGCTAGATGCCTTGGTGTATTATTGGAACAATTGCTTAGACAAGTATGGGAACTATGTGGAAAAAATTATTTGTACCAAGGCCATACTATATTGATTATACGTATATGTATGAGTTGAATAAATGTATGCAATGAGAGATCTTATTACCTTATTTATTGGACCACACTCGTATGTGTGCATATATGTGCCTGTGTGTGTGCGTGTGTGTCTCTTTCTCTCTCTCTCTCTATAGGCACTGAAGCATATAAAGGTCAGAAAGCAAATGAAATATGGAAGAACTTTGTAACAGATGAGTCTACAGCCTAATCAGGTGGCTAGACACATAGTATCAAAATTAAACGAGGGGGTGAAAGTGCATTCATGACTGGGCTCTGCAACAGTGCCAGCAACCTACAGGATAGGATCCCAGTTTAGTTATGAAGACAAATACTGACAGAGTTTGCCTTAGGTCAAATGTAAGTCTTTCCTCTAGCGTTCCATTGGTAAGGAGCAGTCAAAAGCAAAAAAATGGAAGATTGATAGAGATGTGAGAATGGATGATACAGAAAAGAGAGCAGTATATGAAGGTATAGGAGATGTTCTACATGAAGGAGTTGTATACTGTATCACTGAAAATGCTACAAAAGGGCTTTGTGGATTTATGAGTGCAATGTTTTTATACAAATGTATTATTATGCCATTTTCTTAAGAGAAAACAATATAGTGAATTATCTAATGCATGGCTATAAATAATAAAAGGAACATAACTAAATTCAGTAGTATGAGACTTGCTTGACTGACTGTTTTAATATGAAGTGAATCCAAAAACGAGAAAATAGGTCATAAGCAATGTACATAGGGCCTGATTCAGAGTTTTTCACAAACCCGATGGTTTATGTACAACTCCGATGTTTGTCATTCGGCAAATGTGCCAATCTGTGTCTGTGACAAGTCACAGCATGATTGACATGCTACAGCCGTTTGGGGGTGGCGAAGGGTTGCATTCTTTAAAATGGAGGTGTGTTGACCCTATGCACATACAATTACAAGTGGCCTATCCAGACACTTGTCATTGCGCTACAGAAGAACTGCGGCAATAACTACGCAGCTAGGAGTAGCTGTATTAGGCAGTCATCTCACTGCCCCATAAGGTGCAGCGCGACGGACAAACTGCCTACATCCCTGTGCAACTGCACGCACTCGGCTCCCACTATCAGATGTATTTGACTTCCCCGGAAGTAACTGAACCCGATTCCCTAGTGGAGCAAAGTAGGGGTGACCATCAATGGGTTAACCATCAATGGTCACCATAGATGGTACCATTGGTAGTTAACCTCGATGGTAAGAAACCATCGACAGGATTCACCCATAGATGGTTAGCCCAGCTCTATTACTGGGAAGTGTGCCAATCAGAGGTGGGGGCGTGCCTTCACAGGTCACATCAAGGCTCAGTGTCCTAGTGCCAAGTAGAAGAAAAAACCCATTGGAGAGCTCTGTACCCTCGATAGTGGAGAACCATTGTATACCCACTATCAATGGTAAAACCATTTACCATCAGTGGTTGCCATCCCTACAGCAAAGGCACTGGCAGAAAACGAGACAGCTGGCAGCTCTTTACACATACCATCCCCTGCACTAGTAAGGTAAGCAACAAGGCAGTATTATAATATTATACCGGATGCTATTTGTTTCTATTACTGATTTTCTGTGACTTCGCAACATGATGTCTTCGGTTCACACTTTTGAATTGATGCCTCTTCTTTTGTTTTGTTTTTTAGATATCTGTATATATTATGTTACCTATCTCCATTATCACTTGTATATGCATAGGGCCTGATTCAGATATGTACAGAAGCGGCTGTGCAATACTGTACAACTAATATGCTAATGCCTGGCGAAGGCGCCTGAGGGAAAAAAACGCCTCCAGTCAGCATCGCAGATTCGAGTACTGCGCCCGAAGATGCAGCATCAAATCAACATTGGTTGCAATGTTTCCAGCATCGGCCATCTGAGAAAGCTGAAGCTTACTCAGACTGGCTGTGTCCTGCCACTTGCGAGGTAAAAAAATCTGCGTCCTACAACATAGACCCTGGCATTTCTGGGAACGCAGGCCGGTGCCACCCCCTCCTTCGGGAGCAGTATGTGAATCACGCTGCGGCTTGGGGGCACTGCGTGCGATCATGCAGGTCTCCTTCTGCACATGGGCAGGTACTAACTCCACCATCGGAAATGTACACAAACTATCATTTACAAACATTTATGAGTCAGGCTCATAATTCAATAAAAATATAATGAATGTGATGAAAAAAAATAAACAACAACACGCATAGGGATGAGCGAGAGGAGAGCTGGGTATAAAAGTTCCATCTGAAACAGACATCCCAACTCCATCCGCACGCTGTAAATGAGCATTGAAGTTGTCCAACACATCCACGACTCTCTCATGACACCTCCACAGGAAGAATCAGGCTCACGTGATGTGCGCAAATCCTCAAATGTTTCTTGATTTCTTTTAAAATTGAATTGCTAAAAACATATAAATCATGTCATCTGGACCTGTCACATAGAGCCTTTACACTATTATTCATTTCTGGCCTGATTCAGTGACGGACGCTATGGCGATTGCAGCAGCTCCGATTGTGCACATTGAGGATGTGCAAGATTATAAAAAAAAACAGCAGCCCTAAAGAGTACTGAGGCACAATCGCAAGAGCGCAGCAACTGTGTACACATTCCCAGCACACATGCTTTGATAATTGTCAGCTCAATTAAATTAATAGCCACAAAGCATGGCAGTCTGATCAGAGATGTCGGAGTCATACTGCTTGAGTATGAATTCACAGGCACACCCAGCGACACGCCCCAAAAACAGTCACGACACGTCTGCGTTTTTCCCATCAACGGGCAGAAATGCTGCCTGACTGTCATTCACTCTGCATAACGGTAAGCGTGGAGAGCGGCATCGCTATTAGACTTTGGCACATTCGCAGTGTGAATAATATGCATGTGCAAATTATTAATAATTGCTCAATTGCAAAAACATCGGCATAGCGACCATTATCTACTTTTTATAGGCATCATAATGAAGGTATAGGGAATAGAATGTGGTTTAGAAGCTAAAATTGCCTGTCTTCTACTAGTCTATTATTTGGGGATTTTGTGTTCGATTCTGTGTGGGATTAATGTTCGATTTTAAAAACGAATGTTAGTAAATCAGGGGATCCTATGTTCCTCTATGTAAAAGTACCAATGTTTTGATGATATTTGATTTTGAAAGGGATTCAGTTTTAAATTTGATTTTACATTCAACTTTGCCTTTAGTAAATCTCTGATGTACAAAATCGAATGAAAATCAAATTCAAATATACCACAAAAATCGGGATGTACTAACCTATGCGGTGTACATCAGTCACCGCAAAATTACTCATCTTGCGATTAGAGCTGCCCTTTGCAAAGCAGCCGACGCCAGATGAGGGGGTCTCCGCGTGTCTCCATACCCTCATAGACATGGGAGCTTCCTGCTTGTGACCTCTGCAGGAAGTCCCGGGCTCCTCCTCCTCACTGCACTGCTGACCTGAAACTCCAGTGAGTGACTAAGCAGGGCTCCAATCACAGTGCTTCAACAGCTCCTGATGCTGAGGGACAAGGACAACTGTGATCTTCTCTGCTGTTGGAAGGTAGGAGACAATGTGTTTTTTTGTTTTTCTCTGTGGGGGGCTATTGTGAATGTGTTAGTTCTGTGGAAGGCATTGTAATTGTGCTTTTTCTGTGGGGACCATTGTGAATGTTTGTTCTGTGGTGCCATTGTGTTTTTTCCTAAGGGGGGGCCAATGTTATTATTATTATTTTTTTTTTTCTGTAGGGGCCATTGTGAATGTGTTTCTTCTGTGGGGGCCACTTGTGTTTTTTTTTTCCGTGGGGGCCACTGTTATTATGTGTTTTTCTGTGGGGGACACTGTTATTATGTGTTTTTCTGTGGGGGCCACTGTTATTATGTGTTTTTCTGTTGGGGACACTGTTATTATGTGTTTTTCTGTGGGGGACACTGTTATTGTATTTTTTTTATATGGGACTATTGTGATTCTGTTTATTTTTTACTAATTTTAACAGAAATAATAACAAATATCAACATATATTAATTATGTGTTGATATTTGTTATTATACATTATATATTTTTTA
Source organism: Taudactylus pleione (assembly GCA_031769625.1). NCBI lineage: Eukaryota > Metazoa > Chordata > Amphibia > Anura > Myobatrachidae > Taudactylus > Taudactylus pleione. Next base: position 5,808,916 of record JAUIMM010000061.1, on the reverse strand, counting down.
AAAACTAATAGTGTGCCTCGGCAGTTTTAAAATCTTGTTCAGTGTGCCGCGAGTTAGAAAAGGTTGAAAATCACTGCTATAGGGTAACGGCAGAAAAACCTGGCATTACTCTCTGCATTGAAAATCGGGGGGCCGGGGCTTAGTGCATATGAAAATGTATTTTTCTTTTAGTACATCCAGGCCTTAATGTTTTCTATATAATATATATAGTTCATTTTCCCATTCCTTATAGAATGTTTCAAAAAAAGATTCTTTATAAAAATCTTACTGTATTTTTTTTAGCGATTAAAACTGTAAAGAACAGCTGTCAGCGAAGAGAGGACTTATGGGTCATGCCTACTCTCCAGGAAGTCGCGGAAGGCTCCCAATTTTTCGGGTTACTTCTCGCACCCCCGGAACAGTAGGCACTTCTCCTGCATTCCTGCCCACTTTCTAGTGAAGTGGGCAGAATGGGGAGAATTTCCATGGCGATCGGGGGTCTCTGAGTAGGGGGCGGGGCTTAATGATGCAAGTCTGCAAGAATCGTGTCATTCTGCCCCTTCCCCTATTTAAATTAGGGGTGTGCACCGGCCACTTTTCGTGTTTTGTGTTTTGGATCTGGATCTTTCTTCGTGTTTTGGATCTGGATTGGTTTTGCCAAAACCACCCTTCCGTGTTTTGGGTTCTGGGTTTTGTGTTTTGGATCTGTATTTTTTTTTTTTAAAAAAGCATAAAAACAGCTAAAATCACAGAATTTGTGTGTTTTTCTGCTCCTATGCTATTATTAACCTCAATAACCTTAATTTCCATTCATTTCCAGTCTATTCTGAACACCTCACACCTCACAATAGTGTTTTTATATCCAAAAGGTTGCACCGAGGTAGCTGGATGACTATGCTAAGAGATACGAGTGGGTGGCACAAACACGTGGTCCATCTAGGAGTGACACTGCAGTGGCAGACAGGATGGCAGTTTGAAAAATTAGGCCCCAAACAGTACATAATTCAAAGAAAAAAAAGAGGTGCAAAATGGAATTGTCCTTGGGCCCTCCCACCCACCCTTATGTTGTATAAACAGGACATGCACACTTTAACAAACCAAACATTTCAGCGCCAGGGTCTGCCACACGACTGTGGCTGAAATGATTGGTTCGTTTGGGCCCCCACAAAACAAGCTGGCAATTAATCTGTCCCTGCACAAACTGGCTGTACGGAGGCAAGATGTCGTCCTCATCCTCCTCATCCACCGATTCCTCACCCTCTTCAGTGTTGTGTACATCCTCATCCTCACAGAGTATTAATTCGTCCCACTGGAATCCACAACCACAGGTCCAACTGTACGTTCAGGAGGCTGGTCTCCCTGGAAGAGTTGATAATTCATTTTATGAACATCATCTTCTCCACATTTTGTGGAAGCAACCTCCTACGCCTTTCGCTGACAAGGTTCCCGGCTGCACTAAACACTCTTTCGGAGTACACACTGGAGGGGGGGCAACTCAAGTAAAATAGAGCCAGTTTGTACAGGAACCTCCAAATTGCTTCTTTTTCCTGCCAGTACAGGTACGGACTGTCTGACATGCCTACTTGGATGTTGTCACCGATGTAATCCTGCTTGTCGCTGCTGCTTTAAAGATGCAGGTGCGGCTACAGCCCACACATTTCACAAAGACAGAAAAAAAAGAAGAATATTTTTATTGTTTGTGGAGCGCACTTTGAGGGTTACACCACCCTTTAACAGACAGACGCACGCTTGTCGCTGCTGCTTTAAGGATGCAGGTGCTGCTACAGCCCACACATTTCATAAAGACAGAAAAAAAAAGAATATTTTTATTGTTTGTGGAGCGCACTTTGAGGGTTACACCACCCTTTAACAGACAGACGCACGCTTGTCGCTGCTGCTTTGAGGATGCAAGTGCGGCTACAGCCCACACAATTCACAAAGACAGAAAAAAAAAAAAGAATTTTTTTATTGTTTGTGGAGCGCACTTTGAGCGTTACACCACTCTTTAACAGACAGACGCACGCTTGTCGCTGCTGCTTTAAGGATGCAGGTGCGGCTACAGCCCACACATTTCACAAAGACAGAAAAAAAAGAAGAATATTTTTATTGTTTGTGGAGCGCACTTTGAGGGTTACACCACCCTTTAACAGACAGAGGCACGCTTGTCGCTGCTGCTTTGAGGACAGTATCATATGCAGTGACAGTAGACTTGTCAGAAATTGTTGGCACGTCCTTCAGTCCGGACCAGATGTCCAAACCGGCCCTTGACTTATGACACAGGCGCACGCTTGACGCTGCTACTGTGTTGATGCACGTGCGGCTACATCGCACACAAGTCACAAACACATAAAAAAAATAGTTTTTTATTTTTTGGAGCACTTTGAGGGTTACACCACCCTTTAACAGACAGACGCACGCTTGTCGCTGCTGCTTTGAGGATGCAGGTGCGGCTACAGCCCACACATTTCACAAAGACAGAAAAAAAAGAAGAATATTTTTATTGTTTGTGGAGCGCACTTTGAGGGTTACACCACCCTTTAACAGACAGACGCACGCTTGTCGCTGCTGCTTTAAGGATGCAGGTGCTGCTACAGCCCACACATTTCACAAAGACAGAAAAAAAAGAAGAATATTTTTATTGTTTGTGGAGCGCACTTTGAGGGTTACACCACCCTTTAACAGACAGACGCACGCTTGTCGCTGCTGCTTTAAGGATGCAGGTGCTGCTACAGCCCACACATTTCACAAAGACAGAAAAAAAAAGACGAATTTTTTTATTGTTTGTGGAGCGCACTTTGAGCGTTACACCACCCTTTAACAGACAGACGCACGCTTGTCGCTGCTGCTTTAAGGATGCAGGTGCGGCTACAGCCCACACATTTCACAAAGACAGAAAAAAAAGAAGAATATTTTTATTGTTTGTGGAGCGCACTTTGAGGGTTACACCACCCTTTAACAGACAGACGCACGCTTGTCGCTGCTGCTTTGAGAACAGTATCATATGCAGTGACAGTAGACTTGTTAGAAATTGTTGGCACGTCCTTCAGTCCGGACCAGATGTCCAAACCGGCCCTTGACTTATGACACAGGCACACGCTTGACGCTGCTACTGTGTTGATGCACGTGCGGCTACATCGCACACAAGTCACAAAGACAGAAAAAAAAGTTTTTTATTTTTTGGAGCACTTTGAGGGTTACACCACCCTTTAACAGACAGAGGCACGCTTGTCGCTGCTGCTTTGAGGATGCAAGTGCGGCTACAGCCCACACAATTCACAAAGACAGAAAAAAAAGAAGAATATTTTTATTGTTTGTGGTGTGCACTTTGAGGGTTACACCACCCTTTAACAGACAGACGCACGCTTGTCGCTGCTGCTTTAAGGATGCAGGTGCGGCTACAGCCCACATATTTCACAAAGACAGAAAAAAAAAGAAGAATATTTTTATTGTTTGTGGAGCGCACTTTGAGGGTTACACCACCCTTTAACAGACAGACGCACGCTTGTCGCTGCTACTTTGAGGATGCAAGTGCGGCTACAGACCACACAATTCACAAAGACAGAAAAAAAGAAAGAATATTTTTATTGTTTGTGGAACGCACTTTGAGGGTTACACCACCCTTTAACAGACAGACGCACGCTTGTCACTGCTGCTTTAAGGATGCAGGTGTGGCTACAGCCCACACATTTCACAAAGACAGAAAAAAAAAGAAGAATATTTTTATTGTTTGTGGAGCGCACTTTGAGGGTTACACCACCCTTTAACAGACAGACGCACGCTTGTCGCTGCTGCTTTAAGGATGCAGGTGCGGCTACAGCCCACACATTTCACAAAGACAGAAAAAAAAAGAAGAATATTTTTATTGTTTGTGGAGCGCACTTTGAGGGTTACACCACCCTTTAACAGACAGACGCACGCTTGTTGCTGCTGCTTTGAGGATGCAAGTGCGGCTACAGTCCACACAATTCACAAAGACAGAAAAAAAAAGAAGAAATTTCTTATTGTTTGTGGAGTGCACTTTGAGGGTTACACCACCCTTTAACACACAGACGCGGGCTTGTCGCTGCTGCTTTAAGGATGCTGGTGCGGCTACAGCCCACACATTTCACAAAGACAGAAAAAAAAAGAAGAATTTTTTTATTGTTTGTGGAGCGCACTTTGAGGGTTACACCACCCTTTAACAGACAGACGCACGCTTGTCGCTGCTGCTTTGAGGATGCAAGTGCGGCTACAGCCCACACAATTCACAAAGACAGAAAAAAAAGAAGAATTTTTTTATTGTTTGTGGAGCGCACTTTGAGGGTTACACCACCCTTTAACAGACAGAGGCACGCTTGTCGCTGCTGCTTTGAGGATGCAAGTGCGGCTACAGCCCACACAATTCACAAAGACAGAAAAAAAAGAAGAATATTTTTATTGTTTGTGGTGTGCACTTTGAGGGTTACACCACCCTTTAACAGACAGACGCACGCTTGTCGCTGCTGCTTTAAGGATGCAGGTGCGGCTACAGCCCACATATTTCACAAAGACAGAAAAAAAAAGAATATTTTTATTGTTTGTGGAGCGCACTTTGAGGGTTACACCACCCTTTAACAGACAGACGCACGCTTGTCGCTGCTACTTTGAGGATGCAAGTGCGGCTACAGACCACACAATTCACAAAGACAGAAAAAAAGAAAGAATATTTTTATTGTTTGTGGAGCGCACTTTGAGGGTTACACCACCCTTTAACAGACAGACGCACGCTTGTCACTGCTGCTTTAAGGATGCAGGTGTGGCTACAGCCCACACATTTCACAAAGACAGAAAAAAAAAGAAGAATATTTTTATTGTTTGTGGAGCGCACTTTGAGGGTTACACCACCCTTTAACAGACAGACGCACGCTTGTCGCTGCTGCTTTAAGGATGCAGGTGCGGCTACAGCCCACACATTTCACAAAGACAGAAAAAAAAAGAAGAATATTTTTATTGTTTGTGGAGCGCACTTTGAGGGTTACACCACCCTTTAACAGACAGACGCACGCTTGTTGCTGCTGCTTTGAGGATGCAAGTGCGGCTACAGCCCACACAATTCACAAAGACAGAAAAAAAAAGAAGAAATTTCTTATTGTTTGTGGAGCGCACTTTGAGGGTTACACCACCCTTTAACACACAGACGCGGGCTTGTCGCTGCTGCTTTAAGGATGCTGGTGCGGCTACAGCCCACACATTTCACAAAGACAGAAAAAAAAAGAAGAATTTTTTTATTGTTTGTGGAGCGCACTTTGAGGGTTACACCACCCTTTAACAGACAGACGCACGCTTGTCGCTGCTGCTTTGAGGATGCAAGTGCGGCTACAGCCCACACAATTCACAAAGACAGAAAAAAAAGAAAAATTTTTTTATTGTTTGTGGAGCGCACTTTGAGGGTTACACCACCCTTTAACAGACAGACGCACGCTTGTCGCTGCTGCTTTGAGGATGCAGGTGGAATCTAGACGGGATTTGGAACCGGGGACACACTACCTCCATCAATTGTCTAAATCCCACTGCACTAATGGCGAATACCGGACGCACGTCTAACACCAACATAGCAGTCAAGTCTGTTATACGTTTTGCTTCAGGATGACTGCTGTCGTACTTCATCCTCATCGCTAGGGACTGTTGGAGGGTCAATTGTTTAGTAAAAGTAGTGGTGTTCCTACTTCCTCTCTGGGATGATGAACAACTCCCAGCAGCAGCCACAGCACTAGGAGGAAGTGGTTCTTGATCTTTCCCTATTTTATTTTTATCGGAGAAAGTTTGGTCCTCCATTTATGTTATATTGATATATATGTGCGGCTAAGGCGCACACAAACACAGAAAATATTTTTTTATTTTTGCTGGAGAGTAGTGCACTTTGTGGGTTACACCACCCTTTAAGAAATGAGCCAGCCGGCTCTTTACTTATGGGACACAGGCGCACGCTTGGCGCTGCTCCTTTGTTGATGCACGTGTTGCTACTGCGCACACAATTCACAAACACAGAAAATATATTTTTTTTTGGTTTGGACTGGAGTGTACTTTGGGGGTTACAGCACCCTTTAACGGTCAAGCCAGCCGGCCCTTTACTTATGACACAGGCGCACGCTTGGCACTACTTTGTTGATGCACGTGCGGCTACTGCGCACACAATTCACAAACACAGAAAAAATATTTTGTTATTTGGTTTGGAGTGTACTTTGGGGGTTACAGCACCCTTTAACGGTCAAGCCAGCCGGCCCTTTACTTATGACACAGGCGCAAGCTTGGCACTACTTTGTTGATGCACGTGCGGCTACTGCGTACACAATTCACAAACACAGAAAATATTATTTTTTTCGGTTTGGACTGGAGTGTACTTTGTGGGTTACAGCACCCTTTAACGGTCAAGCCAGCTGGCCCTTTACTTATGACACAGGTGCACGCTTGGCACTACTTTGTTGATGCACGTGCGGCTACTGCGCACACAATTCACAAACACAGAAAATATTTTTTCTTTTGGTTTGGACTGGAGTGTACTTTGGGGGTTACAGCACCCTTTAACGGTCAAGCCAGCCGGCCCTTTACTTATGACACAGGCGCACGCTTGGCACTACTTTGTTGATGCACGTGCGGCTACTGCGCACACAATTCGCAAACACAGAAAAAATATTTTGTTATTTGGTTTGGAGTGTACTTTGGGGGTTACAGCACCCTTTAACGGTCAAGCCAGCCGGCCCTTTACTTATGACACAGGCGCAAGCTTGGCACTACTTTGTTGATGCACGTGCGGTTACTGCGCACACAATTCACAAACACAGAAAATATTATTTTTTTCGGTTTGGACTGGAGTGTACTTTGGGGGTTACAGCACCCTTTAACGGTCAAGCCAGCCGGCCCTTTACTTATGACACAGGCGCACGCTTGGCACTACTTTGTTGATGCACGTGCGGCTACTGCGCACACAATTCACAAACACAGAAAATATTTTTTCTTTTGGTTTGGACTGGAGTGTACTTTGGGGGTTACAGCACCCTTTAACGGTCAAGCCAGCCGGCCCTTCACTTATGACACAGGCGCATGCTTGGCACTACTTTGTTGATGCACGTGCGGCTACTGCGCACACAATTCACAAACACAGAAAAAATATTATTTCTTTAGCACTTGGGGGGAGCACCCCTGATGGACAGAGCACCCCCTGGACAACACTACAGCACCCCTTTAGGACTAGGACACTGCACAGGACTTTGGAGTGGACACAGCCCCTATGGAGAACTGACTGCACAACACAGTCCAGCCAGCCCCTATGGAATTTGAAGTAGTGGACACAGCCCCTATTAACAACAGCAGCACAACACAGCCAGCCCCTATGGACTTTGAAGTAGTGGACACAGCCCCTATGGACAACAGCAGCACAGCGCAGCACAGCACAGCACAACACTACTCTGCACTACACTACACTACACTACACAGCCCAGCCAGCCCTAACTCCCACCCTCCCTCTTCACTGTCCACAGCCGAGTGAGAAAATGGCGCTGACGTGGGTACCTTATATAGGATCCAAACCTGCGAGACCCGGAAGGCGGGATGATGACGTTTTGCCTCGATTTCAGATCCGAGTCAGGCGGGAAAAGTCGAGCCTGCCTCGGATCGGGTGGGCTCGGGGGGGTTTGGATTACAGAAATCCGAACCCGCTCACCCCTAATTTAAATATATGCGAATCGTGGAAATTTACCATGAGGGGGAGGGCCTTAATGACGTAACACATCAGCCCCACCCCCATCGGCACCCACCAGCTTCTCCTCCCCGGGCTTCTATCCTGGAGAGGAAAAAAAAAGTAGGCAAGTATCATTATGGGTTATGACCCAGGAGTCCTTCAGTGCATTTGCGGCAGTTGGACAGAGCATGCACAAGCGGCGGGGGACACTGGGAGGGATCCTATTTATATGGGAAGGGCTTTGGAATCCTATATTTCTCATGCACCCCTTTTAACCTGTTTAATCTAGCTTGTGTCAGCTGTTTTCCTAGGTGCTTTGCAACAGGTTTGCTAGGTGACTGTGTCACGTTTAAAAGCAAAGTTGCTGTGAGCTTTAAACCTTGATAGCACACACTGAGTTTAACACTAATGTGATAGCTATTTCCATGTTATAATTCTGAACAATAGAGTAGGGACTTGCAGTAAAGTGGGGTCCCTTGTCGAGGGCTGCAAGCTTAAATGCATTAATCAATTCATGAACCAAAACCCCACTGTTTATTATGTGTTTATTCTGTGGGGGCCACTGTTATGTGTTTTTCTGTGGGGGCCACTGTTATTATGTGTTTTTCTGTGGGGGCCACTGTTATTATGTGTTTTTCTGTGGGGGACACTGTTATTGTATTTTTTTTATATGGGACTATTGTGATTCTGTTTATTTTTTACTAATTTTAACAGAAATAATAACAAATATCAACATATATTAATTATGTGTTGATATTTGTTATTATACATTATATATTTTTTAAAAACTAATAGTGTGCCTCGGCAGTTTTAAAATCTTGTTCAGTGTGCCGCGAGTTAGAAAAGGTTGAAAATCACTGCTATAGGGTAACGGCAGAAAAACAGGGCATTACTCTCTGCATTGAAAATCGGGGGGCCGGGGCTTAGTGCATATGAAAATGTATTTTTCTTTTAGTACATCCCGGCCTTAATGTTTTCTATATAATATATATAGTTCATTTTCCCATTCCTTATAGAATGTTTCAAAAAAAGATTCTTTATAAAAATCTTACTGTATTTTTTTAGCGATTAAAACTGTAAAGAACAGCTGTCAGCGAAGAGAGGACTTATGGGTCATGCCTACTCTCCAGGAAGTCGCGGGAGGCTCCCAATTTTTCGGGTTACTTCCCGCACCCCCGGAAGAGTAGGCACTTCTCCTGCATTCCTGCCCACTTTCTAGTGAAGTGGGCAGAATGGGGAGAATTTCCATGGCGATCGGGGGTCTCTGAGTAGGGGGCGGGGCTTAATGACGTAAGTCTGCAAGAATCGTGTCATTCTGCCCCTTCCCCTATTTAAATATGTGCTAATCGCGGAAATTTACCACGAGGGGGCGGGCCTTAATGACGTAACACATCAGCCCCACCCCCATCGGCACCCACCAGCTTCTCCTCCCCGGGCTTCTATCCTGGAGAGGAAAAAAAAAGTAGGCAAGTATCATTATGGGTTATGACCCAGGAGTCCTTCAGTGCATTTGCGGCAGTTGGACAGAGCATGCACAAGCGGTGGGGGACACTGGGAGGGATCCTATTTATATGGGAAGGGCTTTGGAATCCTATATTTCTCATGCACCCCTTTTAACCTGTGTAATCTAGCTTGTGTCAGCTGTTTCCCTAGGTGCTTTGCAACAGGTTTGCTAGGTGACTGTCTCACGTTTAAAAGTAAAGTTGCTGTGAACTTTAAACCTTGATAGCACACACTGAGTTTAACACTAATGTGATAGCTATTTCCATGTTATAATCCTGAGCAATAGAGTAGGGACTTGCAGTAAAGTGGGGTCCCTTGTCGAGGGCTGCAAGCTTAAATGCATTGATCAATTCATGAACCAAAACCCCACTGTTTATTATTATTATTATTATTATTATTATTATTATTGTGAGTGCAGAGCCCCTGTGATTTCTAATAGCAACTGATTCCAAATGCAAATGTCACACCTAGAATCAACTCCAGACCTTTTACCTGTTTCATTGATAATGAAATAACGAGGGAATAGCCCACACCTGTCCATGAAATCGCTTCTGAGTTGATAGTCCCATTACTTTTGGCCCCTTAAAAAGTGGGAGGCACATATAGAAACTGTTGTAATTCCTACACCGTTCACCTGATTTGGATGTAATTACCCTCAAATTAAATCTGAAAGTCTGCAGTTAAAGCACATCTTGTTTGTTTCACTTCAAAGCCATTGTGGTTGTGAATAGAGGCCAAAATATGAAAATTCTGTCAATGTCCCAATATTTATGCACCTGACTATATCAAGCCAAATGGAGAGCACTCCCTTCAAAAAATATAGTAACAGCCCGGTGCCCTCCTAGGTATCCCTGTTATTAGGATCCAAAATTCAGCAAGCAGACAGGCGGCACTCGGCAAATAAAGCTCCAACACACAGCTGGGTAAAGAAGTACAACGTTTCAAGTAGGGGTGAGCGGGTTCGGTTTTACTCGGTTCTTATCGCCACTTTACCGCAATTTCGGCTCGATTTCATTCGCTACCCAAAACACGTGTTCGGCGATAGCCAATAAAAAGATCCGAGTAAAACCGAGTAAAACCGAACCCGCTCACCCCTAGTTTCAAGACTCTTTATTGTCTCGTCATCAGGATGATGATGACGAGACAATAAAGAGTCTCTCTCGAAACATTGTACTTCTTTACACAGCTGTGTGTTGGAGCTTTACTTGCCGAGTGCTGCCAGTCTGTTTGCTGTGTATGTATATATATATATATATATATATTTTTTTTTTATATATATATATCAAAAATAGATACAATACAATTACTTTCGGGGTGCTTCAAACCAATTAATTATAAAAACAGTCCTTTTAATTCTTTATACTGTATAGAACTGTCCCTTCAGGGCTTATAGGTTCCAATTTTTTCCGTTTTACGGACGTAAATGACAATATCCGTGCTTGCTGTTCGGAACCGATCAGAAAGTTCTTACGGTGAAACTTGTTTATCGTCTTCCTTCAGGTTCTATACAGATACCCTCATACCAGAAAAACACCCAAAAAACGCCCAAAGGCCAATATTAATAATTCATGAACATTAAAATACATTTTATCAAAACTTCACAATTTCAAATGGACAAATGATCTTACATGAATATATTGATATGTCAACATCCGTTTATACAAATAAAATAGATTTCTCTACACCTTCCAAATCAGGGAAATGTTTACAGTGCGATGTCCACCATTCGCATAAACCCTACGCATTTCATCTTATACCAAGACTTCATCAGGGGTAGATCTCAGAATAAATATGCTTACTTAAAGACATGGCATGACAGTGGTCTAGATGCTTCTTAGAATCAATTGATATATAACCTCACAATTGTATTGAAATAAGTCTGATCTATTAATCATCGACTTTAGATTATACAAAACTTTTTAAGTCCTTCTCTCTCTCTCTCCTACTGCCACCGAGTGGACAGAGAGAGAGAAGGACTTAAAAAGTTTTGTATAATTTAAATCACTCAGAGCAAACATTTTTTTTTGTTTTAGGTGAGGATCATCATCTGTCTGCGTAATTCCATGCACTACTTTCACTTTCTATAAGACCTCGATGTCTTCCAAAACACATTATTTTCTTCATTTATTTTCCACTTTTACCATCTGTGCTACAGCTGCCAGTATAGAGAAAAAAGACAGATTCCCCAGCCATGTTGTTTAATTGAAATATAAAAATTTGTACTAAGATAATAAATTCCTTACAGCTTTTGACACAACTATACAAAGAATTATTTATTTGTAATGAACCAATGTGAGACCAGATCAATTTAGAGGAATGTTGTGTTGGATTCAGCTGGTACAGAGCTCTAATTCAAAATCTTTTGAACCTGGACATAAATGTTTTACAGGCTTGCACAATATATACTTTATAGAGTCTAAGGGTCATATTTTTTAATAAGTTAACAGTGAAATTTTTTGGACTTCTGCTTTGACTGAAAAGTGAAACCCAGTTGAGCGAAGCGACCCACCGTGCCTGAAGCCTATCCCTCACATAGCTCTCCCCCTGACATTATCTCCCTCACACAGCTCTCCCCCTGACACCATCTCCCTCACACAGCTCTGCCCCTGACACCATCTCCCTCACACACATCTCCCCCTGACACCATCTCCCTCACACAGCTCTCCCCCTGACATTATCTCCCTCACACAGCTCTCCACCTGACATTATCTCCCTCACACCATCTCCCTCACACAGCTCTCCCCCTGATGCCATCTCCCTCACACAGCTCTCCCCCTGACATTATCTCCCTCACACAGCTCTCCCCCTGACACCATCTCCCTCAAACGTCTCTCCTCCTGACACCATCTCCCTCACACAGCTCACCCCCTGACACCATCTCTCTCACACAGCTCTACCTGAAACCATTTCCCTCACACAGCTCTCCCCATGACATTATCTCCCTCACACACAAAGCTCTCCCCCTGACACCATCCCCCTGACACCATATCATTCACACAGCCCTCCCGACATTATCTTTCTCACACAGCTTGCCCCCGACACCATCTCCCTCACACAGCTCTCCCCCTGACACCATCTCTCTCACACAACTCTCCCCCTGACATTATCTCCCTCACACAGCTCTCCTCTTGACACCATCTCCCTCACACAACTCTCCCCCTGACACCATCTCCCTCACACAGCTTTCCCCTGACACCATCTCTCTCACACAGCTCTCCCTGACACCATCTCCCTCAAACAGCTCTCCCCTGATACCATATCACTCACACAGCTCTTCCCTGACATTATCTCCCTCACACAGCTCTCCCCCTGACATTATCTCCCTCACACAGCTCTCCACCTGACATTATCTCCCTCACACCATCTCCCTCACACAGCTCTCCCCCTGATGCCATCTCCCTCACACAGCTCTCCCCCTGACATTATCTCCCTCAAACAGCTCTCCCCCTGACACCATCTCCCTCAAACGTCTCTCCTCCTGACACCATCTCCCTCACACAGCTCACCCCCTGACACCATCTCTCTCACACAGCTCTACCCGAAACCATTTCCCTCACACAGCTCTCCCCATGACATTATCTCCCTCACAAAGCTCTCCCCCTGACACCATCCCCCTGACACCATATCATTCACACAGCCCTCCCGACATTATCTTTCTCACACAGCTTGCCCCCGACACCATCTCCCTCACACAGCTCTACCCCTGACACCATCTCCCTCACACAACTCTCCCCCTGACATTATCTCCCTCACACAGCTCTCCTCTTGACACCATCTCCCTCACACAACTCTCCCCCTGACACCATCTCCCTCACACAGCTTTCCCCTGACACCATCTCTCTAACACAGCTCTCCCTGACACCATCTCCCTCAAACAGCTCTCCCCTGATACCACATCACTCACACAGCTCTTCCCTGGCATTATCTCCCTCACACAGCTCTCCCCCTGACACCATCTCCCTAACACAGCTCTCCCCGACACCATCTCACTCACACAGCTCTCTGACACCATTTCTCTCCCATAGCTCTCCCCTTGACATTATCTCCCTCACACAGCTCTCCCCCTGACACCATCTCCCTCACACAGCTCTCCCCGACACCATTTCCCTCACGCAGCTCTCCCCCTGACACCATCTCCCTCACACAGCTCTCCCCCTGACACCATCTCCCTCACACAGCTCTCCCCCTGACATCAGCTCTCACACAGCTCTCCCCCCGACACCATCTTTCTCACACATCTCTCTGCCTGACACCATCTCTCTCACAAAGCTCTCCCCGACACACCATCTCCCCATAACACACTTCTCCCCCATAACACACTCTCCCCCTGATACACCATCTCCCGCTGACACACTGTCCCCCCAACACACCATCTCCCCCTGATAGAGCTCTCATCCTGGCACACTATTTCCCCCTGGCACACCATCTCCCCCTGACACACCATCTCCCCCTGACACAGCTCTCCCCAGGGCTCTCCTCACACAGTTTATTCCTTATTTATTCCTCTGCAGTTTCTCCCCTCATGTGGCTTCCCTCTCTCATGCAGCTCAACTTACCTCTCTTGTGCTCCTCATGCCATCTTCAGAACTGGCGTCTGCATGGGTCTGTCCTCTAACTCCTCTAATGGTGGCTCCTCTCCTCTGTCCTATTTGCGTGACAGGAGAGACAGACATGCGATGACGTCACCGCGTCATCTCATTCCTTATGGCTCAATGAGAGGGGTACTGGGGGAGGCTGGCTGAGTCACTGCCTAGCGCTGCCTGCCAGCCACATCTATTCTATTGATATTAGAGGCACGGCAGCGGATGGCTTGTTGCACAGACACAGCAGGGCAGGAAGTCTCTATTTGTCAGGCAGCCACAGCACTGCATGTACAGAGTGCTGTGGCCAGGAATACTGCTGCAGCCCGAGCACCTTATTGGTGGCACTGGTCGGACCGGCCAATCTGGCCAACAGCCCTTATGGCATTTGCCAGAACTGCCAGATGGGCAGTCTGGCCCTGGGTGAATACTGCAGGGAGATGAGTGCTACAGGGGGGAGGTGAGTGCAACAGAGGGCAGTGGAGGTGAGATGAGTGCTGTAGAGGGGAGGGGAGGGGAGGTGAGTGCTGCGAAGGGGTGGTGAGTCCTGCAGAGGGGAGGTGAGGGGAGTGCTGTGGAGGTGAGTTCTGTGGAGGGAAGGGGAATGCGGCAAAGGTGAGTGCCCTGGAGGGAAGGTAAGTTCTGGAGAAGGGAGAGGTGGGTGCTGCACACGAAGGGAGATGAGGAGAGGTGAGTGCTGCAGTGAGGTGAGTGCTTCGGGAAGTGAGGAGAGGGGAGTGCTGCGTTAAGGAGAGCAGAGGTGTGAGCAGCGGAGAGGTGAGTGCTGCAGTGAGGAGGTGTGAGAACTGCAGTGGGTTGAGGAGTGAGGAAAGGAGTGCTGCTGTGAGTGAGAGGAGCAGAGAGGAAGGAAAGAAGATCTCCTGAAGAAAAGAAAAAGGAAGAGCCGTCCAGAGAAGAAGAGGAGGTGCCACTGACTAGGATGGGTCAGCAGCCGAAGCAAGAAACTGAAGACCAGAGAGTGCTGCAGTGGTGAAAGGGAAAAGATTTAAACGAAGTTCCCTACTGCAGCCTCTCCTAGTACCATTGTATGCTACCCTCCCTAGACCACCAGGGTTATTTTACACTAGGCTCATGTGCGCAGTCAGGCCTCAGGCCTGCGATGCTTGTTAGGCAGACAGAGAGCCCATGTCCCTGGTAAGTGAACCTAGGCATTAGGCCCAGGTCACTGTCATTATTTGAAGTGCGGGTATGGAAATATAAGTGGGGTTCAGGATTTGGGCCTGCCTAAGTAAAGCCCCCCTGATATTTCCACGCCCCCCACTTAAGAATTTCCATTTTCACCACTGCCTTACATTTTAAAGCAGCTCAATAGAATGTTAGATTGAACTAAATTCATTGGCTTCATACCTACAAATTTCAATGCTGGGGTTTTATTGGTCCTTAAAGTCAGCTAATGCATACTTACTGACATTCTGGTAACCCCTCCGGGTGTTATCGCAGCCCTGTCCCCTCCCCTCGCTTTATAATGCCAATATTACATTGTAAAGTAGGGGGCGGGGCTACGGTAACACGATTCAGCGCAAATCACGTCACCGCCCCCGGACTGCCGACGTTTGCTCGCTTCGTTGGTGCTGGCGCAGGGGGGGACAAGGGGGGCAGCGGCCATTCCGGGAGGCTTGCCTACTATGGTGGGGGTCCGGGAGCGGCACCTGATTTTCGCGAGGCCCCCGGCAGTCCCAGGAGGGTAAGTAGGAAAGTATGAACTACAGTCATTTTTTGCCTCAGCTACTTCTCCATAACAGGAGCATATCTGGGAAGTGTACAAAATATAGCACAGTTATTCAAGAAATAATACATACTTCAGGGGAAAATTCTGTAATATGTTTGCATAGGAATTTCATGTCCGCTGCCTTTGAAAATCAGTAATACTGAAAGCAGAAGAGAGATAGAGGCTTTATAAATAGACTGTTTGTGGATATAAATCTGAACTACCTGTCAAAAAAAAAAGAAATTTATGCATTTGAAAATAGTCAGAAAGTAGAAATAGAGCCGCAGCTGATATAAATCTTGGCTCTTGGTGGAAGTTGTACTGCATTTAAGAAGGAACGCACTTAAAAAGCATGTAACGAGGGTAGAAAAATGATCATGTGCAATGGCTAGGAAAGCACCACAGTCTGCAAATTCACTTTACCATTAAAATGAGAGAAAGTCTTAGCTCCCTGGAAACATATTTTTAAACAATCATATGCATTCAGCTGTCTACAAGGTAGCGATCCATACCGAGAATATTTATGCTGCAGACACAATATGATATTACGAGAAGAAAATCAGTATACGACAGATGGAACAATCCTATTTCAACAAAAAAAAGTATTACGTTTTATAAATGAGTGTCTTAATTGCTGCAGAATGGTAGTCACGCTGTTGCCTATATTTACACTGGTGAGACATATAGGTAATGTTAATTCAAAATTGTCCATAGAGTTTATTTGGGGTTTAAACACCCCTATGGAGGTCAGTGGTGGTCACTTACAGAACTAAAAGCTGAGCAGTCCACTACTTTTTATTATGTGCAAATGTGCAGTGTCGTAACTAGGGCAGGGCGAGCAGGGTGCGTGCCCTGGGCGCCGTGGGACCGGCGGTGCGAGGGGGCGCCGCCGGCCACGGTACCGGCCCGCCCTAGTTAGCCAGTGTAGTGCGCTACACATTTCCAGCGCCGGTCCTGTGCTGCACAGCTGAGCCCGTTCCATCCCCCTGAGCGCTTGCCCAATAGCGCCAGGAGGCGGGCTCAGGCTGTGCATAACACACACATCGCCGCCAGCGCTGGCGGCGATGCGTGTGTTAAACAGCAGCCAATGAGAGTCAGACAGACTCTCATTGACTGCTGCAGCACCCACTGCAAGAGCCGGGCTTCCGTCCGGCTCCTGCAGTGGGTAATGGGACAGACGTCATGACATCATGACGTCTCTCCCATAATGCTGAGCACGCCAGCCCGGGAAGACCAGGAGCAGCAGCGTGAATTCAGGTAAGTATATTTGTATATATATATTTTTTAAACCTGTTGGCACTACAGGGGGGAACAAAGGGGGAGGGGGGTGGCTACTACTGGGGGGACCTTATTGGGGGTGGCTACTACTGGGGGCACCATTACTGGGAGGACCTCTACTGGGGGGTGGCTACTATTGGGGGCACTTAATAGGGAGGGGGAACCTCTACTGGGGTCTACTACTTTGGGGGGAACTACTACTGGGGGCATTATAAAAGGGGCCTACTACTGGGGGCACTGCACTGGGGGACCACTACGGGGGGCAATAATAGGAAGGACCACTACAGGGGGCACTGGATAGGGGGGATCACTACTGGGGGCCTGCAGCAGGGGGACCACTACTGGGGGCACTGCATGGGGGGAAGTACTGCTGGGGGCACTATGTAAGGGGCTTACTGCTAGGGGCACTGCACTGGGGGGACCACTACAGGGGGCACTAGATAGGGGGGGAATCACTACTGGGTGCCTGCATAAGGGGGACCACTACTGGGAAAACTGCATGGGGGGACTACTGCTGGGGGCACTATATAAAGGGCACTGCATAGGGGGATACCACTACTGGGCGCACTGCCTTGTGGGGACTGCTACTGGGGGCACTGCATAAGGGGGAACACTACTGGGGCACTGCATTTGGGGGGACCACTACTGGGGGCACTGAATAAGGGGAACTAACTGGGGGCTGTATAAGGGGGACCACTACTGGGGATACTGTATAAGGGACACTACTATGGGCCTGCATAAGAGGGAGCACAACTTCATACTGGAGGTACTGTATAAGTGGCACTACTAGGCGCGCGCACATATCTGGGGGTGCTCCCTTTTCAAATTTGCCCTGGGCTCCAAATACCCTAGTTACGCCACTGCAAATGTGTCTCTTTCTTAAGTGTGCTCAATACATGAACAAGCTGCTTCTTGTTTGACACTGATTAATATATGATATTACTCATGCAATATGGTACAGTAGTAGGGCTGTCTTTATATATGTCACACTTTTACATTTAATATGTACACATTGGTTTATCCTTGATTATTAATGTGCTTACTGTATGTTCTAAGGTTACCTTTTCTCATAGCAATGAAGCATCAAGTACATACTTGCCTACCCTCCTGGATTGGCCGCGAGGCTCCTGAATCTCGGTGGGAATGCTTCATCATGGTCCCACTCCTGCTTTGCATTGGTGGTAATCACATGTTTGTATAGTGGATGTGGAGCCACTTGGCCACAACACGTACCCTCACTTCCCTGCAGTGCCGACCTAGCTGCCCAAAGGTCAGCAACTATGATTAATTATGTTGAATAGGTAATTGGTCTCTTGCTGATAACACTTGCATTTTTATAGGCAGACACAGACACATCATCTCATCATTGCTGTTCTCCTTCGCACCCTACTTTCTGGTCAGATGTCTTTCAGATATATTACACTTACTATGATAAAGGGCGGGAAAAAAAAAAGCCAGTTTTTACCGCATTTTCATATGTACTAAGCCCCTGCCGCCCGATTTTCGATGCGGGGGGGTAATGCCAGGTTTTTCTGGCATTACCCTATAGAAGCCTATGGGCTTCTTACCGTACCCCGCTCCCCACAGTCTCCCAGCACCTCTCACGCCGGTCCCAACCCGCTAAACTGATGGTCTTGTTTTTGAGACTATAGAGGTCCTGCTGAATCTGCTGCACCCACAAAAATGTGCAAGGTTTAACTTATGAGTTATTATAAATTCCCATTTACAAAACAAAATCTCATTTTAGCATGTGCCATATAACTAACAGCATTTTAGCACTGATCCTGCTTTTCCTATTATCCCTATAGTGACTTTGTGTCCCCATCATGCTTATCACACACATTATCATTATAACTAGACTGCTGAATTTTTACTGATCTCTGTTTTTTTCATAGGAGCTAGAAATGTGACATAATATTATTTTACTGATCCATTTCATCTCTTAAATCCTGCTACTCTAATATTCCTTTTTACTGCCATGTATCTGTTTAATAATTATATCACAGCAACAGAATCATTACTTTGCCTTTTAAATTCCGTCCAACTCTTACACAATTTGTGTAAGTCTTTGGCCACTTTATGATAAATTTGACTTTTTAAATAGGAAGCAGGATATTAATGTGTAATTGCACCGTGTGTATTAAGTGAGGGTTTTCATAAGGAGAAGAGTAATAACAGCACTTTTCATTTCTCTACAAATTAAGTGATGAAATAATTATGTGTGAAATATCTTCATGAAAATGTTCCCATAATGATGAAACTGCTAGAGATAGGAGCACCGTGCGACACCTGGCTTCCCTCCAGCTAATCTAGTTGTTAGATTCATCAGGAAAATCTGCTCTACATGGACATAAACAGCAGATGTTTGCCAGATGACGTCCAGATACTGTAATTGAATAAACACGGATACTGATTTATCCCAAGGATTGCAAGCAAAATGTTTGCTCCCATATCTGCACGCCAATGTAGAAGCACTGAAACAAAGATCCGTGGGGACTATTATAGAACCTCAGCGAACTGTGGCGCAGCTGTGTTAAACAGGGAGTACTGTGTACATCCAAAAGCAAAAGACAGAACAGAACGTACTTGAATAAGCCCTTGATAAATAATCAACTTTGCAATCCATTTACAAGGTCATTCATATATTATACAGTTGTACTGTCGAACAGTATAATTGCTTTAATTGTTACTCTTGTACAAACCAATCATTTTGGTTCTTTCTTCTCATATATTGCACTAAGGGAAGCAATTTGATTTTATAAATGAAAGAGTGTAAGTGGAATAAATGCTAGGCATAAAAACACTAAGCCAGTCCAGGAGACTTGCCGTCTTTCAATTCTTAGGAGCCTCCCGGCCGTTCCAGGAGAGCAGGCAAGTATGGTTTATTCATTTATTTGTTTTTTTTTTTACATAGAATCCCTCTCCCCATGCCTTAAATAGAAGGAAAATGTATTTATGGCCACGTTGTATACGTGTGTATATATATATATATATATATATATACATACATATACAGTGTATATGGAAATAGTGTACTAAACTAATACACTTGAGGTTCATTGATATCTTATGCCACCTGAAAAAATACTAGACATTTCAATACATTGTCAAAATATATCTGTCAGCCAGAATTTATCAATCGAAGGGTCAATTAAAAACAACAATAAACGGGCTGGGCTACAACATTTCACATTTCTACAAATAAGTGAAAAGAAACTATGTAAAAAGAAAAACTATACAAAAACCATATACCAGATATGCCCAATTACATTGTGGCTGATCGCACCACAAACCTGCGCACATATCGCGCCATGCGAATGCCCGAGCCTGCATATGCTACGGTACACTAAGGCGCATACTGCGATCGCACCATGCATTCCTATGGAGGCACGGGTGCAATCGTAGTGCACGTATCTGCTCACGGGAGCGCGCCTCACGCCATATGTGAAGCGACTTGCCATGCAGGCAACGATGTAGCTTGGCATATCTGTAGACAAGTAAGCAAAATAAACTAAAGATAAAATCTCTGACTGCAAAATGGACATGTAATAAAGTACCATTCTCCATATTCTACCACCATATTTCTGATTTATTTCTAAAACATAGAACCTTAGATTGATGGCTTAAGTCAAGTGTTGTACACATAGGGCCTGATTCAAAGGTGCACACAATTTAAATGCAGTGCTGATGTCATGCTTCCACAGTCATTTGCAACTACACATGTGCGAAAAGTCCAGAAATGAGTACAGTAGTTTGAGAAATAAGGTGGCAGAGTACAGTAGTATGAAAAAAGGTTTGGCAGAGTAGTATGAGAAATGGAGCGGCAGAGTAGTATGTGAAATGGGGCTGCAGAGTAGCATGAGAATTGGGGCAGCAGAGTAGCATGAGAATTGGGGCTGCAGAGTAGTATAAGAATTGGGGCGGCAGAGTAGTATGAGAAATGGGGCTGCAGAGTAGTATGTGAAATGGGGCTGCAGAGAAGCATGAGAATTGGGGCAGCAGAGTAGCATGAGAATTGGGGCTGCAGAGTAGTATGTGAAATGGGGCTGCAGAGTAGCAAGAGAATTGGGGCAGCAGAGTAGCAAGAGAATTGGGGCTGCAGAGTAGCATGAGAATTGGGGCTGCAGAGTAGCATGAGAATTGGGGCTGCAGAGTAGCAAGAGAATTTGGGCAGCAGAGTAGCAAGAGAATTGGGGCTGCAGAGTAGCATGAGAATTGGGGCAGCAGAGTAGCATGAGAATTGGGGCTGCAGAGTAGCATGAGAATTGGGGCTGCAGAGTAGCATGAGAAATGGGGCAGCAGAGTAGCATGAGAATTGGGGCTGCAGAGTAGCATGAGAAAAGGGGTGGCAGAGTAGTAGGAGAATTGGGGTGGCAGAGTACAGTAGTATTAGAAATGGAGCGGCAGGGTAGTATGAGAAATGAGGCGGCATGGTAGTATGAGAAATGGTGCAGCAGAGTATTATAAGAAATGGGGCGGCAGAGTACAGTAGTATGAGAAATGTGGTGGCAGAGTAGTATGGGAAATGGGGCAGCAGAGTAGTATGAGTAATGGGGAAGCAGAATAGTATGGGAAATGGGGCAGCAGAGTAGTATGAGAAATGGGGCGGCAGAGTAGTATGAGAAATGGGGCGGCAGAGTAGTATGACAAATGGGGCGGCAGAGTAGTATGAGAAATGTGGTGACAGAGTAGTATGGGAAATGGGGCAGCAGAGTAGTATGAGAAATGGGGCGGCAGAGTAGTATGAGAAATGTGGTGGCAGAGTAGTATGGGAAATGTGGCAGCAGAGTAGTATGAGAAATGGGGTGGCAGAGTAGTACAAGAATTGGGGTGGTAAAGTACAGTAGTATGAGAAATGGGTTGGCAGAATAGCATTAGAATTGGGGCGGCAGAGTAGTATGAGAAATGGGGCGGCAGAGTAGTATAAGAAATGGGGCGGCAGAGTAGTGTGAGAAATGGGGCAGCAGAGTAGTGTGAGAAATGGGGCGGCAGAGTAGTGTGAGAAATGGGGCAGCAGAGTAGTGTGAAATGGGGCAGCAGAGTAGTATGAGAAATTATGTTGCAAAGTAGTATAAGAAATGGGGCGGCAGTGTAGTGAGAAATGGGGCAGCAGAGTAGTATGAGAAATGGGGTGGCAGAGAAGTATGACAAATGGGGTGGCAGAGAAGTATGAGAAATGATGTGAGAGAGTAGTATAAGAAATGGGGCGGCAGAGTAGTATGAGAAATGGCGTGGTAGAGTAGTATGAGAAATGGGGCAGCAGAGTAGTATGAGAAATGGGGTGGCAGAGTAGTATGAGAAATGGGGCGGCAGAGTAGTATGAGAAATGGGGTGGCAGAGTAGTATGAGAAATGGGGTGGCAGAGTAGTATGAGAAATGGGGCGGCAGAATAGTATGAGAAATGGGGTGGCAGAGTAGTATGAGAAATGGGGTGGCAGAGTAGTATGAGAAATGGGGCAGCAGAGTAGTATAAGAAATGGGGTGGTAGAGTAGTATGAGAAATGGGGTGGTAGAGTAGTGTAAGAAATGGGGTGGTAGAGTAGTGTAAGAAATGGGGTGGCAGAGTAGTGTGAGAAATGGGGCGGCAGAGTAGTGTGAGAAATGGGGTGGCAGAGTAGTATGAGAATTGGGGTGGCAGAGTTGTATGAGAAATGGGGCAGCAAAGTAGTACGAGAATTAGTGACAGAGTAGTATGAGAAATGGGGTGGCAGAGAGATGGCCGTTCCTGAGGGGTGACCAGGAGGTGGCCTTAAGTGAATGCAAAAAAAAAAAAAACATTCCATGGGCCTGGCATGAGAGTGTCAAGGGTATGTCAGTGAAAGCAGCTGCCACTTCCACAGAGGCCATGTTCAGATGGAGACACTGTACCTGTCACAGGGCTGATGCAAGTGTCTATGGTGGCATGCATAGAATCATAGATGGTGCTACAGCGTTCAGAGACTAGAAAAGTCTGTTATTAATCAGTATGATGATTTGGTCGTACAAAACTTGGGAACCACACTGAGTTATGTAAAGATAACTGTCAGGGACCAGTGCCCATATACACAACCAATGTACTCCCACAATTATAAAAAAGCAAAACACAGACTGCCAGTTTGGCAAATTAAAAATTGTGCAGACAGTTATTTACACACTCCCTAATAAAAGTGATCCTATATAACAGATTATCATCCAGCCATGAAAATTAACGAACCAGTGTTCTCCCACATAGGCCACAAATGAAGAGGTCTGATCATTGTAACGGTAACTTGAACCTCAAAACATTTGTAATACAATAGATAGTAAAAATACCCACACTAAACTATAAACATCACAGAATTGTGATATAAATTAATGAGCCGCCTCACATATTAGAGGAAGAATAGCTAATTAGCTAACTGGTAGCCATGACAACACAATTCAAGCAAAAGTCTGGTATCCATTTGAACATGAAATGGAAAATTTGGGGTGGATAACTTTTAAGACGTATTGTATTTTACCGTATCATTAAACGGTTCACAGCAGTAGTTATTCACCTTGTATTTGGTTCATAATGACATTTCTGATTTTAAAATGCAAATTCTTATGAGAAAAAAAAAATTGGAAAGGAAATAAAATATACCTTGTGGTAACTCATTAGTGAGAAAATGTCATTCTCATTAGACAACCAGTCTGAAAACTTGCAGAGCTAATTGATATTCTAAACAAGCCATCGTTGCTATTTGATGTCTTCAAGGTAAGGAACGTGTTTCTTCATTAACATAAATGTCTGCCTACTGAAAATTGCATTCAGTTTTGTCCTTTTAGTTCTGAACCTTCTACACAATATAAGAATTTCAATGCTGAAATGGATTTCATAAAAGAGAAAAAATGCTCCATACTAATTCCTATGTGATTTGCTTTCACCGGTTGCATGCTTCATGTGCTTTAAGCAGACAACGTTAAGGGTCATGGAAGACCATTACTGGTACTGGTGATGAATGAGGCCACCAGATGCCCATAAAACTGGCTGCTTGGTCATTCTCCTAATTCATGTTTTATTAGGATTCGAATGTATGGTGCTCCCAGAAATGAGAAAGACCAGGACATTAACACTTGCAACTGCCATAACAAAATGCATACTGCCTTTCACTTACTGCGCACTCATTTGCACCAGCCCAATCTATGTTCTACATGCTTATTACACACTTGGTTTATGTATACAGAAAGGTTATCCATGAACAAAAGAAAATGTAATAAATTAATGTCTCTTTGCATAATTAATATAAATAATAGATTAGAGAAATAAGTGAGGAAGGTTACTGCTTCTATTGCTGAGGACAAGCATGTGGCTCCCTGAGAAGTCCTTGTTAGTCATCACTTTCATTGTTTTAAATACAGATGTGTCCTCATTCACCTAGTCAGTATCTTTAGACTATATGGCGTCAGACACTTGCTGCGATTTAGCCACATATAGTCACTGACAATGTATCAGGGATTATTACTTTTGTTGCAAAGGAATTGGTATTAAATGGGTATAAAGTTGCATATTAAGCGTAACGATAAGTGTTGGGAGACATAGTGCATCCACTTGTATCAGAACTCTGTCTTTTGCCTTTTTTAACCTGGCATCGCTGCTAACCCACGGTCCCTGCATCTGGCTAGCAGGATGCCTGGGACAGCACCATGCGGCCAGAATAACTGCTACAGTGCGCCGGAGCATCCATTGGACGCTCCAGATGTGCACACTTCAGCTCTTACAGTTCCCCCGGAGCATCCTGAGAATGCTCTGGTCAGTGTTGTACTACCTGGTGCTGCGACTCCCCCCGCTCAGGAGGTGTGGTGGGCACAGGGTGCAGAAAGGCCCTTTTACAGCTCTGAGTACAAGTAATGTCAGCCCCAGTTGTCAATGTACCCTTGCACTGTAGTTTTGTTGCATTAGTGATGCAGCTAAGTTGCATGTGTAAAGGAAAAGATGCATGGCATGGCTAAAGCCGGGCATACATTATGCCATTATCAGTGGATCAGGCCAATAATTGCATAGTGTATGGCCACAACCGATCAGCGATGATCAGATGGTCGGGCATTAAAAATCTTCCAACTTGCCCAACTTATCTGCTCACTGGTTGGCCACATCTGGCAGTGTATGCGCTGCCGTGGCCGACCGTCCAACATTTTCCCTGTTCCTTCCCGTGGGAGGAGTAAGGAAATGTTTCCTCCTTAGGGGAGGAAGCCAGATATCTTGTGGCCATGCACTGTGAAATATCTCACAGTGTACGATTGGGTACAGGCTGTCCGATAAAACGTCTGTCACTCTGACAGGTAATGAACCTCCAATACTTATGTTAAAGGCAATGTTTTGAGAATTGAAAGTGAGTATAAACATAATAAGAACATTGACACTATTACACTTTCAGCGTCCCATCTACTGCTATTTTCGATCAACATCTATTGGAGAATAGATTATAATATTTAGTCTCGCTACTAGTCAAATCTGTGTAAGTGGTTTATATCTGTGATGCCCACATCACGGGATTTGGTGGTGGTGCGTGATCACTGTGGTGTATTTTTCCTAGGCATGGGAGTTGTGATTATTCCTATTTTGGATACAATAGCCAAAGCTGTGAGAGCGTCTGTACTGTATGCAAGCATTTAGAAAAAAAAGAATGTTTGCCATTTTTATGGTAAAACACTAGCACCTTTGCCTTAACAATGAATAAAGATGTGCCTTAAGGTATTTAATTTTATTTAAAAATTGTGGGCAGGATGTACTAAGCATCGCATGCGTGATGCGGTACATGCCGCCTGTCTTCGGTTACATAACGAGGTTCATTACCACGGTATGTACCTAGAATATCGCAAAGGACAGCTCTCCCGATAAGAGCTGTCCTTTGCGATGGCTCCGGACAGAGGGACTTTCGGGTTTAACACCCAGAAGCGTCTATGGCGACCTTCTGCACAATCGTCCGTGAGGGGCGATCAGGGGGAGGGTCCTGATAAGAAGCCCCTTAGGCAAAGCTGCAACTTAGAAAATATACTACAAATACAAATTATATGAAATATATAAAACAGAAAAGCTTTCAGAATGCCTCTAAATGTCACTTGAAATATATAGGTGAACATATAGCATAATCAACTTCATATTTCTTATTGATCCACCCATACCAACTATTGGCATTTCGGACAAGATACTACTTTGTGACTAGTAAAAGCAATAACAAATGAGAAATGGGAAAAAATGTGCTAACCAATGATGTAGCCTGTTAGAAAAATGACCCCCTTACACTTAGCCCGTATTCATTCTTCTTAATTTGCAGTTGACTTAAGCTTCCAAAATAGTATAAACCAAACACTGATTCTGTAGGTTCACAAGAAAAGTACGGTCCTTTCACACAGTAAAGTGATATATGACAGAACAGAACAGATTGCTGCTCTATGGATAATTAGATCTGCTCAAAGAAGCCAATTATGTTCCACGGTGAGTTATGTAGGGCTCTCATAATAGTTGAGATAAAGAACAATTTCATAATAATAACATTTGCATTATATAGAGTGTTGTTCCTCTGCAGCGGCAGAAATGTCTCCACTAATTGGCTGGCATTAAAAGTTGTATCAGGGGGATAGAGCGGACAAAGCTAACAAAAAATCAGTTACTGAATTATAGTGAACTTTTTATACTGCCACAAAAAAATAAATACCTTACTAGTAGCTTGTTTGCAGTGCCCCTACCTGTTGAAAGTGTTATTTCTGCTAACCATCCTGAGGAATCCAGTTGGGTCTGTTACAGAGTTTATTTTATTGTTAAGGTCATCATATTGCTGGTCCATATAATCTCCTGCCTCACTTTCAGTTTCGCTGCTTGCACAAGTCCTGGAGATAAAACAGACAACATAACACTTTAAAACATGCTTGACGGGATTTCATTTGTTTTTATTTTAATTATATCACTGTAAGTAATAAAGTCAGAACATTTTTAAAATGAGTACCCAATAAACAGGTTACAAAATATGTTGCTAATGAAAATCAGAGATGTTTGCACATAATCACCTATTGGCTCCTGGTTCCAATACCCCTTGTGTTACCGTGCTTACAATCTGTTCTGGTTTGCCTCTTATGATTCCTGTTTCTTGCTTTTTCCTGCTTTTCATTTGGGCTTCTGGTGTTTTCTTATGCTCATTACAGTGCTTATTTCTCTATGTTTGTGTCTGGCTGTTACTGTTCTAGTGCTGATTTCTGTACTCAAACCGGGAGTTTGGCTATTTTGCTGGCAGTTCATTACTTGGATTGTGACAGGTTTATTAGATTTGCACTACATACATTTGGCTCTCATAGTTTGGAAACAGAAGACTGATACATTCTTGTGATCTGAAGCATATTGCTGAATAAACAGACAAATGTTGAAAAAATTATCCATATCCATGGTCCATGACGATGATCCATCACCTGTGCAATGAAAGTATTTACTAAACATTGTGGACCTCATTGCACAAATTTGGTAAGATCCCCCAAGTTCCGCCCAGTGGCAAAATATTCACTTATATGAGGCTTTGACAGGAAAGGCAGGCTTCCCCACAGTTGTGGGCCCCACAAAAGATGCACTCACTGCTCCTATAGGAGTTACACATTTATGTACCCCCAGTTCCATCCACTCCTAATTTAACGCACCATTCTCTGTGCACCGTGGAAGAAGGGAACTGTGGAATAAAATATACTACACAGTCCATTTTAAAGACATAGGGCGGAACGCATTATCATCAATAATGCGGTCAAACCCCCGAAAATACAGTTTTCGGGGGTTTGACCACATTTCTGCAAACGTTTCCGCAGTGCTGTTAGATAGATCCAATCACAATCCTCCCAGAACCCCCGGCGGCCCACGCGTTGTTCTGCATATTTGCAGAGGGACTTCTGGGTCATAAACCCGGAAATCCATCTCTCACAAAGGACAGTTCTTATCGGGAGAGCTGTGCTTTGCAATTTTCTCCATGCATACCTCTGTTATTAACACTGGCGTCCATGCGCTGAGTGTCAGGATGAATTGTATGCAAAATGTGATGCTTGATGCATTCTGCACATGTCAAGAAATCTATGTATACTAATATAGATGCCTCCATAAAGTCACTGGCTTCCTAGAACATTCTCATGAGTAATGTATCAATATACAATATGACTGCCTGCACTGTGTGTATTATGTATCCCAATTAGGGATGTACATTGAGCTTAGATGAATCAAAAGCATTGATACTCATGGTCCGACATTGAGCGAAATTTGGATCAATACCACAAGGCTGACATATTGGCTACATCAATACTTTCTCTGATCAACTGTGGGGGGAGGCGTGTTATGGAGGCCTCATAGTGATTGTGATGCTGTGTCCCATCTCCTCATTCACAGTCTCACTCCTCCCCATTCACATGCTTCACCTAATCATTGGTGAAACCTTTTCGCTCTGAGAATACAGCCAGCTCAGTGGGTGGAGATGGGGACGTTTGTTGTGTTGCTGCAATATGTGAGGGAAGAAGCAGGTCTCCTGCACATTGATAATACAAGAAAAATATCATTGCTTTCCCAATGATGATCAGTTGTCAGCGATGACCTGAAGCCGATCCTGCATTAATGCAGAATATTGAGGCTTTGATTGTAGATCCCTAGTTCCAATTTACAGATTAATTGAATCAAAATCCTGAATAGCCCTAATGTTAACCCAAGCCCTGGTTCAAATTCTAAACTTACCCCGTGATGAAAGAGGACCTATCATATTTGAGCTAAGGAATGTTTTACAGTACCTTGTGTCCTATGTTTGTGTGTGCTACAGTCAGGGGC
This sequence comes from Taudactylus pleione, assembly GCA_031769625.1. NCBI lineage: Eukaryota > Metazoa > Chordata > Amphibia > Anura > Myobatrachidae > Taudactylus > Taudactylus pleione. The sequence goes on along the minus strand of JAUIMM010000061.1, from coordinate 5,780,369 downwards.
GTATCTATAATGAGTGCAGTGTGTGTGGGGCACACGGGCTCCCAGGGTCCAGAGGGGCCCCGCACCGCACACACTACACCCATTTTATTTTAGACTTACCTGTCCGTGGTCCCACGTCGCGTGTCTGCGCTGCTCAGAACACTGGAAAATGGCCGCTGCGGCTATTTTTCCGGTGTTCTGCGCATGTGCAGTAGACTCCGGGCACTAGAGTGTGCCCTGAGTCTACTGCGCATGCATAGGGCGCTGGAAAAATGGCCTCCATGGCCAATTTCCGGCGTTCTGCGCATGCGCAGTAGACTCCGGGCACACTCTAGTGCTCGGAGTCTACTAAGGCTCCGGTGGCTGGCTAGCCGCGTCAGTCGGCTGCCGGGGAGAGGGCCCCGCACAGGAAGTGCACACGGGCCCCCTACTGTCTTAAAACGCCCCTGGCTACAGTATATGGAAATGCACTCTTGAGTTATGTGTGTGTATACTGATATAGCAAGTGTGTATGGAGGCTTTTTGCTGATGATCCATTAACTACCTCAGTGCAGCTCCTGCTATTCATCTGGTATTTGCTTAGGGAGCGATTCAATTCTCAGCAATGTGCCATTGCGGAGTACAGCAGCACTCCTCATATTAGAGTAGCTAAACATAGATAATTTACCATTCCACATTTTAGGGTTAATGGGATAAAGTAATGATGTTACTGGTTATGAAGTGCACTTGCCAGACTGTTTAGTGATGCACTTTGCAAATAGATGGGCCAAATGGATCTTTTCTGCCGTCAAATTCTATGTTTCCATAATTGAATGACCCACTTAAAATGTAACTGTTGTTGCCCACTGTCGAGGCTAATTTCATGTGCTGAACCAATAGTAATATGAATAGAGACTATAAATGACCAAGAGACCTTTGCCTCGTGAATTTAAGTTATTCCTCATTCTATATTGATGGCAAACCTTCCCATAATTGAATGTTCATTGTCCTAAATGGTAATGCTATAAAGCAGTGCAGTACCTCATAGAAATAGACTTTCCCTACTTGCCATAGAAACAGGCCAGAAAGCACTGCTCTCACAGGGCAAGACACCATACTGATGAGACTGGCTCCTAATGCATTTCAGACAACAACACGATTATGTAATTATTGCACAGGTTATCTCTGAGAGTGGAGACATGATGCAAATGTGTCATTTCTCAAGCAATGTTCATACTTCTTACTCCTGATGTTTCTCAGCGATATCATAAATGCTTTAAAATGTATGAAGTGCACTAAATTATGCATGCAAACAAAAAATATCCTACACGCGGCTGCATTATAAATTTTATTTGTGGCGCACTGAGTGATGAATTGTAACCATTTATGTAACAGGCTATGAAGAGCTTGAAAGAAATTTATTGGATTGATCCAGTTCTAACATAAATCGATGATATTATTACTAAACACCAATAGTAAAATGATTATAATTAATTTAATAGTATAAAAAAAGAAATGTATATATTACTTATATTTTATTATTTTCAAGGACATACAATTAATTTCGGTGTACCCATATGTAGTCATTGATTGTACAAAAGAGACACCTAACATAATTGAATTGCAACTTGAGATACCAGAATCTCAAGTTGCAGTGGACCCCAATGATTGGAATAGTCCAATCAGTAGTGATTTAGGATGGCACATCTGTGTGGCCTGATTGGTGCAATGGAAATAGTTACCTGAAATGTTTCAGTTTCCAGATTCCAGACACTTGGATGAAAAAAGTTAGTGGGGTGCAAGAAAATATCTATTTTACTGCACTAGAAACCTAAAAAAGGAAGCAGGGTTTTGTCATATTGTACAGGCTTAGGGCATGTAAGCTGGGTTTGGGAGCTGCTCTGTGCCTGCCCAGCCTACTCCCGATTTCATGGCCGCTAATTTGCCTCCAGATGGTGCCCTCGGTGAGCCCCAGTGTCCGCTGTCCAAGCGCTCTTATATGGAGCATTTCCTGATGCCTCCCATGTCAGCAAAGCTGCAAAGGTAGGGGCAGGATAAGCTACAATGGACAATAGACGTATTTATAATGGGTGTAGGGTGTGCGGTGCACATGGGCCTCCTCAGGCATTAATACACCCCTACAACGCATAGTGATCCCGCTACCTACCTCTCCCAGCCCGATGATACCCTGGCTCCAAGGCTCCTTCCGGCTGCTCATCTACCACACAGTAACAAGATACTCCCATCCCCTGAGATCCTTGTCACTTATGGGGGCATGGTTCAGTCGATCAGAGATGCTATCGGCCCCCTACTACAAGCACAAACCCCTGACATAAAACATCAGATCTCGCAGCTCCCACAAAGCATTTTAGAAAACTTATACCCCTTTTACACCAGAGCAAAAACCTGGGTTTTTGCTGGGTCTACCCGGGTTGCAGCTCAGTGTAAAAGGGTCCCTGAAAAATAACCTGGGTCAAGTGACCCTGCAATCCAACCCAGGTAGCTACCAGGGTTGGACCCAGGATGGACCCAGGTAATGGTGCAGTGTAAACAATGCAACCCAGGTTATCTGATCTGGATCATGCCTAAAATGAGCGGATTGGTGGTTGTGGAGCAGTCACCTCCCACTTTTTATGACCTCACAGGTTTAGCAGGGCAGACCTGAGTTCAGTGTGAACAGGGCTGACCTGGGAGTAACCCAGATCAAAGGTGCAGTGTAAATGGGTCTGACCTGGGTCTGACCAGGGTTGGAACCATGTCCAAAAACCCAGGTCGGACCTGGGTTTTTGGTGGAAAAGAGGTATAACATAAAATAGGGGAACTTTTTCATGATGAAGCCACACTGAAAACATTATCCACTATAATGGAGTGTTCCCAGCATTAGATTTGGAATAAATGTAATGACCCAAAAAATTGGTCAAGATGCAACAACTTCAGGATCGTAGGTTCCAGAAACCATCGAGGGTCCGGGACTCTCTAATGTCCTACATAATTCCTTACACTTTTTTATTGAACATCCAAGATGTATGTGACAATTTAGTCAAAGAAAGAGATCACCGTGTTGGCCCTCAGCGAAACCACCCAGGTGCCCGGCATTGAGTTGTGCTTTCCAGGTGCCTTAACTATTTGCTTAAAGAAGCCTTTGGGGTGGCCTCACGTAAACTTTGCGATCTGCAATCAAAACAATGATAATTCCATGGTCTTCCTACAGAGATGTCCCCTGGCTGCGGCTCTAATCTGTCAGTTTGTGTATTAATACGCACCATCAAAGGTCGCAAGAGCCCTATGGTGGCTTTTTATCTCCATCTGAATATTGCTGTCTGTGTTAGTGCAATTGCATCTTTAAAAGCAGTCGCTGACTGCATCACACCTGCATCTGGCTAGCCACTCTCCTGTTACCACCCAGTGATGCCTACTGAAAATCACTGTCTCTGCATCCAAATTCTGCGTCTCAGAACGGTAATCAAGGGACTGAAAGTATCTGCTTGCGTCAGACATCACCGCTAAGTCCACCTGAGTGTTTATACACTGCAGACCCTGCCAGCAGATATCTTTATAGCTCAACAGACCAGAACAGTCATATTTAAACAGTATCTATAATATTTGAGAGATCAATAGAGGATATAATTTGAATCTCATATCTGTGTTTAATTTAAAAGGACATATGAACAAACACTAAATATGTACCCCACATATATGAATGATGAAGTGCAAACTATACAATATTTTTGAATTGTAAAGAAGACAAATTAAAGACACAGTTTTTTTGAAATATTTTAATATTTAGAATTTTATATTTCTTTTCTCACTTTTTCTGTATTTAAAAAAAAAACTCATTGGTAAATTATATGGAATTCAATTTTAGACGTTTGAATTAAAAGGTATGTTTTAATCTAGTGCACCCAATAGTGACACACTTTTTATTCTCTCTTTGTGTTATGTAATCTGTCATTTATCTAGCACAGTCTTTATGATGACAGTTAGACGCTGATTGGTTGCTTTGGGCAACTTCTCCACTTTATCACTCTCCAAGTGGTCAATCCTATTCCGTGCGATGATCTTGCCAGTGCGAGTCATCACGGCAGTGACCGCACTTTATGGTAGTCCGGATTCCCCAAATTTTGCTCGCTGCCCTATGAAGTTTGGCAAATTCATGGTCGAGTCAGGCTGCGAAGGGTGCGATGTGCCGGTCCGTCTCCAGCGTTTAAACGCCGTTGCAATGGCACATCGCACCCTTGGCATTGAATAGGATTGACCCCCAAGGCTTGGTACATCTTCCTTCCAGTTTTTGAAGTTTTGTAATAAGATGGAGGCTGCATGGGAGGAGTACCACATGCATAACTTGCCTCATGAGGAGGAAAATCCACCTTTATTTGGACAGGCCTTAAAGACTGCAGTACGGTGTATTATTTCATATACTTCTGCACATGAAAAACAATTATATTAGATAATTATCTTATAGCCCAAAATAAGTTGAGTGAGGAATACCAGGCATATAATTCATGCCCTTCCCTATCCATTAGAACCACATATCTAACATCCAAGTCCCACTTTTTTATTTAAATGGGCAAATGTTACTTGTATCAAAAAGATTACCAATTTCATAAGTTTGGTAATAAGATGGGTAAGTTTCTCACCAATTTATTGCATAACTCTAAGTCTCCTATGGTAGTTCATCCCCTTTGTTTGCTGAATGGCTCTTACCTTTTCCAATTATAAATAGCAAACGTTATATTATGCTAATTTGTACTCTCACTCTCCCTCCTCTGCTATTATGTCTACATATTGGGACGGATGGCCAATATCCCACTTGTCACCTGAGCTAGGTTCCATGTTGGCTTTTACTATTACAGAAGAAGAGGTTAAAATGGCAATTAAACATTTGAAACCTGGCAAAGCCGCAGGACCTGTCTTAGTGCAGACTTTTGTAATCTTCTCCCAAGATTTGTATCACACTTACAGCAATTTATAATTATATTATTGACCATAATTTAATGCCTACCTATTTTAACTCAACAATATTGAAAGCTTTGCCTAAGGCAGGTCGTAATTTAAGTGAGCCGGGATCATATCGTCCCATTTCATTACTTAACATATATTATTAAAATACTGACGTAAATACTAGCAAAGTGACTAAAACAGGCACTGCCCATTGTAATTCATCCAGATCAAATGGGTTTTTATCTCAGTCAGACATTCTGTGGAGAACATTCAGACAGGGGCAGCTCAAGGTACGGGCTAATCGGGTAGTCGTTCGGAGTGCTGTAGCCTTGAAGGGCGCAGCTCTAGCAGAAGCTCTGCTGCTCTGTCTGGCTAGCTTGGCTGAGGTGCTATGCCGGTGACATCACTGTCAGTGCCTCACCAGCCACCCTGTCTGCAATACCCAGCATGACCCATCTCCTCGGGTAGGCTCCTCCCAGCTCACCTCACCACACAGAAGAGCGCAAAGAGTGGACTCGGAGCTGACCCAGACACCAGAGCAGCTGAAGGAGGAGGAACATAAGCCCACTGTCCAGGTCCATGAGGGCAGTGAGTAATACATTCTATGGATTTCTGCAGTTCATGTGGTTACGGGGACAGGCTATGGGACAGTCTATGGGGCAATGTGTGTAGCTATGGGGGCAGCGTGTGTGGCTATGAGGCAGTGTGTGTGGCTATGGGGCCAGGCTAGGGGGCAGTGTGTGTTATGGGTGCAGTGCATGTAGCTATGGGGGCAGTGTGTGTGGCTATGGGGGCAGTGTGTGTTACTATGGGGGCAGTGTGTGGCGCTATGGGGGCAGTGTGTGTATGGCTATGGTGGCAGTGTGTGTGGCTATGGAGGCAGGCTATGGGGCAGTGTGTGTGACTATGGGGCAGTGTGTCTATGGGGGAAGGTTATGGGCAGTTTGTGACTGTAGGGGCAGGCTATGGGGCAGTGTTTGTGGCTATGGGACAGCATGTGTGAGACCATTGTGAAGTGAGTGTGTGTGGGGAGGGAGGCACCAAAGGAAATTTTGCCCTGGGCTCCACTTGATCTAGAACCAGCCCTGCATTCAGAGAGTTCTTTCTTTGATACAATACATTAGCTAGTCCAAGGACCAGTCCACCAAAGAGATCTTGTCATTAGATGCCGAAAAGGCATGTGACATGGTCATTTGGTGTCACCTATATTATACTTTGACGTGGTCTGGTTTTCTGGACGCTTTTGTCTCAATATTACAAACATCATATACTACTCCGACCACTCAGGTGTCATGTAATCGGTACCTCTCTACTCCTTTTTCTATAAAATGGGGTATGAGACAGGGTGTCCATTGTCTTCCCTCTTATTTTCTGTGGCGCTAGAACCTTTGGCCATCTACTAAAGACAGTCTCCCCTTTTATGTGGGATACAAGTTGGAAATATAGACTTTAGAGTGCTGGTCACCACAATCATCAGGGTGGACTTGCACAAGCCCATACCTGGTGTAATTGATACGCCTGGAATATTCCACACATTTCCAGAGCATACGCTATGTGATAAGATGCAGTATACCCTCTGCAAATGGACGTACGTTCAACTCATCAGGCTTTATATATTCAGGCATACTTTTATTACTGCACTGTTGTTGGTTGTGCTTTTCTCCAAGTAAACTAGTCCTTGTAGCCATATATAACTACATTTTAAATTATTACATGCTATAAGGCAGGACAACTCAATCAGTTGACCAAAGGGTATATGTGTCCCAAGAGCCAGAGTAAGGGTCACATTGGTCTGGAGCTGAAAATGTTCAAGGGCCTAAACTGAGAAGGGGAGGAGCTGTGACCAGTGCTGTGTGGGTGTGGCCAGGGAAACATGGCCATGTACACCCCTTTACTATCAGCCACAATATCTCTCTAAATACATAAAAATAGAAAAAAAAAGCATAATTTAGTGAAAAAATTAGAAATACAATTTGAATGATTATAATTTATGGCCAAGTGTGGGGCCAGCAAGGCAGTCTTGTGCATTATAATACTGCCATGATAATGGGCCTATTTTCATGCAGAGGCCTGGAGCTGAAGCTCCAACCACCTCATTGTTAATCTTGCTCTGTGTGTCCCATTTCTTGTGCATTAGTGACAACTCAGTAGTTTCCTTAATGGACCCAAACCGGGAATCACACTAAGTGATTTTCAGCTAATCAATATAATCTCCAGATTACTGAAGAAATCATTGGCTTGTTGGGGAGGTGAAACAATTTCAGCAATAGGAAAAAGTGTAATCAGCACATAGAAGTCACTGATCTTACCCAGCAAGAAAGGCCGAGTTTATAATGAACTAGCTACACTTGTACTCTAGGTTGTAAATGAAAAAGTTTATGGTGAAGGAAAGAAAATGTTTAGGACTGTATCAGTCATGCTGTCAAATTAGTATTTACAATGTGTCTAGTACAATTTTACCTTCTTTTTATTTTTCTCAGTGGACACCCCGGGAAGTACTCAGAGATAGGGAACATAACAACCACATTAATAAATGGGCTGAGAAAGCTGAAGTGCAAGGACCCTTTCCAAAATAAAAACCTTCAAATGAAACCAAATTATCTTTACCATGTATTATTTAATTTTTGTTATATAAAAAAGTCACAATAAAGCATGCAATTTGAATGAAATGTTTTAGACTTTTGCCAAATACATTTGAGCCATGAACCCCTATTGTAGTAATTTTTGTGTTTTTTTTATGTGTACGCGTATAGTTAAATCTGAGGCCTACTTTTACATTCAGACAACTGAAGGGCATCCTGCCAAATAAATCAACAATGTATAGAAAAAGCAAAATGTGCTTGATACTTTAAATACCAGAAAAATACTTATCTAAAATGTAACTATAGAAAACATTTTTTTTTTGTTACATAATCTGGAAAAAAAATTATGCTTAATAAACTGTTTTTCACCACTTTTATATTTTTAGAACCTATAAAAAGACTAGAAATGGCTGGAAAAGCATTTTGGGTGTTCAACTGTAAAACAGCAGTTGTTTACGAGGTATAGTGGAATAACACTTACGCTGCTCTCTGTAACCATGTCCATGAACCAGAGCTAGGAAACTGAATTCTCAGTCTAAGACAGCTTGAAATATAAATCAAAAGGTCAAATGAATCTTGCAAAGTTCTGTAAAACGGAGTTTCCACCTGATTACCTATAAAAATGAACACTGTTCCTGTATCCTACAAAATACATCAACCCTGAAATAAATCTTGTTAGTAATTGTCACCACTTCCCGAATAGACTGAAATAGAAAAATGTAATGTGACCTATTACCAGCCTTCGACTCCGGCTAAACCCACTGGATGGCTTTGTTCTTGAAAAATCCATGAAATGCACGTTTTTTATAGTCTTGATTCCCCCCACCCCCCGTTTAAATTCCCTTTGCAGCCATATACTCTTTGCCTTATGCGATAGCAGAACATTAAAATTTAAAACATAATCTGGGAGTAGATGTAGATGAAACCATGTCATCTGGTAAACTGTACTGCTAAAAGCAGGCAGACAAACAATTTGATTACAGGTCAGTTGCTACAACAGAAATCGAAAATGAATGGCAATGTTTAATTAATTTGCAGTCTCCACAATACAAAGAAAGGGTCAGCAGAGCATTGCCAGCCACAGCTGAGCATGAAGATTAACTGCATCAAAATGACACATCATTAAAATATAATTTATCTCTGTCAAACGATAAGAAATAAGAGTTTATTAAGTGCACGCAACCGACATATGTTAGCCATCAGATTTCATTATAACCACTCAATGGTGTAAGAACTGATTGGTTGATTGATTTCATTCATATTTACTTCTCAATGGTCAATAATCAATAAAAAATTGCATGTAAAACCATTATTATTTGCATATACAGTATGCAGGCAGATGCACAAATAAAAAAGTTGATGCAAAAAAACCAAAACAAAAAGTGAAACCTTAACTGAATTCCCCCCACCCCATCCAAAATAAATGTGTTTTGCATATATGCACTTACATGTATTATGACAACTTGAGGTCTACAATTAATGTAATCATTTCCTCTTGTTTCTGAAATAAGCATGCAAACCATTGCTGGGTTTGTGAATGGAACAAATGTAAATTATTTGCAAGTATCAATCACACAGCTGCATATCACAGAAAATATCATTGTTATTTGGACTCTATGTGGCTTAGAGAAGGGAGGCTAACATCTAGCATATGAAACATCTGCAGCATTTCCAAAACAGCTCTTAACGTACCCAAGCGTGGTTCAGTGTTGGACTGGTGAAGCAGAAAAGCTTGTGTTTATATAGAAAAGTGTATAGTAGAATGGAGAGGCAGATAAGAGACTTAAGCCTCTCAAATTTATGATTTTCTTAATTGCTATATAAATATTCACAATTTTCTAAGGCCAGTAAAAGAATCTTCTTATCCACAGGCATACAGAAACAAATATTTAGCATATCATATTGACATGATAGAATATGTAAATATAAACAACTATTAATATTGATTTACCATATTGCAAGCGCAATGACTTGAATGTGTTGTTGCCATTCCGTTTTGGCCATAACAGAATAGGTAGGCTGTTACTTGTCAACACTATAGGTATAGCTATTAGATAACAATGCTATTATCGGCTACAATCCTTCTCATAAACCGGTCGATGTAAAAAAAAGCTATATTGCGGAGGGAACATCTTCACCCATTGATAAATACACCCCATAATGTTGTAGTGAAATGTGCTATGTGAAAACAACAACAAAAAACATACTATCCTTGATATAACTAATTTCACTGGGAAACAATGTATTGTATACTTCAGGATTCTAACTGCAATAACTTGGTCTAATAAAAGGAAACACTACCAAGCATAGATACATTTTGGCAAAAAGCAGCCAGCAGAACAGCAGGGCCTCCAAAGTGCAGGAGCTGCAGGAGTTTGAAGGTACAAAGACTACATAGAAGAAAGGTTCTAGACTGCATAGGACAAAGGTCATGACAGCCTCCTGCAAACTGGGCACTTTCAACGATTTTCCAGGCACTTTTATCGAAAAAATGACCATTGCAGGCAGGTATGCCTGAGTTGCTCTAAAACATGGGGACCGGGTAAGAGGGAACGGTGGGGGAGATGTATCAAGCCCTGGAGAGAGATAAAGTACCAACCAATCAGCTTCTATCTGTCATTTTACGGGCTGTTTTTGAAAGATGACAATTAGGAGCATATTGGTTGGTACTTTATCTCTCTTCAAGCTTTGATAAATCTCCCCCTATGTTTTAGGCCCTGTGACCTAATAGTGGTAAATTGAATAGTAAAATAGAGAATTGTCTCCTGGGTAACATGATTCATGTTGGAAATGTCCTCTTTGCTATAGGGCCTGATTCCGAGTTGTACGCTATGCAAATGGAGAGATTTTTTGCCACTGCGCATGCGCCAAGTTAGATTACCGTGGTCACATGCTGCAAGTCTATGGCATTTGGGGCAGGCCACAGGGTGTGTTTCTTGACTGTTTCAGTGGCGTGTCAAATTCTGCATCTGCGATCCCGTACGCAGGAAACACGGCTTCTGCGTCTCAGTTATGGTGGCCATTCTGAGTGACTATAGAGTTACTCAAGGAGTCGATGTTTTCCTGATAAGTGTCCGATGCTGCGTATGTGTATGCAGATGGGGACAGCTACAAGGTGTCAGGTGGGTGCCTCAGTATAAATCCAGGCTGCTGTTGCATTAGCATATCTACGCACATTCAACGCTGCGAATATTACAGCTGCGGTAGGATTAGCATACAGCTCTGAATCTGGCCTATAGTCAACTAATGCTGTGCTCATTATCATCAACCAAAAAGGACTCTTGCTCAAATTTTTGATGCAGCTTTTAGATACGAGTTGATAAAGGACGTTCACTGCCTCCATATTGATAAGGAAATTTAAAGGAATTTGTACAGAAGGGCCTGGCAAGCTCTCTGGGGGATTTTACAATAATTTTGGTGAGAAGATCCCAGTCAGTCAGTCTACTCAGTGAGAAGACTCCAGTCAGTCAGTCTACTCAGAACCCCAAAGTGATCCGAGCTGGGACCCGGAACCCCAAAATTTGTGTGTTTGGTTTTCAGCAAAAATGAACCGCTCATCTCTATTATTCTTATTAATATTATAATTATCAACATTTCTTTATAGAGCTCCACAGTGCTACACACAAACCAAGTCATTTGTTTTTGTCTGCATGCAAATGATAATACAGATGAGCTGACTTTGCAGTGAATTGTGAACCATAGCATAGGAAACACTTTACAAATAACCTGAATATCACAAACTAATCCCAGCAATGCTAATTATGACCTGTCTCTACATTAACCACAATGTACTATAAATGTAAAATGTAACTATAAAACGGGATACAGTTGAGATCCCGGCTGTCAGGATGCCAGTGCTCACAATCACGGCACCAGATTCTTGACACCAGTCAGAATCCTGGTGCCAGCATCCCGACCACCGGCATCCCGGCGGTAACTACTGGGATTAGGAGGAGGGTTAGGATTAGGGTTAGGAACTAGGGAGAGGGTTAGGCACTAGGGGGAGGGTTAGGATCCGGGGGGGGGGGAGATTAGGGTTAGGCTGCGGAGACATAAGGTTAGGTTTAGGCCACGGGGAGGGTTGGTTAGGGTTAGGCTGTGGGGGGGTAGGTTTACGATGCGGAGAGGGAGGGTTAGGGGTAGGATAATTACCGACAGGTGTCGGTATCCTAACCCTGTCGGGATGCCGGCGTTGGAATTCTGACCCCCGGGATCCTGAGCACTGGCATCCCAAACCCGTATAAAACACAGGCAAATATATAAACATATGTAAAGAACAACTTGTACTAGCTGATAAATATAAAGCTTACAGTTTGGAAGACCAAAATATCATTTTAGAGACCAAAATGTTAGGATACCACATAATGACTTTATACCTAGAAGCATTACAAGGAAACAATGTATACTGAGCTGTAAGCTATATACTTGCTGAGTTACAGGCTATGGAGGCAGGAAATTATTATTGGAACATTGATTGCGGTGCAGTGTTACCAGCCTATGATTAGGCTGCACCTTCTATCTTCAGTGTTCATAAACAACTGTGAAGTGTTGATAGTGACACGGAATCAATGTCTCCTGATGTTATCATTTTAAGAAGTGATGTTAATACCGCAAAACATGATAATATCATGTGAAAATGACTCTACTACAGGAAGTGATGAAGCTATCAGATCAAGTACAGATATTAAAAAAAGGAAATGGTGATGTTAGTGGATAATAGCGAAGATAATAGAGTCGCGGTTTGTAGGAGAGCCAATATTAATATATTTGTGTGATAGACGGCAGATGAGGCTGAGCCAATAAAAGAAACTCGCTGTACTGATGTCTTATATTTCCTCTGACACTCAGCACCATACGTATGAGAATGGCATTGCAATTAAACATATAATTCATCAATTATTCATTGTGTGTTTGACAGCTAATGATTCAGCATGTTGCTATGGCACAAGCAATATATAAGCTATACCACTAATGTAATTTTGAACTAGGTGTAGGGACAGCAAATAGGACTATATTTATTGGTACTCTATGTCCAATACAAAATTATATGAAAATGTGGTCTTGCAGGAAAGTGACGTGGTATGGGTGGATGTGTGTGACCTAAAATGGTGGAATATTTTGGATGAGGAACATTGGGAGGCATGCTAGTGCAGTGGGTGAGGTGCTATCAGTTAGTTCCTGAGTTAGCGCACATGTGGGGGAGATGTACTAAGCTCTGAAAAGTGATAAAGGGAGAGTGATAAATGAACAGCCACTCAGCTCCCAACTGTCATGTTACAGGCTTTGTTTGAAACATGACAGTTGGGAGCTCATTGGCTGGTTGTTTAACACTCTTCGGTTTATCACTTTTCAGGGCTTAGTACATCTGGCCAACAGTCACAGCACACAAAGCAGATTCCTTGTCCTCCCAAATTCTATCCCCTTAGTCAGAGATACCTAAACTCCGCTATTTCAGTCCAGGTTTTAAGGATATCCACGCTTGAGACCAGATGGTTAAATTATATTGACGGATTAAGTCACCTGTGCTCAAGCATGGATATCCTTAAAACCTGGACTGTAATGGCGGAGTTTGGGAACCTCTGCCCTAAGACCTTGTTGTTGGGTTTTCCCTAAACCATGACATAACTGTAGTCATTTAAGAAACAACAAATAAGATGTCCCAACTCCCAATTTTGCCAATTTCAAAATCGCTGCCACATTTTAAAGCTTACCATTTTATTCAATTACAATTCATACAGCAACTAAAACAGGTTTTTACAGTGTTTTATGACCAGAATCACGTGCACATTCATTTCTACAGGCTGATCAATCTGTGGAGCTCTGACAACACCACAAAAACAAAGGAAATTGATAAAGGACGATCACTGCCTCCATATAATTTGTACAGAAGGGCCTGGCAAGCTCTCTGGGGGATTTTACAATAATTTTGCTACAACAACCTTATCACAGGCTCCTGTACAGCTGATAAGAATAAAACTCATATTATTTGACTGTCTGAGGGGCTCCTCATTCTGATAAGCTGTGGCCCCAGAGGATACTAAAATAATTCTGCACAATTCAGTGACAATGAACATAAAGCAGGGTGTGTATCCTTTCATTATGTCCTGTTTAGAGGGAAGGCTTGCTTCATGCAGATGGCACCGACATTAACGCTGACATTTAGGGGGGGCGTGGAAGCAAAATGACAAGATTAATACAATGTAACAACTCGTATATGTCAAAAGGACCAAACAGTTGGGAATTATTTGTATTATAATGCTGTTTCCTGCATGGACATAGAATGTGATATCATTATATCCTTTCACATAAAAGCAAGACAGCAAATGGAAAAAAAAACAAGCAGAGAGAAGCAGAGAGAAGCAGGCGGAATACTGGGATGAATGGAAATTCTGTTACCAGTAGGAGATGAGAGAAGCTGAGGGGCTCTTTATCGATCAAATGTAAGATGAAACATAAAGACTCCAAATACATAAGGTCTACAAATAAATTCTTAAATGTTCTTTAAAAAAATAAAACAATACTGTAAAAGCATAAACACACAGATAGAACAAAGTGACTTTTCATGTCAAGAAAACTTTATTTTACTTTGAATGTCTGGAATTGAAGTCACAGCTGCCTTTGCCTGTCTGGTGACACTTCACAAATGACCCTACAGATAGTCTTCTTTTATACACATGTATATAATCCTTAAACCTATAAAATGTTTAACAACCTTAGAGTGTCTTTTCTTTAAGACTATTCTCAGCTATAAAAATGATGTATTCCCACTAATTTCCCTGAGCGCTGGATGTTACAAACAGTAAAAGCAATTGAAAGCCTAATGAAACGTTCCTGATGGTAACAATAATGCCTGTTTTGCACTAAAACTCTGAGATTTGAATGTAGAGAAAAGAGTGGTGCCAAATGTTAGTGAAATTATACTAGCACTCTAGAGAGAAGCAAGAACAGAGCAATATCAATATATCCGTTATTTCTGTATAATACTTAAGCAAGTTTCTGTCAATGTTGTACTGAATGTGTGTAATTAGATTTATTGAATTAATTTTAAAACGTTTGGTCTAGGTTTTTTTTTTTTTTCTTGTGTAGCTGACAATAATATACCATCCATTTCAATGGATGAAGTCACGTCAGATACATTTTGCTGTTCTGTATAAAACCACTGCATAGATAACTGGGCATGTTGCTGGTTGAAGGAAGGCCGGCTGATAAAGTTGCCAAAATACCTAATTTACGTATAGCTTCAAAATGGCCCATGTGGAAGGAGACTATTCTGTATTTGCAAAACTGCAGGCTAAAAGCTCAGAATGATGGTAGATAAAGACCGGTTTGCCAATCTAGCCTTGCTAACCCATGCGGCAAGTCACTGACTAGAAGATGCAAGAGCAGTCTTCAGACCTGATATGTAGGGATGTGCGCCGGACCATTTTTGCTGGATTTGGATCTGGGCAAACTGCCGTGACTTGTTTTGGATTTTTTACAAAATTGGCAAAAAAAGCTAAAATCACATAATTTGGGCTTTTTTTTGTTCCTAGATTATTAACCTCAATAAAATGAATTTCCAGTCAATTACAATCAATTTAGACCACCTCACGGCTCACAATATTGTTTTCACCATTATTGGCCAAAGACTGCAGTGAGCTGACAGAGCAGTGGCACAGACACCACAGTTTAAAGCACATCTATGAAACATTGCCACTCACTGCGAAGCCACAGTGCTTGTATGTTATGGACACACAGAAGGCTAAGGCCCAAGGAGTTACCATGCTTTTTATACACAGAGGGCTACTGCCCAAGGAGTCACAGTGCTTTTAATTTATACACAGAGGACTACTTCCCAAGGAGTCACAGTGCTTTTAATTTATACACAGGGGGCTACTGCCCAAGGAGTCATAGTGCTTGTTTACACAGAGGTCTAAAGCCCAAGGAGTCACAGAGCTTGTAAACACAGAGGGCTAAGCCCAAAGAGTCACGGTGCTTTTATACACAGAGGGCTGCTGCCCAAGGAGTTATGGTGCTTGTATACACAGAGGGCTAAGGCCCAAGGAGTTACAGTGCTTTTATACACAGAGGGCTACTGCCCAAGGAGTCATGGTGCTTTTATAGACAGAGGCTTACTGCCCAAGGAGTCACGGTGCTTTTAATTTATACACAGAAGGCTACTGGCCAAGGAGTCATGGTTCTTTTAATTTATACATAGAGGGATAAGGCCTAAGGAGTCATGATACTTGTTTACACAGAGGGCTAAGGCCCAAAGAGTCATAGTGCTTGTATACACAGAGGGCTACTGCCCAAGGAGTCATGGTGCTTGTTTACACAGAGGGATAAGGCCCAAGGAGTCATGGAGCTTGTATATACAGAGGGCTAAGGCCCAAAGAGTCACAGTGCTTGTATACACAGAGGGTTACTGCCCAAGGAGTCACAGTGCTTGTTTACACAGAGGGCTAAGGCCCAAGGAGTCACACAGCTTGAATACACAGAGGGCTAAGGCCCAAGGAGTCACGTTGCTTGTATACACAGAGCACTAAGGCCCAAGGAGTTACGATGCTTTTATAGACAGAGGGCTACTGCTCAAGGAGTCACGATGCTTTTAATTTATACACAGAGGGCTACTGTCCAAAGAGTCATGGTGCTTTTAATTAATACACAGAGGACTACTGCCCAAGGAGTCACAGTGCTTGTACACACAGAGGGCTAAGGCCCAAGGATTCATGGTGCTTGTATACACAGAGGGCTAGGCCCAAGGAGTCACGATACTTGTATACACAGAGGGCTAAGGCCCAAGGAGTCACTATACTTGTATACACAGAGGGCTAAGGCTTAAGGAGTCACAGTGCTTGCATACACAGAGGGCTACGGTCCAAGGAGTCACGCAGCTTGTATACACAGAGGGCTAAGGCCCAAAGAGTCATAGTGCTTGTATACACTGAGGGTTACTGCCCAAGGAGTCATGGTGCTTGTTTACACAGAGGGATAAGGCCCAAGGAGTCATGGAGCTTGTATATACAGAGGGCTAAGGCCCAAAGAGTCACAGTGCTTGTATACACAGAGGGCTACTGCCCAAGGAGTCATGGTGCTTTTATACACAGAGGGCTACTGCCCAAGGAGTCATGGTGCTTTTAATTTATACACAGAGGGCTACTGCACAAGGAGTCACAGTGCTTGTTTACACAGAGGGCTAAGGCCCAAGGAGTCACGCAGCTTGTATACACAGAGGGCTAAGGCCCAAAGAGTCATAGTGCTTATATACACAGAGGGCTACTGCCCAAGGAGTCATTGTGCTTATTTACACAGAGGGATAAGGCCCAAGGAGTCATGGAGCTTGTATACACAGAGCACTAAGGGCCAAGGAGTTACAATGCTTTTATAGACAGAGGGCTACTGCTCAAGGAGTCACAATGCTTTTAATTTATACACAGAGGGCTACTGCCCAAAGAGTCATGGTGCTTTTAATTAATACACAGAGGGCTACTGCCCAAGGAGTCACGGTGCTTGTATACAGAGGGCTAAGGCCCAAGGAGTCACGGTGCTTGTATACACAGAGGGCTAAAGCTCAAGGAGTCACTATACTTGTATACACAGAGGGCTAAGGCTAAAGGAGTCACAGTGCTTGCATACACAGAGGACTACTGCCCAAGGAGTCATGGTGCTTGTTTACAAAGAGGGATACGGCCAAGGTGTCATGGAGCTTGTATATACAGAGGGCTAAGACCCAAAGAGTCACAGTGCTTGTATACACAGAGGGCTACTGCCCAAGGAGTCACGGTGCTTTTATACACAGAAGGCTACTGACCAAGGAGTCATGGTGCTTTTAATTTATACACAGAGGGCTACTGCCCAAGGAGTCACAGTGCTTGTTTACACAGAGGGCTAAGGCCCAAGGAGTCACGCAGCTTGTATACACAGAGGGCTAAGGTCCAGAGTCATAGTGCTTGTATACACAGAGGGCTAAGGCCCAAGGAGTCACGATACTTGTATACACAGAGGGCTAAAGCCCAAGGAGTCACTATACTTGTATACACAGAGGGCTAAGGCTAAAGGAGTCACAGTGCTTGTATACACAGAGGGCTACGGCCCAAGAAGTCACGGTGCTTGTATACACAGAGGGCTACTGCCCAAGGAGTCACGGTGCTTTTATACACAGAGGGCTACTGCCCAAGGAGTCATGGTGCTTTTAATTTATACACAGATGGTTACTGCCCAAGGAGTCGCAGTGCTTTTAATTTATACACAGAGGGCTAAGGCCTAATGAGTCACGGTGCTTGTATACACTGAGGGCTAAGGCCCAAGGAGTCACAGTGCTTGAATACACAGAGGGCTAAAGCCCAAAGAGTCACGGTGCTTGTATATACAGAGGGATAAGGCCCAAGGAGTTACGGTGCTTTTATACACAGAGGGCTACTGCCCAAGGAGTCACGGTGCTTTTATACACAGATGGCTACTGCCCAAGGAGTCACAGTGCTTTTATACACAGAGGGCTAAGGCCCAAGGAGTCACGGTGCCTGTATACACAGTGGGGTACAGCACCAAAAAATAAGTTGTTTTTTTTGTTACTTTTTAAACTTTTAACTTTCTTAAAACTTTTTTTTACTTTTTTAAACTTTTTTTTTGTAAACACAGCCACTTGTGAGTCTTGACACTTTAATCAGCAGAGTAGTGCTGCATACATCATGGTGCAGTGTGCCCCCTATGCACAGTCACTTTGCCAGCACAGCCACTTGTAAGTCTGGACACAGTCACTTTATCAACAGAGTATAGCACAGCAAACATCAGTGTGCAGTCTGCCCCCTTACACAGTCACTTTGCCAGCACAGCCACTTGTGAGAGTCTGGACACAGCCACTTTCAGCAGAGCAGTGCGCAGCGTGGGAGTGAAATGGCGCAGAGTCACGGTCTCTAACTTTCGCGATGGTGGCCTCGGCCGTGGGTGACCTCTGATCCCCACTGTTCAGAGTGGTTCGGATTACACAGAGTCCGAACCGCTCATCCCTACTAATATGACTTCCCATTTTTTAATTTTTAATTTAAATTGTCAACATTAAATTCTACATAAAGAGGTCCTAATATATGACTGTTGTATATAAGAAGATGGGATAAGGTTCCATAATAAGATGTACGTTCTAAGAGAATGGAGGACTTGTACAATGTTCAGTTGCTAAGGAATGCCATGGTTATAATAAAGAGGCCGAGCCTATTAATCAGAAGATACATCCTTGATTTTTGGGATTGAACATAAAGTCATGGCACGCACTTTTAGGGTTTCAGAAACACTGTTCTAACATCTCTGTTATAAAATGTAAGTGTGCATAGATCCAATGAGATAAGCGAATCATATACATGCCTGGAGGTAATCTGGGTTTTTCTGCAGAAATAAAATAACTCCCTTAATAAAACAAACTGCCATATGAATAGTAAAATATAGAGATGTACGGGATCGGTTCTTTTCGCCACATTAGCGCAAGTTCGGATTAGTTTGGATTTATCTTATTGGGTATCCAAAACTCATGAGAGCCGGATAGCCAATAAGATAATCCAAACTAATCCGAACTTGCGCTAATGTGGCGAAAAGAACCGAGTAAAACCGAACCCGCACATCTCTAGTAAAATATGCCATTATGGTATATCATTCTTCCTAAAGCACAGCAAGTTAGGGATCCTGGTTTGAGCTTCTATTGAATGTTTCCCACAGTGTCATTTAATTATTTGGAATAAACATTGGATGACTAACTATACATAAGAATCAACACCTAGCACCATGGCCGTAATTAAATTTGCTGGACCCCTATACCATTATATCACAGGGGTAGTTCAAGCTCTATTCTAATGTCCCATTGACATCTGTTCCATTTGAAACAATTCCCAACAAAGCAATAAAGACACTGGAGGGTATATTTACTAAAGGTCGATTTTGGTCGATGTTTGGACGATTTTTGGTAAATTTTGTATTTCAGGGTCTAAAAAACATCATACATTTACTAACAAATTCTTGACATTATTTTTTTAAACAATGTCAAAAATCATGTGTTAGTAAATGTATAATTTATGGGTATATTTATGAAAAATCGATTTGGGTCATTTTTGGTCGGTTTTGGGTCGATTTTTAGTCGATTCTGTGTTTCAGTGTCTAAATTACACATTTACTTAGAGATGATTTTTTTTATATCATATACAAAAATATGTCAAAAATCATTTGATAGCAAATGTGTCGACTTTTCGTAAATATAACCCCTGAACTGTGGGCCTGATTTAGACCCGGTCGCAAGTGCTGAGAGCTCGCAACCGGGTTGCTGTTCGCCCACTGGCCATGCGCACGACGAAGCCGGCTCCATCGTGCGCATGCGCGAGACCCAGCTAGCGATGGGTGCTCTGTCGCTCTGGGTCTCACACCAAAGGGGGCGAGCTGTCGATGGTGATTGACAGCTCGCCCCGTTTGGTAGGTGGGCAGGGGGGGAGTGGCTGGCCAAACGGAGGCGTTCCTGAAGGAACGCCTGCCGTTTGGGGGAGGCCCCACTGACATCACCAGTGATGTCAGTGGGAGAGCTTCCAGCTCTATTAGAGCCAGAAACTCTCTGGGGCTTGCGGCCACGAGACCCTACCACAAGGGTCTCGTCACAAGCCCGATGGTCGCAATGGTCTTGACCATTGCGACCACCAACCTGGCCGCTCGCAATAGCTGTGGGTGGTCACCCACAGCTATGCGAGCGGTCAGGAGGCCGCAACTAAATAAACCAGTGCCCGCCCTGATTCAGAGCGAGCGCTTGCTTTTTGCGAGCACCTCTGAATCAGGCCCTGTATGTTTTTTTCTTTTATTTTCAGTGGCTACTTGAAATAACTAAGGGGTGTACCCCTCTCACCTATATTTTAAGCTCCTAAGAGCAGGCTCCTCCTCCCTCCAGTTCTCAGCCCTCGTCTCTAGCAATTCTACGACAGCCTTCACCTTCCCAGCTGCATTGTGTACTGAGAATTGTGGTGCTAATTGTTACTTGTGCTCTGTTTCAGTTACTGTATTGTAATGTAATGTCCTGTGTAATGTCCTACTGCGCAGTGGACCACTTGTGGCACCTTATAAATAAAATGTAATAATAATAATAAAAATACCCAGGAGGCATGTTTTCTCTGTTGCTGGACGGCGTCTGTATCTGACCCCCTGTAACAGTAGAATTATCTATTTTGCCTGTAATTATGCCCTTGAACAAGAACAATTACCCCCAAAAAATGTTCATTAACTTAAAGGGAAGTTACAGGCCATTTTCTGTAGCTTGGAACAGATAACAGAAAGTGGCAAGATTCACGCCAGTCTGCAGAGTGAAAGATAAAACACGGGATTTGTGCAGATATGTCAGCTCTCATTGACTTCCTTTTGTATTATTTATCTGAACTCAGTGAGCAGTAAAATAGTCACAGTGTCAGCAGTGCAGGGACAGCAGAGAGCAAACAGAACAGTATTTCCACGATGCATCTTACAAGATGCGAGAAGACAGAACATTTTGGGAGAAGAAACATCCTTCTCTTCTCTGGTTTGTAATGCACAGAGGAATGTACTTGCCTTATTTAGACATGCACTCACTGAACGGGAGATAAAACCACGGAGACAAACAAGACAATGGAGATTGTGCAATGTTAAAGATGGATGCAGTCCCAAAGGTTCACCAACAGTGCCGCTGGTCAACACAGTCAGCGGGGACCACATTACAATGAAAAAAAAACTTTTACTTATTTGTTTTTAACACACAAAACAAATACAATCGTAGTGATGTTACACATCACAATAAATGCCTCATCAAACTGTTTATAATATTAACAAACACTTGTACAGCATGCATTTAAACATTTGGCACAAAGCAATGTTGTCACTTCGATCCCATATCAATAGTATATGCACGTCTAGGAAAGGGACTAGAGCAAATGACTAAATCGACATTATAGACTGTGCCTTCGCTCACACAGCACAAATTAACAGCAGCACTATTCTTGTTTCATTTCAGATTCCAATAAATAGTCCAATGGTGGGTTTAAAGAATTAATTAACGCGAATATTTACTGAAAAGAAAAAAAAACTAACTATTTACAGAACAAATACAAGCCGTAAAATGATTGTAGAATGTGTCTTCCAATCTGTTCTCAGCCAAAATGAATTTGCTGATCCACAATGGTTACTAACTCTTTTAGTTTTCAAAATCTAAAACAACCTCTCTTGGAAATGTATATTTCTTCAAAAACCCAGAATTTTATTTGACAAAGTGGACATACTGAATGAAGTGCACAGCTACAATGGAAGTAAGGACTACTTATGTCGCTAAGGGCTCTTAATCTTATATTTAAATATGTATGTTTGTCTGTCTGTCCGGTTATGCATTCGGACACCGCTGCACAACGTAAGGTGGTCTAGTTGGATCCTGGACAGGTTTTAGGGGGGTTAGGGTCGGACCTCCCGTTGGTGTATGCTGGGCAGAACTTTGACCCCTGGAGCCTGTTCTGGGTCTTCCACTGGATGGATTTGGATGACACCACAGAGGGGTGGCAATTAGTCTGGGATGCCTAATGGAGTGGTTTGGATCCCAGTCGGACCTCATGGCGGAGTGCGCCGGGCAGAACTTTGACACAGTGAGTCTGTTCTGGGCCTTCCACTGGATGGATTTGGGCGACATCACATAATTTGGATAAAATCTTCACAAAGTGGTAACATTGGATCCCAGAATACATACTAGGGGGTTGGGGTCCCGGCTAGATCTACTTGGTGTATGCTGGGCACAGTGGCGTAACTAGGGTATTTGGAGCCCAGGGCAAATTTGAAAAGGGAGCCCCCCCCACCACCCCAATATGTGCGCGCACCGAAGTCGCGCGTGGAAAAAAAATGGGCGTGGTCACTTAAAAATGGGGCGTGTCAACATGACACACCCCTTTATTTTCACGCTGAACATTCATATCCATATGCACCTTAACCCCAGTAGTACCCCTTATACAGTACCCCCAGTATGCAGTTGTGGTCCCTCTTATGCAGGCCCATAGTAGTGCCCCTTATACAGCCCCCAATTAGTTCCCCTTACTCAGTGCCCCTAGTAGTGGTCCCCCCAAATGCAGTGCCCTATGTAGTGTTCCCCCTTATGCAGTGCCCCCAGTAGCAGTCTCCACAATGCAGTGCACCCAGGAGTGGTCCCCCTGATGCAGGCTCCCAGTAGTGACCCCCCCTATCCAGTAGTCCCTGTAGTGGTCCTTCCTGTTATTGCCCCCAGTTGTGGTCCCCCCAGTGCAGTGCCCCTAGTAGTAGGCCCCTTTTATAATGCCCCCAGTAGTAGTTCCCCCCCAAGTAGTGGTCCCCAGTTGAGGTTCCCCCTCCCAATTAAGTGCCCCCTGTAATAGCCCCCCCCAGTAGAGGTCCTCCCAATAATGGTGCCCCCAGTAATAGCCCCCCCCAGTAGAGGTCCTCCTAATAATGGTGCCCCCAGTAATAGCCCCCCCAGTAGAGGTCCTCCTAATAATGGTGCCCCCAGTAATAGCCCCCCCCAGTAGAGGTCCTCCTAATAATGGTGCCCGCAGTAGTAGCCCCCCCCGTTGTGCCCCCACCCCAGTAGAGGTCCCCCCTGTGGTAGCCACCCCCGTTGTGCCCCCAGTAGTGCTGACAGGTTTTTAAAAATATATATATAAAAACATACTTACCTGAATCCATGCTGCTGCTGCTCCTCCAGTCCGCGCCGCCGCTCCCACCCCCGCCGCCGCCCGCCAGTCCTCCCGGGCTGGCGCGCTCAGGATAATGGGACAGACGTCATGACGTCTGTCCCATTACCCACTGCAGGAGCCGGACGGAAGTCCGGCTCTTGCAGTGGGTGCTGCAGCAGTCAATGACAGTCTATCTGACTCTCATTGGCTGCTGTTTAAACACACGCATCGCCGCCAGCACTGGCGGCGATGCATGTGTTATGCACAGCCTGAGCCCGCCTCCTGGCGCTATTGGGCAAGCACTCAGGGGGAGGGAACGGGCTCAGGTGTGCAGCACAGGACCGGCGCTGTAAGCCTAGCGCCGGTCCTGTGTAAATGTGTAGCGCTGACCGCACTCATTGCGGCCAGCGCTACACTGGTGGCTAACTATGGCGGGAAGGACAGTGGCCGGTGGCGCCCCCCCCGCGCCGCCGGTCCCACGGAGGCCAAGGCACGCACCCTGCCAGAACCCCCCTAGTTACGCCACTGGCTGGGCATAACTTTCACCCGAGAACGCTGGGTAGAACTTTGATCAGGGGAGCCTGTTCTGGGCCTTCCACTGTATGGATTTGGATGAAAACTTTACAGAGGGGTAGCAATTGATCTTGGATGCCTAATGGAGTGGTTGGGGTTATTGTAAGACCTCACGGCGGAGTGCACTGGACAGAACTTTGATCCAGGGAGCCTGTTCAGGGCCACTGGGTGGATTTGGACGACATCACATAATAAAGCTTAATAACGTAAAGATTTAAACCCGGGCAATGTTGGGTACTTCAGCTAGTTAAACATATTTTTCTCCTATGTATATTTTGACACGGAGGCAAATAATACTATAAACAACAAATTAAATGTTAGTATCTAAAAACTAGCGCTTATAGAGATATATTAGTTAATTAATCAACTAGCTGAGAAATGGATGTATAAAAAATCATATAAAACACATTTATTGCATATACATAGGTAAATATAAGTTAACGATTGTGTATAGGAGCACAATGTAAAAAATAGATGTTTAAATAAGTATAAGTATATCCCGCTGCCAGGAGGACTCACGAATCCATAGATTAGATTAAATAGACACTAGCTGTAATATGGACCTGTTTCCAAAATAAGCTCTGTAGAGATCAAACACAGCAAATATTTACCAAGTGGTATAGTCTTTATACCACAGTCCTGCTAGCGATTACCGCAAATGACAGGACAGCGGTGCAAAGACTATACCACTTGGTAAATACCACCTTATCCACCTCAGGATACAGCTACAAGTGGACTATCAATCCAGCCCTGTCATTTGCGGTAATCGCTAGCAGGACTCTGGTATAACTATACCACTTGGTAAATATTTGCTGTGTATGATCTCTACAGAGCTTCTTTTGGAAACAGGTCCATATTACAGCTAGTGTCTATTTAATCTAATCTATGGATTCGTGCGTCCGTCTAGCAGCGGGATAAACTTATTTAAACATCTATTTTTTATATTGTGCTTCTATATGCAATCGTTAATTTATAATTACCTATGTATATGCAATAATTGTGTTTATGATTTTTTTGATACATCTGTTTCTCAGCTAATTGTCTATTTGATTCATTAACTATATTTCTCTATAAGCGCTGGTTTTTAGATACATATGTTTTTATACCTTTATACCTTTCTTTTTATATTCTTCTGTAAACTAATGAAATGTGTCTGTTACTGTAGCTTGCATTGGGTAGCCCTTTGTCAGAAGCGCCCACCTCTCCTGGCAGACCCGAAGTCTGCACAATGGCTCTGCCAAGGACCAGGACCAGCATATGCACACGTCACAAACACCGGGACTGTATCAGCTGCAGCCC
Source organism: Taudactylus pleione (assembly GCA_031769625.1). Classification (NCBI taxonomy): domain Eukaryota; kingdom Metazoa; phylum Chordata; class Amphibia; order Anura; family Myobatrachidae; genus Taudactylus; species Taudactylus pleione. The sequence continues at coordinate 5,755,363 of JAUIMM010000061.1, read as the reverse complement.
CTAGAATCCAGGTAGGGCTGTCAGAAAGGCAGAGGAATGGCTTCTTATTGAAATCATTCTCTCAGTTAAGAGTGTCCTGTGTGTGATAGCAGATAGTGCTTCCAATGGGAAGCCGCTGACAGTGAAGCCAGTGCATGGAGGCGGAATTTACTGGAGGGGTGGGGTGGGGGGCTGCAGCCCTGCAATTCCCATGTAAAATCTGCCACTGATTGTGATATATAACTAATTTATCATGAAGTATTGAATATAGAATATAATAAATGTGCTAATAGGTTTTCACAGTTGTTGGGGCTTAGACTTGCTGCACTGATAAATACCTGTCTTTGAAGTCCCTTATTTGCCTTCTTTTCTTTCCGTGCTACAAAATAGCTCCTGTCTTTTTGTAAATCTGTTCCTTCACATCACCGATCAACTTCACAGGGTACAAACACTCCCAATGTTATAGCCATCTCAGAGCACCATTTCTATTCCATCTCTGCTGTTCCTAAATGCGTTTTACCCTAGTACTGTAAGTTGGGTTTTGGAAGAGACTGTTTCAAGTGAGGGGTGAAAACTAGAGGAAAGGAGAAGAGAGTTTCTGCTTGTTTCCTTACATAAGATACCAGCACATGAACACTTTTTCATATATATTTTGGTGTCTAAGGGCCTGATACTGAGTCGCATGCTGTGTCAATATTGGACACAGATCAGCAGGGTTTTTTTCTACTGCGCATACGTCCAAGCCATACTGCGCATACATCCCAATTGTGTTCTTGCAGAGTCGCAGTATCAATTTCAGACGCAAGCAAACAGAAGTGCCTTGGAAATGTGCTGGGCATTCCTGGGCGGTGAGTGGGAAGAGGCTCTTCAGACACAAAGATGATCCTTCTTATGGGCGCATTATGGGAGTGATGTAGGCGTAGCGCTGAAGTGGCTGCATACATAGATGCTTAATCGATCAAATTGGAAGTCATACTGGTGCAAGTTTCGATGGTTGTGTCTAAAGACACACCAAGCAGTGTTACAGCATCTACAGACAGTAAAAGTGGTCATCTCAGTCCTTGCATTTTCAGATACAGGGGTCTATTTATCAAGCAGTGAAAAGTGTGGAGAAGTGGAACAGTGGAGACGTTGCCCATAGCAACCAATCAACTCCTACCTATTATTTTATAGACTGTACTTGATAAATGCTACTTCAAAGCTGAATGGTTGCTGCGGGCAACTTCTCCACTGGTTCATTCTCCACACTTTTTACTGCTTAATAAATAGACCCCACAGGCTTGTAGTGTACACCAGGGGAAGGGATTTTACTAGCATTGACATATGGTCGTGACTGCGGCAAAAGATGCTAAAGCGGTCGCAGCAGCGTGTGACTCAGATCAGCCCAAGAGTGACATCTCATGCACTGTTAACTGAAATATATGATATCCAAAAAGAACATCAGGAAGCAAAGGTGGCTTTGCTCATATCTCAATAATATTGCTGATATATAGTTACAGTACCATAGCAGCACACCACAAATTCACTGGTGCAAAGCATAGATAAAAGTAAGTTTATTGTCTTTTATTATTACAAAATTGTTATCTAAATAGGCCCATATTGTATGGTAAATTATTGTGTTCTTATTATATAAAAAGTGTGATACATAAAATACATTAGTCTCAAGTCTGAATATATTGGTGGATCCTCCATATCCCAGTAAACACTATTGGTGCATACACACGGTCAGATTTTTCCTTCAGATATGAACGATAATGATTTAAAAATCGTTCAGTCGTTCATATCTGAAGGAAAATCTGACATATCTGACATACCTGAACGATGGACGATCAACGATGCGCGTTCCCGTTTGTCAGATAACGATATCTGACATCTGATGTGTTTGCAGTCAGACTTGGACGATTCCATTCATTTTAATGCAGTCAAAAATCATTCAATCGTTCAAATCGTTCAAAACTTTGGTAAAATCGTTCAAATCGTTCAATCGTTCATCTGACAAGTCTGACAAGTCTGACAAATCTGACCGTGTGTATGCTCCATAACAGTTTTCCATAAGAGATACAGAAATGTAGGATCATCTGGGCAGCTGCCGAGGGCCCCGTAATTCTAGAGGCCTTCGATCAGGGATGGGCTGGGCTCGGGGAGCATCTACATGGAGTGTGTGGCCGCTCGCTCTATGCAAAATGCAGCTGGCTGAGAGGTAGGCAGGGAAAGATGCTCCCCGGTCGTGCTGATTGTGAATTACACACAATCACAGCAGCCAGGCAGCATTCTCTACCTGCCTCCCAGCCAGCAACACAGAGCCAGATTAAGAAAGGGGACACACAGGGGCCACATCCCCCTGGGCCCACCTCTCTCAGGGGGCCCCACATACTTTAATCATAGCTGCAGTGCAGGAACTGCATTTTTTATGTTTAAACATTGATTTTGTTGGAAGTACCAACAAATCTAAAGATTTAATTTTAATGACCGTTTACATTTTTATTCCTGTGAATGGGTGGGTAGGGGTCCCAGTGCATTGCTTTGCCCAGGGCCTACAATACTGTTAAGATGGCCCTGCAGAAAAACGTGCACTTTTTTTTTAACTTTAGAAGCAAATTGCTCTTCTGCCACTTACATACAGTAGGGACTAGTCTAGTTACAAAAACAGGAAAGGCATGAGAAAAACAGAGTAGCTAAAATATATAGGTAGGTAATTATTTTATGCTAGTTATTATTATTATTATTATTATTATTATTATACACCCACACCTGAAATCACTATATGTGTGACCAACACAAAAGTCATTCCCAAACCACAAGCCTGCTATGATGAACCTTTCTACATGTCCTCTCTTATCTAGTTACCACACATGTCATCTTCCTTTACCAACACTTCCACTCCCATCTCCAAGGCTTCTCCAATGCTTCCCCATGTCTCCTTTACTCTGGAAGGCACAACCTTGGACAATTAGTCTAACCTCCAGACCTCAAACTAGCTGGTTCACACATCATTATTTTACACTGTGATCCAATGTAGCTGGTTACACACTTCTACCTTAAGTATAATTTCTCTTAACTCCTTTATATTATAAGATCCAGTGAGCGTAGACCTTTAGATTTTATTTAATTGTTTGTTACAGTATATGTTAGTCATTGTGTGTTCAATTAAAAAAGGAACATTAATACAGATAAGACATGGGATGTTAATGATTCTATGCATGTGAGGCCCAGTGAAACATGTATGACAAGAACAAGTATAATCGACTGTGTGATTGAGTAGCTATGTCATTCTCTACCTTGACAGTACAATTAATCTGATTGCTAGCTTAATAGCATATGAGAAAATAAAAATGATAATAAAGTCTATAGATACTTCCTTGAATGTTACACACATACAAATAAAGTAAAAAAAATAAATAGTTTTTTCATGAACAGCGATATACTCCAATTCAATCCAATCCAATTTGGTAGGTAGCAATATACATATCCAACTTGGTAGTAGCTTACACTCTGCAGAAGACCCCACTAAGTATTCAGAAGCAGGTGGAAACCCAAACATCACACCCCTAAATGCTTGTTGAAAATCTAATTCCAAAACCATGGGCATTAATATGGAGCCCCCAATCCACTTCAGAATAACAAGACTTTGTCAGTTGGCCATGGCAGCTCTAGCTGAGAAGACATATGACAAACTGACTTGTTGGAAAGGTGGTATCTTATGACAGTGCTAAATTAAATTTGCAGAGTTCTTCAGTATGATTAATTATGGCGATTGCATGACTATGTGCTTGATATTATATACCTGTTAGTAATGAGTGTGACTGAAATGGCCAAAAACACTAATAAGAAGCGAGGACACATACCGGTGACAAGACATAGCTGCACATAATAGCAGATCTGCAAGCAACATGAGATTTTCTGGCTTTTCAATAATTTTTCCTGCCTTACAAAGACAAGATTATACACATAAATGATGTAACCAAAGGATGCTTATATAAAGTTTTTTACAATAACTAAGACGAAAAATATGATAAAGGTCTGAACGTTATTCATAGTCTTTGGTTAACAAATCTTATTTTGGGAGCTTTTATTTTTGCTGGAAAAAATTATATACAATCTTAATTCACATTTGGCCAACAATGTGCACTCAAATGACCATTTCATGGTGGACCTTGCTCAATATTACCAAGCCTCCCAAACCAGGACACCCATGTGTATATGTATATTCTTACATACGTTTGAGGTGAGATATGCCAGGAATCTTTATTTCAGTATGGTTTAATTATTACATCTCTGGTTATAACCACTATGAAAGTCCTGGGAAAACTGGAATACATAGAAGGCCAAGGGTGCAAAGAGCAAACCCATCTGTCACTTACCCAACACGTAGCTTGATTGGAACAAGAACCACCCCGGCACCTCTTACCTATTCATCTGAGCCTGGTGAAATTGCCAGTTGTCAGATAATTGTATTCTATTACATTGTGCAGAAAAGATATAAGCTTGTGGCCAGGGTATATAAAGTAGTTGCGTGATGATAGCTAAATATTGTACAAAAAAAGGTAGAATATTTGATTACATAGAAATACATTATTAATTATTAGGGTTAAAATTAGTAAAAAAAAAAAAAAAAAAAAAAGTTCCACTGTCGTACTTATGTTGAGCATTACTGACATACAACAATTAAAACAACAATGTACATAAAAAGAGGCTAATCATATACTAAGGGACCTATTTATCAAGCTGATGTGTTATACAAGCTGATTTATCTAACTGATGCTATTGCCAGACAAAGGGTCATTTAAAATAATGCATATTTATTAAAGCCCTATTATAGTTAATGGAGAATATATCACCATCCCCCAAAGATCACTATGAAGATGGCAATACTACCCACTTTATCAATCTTGCCCCAGCAGCTAACACCATCCTCAGATGATGTTACCTCTAATACCCTCAGGCAAAGAGTCTGCAAAAATCAGCTGTACCATCGGCCCCCGATGCACAGTAGTTTGTGACAGGGCTAACTAGAAACATTTTGGAGGTGTTTCATCGCCCAGGTCCTGGCTTTCCTGGATGGCCCAAGTGCCAGTGATGGAGGTGGAGGAGGAGGAATTCTCCCACTGTGAATTTCAGTGTTCAAAATAAATATTTTCCAGAGTGCCCATGGCCACGCCTCCTATATCACTTTTGCCTGCAATATGTCTAAGCGACCTTAATAATGCAAATAGGGTGCTGTATCCCAGCTAGTGCCTATAAGCTATCACCACATGTCCTCTTTCCAAATACGGTTGATAGGAAAGTGCAAAGCACATTTCACTAGTCCTTGCAGTGAAAGCACTTATTTGGCAGGTAGAAATATAAAACTATGTGTACTGTATGTCTTATTTAATTCTCAGTAACAAAATAATATAAGCTCACTTTAGGAAACCTATAAATTGAGGTATTTTTTATATTGCAAGCACAGCTTGAGAAGCCAGTCATAGACTTCTAGCCTTGGCACTCGGGAGTCAGTTGATGGTTTTGGCACACATTGATAAGTGTAGTAGTAGACACGGGTTCACAGGAAATCCAGACAGTCTGTTTTTCCTAGGACAATGAGCCAAACTTTTGAACAACTTGAAGCTGCAGTTAGAAGGATCACTTCATCAATTGCATTTTTAGGATAGATTTTAATGGAATGGCAAAAATGTATATTGGGAAATGTGTAAGCAGGATGAACCAATAAAATATGTAGTTATATTGAACGGATTCAAAATCATAGTTCAATATAGGCATAGTAAAGGCAACAGGTGAGCTCCCAACTGCACTTACTGTACATTTCTGTAACCTATATCTGTCCCAATGGTTGCTGATACAATACCAGGAAATGGGTCTGGTACAAAATAGTGACATTCAGAATGTCGACACTAGAATGTTGACATGGTCTGAATATCAACATTGAGGGGGAGATGTATTAAGCCTTGGAGAGAGGTAAAGTGGAGAAGTTGCACAATCAGCTTCTAACATTTATTTAGCACAGTCTATGAAATGACAGTTATAAGATGATTGGTAGCTTTGAACAACCCCTTAAAAAGTGGGAGGCACATATAGAAACCGTTGTAATTCCTACACCGTTCACCTGATTTGGATGTAATTACCCTCAAATTAAATCTGAAAGTCTGCAGTTAAAGCACATCTTGTTTGTTTCATTTCAAATCCATTGTGGTGGTGAATAGAGGCCAAAATATGAAAATTCTGTCAATGTCACAATATTTATGCACCTGACTTTATGGTTTGCTGTCTGTTAGTAAACAGGAGGCTTCAGTATATTACAAAGTTTTAATACATAAATCACACATGAAATACTAAATATACAACAAACAACAATAAAGTCTAAATAAAACCACAAATAACTTGTTTTCAATTGAGATGTCTCTGTGAGACTTTGTAACAATGTGTTAATGTTACACAAGTTACTAAATAAAACAAGGCCCCAATCTTTAAAAATGAATAACTTGTCACTATTTGGCAGCAAATAAGCTCAATGAATATCCCATTCCTCATGTAATTAATAGCCACACCAATGCTCCATTAACTGATGTATTATCTTCACTACTGGCGTCCCAGTGTGAGAAAATATCCGAATTCAAAGTTAGTTACCGGCACAGTCAAAATGGTAATATAATAATAAAACCTAAGTGCAGTGTGTCCGTGCTTGAGCCTGTCCTGGCTCTGATGCTCTCAAATGGTGTAGAGCTGCAGTTGAAGTATTGAAGTATGCAGGCTGCCATGGAGCAGAGTAGCGGAGGGCTGTGAGTAAGATGCGGTCCGTCAATTGAGGACTCGCTCGATGGTGATACAAGCTGCAATGCTGGTGGTAAAGGGACCTTGATGACGTCAACGCGTTTTGTCCCGTATATCACCGGGACTTTCTCCTCAACTGCAGCTCTACACCATTTGAGAGCATCAGAGCCAGGACGGGCTCGAGCACGGACACACTTCACTTAGGTTTAGCCAGTAACTAACTTTGAATGCGGATATTTTCTCACACTGGGACGCCAGTAGTAAAGATAATACATCAGTTAATGGAGCATTGGTGTGGCTATTAATTACATGAGGAATGGGATATTCATTGAGCTTATTTGCTGCCAAATAGTGACAAGTTATTCATTTTTAAAGATTGGGACCTTGCTTGATTTAGTAACTTGTGTAGCATTAACACATTGTTACAAAGTCTCACAGAAAGAGACATCTCAATTGAGAACAAGTTATTTGTGGTTTTATTTAGACTTTATTGTTGTTCGTTGTATGTTTAGTGTTTCATGTATGATTTATGTATTAAAACTTTGTAATATACTGAAGGCTCCTGTTTACTAACTAGACAGCAAACCATATATATTTATATCACATTCAATACACACAGTGTTTAGCGCAGTATACCCCTTTTTTTGTTTCAACATGGACGTTATGTCAATATGTGACATGTCGACATGTGCAGTGTCGACATGGTCAGAATGTCATTGTCAATATTGTGCATGTCAGCATGTCAACAAAGTGTTTTACAGTATTTAAGTCCTAACTCTCTACCCTAACCGCAGTACAACCCTAACCATAACGCTAACCCTAGCACTGACATGTACTGGCAGGATTGTGACTGTGAACATTCACAATGTCAACATAATGACCATGTAGAGTTTGTGAATGTCAACATTTTCATTGTTGACATTTTGAGAAATGTCGACATTCTGAATTTCAACATAATTACTGCATACCCCAGGAAATGGCTGGTGGCACAATATGGGGAACTAACTCTTGAAATAGTGTAATGAAGTTACTGTTAGTATAATGGGGGTAACCTACTTGTCAATGTGTTGGATGTAGCTAAAGTACTGTACAATGTGAGGATGCTGCTGGCACAATATTACATTGGTAGGTGGATATGATTCTTATATGTTTTACATTAAAATCTCAAGTCTGACCCAGGATTTGAAACATGGATCCAGCCCAGGAGAGATCCGTGACAGACCCTGTTGACATTGCAACTCCGACCCGGGTTATTCCCATGTCAGGCCGTTTACACTGTACACAGGTGGAGTGTTACATTTCCTGCAGGCGGTGAGCGGGCTGTTCCTATGCTGCAAATGGGACCTCTTAACCAGAATCCTTCCCGGGTCCAACCCTGCTCGCAACCTGGGTTGGATTGTCGGGTCAGGGACCTGGGCTATTTTTTGTGGACCCCTTTCACTGAGCTGCAACCCGGGTAAACACCGCAATAACCCAGGTTATTTGGCCAGTGAAAAAGGGGTATCAAGGAGTACTTTCTTTTTTCAATTTTATGAGTCATATATATGGTTACACATTTAAATTATACAACAGTTTTGATCACATAAAATTGTGCCTCAATTATTTAATTAGCTTTTAACTAGTCTATTACAGTTGATGAAACATTTTACGAAAACGTTTGATGTAATTACATGTGGTAAATCTGCTTTTTTTGTTTTTATATTTTAAAACGGTTGGTTTCATTATGAAGTACACCTTTGTGTGATCAATTAATAGGCACATGGGCTCTGGATAAGTAAATCTAACCCTGTATAAAACATTTTCAACAACAAAAAATAAAGGCTATAGAGTAATGTTTTTCATTGCAAGCTCCATATGAATTATTTATCTGCAAACAGCACTTCGCTCCAATTTATTGAAGAGTTAACATATTTACCATGAAATATTTAGTGTGATTTCATGATAAACACATCAATATGCCACTAGAAAGTATAGCTCAGATTGTGACATTCATAGCTAAAAAAAAATAATTACTTTCCCTTTTTTATTCCCTAATAGTTAAGCTAGCTATTAAAAGACAGTTTAATTCTTGTATTGTCACTCTTGCCATTTTTGTCTAATTATAATATTTAAATTGTTCTGAATTATACCCCATTTTGCTTGTGTGCAAGTGAGATTTAAGATGTTGACACACAGACTTATTCTTCCAAGCAAAATATGACTGCATAGGCGCATGCAGAAGCCAAGAGCCCGTTTTACAGACATGTCTGATAATGTTCCTCTCTAAACCTACTAACAGTTGAGGAGTGGTCTGTGTGTGAGTCACCTGATACATAAGTGAAATAAAGACACAGAGACAAAAATTTTCATTGAAATAGGTCAGCTATTTTTTGAAAGTTGAAGCAAACTGGTGGCAGGAAGGACGTCCAGAATCAGTGCAACCCAGCAATGCGAAAACTCACAACACAACATATAAGTTGTGTGCCACAGACCGCCCCAGGGTATACAATGCACCTCTACCAAAAACAAAACACTCATTAGTGATGTGTTGATGCCCCCTGTCAGTTGGAACAGACTCCAGTTTAAAGTGAATGAACACTGCACCTTGGCTGAAGATCTACGGTTGTTTCCCTACAAAGCAAGGCTCTGATTACAGAACAGACGCACCACCACCATACAAAAACGTAAAAATACGTGACCTAAACAACTAAAATATTCATTAAAATCAAACAAAGGCCATACTACTAACAAAATTATAAATTGCGGAGTTAAGCTGGTATTCTACCACTATACAGAAATAAAAAACATAATCCCAATACCATCTAAAGAATATGCAGGCCACACAATGTTACATAAAGCCAAAAGTCACAATAAGTCACAATAACACTAGGGTTCTCAAGCATGGCAAGCCTCAATGAACAGATTTTGGTATGCTACTCTTCTAAACATTAAAGGGGAAGGGGGGAGAGTAGGAATCTAAATAATATATTAATAATGGCAAAAATAATGTGGTAAATTTAAAACAGTGTTGGATAAAGATAAAAACATTTGAAACAAAAGCAATGTCTGATGGGCTGGATGAGATAAGGTGGAGGGGAGGGAGGTGCTGGAGTGAAGTAAAATACACGCAGCTTAACAAGAGGTGACATTGGGCGTCTTTCATGGACTTTTGCCTCTTTCTGAGACCTGATTTTTGGCGGGAAAAATATGAACTTGGTGGGAAAATCTGAACCAAACCAAGCCTGCACAACTCTAATTCTAATTTGAACTTTGCTTGCGGCTTGTTCCTAAGTTGTGGACCTTCCATCACAAATTGTGCTGTTTCTTATAATGTTTCTTGGGTGGCCACCCACAAGAGGAAGGCTCGTGTTCCCTGATTTATTTCCCAATACCACCAGAAGTTATACTATCAGGAGTCATGGCAACCTGATCCGGAGGTAAGTGAGATCAACTGCACAGCAGGGCTCACCATACATTTAGCCGCAGCAGACTTTTTTCTTATTGGGCTCCAAACCTCAATTGACCCATTAACAGGTATATGCGAAACATCATAAATGTTTATATCCAAACCATGATTCTGGGACATTTACTTTATAAGCTCAACCTATTTTAGGAAACCATAATTTTTTTTTTTGGATGTTTTTTCATTCCAAGAGGTCCAGTGAAAAGAAATCAATTAGGCATTAATCTGCTTGCACTGCATGTAGTACAGAGTGAATTGTTCATAACAAGCATAAAATATAACATGCATCTGAATCTGTTTCACTTGTTTTGTCTGTAGAATATTGGAGGTTGTCCCCTGGGTGTACTCGGGCATGCCATCATACTGATGACTGTAATGTATGCCCAGTTCACGACCATCTAGCAAACATCTTATGTAAAATGTTACAATGTAAAAAATGCAAATTGACGTACTGTAGCAAGTTTTTCTCTTTTTGATAAGCACAAAATGTTCTAAAGTGGGTACTAGGTAAGACTTCTCTTTTATAAGGATTGAAAATTGTTTACTTTGAACCAAATCCAAAGAAAATACAACAAAAGCAGTAAAAACTGTACAAGAAGCGCTAGCAGACAGCGATTCTGCCTAAATCTGCGTGTGATGATAGTAAAAGTGCAGGGCTGGTGTCATTAAATATAACAGTGGTTGTGTGCAAAGAGCTTTTGTCAGATATCTCTTTCACATCCATGTGGATATCTCTTTCCTTGATAAAAATCCCCTGGAGGAACAGCTGAGACAGAAGATGTACCGGCTGTCAGGCTGAAACAGCAAATTATGCAGTTTCTTACCCAGTTTCCCTGCATGCTGCCAGGTTGCCAAATATATTTTGTTTCTGTTTACATTATAAATCCCTCATCCTGCACTTTGTATTGATGCTGTTGACTTGAAACAGGTCATACTGTATTCACAAGTATTAAGAGCTGGGAATCAAGTCACTCTGAGAACTATTAAAGGAAGATAAAATTTCCTCTGTGGTGAGTCAGCACATTGAGGAAGACAGTGCCGCTGGTACATCCAATGACATAAATGGATCTTCACTGTGCTTGGTAAATGTAGATGGTTTGGGCATATGCAAGTGGTCTTGCAAACTAGGTTAAAATTGTAGGCAATATACTATGTATAAGTGTTGTGCATATAAAGTCAATATACTGTATATAAGGAGTCATTTTGACTTAAGAGCAAATACATTTAAAGGGTGCAAATACATTTTAGTTTTGCATCCAAGGAAATTACTGCCTGCATTTGTATGTACAAGGCAGCTTCATCATTGCCCTGCGGGTCAGAGCTTAATACCTCCTAAACATTTCTTAAGCAGGTCTCAAAGAGCATGACCTACCCCCATGCTTTACCCCCAATTTATTAACATGCACATCACAGGCACACCACGGTGAGCAGGACATACTTCCCACGACATGCCCACCCTGCCGACTTGTGGGACAGTTGGGAGGCAGGGAGTTGCCACCCTCTGCAAAAGCAACATGGTTTTGACAAGGTGCAAAATTGCAGTCTATAGCTGCATTTACTCATAAAGTTTCCCAATAAATGCATGATGCGGAAAAAACAAGACTTTGTTCTGAAGAATTAAAATGTATATACAGTCAGGTGCATAAATATTAGGACATTGACAGAATTTTCATATTTTGGCCTCTATTCATCACCACAATGGCTTTGAAATGAAACAAACAAGATGTGCTTTAACTGCAGACTTTCAGATTTAATTTGAGGGTAATTACATCCAAATCAGGTGAACGGTGTAGGAATTACAACGGTTTCTATATGTGCCTCCCACTTTTTAAGGGGCCAAAAGTAATGGGACTATCAACTCAAAAGTTATTTCATGGACAGGTGTAGGTTATTCCCTCGTTATTTCATTATCAATTAAGCAGGTAAAAGGTCTGGAGTTGATTCTAGGTGTGACATTTGCATTTGGAATCAGTTGCTGTCGACTCTCAATATGAGATCCAAAGAGCTGTCACTATCAGTGAAGCAAGCCATCATTAGGCTGAAAAATCAAAACAAACCCATCAGAGAGATAGCAAAAACATTAGGTGTGGCCAAATCAACTGTTTGGAACATTCTTAAAAAGAAAGAACGCACCGGAGAGCTCAGCAACACCAAAAGACCCGGAAGACCACGGAAATCAACTGTGGTGGATGACAGAAGAATTATTTCCCTGGTGAAGAAAAACCCCTTCACAACACTTGGCCAAATCAAGAACACTCTCCAGGAGGTATGTGTATATGTATCAAAGTCAACAATCAAGGGAAGACTTCACAAGAGTGAATATAGAGGGTTCACCACAAGATGTAAACCATTGGTGAGCCTCAAAAACAGGAAGACCAGATTAGAGTTTGCCAAACAACATCTAAAAAAGCCATTACAGTTCTGGAACAACATCCTATGGACAGATGAGACAAAGATCAACTTGTTCCAGAGTGATGGGAAGAGAAGAGTATGGAGAAGGAAAGGAACTGCTCATGATCCAAAACATACCACCTCATCAGTGAAACATGGTGGTGGTAGTGTCATGGCGTGGGCATGTATGGCTGCCAATGGAACTGGTTCCCTTGTATTTATTGATGATGTGACTGCTGACAAAAGCAGCAGAATGAATTCTGAAGTGTTTCGGGCAATATTATATGCTCATATCAGTCAATTGCTTCAGAACTCATTGGACGGCGCTTCACAGTGCAGATGGACAATGACCCGAAGCTTACTGCAAAAGCAACCAAAGAGTTTTTTAAGGCTATAAAGTGGAATGTTATGCAATGGCTAAGTCAATCCCCTGACCTGAATCTGATTGAGCATGCATTTCACTTGATGAAGACAAAACTGAAGGGAAAATGCCCCAAGAACAAGCAGGAACTGAAGACATTTGCAGTAGAGGCCTGGCAGAGCATCACCATCGATGAAACCCAGCGTCTGGTGATGTCTATGCGTTCCAGACTTCAGACTTCAGGCCTGCAAAGGATTTGCAACAAAGTATTAAAAAGTGAAAGTTAGATTTAGGATTGTTTAGTTTGTCCCATTACTTTTGGCCCCTTAAAAAGTGGGAGGCATATATAGAAACCGTTGTAATTCCTACACCGTTCACCTGATTTGGATGTAATTACCCTCAAATTAAATCTGAAAGTCTGCAGTTAAAGCACATCTTGTTTGTTTCATTTCAAAGCCATTGTGATGGAGAACAGAGGACAAAATATGAAAATTCTGTCAATGTCCCAATATTTATGCACCTGACTGTATAAAGCTAGATACAAACAATTGATATTATAATCTGTTATCTATTTTGTGATTAATACAGGCAAAAGGAGACTTCTGAATCACAACAAGTAAGGTGATGATGGTGAAATGCCGCTAACAAGTAATAGCATCACTCTAACCACAGTCTTGTAAACCAATAGCGCTATATAAAGAAATGGACCAAGGGACGATCTAATCAAATACTGGTGTACTACAAAACTATGAAAAACAAAGTTACAGGTGTGAGGAGGTTTTCATCCACTCCCTGACCTTGTCATTTGCTCTGTGTCTAAGGTGGAGATGTATCAAACTAGTTTTAGCCCCCAAATCTAACATAGCCTTGAAATTACGTTAACCATTATAGGCTATAGGGTAGATTTTAATGATTTATTTATGGAGAGGGGTCTGAGGTCTTTTCAGAGCTTATGTCCCTATAAGAGATTTTTTTAAACATACTAACCCTCTATATGTGGCAAACAGAAATGATGCTCATCGGTTGGAAATATCCAATTACACATCGGCCCCTTAATATGTTCTCCTGTGTCACACATTACAACACTGTGAACCAAGATCAAAGGAAATACTTTGTGTTAATGACAGAAGAAGCCGCTGCAGATTTATTTCTTGCCACATAAACAATGGGTTGTGTATATACTGGATGATAGGAAGCTCCATATAACTTCTTCATAGATGAGTCCCAGAGAGATTACACTATTGTGTTCAAGACATATAGAGCATTCTTCATTAAACTGTAACTACAATTACTAGTATCTGTTCCAACTTCCTGCCCTGCTGTACAATCACTGTGCTGGGAACAACGCTTCCACCAAATCACAGGAGTCTTTGCTTTTTGCGTCGCACAGTGCTATGAAATTATGGTTGTGCTCTCTGTATACAGTGACACAGTTATAATGGTTAGTGAATAATGCAATAGAATCTCATTATATGTACTGGACGCTAAGACTACAGCAATATGTGGAAGAGGCATTCATAATCATCACGATTGATGGGAACCCAGCTGGTGCACTACGAGTGATGGGAACCCAGCTGGTGCACTACGAGTGATGGGAACCCAGCTGGTGCACTATGAGTGAGGGAAACTCAGGCTGGTGCACTACAAGTGATGGGAACCCAGCTAGCCCACTACGAGCGATGGGAACACAGCTGGTGCACTACGAGTGATTGGAACCCAACTGGTGCACTGTGAGTGAGGGAAACTCAGGCTGGTGGACTACAAGTGATGGGATCCCAGCTAGTGCACTACGAGTGATGGGAACCCAGCTGGTGCAGTACAAGTGATGGGAACCCAGCTAGTGCACTATGAGTGATGGGAACCCATATTGCACCTCTAAACATTGCACTGGCTCACTTTTTGTGGAAGCATTTCCTGAAAGCACAGAGTAGATCAGCAACATGAAATGCTCTGGCTGGACAATGCAAAACCACAAGTGCAAGACAATTTTTGTTGCTGTGCATTTGAGTTTTGCGCCACAGTCAGCAATAATTTGCTAAGAACACTGGTTGGTTTTAATGGTAGAATAAAATTTTAATTTGGTTATTGTTAAGTATACTGTTTTAAGTTTGTATGCTGGGGAATTAACTGACATAGCCACACCTGCTAATCTGCATACCCCACTCCCCAATCATATTTTGTACACACCTCACACACATCAGCTGATAATTGACACTTGAGCTAACATATTGGAGTAATGTGTCCAGTACTGATATGTACATATGAAAATAGTACAAAATACAGAATATAGCATACCTTGTGTAGTAAGAGTCCACTCCTAAGGTCTCACGGACATTTGCAATGTATTGCTCCAGTACTGAACTATTTGACCCTTGAAAATTCATACTTCCAGATTCAGAGAAATCACTGGCATTCTCCAAAGATGTATCTCCCAAATAGTATTCATGAAACTTTAAAATTCCTGCAAATTAAAAAAAAAAATGCAAGAATTACAAAATGCGTCAGAGAATGATATTCAACATATATAAAAGCTTAATTGTTGTATAAGTTGGTGTCCATCATCCATAGATAAGATAAAAAAATATATATAATATAATATTTATAGTTTTTTTTAAATAGTGACAACTATATATATATATATATATATATATATATATTTAGATAGAGCAGAGCCTGGTCCAGAATTTATATAGTCAATCATAGCAAAAGGGGCACTAACCAGAGCAGCATCTAGGCGAAAACAGGTTTTCAATGCTTACACAGCAAATCCAGAAGACATTTGACAACTTGTTTTCTGGATTTGCTGTGTAAGCATTAAAAACCTAGTTTTACCTAGATGCTGCTTTGATGAGTGCCCCTTACATGTAACCTTGATAAGAGGGCTGTATATGCCCTGAAACGTTGGAGTAAAAACCTTCTATTTTGCATTTAAGCCCTCCAGTGCCGCCTATTCTTTCTCACTATATATATATATATATATATATATATATATATATATATATATATTTTTTTTTTTATTTTTTTTATTATTATTAATTTTTTTTTTTTTTTTTATTAATATTTATTTTTATTTTTTTTACAAGGACTGGAATAAGGCACTGAAATAAAATGACTGCAGTCTTACCTGAACCAGGAGCAAGTAACCAGCTGTAAAGATAGCCAGCAGCTAATGAGAAGTAGAGAACCAGTCCTCTTTGACTGTTTATAGTCTCTAGAATTTGGTCAATTGTCACAGGCGAATAAGGGTCAGAGTCTTGCTGTCCAGTCTGCCGTTCAACAAGAAGATCAGCAAAAGCCCGTGTTCTTCCTCTTTCCGCAACTGCTAAAGCCTCATCATGATGTCCTAGAATTTATAAATAAATATATCTGTATATGAAGAACAGTGCAGCTGTTTCGTTACAGAATTTATTTTAGGTACAGTCAAATTGTGTACCCGTTTTCAAAAATTATGTCCATGGTTTTGACACAGGTTAAATGCACCAAATTCACAAGTCCAAGTTCCCAAGATTCATACATTATTATTAGGAATCGTACCCATGAAAAAGATGAAAGTGTTTTTTGCTCTTTTGGCCTTAAATCCCCCAGTGCCTCTTTTGAGACGTGTGCTGTATATCTTAACGTATATAAAAAAAATCTTGTGTCTGTCTGGCTCCTAATAGAACATCATCCATTCTGTGTATTCGCGGTGTCTGTTGGGTGTTTATTAAATGTACTATGTTTCATTATCTAGATTTGAGGTGCATCATTGTATCTTAAATGTAAATTTTAATGTTTCCTTTTACTTAATGAGTCTGACTACTCCACTAAGAAAGTAACAATATATCTATCTAAAGGCATGTGCAAGTAGATTCATATAGCTTGTACAACTCCAATTACCTTTTTGAGTGCTATTTGGTTGAGTTCTCTTCCCAGGTTGAGGTACTGTAATAAACAGTTTTTCAAAATAGGTACCTTGTGAGTGCCCTTGTGAGTACAATGCTTCTCTCTCCACAGTGGGAGTGAGAACACTCTGCATATGTAGCATGGACGAGCAATAGGAGCAAGTGTAATCCTCTTTATAAGGATTCTTATAGCGCTGGGACAGCAGTTGCAGGTTGGAATAGTAGAATAACCTTTAGAAAGAGTGGCTGGATCTCACTGTGGGAGAGAATTTGTTCCCTACCTTACCCCTAGAGTAGGCAAGAATGCTCTATACAGACCTAAGGGGTCTATTTACTAAGCAGTGTTAGGAGACAGAGTGAAAAGTGATAAGAAAGTGATAGGTGCAGCCAATCAGCTCCCAACTGTCATCTCACAGGCTGTGTTTGAAAAATGACAGTTGGAAGATGATTGGCTGGCACCTTATCACTTTCTTATCACTCTGTCTCCTAACACTGCTTAGTAAATAGACCCCTTAGGTCTGTATAGAGCATTCTTCCCTACTCTAGGGGTAAGGTAGGGAACGAATTATCTCCCACAGTGAGATCCAGCTACTCTTTCTAAAGGTTATTCTACTATTCCAACCTGAAACTGCTGTCCCAGCGCTATAAGAATCCTTATAAAGAGGATTACACTTGCTCCTATTGCTCGTCCATGCTACATATGCAGAGTGTTCTCACTCCCACTGTGGAGAGAGAAGCATTGTACTCACAAGGGCACTCACAAGGTACCTATTTTGAAAAACTGCTTATTACAGTACCTCAACCTGGGAAGAGAACTCAACCAAATAGCACTCAAAAAGGTAATTGGATCCCTTAATGTTTGATGCAGCCGGGGAATTGTAGGAAAACACAGGACACTAAGCAGTGCAGCTTCATTACATAATAGTCCAGACATGTATGTGGATGGTGTGTGTTTCTGTGACACCCGGATCTACATATGTAGGTGCGTATTATTTTAGTTATTTTATTATTACTATCTGTCTTATGCCAGTGATTTCTATATACAAAGTAGATGGAGAAAATAGCAGTACTCCAGCAGTTTAACAAGAAACATTGCCCACTGCCAACCGTGATTTAGGGACAGGTTAGAACAACAGTTCCTTTCTGTTGCTGTTAACAGTATCTACTGAAGATAAATCCTCATTCGATGATTTAAAGACAGCAATGTGTTATGTGTATGGCAGGTCCACTTTAAGTGTCATGACAACAGCCCTTCTCTGTGACCAAAGATGCAGCTATTCTTACCAAGACTGATGAGCACACGCTGCAGTGCCTGGTATGACGACGTTTGCAGATCAAAGAGCGAGAGCTTATAGTCAGTGCTGAGCTGGGCTTCGTGTCTTATTGTTTCAAATAACGCTGAAGCTCTGTAAAGCTGAAACCAGAGAAAACACTTTGCTCATTAAATATCTGACAACCTGCCTTGTAATGTAAGCTTCCTAAAGGGATTGCTGCTATTTTGGTCATTTCATACCATTGTAATTAAATTGGAATTATGCGAGCCACGCTATAGAAAGAGCAGATGCTGTGGTATATTTATTTACAGTAAGCAGTATGTTTTCATTCTATGTATATTGATTATGCTACATTTCTGAAACATGAACCTGCTGCAGCAAACACTGGAGGAATGTTAAAGGGAATTAAATACTTTATTTATAGCTAGAATATTTCCACTACATTTTTATTAAAAAATTCAATTGAAAATGTGGGCATATTACAAAGGAATCCATATTTACCTACAAACAGACATTTATGTGAGCAATGTTATATAATTTGCTATTTCATAGTAAAATAGAATATTATCCAAAGATGGTAACAAAATCATACACCGTCACCCAGCTATCATGGAAAAGAGTTGGCGTTCCTGAGCAATACATTTTAAAACAATGGGGGCGATTCAATTCAGCGGGAAATGAATAGCGCCGGGAGGGAGCTCTCAGAGCTATTCAATTCAGTGCGCTGTTTAGTCCGACTAATGATTTCTTCTAACGCCCTCCTGCGGGTGCGAGGAGAAATCAGACTAAAGTGCTGGCCGCAAGGATGCCTTCTGGCTTAGCGCGGCGCTAACAACCTCACGACCGGCACTTTAGTCAGAAGATGCCGGTTCTTGTGACTAAACACCCAGGTTACGTTGCGAGAACCGGCATTCTCCAACTTAATTGCTTCCCACTCCTGGTGCTATTCAACTCCCGCTGTATTGAATCGCCCCCAAAATTTCCTAGAATTGGGAGTACTCATGTTCCAGTAGCAAGAACAGACAAGCATAAAAAAAAATTAGATCATTTACAAATTCCACCAGAACTAAAGTCTTCTATGAGGATGTGTCTATAGTACTGGCAGGTACTGTAGGCAGATCAAGGCATAACTATTTAGTGAAAATTATAATTATTGTTTATTTATAAGGTACCACAAGGCCGTAAGAGCCGAAATACTTAAATGAATACTTGTTTGAGAGCTGAAAATAGCACAAACTGAAAGGATTTCCCCTCATAGCTTTTTTCAACATGCAATAGGAATTGATTTCTATCACCTTTGAGCTGGCATCACCAGCTGTTCTCAATGGTGTAATAGTCGCTCAGCACAATTATCCAAGACAAGATGCATTTATCCTACATTAATTAAATTAGCACAGATAAAGCAATGCTTTAGTATAACAAACTACTCAGTTTTAAGTAAAGACAAGCCTCAAGTCCCTTTACTTTTGTAGATTACCACCTAAATGAGGGGCAGACAAGCACGACATTGGGAGAAATTTGGAGAAGTTACTATTAATAAGTGAGAGAGTACAAATGTGGAAATAAGTGCTTTCTACATTTCCCTATGTAATCCCCACATTAGGATGAGTCACAGACCACAGGATACAATAGGTGCACAAAGCTGTCTGAGAAAACAGGACTATGCTTTGCATGTCCATAGAGGCTAACTTGTATAAGTCTTGCGCAACTATGGTAAAGAACACATTGATTTGATCTACTACAGTGTCCACTTGTAATAAAGCCACATTTTATTTTTAAGTTATTTTCAGTATAATTTCCTTTTATTAATAACTAAAAGCATAAAAATAATAATATAAAGTACTAATAATAATAACAGCAGCAACAACAACAACAAAAATACATTCAGTGCGATAAAGCTTTTTCCATTATCATCACCAGCAACAAGCTTTGGTATGTGATGTTCTAGTCTGTATCCTGTAATATTGAAAGATTTACTAACTATCAAGCAAACGGTTTACCCGTCATCATATTCAATGATGTTGGTTACATCTGTGTATACTTTGTTGTACTATATTAATATAAATAGAATGTATTATTTATTGGTTTAATATTTTAGTGCTTTGTGAAATTTAATAAGTTAAGAATCTGTAATTACAAATTAGGGCTTGCCATATAACAAAAATACAACTGAATGCAAGAAAAATAAATACAGCAAAGCACTTAGATGTGAAGAGTGTTTAGTTTGGAGACCCAAAAGAATGATTTAATATAGGAAATATTTCATAGTTTAATTTAAGATTTGTTTCAAATTAAGCATCAGGTGGGAATAAAAGCACAAGTATACTTTTGGATGCAGTACAAGTGTAAAGAACACACAGTTACTGTATGTGTACTGTTAGCTTGGCCGAATACACACTTGAGCGATATCGCACGATATGTCGTTTTGATGCAAATTGGAATGACATATCGTGCTGATCGTACAGTGTGTATGCTCAATTGCACTCCATTGTGTTGTGTACGACATCTTCTGGTTGGCCGTGCTGCACGGTCAATCAAAAGATATCGTGAACTATGTGGTGCACATTATGTAGTATGTACGGCCAACCGGATGACCAGGCAATATGACGTTTGGCCTCTGATGACGTCACCTCTTGCCACTTCCAGCCAGTGATCTTAAAGATGGTTGTTCTAGTGTGTACAGGTGCAACGATAAATCGTATATGATCAAACGACACGTTAATTTGTTCCATCGCTTGAAGGATTGCACAGTGTGGATGCTCAATATGGTTTGTTCTGGGATGAGGGGAAATTAAATTTTTCATCACATTTTTTTGGAATTGATCAAATGTGTACCCGGCCTTAGTTTGAAACAGATAAGCCTCTTTGTCCTCCCCACAGGCCATATGTGCAAACCTCCTTATTGTCCCAATGCTCGCAGGGGGTATTGTGCCATCATAACCACACTGTAGAGACGATGGGGGTTGTGCAGAGTTTTGCAAACTTGAGTGTAATCTACAATTGTATAAGGAGCAGAAAAAAATAGGGTATTTGCACCCATATGAAAGAAGCAAGATGCATTCCAGTCGGCATTGGCAGCTTATGTATTTGGTATTCACCAGGCCCAGGTCACATACACCACAAACTGTATGTTTCACTTCTAACTAACTTATAAATCAATTATTTTCTGTTCAACTAATGTGTTCACTATTAGGCATCAATGAAACTACAAAAACTTGTCATACTGCAAAAACAACGGCGTACACAAAAACATAAATCTTAAACATGCTACAGTAACAAAACCATACTGGCAGGAGGGGTTATCAAAGGAACTGTGGGGGTCTCAGACATGAGACCCTAATGATTCTACGAGTTGCTGGGAGAGTGACACTGCTGAAAAAAAAACAATTGCTGGAATTATCCTTCAAGGGCAGTTACACTGATGGAGCAGAAACAGAGATTAATATTCCAGTTGCTATTATTTCATTCTTTTTGCACAATATACATGTGTTCCAAGTAAAATGTTTTTGAGACAAGTGTGTTTCAACCACACAGTGTAATATGCATATTCCTCTCGAATACGTCTATTTCATATGATACAAGCACTGACCTGGTGTTGAGCTTCTTCCAAGTTTCCACTTGCCCAAAGCGAAAGTCCAAGGCGGTGTCTAATTTTTGCTTCATCCTCTCTGCGGGACAGCTGTTCTGCTAACCTCAAGCCTTTGTACAAGACAAACAAGCAGAATGTAAGGTAATGCACAAATGACTAATTCCCTCATTGACACATAGCAGGGGGGTCACAGAGAGATCATTTTTCACATATAGCATACAGCCAACTTTTCATGGTTACCTAAATGCTGCAAAGTGAGCCTAAAATATGCTATGTAATTATTCTAAACACATTAATTTCACAATGCTCAATGGAGTTTAAGGCAGGACCATTTCATTCATAGCATATGTTATGGATGTTAATTAAATCAAATCAGAAATTAACCATAGCCAATCATTGTTCAGACTTTATTTATTCACTTTTACTTAGTATTTGATTGATATAAAGTACTGCACACTATAATAAATTGATGTTTTTGCACTTTTTTCTAAATCAAATAGGTGGCAATTTTATGTTTCAAATTATGCTTCAACTGAGTAGTCCGAAGTAATAAGGCACTCTAAACTGGTTTAAGCTGATTGGGAATTCATTTTACCTGTTTTGTAGGTTCTTCAGCCAAATGCATGGCATTGTGGGTTATGTAGACAAAAGAACACACTTTAATCTATAGTAGTAAGTTCTAACTAGGCATTAGCAACCAGTTGTGCTGCCGAGATGTGCATGTTGTGGCTCTACATTTATTGGTTTTGCCCTAGGTGACAGCCCTGAAATACTGGGCTATGTGACTTTACACAGGACAGCCTGCAGTACAACCCAACAATCATTACAAATCACTTGGTGGACATTCATTGCCATGATTTGTACTGCTGAACATGATATGCCAATACATACTACATGAGAAATAATATAAAGAAACAGTGGTTAGTACATTATGCTGTATATGTACAGTGTCATAAGGTTTCCAAGTCCATACATATACTGTTACTAACCTAAGTGGAAATATAACGTGTCTTATTTTATTCATTGTGAGATGGACCATTTATAAACAAATATACAAAGTACGGTATTCTAATAGAAAGTGAGAGAGCCGGAAGCCCTTCCTGGCTATTGTTGCTCACTGAGGAAGAGTCACTGACGTGTCCTAGTCAAGAATCTGTTTTTTTACAGCAATTTGTAAAGAGAGGGCTGTCAGCTTTTATTCTGATGTTTTATCCGCAAATAAGTGGCCATGGATCAGAAATTTAGGGTGTTGGGTAGGGTTGGCAACAGTTGGTTTGTAACTTTTCTAGCTTAAGTGAGTGTCCAGAAGAATGTACAGGTATGTTTAGCCTGTGCAGGCAATGTAGGCCTATGTACAGCAGGTCAGTGTCGTAAAGGGCAAACTCAAGTGTACATTTTGTGCCCTGCAGATCCATTTATCTCCCCTCAGCCAGCACTGCCGAACTCAATGGCACCAACTTCTGCCATCTACTGTTTAAAAGGAGTAAAGATATTCTACCTATAATTTTTTTTTTTTTTAAAGTTGTCCACACAGTCCTGGCCCTGCACTCACAACAGCACAATAACAATAAGAGATTATGTTTAAACTAAGGACTGTGTAACTAAGCCTAGGCCTTTGTGGCCTATGCACAAGTTTAGGTCTGTATATGAAGGGGGGGGCTGGCAAAACTTGGCATGCGGGTTATATACAGTACATATTTTTATGATAACAGACACCTATAGGGACTAGGAAGGAATGCATCATTTTGTGCCACCAGCAATGTTTTCTTCTGAGATAATAGTAACCTTTTCTGAAGCCTTAAAAGGCAATTTACTGTGTAACAGCTGACATAGGGCAGAGAGAGAGAGGCCAAGCAAATAAATTAATAGCGTGCTATAGACAGTAATTGTATGCTTTTCAGCACACAAATATCATCCCCAAGGGAAGCATCATTCCTCTATCTGTGCCAGCCACCACCTGTAAAACAAAATACCCTCCTGCTGTGGGTTTCACATCATAACAATGATAAATATAGATTGTAAACTTGCGAGCAGGGCCTTCCTACCTATATATCTGTTTGTTATTACCCAGTTTTGTTCTGTTAATGTTCCAATTGTAAAGCGCAACGGAATATGCTGTGCTATATAAAAAACTGTTAATAAATAAAGAAAGAAAGAAAGAATGAAAGAAAGAAAGAAAGAAAGAAAAGCAGGCGGAGTAACATTTCCAACAAACCCTTTAACTTACCTTCTTGTAAGTACATTACTGCTTGTGAGTAGTTTTGCAAAGCATGGTGAGTCCTTCCTAAGCTACTGTAAGCTATTGTCTTTGCCACCAGGTCATTCATTTCCGCTGCAATGCTAAGGTGCTGCTCCTGATAGACCACAGCTCGCTCAAAGTTACCCAGAGATTCATAGGTTAGTCCCAGATTTCCATAGGCTCGAGCTTGGCAAGATGGATTGTTGGTTTCTTCTGCTATCTGTAAGTCCAGCTGATGGTACTCTAATGCTGTTTCATATTCTGCCATTTGCTGATACACCCCACCCAGACCACAGGCCGCATCGCTCTCCAGGATCTGGTCTTTCATTTCTCTGGCAATATTTAGTTGACGTTCTAGACAGGATATCGCTTGCTCATAATTTCCTAGCTGACTGTGCAAATTACCCAGCTCTCCATAAGCCTGGGCTTTGTTTGATGTTTCTCCAAGTTCATGAGCAACCACAAGTCTCTTTTCAAAGCATACAAGTGACTGTTGTAAATTTCCCATGGATCTAGAGTAAATAAAAAGGAGAAAGAAAAGGAATAATGTTCAAAACTTCAATAAGTCCACATGGGATGCCTATGACTACATTTCACATAAGTAAATTTAATTCACAGCTTATGTCTCATGGTTTAAGGCTCGATATTGATAAACTATCATATCACTTCCGATGCAGTGAATCTTTTACACTAGTGTGCCTGTGTGACCTACAGGTCACACATGCGCACAAAAGCCTGGCATCTGGCGGAAGGAGCCAGACAGGGTCGGAAGGATCTGAAAGGATCCCTCTTCGCAACCCAGGAGTGTGGCAACAAACACCATCTGAAGATGGAGAATGGTCCCGCAGTCAAGCTCCAAAAATATTGTATTTTTGGAGCTTGATGAATTCTGTCCCCATACTAGTGCATGGGGACAGCGGGCCATTCCGCAAGAGGACGGTAAGCAGGAGATATCTGTGATGCTAGTGTATGGGGACAGCGGGCCATTCCGGGAGAGAAAGGTAAGTAGGAGATATCTGTGATACTAGTGTATGGGGACAGTGGGCCATTCCGGGAGAGAAAGGTAAGCAGGAGATATCTGTGATACTAGTTTATGGGGACAGCGGGCCATTCCGGGAGAGAAAGGTAAGCAGGAGATATCTGTGATACTAGTGTATGGGGACAGCTGGCCATTCTGGGAGAGAAAGGTAAGCACTAGATATCTGTGATACTAGTGTATGGGGACAGCGGGTCATTCCGGGACAGAAAGGTAAGCAGGAGATATCTGTGATACTAGTGTATGGGGACAGCGGGCCATTCCGCGTTACCTTTGATGAATGGTCCGAAAACTTAATTTCTACAAAAGCAGGTGAAAATGAACATTTTCCCCTGCTTTTGTAGAAATTAAGTGATGACGAAAAGACCCCTTAAGGAGATAAGCTAAAGCATAAATTATGAGTGATGCAGACTTACTGAACTTATTTAAAATAATTCCTAAGTGAAAGCAATTATACCGCTTAAATTTCTTAATATATGAAAACATACTAATCTCCTGTGTCCACAGTTGTTCTTTTGTGTAGTGGTGGTGGGGGGTTGTGGGAGCAGCAGCATGCAGGAGGCCCAAAGCATATTTCTGCACCTGGGCCCAGCATTTGCTAGTTCCACCACTGTAGACAGCATCAGAGTGTTCATTCTGCACAATAGTAATTTACCATTTCTTGACTATTTCCCTGACCTGCATAGCAGGCACTGGCATGTCTATAATGGGAGCATTATAGACATGCCAGTCTGCATTATAGACATGCCAGTGCACACAGGTCCTGGGTCCAGGGTGGCCTCATCGCACACCCTGCATCCATATAATTATAGCATTCCCGCTAGGCTGTTTCAGCGGGGTGCTGCGCCCTGCCCTATTTTTAAAGGGCAGAAAGCACCCTGCCCTCTGGCGCGGCGCCTCGCTGAAACAGCTTGCGGGTTCTGTCCTTTCCTGCGGGCCGCAGTGTTCCGCGGGTGAATGGCTGCCAGGCGCATGCGCCTGGCATCCATTCACAATGACCGCACCGCTTGGGGGCTGCCCGGCATATCCGTAAGTGCCGGGCACGCCCCCAAGACTGACAAAAAGGGGATGCTTCATAAAGACATGCCCCCTTTAATTGACCACACACCCTTTTTGGGCGGGCGCGCAGCATTAAAGTGGGCGTGTATTGATATATCTGAGAGGCGTGTCATAAGATTTATTTACATCCAAATGTAACTGAGCCCCAAAAGCAGTTAGTAACATCTATTTGTTGTTAAAATTAAAAACACACTGATACTTTGCAGAAAATACATGTAGCCATAGGGCTCATTGTACCTTATAACCAATACAGTGAAAGTACTTTATACTAATTATCCTATTTGAATGTATATATCTCTGTTTACTTTTTTTCATAAAACATATCATAATGGGGGTAAGGTGCAATTAGGAAGTTTGCTAGACTCTTCAGAGAGTCAGGGAGATTGCTACTATTTCAGGGCAAGCAGGGAGAGTTGGCAAGTATGCTCCACATTTATATTTATTAGACATAAGTGCTGATGTAGAAATTTATACAAGTCTGATACAAAAGCTACTGCATTGCATGCACGGAATAATATGTACGCATCTGTCTGACTGCAATGCCCCCATCCATATGTGTAGTTTCACACGCATCATCATTACTAGTGTGCACTTACACCAGCTCTATGCTTGATGCAAGAGATCCGTCTGAAAACAGGTGTAATTACACAAGATTCTGCATAGCCTGCAATTCCATCAACACTCCATTGCTAAATGTAGCTTACGTGCGGATGGCTCATTACCACCTAGGTACGTCCCATCAGCAGCCACAAGGGTAAATGTCAAGGTCGTACCTACCATTGGTGCAATGGGTGCAGCTAATATGGGGCCCACACAGCTGAGGAGGGGGGACTATGCCCCAGGTACATGCCACTGAGTTATGCAAGACTCTGAAATCATTGCCATTAGTATTTAACATAACATGCTAAATACACTTCACAAAACTGACAACTCTGCATCAGCCCATAGTTACAAAGTCCTATTGTTTTTTTTTTGTGGTGGAGATCCCACAATGCACTCATATATCAGGTCCTTCTGTTTCATGTTACGGTATGCTTTTTCTTTATCTCATGATCCCCTCATTGTACAGCGCTGAGCACTTTTAAATACAAGATAATAAAATGAGTGTCACCATTGCTATGTCTGCTCATTAAATTACATAACATGATTAAACAGCTGTGCCATCCTCATTATTTTCATATGGAGTTACAATGTCAAGGGGAAATACACCCGCACTTTGCCTTACCTGCATTGGTTA
This sequence comes from Taudactylus pleione, assembly GCA_031769625.1. Lineage (NCBI taxonomy): Eukaryota > Metazoa > Chordata > Amphibia > Anura > Myobatrachidae > Taudactylus > Taudactylus pleione. The sequence goes on along the minus strand of JAUIMM010000061.1, from coordinate 5,728,107 downwards.
AGGGACCAGCTGTCTGGCAATAGAAAATCACTATTCTTCCTACCAGTACAAATCAGAATATACTGTATATAGCACTGTAGAAGTATGAGGTGTGAGTAGCAACTGTCCTAGTAAGGGTAAGCACTGACAACAACGTGCATTTATATATTGCCATGCAGCTGGTCACCTTAAAAATGCCTGAGGCAAAGTATGGGCATATATATTTATGTATTGCTTACTAACAATACCTCCCTAGGAGCATCCAATTGGGCGCAAAGAAAATAACACGCCTATCGTCCTCAATTTCTGATTACTGAGGCTATGCAAGCTTTTATTTTTGCGCTATTCAATTGAAAAAAATTTAGGGATGTGCAGGCTCGGATAGGTTCGAGTTTGCACGTGGAGTTCGGATTTTTCCCTCCAAAAAAACGGAACTCAGAACGAGGCAAAACGTCATCTTACATGGACGAACATCATCATTCCTGGTCTTTTGTCCAGGAATGATGATGTTCGTCCATGTAAGATGACGTTTTGCCTCGTTCTGAGTTCCGTTTTTTTGGAGGGAAAAATCCGAACTCCACGTGCAAACTCGAACCTATCCGAGCCTGCACATCCCTAAAAAAATTGTACCATTTCTTCTGCAAAAACCCACAGGAACATTTTTAAAGAATGGGGGAAATCAGCCTGTACCCAAAAAAGAGGGAAATTAATACTGGATCATTATAGATGTCTTTTACTGTCCAAAAGAAAAATATCTGGTGCTTTTAAAAGTTTTTAAATGGCTGATTTTTCTATTTCTTAAGAACAGTTAAAAAATGGTAGAAAGCCATTTTTTTCCGTTAAAATGTAATGCTGTAGTTAAATTTGGGGTGCATAAAAATTCATGAAAGCTGATTTTTGAGTCATTTGAAGGCAAAATTATTTTTTAATAAAACACCTGTAACTTCCACCAGCAATAATAACAACACCTTTCCCACCCATACAGCCCCCAAATATACCATACCTGTCCCACATCTTTTAACCAATTATTTTGCACTTTGCAGAATATCACCCCAAAAATTATATGTAATTATTGTCCCAATGAATTTAAAACTTCTGATTGACTAATTGATCATTAGGGGGGTGTCCCAAGGGTACTGAACCAAGTCCCACCATTTTTACCTTAAAATAACAATTTTTCCTGACTTTGCCTCTGCTCTGGGTCTACATTAAATAGGAAATTATTGCGGCTAAAATTCTCGCAGCTAATTCAATAGGGAATAGACAGGCATTACTGTAAACCACTGAACGACAAGAAAGAATATTATTCATTTAGAAAAATGCCCCCATACCTGTGTCCATTTCCAAGTCCCCTATATGCTTTGGATTGGTCTTGTAGACGATTTAGGCTCTGAGCTACAGATAAATACTGCTCATAATATTTTATTGCTTCTTCATAATCTCCAAGTGCATCATAACAATCCCCCAAGTTTCCGTAGGCTCGCCCTCTGTCCAGTATCGAGTCATTTCCACTTAACTGCTGTAACATTGCTAACTGTTGTTCAAAATAGCCAATAGCCTCCTCCATGACATTCATGTTCATTTTGGTGATTCCCATATTGCCATATACCTGAGCTTCTATTGCAGGGTCTTTAAGCTTTTGCCCCAGCTCAAGTTGTTCCTCATAGCACTTAAATGCCATGGTGTACTTCTCAAGAGACATGTATACTGCAGCAAGGTGACCGTGGGCTCTACATTCTCCCGATAACTCATTTAATTCTTGAAAGACCTCAAGCTCTTGCGTATGATATCCCAAAGCTTTGTCATATTTTTGTATCATTCTGTAAGCACTACCTAAAGCAGCATAAGCGCTAGCCTCTAGCCGTCTGTCTTTGACTTGATGGGCTAAACTTAACTGCTGCTCATAAAACTTTATTGCACCATTTATATCTTTCTTAGCAACAAAAATATCACCAAGGTTCCCAAGAGCACGGAACTTTGCTTGAGAATTATTCAAAGACTGTGCCAAAGACAAAAGGTATTTCTGGCAATCTTCTGCTTTATTATAGTTCATTAATGCCTTAAATGCAAGACCCAAATTGCAATATGCCTTGGCCTGGCTTATTTTGTCATGAAGATCCTTTGCTAACGCCAGATCCTGTTCATAATACTTTACAGCTTCCTGGTAATTCCCGAGGCAATAATGGGCATAACCAAGATTGTGGCATACTTTGCCTTCTCCTTCCATGTCCTGCAGCTCAGGCGATAGTCTCAAATACTGTTCATAGAAGGGTACAGCCTGCATGTATTCACCCCGAGAGCAATGGAAGTTTCCGAGATTTCCTAGCGCTCGAGCTTCACTTTGAATGTCTCTTAGTTCTCGAGCAATATTTAGATGGTTTTGGTAGTGCTGCAAAGCTCTGTCATGAGCACCTAAAGCCTGATATGCCACTGCTAAATTCCCATGAGTGGAGGCTTGAGAGGCTCTGTCATTGACCTCCATAGAAATCTGTAGTTCTTGTCGATGGTATTTGACAGCTTGGTCGTACATCCCAAGGGCATTGTATGCATTTCCCATGTTGCCATATGCCCTACCCTGGGCCGCATAATCATTCAATTCCTGGGCAATCGAAAGGTGTGTTTTATGTAATTTTAGTGCAGTATCGAATTCTCCTTTCATCTGATGAATTATTCCTGCAATGCAAAGTAACAAAACACTGATATTAATTTAGCATATTTAATTATAAAAGAAAGCATTTGTGACATTGTTTTTATATGCAAGAAAAATGTGTAAATGATTCTTTTATGGTTCCCTTGAAACACATTCTGAAAGAGCCATTTGTCTTACTCTGCCCTATTTCCTCAAGATGTTTAGATTTATTCTGCACTTTGATTCCAGTATATATCATATTCACGCATTTTATTTATTAGCATACTGATGCTCTACCAAGTACTGTCCCTCCGGTGGAACTACTGCAAGTGCCTTCAGCTGCACTAAAAATATGAAAGGTACATTAGAAAAGGATTACACAAGCATACCATTATAATTAATATGACCGGATAATTGTCAGGTGCAATTCATTGATATTAATATCCATGAATGATATTTGGGTCACGTATACAATGTATGCACTGCTTTTAAACAAATGGAAATAGACGCTAACTTTTTATATGAGGCGCTGTTCCCCATTGGCTCGGTTTGCCATTTGCAGTAACAAGAGATCAGGGAGGCCCCCAACTTACGTTTGTCTACTTCTACCTACTGTCTGTCTGTGTATCCCAACTAAGTTCAGACCCTTTTAACATGTTCATCAAAACCATGTATTTACCCTAATACCAGTATTACTAATATTGTAATGAACATGTAATGAAGGTTAATGAGCATATTTAAAATGACATGCATCCTACACTATTATAGGGATTCAAGCTGTTACATTGCATTGCCGGGTGCGCTTTACATTGCACATACTTATTTATTTAAAAAAAAACACGTTTATGCGCTTGTGAATGGGCTCTCATTTCTCATTTAATATTAATTTTGCCCTACAAGTAAAACACATGGATCCTGATTATGTGAAGCTGAAAACAGGGATACCAGTCAGGCATAAAGTTTCCAGTGTAAATGCCAATGCCTCAGTATACATGTCAGGTGCAAAGAAATGTTTAATAACTATCTTCAGTAGTCTAAGTGTGTCGGATATCTGAAATATAAATAAATTAGCATTATGCGTTAAAGATTTCCAGGGGCTAAAAAAGAAGTGTTTTAGGAAATCATGAGCGCTGTATTAAAGCTAGTTATCGATTTTCATAAGCTCTGAAAACTGTGAATATGACGCTGTTATATGGAAATATTAGCAATCAGAATATTTTCAGTGTAGATACATGGTGGCCACTAGAGTGCACAGTACGCTACCAATGACACAATCTACTGCCCCCAACTACTGCAGGTCTCATTCAAGTTAGTATAGTGATAACACGCAAACACTATTATTTGTCATTACTGAGATTTGTTTTTGTGTGATTAAAATAATAAAAAAACATCAAAATGAAACATTTAGAGTCTGTGTATTTTGAAAGTGATAATCATATCAATAGTAACTAATCATCATTGTTACCTATTATTTATCATGTCTTCAGTAATTGGTAATTTTCTTCAATTATGGATTTAAATATACAATTATAATTACATTATAGTTTTATTCAGCCAAAACATTAAAATGTGGGTTTATTTGCACCCTAGCTGTGTCAGCGCATTACTCTGCTAGTAATGTGTTTGTAATGTCTGTACCTGTGATCATTAATATGCCGTGTGCAAGGTCAGATCTAAGAATATCAGATTATGCTTTATAGGAGTTGAATTCCATTTCGATTAGAGATAATCCTCCCACTCACATGGGAAATGTTTAATTAGAAATAAATTAAAACAGTTACAAGAAATATAGATAAGTAGGAACACTAATTATACAATGTTAATTAATCTTCCATGGTATTTTTCAGAATTTTATGAATTACTACAATTGATCTTATAATATTAATGTTATTTTGGTAGTCTTATCTATTCTTAGGGGTATCACACTATATTTATTTAATTACTCAAATATGCAACATTTGGTGTACTGTTATTGTGAAATGACTAATATTACATATGCTAGGAACCTCTATACAATGCATTGATTTCTGGTGACCTCTACACAATACAGATAGCATGTTAGTGGGCAATATACAATGCAATAGATATTTTAATGACTAGAGATGCTGAATATTTTTTATCTAGCCAGAAACTCAATAAAATGTAACTGCTTTGATGGCTACAAGCAAATCTATGGTACAATCATCAATTGATCCCCATTCACATAACAGACAGAAATAAAGTATGTTCATTTTTGCCACATGTGTCTAAGATTCACCATTTGGGATAAAATTAGGTTATACCATTTTTTAAAGTGAATTTTATTTTTTTTCTATCATGATCACTTGGGTTAACCATTAAAACCAATTAACATGCATTGATTTAAGATCGACTGACTGTGTTTGAGCAGGTTTGCAGGATTATTTGAAAAGTGATACACCCACATGTAAACCAGCATGAATTTGGTCAAACAGGCTCAATAACAGTCAAACCGACTTGGACCTGATCGACTTCCTAAATTGTAAAACATGTTTGTAATCCAATAAATTCCTGTCAATGTTTGAATTTACAATCTGGTTTGACGAAACAGTTCAATAAGTGATATATGATAAGTTGTATCTTCTATACTAGTGACTGATATGCAATAGAGATAATTCTAGTGACACATAAACAATACAGAGGACATCTTACTGGAAAATACACAATACAGTGTATTTTACTTATTAATATATATTATAGAGAGCATTCTAGTAACCAATATACAACATATAGTACACTCTACGGACTGATATAGAATACAGTTAGCAGTTTGGTAACCAATATACAATACAAAATGGTGATTAATATGCAAAATAGAGAACATTCTAGAGGCCAATATACAATACAGAGAGCACTCTAGTGACCTCCTGACAATGGCTGGTGAATGGCAGGCACTGTCCACTAAAATGTGGAACTAACCCTGACTGGGAATGAGAGATGGGCCTGCCACCCTGCCAGGTGATTGCCAATTTGCTGAACTGCAAAGTTATAAGTTGGATGAATAAGATTATAATGTTACTGACTTTCATGAAACTGCACATCATACATGTACACTCAAAGTGTACCTGCTGTCCACACACAGTGGTCATTTTTAGGAGAAGAAACAAGAGACATGATATAGCATATTCACTAAGAACTAGTAACATATGTGAGACATGAGATACATGACATGTGCAAAAAACCAACACAGAGGGTGACATCCCTCAGTAGGGGGCAGAGAAAAAAAGGTGAGCGCAGCAAACTGATAGCGGTTTCGTATTTTGTTTTGGAGTTGGTGCTGAGGAAAGGGTCATATTTTCTTTACAATGTCGTCTGAACATGACTGTAGCCAAAAACGTTGTAAATGTCACCCAGCGTATGCAAGCACTCCTTTCTCTCGCCTTTCATTCTTACTATATAGAGGCAGAGGATCAATTTTCTTTTAGATTGTATGACAATTTCTATAGATGTTAAAACCCAGGATTAAACAGAATACAAAAAGGGTTATTACGGCAATAATATACCAGAAAGAAATGATTGGTGTGATTTAAGACTTTAAGTTGCCATTTTCTCTCCTGCTGGCTGATATATAAATACTGTAATCATCATACAATAAGGCTAGTTCTAGAAAATGGCACTGAAGAATTTTTAGATCAATAAACCATGCACAGAAGAAGCTGTTTGGAATATCACACAATTACCTTTTATTTCCAATTAGACAGTCAACATCTTCTCTGACCTGTCTATAATAAGTCTCCACTTAGTGTAACTAACCCTCCCCTCACATTCACTTTTATGGTTTTCCCTTTGTACTTGATGGTAAATACTTCTTTATCTAAAAGATCTTTTTTACTGCTCACTAGGCTTGTCCAGTGCATGTAGCTTAAATTGGCTATTAAAAGCATTCATTAGCTATTAAAGCTGCAGTAACCCCTTTCCTGAGCTTGAAGATTAATTGTGGCGATCTGACCTTAACAGTGACCATCACCTCCGCATGTTACAGACAAACATTTGAAACAATAACAAGAAACAAAATAGCTGCTATGCAAGTCAATATATTGCTGCAAAGCTATGATTCTTTTCTGATTCAATTAGAACACAGACAGGGAAATCCAATATATTTATATTGAATTCAGCTTTGGTTTCTGAATTACAAATATACCTATCATTTTTTTACTGTCCATAAAATCACATTCTAAACACGTATTTGTGTATAAAGTAAAAAAAATATATATTTTGTACTGATAAATATTTATATATCAGAATCTTCCTGAGATACAGATAATAAACTAGGTGATTTTTTTAAACTCTCTTAGACATTTAAATTCTTTTATATTGTTTCTAGAGTTGTGCATGGACCCCCGTGTTTTGGTTTTGGCAAAACCACCCTCAAATGTTATGATTTTGGTTTTGGCAAAATCACCCCCAAGTGTTTTGGTTCTTTTTATGTTTTGGGTTTGGAATTCTTTAAAATTTATAAAAACAGTTAAAATCAGTCATTTGGACCTGTTTACATGAAATCCAAATGCCGAGACTTGTTTGCTAAATCCGGATTTCCGGATTTACAGCAGACCCGAGCCGGGACTCGGGTCTACTCGGAACCCAAAAGTTCGGGTGTTTTTGGTTCTCAGCAAAACTGAACCGCACATCTCTAATTATATTATTAACGAATAAATTGAGTATGTCCTTTACATACAATTAGGCTATTTGTGTAAGTATTTTATGTGCATATCAAACAGTTGCTTGAGAGTTTAGGGGTATGTAATGTGCAATCACCCAAAAATATGAATAGCATTTATTTCTGTTCTTACAGAAAATAATTCTTACCATGCACTTTTTGATATACAGTATTCTAGCAGTTGGTGAATCACTCTGTTTGTCTTTTCTTAGCAGTACAACAATTTTGTTTCGGCTGAAAATACTTATTTGCTTCTTACTGTCATATTTCTGTGGCAGTCCACCTCGGATCCAGTGTTTTTGTGAGAGTAAAAAACTACACATTGAGTATGCTAAATCAGTTTTGTTTACTTTCATTTGTTTTTACAATTTACACCTCACTTAAGAGAGTTAATGCAGACCAGATTTTTATACTGAATTTTGTTTGCTTTTAGTATATACAATAATGTACTGTATAGAGGGCTTATTGTTGAAACATCCAGTTAAAGTCAGATATTGTAGAACTAATTTAAACGGGACAGGAGCCCCAGGCTGCATTGACATATTTATAGCAACTGTCTGGGGACTTGGCAGCAGCAGGGTATACCTACCCATTTATCATTTCCACAGGTATGGCCAGATAAATTAGAAGATGGACATAGGCGACTATCTATACTAAGGCTAAGCGCACAATTGACAGCATTTTTTAGGGAACATTTACAGCGCTGTAGTGGCTCTATTCTTCAACAATACTGTAGATGAATGATGCAAAAAATTACTACATGCAACTATATTATTTTTCACCATTCATCTATAGCTAGCTGTAACATACTAATTTGCTTGGAAATAGTATTTGTACTTTTCTGCTCATATAAGAGAAAATACTTCGTAGAGCAGAAAAACCACATTTGTGTGTCAGCTCACTGCATATATGGATTATGGGTGTAAATATGGACATGCAGATATTTTCAGTTTATGTGTTTGGGTTTTATTTTTCAGTGCATTAAAAGATGGTTGTAGTCAGACTGGTGGAGGCCCGGAGGTAGTGATCTTGGTGGGTACTGGATTATAGGCTGGAGAAAGTGACTGAGCAGACAGTTTCCTATTGGTCTGCACAGCCACACACCCCCTAGGGTTCGCACACACCACCGTTTTAGATGAAGCTGCACACTAAGCCCAGGGAAAGGGTCATGTGATCCTGTAGGCTGAATGCACAAACTAGAGGTTGGGCACCAAGAAGGAATTACTTCTGATGGCCATGGTTGTGGTGTAGAGGGATGGAACATACTTCCAAGGTAACAAGCTCTTAAATAGTCTCATTTTGCAGTCCCACTATTAACTGAATTTCGGGGGTGTGAAATCTTAAACTTAGAGGAATAATAAGCAGCAGTATAACTTAAACTTGCCATAATCCTGCAAAAACAGACATTTTTAGCAGGGGCATATCTATAATCAGTGCAGAGTGTGCAGGGCACACGGGCCTCTGGGTCCCGGGGGCCCACACGCACACCGTGCACTCCATACTTACCTACATTTGGCCAGCCACCTCCGTAAGGAGACTGACAGGTCGGTGCAACAGGGTGGGAGGGGCGGTTTGGGCAGGCAGTGTGGCCTCCCCGCGCTTTATAATGCAACATTACCAGCATTATAAATTAGGTGGCAGGGCTACGATGACGCGATTCACGCTGAATCGCGTCAACACCCCCCCGGAACACGTACTTTCACGGGGGGCCGACCACCGTTCTGCGGGACTTGCCTTCTCTTGCGGGGTGTCGGGAGCGGCACCCGATTTTCGGGAGGCTCCCGACAGTCCCTGGGAGAGTAGGCAAGTATGCTGCACCCATACTTTCTAATACTTACCTCTCCGAAGTCCCACGTTGGCTGTAAAATGGCTGCAACAGCAATTTTCTCAGTGTTCTGCGCATGCGCTGTAGGGAAATCACCGAGAAAGTGGCTGCCGCAACATTTTTCCGGTGTCATGTGCTGTGGACTCCGAGCACAGATTAGTGCGCCGTAGTCGCCGGAGAGAGAGGAGGGGGCCCCGGACGGTGAGTGAACACGGGCCCCCTCCTCTCTTAATACACCCCTGCCCCTTGGTCATTTACTAAACCTTTTTAATCCTTAGTTTATGTTAACAAACAAAACAGACTGTATATGAACTATTAAATATATATTTTGAGATGTTTAGATCAGCAATAATATGCAGACAAACAAACTGCATAACATATAACTACAATCCATTGTATTTGCTGCTGATTTCACTGTTTCCAAGAGTTCTTTGGCTCATTCTTAAGGTTAGTCTGTCGCATCCTCTATTCCAACACTTCCATTATCACATGAGACCAGAAATGGCAGTGGTTCAAAAGCTCTCTTAAAAAACATTGACATAAAGCACCAGCACTCCTTCTATTATTTGGTATTTGCATTCAAAACAAAGCAGCACATTGTATAACTATAATGCACTAATGTACAGCAGATACTCACTAAAAATGTTGGAGGACCTACTGTAAATAGGAACCAGATATGTTTAACACAGACACGTGTGGAACATCTAATGAGAACAGCTTTAGTGCATAGTCTGTTGCCAAGTACACCAGCTGTTTACTAATCATCTCTGCTTTAATGCAAACCCCAATACATATCTCCCAACATTTCAAAATTGGTCCTACCCCTAATCCATCACAATTAAGCACAAACACGCCTCCTGTAAGCCCTGAAAATATGGACACCCCTGCCAAAACTGGAAGTTGAGGAGGGAACGTGGCATTATGCCAATATACAGTAGACAAAGACATGTAACTCGCAGATTTATATTCTAGCAAACTCCCTTAGGACTTGTACACCAGAAATTGAAAAACAAGACCTGTAGAATGTGTGGATAAAACTGTCTACTATCCTCCCTTATAGCAAAATCTTATAGGACATTTCTACAACATAGGGTCTGATGTAGTGTTGTATGTAAACCCCATGGTTTGTGCACAACTCCAATCGTTGGAGATCTGTACATGCGCAGGTCACTTTCTGCGACTATGGTTACAGTGTCCCTAAGTCGCAGGTTGATTAACATGCTGAGATGGTTTGAGGGCAAGGAATGGGCGGCAAAGGCCGGCGTTCCCGAAAACGTGGGGCATGCCAGTGTCTGTGTCTTCCAACACAGAATTATACCTCAATTGTTTAAGATCATGTTCCACAGAGGTGCAAGCGAAATATAAGCAAAGATTTCCTCCTGTAATAACCCAGAATATGTGCAGCGGAATCTTGTGGTTGATTGAATTTGCCCCATTATACTATACCAACGATTAATGCTTGTGTACGGCAGGAACTCTTTACTCTGACATGAATCAAAGCGAATGAGAAACTGTATGTGTGTCTCTTTCAGCAGTAAAGCAGTTTACTATACTAGCCCTTACTGGGCCACCTTGGATAAATCAAATTCATGCAATTTAACTTTATGTACAGTGATTTTTTTTAATTAAAACTGCAATTAAAGCCAATATAATTTCAAATATGTTTTAGTATATATACAGTATGCTGCTGTTAGTGAAGAGCTTCTCTCTCCAGAGAACAAAAGAGATATTATAATGTCTACAGGCTATGCTAAAACAACTGGAAGTGTACAGAGGACATATAAATTATGCAACTAAATAACAATGTTTTAATTAGCCATGTTTTAATTAACAGGTAGTGCCTTACTACATACAGAGTGGAAATAATGTCTATGGTGTGCCAGGGTGTGCATATTAAATAGCACACATACCCACCTCCAATCTATAATGTTAATATTTTGTAAACATAAAAAGGTACATGACACATAATGGAGCCATGAATTTGGTGCAGGTGCCTCATGTCAGAAGAAATGCTTAAACCTCAGAACTAGCCAGGACCCACACTTCCCCCCACTCTTTCTCCCTTTTTTTTTTAAATGGCTCCTCCGGTGTGGTAGGTCTTAATACATACCAAATAAAAAGTATCTGATATCTTAATATGAAATAAAATGACCAGAGTGACCATTACCAATAACTCTCAATTCTTTTCCCTTTTTCATCCATTTTATATTTGCCAATTCTCCCGGAATGTCTGGGAGGCTCCAAAATATCAGTAGTCATCCTTTCCTCATCTCCACTTCTGTAGTGAAGTGGGTGGAACAAGGCAGTGATAACGAGATTCGCTGTGTACCGCGTCATTGCTGTCCCGTCTGCCACTGCAAAATGCATTGTGGCATTTGCTGCAGGGATGGAGCTGTAAGAATGCAACTCATGTCCCTGTATTGTCCCTAGGGCCTCCCCGTACAGGATCTCCTGCAGGAGAGTCTCACAAAGTCAGCAATTATGCTACACTTTACATAAGTGGGAAAAGAAGTGGTTGGTAAAGAACAAGCAGACAAATAAATAGCTGGGGAAATATACATAATATTATCAAACAGTGCTACGGCACACATGTGGCTTGGTGACCTATACTATAAATACAGCCTTGGTCATACTTACCCATCACTCATATCCAGTAATGAGGATATGCCACAATGCCTAGAGTCCAAATGATCTAATTAAAACTGTATTTCATTGTGTCTACACTGTCTGAAAATCAATTTGGGGGAAGTACTGGATCTTTGCCAGATTCGGCCATTTGTTTCAGAACATTGGACTGTGACGAGTATCATACATCTGTTTTGCCTTTTGAAATATACAAATGAAAAAAAAAACATTAGCCAGACATAAATGTTTAGATATTAGGAATGGCTGTGCTTGCAGTCTACATTGGTAGTAAAAGTCACAGGTATATGTTCTATTACATTTTACAGCCTATTTGTCAGCATTTTAAGTTGCTTCTTGCATATGATCTTGGTAGGATAAAAAAAACATCATTTCCCCACTCTTACTGATGCCTAAAATCCTAACCAGAAAAATAAACTGATCTATTAGAATGTAAGTAATAGTCTGATTTTATGAACAGTTGCTGCTGTAGTTTTGTAGGGCTAAAAAAACTGTTGGAATGAAGCATTTAAACAAGACTGCACAGATGGAAAATTAAATCATCTGCCTGTTTGAACAAATCAATGAAGATTATCAGTGTTCAGGAGTACGTGGCTCATGAAAAAGAGGTCGATTATACAGCTGGCAAGAAATGTGTCTGTTGCAACCTCTATGGCAAATCCTTCAGTCATGCAAATTTCAATTTGAAAGAGAATTAACTTATCTCCATATTTGATAATAATTGTTTTTTTCTCAAAGCGCTTTGTTAACAACTCAAATAAATTTCAACGTATGTTTTTCTGATTTCAGTAACAAACGTATACATATATATATATTACTATTATCATATATATATATATATATATATATTGTGGAGTCTGCATAAAGAATTTAGCTGTGGTGGCTGACCAGTGCAAAACTGATGGAAGAAAATTAAGAAGCTTAGCCTTGCTACTTAGAGGATTAAATTGTAGCTACGGATTACTTAGCTAGCAAGAATAGGGTTAGACCTGTACACTGGGGGAAAGCACAAAGGTTAAGAGATTTGGGACTCCATTTATCAAACAGGATCAAGGTGTTACTGCTATCTCAAGATGGCGATAGAAGAAAATCAATGAAAACAATGGTTTATTATTTGATTAAAACCTTTTTCCAATTAAGAATTCTATTGTTTTAAATATTTTTATCTATTTGTTTGTATTTTGTTTCCTGAGCTTTCACTTCCACAGCACACGAATGAACCGGCTAGCTGAAACACACATGTGTATAGCCCCTAATATTGGCTTAGCGGAGCATAAATGAAGCCAGTCATCCTGAGTTACAACCCAGTGTACTTTCATTCTATTTATAAAAACTAGAACTAATTTTTTTCTTTTAAATACAGGATATTTAAATTCTCATACCCACTACTGTTTGTATTAATAAAATGCACATATAGTCCAAAGGAATCATTAGTAGTGCTTTGTATGCAGAAGGCGCATTCCTGAAGCAGGCACACACCTTCAAGCTCAAATGATATCATTCAGTTGTTTTGCACGCACTCTGCTGGGTGACTATCTGAATAGGTGGCCGACGGAGCAATTCAATTGTTTCTGCGTTCGGGCACCCAGTAGTATTTAGCACCTAAAACTAACGAGTTAAGCCGTGCAAAGCTGCTAAACATGTCTAAAGAAGTGGTTAGGGCGTTGTTTGGGTGCTCAAACCACGGACTTTGTACACATTTCTTCTCACACCTCAGGAGGCTGCGAGAAGAAATGTGTCCCCCCGCGGCTTTAGGTGTCCGAATGGAGCAACAACTAAATTGCTCCGTCGGGTGCCCAATCATATAGACACCCAGCGGGGGTGCCCAAAACAACTGAATCACCCCCAAAGTGTTTGGGGGCTTTTCCCCTCTACATCTTTACAGCTTGGGCTCTACCCTAAATTGTCAGTTTAAGCTTGATGGATAGAACCAGCATTCAACCAAACAAAGCTTTCACAATAACAATAGCAGACATTGAAGGGTGGGAATGCAGTGTACCCAGATTGATTCAGAGAAAGAAATTTAACAGTAAGTACAAAAAAATCCTATTTTCTCTTTCATCCTATCTGGGGGAAACTGCTACACTGGGGAGTTTCCAAAGCAGCTACTTTAGGATGGGTACTTACAGGCAAAGCTATTTTGCAACACTTTGTGTCCAGAGCTGGCTTCCTGAGTATAAAAACATTAAAACTATAAAACTTTGTAAAGGTGTGAATGGAAGACCAGTTTGCTGGTCTGCATAACTATTCCATTGGAGGCCTCATACTGCCTAGTCTAGGAGGCTCCCATCAAACTGGTTGAGGGCACTGGGATTCCCTCTGAAATATTTGCTTGTCGTTTTGATTAAGTAATCCATCTAGCCACAGATTGCTTAGGTCACTGGTGATTAAAACTGCTGCAGAAGGGACTAGGCAAATGCAGGTAACTGGTACAACAGCAGAATGCACTAGGCAGAGCAGGTTACTGGAGTCTGAAATAGTAGAAGAATGCACTAGACAAAGAAGGTACCTGGAGTCTGAAGCAGAAACAGCAGTAACAGCAGTACTGTAGCCAGGATACAAATCTCAGGAAGAAGAGTGTTGTTCTGGCAATGAGTAGTTACACTAGAGTACCCTTTGCATTGATAGGCTGGCTGCGTCATGTGACCAGAGACTGGTTAGATAGAGAGGGTCATGTGATACAGTCCAAGATGGTCATGCCCATGAAGCAAAACAACAGGATCTGCATGTTTACAGCGATACAGTGCTCAGGAATGCCGCAGACGGCCAGCAGAGACACTGATGGCAGTGATCTGACATCGCCAGACTCTGTAATGGTGGCTAAGATTTCAATGTGAGACAGTGGATCAGAGGGACAGGTGGAACGGGTGTGCTAGATGAAAATTCCACAGAATCATCATGGCATCCACTACAAATGCCTGATTATCAAGCTCTATACAAAGGTAATTTATAGTTTAACCTTGAGCCCATTAAATCTATTTCCAGTTGACCCCATGTCTGAGTCAGTTGTTGGAATGGATGAAGTGGCTACTCTCCTGGGTGAATGGCATGATGGCTTAAGTAATCTGCCTCTCAATTCTCAACCCTGGAATGAAGGTTGCTGTGACAGCCAGTACATACTTTCCACCCATTGGAAAACTTTCATGTTTTCTCCATTGTCATGGAGATGTGGGTTCTGCCTTGGTAAATGATATATGCAAAGGACTTCCTGAGCATGAATAAGAGCATTGCTCTTAACTCGAGAATATCGATTGAATGTCTTCTTTTCACAGGATTCCTCAAGCCTTTTAGATGAAGATGGAGCGTTACTGCAAGAGAAAGCACCAATACTTTCAGCCATGTCTGATGAGTCAGCTCCCGGTGGTCACAACTCCTGTACTCCGGCTTCACAGTTGACACAAAGAAAACCCGAATCTGAGCACCCCTGAAGCAATTTTACCTGACATTTGGAGCAGCAATAAAATAAATTAGCCTTACTAGATGACTTTGGAAGAGCCCCCATTTTCTGCCATCATGAACTGGAGAAAACTGGGATAAATATATATTTGCTCTCTCCTTTTTTTTTTTTTTAAATATAGACTTTACCTATATAATTATACAAAAAAATAAATCTATATATTATCTGTGAATAATACAGTTATGCCAGGTACACACTTGTGCGACCGGCAATTGTGCCGATATCCAGGGACACAATGCAGAGATTAATGAAGGATGGAACGATCACAATCGTTTAGTCCTTCATTAACATGCATTGCGCCACATGCGATATTGTCAGGTTTGATGTGCATCACATGATATACACGCCAAATTGGCCAAATGAGAACGACATCGCTCCAATGCGTACCCAGATTTAGAATTCAATAAGTTATTTGCATATGAGGAAAGTCTCAGATAAAATATAGACACCTTTTTTCACACAAGAACACATTCACACTGACACAGCAGAAATAGTTGTTTAGTCAGAAAAAATAATAAAACTTTGTGCTATCACACCAAGGAGAGCACCACAGGCAGTTAGAGTTAACAGAAATGGTGACTCCTCTCAGAAAATGCCTGCCTGATCTCTGCCACTTGGCTCCGCCCCCTTGTATTCACTAACATGGTGCTGCACTCATTTCTACAATGGTACCTCCCTAGTCACAAAAGGTTCAGAAGCTCCTAACATAACTGAGTCCTTCCCATATAATAAATGTGTTCCTGGAGCCATTCTATAAACCCCTAAGTAGCCGATCATAGGAGGAATCAGCTGAGTGACCGCAGGGCTACCATTGGAGGAAAGTCCAGTCAGGTGATACAGACAACATGGCTGCGCCCATGATCACAGCCGCAGGAACTCCGCAGTGGAGCATCGCAATTTAGTCTTAGCACACCCCGGGGAGAATACTCAGCGCGCCACCTGCCGCTGCACCTGGCGTCTGACTGCCTGGGAGATCAGGGGAAGCCTGGCGCTGTGGTGTGTAGCGGCTGATCCCAGGCCACATCCTGACACCGGGACTCTATTTAGTGTGGCTGGAGGCAGCCTTGGGTATTATGTGCTCAATAGCGCCCTTAGCTGCCACCAGCCCGGAGTTTCCAAAGAAAATCCTAACAAAAAAAAGCCAATATATGGAATTAAATATTAAAAATAAAATGTAAAATAAGCTGTCAAAGCAGCTTCTGTAGTATGGATGCTGCCCACCCGGGATAAAAATGAAAAACTGTCATTTTGAGATAGAGTCCTGGCTGTATGTAGAGGGGAGAAGCCAATACCACAAACACTTTGAGTTTCAAGATGTGTGCCTGCTCCAAGAATTCACCCTCTACACCCCAAGATTGCAATGTCCCCCAGATAGGATGAAAGAGATACAATGGACTGCAACTGGTGATTGGCTACTCATCCTCCTCCACTACTATTCTAACATGTCGAACAGCATTTATTTACTGGCTCTGTTTTGAAAAACAGCTGCATGGAGGAGCATCAGGACCCAGTAGTAATGCAGTTTAAATCTTTCTTTTTATGCAAAACCTCATTTGCATGCTATAAAACATATCACACATTTCAAAGAACAACTCAATAGATACAGATGGAACTATGACCAGTTTCTAAAGAAATTACACATAGAGTGTATTATGTGGACCCTTCTAAATGTTACACAATAAAAAACTTTTAAAATGGCACAGACCCAGTGGCCTCTGTGAAACACATGGAAAATGTAATGTATCTATGGGTCACTACGGGTTCAATTATTAAATGTTAGGCACCTGTGCAAAGGGCAATTTTATGAAGGGTCAATTTGTTTGGTTTATAACACTAACATTTTAGTCTCAGGAGAGCAGCCATTTTATTTGCGCTGGAAAAGGTCAGACATCTAAAGTCTGACACCGCAGATATAAATAATCTCTGGAGTAAAATCTCTTTACTTATGCTCTTAAAATGCAGACAAACACACTTTTATCAGATAAAATAGAAACCATGCATTAAGGTGGAACTTTACTAAACACAACCAATGAAAACAAGAATCAAGACACTCTGTGGCTTACGTATGTGGCAAATGGGTTACACAAAAATGATATATTAGTTCTATGATCTAATCCCTCTAAAAGTGAACAGTACTGAAATAAATGTTAAAGATAATTGGCGACATGTTACCTGAGCCCCCCGGGTATTGCGGAGTCATAAGCACAGGTTGGAGGTGCAGGAGGTGGTGTGGTGTCATGAATAATGTCCTCATGGCACTGCCCCTGCTTTTACATGGTGCAATTTGCAGCATTATGCAATGGGTGTCGGGGACACAAAGACTTTATCCACGGAGAATCGTGTCATTGGGTTCCCTGGTCCGCCAATGTCTACTGTGTAGTGGGCGGAGTTGGGAGGCTGGTCTAATTTCTCTGGAGTCTGGAAGAGCTCAAACAAATGAGGGTGTGTCCCAGGCATTCTGGGAAAGCAGGCAAGTACGCTTTAAAAGGATTGTACCTCTTTTTAAAAACAGAAATAACAAGGTAATTATGGTTCCCTTAGAAAAAAATAACTACTCCAAGGACAAACCACTTTGCAGAGTTATGTCATTATGATGCCTCAATGTGCTGATGTAATGATGTTTTAAAAGTCACAGCATGGAAACTATTGGCGCAATTTATGCCCCAATTAGCAAATGAGGACACAGAGAGGGCTATTTAAAATAAAGGGATGGGAGATTTATTTTTGCAAACCTTTTTTAGAACATTGAAATAGCCTTTAACATTTCGTTAATCTACCAGTGGGCAAGTTTACATCTGTCCATATAGCACTGCCCTTCAATAAATATTCAGTGAGCCATGACAGCTGCTTAATTGCTCATTAAAATAGTAATCAATCAATAAGTTGCTTGGATAAAACTATTCACAGTACTCATTATAGTTTTATCAAATGCTGGATAAGATGCGTTTGTCATCGGCCCAGCAACAATTGTTGAAGCTATTACATTGTAAAAGAGATTACCATTGTTGTATATTGATCACTATAATAATTAGCGTTAAGCTATGGATATGACCCACTGAACGTACTGTAGGGCAAATCACTGCGAGCGGAGGTAAAACGACTTGTGATTATGTACCTTTTGCAGAGTTTCATGAGTTTGTAAGTGAAACAGATCTGTTATAACATCCAGACAAAAGTATTTCCTTTACTTTAATTCTTCAACAATATTGTTTTGTTTCTCTTTAGCTATAAACTTAACACAAGACTCAAAAGAGTGGATACTTTAAATGACCATCGTACAGCAGAATTAGTACTATCCCAAGTTGACTGTCTGCTCAACTGCTGCTCAAATTGCTCGTCACAAATAGCTATTTTCTTACAACCCGTCTTGCTCTAGGGATTCAAATTGGTTAATCAACCCAGATCTTGGATTTCACCTGCACACTATATTAATTGCTGCCTCTGCAAACCTTGCATGCCCCGATTCCCTCACCTCTCCCATCTGCAGTAAACTGAACTGCAGTCTCCAGTTGCTCCTTCTTAATGATAAAAAGAAATTCACTTCTTTGTTCACAAATCTTTATTCAGGTACATAAATGACACAACATTAACTTAGAAATAATAATCCCAGCAGTTCAAATGACTCACTGAATACATCAGCTTTTGTATAATTCATTTTCAAGTCCAAAATATTATTTATGTTGCAATGTTCAATTACTGCACCATCATGAGCAGCGATGCTGTAAATGATGGCAATAGTTAATGATACACAGGAGCAATTCCTGGTGCATCAATCCATGGCCTTTTTCTTTCCATCTTATAATAAATATTTTCATTTTTAATTTAACTTCCATTAATCCCCAAGAATTTATAGACTTGTTTTCTTCTTAACAAAATTAATCCAGAATAAAATATATATACATATTTATATTTTTTGCAATTCTATTTCAGAAGCAAAGATAATGGTCGTGACTTTGCAGTGTAAAAGAAAAGCTATGACTTTTATTATTTTTCAAAGTACATAATCTTTACAAATTGCTTCATCCTTTACAAATGTTATCAACATAAACTGTTTTCCTTTTATCAGTTCTCTACCTACAATTAGTTCATAAACAATGATAAAAATGAATAATTGATTTGTCATTGTTCTGCACTCATGTATGTGAAAATGTAATTTCAGAAGCTCATCAGAATAATAAAGAATAATAAAGTTGTATGTGTTATTTAAATAAGCAATCTCATGAAAAACATCCCTTTTTTACATAAGTCACTGTGGCAGGACATAGGAAGACTGATGATTGATACAATTTTTTCTTGTTTTTTTTTGTACAGACTGCTATTAATGATTTACAATATGATTCTTAACTACCATGGCAACCACAGTCCCATGGCATGTGAGGTAGGGAGCAGAGAGGTTTTGGAATGTCCCTCTAAGCTCCGTCTGCAATCTGACATCCTCTTCCTCTCACTTTTGTCATCACATGACGTCTGTGAGCCAGTGTATTTGTCGCTGACTCTGTGTCTTCGACCTATTTTGCCATCCACAGAGTTTTTATAATGGAGATATTGATTTGTTTATGGATGTTAACAGGGGCATATTTATAATGGGTGCAGTAAGTGGGGTGCACATGGGCGCCGATTTCCCACGGAGTAGCGCTACAGAAAATGCCTGAAAAATGGCAGCAGCGGCCATGTTTCCAGCATTTTGCACATTTGCAATAGGAAATCACCGGGAAAATGGCGGCCATGCCATTTTCTCGATGATCTACGCATGTGCAGTAGACTCCTTGCACACTCTAGTGCCTGAAGTCTACCGCTGCACGTCAGTCTGCTTACGGCAGCCAGGGAGAGAGGAGGGGGGCCCAGACGGTGAGAGAACACGGGTCCCCTCCTCTCTTAATACGCCTCTGGATATTAATAATGTATTTAAATTTTTCTCTAAAGGGACAAATATATATCTTTTATGTGGGATTGCTGCTTTAAGTATAATGATAGTGAATGTAGCTTAAGCTGATTTCACAACAGTGATGTATTGATCAGTATTGGGAGTGGTTTATCTATACACATGCAGCTTGTCCTTAATTGGATGAATTCTTCTACGTTTAAAGACTCCTTTCATAGTGATCAACAGACCACTATTTGGTAGATTTAAATTAATTTCAGCATCCTGTAAACACAGTACAGGACTACAGGTCACAGTTGGATGTACAACAGCTGGGAGTTTATACGCAGATATATATCTATCTACTGGATTCAACTTGTGTGGATAAGGTGTGTTCAGTTTGGTTCCATTTATTTTTACTGAAGAAGGTATGCAAAACTTTTATGTCAGATGAACACTGATTTAGGTGGCCCTGTTAATGCTTTGAACAAGTAACTGTCATCCAGCCAGAGGTCTTTCACCAAGTAAACCTCAATTACCAGATAAAATAATATATAATAGATTGTAATTGTACCTAGAATTGAAAATGGTTTTATTTCTTTTGTTGTTTCAGTCTGAATAATCAGCTTATATATGTGTGTGTTTTCTAAATAAACTTCCCTCATCATGGTGTGGACATATGTGTATGTCTAATGTTCTGTCCCTGGGCTTAATTGATTCTCCATTTCACATCCAGCAAAGCTAGATAAAGCACTGACAATTAGGCTGCTCCAGTGGAGAACCAGGTTGGAGGCTGCAGTTTTAGAAGAGATTTAGCACACAAAGGGGTCTTCCAAAGAGCAGTCTCTCTCGCTGCAGGGATCAGACTCTCTGCTCTCCTTTTCATTATACGGTTCCACTTCATCTTGTGTTGTTGAGCTATTAAATTTATATACAAAAGAATTTATTTCAGCATCTCAACAATGACTTTGAGAGCTCTGTGCCATGGAAAAGTGGCTGATTTATCACACAGAAATGAATCTCTCTGATGACACTTCCCAAGTATTAGTTTTCCTTATATTTACATCAGTACCTACTCCCCGAAAAAAATATTATAATAATGAAAAAGCAGCCAACACATTTACATATATGGACAACACAAACATTTTTTTTAATGAAAGAATGACATAATCTGTTTCACCCCTGGTCTTAGAATGCACATATCATACAGAGGGGCAGCCATTTTTTTGGCTTCTAAATCATGAGCCTATCAATATAATATGTGCCTCATGCCTCAATAATGTCACTACATATTGGTTTGACCACAAGATTGATTGACTCCATTGTGAGAAGCGGCGGTAGGTACAGTGAAACAATTCAGGAAAACATATTTGTATTCTATTAAATATATAAATCAAATCCCAGCATTAATTAATATGTACTCAGATAAACTCTATATTGAACCACTAAAGGCTCTGAACTTACAAAACTATCCTCAACAGAGTCAATTGGATTGCTTTCTGAATACCATAATAACTTGTATTACTCTCATTTGATCTCACATAATGAATGATTTATTTCTTACAATGTGCTAAACACCTAAGCACTATATTTCCGTTTGAAACAGCAATTGATGTAAGGATAAGATCCCCTTTGAAGTACATCTATTGGCAGCTGGAAGATAAAAGGCTGGATGCTACACAGTAGCTAAAGGTATCTGAAGATGAGGTGCTAATGATTTATATTCTTCATTTCCAAAAGCCTCTGCACAGCATCATTGAGGGAAGCTCCGTTATGGCAGGGACCACTTGCTGGTTTCCCTGGAACTCTATAGCGTACAATGTCACTTTGTCACATGTGGTACAAGCTAGTTCAAAAATGACAGAAAAAAGATATGCACAATTGGGATAGACAGTTTGAGTTCATGTCCTGAAAATTTTGCTTACTAAATGACTTTTCACTCCACATTTCATGTTAAACACAAACCAAAATCAGATATGAAACAAAAAAAACACTAAAATAAAAACCTGTAACAAACCTGTGTATAAAAGTTTGCATACTTTGCCTGACTGCAGTAAACCTAAAACTTGATCCATTAAATAACTTCAGAACTTAAGATTTTTCACAATGTATGGTATGTAAACTTTAACGTAACCAAATTTAATCTGTTGTTAAATGTTACCAACCATTGTAAAGGAGCATATCCACTACACGACTAATGAACGACTGTACGATAATTACATAGTTCAATTGTTCATCATACTGTGCAGTAGATATTGTGCCCACACTGAACGATATGTCGTTCAGTGCAGACAACCTCCCTCATCCCCGAACATGCACAACCTGACAATATCGGTATGGTTGTGCAGTATGCAGTATATTCAGACGATGACAGATGCCGACAACAACCAGCAGGAGCGCACATTGCTGGTTGTTCCCGGCATATTCACTGCACCATAAATGAATGATTGAACGATAACGATGTCGTAATGGTTTAATCGTCCATTTATATCGTGTAGTGGATATGCGCCTTAAGCTTATAAAAAGACAAGATGTTGGACATTCCTGAATTAAAGAGCTGATGATTGTATATAATGGGATCGGACAGGTAGATACTGGCACTGACACAGACTGAGTGTAAGCTGATTACATGACACATTCCCTGGATCACATCCAACCATGTATCACTCTTCATAAGCTGCTGTTTAAAGCCTGGGAAGTGTCTTACAGAACGGAAATAAATAAAGTGGTCAAGGTTTTAATTTAGGATGTTGTCCAACCCTTTAAGACTCTTTCAATAGACTCGTGCATTGTAAGCCTCATCTTGTTAAAGGAAAACGTCTATTACTTTTATTATTACTGATAAAAAGCCAGTTTCAGTTACAATTGTTGCAAAATCTTACCATTAAAAGATCATCAAATGCTGCAATTTGGGAAGTGTGTACTCTGTCCACCCCCCTCCTCCCCCGTTGACCAAGCATGCACAATAAGGTTCCAGGTTCATAAACCCGGAAACCCTCACACCACAAAGGACAGCTCTTATCGGCGTTATGCATACGGTAAGTGACAGGATGTATTGCATAGAATATGCGATGAATGATACATCCCGCCCTTAGAAATAACATACACCAATTCAACAGGGAGCCTATGTTCAGCTGGACAGTAGAGTCGAGCAATTCTAGGCAATAAAGTCAACCCATTTGGTGTTGGCATTGTCACCATTACACTGCAAGTGGTCTCTGATGATAAATTAGTCACAGAGTATGCAGGGTTCTGTCAGAGGAGTCCTACAGTGTAGTGGTCGCAATTCACATCACTCCAGTTTTGGTCTAAATACAGTCAAATCTAATGCTGGGTACACACCTGGGTGACTTGTCCGCCGACCCAGGGATCCACAGACCGAGCAGCCAATTAGGAAGCCAATCAACACTTGAGATGTCAGTCACTGGCAGGTCCCTGCAGCAAGTGTACAGGCGGTCAGCAGAACACAGCCAGATGCGCCGATATATATCTGCAAGATATATCGGTATCTGCTGTGCTGAAGGGCTGATGTGATATGTCTGTGAACGGGTCTGTACACACCCACAGGTGCACTATGCGATAAGTCGTTCATTGGCTGATTGAACTATATATCGCATAGTGTGTACTCAGCATAAGTTGCACTCCCTACTGTCCAACTGAAGGTGGCCACTGTGTTGTTGCCTGGTAGTACTGATAAGCCACCAGGCTTCTCGGAGAAGCTATGCACAACAGGGACTAAGCGGTCATTTTATTGAAAATTTCAGAGGCTGTAAAAAGAAAAAAAAAAGATTGTTGCAAGAATTATTGGTACTTTAACAGCGGTTTGTTATCAAGTAGCAAACTGGATTTCCAAATAGGTTGTGTAAAAATATAGATGCTTTAGGCTGTTACAAAATACCCCTTGTAGTTGATATAGGTGTGCATGTTTTTAAGTTACATTCCCGGCACTTATCCCATGCATAGCGGCATTTATTAACACTGTAAGCATGAATAATTGCAAATATTTATGCTCAGGACAGCTCTCCCGATAAGAACTGCCCCTTGTTTTGTGAGGACATGTGAGATTGTGACCCCGGAATCTTATTGCGCATACGCAGCTGTTGGCCTGTGTATGCGCAGGCCATAGTGGGGGGGGGGGGGGTACACAGAGAGGAATCTTTTGTATCCCTGTCTGAGAATTTGTGAGAAAAGGAGTAAATAGGCTTCTATATGCAATGTCATCAATGTATGGCATTGCCTTTCGGGTACAAACTCCAGTTTTGCTTTCTGGACCTTGATACATATGGGGATTGCGGCAAACCTCAGAGGTTTGATCGCATTTTACTGTTTGTAGATCCCTCCCAGTGTGATTTTACACTGGGAGGGCCTGATTCAGATATGTACGCAAAGCCGATATTTACGCAGCGATTATTTCCTGACTGCGCATGCGTCACAGTCGCACGAACGGCAGAAAAAATGCAGACGTATCGCAACCATTTTCCGTTATCCCATACCCAGAGAAAGCAGTTCTGACATCTCAGTTCAGTGCGACCATAGGGCTGCTCAGATGGCCGATTATGGAATGATCTGCAATGGCAGCTGTATACGTGTACGCAGTTGCTTGGATTTGTGATGGCTGCGGTGGGCGTCTCAGTACATATGCCGGAGTCTGCGACATTTGCATATCTTCGCACTGCTACGTGTGAGATCACAGCTGCGATGGCATTAGCATACATATCTCAATCAAGCCCAATGTGTGTATGTATGTTCAGTTTAATACATCTTACATTTGGGGCCCTCTAGGAGCATTGAGGGGTGATCACATGTAAGTGTAGACATGGAGGCACTAGTCTACCAAGCCCCATAGAGATACATCCAATTCTGACTTATAGGATACGCCTTCTTGGAGGCACAATGATGATAATGAGGACCATAGGAGCAGCACTGTAGGTGCAGTGGTGGCTTCAGCACCCCAAATATATATGCTTACTCATGTATCATCTATGCTTACTCATGTATCATCTATGCTCACTCATGTATCATCTATGCTTACTCATGTATCATCTATGCTTACTCATGTATCATCTATGCTTACTCAGTCACTAACCATGTTTATGCCAGTTTCAGATCTCAGCCTCCTTGATCTAAAAACCTTATCCTATGTGCGGAGATTTGCAATCCACACACAAAACTGCGCATCTCCCCCAATGATAAAATATTTATTAACATTTACTTATATAGGGCATGCATACAGTATTCTGTTACACTTTACAATTGGGAACAAAGCAGTAATAAAACAAGATTGGTTAATAACAGGCAGACAAAGCGGTAATAGGTCCCTGCTCCCAATCTTGTAATCTATAAATATTTATTTATAATAGTGACAGTACCCGTCCCAGATCTGGACAACCCCAGCAAACTGTGAGAACATACTGTATAAATAACATCGGTGTCATATTCTTGAGAAAAGGCACAATATGCCTTACGTTGAAAAAATATGCTTTCTTATAGCTATTAAATTCACAGAAAGGTTTTTATCCCAGGTAATGTATACTTTACAACTAGTTCAGAAATACATCTGATAACAATGTGAGATGATAATGGACTGGGTATCATCTTCTTTCTTTGAGAATTGGTTTCTATAAGATGACTTTCTTTAGTAATTCACTGTAGCTAACATCTCTCAGTGATCATGAATTTGATTCATAAGCAGAATCTGACCATTCAAATCTGACTGTTAACAATTTTTGGCTGTTAAAAGTCTACTCAGTGCCCTTAAAGGCGCGTATCCACTTGCCGAGAAAAATTAGCGATTGAACGATTACGACATCGTTATCATTCAATCGCTCATAAATCGAGCATAAAACTGTCGGCAACGACCAGCGATGCGCGTTCCCGCTGGTCATTGTCAGCATCTCTCATTGGCGGCACATGACGGTCAACCTGACGATATCGTCAGGTTGAGCATGTTCGGAGATGAGGGACAGGGCACCATATAATGAATGACTGAATGATATTGTTATTTTCAGTCCTTCGCTGTCGGCAAGTGGATACGTGCCTTAAGTCTGGATCAAGCTAATATCCATGACTAAAGCTTACTACAGATTACCATATAGTACACAAAAAGTTTAAACCAGTAATAGAATGGTTGCTAATTTCTTTAATTGACTCTTAATAGATTAGATTTATCCCAAAATACTAAAAATAACATTCTAGAATAATAATTGGGCTCATCAGGCTATTGTATTATAATAAAAAAGTATAACAGAATATAGCACTCCCTATCTGGCCAGCATGTAAAGCAGCCTCATATCACCAATATACAGTGCATAGTAAGTTATAACTAGTATATAAGGCAAAGCCCATTCTGATGCCCATTTATGGAACACAATGCAGCCTCATCTAATAACCAATTAAATACATTTGATGATAAGTTAATGTACAGTACACAATACAGCCAGACAGTGCCGCCATCGAGTCCCGGGCCCAAGAGAGCGGAAAGAGAGGGGGCCCGGGTGCAGCATAGAATATACAACGCTGGCAGCATGTCATTTATGGTGCCCGCCGCGAGCCAGCCCGAGCTCGCAGACCGCAGCGGCTGCTGATTGGCTGCCGGTCCGCAAGCTGTAATTGGTTTATGACCAGCGCCATATTTGAAATGCCGCTGAGGCACCGCTGCCAGAGCCACCCGGGCCCCCCTCTCTCTCTAATATTTTAAATTGCATCGCACTGATTCTGTTTGGCTGGCTACACCAGCGCAGCCAGCTGAAGATATTCTAAAACAGGTACACAGGGCAGTTTCTAGGGTTTGAGGCTCTCAGTGCGAGCAGTCAAAATGCGCCCCCCCCCCCTCGATATTAATAGTAATATTGTGGAGTGGGCGTGGCCTCATCGTGAGGGGGTGTGGTATCACAGTAAGGGAGTGTGATCTCGAAAGACCACAGAATGTCAGCCACTGAGCCCCGGGGCGGCAAACCTGTCAGAGGCAAAGCGCTGAAAAATATATGTAGCTAAACAAAAGTCAGACAGCATGGGGTGTGGCCTAGCTATCACAATCCCACGCCGAATTTCTGTGTGCATGCCTTTGGTGTGACATTTGCAGAAGTTTGACCTTGCATCACACCCGGTTTTAGTGCGTTGGGAGCGAATCCAGTACATTGAAAATACAAGCCAGATCCACATATAATACACTGCAACAAACCACTTCCACATAATAGATTGGAAAAGCCAGAGGCACATAAACTACGTTTTAAAACCACATCCACCTCAAATACATTATTAAATCCAGAACCACATAAAACACATTGAAAAAACAAGATTCATATAATACACACTTCATTCCAGCCCCCTCCCTTACCATTCCATCCCGACAGGTCTTAGGCTTCCCCCCCACTGGCTCTCAGGCAAAAGTGCCCCTTATGCAGTGCCCACAGTGGTAGTGCAACTTATGCAGAGCCCACAGTAGTGGTGCCCTTTATGCAGTGCACCCAGTAGTAGTGCCCCCAGGTGTGGTGCCCCCTATGCCATGCCACCATTAGTAGTGCCCCCTGTAGTCATGCCCCCATCAGTAATGCCCCCAATAGTATTGGTCCCTGCTGTAGTGCCCCAGTAGTAGTGTCCCCAGTTGTATTGCCCGAAATATTAATGCCCCCTGTATTAGTGCCCCCAATAGTAATGCTCCCTTTGTAGTAGTGCCCAAAGTAGTAAAGCCCCAAGTAGTAGTGCCCCCAGTAGTAGTGCCCCTGGGCCCTGAGTAATGCCCCCAGTAGTGGCACCTCCTAAGCAATGCCCCAAGTAGAAGTGCCCTGGTGCCCCCAGTAGTGGTGTCTCCCCTAGCAGAAGTGCCCCCAGAGTATTGTCCTGGCTGCCTGCACATAAAAAAAACCCACTAATACTTACCTTCAGTCCCGCTCCAGCGTCCGCTCCGCTCGGCTGCTCCTTTGCACTATGGGAAAGACGTCATGACGTCCTCCCATAGTGCACACTGGGGGAGCCGGAGGCTCCGTCTCTCCGGCTGCTCTGTTCTGCCGGGCGCCCGCTGGTAACTGAATCTCAGCGGGCACCCGGCAGTTAACAGGCTGTTTCTGCTGGGCGGCGCGCCCCGTGCGATTGCACGGGTCGCCTGCCCCTAGAAATGGCCCTGCAGGTACACTACTAACTACAAAATCCCTGACCTAGCTCTGTGCTCCCCACCAGTCCAGCCAGCCGTCCCTTCCCTGCCCCCCCCACCGTTCCAACCATTCTTCCCTTCCCTGTGCTTCCCCCACTTAGTCCAGCCAGCTTTCCTGTCCTGCTTCCCCAGTCCAGCCAGCCTTCTCTGCTATGTGCCCCACCCCCGAGTCCAGCCTGCCTTCCCTGGCATTGTATGTGGGTCTGGCTTTTTCAATGTATTCTACATTGATTTGGCTATTTCAATTTATTTATTTTTTCGTGATCTGGCTTTATATATATATATGTGTATATTATAATCGACATTGCTTTACAGATTTTTATACTGGTTTACGCACAAATTGGTGTCCCACTCCCTGGTGTAGCAGCAGCTCCACTCACCACTGCCTTCCCCCTTCCCTGTAGGGACCCTGTCTATTTTGACAGTCCTGGGCCCCACATTTTCTAATGGCAGCTCTGCAGCCATAATTTAGAATTATCATTCAAACAGATGCTTCTCCTTACTTTACTTTCACCTACTTCTTACCCCCCATCAGGGCACCTAACACTTGGTTGCTTACGCTCTGTTGCATATCTAGGTGTTATGGTCACTTATGTATCAATGTATATTATCCATGTCCTTGTCCTATTTTGTACTGTAAATTATTTGTTTATGTACTTTGTAAGGCGCTGCGGAGCACTTGTGGCGCAATATAAATAAAGAATAATAATAATAATAATAATAATAATATACTTTTCTAGTCTTTGGTAGATAAAAGCAAAGCAGCTGTCTAAATTCAGTAATTGTACTAGGGGAAAGAAAATTAAAAAATCAAGATCATATTTCCAGTTTGTTATACTGAGAGCCATAGAACAGGATCACGCTACTGTAAAAATACTTCACAAAAATTCACAAAGAATCATAAACAAAAACACAAGAAATCATAAATAATATTATTACACCCTTTATTAGCCTTTGTCTGTAAACAGCAGCAATATATTCCCCAGCACTGTACATTGAGAGCATATTATTCAGGCATATCCATGCTTGTCCCAGTGGAGCTTACAGTAAGATTTCTCTATGACAGACACACAAATCCACACACCAGAGCTAATGCAGGAAGACCTGCCATAATAACCTTGAACTGTGGAACTACCTAGAAAACATACAAGAGAACTGGGAGAACAGATTACATCCATGCAGAAACCCTTGGAAGCTTATTAAAGTGTGCTACCACCAACACATTATTATTACTTGTTATCATGGCGGGAGCCCAGGGGGTTGTTCCGTGCATTAGCTTTTCCAGGACTACTTGGTTCTTCTCATGACCCCGGCAGAAAAACCTGGTATGTGTGATATCGGGACTAATCAGGAACCACCATCAAGACACTGCGGGTCTGATTCACAGGTGGTCACAATGCCATGTTTGCGGAGTTGAGCTGTTATTTTGTTCTGCGCTTACATATGAGTCACACTGCACATACGCCAAGTTTGAATACCGACAGCAGTGAGGACTTGGACACAGAGCGATGAACAGTCGATGACTGGGAGGTTACAGGGGGGTGAAAAGTGAAACGCAGATGTGTTACGACTGTCTCAGGGGCATGGCTCAGCCTGCGACTGTGTCTGTGCAGTTGCAGGGGCTCTGTCAGCTGACTTTCTGATGGACATTCTGAGCAACCATAGGGTTGGTGCGTCTTTGTACGCAAGTGGCGGATTATAGAAGCAGCCAGAGGGCGTCTCTGTACAAATCCTAGCAGCTGCGTAGGAAATGGCAGTAGCGGCAGGATTTCCGTGCACCTCTGAATCAGGCCCTGTATAACATAAATGGCAATGACCTGATAAAAGAAACTGTTTCAACTACGGAAAGGAGCAAGTTACATAAATACAGTGGCAGATCTTACCTAGGGGCTGCAGGCCCATCCCCCCCCCCCCCCCCCCCCAGTAAATCTGGCAGCTGCAGTGGCAGTGACTTCCCATTGGAAGTACACTCTGCTCATCACAGTCAGACAGGCAGTTCCAGGGGGGTAGGTGCTTTCTCCCTCTTGGACTGCTAGTCCGATTTGCAATTAGCAGAGAGAACGCTTCCAATGGAAAACCACTCCTCTGCTATAACAGCAGCCCTATCTGGCTTCAGGGGCTGCAGCCGATGCAATCCCTAGAAGCCTGGACGGCTTGTCAGTTTTTGTGCATGTGCGGGATTGTGATCCCATGCATACGCACAAGTGGGCTGCACAGATACTGGCACTGTCATAGAGCAGAGGGAGAGAGCAGCGAGCAGACCCCCCCTCCCCCCCGGGAAATGCAGGTAGGAGCCGCAGCTGGTTAAATATATCAAGTATATGGGAGTGCAGCTTTTACTTGGCCATAGTATATATGATATTTACAGTATATATATATATATATATAACAAAAAAAGTAATCATAACTTTGCAGTGTAAAGAAAAAGAATATTAATTTAGATATATATAATATGTGCTGGGACTAAGGGGTCGATTTATCAATGGAAGATTATCCAGTGACAACAGTTGCATTTGCCAAAGATAGGGCTTTTTACTATTCCCCTGCAGTCAGCTACCTTCAATATCCATTTTTTTCCAACAAGAACAGCAGCAGCACTTCCTATCATTATCGACATCTTTTCATCTAAAACTATATTTTTTTCCCCATTTTTTAACACTTTTATATATCAATTTTATTTGAGTGAAACTGCTACTGAAAGCCCAAGTACGATGGCGGGTCACGGATGCGCAGAGGGAACCGGGACTAGCCATCATAGTGGTAAGTCTGTTCTTATCACTTCCAGTCAGTATTACCGGGGAGCTAATCATCACTTAGATGCCCCACAATTATATATTAACAAAATGGCCCAAAAAAGATTCTCTATCTCTGCGAGAAAATGGTTCATATATCGCAGAGCTGGCCCTAGGCAAAGACAAACTAAGCAAATGCCTAGGACATTTGGAATGCTTAGTAGCATCCAAGCCCACCTAGGGCCAGCGGTCGGCAGAAGTTTGGGACATGCATTGAGGCATGGGGCACTTGCTGCCAGCTGGGGCAGCTGATACTGCTGCTGCGCAGCATCCACTGTTTGCTGCTGCCGAATCGGAGCTGTCAGCTGAGCTCCGATTGGGCCTGGCAGCAGCAAACAGTGAGCGGTTAGGCAGCGGAGAAACAGCCGGCGACGGTTGCGGTGGCAGGGCACCTGAACGGCGAGCCTCTGCTAGTGGTTAGTTAGCCACTGCAGCATGGCAGCTCACAGCCAACAATAGCGGGCCGGTCCAGGGAGGCTGGAGCCGAGTACCAGACTCTGCACAGTGGGAGCAGTGGGCACTGGGCATCAACAAAAATGGACGCTGGTCTCTGGAGGAGGGCTGCTGCGCATGCCCAGCTGCACCAGCTCCTCCTTCCATGGGCCTTTGCAGAGTCCAGCATGCTGAGCTTGCACTGACTCTCTGCAGCCTGCCAGCACACTGGGGACAATTCAGCAGGAGTTGCAAAACAGCAGGGGCAGATGCACAGGCAGCCAGCCAGACAGACAGTTTTAAAAAGTAAGTGAATTTGTTTTAAAAATGTTTTGATTAAAGTCAGCTCAGCATATAGTGAGGGGTGCTGAGATGACTGCTGTGTGGGGAGCTAGTGCTGTGTGCTGGCCGGGTGAGGGGTGTTGGATGTGGCTTTGATCTGTGCTGCTGGGTGAGGGTACTGTGCTGGGAGAGGGCAGAGGGGTACTGTATGAGGGTGCTGTGCTGGGTGAGGGGTGCTGGGTGAGAGAGGGGTGTTGTTGGCTGCCTCTGATCTGTGCTGCTGGGTAATGGGTGTTGTGCTGTGAGACAGGGAGAGGGGTGCTAGGTCAGAGGCGGAACTAGCGGTGGTGCAGCTGGTATATTGCACCGACCTGGGCCTGCCGCAATGAAGGGGCCTGCAACAGGCAGCAGTATAATGAGTCTAACTTCTCATTTTATGCCGTTCACCTCTGAGCCATAGGCTGTAACAAAGGAGGATGCCTGGATAGTTCTATATTTTGTGCGTTTAGCACGTTTTTCTTTAACAATAAAGATAAACCAATGTGTTATTTTTGGTGTCCATGTATGAGCACTAAGCTTGGTGGTGGGATTCTCTGCTACGGGGCACCAACAAAAATCTTGCCTAGGGCAACAAATTGCTTAGAGCCGACTCTGCTATATTGTAATCTGAGGGAGGAATTTTTGTGTGTGACCTTTTCTCTGTTATCAATGAGTTCAGAATCAGAATAGAAATACTTTTAATTATGTGTCTTCCAAAGGTCCATCATGCTGATTTATTCATATTACCAGAAAGAAAACCAGCCAGAAACCTTTTTTTTGTAGGTCGATTGTATTTTAAGAGCCTTCTGTTCAGTTTACTGCATCCTAAGGCAGTTGGGTAGTTTTCTCAGCTTATGGCATTATAAATCTTATTTATGTCATGCATTTGGTTCTATATAATAGCAGAGGTAATGTGTAATGCTTTCATTCTCCTTGCCTTTTCTTGTTTTTTTACTTTCCACCCATTCCCTACAGCTATAACTACTGTAGCAGCAGGAGATACTTTTCAATGGCAAAAATTATTTGCAGTGGATGAACAAAATATATATTCACTATATGACAATACACCGTATCGTTACACCAGTCTTATTATATTGCTTTTCAATTACTGGCAAAGCATGGAGTTTGTTCTATGACGCCTGTGGTGCTGCAGATTAAAAAGGAATACATTGGTTTAATAAAATGAGTATGGAGAAAATTCAAATTGCTGTGAACAGAAAGCTTCAGATACAACAAATACTGCATGACACCGGGTAATTGCACTTGCCAAATATACTCAGAACTATGTAAAATTCATGGTTTCATTTAGTTAAAAGTTGTAGCAAGTGGACAAACAAAACACTGTACTCACTACAATTAAAATTTCAGGACAAAAAAAAAGAAAGAGAATTTCCTTATGTAGATATATCCTGCCATCATACCTGGATGATGGTTAAGATGGGTACACATTAGACGATATATCATCCAATCCAACGGATCGTACTGACATATTGTTTAAATTGGCTAATGTGTACCCACTATGTCGGCCCATGTGTGCTCCTGTTTGCTCATCAGTCACATCGTCAGGTTGGCCCTACATGCAGCTCAGTCTGACAATGCGACTGAAGACCCCATGCAGCGGGATGCGGCTGGTTCCGACATATTGGGCTGACGGGTTCCGCTCGCTTCATATGTCGGCCCGTCGCCCATGCAATTGTCGGTGGCATCGCTGGGTACAGACATCGTTTAGTGTGTACACGGCTTTAGAAGGGAAGATACACAAGAACGATGAGGGCTGGCTAAGTAAAACATGGATTGGGGGAAGGGGAGTAGATGGGATTTCAGGAAAACAGCCATTGGTTTTGTTAGTTGACTGTGTTGCATCACAGCCTGTAAGTAGGAAATAATGGAGATGATCTATGGGCTAAAATCACTTAGCTGTTCATGGATTAGTTTGCCAACTGTCTACTGTTCACTCTGAAAGAAAGGGATTGTCTGGTTGTCAGAACATTGTTTGGGATTAAGTGATCCTGTAAACCGAGCTCAGGAAAAATGCAGTGGTTACTTACTACAAATGGTGTCATTTCTGAGGCCTCTTAAAGAGTACTGTACGAGAGAGACTATAGTTCTAATGTGAAAAGTAAGCAGTAAAGATAGGGATTTAGGGGCATGTTTATCAAATCATCCTGAAAAGACAAATATCCCTTGATGAAAAACCTTATTTGGGCTGATTTATTAAAAAAGTCTAACAACAATGGCTGTCAGCAGTAACACAAATAACATTACTGCTACTGCTTGCCGGGCCAGTTATGTGTCAAAGAACATATTTGGCTTATCTTCTGCTCATGCAGCCTGGCCGAATATGGTTGGCTCAGGCTTTAATAACTGGAAATCAATGATAGCTAGCAACTTTGTTTGGTTTATATCATCTAAATCTTAATAATAATACAGTTGAATGCTATGAAAAGGCACAGAACTGTGTATGTACTGTGATAGAAGCACTGGAGAAGTCTGGGATGGCATATATGTGTGTCCCAGATTCCTTTCATATGTGTTTTAAAAAACTCCAGGAAAGTCTGTTATGCCAAACAGACCAGAAGTGTCGGCTTTTGGTAAAAGCCGGATAATGGGTCCTGGAGGTGTGGATGTGAGAAGAGAGGGAGGGCTCCATCCACAGGCCATTCCAGGTGTTGGGCCTTTCAGTCTGAGAGCAGTGTTATTAGTAGTTCTACCTGGAAGTAGCTCAGATAAGCAGGGGCGCCAAGAGGGGGGGGAGCAGGTACAGATTACCTGGGCCCGGGCTTCCTGAGGGGCCCGGGTCCGGTGCCGCTCCGTCCTCCCTCCTCTCTCTCTCAGCAGCCCAGCACACAGCGTGTGCTGAGCTGCATTGGGAGACTGCTCGTGGCTGCTGAGGGGCCCCCCTGGCTTTGCACCGGGCTGAGGGGCTTACAGCGCCCCCCTGCCCGGCACTGCAAAACTTTATTTTTTGCTCGAGGGGGTGTGGCCACGCCTCCCGTGATTAGGCCAAGCCCCATCTGTACCTGGGCCCGCTGCAGCTCCCTACGGCCCTGCAGATAAGCTGTGTTAGGTTTTGGTTCAGTGTCTCACATATGCTGGGGAGAACAGACACTGAGGTTTGTTCAGAGACACTGTGATATTTTAAAGTGCTGTGATTGTGTTTGTGGTAAGGCAGTAGGCCCTGCCACTTGTAGAGAGGGAATAACCTGTCTAATTAGTGCCCAGACGGGCTAGGATTTATTTGTATGTTTTGTTTATTTTATTGTTTATATTGCACAATAAAACTGGTTCCGACCAGCTTGCACGAAAACCCTGGACTGGTGTGCTGTTTCCTGGCTGCTGTGTGTAAGCTCTACCCCAGGAGAGGGACCCCCTACACCGACTATATCACAGTACTTAATAGAGGATGCACACTAACTTCCTGAGTGCAGCTCGTCTATGGATTATTGTGATACTTTCGTTTATTTTGGAAATAACCATTGTTGCAGCTCTCACTGAATTTACAAATGTACAAGACTAAATATTTCCAGGAACCTTCTTTATGGCACTCTGAATATTGATGCATATGCTTTCCCTATATTTTTTATATGTGTACTCTTATCCTGAAAGATATTGTCCCTCTAGGAAAGTAAGAAGAAATGGTGATCTATAGGGACTAGCTTGCAACATATGAATTTTTAGCATATGTTTGTCAGAGTAAATGAACCTTTAGTATTGCTTGAATGAAGCGGCAAATTGATGCACCCTACCAGGAGCTGCATATGGAAACAATTAATAGCATGCCGTTAATAAATTACCACAGGCCAGATTAGCAGGCTTCACTCACCCAGAAAATACAATACTAAAAACATTTGTCACAGATGTCCAACTGCACATGTGGTTGTAAAAATGCACCTGATATAATAGATACATTGATTGATCTATCAGTCTATTTGTACCAGAAGTTTCAATGATCTCATAATTACAAGTATTTCATTATTTTATTTATGTAAATGTAATATTGAAAGTTCTAAAAATAATTTCTCACCCAGTAAATTACTGTGGGCAACCTAAATTTCCCCACACTTATAACATTCAGCAATTCTGACAGTTTTATAGTGTCTACTCCTGCAATGTTTTCTGGATTCATCTGCTTCAGAGCCCATAAAAATGTAACCAGTGTAGCATTGTAACAGGATTTTTCAGTTTATTGAGGCCTCTGGTGAATACATCTTGCAATGGAATATTACAACTTGCATCACATCTGTCGCTCCCCTGAGTGTATGAAGTCAGTGCTGATGAAATTTCACCCAGAACTTAGTTTTCGCTTAAGACAAAGAAGTGGTTATTTACTAACAATTGTAAAAAAAAATGTACAAATGTTTAGTAACTCAACCAATCAGATATTTGCTTTATTTTACTATTGTTCTTAACGGTATCCAGTTGAATTTCGACATTCAGTAGGTTGACAGGTTATGAATGTCGACACAGTAATTAGGTCGACAATCAAAAGACAATCAAAATGTAGACATGCATTTAGGTCGAAATGGTTAAAATGACGACACATTCAGTATGTCAATATTTAACATGTCAACATTAAGTTACCGCTGGGCCACCAAGGACGATATGTCAACATTTCCTCACTGTCTACATGAGGAATGTGAACATCGTAACATCCCCATGTCGACATTATGTCTGTCAACATATACCCAACACATTTGTCCTTTCTACAGGGTTAAATAAATATATATTGTTGTTTTATTTGTCAAGTAAGACCCCTCGTCTACACTAGGTAGGGACAAATATATTGTGGTCAGATCAATATTCAGGGGTCTATTTACTAAGCAGTGTTAGGAGACAGAGTGAAAACTGATAAGGTGCCAGCCAATCAGCTCCTAACTGCCATCTCACACGCTGTGTTTGAAAAATGACAGTTGGGAGCTGATTGGCTGGCACCTTATCACTTTTCACTCTGTCTCCTAACACTGCTTAGTAAATAGACCCCTCAGCCTATCAATTCACAACTTGTGACAACAGTAAGGCATGAGTGATATCACTAGCTCCTAGTGAATTGATAAGTGGCTTTGTCATAGATACTGATGGGATCAGAGAAGCAGATTCCTTCATTTATGTTGAATTATACTGCCTGCAAAATGACTCTAAATTGAGAAACAATAGTAACCGGGAAGTCTTACGAAGGCTAATGCAACAATGTTTATAAACCTTGTCCTTGTTCTGCAATGTTTTATACTGCAAGTCCCATTTTTTGTGTGTGTGTTCATACTAGGGGTGTGCACCGGCCACTTTTCGTGTTTTGTGTTTTGGTTTTGGATCTGGATCTTTCTTCGTGTTTTGGATCTGGATTGGTTTTGCCAAAACCACCCTTCCGTGTTTTGGGTTCTGGGTTTTGTGTTTTGGATCTGTATTTTTTTGAAAAAAAGCATAAAAACAGCTAAAATCACAGAATTTGTAGGTTTTTCTGCTCCTATGCTATTATTAACCTCAATAACCTTAATTTCCACTCATTTCCAGTCTATTCTGAATACCTCACACCTCACAATAGTGTTTTTATGTCCAAAAGGTTGCACCGAGGTAGCTGGATGACTATGCTAAGCGACACGAGTGGGCGGCACAAACACGTGACCCATCTAGGCGTGAAACTGCAGTGGCAGACAGGATGGCATTGAAAAACTAGGCCCCAAACTGTACATAATGCAAAGAAAAAAAAGAGGTGCAAGATGGAATTGTCCTTGGGCCCTCCCACCCACCCTTATGTTGTATAAACAGGACATGCACACTTTAACAAACCAATCATTTCAGCGCCAGGGTCTGCCACACAACTGTGGCTGAAATGATTGGTTCGTTTGGGCCCCCACAAAACAAGCTGGCAATTAATCTGTCCCTGCACAAACTGGCTCTACGGAGGCAAGAAGTCGTCCTCATCCTCCTCATCCACAGATTCCTCACCCTCTTCAGTGTTATGTACATCCTCATCCTCACAGAGTATTAATTCGTCCCTGCTGGAACCACAGGTCCCTCTGTACGTTCTGGAGGCTGGTCTCCCTGGAAGAGTTGATCATTCATTTTATGAACATCATCTTCTCCACATTTTGTGGAAGCAACCTCCTACGCCTTTCGCTAACAAGGTTCCCGGCTGCACTAAACACTCTTTCGGAGTACACACTGGAGGGGGGGCAACTCAGGTAAAATAGAGCCAGTTTGTACAGGGACCTCCAAATTGCTTCTTTTTCCTGCCAGTACAGGTACGGACTGTCTGACATGCCTACTTGGATACTGTCACCGATGTAATCCTTTAACAGACAGACGCACGCTTGTCGCTGCTGCTTTGAGGATGCAAGTGCGGCTACAGCCCACACAATTCACAAAGACAGAAAAAAGAAGAAGAATATTTTTATTCTTTGTGTAGCACACTTTGAGGGTGTCACCACCCTTTAACAGACAGACGCACGCTTGTCGCTGCTGCTTTAAGGATGCAGGTGCGGCTACAGCCCACACAATTCACAAAGACAGAAAAAAGAAGAATATTTTTATTGTTTGTGTAGCACACTTTGAGGGTGTCACCACCCTTTAACAGACAGACGCACGCTTGTCGCTGCTGCTTTGAGGATGCAAGTGCGGCTACATCGCACACAAGTCACAAACACATAAAAAAAATAGTTTTTTATTTTTTGGAGCACTTCGTGAGTTACACCACCCTTTAACAGACAGACGCACGCTTGTCGCTGCTGATTTAAGGATGCAGGTGCGGCTACAGCCCACACAATTCACAAAGACAGAAAAAAGAAGAAGAATATTTTTATTGTTTGTGTAGCACACTTTGAGGGTGTCACCACCCTTTAACAGACAGATGCACGCTTGTCGCTGCTGCTTTGAGGATGCAAGTGTGGCTACATCGCACACAAGTCACAAACACATTAAAAAATTTTTTTTGATTTTTTGGAGCACTTTGAGAGTTACAACACCCTTTAACAGACAGACGCACGCTTGTCGCTGCTGCTTTGAGGATGCAAGTGCGGCTACAGCCCACACAATTCACAAAGACAGAAAAAAAAAGAACAATATTTTAATTGTTTGTGTAGCACACTTTGAGGGTGTCACCACCCTTTAACAGACAGACGCACGCTTGTCGCTGCTGCTTTAAGGATGCAGGTGCGGCTACAGCCCACACAATTCACAAAGACAGAAAAAAGAAGAAGAATATTTTTATTGTTTGTGTAGCACACTTTGAGGGTGTCACCACCCTTTAACAGACAGACGCACGCTTGTCGCTGCTGCTTTGAGGATGCAAGTGTGGCTACATCGCACACAAGTCACAAACACATTAAAACATTTTTTTTGATTTTTTGGAGCACTTTGAGAGTTACAACACCCTTTAACAGACAGACGCACGCTTGTCGCTGCTGCTTTGAGGATGCAAGTGCGGCTACAGCCCACACAATTCACAAAGACAGAAAAAAAAAGAACAATATTTTAATTGTTTGTGTAGCACACTTTGAGGGTGTCACCACCCTTTAACAGACAGACGCACGCTTGTCGCTGCTGCTTTAAGGATGCAGGTGCGGCTACAGCCCACACATTTCACAAAGACAGAAAAACAAAGAACAATATTTTAATTGTTTGTGTAGCACACTTTGAGGGTGTCACCACCCTTTAACAGACAGATGCACGCTTGTCGCTGCTGCTTTGAGGATGCAGGTGGAATCTAGACGGGATTTGGAACCGAGGACACACTACCTCCATCAATTGTCTAAATCCCACTGCACTAATGTCGGATACCGGACGCACGTCTAACACCAACATAGCAGTCAAGGCCTCAGTTATACGTTTTGCTTCAGGATGACTGCTGTCGTACTTCATCCTCATCGCTAGGGACTGTTGGAGGGTCAATTGTTTAGTAAAAGTAGTGATGTTCCTACTTCCTCTCTGGGATGATGAACAACTCCCAGCAGCAGCAACAGCACTAGTAGGAAGTGGTTCTTGATCTTTCCCTATTTTATTTTTATCAGAGAAAGTTTGGTCCTCCATTTATGTTATATTGATATATATACGTGCGGCTAAAGCGCACACAAACACAGAAAATATTTTTTTATTTTTGCTGGAGAGTAGTGCACTTTGTGGGTTACACCACCCTTTAAGAAATGAGCCAGCCGGCTCTTTACTTATGGGACACAGGCGCACGCTTGGCGCTGCTCCTTTGTTGATGCACGTGCAGCCACAGTGCACACAAGTCACAAACACAGAAAATATATATTTTTTTGGTTTGGAGTGTACTTTGGGGGTTACAGAACCCTTTAACGGTCAAGCCAGCTGGCCCTTTACTTATGACACAGGCGCACGCTTGGCACTACTTTGTTGATGCACGTGCGGCTACTGCGCACACAATTCACAAACACAGAAAATAATTTTTTTTTTGGTTTGGACTGGAGTGTACTTTGGGGGTTACAGCACCCTTTAACGGTCAAGCCAGCCGGCCCTTTACTTATGACACAGGCGCACGCTTGGCACTACTTTGTTGATGCACGTGCGGCTACTGCGCACACAATTCACAAACACAGAAAATAAATTTTTTTTTGGTTTGGACTGGAGTGTACTTTGGGGGTTACAGCACCCTTTAACGGTCAAGCCAGCCGGCCCTTTACTTATGACACAGGCGCACGCTTGGCACTACTTTGTTGATGCACGTGCGGCTACTGCGCACACAATTCACAAACACAGAAAATAATTTTTTTTTTGGTTTGGACTGGAGTGTACTTTCGGGGGTTACAGCACCCTTTAACGGTCAAGCCAGCCAGCCCTTTACTTATGACACAGGCGCACGCTTGGCACTACTTTGTTGATGCACGTGCGGCTACTGCGCACACAATTCACAAACACAGAAAATAAATTTTTTTTTGGTTTGGACTGGAGTGTACTTTGGGGGTTACAGCACCCTTTAACGGTCAAGCCAGCCGGCCCTTTACTTATGACACAGGCGCACGCTTGGCACTACTTTGTTGATGCACGTGCGGCTACTGCACACACAATTCACAAACACAGAAAATATATTATTTTTTTAGCACTTGGGGGGAGCACCCCTGATGGACAGAGCACCCCCTGGACAACACTACAGCACCTCTTTAGGACTGGGACACTGCACAGGACTTTGGAGTGGACACAGCCCCTATGGAGAACTGACTGCACAACACAGTCCAGCCAGCCCCTATGGACTTTGAAGTAGTGGACACAGCCCCTATTAACAACAGCAGCACAGCACAACACAGCCAGCCCCTATGGACTTTGAAGTAGTGGACAACAGCAGCACTACACTACACTACACTACACAGCCCTAACTCCCACCCTCCCTCTTCACTGTCCACAGCCGAGTGAGAAAATGGCGCCGACGTGGGTACCTTATATAGGATCCAAAACCCGCGAGACTCGGAAGGCTGGAAGATGACGTTTTGCCTCGATTTCAGAATCCGAGTCAGGCGGGAAAAGTCGAGCCTGACTCGGATCGGGGGGGCTCGGGGGGGTTCGGATTTCAGAAATCCGAACCCGCTCACCCCTAGTTCATACTGTTACTTTTTATGTACGTTGTAAGGCAATGCAGACCCCTTGTGTTGTCAAAGAAATAAGAATAATGATAATAATATCTCATATCACAAAATTCTGGGCACCCCTGGTACATAGCGTATAAACTTGGACAGGAAAATAATTTTGCTGGTAAGTTTTAATGAGTGTCTATATCATTTGTTTCCAATAAATGCTTTCTGTAGATAAGTAGCCAAAAATACATGCTCATATCGTAACCCCCCTTTCCTGCCATAACATCTGGCTCCCTCTGCCAGCAGCAAGAGATGCTTCCCAGCTGTTTGGCTGACTGCAATGATCAAGGTCACCTCCTGACCTCTTTACCTTCTCTTCTATCTTACTGCATTGTCTCCTCTCCTGCTTACTTTCCTCCCCGTCTCCTGCAAACAGTGATTTACTAACTTATTGCTCTACTTGGCTGCTAAGAGCACAGCAATTCCCTTTCACTCATCTGTCCAACATAGATGCAATAAACAGAGCCAAAGAGAAATAGTCCAGTTAAGTTAAAGGGGAAGCATCCATTAATAAAATCTTCAGACTCTAATGATACCAAGGGGCCTACTTATCAAACTGCCCCAAAAAGAGAGAGAGCCCAGGCAGTCCGGTTCAAATGAATGAACCTACATTTTGTCAGTCAAAAAGGAATTAACGTATTAGCCCAGAAAATGGACATAGGGCAGAACAACGGTATAGATTATGTTTTTTTGTTTGCTGGTATTCAACTTGCAGTGAACAATCAGTAGAATACATTACAGTGCTCAGTATTTCCATTAGTACTTAGAGTGACCCCACAGAGGAGTCCTGTTACCATGTAAAAGCACTGGATCACTAGCCAAGTGATTACCGCGGCATTGAACGCATACTACAGTGTCCCGATTTGCCCTAGCTGGGAGGCATAACATTCAGATAACTGAGAAATCTCATGTGATGCTCATAAAAAACAAACATAAAAGAAAAGTAATCAAACGTAATGGGGGTTTGCTGTAATCTGGGCCTGCTTTATCACGGATCGCAATTGCAACAATGTACGCAGATCGGACGATGGTGCATACTGTGCATGCATATGCACCGCAGTGCACGTGCGCAGGCCAGTATTGTGATCACACTGTGATCACGTACGCAGATATAAAGACATCGCAGAGTGAGTGACGGGACGTCAGCGTTTGGGGGTGGTGACGGGGGAGTGGTTGGAGAAACACAGGCGTGCATAAATTAGACACTGCAACTGCATTCGCAGCTTCAGTACTCACTGCGTGCGACGAGAATTGCAATTTCTGAGACAGGTCAGACCTGCTGTAATTCTGAGTGAGGTGCTGATGTTACTCGATGTTACCGATGTTCACGCAGGACTGCGAGGTCTTACGCATGTGAGAAAGCGGTAGTGGACGTCTCTATGCCAGGTGAGCAGTTGCAGACATTAGCGTATTTTCCCAGCAGAACTGCATGTGTAATCAATCGCAGCTGCAACCGCAATAGTGATCCATAATGAATCAGGCCATTAGTCCACTATAAGCAAAGTAAGACACAAAATTGAAGAAAAAGTAGCGCAAGATATAGTAGAAAGGCATTATTAATGCATCTTCATGATGCGACTTTTATACCAATCCATTTTCCATAAAAATACTAATCATAAGTACTTAGAGCCTGATTTATCATGGATCGCTATTGCGATTGTGGCTGCAATTACACACGCAGGTCTGCTGTGAAAATATGCCAATGAATGCAATCGCAAAGCATGCAGTCCTGCATATACATCGGAAACATCGAGTAACATCGGTCCCTCACACACAATTACAACAGGTCTGACCTTACTTAAACTCGTTGCATGTAGTGAGTACTCAAGATGCCTATGCCGTCGCAGTGGTTTATTTATGAAATGCCCATGCAACGCCGTTCAAACGGACAGGCACGTCTGCGTTTCTCCAACCACTCCCCCATCTCCACCCCAAAACACTGACGTCCCTTCCTTTGGTCTGCGATTGTTTTGGGTTTGCGTAAGTGGTTGCAGTGCTATCGCAATGCTAACTTATGCACATGCATGGTACATACGCAGTACGCACCATCTGCCGTACTGTGGGGGTCATTCAGACCTGCTCGTGAGCGTCAGGACGCTCGCAAGCGGGTCGATGTTCCCCACTGCGCATGCGCACGACGGAGGGAGCACTGTCGTGCGCATGCGCGAGACCCGGGGAGCGACGGGCTTTCCATCGCTCCGGGTCTCGCACCAAAGGGGGTGTGCCGTCGATGTTGATTGACAGCACGCCCCCTTTGGTGGGCGTGCCAGGGGCGTGCCTGCCAGACGGAGGCGTTCCCATGGGAACGCCTACCGTCTGAAGCCGGTCCCACTGACATCACTAGTGATGTCAGTGGGAGTGATTTTGGCTCTGATAGAGCCAAAATTACTCCAGGGCTTGTGGAAGGGAGACTCTACCGCAGGGTCTCCGACGCAAGTCCGATGGTCGCGATGGTCAAGACCATCGCGAGCATCTTTTTGGCCGCTCG
This sequence comes from Taudactylus pleione, assembly GCA_031769625.1. Lineage (NCBI taxonomy): Eukaryota > Metazoa > Chordata > Amphibia > Anura > Myobatrachidae > Taudactylus > Taudactylus pleione. Next base: position 5,684,275 of record JAUIMM010000061.1, on the reverse strand, counting down.
CATATGCTGTGGGTGGTCACCCACAGCTATACGAATGGCCAGGAGGCCGCTCCATTTTCATGGAGGAGGGCCCTGATACAGTGCGAGCGCTCTGGTCAGAGCGTTCAGCTCTGAATCAGGCCCCGTGTACGCTGTGGCAGTTGCGATCTGTGATGAATCAGGCCCTTAGTCCACTACAGGCAAAGTAAGACACAAAATTGAGGAAAAAGTAGCACAAGATATAGTAGAAAGGCATTGATAATGCATCGTCATGCTGCCACTTTTATACCAATCCATTTGCCACAAATTACTAATCCTAAGAACTTTGGGCCTGATTCATTACGGATCGCTATTGCGATTCCGCACGCAGACGGGCGCTTGTTGCGTACTGCGCATGCGTATGCATCGCAGTGTGCATGAACAAAGGCTCCACTGCGATCGCAGAGACCACACAGACCCATCGTAGAGTGATTGACAGGAAGTGAGTGTTTGGGGTAGGTGACGGGGAAGTGATCGGCGAAACGCAGGCGTGCCAGTGCATTTGAATTCCGTTACAGGGGCATGCATAAATTAGTCACTGCAATGGCATATGCAGCTTGAGCTCTCACTGCGTGCTACAACCTATGGATTGCTCAGATGTCCAATGTTCACTGTGATACTGCTGATGGTGATCCGATACTACGTCTTTGGTCGAAGGCAGCGTATCAGAGAAGCTGGTGGTAGGCATCTCATTACACAAGACCCACAGTCCCTTTGAATACTGGGAGAAAAAAGGCATTTTGGAGCCCCTTGTACAAACTAGCTATGGTGTACTTAAGCTGCCAACCCTCCATTGTCTACTCAGAAAGAGTGTTTAGCACAGCCAGAAACCTTGTGAGTGATCAGCATAGGAGGCTACTTCCAAAAAAATGTTTATCAAAATTAACTACTAATTCTATAAGGAAGACCTTTCTTGCCAATTACAAACATAGGGCCTGATTCAGCAAGGAACGCAATGCTGCGTTTGTACGCAGCCATCCGATGTTTGCAATCTGCGCATGCATATAAGACACAGTGCGTGTTCGTGAACTAGGCGCTGCAAAGGGAAATGTGATTGCAGACAGCACGCAGACCCAGTGGCGTAAGTTCATCCCAGATGCCCGGAGGCAAGTTATAATTTGGTGACCCCCGTCACAGCCGCTGACACTGTAATGTAGCAATTTGCAATTTTGCATGCAGACAGCTTATAGATAGACGAAGGCAGCAGCTGATGGTCTGACACGGAGCTCTCCGCTAGTGTATGGTGGCTTCTCAGGTGCCGGGAAGGGCCATAACGGTACACTCCGGGTACATATTTACAGCCCTAAGTGGGGTGAATATGTTGTGGACAATGGAAGAGGTGCCCCCTTCAGAGCTGGAGCCCGGCAGCAGGCGCCTCCACTGCCCCTGCGCAGACCTACCACTCAGTGATTGACAGCAAGGGCCGTTTGTGGGTGGTGACGGGGTGTGGTCGTCTGAATGCAGGCGTGTCAGTGCATTTCAATGCCGTTGCAGGAGCGTGCATAAATTAGGCATTGCGAGACCCTACGCAACCTGAGCTCTCACTGCATGCAGGAGATGTAGCAAAGACTGCGGGAGGGTCAGGTCAATTACTTATTGTGCGTATGGTTCCGATGGTTCTCGATGTTACCAATGTTACTGCTGTCTTGCCAGGTATAGAGGATGCAAGTTACGGGAAGTGGGTGGTATTATGTAGTGCTGGACGTCTGCTTGTTCTGCTGCGATTGCCGTGCATATGCAATCATTAGCATATTCTCGCAGTGGCTGGGTGCGTGTGTGCGCACACTTGCGTTTCTTATTGAATCAGGCCCATAGTATGTAATGGTGGATTCCACATGGATAAGCTAATATTGTGTGGGGATGACATTAACAACATGAGGAGGGTGATGATGAGGATGATGACATCTTCAACTTTGAGATGATTAACACGGTCATTGGAAGCTTGGTTTAACCAAACCACCAAGATGTTTTCCTTTGTTGGGGCCCAAATATACCAAGCACTTCAGCCACAAAGTGGTAGTCCCTGTCGCTGAAGTGCTTGGTTTGTTAAACTGTGCATGTCTTTTTTAATATATAACATAAGGATGGGTGAGAGGGCCCAATGACAATTCTATCATGTACCACTTTTTATTATTATTATTATTACCAGTTATTTATATAGCGCACACATATTCCGCAGCGCTTTACAGAGAATATTTGGCCATTCACATCAGTCCCTGCCCCAGTGGAGCTTACACTCTATATTCCCTACCACATGCACACACATACACACACTATGGGTAATTTTGTTAGGAGCCAATTAACCTACCAGTATATTTTTGGAGTGCGGGAGGAAACCGGAGTACCCGGGGGAAACCCACGCAAGCACAGGGAGAATATACAAACTCCACACAGTTAGGGCCGTAGTGGGTATCGAACCAACTACCTCAGTGCTGTGAGGCAGTAATGCTACCATTACACCGTCTGTGCTTTACCCACCTTGCTTTATTGGTGTAAAGACTACTACCCTGGTACTCCATCTCCATTTACCTGTACTTGCTTCAGTCTTGTGATTTGCTATTTGCAGTGTTTTGGCAATATTCTCTACTAGAATTTTTATTTTAGGGTATTAGTTCTTGATTAATGAAAACATTCAATAGTACTGTATAGTTTACTAAACTTCCATCCTGTCTGTCACTGCTGTGCCACTAGGCTTCATAGATGTGCTATAGTCTTTTAAACGGCTGTGTGTTTGTGCCATAGCTCTGTCGCTTAGTTTAGCCAGCCAGCTCACTGCAACCTTTTGCCAATATTGGTGAAAACAACACAGAGGTCTGCGCTTATCTCTAATTTATGCATAAGGTTTATTTCTACTGTATTTTTTTCTATCATTTAAGTAAAATTTAATGGCATAGGTTACTTTTGCATATGTAAATTCCTGAATGCCATACCGTTTTTTTTTTTTAATATGTAAGAATAAATTTAATGCCTCCTATGATATGATATGAAAGTTCATTCAGACATGTCAGTACCTTTGTTGTAATCAGTATAGAGTTAGGATATAAAAACTGCTTTAAATATATATTGTCAAAGTCAAATAATTGGATATGATCGCTGTACAATTATTATCTGATGATATAGTCGTCTATGGTCGGATGACGTGTTACTAGGACGCTACTTTGTGTCGGTGCAATCCAATGCGCACAAATGCAAATCCACAATACACATACACTGACGCACACATGTATTCACATACATACACAGACGCACATTTGCTATTTCAATACACAGAAGCACATATGCGGACGCATACATATAAAATGGTTCCCACACATTATAGTTAATAACCAGAGTTATTAAAGGTATTGTTAGCCAATAATTATAATGTGTAATATGTACTTAAAAGAGATCTAAGGTTCAGAATACAGTGGACATGTCATGTTTGGTATCATACTAAATCCCTGTTTATTTGCAGACATCCGTTTCTATCGGCAAAGAAGTCGCATCATGTGTCCACTAGTTATGGATGATAGGGAGTTATTGAATAGACTGTTATTAGTTGTATTCAGTGTTGTAAACAGTATTAACCAGTTCTTCGGTGGGAAGCTACACAATGTGACTGTTGGAAGACTGAGCCATACCCCTGATGACACCGTATGAACTGACCAATGACCAGATTGATCAGAAGCAAGAACCAATGAGAACCTGTCAATTTGTCCCTTTGTTAACTCAGAAACCTGTAAGGTATATAGGCTGTGTCCTGACCTCAGGGTACACACATCTTCTAGCGACCTCAGACTTCTGGATTGATGACTGTATACTGGGACCATTGTGCACGGGTATGTATCGGCTGTACTATTTTCATTGCTTTTTACTCTAATTGTTAATAGCGACTTATAGGAATCAATAGAATGTATATATATATATTATATAATTATATTATCTATTTTAATGAAAAATAAACCTAAGAATAAAAAAATGGGTAGTCACGAATGAACGGGCTCAAATACTTTTAAAAGAAAAGTTAAATATTTTCTACCTGTTTTGTGGCTTGGGGAAGAAAGGCTGTATACAGTGAACCAGTCAATCTTTGTTCTATGTAGAATTACTAAAATAAAGCATATCTCATATATTTCTGCTTGATTGGACATTTTAGGAAATGTTCAAGCTTACTGATGTTAAGGAATAACCAGAGATGTCAGTGATGCACTCAGAAAAAGCTGCATGCATAATTTCTTCACATTTCAGCATGCATTTATCATTTCTGACTATGTGAATAGTAAACACATTTCACCATATAGGCCAATAATTATTATACATTACAGCAACAATTTCTCAGTGTTCCTTTACCAAAAGTCATTCAAGAACACTTTAAAAAAACACTCAAAAAAAGCCCAACTGAGCAAACTTCAAACTTTTAATTTATTGATAAAGGTAAACTCATATACATGTCCCTATATTTTTGGATCCCATTAATTGAGAGCCAAAGATCAAATACAGATGTTATAATTGTTGTACAGGACATTCAGAATACCAATTTTGACAATAACTGTTGTGTGGTCATATATCTTCATTAAACTGTGATTTTGATCATGTGGTCCATTATGTGTAGTTCCAAAAGAAAAGTGATACCCAATTATAATTCAATAAAAATTAATACAACCAATATAGGGCCTGTTCATATGTGGGTGCATGATAGACAGCTGCTTACAGTGCCGCCACCGAGGTGTACAGGTGGTACACCTTTATGGGGCATGGGCAGACAATAGTGGCACGATACTGTAGCTCCAATCAGGGGTGTATTTATAATGGGTGCAGGGTGTGCAGTGCATACGGGCCCCTGGGCACACCCCGCACCCATATTATACTTACCACTCCAGTGTCCCACGTCGGTGGGACAACACCGGTGTCAGCGCTGTAAAAACCGCCTGGAAAATGGCCACCGCTGCCATTTACCCACCATTTCGCGCATACGCAGTATGGAAAACACAGGGAAAATGGCCACCGCAAGCATTTTCCCGGTGACCTGCGCATGCACTTTAGACTCTGGGCACACTCTAGTGCCCAGAGTCTATCAGTGCACTGTCGGCTGCCGGACTGAGAGGAGGGTTGAGCTTATTTCCCCTTCATGCAAAGGACCTGGAAGTGACATGCAGTAAGGGCGGAAGTGCAATTCCATGCCCATAAAGTCCACCTAGAGAAGAAACTTGTCCCCTTGCAGGCTCGCTTCGCTCGCCACAAGATTATATTCCCCCTCTATGTGCACGTGGATGGTAGGGTATGACATTGGACAGTAGCTGATGACGTCAGGGTCCTCTCCGTGAAAGGCATCTAGACACTACCGAAAGGAGGGGGCCCTGGACGGAGACTGCACCCCCATTATATGATGTACAATGCTTTGTGAAACTGGGGGTAGACCCACAATGATACAATTCAAAGCAAATTGCATCATCGGCCACCTGTACTGCCCACTTCATTTGGGAAGTGGGCAGCTGCAGCCAGGTGGTTCCAGCCTTGGGGAGACTTTCCCACTTTTGTGGGCAGCCAGGAGCACCACCCAATTTTCGGGAGCCTCTCGGCTATTCTGGCAGGTAGGCAAGTATGGCATGTTAATGGGAGTGTCACTGGTGTGTCTGGGAACGCTGTTGCAGTTTCATAATCAGAAATGTCAGACTTGCACACAGCACTTGTGGACACCCATAGTTGTATATTTACTAAATTGAGAGTTTTTAGAAATGGAGATGTTGCCCATAGCAACCAATCAGATTCTACTTAACATTTAACTAGCACCATCTAGAAGATAATGGCTAGAATCTGATTGGTTGCTATGGGCACCATCTCCACTTCTAAAAACTCTCACTTTAGTAAATATACCCCTTAGACTCTCCTTAGGGATCTGTGAAGTTTGTGAACAGACAGTTTGTTCTTCAGCCTTTGGGCCCAATTTATCCATTTTAGTTTCACCTAAATGTAAGAAAGGGCAATTGGAGTAGTTTTTGCAAAAAACTAATCCAAACCCTTAAATTCACACATGTTAGTAAGCAAATTGTACTTCCCATACTGTATTTGTAAAGGCAAATTTACCAAAGAGAACTGTAAAAAATACCAAAGGGGTTTGGGGACTGAACCTTGTGATAGTGACACCATCCGAAGATGGTGTTAAGTAGGGTCCTCCTCCCCCTCTTAACCCTACTCTAACAGAGCACAGAGTAGGCTTGAGTGGTCAACCTGTGTGTCTAATAGACTGAAGGTGATTACAGTGAAAAAAACACAACAACAACAAAAAACGATTTACTGTACTTGCACCGAGATCAGTGATTGGTGGTCAGGTGAGCAGCTCGGTAATCCGGTCACTTTATGCAGCAAACTGAGATGTTGTGCTGCATCCTAAATTTACTGCATCAGATGATCGGGGACACATCATGAGATGACAGGATCACCGAGGTCGTTTCCGGGTCACCGATCATCTGAAGGAGGTAAGTGTAAGTTGCAGGGGGATGGGGGGAAACTGGGCAGTTGGCGGCGGTGCATGCTCTCAGGGTATTTTTTGCAATAAATACCCTAAGAAGTGTGCAAAGAGGATTCGAAGGGTCAGAGCTTTCTCACAAGCTCTGTCCATGCATGCAATTTTTTTTTTAAATTGAGTCATTTTTATTGATTTTCAGAAATCAAACAGAAAAAGAAAAACATACAAAATAATATATTCAAATAATGCATTGCGAATCCTGGCAAATTTAGCACATCACATCCACATTTAAGATGGGGATTGTGATAAATAGGGCTCATAGCGTTCTTTTTATGCACTGCCTTGCCTGTTTTAGATGTCATATATCTAGCCTCAGAGTGAGAAGGTGTTGCATGCGAGGTTACAAAAGATGCCGGACATTTTGCCTGGCTTTCGCAATAGACATGCAGTAGCACGACCACAACAAATAAATGTGTGTATTTTTCCTACACCTTCTTCTTACTCCCTGACCCAGGTGCATTTTAAGAGAGGAGGGAGCCCGTGTGCAGACACAGTGCCGACTCTCTCCTCTCTCTGGTGGTGCTGTGGTGCACTGAGTGCAGTAGATTCTGGCACCAGGGCATGAGTAAAGCTACTGTAGTTGAGCTTAACTGCCTCTACAGAACATACAATAAGATAGGGAAATGAGAGACTGTTACCTTTACCATGCCGTTTTATTAAAATACTTGAGATGTTTTTTTGACACCAGAAAAAAATATATATATTTTTTACACTTATTATTTATGGGGGCAGCTGACAGGGGCCTGACCACAGTAAGTACAGTAATATACGCTGATTCGCGACAAAACACACATTCTTGAAATATTATTTCAATTGAATTATAAAATACTTTTTTGACACCAGAATTGTTTAAAAAAAATTAACTTTAATTATATTGAGGCGCAACTGACAGGGACACCACACCCAGTAAGTACAGTAATATATGCTGCCTCTCAAAAACACACAATCTTCTATTGAAATATGATTTCAATTGAATTATAACCACTTGAGGTGTTTTTGTGAGTTTTTTTTACAGGAAAGCGTTGTTTCGTTGGGGTGCAGCTGACTCAAACACAGAACAATATTTTCTGACAGCTAAGCTTGAAATCATACTGTATCTGCCCTCATACACAAGTTACAATATATACTGCAGTGTAGACAGATATCGTTGTGGAAAACAGTTGTAAGTGATGCTCACTTCAGGCTCACTTCTAACAAACATACTGTACATAAGAGCCTATTTGAACTAGATTGATGGTGCTACTAGTGTCTGACAAACACAGACAGTGACAGTAGCCTGTTTGCAGTTTGAATTGGATTGCAGTTGCTACTGTAACTAATTAACACACACACAGTGACAAAGATGCCTGTAATCTCTTACACTCTTCCCACACACTCCATCTACCTACAACTCTCTAATGATGTCTATTGAAGCACAACTATGGCCCAGACCCTCTTCATACAGTGTCATGTGTGAAATGGTGCCTGATCATGAGGGAGGGATTCTTATATGCAATCCAAAACATACAATATCTGAGATTTCTGAGAAAATTAAGTTTTGCCTCATTCTGACATCTGGGAATTGGTTCTCCTCAGAAACCCCAGATTCAGGTGTACATATACAGGTTTAATGGCATATGGACTGGTATGGGGTATGGCCTGAAGGGATGTGGGAAGATCTGGTGGACATATAAAGAGGTCTGAGGGGCATGTGGGGCACATAAGTACCATTGAGAGTGCTTCATAGCATGCGCCTGCTCTGTGTCCACCAGGGGGTGGATGTAGGAGGTTAGAGGCCCTGACTTTTTCATGTTTATTGGGCCTCACAATTTCTGATGTCATTAGCTATGACTGGTCGCTGTTATATCACAATCACTGTGAATCTGCAGGTGTCTGTTTACTCTAAAAGACAGACCCAGCCAAATCATTGTAAAACATTGCTGTCCCAGAGCTGAGAACATCAACATTTCAATCAGTTTTGAAAATCCTTCCCAGAGTGTTTTGCATTCAGTAATCTATAATGGAAATGTAACAATGGGATTCATATCTTATACATTAGATGCTCTTTGCATAAAATGAGGCAATTCTTGGTTATACACATCTATTGGAAATTTCTAGAAACATCTATAGAAATCTTTAGAAAAGGGCCAAATAAAATTGCACAGTGTATTTATTCAAAAAGGCTAACACAATGCTGTCATATCCTTAAAAGGACATGAATACCTGTCTGCAAAATGAGAACTAGACTGAATAAAACCATGCCACTTGACTTGTGTGCCCATGAGTTGTATTTTGTATTTTGTTTTTTTGGATGCTGCTGTTTCTATTTCAGTGTATTCCAAGAATGTCAGCACATATATGGGTATGCATTGTGTACATATGTTGTGCTCCATTTTCCTCTTTGTTTTCATGTGTTCTACATGTAAGAAGAACGCCTTGAAATTAATGGTTTATAGAAGAGATGTGCGGTTTGGTGTTTCAGAAAACCGAACACACCCGAACTTTGGGGTTCTGAGAAGAATCAAGTCCCGTCTCAATACAGGGCTACACGTGCATCTCTAGTTTATAGTAGTCCCAAAAATTATATTCACCGCCAGCCAATCATAGCTAGTGAATGAATCTGCATGTAATTGCTTGAGCAACTATGGAGAGTTCTGATAAACTAAGTTCTCTTACAGAGGGCATCCGGTCAATAGCCCAGCACATGGGACCCTGGTGCTTAGAATATAGAGCGTGGGCATGCCGTACCCAACCCTTACAGAGGGATCTGTGCACCGTATTCATTGTTTTTTACTTTTCTTTCCAATGGTTTACAAGAAGATCTCTCTTGGATAAAACTAAAGCCTGTAATACAATGTATTGGTGGAATGATGTGTTTTTACACAGTTTACATGTACATAACTATGTATAGATTTTAAAATCACAATATAAGATAATACATTGGAATTCCTAAGATATTATGTTTTTTTTTATCTGAAAGCTTTTTAATATAGTTTCTTTTTATATAAACACTGCAAGTTATTGGTAAATTTATGTCACAATGAAATGACATTTATTGTGTTTATTCTCAATGCTTCCCTTTACTATGGGTAATGTCAAACAGTTTGGTATTTAAAAATTGAAAACCCAATTTAAACAGACCTTAGTAAACCTCATTAAGCTTCCAAGAAACCAAATGGCATCCATCCACATAATAATCCCTCTTTGAAATAAAATAAGATTGACGGCACTGCAATTTAACAAAGTTTTCATAGATGTACTGTATAAGAATTTTACTGCAGCAATGTGCCTACCTAGATGTTTACAATGTACACGTCCATAGGGGTTATGTAACAGCATCCGAGATTTCAGGAGCAGCAGGATTCCGGCGATGCCCAGCTGCAGATTTGCAGGCTAGTTTTGCCATTTAAATTATTGATGCTTTAAATCTGCAGATGAGATTATCAGAATCAGGCTGTGTCTGAAAACTCAATTCCTATTTCATAACCCCCCATAAGTGCAACAATATGTATATTATAAAGAAGATGTGTAATAATATGTGTGAAAATTACATTCAGCAATCAGCTGAATGTAATGATGTCAACACACAAGTAGGTTTAGCTGGCAAAATTGGATATTTTCAACCAAACTGACCAACAGCTGTATGGTTTGGCCACACAAATCATCACTCTAAACAATCAAAATCAGATTGGATATAACTAAAGGTGCATATACACCGGACGATATTTTGCCCCGACCCAACGATAACGATATCGTTATCGTTCAGTCGTTTAAAATATCATTAATTTTTTCCCTAAAATCGATGAACGATAACGACCAACGATGAGCGCTCCCGTAGGTCGTTGATCATTGTCGTTCATTGCCCGTACATGCAGGCCGATTTGAATGATATTGTTGAGTATATTGTTCATATCGGTCATTTGCTTTATGGATATTGACCAACGACAATAATCTTCGTGTTTATTGCCACTCCCAAGACACTCTCTTTCCTCCATCTTGTCTTGTCTTTCCTCCATCGTTGGTTGCTGATCGTTGGCAAAATCGTTCATCATATCGTTCACTGTGTATGAAGGATATGAACGGTATCATTCATCACAGAGGCCAGGAACTTCAAGGGAACTTCAAAGGAAATCGTTAGTCATTATCATTGAATTGCTAGGTCGCTCAGTGTGTACGCACCTTAACAGAGAGGAAAGCAGACCTGGGAAAGAAAGGAGCTCAAATTTGAAAGAGCAAGTTGATCAGTATCGGCCCAAGATTAAAGGGGCCTATCCATTACACTACTTTTTGAATGATCCGACCAAAACTAGGAGGTTTTGGTCGCATTATTCACAAAGTCATGTAATGGATAGCTGGCAAGGACCAGCGATGCGCGTGCACACTAGGTCCTTGCCGACCCCGACTATCTGCCGAACATGCTGGTCAACCTGACGACGCTCGTCAGGTTCCACATGTTAGCAGATAGAGTGGTCGGTCTCCTGCACTAAATGACGTTCAGTTCGGGCACCGCACCCGGCGACCTGAAGGACTGAATGCTAGATGTTCAGTTTTTCAGGTCACCTAATGCATAGGCCCCTTAAGAGATCCACTGTTTGTTATGAGCTACCACGCTAACTGCAGCGGCTCACAATGCCCTCGTCAGGTCCCGTCTGCAACCTATGATGCCAGATGATGTGGAGATGTCAGTTGAGGGAAGTTATAGTCCCAGCAGTTGCCACGGCAGCTGAGGTGCCTTTCACCAGCACTCCTGTCCCAGCAGCTGCTGCACATCTCACTTGGTTCTGGAAGTTGCCACGGCAGCCGGAGCACCACTCATCAGCACTCCCGCCCCAGCATCTGCTGCATGTCCCACTAACAAGAGGGCAGGATTCAACAGTCAACCAGATTGGTTCTGAGGAGGATAAAAAGCCAGGGAGGGCTTAGTCTCCCTGCTAGTTATAGAGTCCATGTTCTGCATGAAGCTGATGACCTGCTCTATGAATCTCCTGTTGGTTCCTGCTTTTGGTTTTCTGCTACTTCAATCTCTGTCACTGTGCCTTGCTGACGTTCAGTCCCCTAGCATCTTGTCCCAGGCTCCAGATCTTCCAGCCTGGGGTTCTACCCTGGTTTCAGCTCTTGAGTCCTGTTACCCATTTTTTTTTACCTGGCTCTAGTTACCTAGCTACTAGTCTCCTACTCTGGCCTTATATCCAGTAGCCACCTGGTTACTTGCATAAACTCCTATAATCCTGAGTTAAGTCCTGGCAGAATCCAAGTACTGGTGAGAACAACATTCTCTATGGTAAAACAGTGGCTGTTATAGGTGAAGACCTCTGTAGAATGGTTCTAAGAGTTTATGTAGTTTCCTAAGTGAGCCCTAACACTGTTTCAAGAATTGCATACACAGGTCAATGTGGTCAAAGCCCTTATGGATTTGGGACCCTTTCAATCAAATTGATGATTATTACTTGAGGTGATTTGTTGGAAGCTACACATATGCAAATTTTGAGTTGCAATGGGGGCGATTCAATTTTGTGAGATTTGAATAGCACTAGGAAGGTGCTCTCAGAGCTACTCAGTTATGCACATCGCGCCCGGCACTTAGTCGAGAGATGGCAGTGTTTAGTCATGGTAATTGGCATTCTCCAACTTAAATCCGTCCACGATGCTGTTAGCGTACATGCTAAGCCGGAAAATAGCATTGCGGCATTAGTTTAGTCGGACTTCTGCTCGCACCTCTGGAGGGTGGAAACAGAAATTCTCTAGTAGGGAGTTTACAGCGCGGCCAGTTGAATAGCTCCGGGAACTCATTCCCTGTGGTATAGAAATCACGCTAAATTGAATTACCCCATTATTTTCAATTAAAAGTAGACATATAGTAGACATCCCTATAATATAAAATATTTTCTAGTACTGACAAAGAAACATATGTGGAGAAGATGTGTCACAAATACAACCAATTTAGATAAACAAGTATATTTGTGATATAAGCAAATTAAACGTATATTAGTGGCTTTAAAGCCTATTATTAGCTATTTTGCAAATCACCTCAATACAATCTAATAAGGTTGAACAGTATTCTACATGCCAGATCATCTGAAGCCATCTGCTTTCCCAATGTTGACAGCATGGGGCTTCTGGTTGAAATCCAAACGTCCCTGTTGCACGTGTGTGAAAATTTGCTACATGCATCTAGCCTGTTACATTCAGCTTTCAGGATCATGGAGCAATATTATGTCTCCCCTTAGACTACTTCAACAGCTGCACTATGCTTTTTTTGCAATCTCAGTTCCACAACGCAACAGACTGGATTTTATGTGCCATTCCAACTAATCCACTGAAAAATTAACTAGAAAGAAAAGTTTCCTTCCACAAATAAAATGGCTTTAACAGAACTACAAACTCAATGTATTATACATAATATATATATATATATATATATATATATATATATATATATATATATATATATAATATTTAACATTAAAAATATGGGGTCTATATTAAAAACATTAGTGCACATAAAGATTTTAGTTGCATTGAGACTGTGACTGTGAAAGAAGCCCCAGGTAAAATCAAGCAATTTTGGGTTACAGTAAAATGCGTCAGCAGGCAGGCATGCACACAGTAGCTTCACAGCCTTATTAGGCCTGCATTGTTGGATATAGGGTAACACCATCTAAATATGACAGTAGAGGTCTATGGGGCCAGATGCAAGCAGCACAAACTAATTTTCTGCATGTCTTTAGATTTTAGAGATTTTTCCCGTGTTAATCTAAAATATACTATAAATATACATCCCCCTGTGTTTCAGCATCTTGGTATAGACCAGAAGGGGCATGAGGAGTAACCAATTCTGTTAGTTGGGAGTAGGAAGACTTCTAGTATCTGGGCTATGGCTACCATGTATCCTAGAGTTACAAAGGCAATGCAAATGTAATTGCAAAATGTGAAGGAAGAAAGGTCACATATTGCAAATTGTTCTGAGTTGGCGTCAGATGCGGAGTAGACCAAGTTTGCATTGGTCGCATATGCGACTCTCTCGTCATGCATAAAAGGAGCAGATGCACCAGGAATATGTTGGGATGTTTGGCATGACTGTGAGTACAAATGATGTAAAAAAATTGTACTGCACAATGCATACACATACAATAAATGGCCGGAGTGAGCACATAATATGTAGCCAAGCCGTACGCTACATCATCATCATCATCTGTTCGCTATTTGCACAGAGCATGCTTGCCAACTCTCACGTAATTTCCAGGAGAGTCTCAAGCATAGGGGGGCTCTCATGGGTTCTGAAAAGAGTGGTCAAGTCTCCCGCATGCTGCCCACTTTCGGAATGAAATGGATGGCCTGGGGATTTGATTTAACAATTTGTATTAAATTGTGAAATTGTGCCCCCTCCCCCCCCCCCCCACTGTAAAATGCAATGAATTAGGGCTTTGAACAATGGACAGTCAGAACCATAATGATACAATCCCGGCACTACGGAGGTGTTTCTAAAAAGTCGTCAAAGTGCATATGCCACTTTTCTCTGATCGTCATGGCTCCTTTTCACATTAACACGTCCACCAGGGCCATAACTAGAGTAGTGCGACCAGTACCATGGTGAATAACCGCACGATATGTCATTCAGCAGCCGCCTCCGCAAGCATGATGTTGTTCATCAATTGACAGTTTGAGCTGCATCTGTCGATGCGCTAAACGACCCCACAGGAGCGCTCAGGGTCGTTCATAGTGGGCACACACTGGCCAATGTAGACGATATGTCGGCCCAATCTGCCGGATTGGGTGACATATCATCTAGTGTGTACTCACCCTTAAAGGGCAGTACTGGTAGACTGAGGTTCAGGTCTCATAGGTGTCCCAGTTTTTCATTTCAAAATGATGGGAGACCTACTGTAGCATGACAACCCTCTGCAGGTTTCCATGCATGTACTGTTAAACAGGTCAACCTAATGATGCTTAAATAGGTATGTGTGCTTACATAAGGGTACACATGTACACTTTTACAATATTTCAGAGACAGGGATATTCATACTTTATATGCTTATGGAACAAAAAAATAGTTAGCAATGCATAACATACAGTTATTAGTATTAGTAAGATATATATGAAAATGGTTTAAGTATAAAATAGTGTTTAATATGCACACATGCAAGGGCAAATACTGTAATAGATAATTAGTTTTAAGGCAAAAAAAAGATTAACTGAAAGCGCTAATGGAATTATGTTTTCATTGACACCTTTGAACAAATGCAGGATTGCCCGCTGGCAAAACACCAGCCATCACATCCTTTGGCATTTATTACTGTATGACTCAATATTGCTTTATTGCTGTTTGCATTGGCTTTCTGAGCTATTTATAGTTAGCTATAACTGCATATGCTACTACACGGCCATGCTTCTGTAGGTCACAAATATGCAATGGTTTACCACACTGATCTGCAAGGGGAAAATCTGCTTTCCAGTCATACTGAATCATTGACCACAGTTCAAGGACACAATGTTTTTCTATACTTCTCCTTATTCTGAATTAATTGCAACTAATGAGCAGCTATCATGAAAATTCTGAAATAGGAATTGAGGGCCAGATTTAAAATAGACACAATAGGTCTGTACCTTAGGGCAGCAGTGGCAGACACCTGGGATTTTCTCTGTACATCACTTATACCAAAGTTGTTGCTTTTTTGCAAATAATAAATGTATTGAGGAATGGAGAAAAGTCTGGTTATATGACTTGATCTCAGGAGGTAATAGTGGCAAAAAATGTTACTCTATGACCAAGAAGCTACATAAAGTCCTGGTCGAAACAAGGTGTAAATTGTGTAGGAGCTGTGAACACTTGTAATGATGGCATACCAGGACTAACATAGCATTGCTCATTTTGCCCTGCAACCCTAAGTGCAGGAAATGTGTAGTACCGCTTTACCATAATTCTGGGCGATGTACCGACCCAATCTGCTGAGCTCCGTAACAAGTTTCTTGAAGGAAGTGAACAAGCTGACTTCTTAGGTGTGCAGTGCTGCTTATATACGGTTCTGTGCTATGAGGTTTCACAAGAACTTTAGTCAGAGATTACATTTCACAACCAGACAGTCAGACTGTGTCAGCTCTACCTATGCACTGCACATCCAGAAACTTATTGCACACTTCGTATGTGTATTAAAAAAGGAAAAGAACTACAATAATCATCCCTATCATCAAATATTGATTTGAAGATAGGGATGATTATTGTAGTTCTGAATGGCGCTACCACATCTTAAGGTGGGTACACACCTGACAGATATAACTGCAGATGATGGTCGTTCATACACACTGAACGAACATCATCTGTGCTGCATTGGGTCCCGGCGGCCGGGTAGGGTGTGTGGCCTAATCGCGGCAGGCGTGGCCATGCCCCCTTTGGAAAAAAACATTTGCGGCACTGGGGAGGGGGGCGCTGTGTGTCCCTCAGCCCGGCGCACAGCCAATGGGGTGCGCGATCAGCGTGATCGCTCCCCCCTTTGGCATAGGAGACTGCTCGGGCTACTGCTTTAGCAGCCTCGGACAGTCTCGCAGTGCAGCCCAGCACACAGCAGCGTGTGCTGGGCTGCTGAGGATGGGGAGCTGTGCCGGACCCGGGTAAGTAGTACCCGCTCGCGTCTCCCCTCCCCTCTCTGCACCCGTTTACACACTTGCGGATGGACAGATACATCTGCAGACATATCTGTTCATTGGCTGTGCAGTACAGAAAATGCGATATGTCTGTGAACGACGTCGTTCACAGACATATCGTCTGTACACAATGGCCGACAGGGGCATGATATATTGGCTGATCAATTGATCGGCCAATATATCGGCCAGTGTGTACCCAGCATTACACCTGCTTATCTTATCCATCTCCTCTGGTAGGTACCTCTCCCTAATCCTTTAAACATGCACTGCTCTTCCTCGTTCTTAATAAAACCTCTCTTGACCCTTCTTCCTCTATAACCACTGTTCCATATATCTTCTCCCGTATGCCTCCAAACTCCTTCAGCAGGTTGTATACAACTCACCTCCTTGCCCTAATCCCACTCCCTCTTAGACCCACTCCAATCTGATTTACAACCTCTCCATTCAACCAAATCATTCTTATACTTTTGTAATGTTACTGTAATTTCAAACACCTTGCAGAACCCTTGCTGCAGTGCTCTTGTGTCATCATATAAATAGAATACTAGAATAAATAAATAATAAATCTGGGTATTTGGGAGAATGAAGATATTACTGGATGAACGCTGTTGTGGTAGAAAGTAGGGTAAAAGTGCAAACAATCTAATGAAGATTATCTAATTCTATGTCCAATAGCAAAATGGAAAACTGATTAGACTTTAGAAGTTTTTCTAATTCACTACAGTTGTCTTATGGGCTTTGCTTTTTAGGGCTTATTTAACTGAAACATGACCTCTCTGTGACCCTGAGAATTGGGATTGATCTAGCGCAGACATGAAATAGTAACACAAATGATAATATCTTCTTCCAAGCTCACTCTTTACTCTGTCAGCTGAAAACAGCTAAGGTGCTATTGGGGTCATTAACTAGAGAATGATATTCCTCTATTAAGTATTCATATTTTGTGATGGTTGTATACCCAAGTGAGTTTGATGATGAAAGCATTTGCATTTTGATCAATAAAAACACGTTTAGCTTAAAACTAGGTGAAGCTTCCAATTACAGATACAGCAAGATACATTTCTTTGCTGTATGAGAGAAGCATCAGAATATAATCCCTTTTTTACAGATATATCGGGTGTGAATACTAACCGACAGGCAGGATGGAATTTTATTCGTCAGCTGTCTGAACTATATATTGTCCAGGGTGTGCGCAACATTAGATTCTCTTCCTATAGAAGCCATTGTCAATATTGGTAGGACTCATCATCATTATATTTTATTAATAAACAGTATTATACCTATCACTCACTTGTGACAGTTTATACGAGTTGGGTACGTGATCCCAGCGCACAGAATGCCGTCGGTTAGAATCCCGGCACCGGAATCCCAATGGTTGAAATACTGATACCTGCAGGCAAGTAATTTAACACTTACCCTACCCCTAACACTAACCCACGTTCCCCGCAGCCAAATCCTAACCCTCCTCTCCTGCAGCCTAACCCTAACTCTCGCTCCCCCCCCATAGCTAAATCCTAACCCTCCCATCCTGCAGCCTAACCCTAACTCTCACTGCCCCCGCAGCCTAACCCTAACTCTCACTCCCCCCCCACAGCCAAAACCTAACCCTCCCATCCAGCAGCCTAACCCTAACTCTCACTGCCCCCGCAGCCTAACCCTAACTCTCACTCCCCCCCCACAGCCAAATCCTAACTCTCACTCCCCCCCAAAGCCAAATCCTAACCCTCCCCTCCTGCAGCCTAACCCTAACTGTCACTGCCCCCCGCAGCCTAACCCTAACCTTCCTCTCCTGCAGCCTAACCCTAACTCTCACTGCCCCCAACAGCCTAACCCTAACCCTTCCCTTAGTGCCTAACCCTAACCCTCCCCTTAGTGCCTAAACCTAACCCTAAACCTTACCTTTGGGATCGCAGCTGGGATTTTCAAGCCAGGATTGTGACCCCTGTCGTGATTCCGGCGCCTGGTTTGTGAGCATCGGCATTCAGTGCACCTGGATGCCAACTACATCCCGTTTATACAGCATTCCAAAATATCCATGGTTGTGATACAAGTAATACATTTTAAGACGTGGGGAAGGTCACATTTGGAAATGAGGAAGACAATGCCATATTTTCATGAGAACAGAGTTCTGTAGTGGAACAGGATTTGTTGCAAAATTCTGATGATATAATATTAAAGTTTTGATTTAGCTTTGCAATTCTATGTTATGTTATTTTGCACTTCTACATGTAAATGAGCATTTTGTAGAATTTATAGAATCTATGAATAGAGCTGTGCCCACTTGCCCCGCTGCTGAATGCTGCAATTTGCTGCTAATGGATTTACTGCACATGGGTTGTCATGTACTAGTAGACATGATCCAGGAGGCTTGTCTACTCTGTAAGCAGCCATGGAGATCTCCCGGACATTTGGGAGCCTCTATGGCATTCCAGTAGTGTAAGCAAGTATGAAATATGAGTGAGTTGGCATAGACACTAGTGTTCATAGTCCTCAATTATTTCTGTGATGACACATTGCAAGGAGGGGAGGATGCTCCTGCCCTAACACATGAGAGCAGTTAAGCTCTGCTGAACTGCATAGATAATCCCTTCTATGTGACAGGGAAGGAACCCCCTTCCTTTGAGCACTACCACTGCTAGCCTGACCAGCCTACACTAAGACATTATGGGGTCTATTAACTAAGACTTGGAGAGAGATAAAGGGGTTTATGTACTAAGCCTTGGAGAGAGATAAAGTGGACAGAGATAAAGTACCAACCAATCAGCACCTAACTGTCATTTTCAAACACTGACAGTGACAGGTAGGAGCTGATTGGTTGATACTTTATCTATCTTCACTTTATCTCTCTCCAAGGATTAGTATATAGACCCCAAAGTACCAACTATGGCGCAGGGGCCCATAGCAACCGCTGCACCCGCCGCTAGTGTCCCCACAAGTCCCCCGCCGCTAGTGTCCCCCAAACAGACTCTCATTGGCTGCTGCGTCCACGGAGGGAGCCGGCTGGAGCTCACTCATGAGCTCCGCCTTCCGTCTCCCCCCACAGCGGGTGATGGGAGAGAAGTCTTGACGTCTCTCCCATAGTGCAGAAGAGAGGGCCGGGTGGGGCGGACACTGGCGGTCATGGCAGGAGTGGGGATTCAGGTAAGTTGTGGGGGGTTTTTTGTGTGTGTGTGCAAGAGGCACAGGAACTGGCACAGCATAGGGGGCCGCTACTGGGGGCACTGTATGAAGGGGTGGCCACTACTGGGGGCACTATATATGGGGGACTACTACGGGGGGCAATGCATAGGGGGATTACTACTGGGGCAATGCATAGGTGGGACTACTACTGGGGGCACTGCATAGAGGGGACTACTACTGGGGGCACTGCATATGGGGGCTACTACTGGAGGCAATGCATTGGGGGGACTACTACTGGAGGTACTGCATAGGGGGGGACTACTACTGGGGGCGCTGCATAGGGGGGACTACTATTGGGGGCACTGGGAAGGGGGTACCACTTCTGGGGGCACTGTATAAGGGGCACTACTGGGGGCACTGCATAGGAGGACTACTACTGGGTACACTGATATAGGGCACTACATAGGGTGCCACTACTGGGGGCACTGCATAGGGGGGCCCAAAGCATATTCTTGCAGCTGGGCCAACCACTCTCTAGTTCCACCACTGCTCCAAAGCTTAGTGAATAGACTCCTAAACTACCACAAACCTTAATTTCACTACTACAGTTAACTTTTCTATATACACTGAAGCATACAAGAGCAATTAAAAAATAAATGAATATCACTGGACCAATTAATGTCTGCTAGTCACTGAACACACATTATGAAATATACACACATTACAATTCACAGCTCTTCATAAACCCACTGGATTTCTATGGAGCCAAATACTCTAATCTAAGAGAGTCTTGCGAATAAACAATGACTGATACTAATAAAAATCACTGTGCTACTACATTTCACAGGTACCACAGTGCATCATTTGTTCAATAGCATGTGGCAAAATCAACTAATATGTAGTACACTTCAATTCAATTTAATAATAGGCTAATTTGTAACATGTTTACTAAACCCGTGTATACATATAGATGGGGAAGAGGAGATTTCGATATCATAGCTGGTATTCCAGACTCTTCCAATTGTGCAAATATTATAATGAAATCTGTGATTTTAATACTGTCAGCAAAATATACTTTAAATGCTTCATCATTGTCAAGCAAAATCCCAAGAACAGAATCTTTATAATTCCATAATGGCCAATTTATATGATAAAGTTATCTGCTCATTTTGTTCTCACGAGCCGGGGTAAATTTACTAAAGTGAGAGTTTTTAGAAGTGGAGATGTTGCCCATAGCAACCAATCAGATTCTACTTAACATTTAACTAGCACCTTCTAGAAGATAGTAGCTAGAATCTGATTGGTTGCTATGGGCAACATCTCCACTTCTAAAAACTCTCACTTTAGCAAATTTACCCCGCCATGTTTTTCAAAGACTATGGGGGTATTCAATTAGCCCTGCAGCTAATTGCCGTGCTGGAGCCATTCAATTAGCAGGGATTACCCCGCGTGAGCCCCTGAAGTCGGACTAAACCTCATAGTTCATGGAGGTGCAGGGAAAAAAACCTTTGATTCTGCAGTTTAAGCTAAATCAGTCGATTTCCGCACCTGAATCCCGATTTTTCAGCACGGGAAAAAGACTATTTAATGGAATATTCTTTTCCCATTCCGCAGGGATTTTTGCAGGTAATCAGTCGCGTGGGAAACACCGCTGCTAATGGAATACCCCCTAATAGCTAAGCAAGAGAGAACATGTTGGTTGATCATAGTGTTGTTGTTACTTTATTCAAATTTAAAATACAATGTAAAACAATTGAACTAATGTACTACATTCTCATGGGTTCTAGGGTTCTTTCCTAGATGGTCAATCAATCTCCTCAATGTCATACAACCCGTGATCTATCAGGAAAACGGCTGCTGCACACTGAGCCCACTAACATTGCCCACCATCTATGTTTATGATGTTATGTGCTATACTACAGTGAAATTCCTCAATGCTAATGTGAGTTATTGAACGAACCGCTGTCTCTATCAATCGTGAAACACTTACCTTCGTCGGGCAGTGTGCAATTTATGCATGCATGACAGCAGAACTAATTTTACAATGACAGTAGTGCCATCTAATATTGTGATGTATATTTTATATTGTAGACATTGATCACAAAATGTCTTTGCAAACAATATTTGCAGTTTTTCCTTCAGGGATTAGCACAAAAAGATGCTTGGAGCTACTAACTCGTGAGCAAGCCACGTAAAGCAGCCCATGGGAGAAGCAGCTGGTCCTGAGATCTATGACTGCAGCCCTGAGTGTTTGTCCCTGCAACTTGTTGATTGTCATAGCAAAGCAAACGCTTACAGGAAACTGCAAGCGCTTGAATTGAATAGTAAAATTGTTGGGGATAAGGAGTAAACATATAAATACAGTCTCACCAATGCCAGATCCAGTTAGAATATGTGCCTTAATTAGGTTCCTCTGTAGAGCAGTGACTTTAAGTCGTGTTCTGTCGCATAACTTGGGTGGAGTCAAGTTCCGCAGAAACATGATCGGAACACCAACATGCCCCAGGTACCGGACTTAAGGGGGCGGTGAGGAGAGGCTGCCAAGGGGGGGGGCCAGGTAGCTGCACGTGTGGATTTGGAGCCACATGTCAGGACCTGCAGTGTGGCCTTTAGAGACACAGCGCCACCGTCAGTCTAATGTTGTGCTGGTCTTGAGCCAATCAGAGCTTGTGGACCAGCAGCCGCTTCTGATTGGCTGCTGGTCCACAAGCTCTGATTGGTTCACGACCAGCACCACATTAGAATGACAGTGGCCCTGACCGTTCACCAGCGCCTGGCAACCCTATCCCGCGCCGCCCCCAAGCGGGGGGTGGCGTGGGATATCCCTATCCCACACCGCCCCCAAGCAGTCCTACGCAGTCCTGGCAGGTAAGAAAAATGAGCTGATTATTGGGAGATGTTATTTTAATTTGAAAGTCAGTTTTTAATAGTGTTACATCTGTCAGTTCTGGGGGGCTACTGTCACCGGGGGCATTACTAATACTAAAATATAACCTACTGTATATCTGTTCCCAATACAGTATGTAACTCCATATTTGTCTGTTTACCCTCCTTTTCCCTTCTTACTGTCTGTATCCTTTCTGTTGTATTCAATTGAAATCAATAAAGACCATTGGAAAATATAATCTTGCAAAATGTTTTAGTTTTACATACTGTATTATAAAAAGTGCCATATCAAACCTTCTGTTAAAAAATAGAGCACACTTTTGATTATACTTCTGCCATGAACATAGGAAGGGGTTCTTTACTGTACCCCATAAGCTAGTGATGGTTGATTCCTAGTGATGGTTGATTCATTGACATAATATAAAAATAGAATGGACGCATTGCTTGCAATAAATGGTTTATGTAGCTATAACTAATTGAGGAGATAATGGGGATGTTTGATCCAGAGACGTTGGGGTCTATTTACTAAGCAGTGTTAGGAGACAGAGTGAAAAGTCATAAGGTGCCAGCCAATCAGCTCCTAACAGCCAGGTGCCAGCCAATCAGCTCCTAACTGCCATATCACAGGCTGTGTTTGAAAAATTACAGATGCGAACTGATTGGCTGGCACCTTATGACTTTTCACTGTAACTCCTAACACTGCTTAATAAATAGACGGTATACAATTGGGAAGCCGGCTGCCTTAATACCGGCAGCCGGCTTCCCGACTGTCATATCCCAGCGAGGGATGTATTGCCAAGCGTCTAGATGTAGACACCTGACATTTCCCCAACACCGGGAGACAGGCGCCCGGCATCCCGATCGAAGGGATGCCGGGCGCTGCGAACGGACAGCCGCGGGGGAGAGGGTTAGGTTTAGGTCACCCGGGGGGGAATTAGGGTTAGGCACCCCTCGGGAGGGTTAGGCTAGGGGGAGGGAGGGTTAGGCACCCCCAGGGGGGGACTTAGGGTTAGGCACCCCCCCGGGGGACTTAGGTTTAGGCAGCGGGGAAGGGGGGGTTAGGGTTAGGCACTTAGAGGGGGGATTAGGGTTAGGCACTTGGGGGGGAGGTTAGGGTTAGACACCCCTAAGGAGGGTTAGGGGGTTAGGTTAGTTAGTACTTACCTATCCACGATCGGGATTTCCAGCGCTGTCGGGCTTCCGCTGCCGGGAACTCTGCAGATGTTGGCCAGGCACTGCCGGCAATGGAACCGCCGGTTCATACCGATTCCCTTAGACACCTTTATCTCATTGATATTTTTGGTTCAGGAAACATTCTTATTTCCCCTTGTGTGGAAAAAAATATCACACTGGGAATATTATTTCCCTTACTCTGGACCAGCACAATTAGAAGCAGTGGATTAGATGGACATGTGCTCTTTTCAACCAAATATGCAACTGTATGAAACATGCAAAGTATTACAGTAAAACTATAGCCTTCAATGACACTTACCTAAGTTTGAAGAAGCTCTTCCCTCTGCTGCCCGATCTTTGAGACTTTCTGCAATGCATAGCTGCTGTTCATGGTACTGTTTTGCCCTCTCCAAATCTTGCATACAACGTGCAGCATGCCCTAAGCCTGCAAAGGCTCGCATCTCAATAGACTTTTCTGATAATTCCTGTGCAAGTTCTAGAACATGGTTGTGATAAGACATCGCCTTGTCAAAGTTTCTTCTGTAATGAAAGGCACTGCCAAGGTTACTATATGCCCGGGCTTCTTCCCGCTTGTTTCCAAGATCCTTTGCGATCTTTAAATGTTGTTCATGGCAATGAACAGCATTTTCAAAGTCCCCCATTGCAATGTAGACTGCTCCCATATTCCCCAGTTCTCGTGCTTCAGACAGTTCATCTTTGGATTGTTTAGCCAGGAGAACACACTGCTTGTGGCTTGCCAGTGCATTGGGGTAGTCACCAATTGCAGTGTAGACGTGGCCCAAACTGCTTAAGGCAGATGATGCTGCCTGTGAAAAGAAGAGGGTTAATTTTTTTTAATACATGTATTATTATAAGTCCACTGTAAAACAAATAATGTACCTAAAAGGCAATCACTAAAATAAACAGACAGTGAAACAAACCAATATAATACATACATAACAAATATATAAAATTAATTAAATTATAATCAGTATAAAATTCTGCAGCTTCCTGTAATGACTGTAACTGCGGTCATCCTATCAACTTCCAGCCAACAACCTTGGAGAGTCAAGGGAGATGAGGAGCCCCTAGGAGTTGGTATCTCGTGGCAATGACATGACTACCTATCTCAATTCTAAGGGGTATATTTACTAAAGTGCTGGTTTTTAGAAGAGGAGATGTTGCCCATAGCAACCAATCATATATTAGATATTATCTTCTAGAACAGGGGTTGGGAACCTTTTTTCTGCCGAGGGTCATTTTGATATATATAACATTATTTGCGGGCAGGTGCAGGACACGCCCCCTCTTTGTGACATCACACAGGGGGGGGCAACAATTGCCGGTATTTACAGCAATGCCCGGAGCTGTAAAGGCAGCGGTGTGACCGTCTCAAGCATCCTAAGGATGCTCCAGGCGGCACTGCTGCATAGATTCTGGCTGCGGCACCCTGCTAGCCAGATGAGGCAGCACAAAAAGCTCAGAGGGCCAGACCAAATGATTCCAGGGGCCTAATACGGCCCCCAGGCCTGAGGTTCCCCATCCCTGTTCTAGAATGTGCTAGATAATTATTAAGTCAAATTTTATTGGTTACTATGGGCAATATCTCCACTGCAAACCAGCACCAGTAAATATACCCATAATACTCACAGTTTTTGTGTGCTTGAGAGGGACACGTTAGCATTATATCCTCCATCAATCCAGTGTTTCCCGCTGTGCTCAACTCAGTGTTAAACAAATAGATATGGTGTGTATTTTTCATACATATGATACATCAAATTATATAGCTAATAAAAAAAGATGCCTTTTCATATTTTACGCATTTCCTGAAATTAAGCATTTTTGACATTAAACACTACTAAAATGGAAAACATGTAACAGATTGCACAAAGCACAGGAAATTTAATCTATTATAGCTGCCATCCTAAAATTGCAGTTTGCCTCATGTTAGGATATATAGTAATACATTGGATGACTTGTCTGTTCAGTAAGGAATTTAATCTGTAAGATACTGCAATATATGGCCATAAAAAAGATGAATTCCAGAGTGAGATGTCTGTTATGAAAGCTTGTAGAGAAGATGATCACTCATGAGCTTGATTATTATTATTAATACATGTATAATATTTCTTCTAGAAATATGTTTTATTATACTCCTAATCCATGGCCCTGTGAAGAGCTTATCTTGCCTTTTTCACGGTGAACAATAAAAATTAAACACTTAAATTAAACTGTAGTAGTTGAAATTATGCATTTTATGTAGAAGCAATGAAGATGTCTCTAGAAAATTAAAGAGAAATTATTATTTCACATCATGTTTTAAATAAATGAAATAAAGCTCGATGTGATATACTCTGCTGGACCCAAGTGATTTATATACCAGATAGTCATAATTTGTTATCATGTATCAAAGAGTCTATCCATATATATTTTTATTTGGTCCTGCAATATACTATATAAAGAGAATAATGGTAAAGAATTTAAGGGGTCTGTGGAGATATTATATAACTGCACAATAGCACATGGGATAAAATGTTGTGGGATTGTAACCATTATTTAACCAAGAAGGTGTTGATTATTCTTTATCACGAACTTCCTATGTATGTTCTTAATTTTATCTCATCCCATTACCTGAATGGGAAGTTCACCAAAGAGGGGCGTCAGCACCTAACAGGCTCATACAAAAGAAGGGATTGGAGTGCAGTCATTAGAGCCATTGTGGACTCTAAACCATACCGGCCAACTCTTCCTGATTGTCAGGGAGACTCCCATAAATAGTAACAATCTCCCTGTCTCCCTGTAGAGTCTAGCAATCTCCCTGATTGCACCTTACCTTCATTATGAAGCTGTTATATAAAAATAAAAAAGATATATACATTCAAAATGGATAATTAGTATAATTTCCCTGCATTGGTATAAGACAAAATGATCCCTATGGCTACATGCATTTTCTGCAGGGGCGTATCTATAATGGGTGCAGGGTGTGTGGGAAACACTGGACCCTGGGTCCAGGGGGGCCCTGCACCGCACACCCTGCACCCATAATCTTACTTACCTCTCCGGAGTCCCACGTCGGCGCGGGGGCCGGCGCTGTTAAACCACTGGAAAATGGCCATGGCGGCAATTTTCCCATCGTTTGCGCATGCGCAGTACAGGGAAAATGGCCGCTGCGGCCATTTTCCCAGTGCCCTTTGCATACACTGTAGACTCTGGGCACACTCTAGTGCCCAGAGTCTATAACTCCGTCGCTAGCCGCGCACAGCTCAGTGCGCTGCCGGCAGCCGGGCGGAGAGGAGGGGGCCCGTGTCGGAGACTGCACACGGGCCTCCTCCTCACTAGAAACGCCCCTGATTTTCTGATAAGTATCAGTGTGTTTTCATCAACAAGTAGATCTTTCTAAATGCTTTGGGGCTCCTTTACATTTGGATGTAAGTCAGGTTTATGGCACGCCTCTCAGATGTAGTAGTACACGCCCACTTTGCCACCGCGCTCATAGGTGTTGCTTTCACAATCTCCTTTTCAGGGCCATTTCTAGGGGCAGGCGACCCGTGTAATCGCACGGGGCGCGCCGCCTCCGGCCCCTGCTGCAGAAACAGCCTGTTAACTGCCGGGCGTCCGCTGAGATTCAGTTACCAGCGGGCGCACGGCAGAGCAGAGCAGTTGGAGACAGAGATGGAGACGGAGGCTCCAGCTTCCGGCTCCCGGCTCCCCCAATGTGCACTATGGGAGGACGTCATGACATCTTTCCCATAGTGCAGAGAGAGGAGCAGCGGAGCGGACGCTGGAGCGGGGCTGAAGGTAAGTATTACTGTTTTGGTTTTCTTGTGCAGGCAGCCTGGACAATACTTGGGGGGAGGCACTACCACTGGGGGCACCCGGGCACTACTACTGGGGACATTACTCTGGGGGCACTTCAGCTGGGGGAGCCACCACTACTGGGGGCACCTGGGCACAGCTACTAGGGACATTACAAGTGGGGCACTTCTACTGGGGGAGACACCACTACTGGGGGCACCCGGGCACTACTACTAGGGTCATTACAAGGGGGGCACTTCTACTGGGGGAGACATTACTACTGGGGGCAACCGGGCACTACTACTAGGGACATTATAAGTGGGGCACTTCTACTGGCGGAGGCACTACCACTGGGGGCACCCGGCCACTGCTACTGGGGACATTACTCTGGGGGCACTTCTGCTGGGGGAGACACCACTACTGGGGGCACCCGGGCACTACTACTGGGGACATTAATCGGGGGGCACTTCTACTGGGGTCATTGCTTAGGAGGCACCACTACTAGGTGCATTACTCAGGGGCCAGGGGCACTTCTACTGGAGGCACTACTACTTGGGGCTTTACTACTTGGGGCACTACTACAAAGGGAGCATTACTATTGGGGGCACTAATACAGGGGCATTAATACTGGGGAATTTATACAGAGGACACTACTACAGGGGGCATTACTATTGGGGACACTACTACTGGGGCACTACAACAGGGACCATTACTATTGGGGGCATTACTGATGGGGCATGACTACAGGGGACATGACTAAAGGGGGCACTACTAATGGGGGCTCTGCATAAGTTGCACTACCACTGTGGGCACTGCATAAGGGGCATAAATACACAGGACACTGCATATGGGGACAACTACAGGGGGCACTGCATAATGGGCACTTTTGCCTGAGAGACAGTGGGAGGGAAGCCTAAGACCTGTTGGGATGGAATGGTAAGGGAGGGGGCTGGAATGAAGTGTGTATTATGTGAATCTTGTTTTTTCAATGTGTTTTATGTGGTTCTGGATTTAATAATGTATTTGAGGTGGATGTGGTTTTAAAACGTAGTTTGTGTGCCTCTATGGCTTTTCAAATATATTTTATGGGGATGTGGTTTGTTGCAGTGTATTTTATGTGGATCTGGCTTGTATTTTCAATGTGCTGGGCTCGCTCCCAACGCGACTAAAACCGGGTGTGATGCAAGGTCATACTTCTGCAAATGTCACACCAAAGGCATGCACACAGAAATACGGCGTGGGCGCGTGACAGCTAGGCCACACTCCATTTTTTGAACGCGCGCCGGAGGCGCGTGCATGCTGTCTGTCTTTTATTTAGCTACATATATTTTTCAGCGCTTTGCCTCTGACAGGTTAGACACCCCTGTGCTCAGTAGTCACAGTGGCTGACATTCTGTGGTCTTTCCACATCACGCTCCCTTACTGTGATACCACACCCCCTCACGATGAGGCCACGCCCACTCCATAATATTACTGCTTTGGGGGGGGCGCATTTTGACTGCTCGCACTGGGAGCCTCAGACCCTAGAAACTGCCCTGCTCCTTTTACAAAAGTAGGCAAGTATTCTCTAAACCAGGGATGGGGAACCTCCTACCCTGGGCCGTATAAGGCCCTCGGAATCTTTTGGTCTGGCCCTCTGAGCTTTTTTCTGCTAGCCTCATCTGGCTAGCAGGGTGCCTAGAATTGCACTCTGCAGCCAGAGTCTATGCAGCAGTTCCCCCTGGAGAGTCCTTAGGACGCTTCAGACGGTCACAGCGCTGCCCTTCAGCTCCCCGGAGTACTCTCAGGATGCTCCACGCATTGCTGTAATCACTGGGAATTGTGGCCCCACCCCATGTGACATCACGTGGATGGGACGTGACCTGCATTGGGCCCGCAAATAATGTTATATATATCAAAATGGCCCT
Organism: Taudactylus pleione; assembly: GCA_031769625.1. Classification (NCBI taxonomy): domain Eukaryota; kingdom Metazoa; phylum Chordata; class Amphibia; order Anura; family Myobatrachidae; genus Taudactylus; species Taudactylus pleione. The sequence continues at coordinate 5,655,253 of JAUIMM010000061.1, read as the reverse complement.
CGGATGAATAAAGGTTCCCCACCCCTGCTCTAAACCAATAATTCAATCCATCATGCTACCTTTTGTGCCCATCCTTCTCCTTTATATTTATTTATATTAAGCAAATAAAAACCACATGTTCTGCCTAAAATTAAATTCCTTCCTAAAATCTATCTTACTCTTACCATAGCTCCCAAATATCCCAATTTCGGTGAGAGAGTTCTGATTTTAGGGTTCTGTCACACCATTGTAATTTGGGCTACATTATCCCGGCAGCTGGGCATACAGTATATGTTCCATTCATCGTTGAGCAGATACTGAGCTGACACTCCCCCCAATGTGATGTGGCCAGGCCCGCAATCCACTCAACAGAAAATGTTGTTGCACTTACTATTAATCACCACAACAAAGATGTAGTGCAACAGCTGATACTCTTAGGAAGTGTTCAGTTACTTCCTAACTTATGCCAAAATGCATTCACAACCAAATGTAATCAGAGTTTCTGTAAACCAAACAGTTGTCTGTATAACTATAAAATGATAAAAACCAATAATATATGACACGCACATTTTTTAATAAGACAAAGACAGAATATCATTGGATAGGATTTAATGTGAAATTTGACATTTGAATAAATGTGGTGATAAATTTACATGCATAACTGATTATTTCATAATCATGGCAAACAATTTGACTTGATCACGTATTTCCCAGTCTTAATGGCCTCCATAGTCCTTTTCACATCATATCACAAATAGAACTGTTGGCAATAAAAAATAATACAAGTGAACAGGTAACTGCAGGGGCAAGACTTCCAATCATTATGCCCCAATCATTATTTAGGAGAGAGAGGGTGCAACAATGTATTTCACACTCAAGGGCACTGCTCTGCCCTTCATTGGCAGAGGAGCTCTGGCTTTCAGTACCACTGTGATAGTGGTTCTCTAACTGACAGCCTGTATAGCCTGTGCGGACTGTCAGTTACACTGTGACACACAGTGAAACTTAGCAGCTACATAAGCAGCACCAGCACTAACAATACCCCGAGATCACAGCCTCCAACACATCTCCTGAAATACTTTGTTCTGCAGTGGTAAATCCAATAGCCCAGAGGTTCCCAAACGCGGTCCTCAAGGCTCCCTAACAGTTCAGGTTTTAGAGATATCCATGGTTGAGCACAGCTGACTTAATTAGTACCTCAGTCAATTTGATTTAACCACCTGTGCTCCACCATGGATATCAGTAAAACCTGAACTGTTGGGGTGCCTTGAGGACCGCGCTTGGGAAACTCTGCAATAGCCAATAAAATGGAAACATTCCAGGCAGGCAAGAGATATATTGAATTCAATAAGGTACTACAGTATTACTTTATTCAAACTAACTTTAAAAAAAATGTAAGTGGTTTCAACTTAAATAAAAACCCTTGTCCTAATTCTGGTGATGTAATTAACTACATGTTAATTGGCACATTCTGAATGAGCAAGGGGTGAAAAATAAAGGTGCATACACACACAACGATTTTTTAAACGATTATCGTTAACGATATCGTTTATCATTCAATCGTTGAAAAAATCGTTCAGTTTCTGAGTTATAACGATGAACGATTATCATTCATGCGCGTTCACGTTTGTAGTTTGTAGTTCAGTCAGACTGACCAACTCAACGATTTTCATTAAGGGAATATGCAAAAATCGTTTGTAGTTCAAAAAAATCGTTCATTACATTTAGTAAATGAACGATTTTAGTAAACGATTTTCGTTAATTTTTCCCTTGAAAAAATTAACGAAAATCATTTACTAAAATCGTTCATTTACTAAATCGTTGTGTGTGTATGCAGTTTAAGTATTACGGTATATGGTGATCTGATCCTTATAATAAGCATCTTAAAGATGGGCAGAAGGCAGCTTAGAAACTGAAATCAGCTGTATTCCTCCAATTCTGTACTAAAAAAAATAATTAAATGTGTGTTCCTCAAAGGCAAAAACAAGACCCTCTTTTATTCACAATGAGACAAGTAAGGAGTTTGCAGAAAAGCTACAACTCCCCTCCCCACAAAAAACTAAACACGTGCACATCAGAATACCTGCACAACTTTGCCATGTACTTTTGGTATTAAGTGTTCTTTCATTTAGCTACAACTTGTATCCAGCTATAATTTACATTTACAATTCTATCCAGAAGCATAATAGAACAATAAAGTGCCCAATATTGTTCTCTTGTATATAAGAGTAAACAAGACGCCAAGAAGACACATAGCAGAGTCCTTAGTAGTTAGGAGATGCCATAAATTATAGTGCACCACACAAACAAACTACTCACAATTTCATGTATAAATCTGAGTGTGCTCTGTTTTCGGAAAGTAAGAGATTAATAAACAAACAATCTTTCTTTTTCAAGAAGGAGCAGTAACAGATTAGCTATAAAAAACAATTTATAGCTAATTAGATACGGAAGTTGGCAAGATACACTACCTTTACCAGCTTCTGAAATTGAAAAACTACACTAGGTTTCCCTGAGGCAATTTAATTACAACATAAAAGCTGACAAATTGTAATGACTTACAGCGCTGTAAAATCAATATTATTTTTGCTTATTTTGGGGTAAAGTGATAGGCTTCTATTTAAATTAAATTATGGCTGAATAATTTCCAACCTAGCTGCAAGGCTCACAAATACCTCTCAATTTACAAATGGGAAAAATCTGGGTAAATTCTTGGATTTTTAATTTAATTTCACAGTATTCAGACCTACAGAGACCCAGACATATTTACAGATGTCCTTTCAAATGGTAAAGTGTGTAATGTATCAAGATTAATCCAATATTTCAATCATTCTACCATAGAAAATAGATTTTGAAGGGCTATAAATGCTTGTTATAAAAGCACCTACTTAAGAATGAATTGAGATTACAGTTGTTCCTGAGCGTGCACTGTGACAGCGAGACATATAGGGATGACGCAGGGTTGCTAGCAAAGTGGGTGTAAATTACTCAACTGAAAAGTGCATGAAAAATGTATTATTTCCTCACATATACAGAGCTGTATGCACCTCAAAATTGCATTGGCCGCATATGTGCCGGTTATCTTCAAGTTATCATCACAAGTGTGTACTTGCGACCAGTGGTGGCTCCAGAGGTGGGGCTGCAGCGCAGTCCAATATTCAAATAGGGGAGCCACACCAACTGCCTCCCCAAATGCTGCCAAACATCACTGGCAGTTGGTGTGGCACCCCTATTTGAATTTTGGACTGTGCTGCATCCCACCTCGGGAGCCACCACTGCTTGCGACTGTCCTGTAGCAGGTACAAAAGATATGCAGATTTATATTCGCTTACTTGCTCATCTGCATGGGCCGCAATTGCGTGAACACACTCTTATAAAACTTTGCCTATGTGAGAGATCCCCTTCACAGCTCCATATTGCCTCTCCAGTTGTAAGGTATCATACGTGCATGGCAGTAACTAGGAGTGCACAAGCAGTGCACTTGGCTTGCAGGATACTTTGAATGCAGCCAGTAGAGCTGTTGCAGAGCTGCCCGGAGCATCCTTTGTCCAAAGGACGCTCTGGGCTGTGCTCTTCTTCCTGCTGCTGGTGGCCCTGCCCCCTCAGCAAAAACGCATGACATCACATGGTGGCCCTGCCCACTCAGCAAAACGCATGACATCACGTGTTTGGGGGACACCGTTGGCACAGGGCAGCACAACACGCTGCCCCGTCACTGCATAGGTGCAATAAACATGTGGGTCTGCATATGCGTCTGCTTTTTTAGTTGAATTCATGCAAGATACGCTACGCAAACTGACATGCTAGTTAATCGGTAGCAGCCTCAGAGGGCCTGGGTCACAAAATGCCAATGGTCACTTATTTCAGCAATTATTTGCAACTTTACATGAAAAGTTGTTGTTCCTGGGCAGTGATTGGGAGGTGGCCTGAAGTGAACGCAAATGAAGTCAATCTCAAGTGTTATAGGAGTGTCGCGGCGTTTCAGTGAAATCAGCTTTGTCCCAAACTCACAGCTGCAGCCACATCGGTCATGTTCAGATATAGAAACTGCACCTGCCATACGGCTGGTGTAAGTGTCAATGGTGGGCGCTATGGTGTGCCGATGGTGGCATGTCAAGAATCACGGCGGTGTTACAGCGTTCACAGATGCAAAAAGTGGGCATCTCAGTTCTTGCACATTCAGACGCAGGGTACTGCACCAGGGGAAGGCTAATATTAGCATATTATCGCAGCTGTGACTCCGGGAAGAGTGGGTGCAGTAACATCCACCTCTGAACCAGGCCCATAATGTTCAATGTGCAGTAGATTGTCTGCAGTGTTATTTTTGCTGTTGAGGTTCTATCTATATTTTTAACTACATGTATTATTGGTTTCACTAATCCTTGGAGAAGCTACAGAAAAGATTAAAAGATTGAATAGGGACGATGTAGACAAAGCTATTAAATAATTCCCCCAACACAAACAATTGCTGTAAAAATGGTCTAACACACAAGTACATTCTACTGATATATTTTACCAATTAACTATACCGTAGCCATGTAGGTTATTGCAGTTTTTTTCAAAGTCCCAATACAGAGCGGCTTTGCACTTTTTCTGACCAATGAGAGCAAAGCAGCTTAGAATAAAAGATAGCAGCTTGTTTCACGATGGAGGTCCTGGGGATCCTTGAATACCATGGCCAGGGCCGTAGCTAGGGTAGTGCGGCCGGTGCCATCGCACAGTGCACCACAGGTCAGGGGGCGCTGTTTGGGCCTGTCAAATTTCTGTTTATTATCATTCTTGCTTGTAGCTTCCTCTTATTTCATCCCCAGCATCTCCTGGCCTCTCCTATTTCTTCCCTGGCCATTCCCCATGAAGCCATGGCCCTTTTTTGGGTGCATTATGTCCCTTTGAAAAATGAGGGGGGCGCCAATGCTCTTTCTGGCACAGGGCACCAAAAAGTCTAGTTACGGCTCTGACCAGGGCATGCTTGTAGTTCTACATAAGCCAGCATACCCAAATGCTTTAGCCATGCCAAGACATGCAGGAACCAGTAGAGAACCACCAAAAAATACATATTTAACAATTTCAACTTTTTTAACCCACACCTACCAGCCAGGTGTCCGGGAAGAGACCTGGTATTTTCAGCACAGGGCTCTTTTATTCTGGGAAAGGAAGGAGGAAGACTTTTCTTGCCAGCCCAATTCCCCTAGTAATTTCAGCTCCATGACTAAGGCTGAGTGACATTATACTGTTACAGAGTCACCAACTAAGTTTGTCATAACTAGTGCTAAGGATGGCTTTTTCTGGGACAACCAACGCTGTTTGTCCTCCCCACTACCAAGTTGAAAACACTGGTGATGGCAACAGAGAGAGAGGGGCCACGAGCAGTTACCTTTATAATATAAAAAAAAGAACTGACAAGGTTTATCCTGGTGATCCTCATCCTTACCATAGATCTTTGCATCAGCTCTTAGACAACCACAACAGATACGTCTCTACAACCCCTTAGTATACATGGGATGCATTTGCACGCCCCTTCCCTCCCCCATTTTCCTCTTCAAACAAAAAAAGCGCAAGCACCTCTGCAATCGTGCATATGTGTGCGCTCCCCTTCTGAGCACACAGAGTGAACATTTATGCAATTTACGATACGCAAACTAAGTTTCCCTCAGGATCTGGCGCAATGTATCCATATCCACTGAAATCTATATCTTACAACTAGATAAGTCACATGTAGAAGGGCACTCCATATAGAAAATATCAAATGCCGGGGTGCCTTCCTCATAGAGATAAATATACTATGTCAAATGCTCCCACATAAATGAAGCAGGCGGCACTCCTCCGGTCTTTAGTAAATCAAAACAATGGTGCTCATTGAGTCATAAGCCAACGTTTCAAGGCACCTACGGTGTTTTCATCAGGGTGTGTATGGAGAGTAATGTATTGAGTTCAGTAGAGTTCCTTAAGAATATTAAACTTCAATTACTCTGCAAGGTGCACATCTTAACCACTCGTCCGCACACGCTAGCCATATCGAGACCCGCACCTGTCGTTTATGCGATGTGATGTGTGCAACTTTACAGCAGGGAATGTGTACAATGTCAATAGCGGTTTATAGTCTAATGAAGCTGGATGTCATAATATGGAGATGAAGGGGTGAGGAAAGTGCGGAGCAATGCATAAAGTTGAGGAGAGTACTTTAAAAGTATTGAACCTGAAATGTACTGTCTTTATGACAAGGCATCTGTACACCATGTAGTGACAGTATACAGTACGGATGGCCCGTAATACAGTAAGTACAATATACAGTAATGTCTATAGCGGTTTACTGAAGTCTTGAAACAAAGTGATAATTTCAAACATGAAGAGTAACTGTTTACACTGCCTGAACGTGATTGGCCAGCTTCTCACGGATTACCGTGCACTGCTGCAGTATTGTATTCAGTAATGTAGGATTCATCCGTGGAGCATTCGCCACCCAGCGGTTAAACTGTGTACTGCATGGCGTGTAGTCTTTCGTGACATACAGTACGCCACGACATAACGCGCAGTATCTGCCATAACACGTACTGACATGCCGTGGCAGGAAGACCAAAATACAGCGCTATGAGCAAAGATGTAGCAGGACACATCTGTACTCTGTATGTTTTGATACTCGTCACCCAGAAATGCCTATTTCACGCTGGTCTCCCGTTCTCACAAGATGCGACATACATGCACCAACTTGCAACTTCCGACACATCATGCGCACACCATGTTTTTAGAATTCAGACGCATACATAGTAGTCTCAAAAACAGGACCTGCGTCCATTTTCACAGATGCATCCGACTCATAATCAGGCCCAAAGTGAGGAAAAGATGTACAAACATTTAGAGATCAGCCGGCTTTCTCTGCAGCTCTAGCACTATAAGCTCTGTCAGAGTTGCTCGCCGATTGCATTGCTGCTGCGTGTTTGGACACAGCAGTGATACGAAAATATAGTAATGCCACAGGAGGAAGGGTCTGTAGAAAAAAAACACCTCTTGCCAGCATTGCAGATCCGAGTGCTGTGTCCAAAGATACAGCATTGGATCATCATTGAGACCATCGATTACGATGGTTGCAGACATCGTCCATCCTAAGCTAACTCAGAATGGCCAACAGAACACCACTGCCCAGGCCAGGAAATCTGCGCCGGAAAACGCAGACCCTGGCCTTGTAATGCATACAAAACGGACCCCGTGCCCGCCCCCTCCCCACCCCCAAATTGCTGCAGCCTGTCAATCAAGAGGCTGCTTAGGAAGCACTGCATGCAGCGACACAGGACCCATTCTGCAGAACGGGTCCTGCGCATATGCAGTCCTCCCACTATCGTAGTTGTACACAAAGCATCAGATTTGCGTACAACTATGAATCAGGTACAAAGACAAGAAAATAAGGACAATTTGTGTGAAACTAATGGGATGGAGGGGGATTTAATGGCGGTCCAAAAGAGGACCAGTCTGTAGATGTGCTCATTGCTTTTTAATATACAAAAGTCACTGGTACACATGTAAAAACACAAGTAAGTAAAATATTACAGTACTAGACACATACAGTATTTGAAGTCTAATAGCCTAAATGCGTTATGCAGATGCCATATTAACACACACAGCACCTGCACCTACATGGAATCTGCAAACAGCTGCACCTGCGACATCAGTCTTGAAATTGCCACTTTATTGCACTTCAGTTTAATGACGTTAAACAAAATTAAAATGATTGAAAAAAAAAAAAACACGCAAAGATTCCTAAAATAAACATCATGTTTAAAATAAAAAAGCTACATGTTGATAGAATATACAGCAGTTCTCTGTGAAAACTAGACTGGATTAGTGAATTTCACTTCTGTATAAAGATATGGGTTTATGGGTCTAGAACACACATATTAACGGATTTCTGAGTCTTCAAGCACAAAATGGGAAGTATACAGCATGAAATTATTTATAACCTGTGAATGTGTGAGTCACATAGAATATAAATGAAAAGTGCATAATTTATCTGTATACTTGTAGCTAAACAGCTATGTTGTCAAAATATTCACAATTCAGTTAAATATAAATAGGAACTTTATATTACATAACAAATAAAACATTAGCTGTCAGCTAGTAGGTACCACTCTGCCTCCCGTCCCATTCCCCACTCTATACCACCCACCCCTTCCTGCTCTGTCGTGTTATCTGTTCCCTCCCCCCCTACTGTCCCGCTCTCTGATGTGCCCCCTCCCCCCTGCTCCATCTTGCCACCACCCTCACGCGGCTGCATACAAACATACATATTTACCTCACAGTGGGTCGTCTTCTCCTTCTATGGTCTGTCCAGTCTCCCTTGCAGTGAGAGTCATTGGGTGGGTAGTGCACACGGGATGTAGTCAGGATACCGGCGGGCGATATCCCACCCACCAATATCCTGACACTGACAGCCCAACAGGGGACCAAAGATAGGCGTCAAAATCCTGACGCCTGTCATTAGCCCCACTACAAAATACCAACACTCGGCATACCGAACGAAGGTAAGCCGGGAGTCTTCGCGTCTAGCCATGGGGGGGGGGTTAGGTTTAGGGACCCCCGGGTCGACTTAGAGTTAGGCACCCCCCGGGAGTGTTAGTTTTAGGGTAGGGAAAGGGGGGGGTTAGGGTTAGGCACCACTAGGGGGTGTTAGGGTTAGGCCCCCCCCAGGGAGGGTTAGGTTTAGGGTGCAGGGAGGGGGTGTTAGGTTTAGGCACTAACGGGGAGGAGGTTAGGCACTAACGGGGGGAGGTTAGGGTTAGGCACTAGCGGGGGAGGTTAGAGTTAGGCTTCCACTAAGGCAGGGTTAGGGTTAGAGGGGGAGAGGGGAGGGTTAGGTTACTTACCAGCCCTAGTCGGGAATTAGGTCCGTCGGGTTTCCACTGTCAGTGTTTGATCCGGCGGCTATTCAGCCACCGGCATTAAATACCAATTCCCTGCACACCTCTATTCCTGCTGCACATGCATGTTGGACATGGGCCAAACCATAGCAAAGTTTTATATAGATATATATACAAATTATTATGATCATCGGGTTAGCACTCTGCTGGCTCACTTTTTGTCCTTAATACAGCTTGAATTCTTCTAGGCATGGATTCTACTAACAGTCCACACAAATCAAAGGGCCCAGACACTCCCATGACAATAATGTTCAGTATTCTGAACATTACATTGTATGGGCTACAGAAGCAGAAGGCCTGTCCATACGCCATTGCTATCTGCTGCAAACAGGGTGAAACGCCTCAAGTTTGCACAGGATGGGTGAGGATATGGAGACAACAGCACAAAAGCATGGATCCTTATTCCATTGCCTCAACTCTTGGGGCTGGAAGAGGCAATGTTTCCGATATGAAGTTCATCACATTTGGACTAATATTCCCCCTCAAATCACACCAAAAGTCAGTACAATCCATGCCAAGAAGAATTCAAGCCATATTAAAGGCAAAACGTGGCTTTAAAATCTACTAAACCATTGGTCATAATAATGTGGACACTCAGTGTATATATACAGTATATATAAGTGTTCCTACATAAATATGTGGAAACTTTTAAATTTTTTTTACATTTTGGTTCGTAGACCGGGGTCCCATTTTCTGTATCTATATTCATGTACCATTAAAATATGTTGCATCACTTGGGAAAAGATCTGATGTAATTTTCCCTTTTTCACAATGTTCTTCATTTATGCTGCTCTGTGTTAATACAGCAGACAGACCACTCTTATTTTCTATTTTCATAAAATATTATCATTATATATAGAGTCACAAGTGGTGTGCATCATGTATGTCAGCTGGACATACACATGTTGCTCTCATATGACTCTTCAGTCTGTTGTCCTAAATAGCCATCTTCAGCAATACATCATCTGATATATGGATCCCCCATACATATGTGATTCTCTATAAGATAGTGATTATTAGAGCAAAAAATCTGGGAAAACATGCAGGAAAATTTCCAAATGAGTCTGTCAGAAACTGCTAAGAGCATATATTTCAGCTCCAGTTGGTTTGTATTTTAGTGGAAAAATTATGCCATAATAATCAGTACAATCCATGAATAATTCATTACAACAGTTTGGTTAACCTTTGTGTCAACAGAGACAGCAATTAAACATGGAATGTGAAAAGCTGAGAGATGTAAGCATGTAGCTTTAAATATAACATAGTAGCCTAAATTTTATGTAATTGTTACAATGCAACATTTAAATATATTCATCAACTAATTTAACATATAATGGTCATTAACCATTTCAGCATGAAACAACCTGGCCACCTTATATCCAGGGAAACAAATATCTCACAGTGCACCGGACTCCGGTTATTACTTACTGGGTCCGGCAGCACTGGAATCCCGGCTTGTGGCGGGGAGTCCCCGGCACCTGCTGCTGATGTGTCTGCTTCTGGGCCCTCTCGCTGTGCGGCTGCAAGATGCAGGCAGCCGCGGCTCCCCTAGGAGTGCGCGCGCCGACCTGCAGGAAGATTTATAGGGATAGGTGCGCCAAACATGAAGTCGCGTTTGGCATGAGAAGTAAACTCCTCCCTTTAAGAGGAAGTCTCTGGCAACAGACAAGTGCCAGAGTATAGGCTCCATTACCTTACTCCAGCATTCCTGCGCATATTTGCTATATGTTCCTGACCTTGACTTTGTTTGTGACCCGTTTTCATCTGATCCATGGTACTGCATTTGATAATCTGGTTCTGACCTTGGCTATCCTCCGTGACCTGCATACGTCTGCTCCCTGGTACCGTATTGTCCGTTTGGTTCTGACCCGGCCTGTCGACTACGCTGAAAGTCTTCTCCGCTGCATCCAGAGTTCACCAGCACCTGTATAGGGGAACCTATTCTGAGGGCCGCAACCTGTGTGTCAGACGCAGAAAAGTCCATACGTTCTTGCAGGGGTCCCTGGTGAACACCGCCGGCATATTAGACTCTGCACCTCAGAAATAGGTCTTGCCAATCCCTAAATACGGGTTGCATCCATTATCTACCCGAGAGTTGCGACAAGATAGGCATGATGTTTACAATATTATTGTGCCCATGTCTAGAGAGTGGGTACATATGCAGCCAATCAGTGAGCAGTAGCCAGGGTTGTCAACTGTTAGCAAATACACAGACAGCATTCCTCCGTACAGTCCCAATTTGTATGGGAAAGCCACAGTCTAGGGGGGGCAAATTTATTAAGCTGCAGTTTTTGCTGTTGCATCTGGCAGGTTTGATCACGAGATTTAAACGGCACTGATATTAAAAGCAATTGCAATCAGAGACGAAACACTGCCATAATATAACAATTAGAGGAGCTGAGCTTTCTATTGCCAACTTAGAGCCCATTCAACCAGACAAGTCAGAGATGGCCTTGTCAGCTATCTGATGTGGGAATGCCTCTAACACAAGTTGGATAGTCTCCTCCGTTCTTTCCATGTGGGATGATTCCTTAAATTAGAGTGTCCAATATGAGTACATCTCACTGTATAACCAGCAATCAGGGCACATCTGGTGACGTATTTGGATTTACTCACTCTTTCTTCATCTAAGGAAATAATTCGAGTTCAAAATACATTCAGAGAGTTATGCTGGAAAAACTTTCTCTATATACTGTATATAGTAAGTTATTATTGCAGAGTCCTTTTTATATAGTGCTGCCTGGTTGTAGTTTTTTATTTTGTATATAGTATGTGTAATGGAAGTGTGGTAAAACCTCCTATGTACTAGCTGCTAATTTTATAAATTTTCCTTATCATAGTATATTCCTTTATATCACTTATTTGCAACTGCCTTTATTTTCTTTACCCACGGCTGTCACCATTCTGAAATGGTTTTAGCAACCAGAGACCAGCAGCAGTACAGTATCCCTGCTGTCCATGATACATAGCATTTCCTTTGCCTTGTTGGGGAAGCATAGCAGGAGTCCTCTGGTGAAGGCTATGGCTTGTGATAGCTGGTGATAGTCTTCACTGGGAGGGAGCTTTGATAAGTAGGAAAAAGCCCTAAATCCTGTGGAAATTTATAATTCTTCCAAGATTAAGGTATTTTGCCTTTGATAAATAGATCCCTCATGTTACATCAGATCATATTGCTTAACATTCTCACATTAAACCAAGAATGCTTCATAGGGCAACAATAATCAAAAAAACACTCTCCGAACGCCACGTAAAGATTTCATATGGTTCAGACAATAAATAAAGCATTGCAATGACATTCTAGGTTCCACTTACTACTTGGCTAACAGACATTTGTACACATGCCACTGGCAGGCAATAATTCCTGAACCTCTAAAGGTGACCTCTAGTTTCAGAAAAAGAGAATGACAACGAAGAAACCAAAATATGTGTGGTCACATGATGCCATTACTACTTTCCAATGCAACAAAAGGGAACTATGGCCCTCATTCAGAGCCGCTCGTTAGCGGCAGTACGCTCGTTCCGAGCGATGTTTGCACATCTGCGCATGCGTACGGTTTTTAGTACGCATGCGCGAACCAGTCAGTGCGGCCGAAAATCGTTGGTACGCAATATAGCGAGTGCCTGCTATTTTGATTGACAGAATGAGGCGTATGTGGGTGGTAACAGGGGAAGGTGCTTGAAAATGGGGAGTGGAGATCCGAACGCAGGCGTGCTTAAAGGTCAAAACGGGCGTTTTATGGGTGTGCATATTTAAAACAGCAGCGTCATTGACCACGTCACTGGGTTATTTTATAGCCAGAACTGCTCGCAAATTTGTGGTAGCAAACACCAACCACAAGAATAGCGAGCAGTTCATACGCTGGTCGATGTACTCGATTAATCTAATAAATAGCGGACATGACGTAGGATGCGAGCGGCCAGGGGGCGTTTTTAACAAATAAACGAGCGTATGTTTTGCTCGCTCGTTCAGACTTAGAGGTGTGAACAGACTGCAATGTGCGTACGGATCATTTGAATAGCCACCCCTTGTTTTTAAACGAGCGACCACAAATAGCGAACGGCTCTGAATGAGGGCCAATGTTTTCTTACTGTACTACAGAGATTGTCAGTTTTGTGTCAAATAAAAATACAGAAAATCCTGGTTATTTTGCTTCCATGATCGTTAGCAAAAGATGCTGATCATATTTCCTGTTATTTGGTTGCCATTAACAAAGTACCAGGATCCAAACTGTACAGAAGTTACCCGCTGCCTCTAAATATGTACTCAGGGTTGTTTCTAGAGAGGAGGGGGCCCTTGTGCAGTCTCCGACACGGGCCCGCTCCTCTCTGTCAGGCGGCCGACAGCGCACTGAGCTGTGCACGGCCAGCTCAGTTCGCTGTTATAGTTATAGACTAGCTAGCGTGCGCCCAGAGTCTATAGAGTATGTGCTGATCACCGGGAAAATGGCTACGGCGGCCATTTTCCCTGTAACGCGCATGCGCAAACGACGGGAAAATGGCCGCGGCGGGCATTTTCCAGTCGTTTTTACAGTGACTGCAGCATGGGAGACCAATAACAGAATTTGCAGGGGTTATTATCAGATCCTGTGCCAAACTCAGCCTATGATCTTTCTCTAAGCAACAACAACAACAACACTTTTTTAATTAATTGTATGTATGAATGAGCTACAGTATGCCCAAAATTAGACCACAGGTAATAAAGAGGATTGATGCAGTAAGATTTTAAATGCCTCAGAGACCAACATCGTCTTCAGAAAATTAAATAACATGCAATATATTATAGAAAGAAAAATCCTACTTAAGTCCAGGATTATGTAGAAAGCAAGATGGGGCCTGCCTGCCTAAGCCACTGCATGCAAGTTACAAAAACACACAAGTCAAACAAGCAATAAAAAACTACTTTTTATAGGAAAACAACTTCCAGATTTTGCTGAATATATTATCTGTTACGTACACATTTAGTTTGCAGCATGTTAAATATGTTTTTAATTCACTGTCAGTAAGAAATGCACATTTTCCACATTAATTTATCTACAGTACAGATATTATTCCAACATAAAACATAGTAATGTAAAGAAAACAGTAAATAAATATTTTAGACGCATCGTACTATGAATCGTGTGGAAATCGTGTAGGATTTAGGTAGGATTCAATCCGATGCGCGCTCCCGCCGCTCTTAAAACGTATCGTATGATCAGATATGCAGCCCATATTATCTATCGTAATTGTATGCAGATCGTGTGTGTTCTTTCAATGACCTTCCCTCCTATACTGCAGATCGCCACAACCTCGCCAACATAGCACGAAAGAGGAGAGATACTTTTTTTTTTTAGTTTAGACCATGAACCAAAGTAAATAAATTTTCAGCGAGTTTTCACAATGATGGATCGACGACCAGATTAAATTAAATTAACCTGAATCTGGTCCAAAATATCCACCTCAAGGATCTCCCCCGTGTCCCAATCCCACGCCATCTCATGAGAAGCTAAAGGAGGAGCACCTTCAGGGGCGTATCTATAGTGGGTACAGGGTGTGCGGTGCACACGGGCCCCCCGGGTCCATGGGGTCCCGCAACGCACACCCTGCACTCATATTATTTAAAACTTACCTCTCCGAGATCCCGCAAAGGGTGTCAGCACTGTACAAAAAGCCGGATAAATGGCCGCTGCGGATATTTTTCCAACGTTTTGCGCATGCGCAGTAGACTCCAGGCGCACTCTAGTGCCCAGAGTCTACTAATGCTCCGGTGGCCGGTCAGACGTGTCAGTCAGCTGCCGGGAAGAGAGGAGGGGGCCCTGGACGGGGAAGGCACACGGGCGCCCTCCTCTCTAAAGACGCCCCTGAGCACTGTACAATAATAAAAGTCGATAGAGGATAACAGACCTCTGGCTGGAGAGCTGAGGCTAAGGGGTAAATTTACTATCTGCCGGCAAAGCCAGATTAAGGTTTGTGGGGGCCCCGGGCAATTAAGTTGTGGGGGGCTCCCACCAATAAAATTGACTCTGCCCCCCCCACTCCACTACATAATAGTACTAATGATGCATATATTGACATGCTACAGGTGGGGCCATTCCGGGGGGTGTCTCTGGACAGCCAGGTGCCACCTTGCAGTGCACGGTTGCTGGCTGGAGCCCCCCTTCACAGCCGCTGTCCTTGCAATGGGCAGGAGGAGGCCAGTACGTGAACACACTCAGACAGGAGAGGGCCAAGACTCAGGCACTGGTGTGTTTACATGTCAGGGCCCCGGTGGTCTTGACTCATGATTGCTGAGAATCATGCATCCAGCCGCCACCTTCCTGGAGCCTCACACCGTCAGTGGCCGTAACTAAGCAGCAGCCTAGGCTGGGATATCAGGGAGCAAGACGAGCGCTGATCACATCCACCCAGGCTAAGGGAAAGACAGAGACACTGGATTGGAAGGTAAGTAGGTGGAGGGCTTTTGCAGTTAGAGAGACTGCAATGTTGCCGAGAGCTGGCCAGCCAGGGAGGGTTCACAGTATGCTGGGTAGGAACAATGTGTAGGGTCCCCTGGGCGACCGACCCGTCCACCCCGCCTACAATCCGTCCCTGCCTGCAGGGTTCTTGACCAATGGGTTTCAAAAGGACAATAGTCATTCAGGCTAAACCACGCTGATTTAGCATCAACTGCTACTTTTGAAATCCAATCAGTCAAAGCTGACGATCATCCACGGCTTTGTAAACCTAATGGATAGTAAACCTAGAGTACAAAAATCTCATGCCAAATACTTGATGATGACCGACAAATGGGCACGCAACCTGCTGGCTTAGTTTAATTTACATAAAGGACATGAAATCTTGTCATCCTGTAGCTGGGGAAAAGGATATCAAACGTTTTATCAAACAATGCCATATTACATAGATAAAAGGGACACTTCCTACATAAAAAATAAAAAAACAGAGGCACAAATCATCTTTATCTAAAACAATTACTGAAATTAGTAATACAAGTCTGCATAATAAATTCAGTAATTGCTTTAGATAAAGATTTCCCAACATTACCAGAACAATCCAAGTTACAACATTGGAAATCTCCTGCAATGAAAATGGGCATTTTGCACTGGGAGCCTCAAATTTAAATTCCGCACGCAAACAGAAGTCTAACCTGAGTATCCTCGAATACTGAGCAGCACGGATCTCTGGGACTGCACCGCTCCCACAACCCTCCATTCGATAGAGCAGCTGCCATCACTACTATCGTTTCTTATACATACCATGTTAGGTGAAAGCGATATGACCAAAATAGGTGTCCTTTCGGCATGTGCACGAATATGGTGTAACTCAGGAGACAGGTCTCTTATGTCTGTTTGCTCAAATTTCAACCAGTTACGCCCATTTGACGGGTAGACAGAATTTACCGAGATGCATTCAACTCAGAATCGCTCAGACTTATGCAAAGATGCATATGGTAGCTGCAGCAGCGCATGCGGAATCTACAAACACAAATGCTGCATGTGGCCGCATTCAAACTTGCTTCTGACTGAGAACCAGGCCCTGTATATGTAAATATGCAATTTGTGGAATTTATCATCCGAATAGAGCTAATAAGACAGTCAGAGTCCATTTAATCTGTAGTGTGGTTTGGGTAGAACTGGGAACACTTCATGCCAAATGCCAACAACAAAATGTGCAGAATTTTGCTGCCAGATGCGGAGTGAGACAAATATTACTCAGAATAATTGTAAAAGTTTTGCTCAGCTCTAGTTTTCATCTGGTGAGTAAGTGTCACACAGCTGCCAGTTTTCTGTTGAAAAAAGTGGATCTGTAAGCATTAGTGAATTATTAATTACAATAAAGAGAGATGAAACCAGTGAAACCATTAAATGGCCCTCTCTAGCCTGTCACATAAATCAGAACACACATTTATTTCCATTGGCATGCTAAAAAAAAACCTGCAGTGCTATTTTACTACATATACATACATACTTCACAATTTACTTAGCAAACGGAACTAAGGCAGGATTTATATATACCATACATACTGTATATGCATATTATAGATATGATATGGATATATGAAATGGATTTGGCATTTGACAACAAGTAAGAACTCTGTTGCACTATTTTCATTCTACTAAGTGTTTTGCATTTAGAATCTTTCTTCTGAAGCCTTGACATAACATTATTAAAGCTGCATACACACACAACGATTTTGTTACCAACGATTTTATGAACGATTTTCTGTCAGATTATCTGTCAGATTTTTTAAAGTGTAATGAACAATTTTTTTGAACTACAAACGATTTTTGCATATTCCCTTAATGAAAATCATTGAGTTTACAAGTCTGACTGAACTACAAACTACAAACGTGAACGCGCATGAATGATAATTGTTCATCATTTGACTCAGAAAGTGAACGATTTTTTCAAACAATTATCGTTAAACAATATCGATGGTGGTCACCAGAGCCGTAACTAGACTTTTTGGTGCCCTGTGCCAGAAAGAGTATTGGTGCCCCCCCTCATTTTTCAAAGGGACATAATGCACCCACAAAAGGGGAATGGCCTCACGGGGAAGGGCCAGGGAAGAGATAGGGGAGGCCAGGAGCTGCTGGGGATGAAATAAGAGGAAGCTACAAGTGAGAATGATAATAAACAGAAATTTGACAGGCCCAGACAGCACCCCCTGACCTGTGGTGCCCTGTGCAATGGCACCGGCCGCACTACCTTCGCTACGGCCCTGGTGGCCACACCACATTGGTGGGCATGTTTTGAGGTGCTAGGCCATCCGAACTTCCATAACCTATCTAAAAACACACTTGAAATGCATTGCACCCAGAGGCTCCTGATTCCTGTGCTTCCCTCACACACTCACCTTGGTGAGCAGAGACATAACTCCCTACTTTTCAAAACAAACGTTGTTGGACAGAGGGATATTCCCTGCCTGAATCGGGACAACTTGGAAGGTATGATACTTCCATTATGTCCCCTATGAAACAAAAGTTTAACCAACAAAATATAAGCCACAGATTTACACTTTTGCAGAAAGAAAATAAAAATTGTCTAATTTCCCATAATTGCATTTAATCCAAAACATGTGCATGAGGCAGCTTCCTCCTTATGAGCAGAGACCTCAGCAGTTGCATAACAAATCCTGCCAGCGCTTCAATCGCCTACTCTAATTGGCTCATGCGTGATGCCCAACTTGCACCCACAAGTGCCTTGGCTCCCGAGGCAGCTGTCACTTCTGCCTCCTCTTTATGGTGGCCTTGGATGAAACTGTTAAGGCACAGGGGCAGAACTATGGGAGACAATGGAGGCGCCTGCCGCCGGGCTCCAGCACTAAAGGGGCACCTCCTCAATTGTCCACAACATATTCACCCCACTTAGGGCTGTAACTATGAACCGTCACAGCTGCCCAATACCTGGCACCCCTTCCCGGCACCTGAGAAGATACCATACACTAGTGGAGAGCTCCATGTCAGACCATCAGCTGCCGCCTTCCTCTATCTATAGCCTGTCTACACGCGAATTGCTACATTACAGTGTCAGTGGCTGTGACGGGGGGGCACTAAATTATAACTTGCCTCCGGGCGTCTGGGATGAACTTACGCCACTGTTAAGGCACATATCCACAACACGATAAAAATGGACGATTGAACGATTACGATATTGTTATCGCTCAATCGTTCATTAATCGTGCAATGAATATGCCGGCAACGACCAGCGATGCACGCTCCCGCTGATCATTGTCAGCATCTGTCATCGCCTGAACATGCAGGCCAACCTGCCGATATCGACAGGTTGTGCGTGTTCGGGGATGAGAGAGGGTACCTGCACTGAACGACATATTGTTCAGCGTGGGCACAATATCCACTGCACAGTATGATGAACGATTACGATGTTGTAATCGTACAGTCGTTCTACACTCGTGTAGTGGATATGCACCTTTATTAATCATTAATAAAATAATAAAACCTATGTGATCACTAATAAATTGTCACCTCAAATGTGTAACCTGTGTTGGAGAAACTGAGCAGATTGGAACATTACTACATTCTACATATTTAGTAAATACTGCTTGTTCATTTCTGACTTACTAGCTCTGATTATATAAATGACTAATATTCAGCTGCCTCAGGACCCAATGATTGTGCTACTGTGTAAATAGACAATCTGATTCACCATATTGCAATGCAGCAAAAACCGTCAAATGGCTAAAGATTGAAAGAAAGCATCATTCATAAGCCCCTATGAATGCAATCATCAACCGAATTTGGAATATAGTACATTAGACACATAAACAGCCTACTCCATGACATTATTAAAAGCGTTCTTTAAAGTTGGGGCCCTTGGTTTTTCAGATAACAACACAAGCCCTCTGTGAACATTATAAATACCTTAATGTAAGAATTGGGGGAGTCTGGAATGGTTTTCTTTACCTTGTGTATTTCACTCACTCCTACACTGCAGCTTATCACAATGGCTGAGAATTAAAGTATTATCCCTTTGACCTTTTGCCCTGCTCTCCCCTCCTGCCCACACCCCTCTCCTCCTTCCTAACTCTATTTTATGATAAGGAAGGGCGGATGTGGTTACTATGACCCTGATTCAGACCATGTCACTCACTCAGCAGGGCTGTCTATGTGCAGCAAGCGAACGCTTCCCGATCGCTCGCATTGGTTTGCACACTGCGATGCGTGCGCACACGCATATTGGAAACATCGGCTGGCTGCGTGCAAACGCATCTTAGCGAGCGGGTCTGAATCAGGCCCTTTGTTTGATACAGTAATGGCAAATAAGAAGTATAGATAAAAAGGTCATGGGGCATCTGCAGCGCTGGGAGCAGAACAGGAGAAATTTGTGTACGTGTAAGAGGTGCAAACTAGAGATGAGCGGTTCGGATTCTGTGGAATCCGAACCGCTCCGAACATTGGGGATCCGAGTCCACCCGCCTGATGTCGGATTCTCACTAGAGAATCCGACATCAGGTCTCCTCGCGTGTAGGGCAGAGCGCAGTGATAGCGCTCTGCCCTACACAGACACAGACACACAGCCGCCAGCGGCAGCTGTGTGTTTGTTACAGCAGCCAATGAGAGTCACACAGACTCTCATTGGCTGCTGCACGGAGGGAGCCGGCTGGAGCTCACACATGAGCTCCGTCTTCCGGCTCCCTCCTCAGCGTGTGACAGAGCGGACGGCGCGGGAGCGGGGATACAGGTAAGTTTTATTTTTTTTATTTTTTTACTTGTCAAAGGTCCGGGGGCGCTACTGGGGGGGGTCTGCTACTGGGGGGGGCAATACTACTGGGGGGGGCCATACTACAGAGGGGCCTGCTACTGGGGGGGGCTATACTACTGGGGGGGGGTCTGCTACTGGGGGGGGCCATACTACTGGGGGGGATCTGCACTATTGGGGGGCCATACTACAGAGGGGCCTGCTACTGGGGGGGGGCTATACTACTGGGGGGGTCTGCACTACTGGGGGGGTCTGCTACTGGGCGGGGCTATACTACTGGGGGGGCCATACTACAGAGGGGCCTGCTACTGGGGGGGGCTATACTACTGGGGGGGTCTGCTACAGGGGGGGCCATACTACTGAGGGGCCTGCTACTGGGGGGGCCATACTACTGGGGGGGCCTACTACAGGGGGGGCCATACTACAGGGGGGGCCCATACTACAGGGGGGGCTACTACTGGAGCAGCCTACTACTGGGGGGGCCTGCTACTGGGGCAGCCTACTACTGGGGGAGCCATACTACTGGGGGGGCATACTACTGGGTGGCATGCTAATGGGGGGCATACTACTGGGGGGGCCTGCTAATGGGGGACATACTACTGGGGGGGGCCTGCTAATGGGGGGCATACTACTGGGGGGCATTCTACTGGGGGCACTGCATAGTGGACCCTACTACTAAGGGGACTGCATAGGGGGCACCACTGCTGGGGGACATTGTGTAAGGGACACCGCTACTGTGGGCATTGTGTAAAAGGGTCACTACTGTGGGCATTGTGTAAAAGGGGCACTACTGTGTGTCGTAACATAAATAAGAGACACTACTTTGTGTCTAATGTGAATCAGGCCCTATGTGCGGTGTAATGCTAATAAGATTGTGCACTGTGACTCCTAGGGCCGTAGCCCACTTTGTAAACAAGTACTGTGACTCTGCTGGTCGTACCCCACTGGGTGGGTGCACTACTTTTCATTTCTGCCACTGCTGTGTGGCAATGTGTCATAGATGTGCTTTATACTGTGGTGTCTGTGTCGTTGTGCCGCTGCTTTGTCGCTTAGTAACCAGTCAGCTCACTGCAACCTTTGGCCAATAATGTTGAAAACAATATTATAAGCTGTGATATGGTCTAAATTGACTGGAAATTAATGTTATTGAGGTTAATAATACTCTAGGAAGAAAAAAAAGACCAATTTATGTGATTTTAGCTTTTTTTGTCAATTTTTGTAAAAAAATCCAAATCCAAATCCAAATCCAAATCCAAAGCCAGTCACCACAGTTTGGCAAATCCAAATCCAAATCCAAAGCCGGACGACAAATTAGAACCAAATCCAAATCCGGCAAAAATGGTCCGGCGCACATCCCTAGTGCAAACACAGTTACTGATTTGCATGGAGGTACCGGCTGCTTTTGCTTATACTGCAGTGCACAAATACTGCACAGCTTTGTTTTTATACTAAAATGTATAATTAAGCTAGAACACACCTGTTCCCAAATATAAATCTATCTGCTCTATTTAAATGTTCCCCTCCCCCTGTAGCACATGGTTTTGCCAAGGTATAAATTTCCTCCCTTCTTGCTCCTCTTCTCTTGCCTTTCTCCTAACTCTGCATCAGCATCGATGTTACAAATGGAAATGGCACTGGGCACAATGAAGTTTTATAAAGGCATTTCAGCTCTGACATATTTTATGCGTCTAGTTATCCTGTAAACACTGTACATCCTATACATGCAGATCAATGAGTGAGTTATTTGTAACGCTAGCTCAGCTCTTGTACTTTCATTATTTTCCAATTTTAGAAACAAAGGAAATGACAAAACCAACCTTTCCTACAAGCTTGAAATTCATTTTATATTAGGACGCTGTGTTTGCTATGCATTCTATAATTACATGAATATACAGCAGCTCGTCCTTCTACTAGACCTCCTCCGTACTTGCCAACATTTCCCTCTGGCTCAGATTCCATAGAATTGAATGTAAAATATAAAGAATAAACATTGTGCTTAGAGAATGGTGATAGCAGATACATTTTGTTTCAGGTCTTACTATACATTTGCTTGGTTCGTTATTTTAATTTGTGCGAATAAGTGGTATACGATTTATAGTTTAAACAGGCATCTACAGAAACCATGCTTCATTTTAAGCAAAAAAAAGGCATTCAAAAATGATATACTGTATTCACTATTCTCCTCATTTCTCAAGGAAAAATAAGTGTATTCTAAGTTGTAGGATTTTTACTGGCAATGACCAGGACAGTTACTGGGTATATTTGGCATTCTTTGCTTCATGCTATAATTCCAGTATTAGTGTCCATTACAGTGTCTGTTAGATCAATCATGGTCATCATTATTCATCGGATGGTGCAGATTTCCTTAGCAAGAGGAATGACTTATCCAAGCCCAACAGGGGGAACAGTTCAGTAGATTGTGGTATGGCCTAACTCAAGAGAAGGGAGTGTGCTGCACTCCAGCTGCTGTTGTACTACACATCCCAGCATGCACTGCCACAGTTTTAGCATGCCTAACAGGAAATATGTGGCAGGCAATGCTGGGATATGTAGTTCCACACATTGCTTACCCATGGCTTAACTTGTCTTGGAGACCTTTATAATAAATTACCATTCACTTGCACAATTAGTCAGAGAGTTTATATTTGAATTTGGGTTTCTAGTCGCCAAGTTATGTCCTTAGGGTTGGGCCCCAAAATATAAAGCTGGCCCCACATACACAGTGATATTGCAGCCAATAACAAACAACTGACAATAGAGTAAGCATTGCCATCATTATATAGGCACGAATGTATGCGGGGGCTGATGAGGATCTGCTTCCTCCCTCACTGCAAAATCTGGTAGCCAGGCAGCAAAATCTGGTAGCCATGGCGACCTGGCCCCTGGGATTTGTCAAGCCCTGGTCTAATGGATAGGCCCCTTTACTGGGTTTGTATTGTGGTTTCTCACTTTATACACTGATGTTACAGATACACCACTAGTTCTCCAGTGTTCACTGTAGAATCAAATTACTCACAGTAATTTCCTGGATATTTAAACCTCTCAATCTCACATTATGGTTGCTTGTGGAAAAGTACATAAACATTCTTGCTATTTCCATGATCTTGACCTAAATTTTATAATTTAGCTTGATATTTGCCTTCCCTGACCTTGGCCTGTTTTCAACTACACTTACCAGGTACATGTTCCTGAACTTTGGCTTGTCATATGATATGGTAGTCTATTTGTTTCCTACAAACCTGTAAGACTCCTATTTGGACCATGGCCTATAATGTAAGGTCCTTACAAGGTCCTTTGGTGAATGCCTTGAGAACCATTACATACTATGTCTAAAAGACAGCTGCAATTACAAGAGGATTATCTGCTTTGGCTACCGACATGTTTGGCCAAACTAAATGATGTTCGTGCCACTTGACACAAGTCACATAGCAGGTTCTCCCTACATGTGGCCATCTTAAGAAATGCTTAACCGTAAGCTCCGTACACACGGAGACATCAGACAACGATCAGATATCGTTATCTGATCATCCTGCATGTGCTGGATGTTCGATATCGAACATCCAGCACATGCACCAACCCCCAAACGACTATAACGACCTGCAACGAGGCTAACCTGGACGATATTGATCAGGTTGGCCTGCACGCACGGGCGATGGTTGATATTGACCATCCGTACCCACGCATTGACCATCGTTTGGGGGTTGGAAGGGCCCAAATAAAGGACGATATGAACGATAATGATATGATCGATATCGTTATCGTTCATATCGTCCTGTTATATCTGACCGTGTGTACGCACCTTTAGTTTCCAAAACAACTTTTTTTTTTAAAAGTCTGTTTATTAAAAGTTTTTGTCATTGCACAATACACAGATATAAAACAATATCCAAAAAAGAAGAGTACATAGCAAAGGGTCTAAAGATCTACAGTAAAAAGGTAGACAATGTCTAGATAGACACCAGATGTTAGACAGTCAATAAGTGAACAGGGACAAAAGGTCAAGTCTCCCGGTCCGCTGCCTACTCCACCGTAACACAAACCCGCTGCGGAGGGAAAGGGGGGTTAGGGGCGATGACACAATATGCTTTATTGAGGGTGGAAAGGGGGCTGGTGTGGCATCAGGGGGCGTGGCAGCGACATTATGTGTGGCAGGGACATTATGCTTTATTGGGGACAGAGAGGGGGGCGTGACCGTGTGATCGCATCATCATGGCCTGCACCCTGCTTCACAATGCTGGTAAGCTTGGCATTGTGTTGCAGGGTGAGACCATGATGATGTGATCGCATAGTCACGCCCCCCTCTCTGTCCCAATAAAGCCTAATGTTCCTGCCACGCCCCCTGATGCCACACCAGCCCTTCCTCCACTCTCAATAAAGCATTTATCCTTACCCAATGCGTTTCAACCTTTATAGGT
This sequence comes from Taudactylus pleione, assembly GCA_031769625.1. NCBI lineage: Eukaryota > Metazoa > Chordata > Amphibia > Anura > Myobatrachidae > Taudactylus > Taudactylus pleione. The sequence continues at coordinate 5,630,754 of JAUIMM010000061.1, read as the reverse complement.
CTTTTTCAAGGCATTGCCTTGAAAAAGACCTATAAAGGTTAAAACGCGTTAACTAAGAGGGGGGAACAATGGGACCCCGCCTTGAACTGTCTTAGGATAAATCCTGGTAGTTGGCTGAAATTCACCCCGGAGATACAACATATTTATAGCTTACTACAGGCCAATATCTTACCTGGTTCTGGTATGAGTCCATCCTCACCTAAGTTGGTGTATTAATGTGCATGTTTTATACCCATTTTTTCTTTATATGGGTGAAATTTTTTAATGATATTTTCTTAAATATATCCTTTTGTTCTCATGAATGTGTTGGAATATATTTTTTGGAAAAATATGTGAATTATTTGGGATACATTACTGTTTTCCACACATAAACATATACCGTTCGGTTATCAAAGGAGGATACAATTTGGTTATATAAGACAACTATTCTGAATGGTCTACACTAGGTTATTTCTATTATTTGTCTTTTATATGTTGTGCATCCAAATATAACATCATTTGGGGAAGCTGTCAAAGTAAAGAAGAATTTTTTCTGACAAGATAAGTATTTTTCTCTGCTATATGTAAGTATTTTTCTCTGCCATATGTATTTATGTTAGGTGGCGCTCAGGTGTGATCTTCCTTTTATATAATTTCTGCTCTATTTTGGGAATAGGATACTTCCCTATTGTAATATCTGATCTAAGCTACCCAGGCGCAATTGTGGTAACACCTTTTCCTTTCTAGTATGATTTAGCATATGTTTGATTAATTTTTCATTGGGTGTGTAAGATGCAGAATAGGCCGAGACAACAGAGAATATATATTTCTGTTACTGATCTAATTAAATCATGGACCTCCACCCAATAGTGTTGGATATAGGGATAGGACCACCAAATATTCAACCGGGTTCCCCACTGGTCATCAGCATAAGTCTGTAGTGGCAGGGTAGATTGAGTGAAGACAGATGGTTATGAAGTACTAGCGAAAATAAAGTTTGTAGTAGCTCTCCTTAACATGCACTGAAACCATACTTGCCAACTCTCCTTGATTGTCAGGGAGACTCCCTGAAATAGTAGCAATCTCCCTGACTCCCGGAAAACTCTAGCAATCTCCCTGATTGCACCTTACCCCCATTATGAAGCTGATATATACAAAATACAGAGGTATATACAATCAAATAAGATCATTAGTATAATTGCCCTGCATTGGTTATAAGGCACAATGATCCCTATGGCTACAGGCATTTTCTGAAAAGTAGCAGTGTGTTTTCATCACCATAAAGATCTTACTAACTGCTTTGGGGCTCATTTACATTTGGATGTAAATCAATTTTATGACATGCCTCTCAGATGTAACTGTACACGCCCACTTTACCATGGGTGTTACTTTCGTAATGTCCCTGAAATGCTTTTTCAAAAGTAGGCAAGTATGGCTGAAACTGAACTCTGTGCGACTTCCAATCTGATTTCAGACAATTCCTCGGGGGTCAGAGTCTTGTCCACATCGAGTTCCCAGGCCAGCTCGTATGCTTTCTTGTGAGGCTGATTATAAGAGCGTAATAGTTGGTTTATAGTAGATATGAGTCCCTTAGTTGTCGGCATAGTGTTTCCATGGGTGAGCTAGGAAGAGTGGAAAGCATCTGAATAAAGGTATGATAAAAGTGTACAATTTGTAAGAACTGATAAAACACTTTGTTGGGGAGAGAATAATGAGTTTGATGGGCAGCAAAATCAGGTAATGTACATAATCGAGCTACACTATGTCCCACAACCAACTTCTAATACAGCATGTTGTACTAAAAGAAAAATATATGTAAAAAATCATATATTCTGAATAATGATGAAAAAAGATATTTGATACTGTATGTAACATTGTTTTCTACCTGACTTCAAGCTATACTTGTCTACTATATCAGAAATTTTAGACGACATGTGATTTTCTTCAACAGTTTTACGAACAGTAACTGTAATGAGCACAGAATGAAATGTCCACCTCGTATTAAAGCTTACATTTCAAACATTTTCTGTTTTGATAATTTCACAAACTGATACATATGTAACTGTGAATGATAGTAACTTTTATTTACATCCTCTTGTGTTTTAGGTTTAGTGGACCTAAACAGCTGTGTATAGCAGTTTAAGCATCATGGCACAGGTGACCAAGATTTCTAAAGCTGGCCACACACTAGACCAACTTTCATCCAACCAGCCAACTAGTTGATTGGTTGGAATGAAAATCTGGTAAGGTATGAAAGCAAATGATAATTAGCAATTTGCTCCCAAACGCCGGAAAATGGACAAAAACTGTTGTTTGAACAAATTGTTTAGATCAAACATTTAACAAACTTGTCTGAACGACCCATTTTCATCTGTTTTCTGGCATTTAAGAGCACATTGCTGATCATCATTTATTCCCATTCCTTACCAGATTTTCATTCCAACCAGCCAACTAGTTGGATGGTTGGATGAAAGTTGGTCTAGTGTGTGGCCAGCTTAAGAGTGCATCGGCTTTATGGCTTACAGCCAAATTAGATGTAGTGACGGTCAACTTGCTTCATTTGGGTGCTTCATGTGTGGCCTCCAATAGGTCACGTATTCCACTGTTTCAATTGCACTTCATGCTGTCAGACAATATATACATGTACTGTAGCATATCAGTGCCTAGACACACTGTCTGACTGTTTTGATAGTCATTGGTGATGCAAGATACACTAAAACCAGACCAGCCAAGACCAACTGATTGGGCATCTGCAGATCCTGTCGTAATAAGTAACAGAAGCCACTCTCACCAGCTGTAGTATATTCCAAGTCACATGCCCTGGAGTTGTAGCAATGCCCAGTTCATCGTTACATACCCAGCAGTAACATGTAGCCATATGTCAGCATTAGCATTAATGCCCAGTAATGTCACTAGGAGCAGTGATGGCCTATATTGTTACCAGTAATAGTGGTGCTGCCTGTTAGCCCCTTCTTCTCTCTAAATTGAGATTGTATTCTCCATACTAATAGCATTGCACATTTGGGGCTTTCCTCGTCTTATGACTTAATGATAAGCTACTGGCTTTGAATTGGTCAATGCTCATGACCATCTGAGAGCCTGCTGTGCATATTAAATGTCCTGCCACCACCAAGTAACAGGGACAGACTGCTGCTGAGGGAGTACTGTCAATAACGGCTGCACATCACCCCACAAATCGCCCTGACCTCCCTCATTCAGCAGTGAGATGACATGAAGAAATATGTATATTACTGGCAACTGCTGAGATATTTCTTTTATTCCACTGCTGCCCGTCTGCTATATTCTTAAAATATCCTGAGCTGGGCTGTAGTAGGAGCACAGTATGGCTGTATGCGCAAGTTGTGCATCAGGAAACAATGGAACAATATAAAAATACAACATGCTAGGGGACATTTTATAACTTCCAAGTGGAACCTAAAGCAATTAATTCTACCATACCTCATTTTCTCCTTGTTTTGTCATTATCTCTCTGATACAACTACTGGGACTGGATTATACGACTGTCAACACAAGGGACCTCAGTGATCCTGACAAATTTACCTTTATACTTGCAAGTTAATGAAAAAAATACATCAAAATGAGCCTCTTGCGTATCAGCTGTTCTATAAGAAACAGACTTACGCTAGACAGTATTATACCTTAAAATCAATTATTAAATAAAAAAAAAAAAATAAACTACGGGAGCTGGTGGTATGTGAAATTCAGAATAGCATCTAGTTTCTGAATATTAACCCTGTAGTTGTACATAGCTCAGTATAAATGTGTGGAGTGCACCACATTCACTCAGCACTGGCTTCAATTGTTGCCCCTAACTCACTTCTGATTTTTGATTATATGCATTGGTAGGATAATTTCCAAACTTATATTTATAATAAGGGGCGGCTCAAGAGGTGTAGTCGGTGGCCTCGGACATCCCCTGGCACGCCTGCGCCCACCCGCGGCATGCCTCCACCTACCCGCGGCATAACTCCTAGCCTGCCTAAGCCTATTCCATAGGACAGGAGAGACGGGAGTATGGGGTGGGGCAGAATAGTGGAGCTTGGTAGTAGGACTGCCCCAATTCCTCTGTAGTTCCAACAACCACTAACCTTACAGGGGGACCCAGTCAGCTGGCACTGCACGTGTGCACCTCCTGACCTCAATACTCCTCAAATGAGCCACACGGCCACTGCCCCTATTAGTGATAATAACTGTGTTAGCCTCCATTACACAGGCTGCTTTTTCATCCGGATTGTCGAAAGCTAGGTACACACCTATACAATCATCGGGCCGTTCATCCAATATCGAGAGAATGGCCGTTGGATTGTATAGGTGTGTATGCTGTCCCGATGCACGAGCGTTAGCCGATAAACTGATTTTAAAGCTCCTTCAACGGTCGGGACCAGAAGGTCGCATCTTATGTACAGTTTAATATTTATCGAGTCGACTTCCCGATCCCATAGAAGCCTGTACACACTGTGCTATGTCTATGTGTACGCAGCTCACAAGCAGCTGACAGGGGGTCACACTGGGGACAGACTGTTTTACCCGATCAGTCTGCAATTGTAAAAGTGTGTACCCAGCTTTAGGAGGGTAGGGGTGTAGGAGAAGGGTCTGTTCTCAGACCTGTCAGGGGTGTTTGTTTCTCTGTTATTTACAGCCCAGGCCAAAATAATAGAGACACTCACTCTGAAATGGATGCTCATAATCACATGTAATAATAGTGGATACAAGGTACTATATTATTATACAGAGTAAATATGAAGTCTAGATTTTCTTAAAAGCCATCAGAAGGGCATTGGCCTCTATATTTATGTTTGGAATTACCTTTTAAATAAGATAAATGCTCAATATTTAATTTTAAGGCTTGTGATAAAGTAAATGGGGTATACTGTCAGGTTGATTTATAAAGTATGTGCCTAGCAATGACTAGTGTCATAGCGCACACAAAATGAGATTTTACACATCATTGTGAATTAATTAATTAGACGGATGTTTCTCAACCGATAAATGTAACCGGATTCCTTAATACCAATTTAAATACGAGGACGTATCATATACTCCCAATGTGTAAATATGAAGAGACCCAGTGCCAAGCAAGTGGTAAACCTCTAATCAGTTCAATTAAGTGTGTGTCTCACTCTATACTGCTTACAGAGGAAGACACACACTTAATTGGACTGAATAGAGTTTTACCACTTGCTTGGCACTGGGTTTCATCGTTTTTACACATTGGGAGTATATGATACATCCTCGTATTTAAATTGGCATTAAGGAATCTGGTTCAATTTTTTTGTTGAGAAACATCTGTCGAATTGTTCCAGTAAAAATGTTATAAGAACTACTTGGCTTCTAAGAGCCTTTCTAGGAATTTCACCATATTAAGGGACGGAAAATAATCTTATACCACTGAGTGTTCTAACCAGTTCCATATCACCGAGTTTATTCAGACCAGTTCCATTTTTGTATTTATCCCTGATGAAGTCCTGTATGTGGACGAAATGCATAGGGTAATTGTTTTGAAAAACCTGCACCTACCACATGAGAGGTCCACCTAAGAGCTCACACCCGTAAGGGTGTAGGTGGCAGATAACAACTATCCTTCTGTACTGGGGCATCAGTCGTCCATAGCTAGTTGCGGCCCTGTCCAGGGACAACATGCTCCTACCAATCAGATGAGTCATCTCTGTGTGAGTGATGGGGAAGGAAGGGGTGGGTGATTTCTATTGTTCTCCTGTCTGATTCATTGTTATGTACAGAGAACCAGACTGGGGCTTCCTTATTCTAACTTCTAGGGTGGGACCAAACCAGTCAGTGCTGTCAGCACTCACTTCTCCCCTGTCACCCTCTCCTTTAGACCCCACACATTATCTCCTCCTAGGACCTAAGTCCACATTCTTCTTCTATGGAAAGAGGTTTTGCAACTCTAAGGGGCTATGAGACAAATAAAGGGGAATGAGGGGCTCTGGGCTGGCACATAAAGGGGCATATGAGGACTCTTGGCTAGCATAAATGAGCATGAGGAGACTCTGGGCTGGCATATAAAGGGGCTTGAGAGAACATCTAGGTATGTAAAGGTGCATGAAGGGACTCTGAGACTGACATGTTGAAAGTATTGTCCTAAGATATGTACATTTTTTGGAAAAGGGATTGGGGGGGCGCAAAAGAAAATTTTCGCCCTGAGCTCCATTTGTTTCAGAACCGGCCCTGCTATTAATATACTTTTTTTTTAAATTAGAAAAAAAAACCACAGTAAAAATAAAAGATAAAATTTATTTCCTTAAATTTTAATTTCTCGTACTCTCGTACAGGGGCAAATGCACCATTTATAAATGCTAGATTTTAGACCAAGAAGAAGACATAATTAGTACTTATAAGGCTATAGCCTTTCTCATGCAAAGTACAATGTATATAAAACAGACATATACAAGGCCAGTGATCACACTAAGCTATTACATGTGGTAGTAGCGCCAACTCACCTGAGCTGAATATTTTTTGTTCTGTATATGGAGTGGACACCATTCTACAATCTAATTCCCCTGCCCTGTGGAGCGTTTCAGCAAGTCCGGGAATCTGGGGGAGCGATAAAAGAACCTAGTGTTGGTCCTGGCCTTGTATACAGACACTGCTCTGGATCGTGTATGTAATGCAGTACTAATAATTAACAATATAGATGGTCTATAGCGGGATGCAGTCAGGAAGCCGGCGGTCAAAATGCCGACCGACTGTCAAATCCTGGCAAGGTACTAATGACAGGTGTCGAAATCCTGACTCCTGTTATTAGACCTACGCCGGGAGCCCGACGCCTGGCATACCGAATGAAGGTAAGCCAAGCGCCGGGCACGGACAGCCATGGGTGGGGAGTGTTAGGTTTTAGGGCTCCCGGGGAAACTTAGGGTTAGGAACCCCCTGGGAGGGTTAGGTTTAGGCTAGGGGAAGGGAGGGTTAGGCATCCCCAGGGAGAGGTTAGGGTTAGGCCCCCCCGGGAGACTTAGGTTTAGACTGCGGGGAAGGGGGGGTTAGGTTTAGGCACTTAGAGGGGGGTTAGGGTTAGGGGGGGAGTGGGGTTAGTAAATACTTACCTTTGGAGCTGTCAGGATCTTCACTGGTGCCGGCGTCGGGATTTCATACTGATCCCTCTATAGCTGTGTTTCCCAAACTTGTTCCTCAGGGACCCTTAACATTGTATTTTTTTCAGATCTACTAGTTGTCGTACACGTGTATTCATTACTGGCTGACAGATTTTAAAAAATCCACAGGTGGTGCTAATTATTTTTTTTGTGATACGGCGAGATCTGTAAAACATGCACTGATAGATGTCCCTGAAGACTAAGTTTTTTATGTGAAAATTTTGTCTTTGTGTAGACCGCAACTTTCTAGAGGCTATATTCAGAATTTTCTTATATTGTAATGTAAGCATTTATTGGTTTTCAATAAAAAAACATTGGAAATAAACAAACTTTGTGGTATTTACTCTAAAAATGCTAATTTTTATATTATGTCATTACTGTGAACAAAAAAAATATGAATCACCTTTAAATCCACACCAAATTCCAGGGCAGACCCAGGTTTAGTGTGAAAGTATCCGACCCTGGAATTTCCCAGGTCTCAGATATAGTGTGAAAGAGGGTCTCAAGAAATAACCCGGGTCTGAGCAGGGAAATTCCTGGGTCGTATGTCTGAAAGTGGTTAAAACTGTTAAAATAAAGGCAACAGGTGTAGGTTATTAAAATACTTGCTCCTCCACAGTAGCTAAGGTGCATACACACGTAATGATTTTTTGAACGATTTAACTATAACGACGTCATTATCGTTCAATCGTTGAAAAAATCGTTCACTTTCTGAGTTATAACGATGAACGATTGTCGTTCATGCGTGTTCCCGTTTGTAGTTTGTAGTTTGTAGTTAATTCTGAGTGACCAACTGAACGATTTTCATTAAGGGAAGTTACAAAAATCGTTTGTAGTTCAAAAAATCGTTCATTACACTTTAAAAAATCTGACAGATAATCTGACAGAAAATCGTTCATAAAATCATTCATAAAATCGTTGGTAACAAAATCGTTGTGTCCATGCCAGAGCTGCTAACCATCAGTAAATTTACTGACAGTCAACAAATACAGTATATCTAACAATTTGTATCAGACAGCGGAAAACTAAATAAATAAATAGTTGACATCCCCCCTTGCTATATGAATATATCACATTGTTTTGTGCACTGGACCCATATTTACTAGCAAAAAGCTCACCAGTAATATAAAGAAAGACTTGTAATTGCACACACATTTCTGTTAAGAAACATTAGCTGAGCCAGAGCTCCAAGATTCAAGATGTGGAGAAAACCCTGAGCTATTTTAATGGAGACAGCATGTTTCCCTCAGTGAATAATCACTTGTAGTTCTTGCACATAGTTGAAATAGGCAGCTCACCCCAACTTTCCATTTATCAAGCTGACATTTTGCCACCGACTCCAATACTGTCTGTATTTAAAACATTGTCTCTTTCCTCAAATCACTTACTGTCTTCGCAAGTTAGGATTAACATTAGTTATGGATCAATTACTCTATCATCTCAGTATTGGATGTTAAACTCTATTGTATTAAAGCATATGGATGTATTAAAGTTTTATTGTGTCACACATTGTTTAGCCGTTTGGAAAATCCCCATCTTAAGTCTTTTTTTCTGGTGTGATCACAGATGCAGGAGGTTGCAAAATAAATTGTATTATGTCTAGAATAGTATTTCCAGACATACTGTACTGCTACTTTCATGGGCATTAGATAAGAAAGCTTAACTACTAGACAAAATCATAAAGCACTTATCTGTGGATCCATACTCAATGGAACTAATGTGTTGTAAAAAATACTTTTTTTGTGCTGAAATTTTTTTTTTAATTGCTTTATATCTAGAACACATAAAATATAGTGTGTGCTGCAATTATTAGTTTAATATTTAATTGCTAATTTTTGTTTCATTTATTAATATGGAATAAACAACATTTGGAGCTATATGAATCATTTATAATAATGGCTGATATTGTCAATTTTCTTTACTTTCACAAATGACTCCCAGTGTGTTTCATTTTCATAAAGTTTTCATTACATTTGTTGTAAAACATGAACACTGAAAATGGAGAAAATTAACCCTACAAATTGGATGTGCAGGCTCGGTTCTACTCGGTTCCGTTCGTTTTTTTTTACCGAATCTTATTGGCTATCCAAAACTCGTGACAGCTGATACCCAATAAGATTCGGTAAAAAAAAACGAACGGAACCGAGTAGAACCGAGCCTGCACATCCAGTAAATATAAATTACTATCGCTTTTCTATTCTTTTAATTCTCTAATCTAATTTTATGTGTTGTACTCTTTCTACAAGTGGTTGTCCTTCTATGTGTGGTGCTCCGACAATGTAAGGTGCCATTCTACATGTAGTCGTCCTCCTATGTGTGGTGCTTCGTCCATATAAGAGGCTCCTTCTACATGTGGTCATCCTTCTATGTGTTGTACTCCGTCTATGTGTTGTGCTCTTTCTACATGTGGTTGTACTTCTATGTGTTATGCTCCTTTTACATGTTGTCATCTTTCTAGGTGTGGTGCTCCATCTATATAAGGAGCTCCTTCTACATGTGGTCATCCTTTTATGTGTGGTGCTCCATCTATGTAAGGCGCTCCTTCTGCATGCTACATGTATTGGTCTGTCTATGTGTGGTACTTCATCTACAGTATATGTTGTGCTCCATCTACGTGTGTAATGCTCTTTCAAGCTGTGGTGTTCTGCCTACTTGTGGTGCTTCCAGGGCTGCCTGCAGGAAACATGGGGCCCAGTACAAGAGAATCATGCAGGGCCCCCCTGTCTTAGCTACTACACGCACCTGGTCCAGTGGGTTCCCTGAGTTAGGAAGAACCAGTAAATGTGCCCCTTGGCTCCCTTTAATATGTCTGCTCCATCGTTGACTATGCTGACCGTGAACTGCCAGAGTTGGATTGCTGGCAAGGTGGTACAGGCGGGTGCCTAGGACCCGGTGGTCTGAAGGGGCCCGGAGCCTGCCTACCACTGACAGCACACAAACTGGGAGCCAGAGTCTGGCAGCCGCATACCATGTCGCTAGGGGGCCCAACTGCCCAGGCTGTATTACTGGGTAAATCCCATGAGATGCTACAGAGGGACCAGAGGAGCATGTGCTGAGCTCTGAATGGAGGAGTCCATCACATGCTCCTCTGACCCATGGACATCAGCAGCAGCAGCCTCATGGTGGGAGATTCAAAGTGAGAATAGAACAGCAACAGGGAAGTGGAGCATGGGGGGATGGGAAGGATAGTGTGTATGGGGAGGGGTAATCGGTATAGTTAAGGAAAGTTTATAGTATAAGGAAGTAAGTTGTGTGTGGGTTTTATCATGAGGGTGAGTTAAGATGAAGGGGTAAATGCTTTTTGGGGGTTAATTAATATGAAGGTTTTTTTTTATGAGACAGAAGGATGTACTTTAATGACTGTGAATTTAATTACTGATGTGGATAAGGGATGTTTATATGGGAGGAGTGGTTAGTTATAGTGAATGAGGCTGCTATAATTGTTCTGATATAGTTACAATTTTTTAGGAGGTAATTTGTTTAGTATGAGGGGATAATATTGTGTGGCAGTCTCAAAACTACTCTGTGTTGTATATTGGTCATTTACATTCTCTCTGTGTTGTATATTGGTCATTTACATGCTCTCTGTATTATATGTCGGACATTCACATGCTCTCTGTATTATATGTCGGACATTCACATGCTCTCTGTATTATATGTCGGACATTCACATGCTCTCTGTATTATATGTCGGACATTCACATGCTCTCTGTATTATATGTCGGACATTCACATGCTCTCTGTATTATATGTCGGACATTCACATGCTCTCTGTATTATATGTCTGACATTCACATGCTCTCTGCATTATATATCGGATATTCACGTGCTCTCTGTATTATATATCGGATATTCACGTGCTCTCTGTATTATATGTCGGACATTCACATGTTCTCTGTATTATATGCTCTTTGTACGGGAAGCCGACGGACGTTATCCCGACCGCCGGCGTCCCGACTGTCTAATCCCGGCAAGGCACTAATGACAGGCGTCGAAATCCCGACGCCTGTCATTAGACCTACGCCGGGAGCCCGACACCCGGCTTACCGATCGAAGGTAAGCCGGGCGCCAGGCGCGGACAGCCGCAGGAGTGGGGGAGGGTTAGGTTAGTGGCTCCCGGGGGGATTTAGGGTTAGGCACCCCCCACCCCGGGAGGTTAGGTTTAGGCACTTAAGGGGGGATTAGGGTTAGGCACTTGGGGGGTAGGTTAGGGTTAGGCACTTGGGGGGAGGTTAGGGTTAGGCACTTGTGGGGGATTTGGGTTAGGCACTTGGGGGGGAGGTTAGGGTTAGGCACTGTTAAGGGAGGGTTAAGGGGTAGAATAGGGTTAGTGAATACTTACCTTTTGACGATCGGGCTTTTCACCCCTCCCGGGCTTCCGCTGTCGGGATTTTAATCATACTGATTACCTCTGTATTATATGTCGGACATTCACATGCTCTCTGTATTATATGTCGGACATTCACATGCTCTCTGTATTATATGTCAGACATTCACATGCTCTCTGTATTATATGTTGGACATTCACATGCTCCCTGCATTATATGTCGGACATTCACATGCTCCCTGCATTATATGTCGGACATTCACATGCTCTCTATATAATATGGAAGTCACAAAATGGTCTCTGTAGAGTATGACGATCCCAAAAATACTCTCTACATTGCATGACGGTCACAGAAATGGAAAGGGGCAGTGTGTACTCTATTAGAATCATATGTAACAGTCCTATCTCCACTTGGAACTGGGGTAGGTGTAACTGGGCTGCAATGGGAATGGATTGCTATGACATGCTGATGGAATTGCAGGCACTGCTGATTGAAAATGTTATCTACAGTATCACCATTTATCATTAAGCAGACCCTTACGTGTTTTATTTCTTTAAGGATTAGTTTGCTTTGTATATTGTTAAGACCTACCCCTTAACAGTATACAGTCCCCTGCACAACATCACAGAATATCACTCTTTGCACCTCACATCATAGTACTGCTTTCCATCACCACTAACGGAAAATAGCCCCCCTGCACCCCAGATTAGTACTCCCTGCACCAATAATAAATATATAATAATAAACCCATGCAGCAGTGAGTAGTCAGTTAAAACAAATGAATGCCCCCTCGGTCATGCTGTGGGCCCTCTTCATGTGCTCTGTATATGGATGGTGCTCCTTCTGTGTGTAGTGCTCTTCTATTATGTGGTGCTCCTTCTATGTGTAGTGCTCTTCTATTATGTAGTGTTCCCTCTGTGTGTAGTGCTCTTCCATTATGTGGTGCTCCTTCTGTGTGTAGTGCTCTTCCATTATGTGGTGCTCCTTCTGTGTGTAGTGCTCTTCCATTTTGTGGTGCTCCCTCTGTGTGTAGTGCTCTTCTGTAATGTACTGTTCCTTCTGTGTGTAGTGCTCTTCTATTATGTAGTGTTCTTCCATTATGTGGTGCTCCTTCTGTGTGTATTGCTCTTCCATTATGTGGTGCTCCTTCTGTGTGTAGTGCTCTTCCATTTTGTGGTGCTCCCTCTGTGTGTAGTGCTCTTCTATTATGTAGTGTTCCTTCTGTGTGTAGTACTCTTCCATTATGTGGTGCTCCTTCTGTGTGTAATGCTCTTCCATTATGTGGTGCTCCCTCTGTGTGTAGTGCTCTTCTATTATGTAGTGTTCCTTCTGTGTGTAGTACTCTTCCATTATGTGGTGCTCCTTCTGTGTGTAATGCTCTTCCATTATGTGGTGCTCCCTCTATGAGTAGTGATCTTCTATTATGTAATGTTACTTCTTTGTGTAGTACTTTTCCATTATGTGGTGCTCCTTCTGTGAGTAATGCTCTTCCATTATGTGGTGCTCCTTCTATGTGTAGTGCTCTTCCATTAGGTGGTGCTCCTACTATGCGTAGTGCTCTTCATTATGATGGTGCTCCTTCTGTGTGTAGTGCTCTTCCTTTATGTGGTGCTCCTTCTGTGTGTAGTGCTCTTCCTTTATGTGGTGCTCCTTCTGTGTGTAGTGCTCTTCCATTTTGTGGTGCTCCCTCTGTGTGTAGTGCTCTACTGTTATGTACTGTTCCTTCTGTGTGTAGTGCTCTTCTATTATGTAGTGTTCTTCCATTATGTGGTGCTCCTTCTGTGTGTATTGCTATTCCATTATGTGGTGCTCCTTCTGTGTGTAGTGCTCTTCCATTTTGTGGTGCTCCCTCTGTGTGTAGTGCTCTTCTATTATGTAGTGTTCCATCTGTGTGTAGTACTCTTCCATTATGTGGTGCTCCTTCTGTGTGTAATGCTCTTCCATTATGTGGTGCTCCCTCTGTGTGTAGTGCTCTTCTATTATGTAGTGTTCCTTCTGTGTGTAGTACTCTTCCGTTATGTGGTGTTCCTTCTGTGTGTAGTGCTCTTCCATGATGTGGTGCTCCTTCTGTGTGTAGTGTTCTTCTATTATGTGGTGCTCCTTCTGTGTGTAGTGCTCTTTCTTTATGTGGTGCTCCTTCTGTGTGTAGTGCTCTTCCGTTATGTGGTGTTCCTTCTGTGTGTAGTGCTCTTCCATGATGTGGTGCTCCTTCTGTGTGTAGTGCTCTTCCTTTATGTGGTGCTCCTTCTGTGTGTAGTGCTCTTCCTTTATGTGGTGCTCCTTCTGTGTGTAGTGCTCTTCCTTTATGTGGTGCTCCTTCTGTGTGTAGCGCTCTTCCTTTATGCGGTGCTCCTTCTGTGTGTAGTGCTCTTCCGTTATGTGGTGTTCCTTCTGTGTGTAGTGCTCTTCCATGATGTGGTGCTCCTTCTGTGTGTAGTGTTCTTCTATTATGTGGTGCTCCTTCTGTGTGTAGTGCTCTTCCATTATGTGGTGCTCCTTCTGTGTGTAGTGCTCCTCCTGTGTGTAGTGCTCTTCCATTATGCGGTGCTCCTTCTGTGTATAGTGCTCTTCCATTATGCGGTGCTCCTTCTGTGTGTAGTGCTCTTCCATTATTCGGTGCTCCTTCTGTGTGAAGTGCTCTTCTATTATGTGGTGCTCCTTCTGTGTGTAGTGCTCTTCCATTATGCAGTGTTCCTTCTGTGTGTAGTGCTCTTCTATTATGCGGTGCTCCTTCTGTGTGTAGTGCTCTTCTATTATGCGGTGCTCTTTCTGTGTGTAGTACTCTTCCGTTATGTGGTGCTCCTTCTGTGTGTAGTGCTCTTCTATTATGCTGTGCTCCTTCTGTGTGTCGTACTCTTCCGTTATGTGGTGCTCCTTCTGTGTGTAGTGCTCTTCCATTATGCAGTGTTCCTTCTGTGTGTAGTGCTCTTCTATTATGCAGTGCTCCTTCTGTGTGCAGTGCCCTTCTATTATGTGGTGCTCCTTCTGTGTGTAATGCTCTTCCATTATGTGGTGCTCCTTCTGAGTGTAATGCTCTTCCATTATGTGACGCTCCTTCTGTGTGTAGTGCTCTTCCATTATGCAGTGTTCCTTCTGTGTGTAGTGCTCTTCTATTATGCGGTGCTCCTTCTGTGTGTAGTGTTCTTCTATTGTGCGGTGCTCTGTGTGTAATGCTCTTCCATTATGTGGTGCTCCTTCTGTGTGTAATGCTCTTCCATTATGTGATGCTCCTTCTGTGTGTAGTGCTCTTCCATTATGTGGTGTTCCTTCTGTGTGTAGTGCTCTTCCATTATGTGGTGCTCCCTCTGTGTGTAGTGCTCTTCCTTTATGTGGTGCTCCTTCTGTGTGTAGTGCTCATCTATTATGCAGTGTTCCTTCTGTGTGTAGTGCTCTTCCAATATGTGGTTCTCCTTCTGTGTGTAGTGCTCTTCCATTACGCAGTGTTCCTTCTGTGTGTAGTGCTCTTCCATTATGTGGTGCTCCTTCTGTGTGTAGGGCTCTTCCATTATGTGGTGCTCCTTCTGTGTGTAGTGCTCTTCCATTATGTGGTGCTCCTTTTGTGTGTACAGCTCTTTCATTATGTGGTGCTCCTTCTGTGTGTAGTGCTCTTCCATTATGTGGTGCTCCTTCTGTGTGTAGTGCTCTTCCATTATGTGGTGTTCCTTCTGTGTGTAGTGCTCTTCCTTTATGTGGTGCTCCTTCTGTGTGTAGTGCTCTTCCTTTATGTGGTGCTCCTTCTGTGTGTAGTGCTCTTCCTTTATGTGGTGTTCCTTCTGTGTGTAGTGTTCTTCTATTATGTGGTGCTCCTTCTGTGTGTAGTGCTCTTCCATTATGTGGTGTTCCGTCTGTGTGTAGTGCTCTTCCGTTATGTGGTGCTCCTTCTGTGTGTAGTGCTCTTCCATGATGTGGTGCTCCTTCTGTGTGTAGTGCTCTTCTATTATGTGGTGCTCCTTCTGTGTGTAGTGCTCTTCCTTTATGTGGTGCTCCTTCTGTGTGTAGTGCTCTTCCATGATGTGGTGCTTCTTCTGTGTGTAGTGCTCTTCTATTATGTAGTGTTCCTTCTGTGTGTAGTGCTCTTCCATTATGTGGTGCTCCTTCTGTGGGTAGTGCTCTTCCATTATGTGGTGCTCCTTCTGTGTGTAGTGCTCTTCTATTATGTGGTGCTCCTTCTGTGTGTAGTGCTCTTCTATTATGTAGTGTTCCTTCTGTGTGTAGTGCTCTTCCATTATGTGGTGCTCCTTCTGTGGGTAGTGCTCTTCGATTATGTGGTGCTCCTTCTGTGTGTAGTGCTCTTCTATTATGTAGTGTTCCTTCTGTGTGTAGTGCTCTTCCATGATGTGGTGCTTCTTCTGTGGGTAGTGCTCTTCCTTTATGTGGTGCTCCTTCTTTGTGTATTGCTCTTCCATTATGTGGTGCTCCTTCTGTGTATAGTGCTCTTCCGTTATGTGGTGCTCCTTCTGTGTGTAGTGCTCTTCTATTATGTAGTGTTCCTTCTGTGTGTAGTACTCTTCCATTATGTGGTGCTCCTTCTGTGTGTAATGCTCTTCCATTATGTGGTGCTCCCTCTATGAGTAGTGCTCTTCTATTATGTAGTGTTACTTCTTTGTGTAGTACTTTTCCATTATGTGGTGCTCCTTCTGTGTGTAATGCTCTTCCAATATGTGGTGCTCCTTCTATGTGTAGTGCTCTTCCATTATGTGGTGCTCCTACTATGCGTAGTGCACTTCATTATGTGGTGCTCCTTCTGTGTGTAGTGCTCTTCCTTTATGTGGTGCTCCTTCTGTGTGTAGTGCTCTTCCTTTATGTGGTGCTCCTTCTGTGTGTAGTGCTCTTCCATTTTGTGGTGCTCCCTCTGTGTGTAGTGCTCTTCTGTTATGTACTGTTCCTTCTGTGTGTAGTGCTCTTCTATTATGTAGTGTTCTTCCATTATGTGGTGCTCCTTCTGTGTGTATTGCTCTTCCATTATGTGGTGCTCCTTTTGTGTGTAGTGCTCTTCCATTTTGTGGTGCTCCCTCTGTGTGTAGTGCTCTTCTATTATGTAGTGTTCCTTCTGTGTGTAGTACTCTTCCATTATGTGGTGCTCCTTCTGTGTGTAATGCTCTTCCATTATGTGGTGCTCCCTCTGTGTGTAGTGCTCTTCTATTATGTAGTGTTCCTTCTGTGTGTAGTACTCTTCCATTATGTGGTGCTCCTTCTGTGTGTAATGCTCTTCCATTATGTGGTGCTCCCTCTATGTGTAGTGCTCTTCTATTATGTAGTGTTCCTTCTTTGTGTAGTACTTTTCCATTATGTGGTGCTCCTTCTGTGTGTAATGCTCTTCCATTATGTGGTGCTCCTTCTATGTGTAGTGCTCTTCCATTATGTGGTGCTCCTACTAAGCGTAGTGCTCTTCATTATGTGGTGCTCCTTCTGTGTGTAGTGCTCTTCCTTTATGTGGTGCTCCTTCTGTGTGTAGTGCTCTTCCTTTATGTGGTGCTCCTTCTGTGTGTAGTGCTCTTCCTTTATGTGGTGCTCCTTCTGTGTGTAGTGCTCTTCCGTTATGTGGTGTTCCTTCTGTGTGTAGTGCTCTTCCATGATGTGGTGCTCCTTCTGTGTGTAGTGCTCTTCCTTTATGTGGTGCTCCTTCTGTGTGTAGTGCTCTTCCTTTATGTGGTGCTCCTTCTGTGTGTAGTGCTCTTCCTTTATGTGTTGCTCCTTCTGTGTGTAGTGCTCTTCCTTTATGTGGTGCTCCTTCTGTGTGTAGTGCTCTTCCGTTATGTGGTGTTCCTTCTGTGTGTAGTGCTCTTCCATGATGTGGTGCTCCTTCTGTGTGTAGTGTTCTTCTATTATGTGGTGCTCCTTCTGTGTGTAGTGCTCTTCCTTTATGTGGTGCTCCTTCTGTGTGTAGTGCTCTTCCGTTATGTGGTGTTCCTTCTGTGTGTAGTGCTCTTCCATGATGTGGTGCTCCTTCTGTGTGTAGTGCTCTTCCTTTATGTGGTGCTCCTTCTGTGTGTAGTTCTCTTCCTTTATGTGGTGCTCCTTCTGTGTGTAGTGCTCTTCCTTTATGTGGTGCTCCTTCTGTGTGTAGCGCTCTTCCTTTATGCGGTGCTCCTTCTGTGTGTAGTGCTCTTCCGTTATGTGGTGTTCCTTCTGTGTGTAGTGCTCTTCCATGATGTTGTGCTCCTTCTGTGTGTAGTGTTCTTCTATTATGTGGTGCTCCTTCTGTGTGTAGTGCTCTTCCATTATGTGGTGCTCCCTCTGTGTGTAGTGCTCTTCCTTTATGTGGTGCTCCTCCTGTGTGTAGTGCTCTTCCATTATGCGGTGCTCCTTCTGTGTATAGTGCTCTTCCATTATGCGGTGCTCCTTCTGTGTGTAGTGCTCTTCCATTATTCGGTGCTCCTTCTGTGTGAAGTGCTCTTCTATTATGTGGTGCTCCTTCTGTGTAGTGCTCTTCCATTATGCAGTGTTCCTTCTGTGTGTAGTGCTCTTCTATTATGCGGTGCTCCTTCTGTGTGTAGTGCTCTTCTATTATGCGGTGCTCTTTCTGTGTGTAGTACTCTTCCGTTATGTGGTGCTCCTTCTGTGTGTAGTGCTCTTCTATTATGCTGTGCTCCTTCTGTGTGTAGTACTCTTCCGTTATGTGGTGCTCCTTCTGTGTGTAGTGCTCTTCCATTATGCAGTGTTCCTTCTGTGTGTAGTGCTCTTCTATTATGCAGTGCTCCTTCTGTGTGCAGTGCCCTTCTATTATGTGGTGCTCCTTCTGTGTGTAATGCTCTTCCATTATGTGGTGCTCCTTCTGAGTGTAATGCTCTTCCATTATGTGATGCTCCTTCTGTGTGTAGTGCTCTTCCATTATGCAGTGTTCCTTCTGTGTGTAGTGCTCTTCTATTATGCGGTGCTCCTTCTGTGTGTAGTGCTCTTCTATTGTGCGGTGCTCTTTCTGTGTGTAATGCTCTTCCATTATGTGGTGCTCCTTCTGTGTGTAATGCTCTTCCATTATGTGATGCTCCTTCTGTGTGTAGTGCTCTTCCATTATGTGGTGTTCCTTCTGTGTGTAGTGCTCTTCCATTATGTGGTGCTCCCTCTGTGTGTAGTGCTCTTCCTTTATGTGATGCTCCTTCTGTGTGTAGTGCTCATCTATTATGCAGTGTTCCTTCTGTGTGTAGTGCTCTTCCATTATGTGGTTCTCCTTCTGTGTGTAGTGCTCTTCCATTATGCAGTGTTCCTTCTGTGTGCAGTGCTCTTCCATTATGTGGTGCACCTTCTGTGTGTAGGGCTCTTCCATTATGTGGTGCTCCTTCTGTGTGTAGTGCTCTTCCATTATGTGGTGCTCCTTTTGTGTGTACTGCTCTTCCATTATGTGGTGCTCCTTCTGTGTGTAGTGCTCTTCCATTATGTGGTGTTCCTTCTGTGTGTAGTGCTCTTCCATTATGTGGTGTTCCTTCTGTGTGTAGTGCTCTTCCTTTATGTGGTGCTCCTTCTGTGTTTAGTGCTCTTCCTTTATGTGGTGCTCCTTCTGTGTGTAGTGCTCTTCCTTTATGTGGTGTTCCTTCTGTGTGTAGTGCTCTTCCATTATGTGGTGTTCCTTCTTTGTGTAGTGCTCTTCCGTTATGTGGTGCTCCTTCTGTGTGTAGTGCTCTTCCATGATGTGGTGCTCCTTCTGTGTGTAGTGCTCTTCTATTATGTGGTGCTCCTTCTGTGTGTAGTGCTCTTCCTTTATGTGGTGCTCCTTCTGTGTGTAGTGCTCTTCCATGATGTGGTGCTTCTTCTGTGTGTAGTGCTCTTCTATTATGTAGTGTTCCTTCTGTGTGTAGTGCTCTTCCATTATGTGGTGCTCCTTCTGTGGGTAGTGCTCTTCCATTATGTGGTGCTCCTTCTGTGTGTAGTGCTCTTCTTTTATGTGGTGCTCCTTCTGTGTGTAGTGCTCTTCTATTATGTAGTGTTCCTTCTGTGTGTAGTGCTCTTCCATTATGTGGTGCTCCTTCTGTGGGTAGTGCTCTTCCATTATGTGGTGCTCCTTCTGTGTGTAGTGCTCTTCTATTATGTAGTGTTCCTTCTGTGTGTAGTGCTCTTCCATGATGTGGTGCTTCTTCTGTGGGTAGTGCTCTTCCTTTATGTGGTGCTCCTTCTTTGTGTATTGCTCTTCCATTATGTGGTGCTCCTTCTGTGTATAGTGCTCTTCCGTTATGTGGTGCTCCTTCTGTGTGTAGTACTCTTCTATTATGTAGTGTTACTTCTGTGTGTAGTGCTCTTTCATTATGTGGTGCTCCTTCTGTGTGTAGTGCTCTTCCATTATGTGGTGTTCCTTCTGTGGGTAGTGCTCTTCCATTATGTGGTGCTCCTTCTGTGGGTAGTGCTCTTCCATTATGTGGTGTTCCTTCTTTATGTGGTTCTCCGTCTATGAGTGGTTCTCCATCTATGGTTGGTACTCTTCTTTTATGTGGTGCTGCATCAATGGTTGGTACTCTTCCTTTCTGTGGTGCTGCATCTATGTGTGGTACTGTTCCTTTATGTGGTGCTGAATCAATGGTTGGTACTCTTCCTTTATGTGGTGCTGAATCAATGGTTGGTACTCTTCATTTCTGTGGTGCTGCATCTATGTGTGGTAATGTTCCTTTATGTGGTGCTGAATCTATGGTTGGTACTCTTCCTTTATGTGGTGCTTCATCTATAAGAGGTTATCCATCTATGGTTGGCACTCTTCCTTTATGTGGCACTGTTATTTTATCTGGTGCTGCATCTATGTGTGGTACTGTTCCTTTATGTGGTGCTGCATCTATGGATCGGCATTCTTCCTTTATGTGGCACTGTTTCTTTATGTGGTGCTGCATCTATGTGTGGTACTGTTCCTTTATGTGGTGCTGCATCTATCGTTGGTACTCTTCCTTTATGTGGTGCTGCATCTTTGTGTGGTGCTCTTCCTTTATGTGGTGTTCCTTCTGTGTTTAGTGCTCTTCCTTTATGTGGTGCTCCTTCTGTGTGTAGTGCTCTTCCTTTATGTGGTGTTCCTTCTGTGTGTAGTGCTCTTCCATTATGTGGTGTTCCTTCTTTGTGTAGTGCTCTTCCGTTATGTGGTGCTCCTTCTGTGTGTAGTGCTCTTCCATGATGTGGTGCTCCTTCTGTGTGTAGTGCTCTTCTATTATGTGGTGCTCCTTCTGTGTGTAGTGCTCTTCCTTTATGTGGTGCTCCTTCTGTGTGTAGTGCTCTTCCATGATGTGGTGCTTCTTCTGTGTGTAGTGCTCTTCTATTATGTAGTGTTCCTTCTGTGTGTAGTGCTCTTCCATTATGTGGTGCTCCTTCTGTGGGTAGTGCTCTTCCATTATGTGGTGCTCCTTCTGTGTGTAGTGCTCTTCTTTTATGTGGTGCTCCTTCTGTGTGTAGTGCTCTTCTATTATGTAGTGTTCCTTCTGTGTGTAGTGCTCTTCCATTATGTGGTGCTCCTTCTGTGGGTAGTGCTCTTCCATTATGTGGTGCTCCTTCTGTGTGTAGTGCTCTTCTATTATGTAGTGTTCCTTCTGTGTGTAGTGCTCTTCCATGATGTGGTGCTTCTTCTGTGGGTAGTGCTCTTCCTTTATGTGGTGCTCCTTCTTTGTGTATTGCTCTTCCATTATGTGGTGCTCCTTCTGTGTATAGTGCTCTTCCGTTATGTGGTGCTCCTTCTGTGTGTAGTACTCTTCTATTATGTAGTGTTACTTCTGTGTGTAGTGCTCTTTCATTATGTGGTGCTCCTTCTGTGTGTAGTGCTCTTCCATTATGTGGTGTTCCTTCTGTGGGTAGTGCTCTTCCATTATGTGGTGCTCCTTCTGTGGGTAGTGCTCTTCCATTATGTGGTGTTCCTTCTTTATGTGGTTCTCCGTCTATGAGTGGTTCTCCATCTATGGTTGGTACTCTTCTTTTATGTGGTGCTGCATCAATGGTTGGTACTCTTCCTTTCTGTGGTGCTGCATCTATGTGTGGTACTGTTCCTTTATGTGGTGCTGAATCAATGGTTGGTACTCTTCCTTTATGTGGTGCTGAATCAATGGTTGGTACTCTTCATTTCTGTGGTGCTGCATCTATGTGTGGTAATGTTCCTTTATGTGGTGCTGAATCTATGGTTGGTACTCTTCCTTTATGTGGTGCTTCATCTATAAGAGGTTATCCATCTATGGTTGGCACTCTTCCTTTATGTGGCACTGTTATTTTATCTGGTGCTGCATCTATGTGTGGTACTGTTCCTTTATGTGGTGCTGCATCTATGGATCGGCATTCTTCCTTTATGTGGCACTGTTTCTTTATGTGGTGCTGCATCTATGTGTGGTACTGTTCCTTTATGTGGTGCTGCATCTATCGTTGGTACTCTTCCTTTATGTGGTGCTGCATCTTTGTGTGGTACTCTTCTTTTATGTGGTGCTGCTGCATCTATGTGTGGTACTGTTCCTTTATGTGGTGCTGCATCTATGTGTGGTACCGTTCCTTTATGTGGTGCTGCATCTATGGTTGGTACTCTTCCTTTATGTGGTGCTGCATCTACGTGTGGTACTCTTCCTTTGGGCTCTATTTATTAACATTATTTTGACTAAAATAAAGTGAAAAGGGGTGTTTTCACACCCTTTTCACATTATTTTAGTATCACCTATAGTTATTACAGGGCAATTGGAGTAGAATTCGTAAAATTCTACTCCAACCCCTAAGTATTTATTAGTAATCAGATCGCATTTCCCATAATTGTAATGGGAAATGTGATCTGTCTGGTAGTTACTAAAAATACATTGTGAAAAAAATACTTAGGGAGGCCCTCTGATAATAACGCCACCTGGAGGTGGCGTTATCCAGGGTATCCCCCGGTTCCCGGACTCCTACTCTGCTCTAACGGGCAGAGAAGAGCCGGGAGTCGGTCCCAGTAATCAGCTGTGTGGTCTAAACAGACCGCAAGCTGATCAGTGCAAAGAAAAAAAATTAACTTACCTGACTCCATGGACCGGTGATCGGGGCTCCGGGTGATGTCCTCCCTCCGGTCAGCTGGTCTCCCAGGCTGCACTGTGGCCCAGTCATCAGGTGATCGGGTCTCAGTGCATTATGGGATATCAGCTGACCAGAGGGATGGAGGACATCACCGGAGGCCCGGATCATGCAGGTAAGTGTAATTAAGGGAGGGGGGGTCGTGGGGGGAGACCACGATTGTGGGGGCGGGGCTTAGCGCCGGTGGGGTAGCAGCGGCGGCCGGTCGGCACATGCGCGGGCACTTTGTCACAGTGTTTTTTCCGAATACCGTGACTAGTGTGCGGAGGGGATTCGCAGGGACAGAGCTTTCTCGGAAGCTCTGTCCCTGCAAGGGATTTGTAGTAAATCCCTTTGATATTGCCTGAAGTTAATATCACACTACAATCTGCATTCAATATGCGGATTGTAGTAAATAGAGCCCTTTATGTGGTGCTCCTTCTATGCGTGGTGCTCTTCTGTCTAAGACAGCGATTTTCAACTCGAGGCACATTACACAAGATTTTAATATTGCTTGATACGGTGATGCGGTGTACGTGACCAATGAAAAAACACACATTTGCTCCCACATAGTATAATACATACACATTGGCCTCCTCAGAAATAAAATACACTACAGTACAAGTGTGGCACACTTGACAATCGCTCGTGGCACACTAGTGTGACGCGGCACAGTGGTTGAAAAACACTGGTCTAAGGGGTCTATATACTAAGCCTTGTAGAAGGATAAATGGATGGAGATAAAGTTCCTACCAATCAGCTCCTAACCATTACTTTACAGGCTGGGAGTTGCTAGTTCACACCTCCAGCAGCCAATAGAAAAAAGTATGCAGATTATAGTAGTGAGTGATTTAATGGACAACATGTGGATTCTATCCTATTGAGTTATATGTAAAAACACTCCCCCTCATGTTGGAGAGTGGATAGTATATGCATGCAAGCATTCCCTCCCATACTGTTCTGAATAATACACTGAACTCCCCTCACTCGGGTGACTGAGGGGAATCAGTGAGATGCTACAGGGGGAGTGAGAGGTGCTACAGAGGGAGAGGTGCTGCAGGGGAAGTGAGAGGTGCTGCAGAGAGAGTGAGAGATGCTGCAGGGGAAGTGAGAGGTGCTGCAGGATGAAGTGACAGGTGCTGCAGGGGGAGTGAGGGGTGCTGCAGGGGGAGTGAGGGGTGCTGCAGAGAGAGTGAGAGGTGCTGCAGAGAGAGTGAGAGGTGCTGCAGGGGAAGTGAGAGGTTCTGCAGGATGAAGTGACAGGTGCTGCAGGGGGAGTGAGGGGTGCTGCAGGGGGAGTGAGGGGTGCTGCAGAGAGAGTGAGAGGTGCTGCAGGAGGAGTGAGAGGTGCTGCAGGGGGAGTGAGAGGTGCTGCAGGGGGAGTGACAGGTGCTGCAGGGGAAGTGACAGGTGCTACAGAGAGTGTGAGAGGTGCTGCAGGGGGAGTGAGAGGTGCTGCAGGGGGAGTGAGAGGTGCTGCAGGGGGAGTGAGGTACTACAGGGGGATGAGTGAGGTACTACAGGGGGATGAGTGAGGTACTACAGGGGGAGGGAGATGCTACAGGGAGAGGAGAGTGAATATATACATATATTTGTGTATATGTAGATATATATATATATATATATATATATACACACGTATATACATTATTATATATGTATACACTTTGGTTGAGACCTGAGTTGGGGGGCCCATAAGAATTTTGCTATTGAGCCCACAAAGGCCCTCATTCAGAGCCACTCGTAAGCGGCAGCTCGTTCGCTCCGAGCGACGTTTGCCAAACTGCGCATGCGTACGGATCGTTATACGCATGTGCGAACCAGTCAGTGCGGCCGAAATTCATGTGCTCGCAAAATAGCGAATGCCTGCTAATTTGAGTGACAGGATGAGGCGTATGTGGGTGGTAACAGGGGAAGGTGCTTGAAAACGGGGAGTGGAAATCAGAACGCAGGCGTGCTTAAAGGTCAAAACAGGCGTTTTATGGGTGTGCATATTTAAAACAGCAGCGTCATTGACCACGTCACTGGTTTTTTTTTTAGCCAGAACTGCTCGCAAAATTGTGGTAGCAAAAACCAACCACAAGAATAGCGAGCAGTTCATACCCTGTTCGATGTACTCGATTAATCTAATAAATAGCGGACATGACGTCGGATGCGAGCGGCCAGGGGGCGTAGTTTCCCAAAAAACGACCGCAAGTTTTGTTCGCTCGTTCAGACCTAGAGGCGTGAACAGGCCGCATACAGCGAACGGTTCATTTGAATAGCCACCCCTATTTTCTGGACGAGCGAGCGCAAATAGCGACCGGCTCTGAATCAGGGCCAAAGTTCTAGTTATGCCCCTGCATGCAAGGATCAGTAAATATTTTTACAGAGGTTACCATAGTAGTTTCACATATGTCTCTTGCAGAGCAAAAAGAAGGTTTAAGTAAACAGGGTAATCCCGTACAAATGTATTTATTAATTTTTAATTCTATTTATTTTTTATTAATTATTATTATTAATAATAACTCTGTACTGGAAGACAGAGACCATGCTTCCGGTGCAGTGGGCATGTTTGACCTGAGAAGGTCTATGCTGACTACTGCCGGACAGTATCGCAGAGGATCTAACTATGGCTCAGCTGCTCCAGCAAAGTTAGGCCCTCATTCAGAGCTGTACGCTCTGAGCAGAGCGCACGCTCTGAATGAGGGCCGCCCTCCATAAAAATGGAGCGTCCTCCTGGACGCTCGTATAGCTGTGGGTCACCACCCACAGCCTATACGAGCGTGCAGTTTGATGGCCGCGATGGTCTTGACCATCGCGACCATCGAAACTGCGAGCCGGAGCCTGCGGTTGAGGTTTTCAACCGCAAGCTCCGGAGTGATTTTGGCTCACTAGTGATGTCAGTGGGCCGGCTTCTGACGGGAGGCGTTCCCGTGGGAACGCCCCCGTCAGGGAGGCACGCCCCCGGCACGACAGCACGCCCCCTTTGATCAGACACAACGAGCGAAGGACTTTCCTTCGCTCGTCGCGTCTGGCGCATGCGCACGACGGAGCTCCCTCCGTCGTGCGCATGCTCAGTGCAGAACATCGACCCACTTGCGAGCGGACAGCCGCTCGCGAGTGGGTCTGAATCAGGGCCTTTGTCTTTTATATAAATAAAAAGACATGAAACAGATTTTCTATCACCATGATAAGGGACGATAGAAAATATCTCTTTTCAGGCCATTTTGATAAATATGCCCCTCTGTGAAGCTGTAGTCCTTGACAGCTAATACATTCCATGTCCTATCAGGTTAAGGGAAAAAATAATTCTCCGTTATGAGCACAATCTGGGCTGGTCTCCCAGAACACACTGGAGACTAATGGGACCTTACAGCTCACAGCTTTCTAGAGATGATTTTGTACCTCTCTTGTAAGATAGCTGATGCTAGCTATGTAGTATAGAATTCTCCTGTCTGCATATCTTTAAATCATTAATTCTCGTACTTGGCTGCAGCCTGCAGAGAGGATAAATTCATTTAAAAAAGAGGCCAACGGGAGAAGTCTCAGCTTCTCTCACTTCATTGCCGGCCTGGTGTTGACAACACTGAGTTCTCCTGCTGTAGTCATAGGCTGACATCACTTGGAGGAGGAGGAGATCTGAAGAAACCATGACAGGATTTTATCACTGAGAAGAAAACTTGTGTATTTAACCTCTTTCTGCCCTGAATCCCTAAGTGGGACTTGGATAATCTCCATGTTACACAGTGTAGAGTATGACATACATATAAACGTCTCTCTGAGGCTCCCTTCAGGCTATCTACAGCAAGTTAAGCAGATTTCTGAGACTTATTAGGGGAAGTGTGAATGCTAGGGGCAAGTCAATTACAAGCGCAAACATCTCAGTTAAATAGATATGAGATTTATATTACAATGTTTCTCACCAGTACTCACTGCTATGGAAAAACATGTAAAACAAAAGCTTTATATGAATTTGTAATATGTACAACATGTCATCCATTACATGCATAGCTTTATGCCCCAAATACACTATTGCCTGGTCTATTCTATAATTGTATAAAATTGTAAATACTATGCAATTGTACTCCAAATAATTTAGCACAGTAACGGGTAACCAAGGGTGCTCCAGTTATTGGTGTAGTGCAGGACCTGTAGTCTGAGTGCCACGGGACATGCCACAGTTTGGCGGTGCCCTGGTGATGTATAATGCCCTTTTCCTCTAACGTTAATCTGATTGCAGAGGATTTCAGAGCTTCACAGCCACGCCAGCTGTCCACACACTCAGCATGTAGACACGCACAAGCCACTATTCCCAGATTGTAGCTAGCCATCAATTCGATGATTGACAATTTACAACATTTTATAAACAGCAATCACCTTTAAATTCAGGAACCGTAATCTGTTTTTTTGTTTTTTATGATTTGCTGTGACTTATTGCTGGAAGCTTTACATGATGAAAACACTGCTAGCAAATCTTAGCACACTCCCATAAACTAAAACTTTTACTGGGGAATATCAAAACCAGGATTTTACAGTAACTGGGGACAAAATGTTCTCATTATTTAATCCAGAATAGGAGAGACAGCGGTCACTGTGGTGAATTATTTGATATGTGACACTTGTATATCTGTGTGCACCTGATACCCCTTTCAGACATACAACCTGGGAAATTTCCTGCTCAGACCCGGGAATTTCTCCTGTGCAAATTCCTGGGTATTTGGTCGAGACCCCCCTTTCACACTACAGCGTCTACCCGGGAAATTCCCAGGTAGACCCCTTTCAGACATAAGCAGGGTGTTTTAGTTATTAATATTACCTGCCTCTCCTCTGAACTTCCCAGCCTATCCCTTCTCCGGCTGCCGCTGATGATGTCATCATAATGCAGCAGGCAGCCGACCAATCACTACCACCATTTTCTTTTAATATTATTAAATTATTTAAATCTGCCCTGGTGGTCCAGCGGGAGTGCGGGCGGCCCGCTATGGCAGAGACCCGCAGCATCCGGCTGGGGTTCTCTGTACACAGCCACCGGTGTGGGAGTGGTGAGCAGCAGCGCTGAGCGTCCTAAAGGACGCTTTGCGCTGCCAACTCAAAGCAGCAGCGCTGAACGTCTGCGCTGCCAACTCAAAGCAGCTGGGCTGAGCATCCTATAGGACGCTCTGCGCTGCCAACTCAATGTAAAAGCTGCTTGATGCAGCCCGGGAGTAGTAAATTCCCGGGTAGCACCATTCAGACATAAGCAGGGTAATTTCCCAGGAATTAAGCCCCTGGAAATTCACTGGACGATTGAAGGTTCGGCTACCCGGGAACGTGTTCCTGGGTAGGTACCTTTCAGAAATCCGCGGTAACCCGGGAATTTGGCTGAGGCAGGCCAAATTCCTGTGATTCTCGGGATGTCTGAAAGGGGTATGAGTCTGTATATGAAGCATAGTGGAATGAAAAAAGCTGCGGCCGCTACATTAGCACTTTGTGTAAAGATTCAGAGACTCAGTCGCACACAGATATACAAGTGTTGCATATCAAATTAATTAGCACAGTCTGCTGGTGCGTCCAATGCAATTTAGATGCATTTTTGCCAAAAAAGACGCTGACACTAGCAGTGTAGCAGGGAACCTGGCAGTTCATTCATGCCAGGCAAGTCGCGCTGCATGGCCAGAACCAGATTAAGGGGGGCTCAGTGCCCTGGGCCCCCCCTCTGTCACGGGACCCCCCGTGGCCAGAGCAAGTCAGGGCCGGCAGTATTGGAGGAGAGTGTGGGTTCAGGTTGATAACTCCTCCGATCTCGCAGCCAGTGATCCAAGGAGTCTGAAATCAGTTGAACTGCTTGTTCCTTCAGACTCCTGGAACAACTGGCTTGCGGGATCCACCCCTCCCCAGTGTTCAGCTTCAGCCTCTCTTGTCCTTCCGTTCGGAAGCAGACAGCAGCTTGCTGTGGCTCTACAGCAGCCGCAGAAGCAGAAGCTGACAACCGACACCAGCAGAGAACTGCAGTCAGGCTCAGAGGAGCCAGCTCTGAGTCTGCGAGTAAGTACAGTCCGGGGGTGGAAAGGGGGCAGGGAAGGGTGGGTCAGCCGATGGGGGGAGGGGGGAATATGCCTCTCCCTAGTCACTCCCTGCCTTTCCCTTTTGCCCTTTGCCTTCCCTGGTCACCCTCTGCCTCCCTGCGCCACTCACTGTCTCCCGATATCACCCACTGCCTCTCCCTACCACACACTGTCTGCCCCGTCACCCACTGCCTCCCCCTGTTACCCACTGCCTCTTCCTGCCACCCACTGCCTCTCCCTGCATCCCAGTCTCTCCCTGTCACCCACTGCTTCTCCCTGCCACCTCTGGACCATGTGGTACCCCCCACTCTCACATCCTGTTCTGTTCAGTTTATTTAATTCTGTCTGTATTCTTGATAAAGTGTGTATATCCAATCTTAAGCGCTACCCTTAATTCAGTATCTCCTTATTGTGACGGTATGACACCATATACACTCTCCGGCAGGAGAGGAGGCGCTAGACAGCTGTATCCAGGACAGAGGGACGTGTCAGGAAGGTGGAGGATTAATCTTCAATTAATATTTACCTCGCACGCTTACTCTTGGATCTGGTAAAGCAGCCATCTGACTATTTATCTAAGGAAATTCTGCTGCTATTATGAATATTTCTGTTTTACACATTCATATCATTAAACCATTTGCTGCTATTTGAATATCAAAGTTGTGGATTACATATCATCTTTTAATATTGTTTTTTTTAGTCTTTTGAACGTCATTAAATTTATGCATGTTACCTTTCACAAGTGTATATGGTGTCATACTGTCACAATAAGGAGATACTGAATTAAGGGTAGCGCTTAGGATTGGATATACACACTTTTTATCAATTGTTTCAGGTGTGGGTACACTTTTTTTCTAATCTTGGGCTGCTCTACCTGATTTACTGTCTGTATTCTGTTACTTTATATAATGCACTATAGATAAGTTACAGGAAGTCAACTTTTAGTCTAACTTTAATTGCTATTAACTAGGGGTGAGCGGGTTCGGATTTCTGAAATCCGAACCCCCCCGAGCCCCCCCGATCCGAGTCCGATCCGAGTCAGGCTCGACTTTTCCCGCCTGACTCGGATCTGAAATCGAGGCAAAACGTCATCATCCCGCCTTCCGAGTCTCGCGGGTTTTGGAACCTATATAAGGTACCCGCTTCAGCGCCATTTTCTCACTCGGCTGTGGACAGTGAAGAGGGAGGGTGGGAGTTAGGGCTGGCTGGGCTGTGTAGTGTAGTGTAGTGTAGTGCTGCTGTTGTCCACTACTTCAAAGTCGATAGGGGCTGGCTGTGTTGTGCTGTGCTGCTGTTGTTAATAGGGGCTGTGTCCACTACTTCAAAGTCCATAGGGGCTGGCTGGACTGTGTTGTGCGGTCAGTTCTCCATAGGGGCTGTGTCCACTCCAAAGTCCTGTGCAGTGTCCCAGTCCTAAAGGGGTGCTGTAGTGTTGTCCAGGGGGTGTTCTGTCCATCAGGGGTGCTCCCCCCAAGTGCTAAAAAAATAATATATTCTCTGTGTTTGTGAATTGTGTGCGCAGTAGCCGCACGTGCATCAACAAAGTAGTGCCAAGCGTGCGCCTGTGTAATAAGTAAAGGGCCGGCTGGCTTGACCGTTAAAGGGTGCTGTAACCCCCAAAGTACACTCCAGTCCAAACCAAAAAAAAAATTATTTTCTGTGTTTGTGAATTGTGTGCGCAGTAGCCGCACGTGCATCAACAAAGTAGTGCCAAGCGTGCGCCTGCGTCATAAGTAAAGGGCCGGCTGGCTTGACCGTTAAAGGGTGCTGTAACCCCCAAAGTACACTCCAGTCCAAACCAAAAAAAAAATTATTTTCTGTGTTTGTGAATTGTGTGCGCAGTAGCCGCACGTGCATCAACAAAGTAGTGCCAAGCGTACGCCTGTGTCATAAGTAAAGGACCGGCTGGCTTGACCGTTAAAGGGTGCTGTAACCCCCAAAGTACACTCTAGTCCAAACCAAAAAAAAAATTATTTTCTGTGTTTGTGAATTGTGTGCACAGTAGCCGCACATGCATCAACAAAGTAGTGTCAAGCGTGCGCCTGTGTCATAAGTAAAGGGCCGGCTGGCTTGACCGTTAAAGGGTGCTGTAACCCCCAAAGTACACTCCAGTCCAAACCAAAAAAATATATATTTTCTGTGTTTGTGAATTGTGTGCGCAGTAGCCGCACGTGCATCAACAAAGTAGTGCCAAGCGTGCGCCGGTGTCATAAGTAAAGGGCCGGCTGGCTTGACCATTAAAGGGTGCTGTAACCCCCAAAGTACACTCCAGTCCAAACCAAAAAAAAAATTATTTTCTGTGTTTGTGTATTGTGTGCACTGTGTCCCATAAGTAAAGAGCCGGCTGGCTCATTTCTTAAAGGGTGGTGTAACCCACAAAGTGCACTACTCTCCAGCAAAAATAAAAAAATATTTTCTGTGTTTGTGTGCGCTTTAGCCGCACGTATATATCAATATAACATAAATGGAGGACCAAACTTTCTCCGATAAAAATAAAATAGGGAAAGATCAAGAACCACTTCCTCCTAGTGCTATTGCTGCTGCTGGGAGTTGTTCATCATCCCAGAGAGGAAGTAGGAACATCACTACTTTTACTAAACAATTGACCCTCCAACAGTCCCTAGCGATGAGGATGAAGTACGACAGCAGTCATCCTGAAGCAAAACGTATAACTGAGGCCTTGACTGCTATGTTGGTGTTAGACGTGCGTCCGGTATCCGCCATTAGTGCAGTGGGATTTAGACAATTGATGGAGGTAGTGTGTCCCCGGTTCCAAATCCCGTCTAGATTCCACCTGCATCCTCAAAGCAGCAGCGACAAGCGTGCGTCTGTCTGGTAAAGGGTGGTGACACCCTCAAAGTGTGCTACACAAACAAATAAAATATTGTTCTTTTTTTTTGGTCTTTGTGAAATGTGTGGGCTGTAGCCGCACCTGCATCCTTAAAGCAGCAGCGACAAGCGTGCGTCTGTCTGTTAAAGGGTGGTGACACCCTCAAAGTGTGCTACACAAACAATAAAAATAGTTCTTTTTTTTTCTGTCTTTGTGAATTGTGTGGGCTGTAGCCGCACTTGCATCCTCAAAGCAGCAGCAACAAGCGTGCGTCTGTCTGTTAAAGGGTGGTGTAACTCTCAAAGTGCTCCAAAAAATAAAAAACTATTTTTTTAATGTGTTTGTGACTTGTGTGCGATGTAGCCGCACATGCATCAACATAGTAGCAGCGCCAAGCGCGCGCCTGTGTCATAAGTCAAGGGCTGGTTTGGACATCTGGTCCGGACTGAAGGACGTGCCAACAATTTCTGACAAGTCTACTGTCACTGCATATGATACTGTCCTCAAAGCAGCAGCGACAAGCGTGCGTCTGTCTGTTAAAGGGTGGTGACACCCTCAAAGTGTGCTACACAAACAATAAAAATATTGTTCTTTTTTTTCGGTCTTTGTGAAATGTGTGGGCTGTAGCCGCACCTGCATCCTTAAAGCAGCAGCGACAAGCGTGCATCTGTCTGTTAAAGAGTGGTGACACCCTCAAAGTGCGCTACACAAACAATAAAAATAGTTCTTTTTTTTTCTGTCTTTGTGAATTGTGTGGGCTGTAGCCGCACTTGCATCCTCAAAGCAGCAGCGACAAGCGTGCGTCTGTCTGTTAAAGGGTGGTGTAACTCTCAAAGTGCTCCAAAAAATAAAAAACTATTTTTTTAATGTGTTTGTGACTTGTGTGCGATGTAGCCACACTTGCATCCTCAAAGCAGCAGCGACAAGCGTGCGTCTGTCTGTTAAAGGGTGGTGACACCCTCAAAGTGTGCTACACAAACAATAAAAATATTCTTCTTCTTTTTTCTGTCTTTATGAATTGTGTGGGCTGTAGCCGCACCTGCATCCTTAAAGCAGCAGCGACAAGCGTGCGTCTGTCTGTTAAAGGGTGGTGACACCCTCAAAGTGTGCTACACAAACAATAAAAATATTCTTCTTCTTTTTTCTGTCTTTGTGAATTGTATGGGCTGTAGCCGCACTTGCATCCTCAAAGCAGCAGCGACAAGCGTGCGTCTGTCTGTTAAAGGGTGGTGTAACCCTCAAAGTGCGCTCCACAAACAATAAAAATATTCTTTTTTTTTTTCTGTCTTTGTGAATTGTGTGGGCTGTAGCCGCACTTGCATCCTCAAAGCAGCAGCGACAAGCGTGCGTCTGTCTGTTAAAGGATTACATCGGTGACAGCATCCAAGTAGGCATGTCAGACAGTCCGTACCTGTACTGGCAGGAAAAAGAAGCAATTTGGAGGTCCCTGTACAAACTGGCTCTATTTTACCTGAGTTGCCCCCCGTCCAGTGTGTACTCCAAAAGAGTGTTTAGTGCAGCCGGGAACCTTGCCAGCGAAAGGCGTAGGAGGTTGCTTCCACAAAATGTGGAGAAGATGATGTTCATAAAATGAATTATCAACTCTTCCAGGGAGACCAGCCTCCAGAACGTACAGAGGGACCTGTGGTTCCAGCAGGGACGAATTAATACTCTGTGAGGATGAGGATGTACACACTGAAGAGGGTGAGGAATCGGTGGATGAGGAGGATGAGGATGACATCTTGCCTCCGTAGAGCCAGTTTGTGCAGGGACAGATTAATTGCCAGCTTGTTTTGTGGGGGCCCAAACGAACCAATCATTTCAGCCACAGTTGTGTGGCAGACCCTGGCGCTGAAATGATTGGTTTGTTAAAGTGTGCATGTCCTGTTTATACAACATAAGGGTGGGTGGGAGGGCCCAAGGACAATTCCATCTTGCACCTCTTTTTTTTCTTTGCATTATGTACAGTTTGGGGCCTAGTTTTTCAAACTGCCATCCCGTCTGCCACTGCAGTTTCATGCCTAGATGGGTCACGTGTTTGTGCCGCCCACTCGTGTCGCTTAGCATAGTCATCCAGCTACCTCGGTGCAACCTTTTGGACATAAAAACACTGTTTGTGAGGTGTGAGGTGTTCAGAATAGACTGGAAATGAGTGGAAATTAAGGTTATTGAGGTTAATAATAGCATAGGAGCAGAAAAACCTACAAATTCTGTGATTTTAGCTGTTTTTATGCTTTTTTTCAAAAAAATACAGATCCAAAACACAAAACCCAGAACCCAAAACACGGAAGGGTGGTTTTGGCAAAATCAATCCAGATCCAAAACACGAAGAAAGATCCAGATCCAAAAATAAAACACAAAACACGAAAAGTGGCCGGTGCACACCCCTACTATTAACCCCCCCACCCCTATAATTTGATTAGTTTACAAGGTGCTGACAAGTGGGTAGACCAGAGGAGTGGGGGCGGGCCCCCCTGTCATAAATGCCCCGGGCCCCCTGAAGGCTTAATCCGGCCCTGTGCATGGCGTATTGAGGCTAGATGTAGGAGGACACATCTGTATCAGGATTGGCAATATACTTAGTCACACATGAGAACATAGTAATGTGGAGGTGGATGGCAGGGTGTCAGAATCTGGGCTATTTAGAGGAACAGTAAAGCCTTCTCTTCTTCATTCATACGCACACCAGGTAAAATTATTTAACCATGGTGGAGGAGATGGCAGTAAGCTAAAGCATACCCAATGTCTCAAAATTAAACTTGTTTTAGAAATTATTTTAGAAATAGGAGGAGGTCCTTCCAGTGTTGGGCAACTACAGTCCTGGTCATTATAAGGATCTGACTGAGATCATAGTGCACTCTAGTATGGTTTAAACCAGTGCTGTAACTACATTTAGCGCCGCCTCGTGGATGTCACACGAAGGGGGCGGGGCCACGATCGCCAGTATACACAGCAATGCCCGGAGCATTGGGGTGCGGTATGCAGTCGGGAAGCCGGCGCACCTAATCCCGACAGCCGGCTTCCCGACTGTCATATCCCGGCAAGGGTCTAAAGACAGGTGTCGATATGCCGACGCCTGTCATTAGACATACGCCGGAAGCCCGACGACCAGCATCCCGATAGAAGGATAGCCGCGGGGGGAGGGGGAGTTAGGTTTAGTGTTCCCAGGGAGGATTTAGGGTTAGACACCCCCCGGGAGGTTAGGTTTAGGCTAGGGGAAGGGGGGTTAGCGTTAGGCACCCCCAGGGAGGACTTAGGGTTAGGCACCCCCCCGGGGGACTTAGGTTTAGGCAACGGGGAAGTGGGGTTAGGTTTAGGCACTTAGATGGGGGATTTGGGTTAGGCACCCCAAAGGGAGGGTTAGGGTTAGGGGGTAGAAATAGGTTAGAGAATACTTACCTGGGGACGATCGGGATTTCCTCCTCTGCCGAGATGCCGCTGTCGGGATTCCAACTGCCGGGCATGGGTCCGGCGGTGAATCATACCAATTCCCTAGGGTGCTGTAAGGGCAGTGGTGGGCACGCCTGAAGCGTTCTACAGATGCTCCAGGCACTGCTGCAGACATTCTGGCAGCAGGGTGCCATTACAGGCATCCTGCTAGCCAGATGCAGGGACTGTGGGTGAGCAGCGGTGCTGCCCACAGAGCTCTGCGCTCTGTGCGGCCGTACCGTTCACACACCACTAGTTATGGCCCTGGTTTAAACATTTAGACAATCTATATGATGCAAGATAGATATTTTCCCATTGCTGAGGCTGAACCTAGTGTTGCAAAGATAGTTTGCTTAAGCAAACTAAGAAAGCAGTTTGTGTTGGGAACAGCAATCATCAGGACATGCTTATCAAAATGTAGTTACATTATTTTCCCATACATTTCCTGCTCATGAATTTTAATTCTAGAAGACACCCATAGCTAGAGACAGGACAATGATGTAAACTGTGGCACAGCTTATACTATGCAAGACATTTTAAACCGATACATTGTGTATATCCTGGCGGCTGCCGCTGCTCGCAAGGGCTCTGCAGGAGGGCAGAAGTTCAGTATTTCCTTGCCCAATCCTTCCATGCACTTTATAAACTACTGATTCAGGTTTGTTTTGGATAATTTACTCTTTTCAAACCCTGGAACCACACAAATGACTATCAATGTTTTTTTGCTATTCTACTTTTCACCAGCTTGTTTGAATCTTTTTTATCATTTGAAATTCTGCAAAACCAAATGAATCCATACAATCACAACATTTTATTTACTAACATTTATTAACAATTAAACGTTAGTACAACTGGGAACACAGTACAGGTTGAGTTTCCCATATCCAAATATTCCGAAATACGGAATATTCCAACATACGGAATATTTTTAGCATGACTGAGATAGTGAAATCTTTGATTTTTGATGGTTCAATGTACACTAAATTTGTTTAATTCACAAAATAATTAAAAATAAAGTATAAAATGACTTATAGGCTATGTGTATAAGTTGTATATGAAACATAAATTAATTTTATGTTTGTACACAAACTTTGTTTGAGCCACAAAATTATTGAAAATATTGTATAAAATTACCTTCAGGCTGTGTGTATAAGGTGTATATGAATCATAAATGCATTTCATAAATGCATTCTGTGTTTAGATTTGGTCCCTATTCCTAAGACATTTCATTATGATATGCAATTATTCCAAACTACGGAATATTCCGATATCCAAAATACCCCTGGTCCCAAGCATTTTGGATATGGGAGACTCAACCTGTAATAAAATCAGACTGGGTTATAACAGACAGAGATGTAAGCTTAAAATCAAGGAATCTGGTACATATTGCATATTGAAAATCTAAAAAGTGCTCAGTGGGCTATTTGATCCAGTCATGCAGCAATGTTGATAACAATGCTGGCAGCCATATTGGGCTGGGGTCAGAGGGTTAAGGTGCGTACACACTAGACGATATTTTGCACGTTTCGCCCGATTTTAACACATCGGAACAACAAATCGTGTAAAATATGTCCAAATTGTGAGTGACCACTCACGATCACAATGCCGATGCGCGTACCTGCGGGTCGTCAGTCGTATCTTCAGATCTTGCCTACAGCAGGTAAGATCTGCCAATCTTGTACACGATGCACTGGAAATCGTTAAGGATGCATGATGGATCGTTGGTCAGATTGGACACTTTTAAGTACCATATCGTGTCCTGGAGTGCCGGGGAGAATTCAAGGGAAGTCGCTCATGATATCACATCGTGAGCACATTGTCTAGTGTGTACCCACCTTTAGTTGAATATGTATAGAGAACTGGAACATATGTAAGTTTTGTGTCAATTTTGTAGAAGGGTGTTATTTAGATATAATAGCTTATGGAGGTTAAATAGGTGGTTCTAGAGTTTTAAGGTTGTCTGAAGAGGTGAGTTTTTAGGGAATGCTTGAACATTTGGGGACTGGAGGGGAAGTCTTGTTGTGCATGGGAGTTCATTCCACAATCCTGCAACCAGAAATGGCATCAGATATTCAGTGTAACTTAGAGGTGTGGATCGTGTGCAGAGTGGATTGATCAAGTTGGGAGATATTTTGAGACCACTGAATAGATATATGTTGGTGTAGTCTTGTTTATGGCATTGTATATTTTTTGTATTCTGTAAAATATGGCAACCAATGTGGGAACTGATAGAGTGGAGCAGTAGAAGAAAGTTTTGCAAGTAAAGTCAGTCTTATTGCTGCATTCAAAATAGATTATAGGGGTCAAAGTCTGGTACAAGAAAGCAGTCTAAGTATACATGGGCAGCCACTTTTTATGTCTGTTCCCTTCAAGTTTTTACTATTAGTATGCTTAGCTGCTGAGCCTTTGCTTGAGCTAGAGTTATATTTTTATGTCACTGATTCTCATTGTTTTGGACTCCAAATATTAAAATGACAATCATATTAAATACATGCATCATTTTAGAATTTAATATTATTGGCATTTTTACATTTTGAGGTCTGACAAGAATAAGTGGGGACTTGTTTACTTTTAATTTGTATTTGCCTTTACTATATATTATCTACTCTCATGCAGTCTTTGCAAGTGTCATATGCAGAACTGTATATTACAAATAGCATTTTTCATCCGTCATATAAATAAAACAGGTTATTCAATAACACAGTGCCAAGAAAGCAGATCTTCAAGTAATTGAAAAATACCATCCATATCTAGGCACTGCAGTGTAAATGATCTATAGTATTGATCATCATATTTACCCAATTAAGAGGAAATTTACCATTCCTTCCAGTGAGAGGTTCTATCACTTGTGCAGTTAATGTGAATATGCAGAGAAACAGGCAATTATTTTTCACAGCAGCTTCTATCTGAAGACCTTAGTGATGGTCAAAGGGATAACCCAAAGTGATTTCAGACATCTGTCATGTACCTTAACATCCATTAGTTGTCAGCATGTCACTGAGAGAAGCCTTTTCTACTCAATGTGTCTCTTACAAGAGACCTTTACATGTAAATATGAAAGGCCCTTGTCATTTGGAATTACAGTGCTGTACCTGGCTCTCTTAATTGCTATCAGCAACAGACATTTCTGCTCAAGTGATCACAAAAAAAAGTATATCTGTTATTCTACGTTAACCCAGGCACAAACAAACGTTCAGACAGAACGGGCACATTTCACTTCATATCTATATTCTGGTTTCAGTAGAGCTAGCATTTTTTTTACAGCACTGTACAATAAACATTGCAGGCTCCTGCCCATGCCGGCTAAAGGTGCGTACACACTTGCCGGTATTTTGGACGACTGAACAATATCGTTATCGTTCAGTCGTTCACTATAGGCCAGTATGTACGAAAAAAATGATGAACGATAACGACCAACGAGGCATGCTCCTGCAGGTTGTTGGTCTGTATTGTTCATCGCCCGAACATGCAGGCCAACTTGATGATATTGTCAGGTTGTTGCATGCTCAGGGATGAGGGAGGGAGCCCGGGACTGAACGATATCTCTCATGGAGCACAATCGTCTAGTATGTATGCCCCTTAAGAGCGCCCTATTCATAGGAGAATGCAATCTTATACATTCCATTGTCACAGTGTGTCATTTTCTCCCGTATTACCATTAACCCATTATTTTTTCTACTCTATTTCTTGCACATTAATTTCTATCTTGACCATGCTCTATGTTTGGCTCATTGGGGTTTCTAATGCTGAATGTGAAAACTCATTAGTATAATTTCCCTGCATTGGTTATAATAAGGCACAATGATCTCTATGGCTAGGCAATACTGAAAAGTATTAGTGTGTCTTCATCAACATGTAGATCTTACTAACTGCTTTGGGGCCTGTTTACATTTGGATACAAATAAGTATTAGGACACGCCTCTCAGATGTAGCAGTACACGCCCACTTTACAGCCGCGCTCATAGGTGCTGCTTTCACAATCTCCCTGAAATGCTTTTTTCAAAATTAGGCAAGTATGGCTATATAATATATGTATAAAAGCATATTACCCCGAGTTAGTGGTAATATGCTTTACATGTCATTGTTCCTGTTTTTTTATATTAATAAATTAAACAAATGTTTGCCTATCATTAGCATATAAAGCAGGCTCAATGAGTTTTGAAATATTTCCATTTACCTAATTTTCAAAGCATGTGGGGAGTGTGCTGTTGCAGAAAAACGTGGCCTATTGCTGGAGAAAATGTAAATCCAGGCCTGATTGTATGGATTATAGGAAGAATGGGGGGGATCTTTAGATTTCCCTGTATACATATTACATACATAACATGTCAGTAAAAACAGCGGTTGTCTGTAACCTAGCATTTCCTACTTCTGCACAGACTGCGCACAGCAATTTCCCAGGCACAATGGAGTACTGCACAATACAACAGGCAGTAGTTTCTCATTCATTACCTGCTGCTTATATTCCCAAAGATTGGCAATAATCACTTAGGCAGAGCTCAGGTGCCAGAGCATCCTCCTCTGTTCAACCAGAAACAAATAGAAACCTAACTGACCTAACAATAGGGATCATTGACCTCTATGCTAGACAGGTTTAAAAAAAAACACAATGGATCATGAGTGATTGGGGCATTCCACGTGCACTGAAGGATTATTTTCCATCACAATGAATGATCCCTATACATAGTTGAGTTAGCATGTAGTTCACTGACAGCCAGACAGCGTTTATGTGTCTGAGCCCTTACTTACAACGTGCGATCTAGGATTAGATACAGGAATCCTACAGAGTCATTTCACTGTGTCACCTCTACAAATAACAGGAATAAAAAGCATACATACTGCAGGAAAACACACTCATTTTAATAGTATTTTCTTTTACGTTTTGTATAATTCGTTTAAAAGAGAGAAAGACCCAAGTAAGGATCCCACAACTTGACCTCTTCATTATAATCCACCCTATAAATATCTGTGAAACATATATTCAGTAATGGAGGCAAGATGCATCCATCTAATTCCGGTGTGTAACTCATCCATTACTAATTTAACTTTTTCTAAATTTTATGATTTGGTTTTAATATAATACATGCAAAACAGATGGGCCATATTGGAGCACTTTCCCACAATTGTAAGCCACATGCTTTCACTGTAAATGTAATGATTAAAAGCACCAATGAACACGTTTTACATCATCTCTCTAGCTGCACTTTATCTCTCCCTCACAGCTGACATTCCCCTCCTCCTATGGCATCTGTCACAGTATCATGCTGTGCCTTGCTGCACAGATCTGGCTATTGCTCATGGTTAATTCTGTGCTCCTGCCTATTAGGGTTACAGAGATGCTTTCAACAGCAAAAGCTACGGGCACATA
Organism: Taudactylus pleione; assembly: GCA_031769625.1. Lineage (NCBI taxonomy): Eukaryota > Metazoa > Chordata > Amphibia > Anura > Myobatrachidae > Taudactylus > Taudactylus pleione. The sequence continues at coordinate 5,590,705 of JAUIMM010000061.1, read as the reverse complement.
TTATAGGTTGAAGCGATGGAAAGATAACTCATTTAGACGGCATGGATTAAAGATTTGTAAGTACAGCATTTACAGTGTCTGTTGAATCAAGCACCCTCTTAAGTGCCGTCTGAGAACCTCACAGTTTCCATTTTCAGGACTACAGGAGGTCTAATATACCAGACACGATACCTCCCAATATCCCCTGTTAGGGTGTGTTCATCACTCATGCAAACTGTATCTTTGCTGATATCACAAAACATTTAGGCCCCTATTTATCAATATGAAGTAATAACAATGAGTTTATATTGCTGCTTATCACAGTGATGGAAAATCTGTTATCACCACAATTTACTAAGAAAATATTGCCTGAGTAGCTGAATGATAACTGGCTGTGGTATGAGGAGTCTTACCAATATCTATTCATAGTTTATTTTATTAAACTAGGTGGTAATAAAGAGATAGGTAGAAGGCAGAAATATGATGTGAAGTTTGTAGTATACTAACTTATATTCTTCTAAAGATCCAGTAGGGGGAGTCCAAGTGGCAACTGCAAGGGGCATGGTGATGTGATTCGTGTCATCATAGCAAAATGTGAAACTAAGCCATGCAAGACACTCCTCACAAGATCCACCAAAGTACATTGCTTGTGCAACGCAGATTCAAAGATGGATAATGACCATGAAAATGATGGCCATATACTCAGTGTCATAACTAGGATAGAGCACATGCCCTGGGTACCAAATTTTGGGGCCTTAGTTCATGAATGCCATCTACAACTTGGTCTGGCTTCTGGTGCTGATACCATAGAGTAATTGAACTGTGCCATGCGCCTCTAACTTACTTTTCTCTCCAGTGGTGATAAAAACTTACCACCTTTCTCTGCAACTTACTGGTCTCCAGAGTGAAGTGATCTGGCCCAAACCCAGGAAACTCTATTTAGAGGTAGCAGACTGAGTTTGTTGCACTAGGTAGGAGAACAGTTTTCAAGGGTGCCATATTTATTTTTATTTGCTCTTTTGTGCCATCAATTCTGGTTATGCCACTATATAAACCAACCTATATACATATTGGCAGGTAAAGTTATACTTTTAAAAAGGTTTGGGCATTGCATATGCTAAATAAAAATGTGACATTAAAATAGAAATATATAATAACCATAATGTTCTCAGCCCTCTAAAATATCATGCCTGAAATGTAAAAGAAAAAGCTAGCAAGATTGAAGTTGATTACAATATACCAGAATGCCAAAGTGCCACCCAAAATAACAAGTTTATGTTCATACTGTAATTAACCAATCCCACGAACCACAGGATTTAAAGCCTGCAATATATACTACACACACGTACACTCCAGGGTATAAATTAATAGCTAATAAACAGCAACTCAACAATTTTTATAACAAGAACTGGTGAGATGAAACCTATGAGCAGACATTATCGCTTTAATTTCTCAGACAAAAATGGGTATGTAAGATTCTGCAAGGTTTTACATATGCAAAATAAGCAAGAATACTACCATTAAAATTCTAGAGATTTATCCAGTAAACAAACACAAGTAATGCTAAAAAAATTCGGAAACCAACAACATTTCCTCTGATCTTCATTACATTATTAATGGCTAACAAAGAATGTCAGCAGTGATTAGTTAGAGGTTGTCATAAGTATTTTTTAAGCAGGGCAAAAATCACAGAATTGAATTTGAAGAAATTGAAGTATCAAACACTCCACCTCCAGAGATGTGAGTTTGGGAGAAACATAAAGAGAACAGGTTGATTTGTGTATGTTTCTGCCTGTATACCTAATCTAAAAAAAAAAAACGTAGGGTCTCCCCCAAAAGCATAACCAGCCCTGGACTGCTCAGCCGTCCTGGTTCCTAAAATTACGGGGGAAAAACGTGTAGGGTTCCCCCGTACTTTAGGAACCAACACCTGGCTGCAGGGCCAGTCCTGGTTTTAAATATAAAGGGAAAAAAGTGCGTAGGGGTCCCCCTATATTTAAAACCAGCACCGGACTCAAACCGACTGTGGTGTAATGCCACAGCCAGGAGACCCTATCACCAGGTCTCCCCGGCCAAAGCATTAACACCCCAAGCCAGTCAGCCCAAGCTGGGGATCTCAGGGGAGGTGGGGATCCCCCCAAGAAGGGGTCTCCCCTCTCCAGAAATTCCAGGTTTAGTCTGAAGCCCGGGGCTCTTCCCCGCACCCCTGAGCTGTGAATACAGGGGTAATAATGGTGGAAATAATTTAAAACTGTTGTATTTTACTGTGGAACTACAGGTGCCAGCATGCCTGCCCTTTGGCACTTGTGGAACTACAAGTGCCAGCAGGTGTTCGGCACCCATACTCCCACTGTAAAATAAATAGTTAAATAACCACAGTACACACACACCGTATACAGTATAACTTTAATACATACACCTATCCCGCACACACATACTTACCTGCTGCCAGCTGTTCATTTCCACTTCTCCATGTAGAATCCAATGGGAGTACCTGTAATAAAGATCCCATACTCACCATCATTCTGGCGCCGGTCTCCGTAGCATCCCCTAACTTGGCAAAATAACAAAACAAGTAAGCCAATCCAAGACAGATGATCGCTAACATCTGTATTTCCCACGGAACACTAGCCAATCAGCGGCCACTTTACATGTAGCGGCCACTCATTGGCTGGCTACACGTGGGTCCCAGCCAATGAGCAGCCACTACATGTAAGGCGGCCGCTGTTTGGCTGGTGGGTTTGGCTTCTAACAGTTCACACGTGTGGTGTCCTGTCAGAAGCCGGGTAGCCACATAACACATAGGCGGCTACAGTCTGCTGTGCTCGGGACTTACCGGGCATGCTACGGAGACCAGTGGAGGTGTGTATATGATCTTTATTCACAGGTACTCATTGGAATTCTACTGGAGAAGGGGACAGAACAGCTGGAAACAGGTAAGTATGTGTGAGTGAGGTAGGTGTATGGAATAAAGTTCTACTTTAGACGGTGTGTGTGTACTGTGTTTTTTTAACTATTTGTTTTACAGTGGGGGTACGGGTGCCAGCCACCTACTGGCACTTGCAGTTCCACAAGTGCCAAAGGGAAGGCATGCTGGCACCTGTAGTTCCACAGTAAAATACAATAGTTTCTCTATTTTTACAATATCCACCGCTCCAGGGGTGCGAGGAAGAGCCCCGGGCTTCAGCCTAAGCACGAGCTGTCGGGAGGTGAGGGACCCCTTCTTGGGGCGGTCCCCACCTCCCCCAAGATCCCTGACTCGGGCTAACTGGCTTGGGGTGTGAATGCTTTGGATGGGGAAACCCGGTGATAGGGTCTCCTGGCTGTGGCATTACACCCTGGTCGGTTTGGGTACAGTGCTGGTTTTAAATATAGGGGGACCCCTACGCATTTTTTTCCGTTTATATTTCAAACCAGGACTGGCTCTGCAGCCAGGTGCTAGTTCCTAAATTACGGGGGAACCCTACACGTTTTTTCCCTGTCATTTTAGGAACCAGGACTGGCTGAGCAGTCCGGGGCTGGTTATGCTTTTGGGGGTAGACCCTAGGTAATTTGTTAAAAAAGTGTAGCCCTTTTTTTACAGGTAGACCACATGAGCAGCCTTCACATATCTCACTGATATGTGCAGGCTGCTTGTTCGGGAGAGTTAGGCAGAGAGAAGACACTGCAATCTCAGTTGAGTAATCTCCTTCAAAACTTGCTACTAATCTCCTTCAAAACTTGCTATCTCGATCTGCTTCACCATCGGCCAACTCACTTTCAGCTAAACTCACTTCTTAGTAAATTTGTGAGTTTCAGGAACCTCGATTCACCCAAGTTCGGCGATGCTAATCGAGTTGAAATACAAAAAAAGTGTGAGTCGACCGTTGGTGAAGTTAGCGGTTGCTGATTGGCTGCCGGCTCCTGACAGTTCACACTGAGCAGTCAGGAGCTGGTTAGCGGTGTATGTGGTCACACACATACACGGCTAATGTAAGGGTCTGGTCCGGGTGCTGGACGCTACGGAGACCGGCGCCAGTATGTAGGTGAGTATGGGATCTTTATTCCAGGTACTCCTGTTGGATTCTACATGGAGAAGTGGACGTGAACATCTGGCAGCAGGTAAGTATGTGTGAGTGGGATAAGTGTATGTATTAAAGTTATACTATTTATCTTACAGTGGGGGTATGGGTGCCGGCCGCCTGCTGGCACTTGTAGTTCCACAAGTGCCAAAGGGCAGGCATGCTGGCACCTGTAATTCCACTGTAAAATACAATAGTTTTGAACTATTTCCCACATTAGTACTCCCGTACCCACAGCCCAGGGGTGCGGGGAAGAGCCCCGGGCTTCAGACGAAGCCTGAGGTTTTGGTAGAGGGGGACCCCTTCTTGGGGGGGTCCCCACCTCCCCTGAGATCCCTGGTTTGGCCTGACCGACTTGGGGTGTGAATGCTTTGGCTGGGGAGACCCGATGATAGGGTCTCCTGGCTGTGACATTACACCCTGGTCGGTTTGGGTCCTGTGCTGGTTTTAGGGGACCCCTACGCAATTTTTTCCCCACTATATTTAAAACCAGGACTGGCCCTGCAGCCAGGTGCTGGTTCCTAAATTACGGGGTAACCCTACTAGTTTTTTCCCCTGTAATTTTAGCTGAGCAACCCGGGGCTGGTTATGCTTTTAGGGTATAGACCCTACGTCATTTATCTTTTAAAAAGTAACCCTTCATTTACGATTTACAGCCAGAAACATACATGGATCCCACTAATCTGTGTATGTTTCTGGTAAACTTGTAGCTCACAGGCAGGTGAATTTCACTAATTTTTACAGGAGTTTTGTCCGTTCTCATGAGAGTTTACAAACTCTCATCTTGGTACATTCCCGAATCCTATGTTCACTAGTGAAAAATTACTTGAGTTTGGCCGATGGTGAAGTGAAGAGAGTTTGCTAACTCTCCAGAATTTTCCTGTAGCAAAGGAGATTTCTCTCCCAAGTTCATCATTAGTAAATTTGTGAGTGGAAAAAAATGCCCAAACTCTCCACAGAATGCTAACTCGACCAAACTCAAATCTTAGTAAATTTACTCCTAAGTGTATATAGAAGTCATGTATATAGACTTTTTTTTCTGAGTCAGTAACAATAAAATCAGAGTAATAAGTTAAATTGAACAAATAAAGAATCATTATTAGGGACAAATATCTGAGAGAAATAGGAGGATATGTAGCCTTAGGCGATAAAGTTACAGAGGGAGAAGCTCTGGGCACAGACAAGATTCAGTTCACATTGATCACATTGGTGCATTGAAAAAAGAGATTCCCATTATAAAAGCTGGAATGTCCTCCACTTACTTCCAGATCCCTTCCCAGTAATCACTCTACTTCAATTTGGGACTGAAGGGACCCAATCAGTTATTTAATATAAATTAAAAACACCCTCTCTCTCAAAATGCAGTGAAGGGAGAAGGACAACATATAAATAAACATATTTAATATTAGTGATGGGGTTTGTGCAAAGGGGATAAAAATGGTGTATGCCAAATTGGGTTCTGTATTCTTTATGACAATGGTGCCAATGTGATTGTACAATGGGGTGTGATTCTCAGCATCTGTTTGTATCTACCCCAAACTGCAGCTCATCTAGGATTTCTGCAAAACTGGCTTTTGTTAGGGAGCATGAAATGGGGAAAATATGGGGGAGTGCTCAAATTACAAGGCCAAGGTGCCAAATTCCTTAGTTACGTCTCTCGAAGAATTCCTGAGATATAAATAGAGAAGTGTAACCTCCTGAATATAAACTATTTTACAAAAGACAATTCCTGCTTACACCAGGGTGTTCTTCAAGTAACATATGGAATTTCAGAGCCATAATAATATACATAGTGGAGTCATGGTGATGTTTGCCCATTGGGTATTTAATAAACAATCTTTGTCGGTTATTACATGATTAAGCTATGAATCAGAGAAGACTTCTGGAATTCTTCTAGGAGCATTTTCTAACATAATGCAATACAGTGGAGACATAATGTTTGATTATAACAATCACCACAGTATCACTTTCTTTTCATATTCATATTATTTTTTGACACCAATAAAATAAACTCTAATTATATTTTGAAATATATGTGTATAAGTCTTCACGCTAATTCCCAGGGACATATAGTCACCTGAGGTGGCTAACCTAGAAACAGTAGCTCAGATAGTGAGTGTTTATTATATTATTCATTTTGGTGATGCTTCACCTGATTTTTAATCTATGGTTTTGCTCTGGGGATATTCATGTGGAGAATTTAAAATGCCCATTTCTATTTACACATATTGCATCCACATGTCAGCAGACACTGGCAGAGATGAAAGCACATCAAACATTGTTTTAGATAACAAGGAAATGAGGAGACAGTTTATCATGATATTACAATAATGTAAGTCTTTGATTTTTCTGGGTTTGCTGGGCAAACAAATGTTGTTTTGATACATGTCCTTTTGAAGAGAAATATAAATGACATTTGTTTCCAGTTTATGGCACCATTTACATAATAAGCTTTTTGGAAAAGGGTCTTTGGTTAGAACCCTGTTTATAAATATAAATGCTTTCATGCACTTTTTCGATACAGTACTTGTATATCTCTTGTGCTACTTGCCCCGAATCATTTATCTAATATCCAATGCTGGTGTCCAACATTAACAAATACAGGAGTGTGACCATTAGTGAAAGCAGGGTAGTACAGGCCCGTACGTCATATCATAAGAAATTGGTAACAGGTACGCTGTACATGTCCCTACAACCTTACCACCACCATTAGCGCGCCTGCAAGGGAGTCACAGCGCTCGGCAGTGAGACAGACCCCAGTGTCCGGGCTTGCTGATGAGTTACCAGGGGCAGCCCAGCAGCTCCAAGAGCTCTGGGCATGCCCCCAGACTGCCGAGAAATGCCGCATTACTCGTGACCACGCTACTTTTGAGTGCAGAGAGGTATTTAGCCGCAGAATTCTGATTTTTTCCAGGCTATTGGAGAGGTCTTAAGAAAGGCTTATGGCGAGCCAAAACATTGACCTTTGCTACTATGTCTTTCTATCTACACTGGCGCTTGAAAGTTTGTGAACCGTTCAGAATATTCTATATTTCTGCTGAAATTTGGCCTAAAACTACCTAAGATTTTCACACAAGTCCTCATAGTAGATAAAGAGAACAAAATCAAACAAATGAGACAAAACAATTAGACGTGCTCGTGCTAATTTTTTTTTTTTTTAGGAAAATTATCCAATATCACATATCTGTGAGTGACAAAAGTATGTGAACTTTTGCTTTCAGTATCTTTTATGACCCCCTTGTGCAGCAATAACTGCATCTAAACATTTTCGGTACTTGTTGATTAGTCCTAAACATCGGCTTGGAGGAATTTTTAGGCCAAATTTCAGCAGAAATATAGAAAATTCTGAAGGGTTCACAAACTTTCAAGCACCACTGTATCTATATTTATCTTTCTATCTATCTATCTATTTATCTATCTATCTGTATGTCTGTATAAATCTGTACTATGAGTGGGCAAATTATTATGACTATCGGGTTAGTATTTTGTTGGGCATCCTTTTGCCGTTAGTACAGCTTGAATTCTTTTAAGCATATATTCCACTAAATGTCGGTCTGTTTCATGGGAAATCTTAGCCCATATGATGCAGTGTACTGTTCATTGAGAGGCCATCTGAATTGGTCCCTGATTCAGATTTTCTGGAATTTGAAGCACTGCTAGCAGTCTGTGGGACTGAACAAGTCTTCACATTCTTCATTCCGCTAGAGCATCAAATATTCGTTTACAACCACAGGTCTTGTGTGCAGAACCAGGTTTTTGTCTGCTGGTCCACTCTGTATACATTTTAAGGCTGTTGCCCTCGAGAAATTCACTAGTGCAGCCATTTTGCTAATGCTCAAACCACTGCTGTGAGCTCCAAAATTATTCCACTTTCAAAGTCCATCAAATTGCATTTTTTATCCAATATTTTATGAGTGATACACTTCAGAAGTCCCTCCATACTATCACCTTTCTGTTCTTATACCGGTTCAGACTTCCTACTTCAGCATAATTCTAAATACTTAGGGCCTGATTCAGACCCGCTCGCAAGCGGGTCGATGGCCGGGCAGTGCGCACACTGCGCGTGCGTGCGCAAGAACCGGAGCGATCGAGAAATCACTCGCTTCGGCGCTCGCATCCAAAAGGGGCGGCTGTCGATGTTGATCGACAGCTCGTCCCATTTGGTAGGCGGGTCGAAGGGGTTGGCTGGCCAAACGAAGGAACGCCTGGCATTTGGGGGCAGCCCCACTGACATCACTCTATTAGAGCCAGAAGCTCACTGGGGCTTGCGGGAATGAGACCCTACCACAAGGGTCTCGTCGCAAGCCCGATGGTCGCGACTATCGCGACCATCACCTGGCTGCCCACAAAAGCTGTGGGTGGTCACCCACAGCTATTTCAGTGGCCAGGAGGCCAGTTTTAAAAAAAAAGCGGCCGCCCTGATTCAGAGCGAGCGCTCACTTTTTGCGAGCGGCTCTGAATCAGGCCCACAGTACACTATTAGCTACATTATAAACATAGTATACTCTTTTGAAAAAAATACTCAAGCACAGAATCCTCGCGGAAGGGCATCTAAGTGATGCTAGGCGCCTTGTGCCATATGGCGCATGCAGGATAGATGTATGAGGACACATCTGTATCAGACCTGATTAAGTGGTACCTCGAATATTCAGAATATAATTCTCATCGAGCTGAGCATGCAATAGCATTTGAATTATCACCACACTGTTTCTATTTCTTTTGGTGACTACTAAAATTCACAGCTGTCAGGCATAGCGTATTGAGTTTCTTTAGGTTGAAAAATTAAATTACTGCCTCTATTTCAAACATATTCTGCCTCACCCAGTATTGTAAGAGCTTTCCTGAAATACTGGGGCATAATCATTCATTTCATGTTGTTACTTTCTTTTCCCATAAGTCTTCTCGCTGTTTGTACATCCTTGGATATGAGAGACGACCCAGGAGGCAGAGAAGTATTTCTGTGTGGCTAAGAATTGAAATGCCACGTCAGTTAGTATTTCAGTACTTGATCACAAGAGGTGCGACAGAGAAACATATTCAACTACTTACATTTGTATTTCTATTTTTAAACCCATATGTTATCCCTATCCACTATGATATGATGTTATGCATTCCATCTGAAATATTTATTTTGTGACATTTAGTTAGAATGTTAGTAAAAAGTGGGAATTTATACATGCCTAGTGCCAAATGCTCATAGCTGAGGTCGCTAACAGCTGTTCTTGTACATTCTATAACCTTTACGTATTACACATTGTTATACTGTGTACAACATAGACCCGCTGCTGGCAAGATGCAAATGAAAGCATTGGCATTAGCAGTCTTACAAACAAGCGAATCTTTCGTAGTTATATGATACAATAATTATAAATACATGTCTACACATATATGGATGAGCAGAAAGAGACAAGTTGAAAGTATGTTATGCACAACTTCTAGGTTTGCTTATATACCAAACTGAGAAATAACATTAGACTATGGGGATAATACTGAGTCAGATGCAATAGAAATGCAGACATGTCTCATGATTTGTTGCAGACCTTGCATGCGTTGTAAACTGGAAATGGGGTCTGGGTGAGCAAGTAGTTCTGCATCAGTCGCATCTCCAGCGAATGTAGACCAATGTGAAATGGACATTAATGGGGGGCAACTTGGAAGCAACGTCCTCATCAGAATGTCCTGGGACTGCTGTGGGTGTGTAGCTTGATTTGTGTGCTTGTTTGAGACATCCAGATGTATGACCAGGTGCCTGTTTCAAAAGGATATTTTGCATCTAGCATGTAGTAGGTGCAAGTGCTGATACTACTGATGATGGCTGCAACTACGGATGGACAAAACAGTGATACATACTGTATACAGATGTTCAGATACTTGCATAGATGAGCTGATACTCACATTAGCATGTACTAGTAAGTAGGCTGCAGCTGATGGATGCAGAACAGTTGTGGATGCATTCGACTCAGCCCTGATGTGTAGTACATACATTACCCAATGCTGGGCATAATCAAGCAAAGAAAATATTTGAGGTTAGAGCATCTTAAAGAATAACTCCACCCAAAAAAAAAAAATCATATATATTGCACTTTAGCACACTTATGTATCATAAATACAGGATAACTGTATATATTGTGTGAGATACTAGAGGATATTAGCTATTCCCTTATGGAGCAAACAGTCACCGGCTGTTATATAATAATGGAAAACTCTGCAGTGCCCATTGCCTTTCCTTTCCTGTCTGATGCAGTTTACTTTCCCTGCACAATGAATTAAAGACTGATTCTTCATAGAATCTTTCGTGCCATTTACTGACATAAAATGTTCGTAAAACCTAAAGTCATTCAAGCAAAAAATCCAAGGTGACACTGCTTTACCACAAGAGATATTGTCCACATAAAAACAATAGGATACATGGGAGTCAGTCTCTGCACCACTGAGTTCTGTTATTTTATTACTAAAATGTATCTTTCTGTTTGGGAAGCTATGAAACGGTTATGTTTGGGTATATGACTGTAGTATAATTGCCATTTATAATATGAATCCTGTAAGGTGTGCTTTGACAAAGGCAAAATAAATATCTTTATACGCACTAGGTCTATCTTTTCTATGCACTTAATAAACAGCCTCTATTGTCCTAGGACCAATTACACATTTTCAATGTGTTACATAGTGGAAATAATATATATCTAGATATTAGTATCAACTCATAACATAGTTTAATATGGCATATGGAGTAAGTCGCTAACATTTATTTAGCATTTATTTCTGAAATGTAGATGTCAGGGATGATCACCAGCATGTAAGTGACTGATTTTTGTTCTGTAGTTCTAAACTTAACAAGGAGTGTGTGCATATAAATTTCCATGCACTTACTCTTATCATGTTATGTTTCAGCTTCAGTGGACAGTGTTTTCATTATTTCTTCATCCTGTCGTCTAGCCTACATGTGATAATACCCTGAGAATGTAATATAACGTATTGTTTTCTATGATCACTTTCTTTTCGCTTTGTTGATTTAATTAAAAGCAGTAAGATGGATATTGTTGAATCTGCCAGCTGTGTCTCCTACACAGTTTTCCCTGAAATGATCAGAGAATTCTGGATGGCTGATGGGAACTCCAACTACTTGTATTGCTTCCCAGTTGCAGCTGTAGACCACGGCCAGGGGCTCCAAGAGACAGGGAAAGTGGGTACTATTTACCTGGTCCTGGGACTGTTGGTGGGGCCCAGGCCAGCTGCTGGGGGGACAACTTTCTCTCTCTGCACCACGCAGCATCTACATTATTTGGTTTGTTTTTCAGATGGGGTTAACAGTTACACAGAGCTAGATAGTGCTAAAGCAGAGGTTCCCAAACGCGGTCCTCAAGGCTCCTCAACAGTTCAGGTTTTAGAGATACTGTATCTATGGTTGAGCACAGATGGTTAAATCAGATTGACTGAGGTACTAATTAAGTAATCTGTGCTCAACCATGGATATCTCTAAAACTGAACTGTTGGGGAGCCTTGAGGACCGCGTTTTGGGAACCTCTGGGCCATAGGCGTCTTTATAATGGGTGCAAGGTGTGCGGTGCACACAGGCCCCTGGGTCCAGGGGGGCCCACACCGCACACCCTGCACCCATAGGTAATTATACTTACCTCTCCGCCGATTCTCAAAGCGCTGCAGGATCAGCACTGCAGAGCAGAAAATACTCACTGGGAAAATGGCGGCACCCATTTTCCCAGTGATCTGCGCATGCACAGAAAAGATGTCCCAGGGAAACTAAGCGCGGGCGCCATTTTCCAGGATACCCGCGCACGCGCAATAGATTCTGGCATGAAGCCAGCGCTTCTACAGCGCTTAGTGACGCTGTGCCACCAAAAGAGAGGAGGGGGCACAAAAACGGAGGCTTAATAGCTCTGGGCTAAAGCTATTTTATCTGGGTACAGGGAGTGAGCCCACACATTTGTCCCTTAAGAATAGCTAGATGCATCCCCTCAATCCATATCTTTTCTATTCTTCCCAATCAGAGAATTCAGAATTGGTGCTTGGGTTTATGAAATGCCCACTGACATATTTGTGGCTTTTAAATGATAAATGTTCGTGTTGTTACCGGTAATACAAAAAAAAGACTGATAAATATTATATGCTAGGATTTCTGTGTACGCATGTAAACTAATAAACATATGACCTGACCTACAGGCACATGTTTATGTCATGTGTGATTGTGTAGTCTGGCTGCAGGTGCTTACAGAGTAGAGAAAGGAGAGGGATTTAACCCCCTATTGTACCTCAGCACACTGAATAATACCTGCAACAATATATGAAGACTATATGGTTATAGAAATTCAGAGATATTAGTTGCATGCATTTGCAAATACATGGGAGGCTGCTGGGCCACGTCACGGCTTCTCTGTTACCAGCAGTCCCTAAAACACTAAGGGGTTCACATCCGGGGCGCAGTGCACCCCAAAAAACGTCCAGGCCAGGACCCCCCCAGGGCATTACACGAAAATGGAAAAAGAGTGACAGTGCAGTGTAAAGTATAGCTGTGTGTGAGTAATCATTAAGTGTGGAATGAGAGGTTAAAATATATGTGAAAAAATACATGAATAATAAACAAACATAAAAGGTGATGTGAAAAGCAACTATGTGTATTAAGTGGTGATGCCCTGAGGAGGCCCAGCCAGACCAGTCCCGGGGGCCCTACGCCCAAACGCTCACCCCAAATGTAAAATATACCAATTATAAGGCCTCATGATAAAGGCACATATATAATTTTGTCAAATGTAAGGCCTCATGATAAAGGCACATACATAAATGCATCCAAATTGAGAGCCAGCTTACCTGGGAGTCACCCCTGGGAACTCCAACTAGCACTACTAGAACCAGCATGCCCTACTAATGCTGGCTCCTTCATGCAACTCATAACAAACAAACAAAAATGGCAGCTGCTCAATCAATCTAGCAGTACTAATCAGGTGCATGAAAGGGAGGGGTCATACTAAGTAGAGAAAGGAGGGGGATTTAACCCCCTATTGTACCTCAGCACACTGAATAATACCTGCAACAATATATGAAGACTATATGGTCATAGAAATTCAGAGATATTAGTTGCATGCATTTGCAAATACATGGGAGGCTGCTGGGCCACGTCACGGCTTCTCTGTTACCAGCAGTCCCTAACACTAAGGGGTTCACGTCCGGGGCGCAGTGCACCTGATTAGTACTGCTAGATTGATTGAGCAGCTGCCATTTTTGTTTGTTTGTTATGAGTTGCATGAAGGAGCCAGCATTAGTAGGGCATGCTGGTTCTAGTAGTGCTAGTTGGAGTTCCCAGGGGTGACTCCCAGGTAAGCTGGCTCTCAATTTGGATGCATTTATCATGAGGCCTTACATTTGACAAAATTATATATGTGCCTTTATCATGAGGCCTTATAATTGGTATATTTTACATTTGGGGTGAGCGTTTGGGCGTAGGGCCCCCGGGACTGGTCTGGCTGGGCCTCCTCAGGGCATCACCACTTAATACACATAGTTGCTTTTCACATCACCTTTTATGTTTGTTTATTATTCATGTATTTTTTCACATATATTTTAACCTCTCATTACACACTTAATGATTACTCACACACAGCTATACTTTACACTGCACTGTCACTCTTTTTCCATTTTCGCGTGATGCCCTGGGGGGGTCCTGGGCTGGACGTTTTTTGGGGTGAACTGCGCCCCGGACGTGAACCCCTTAGTGTTAGGGACTGCTGGTAACAGAGAAGCCGTGACGTGGCCCAGCAGCCTCCCATGTATTTGCAAATGCATGCAACTAATATCTCTGAATTTCTATGACCATATAGTCTTCAAATATTGTTGCAGGTATTATTCAGTGTGCTGAGGTACAATAGGGGGTTATATCCCCCTCCTTTCTCTACTTAGTATGACCCCTCCCTTTCATGCACCTGATTAGTACTGCTAGATTGATTGAGCAGCTGCCATTTTTGTTTGTTTGCAGGTGCTTACAGCCTGGAATCCTGCTTTACATACAATCTGCTGCATATGTAGTGTGCCAGTGCACATTAGGACGATTAGACCAAATAAAAGCAGGACGTCGTTTATTGTAGTAGATCAGGCATATCAAACTCAAAATCCCAACCGGGCTGAATATCGTACTATGTGGTGCGTACACATAGTACGATAAAAATGCACGATATGAACCGATAACGAAATAGATCATATCGTTCATATCGTGCATTTTTTGGTGCCTTCCAACCTACCAACGACCTACGATGCGCAGGTACGTATGGACGATAACGATATCGTCCATCATCCATGCATGCAGGCCAACCTGGTAGATATCGACCAGGTTACATAGGGACCCGCAATCAACACTGGCCCATCGTTGATCCAGCTCACCCGGGAAGCTGACGATTGTCCTATGTGTATGCACCATAAGAGTGTGTGGGCCGCAAGAAAAAGAAAAAGTAATTTGCAATTTTTGAAAGGTTTATTATTAAGAAAAACCAACAATAAAGTTTAAGCAAAGAGATGTAATGCATCGGGAAGAAAACGTTAACTTCCCGATATTTTACATCTTTTTGCAATTTCAGGAGAAATCTTACTGGATGTGATAACTTTTTAAACTGAACCAAGGCTGTCAATCTGGACCTAGCAGGAGACTTGTTTCCATTCATTAATGAGAATAATTGCTTACACTGGTAGGTACTTCCGAACATGGAAATAATTCACATGCAAACTTACGAGTTTCTATAAATAGCGCAGGCAAATACCTATAGAAGTCAGGTACACTTGAATTTGAGCTTCAAATTTGAATTGCAATGAATTTCAATTACATCCATTTGCATCCAAAGCCTCAAATACACACACGCTGCCCCCAATTCTATAACTGTGAAAGGTAGGCAGTGGCTGTGTGACTGCACAGACAGTGGCACTTATCAGAGCATGGCAGCAGCAGGCAGTACTTACAGGGGTGTACCTAGCCATTGGCCAGGATGGCACTTGCCAGGGGCGCCGGCTGAGGGGGGGCGCCATCCAGGGGGTGCCACTCATGGCCAAGGAATAGATTAGTGTCTGGTGACCAGGTCTGAGCTGCCTTCATTAGTGTTCTCTCCTCCTCCCCCTCTGTACCATGCTGCCATTGGCTGCCTTATTGCGGCTGGGGTGGTGATCATGCAGGTGCGGTGGTATTGGCTGGGCCGTTTGCTACTGCTGGTCTCCATAGTTGCGCCCTCCTGCAAGTGACACGCTGCAACCTCCGCGGGGCTCCTCATCAAGCCACACACCCACAACATTGCTCCCTGGCTGCTGCACGGCTTGACTTGCCAGGAGCAAGGATGCCTCCCCGAGAACCTGCGTCAATCGTCGGCGCTGAGCAACTGCAACTTGCATGGATGAAAGGTATGACCCAGGGGAAGGAAGACTCTCAGCTGCTGTAAAACCTCTTCCGGGGGTTGGGGCTCAGCTGCTGCAGGACCTCTTCCCGGTGGGGGGGACACATCAATTACTTTCATAATAAGGAAAGGCTTATTTATAACAGTTATGGCTGGCATTGAATGGATGTTGTTTCCTACTGCCTATCCTTTGTGTTTTCCTGTGTCTGTCCCCTCAGTTTCTCTCTCCTGCCCCTCAGTCTCTCTCTCTCCTGCCCCTCAGTCTCTCTCTCTCTCCTGCCCCTCAGTCTCTCTCTCTCCTGCCCCTCAGTCTCTCTCTCCTGCCCCTCAGTCTCTCTCTCTCTCCTGCCCCTCAGTCTCTCTCTCTCTCCTGCCCCTCAATCTCTCTCTCTCCTGCCCCTCAGTCTCTCTCTCTCTCCTGCCCCTCAGTCTCTCTCTCTCCTGCCCCTCAGTCTCTCTCTCTCCTGCCCCTCAGTCTCTCTCTCTCCCCTGCCCCTCAGTCTCTCTCTCTCCTGACCCTCAGTCTCTCTCTCTATCCTGCCCCTCAGTCTCTCTCTCTCCTGCCCCTCAGTCTCTCTCTCTCCTGCCCCTCAGTCTCTCTCTCTCCTGCCCCTCAGTCTCTATCTCCTGCCCCTCAGTCTTTCTCTCTCCTGCCCCTCAGTCTCTCTCTCTCCTGCCCCTCAGTCTCTCTCTCTCCTGCACCTCAGTCTCTCTCTCTCCCCTGCCCCTCAGTCTCTCTCTCTCCTGACCCTCAGTCTCTCTCTCTATCCTGCCCCTCAGTCTCTCTCTCTCCTGCCCCTCAGTCTCTCTCTCTCCTGCCCCTCAGTCTCTCTCTCTCCTGCCCCTCAGTCTCTCTCTCTCTCTCTCTCTCCTGCCCCTCAGTCTCTCTCTCTCTCCTGCCCCTCAGTCTCTCTCTCTCCTGACCCTCAGTCTCTCTCTCTCCTGACCCTCAGTCTCTCTCTCTCCTGCCCCTCAGTCTCTCTCTCTCCTGCCAATCAGCATCTTACTCTTCTGCCCCTCAGTCTCTCTCTCCTGCTCCTCAGTCTCTCTCTCTCTCCTGCCCCTCAGTCTCTCTCTCTCTCCTGCCCCTCAGTCTCTCTCTCCTGCCCCTCAGTCTCTCTCTCCTGCCCCTCAGTCTCTCTCTCCTGCCCCTCAGTCTCTCTCTCTCCTGCCCTTCAGTCTCTCTCTCTCTCCTGCCCCTCAGTCTCTCTCTCTCCTGACCCTCAGTCTCTCTCTCTATCCTGCCCCTCAGTCTCTCTCTCTCTCCTGCCCCTCAGTCTCTCTCTCTCTCCTGCCCCTCAGTCTCTCTCTCTCCTGACCCTCAGTCTCTCTCTCTCCTGACCCTCAGTCTCTCTCTCTCTCCTGCCCCTCAGTCTCTCTCTCTCCTGCCAATCAGAATCTTACTCTTCTGCCCCTCAGCGTCTTACTCTCCTGCTCCTCAGTCTCTCTCTCCTGCCCCTCAGTCTCTCTCTCTCCTGCCCCTCAGTCTCTCTTTCTTGCCCCTCAGTCTATCTCTCCTGCCCCTCAGTCTCTCTCTCCTGCCCTTCAGTCTCTCTCTCTCCTGCCCCTCAGTCTCTCTCTCCTGCCCCTCAGTCTCTCTCTCTCCTGCCCCTCAGTCTCTCTCTCTCCTGCCCCTCAGTCTCTCTCTCCTGACCCTCAGTCTCTCTCTCTCTCCTGCCCCTCAGTCTCCTTCTCTCCTGCCCCTCAGTCTCTCTCTCTCTCCTGCCCCTCAGTCTTTCTCTCTCCTGCCCCTCAGTCTTTCTCTCTCCTGCCCCTCAGTCTCTCTCTCTCCTGCCACTCAGTCTCTCTTTCTTGCCCCTCAGTCTCTCTCTCTCCTGCCCCTCAGTCTCTCTTTCTTGCCACTCAGTCTCTCTCTCTTCTGCCAATCAGTCTCTCTTTCTTGCCACTCAGTCTCTCTCTCTCCTGCCAATCAGCATCTTACTCTTCTGCCCCTCAGCGTCTTACTCTCCTGCCCCTCAGTCTCTCTCTCCTGCCCCTCAGTCTCTCTTTCTCCTGCCCCTCAGTCTCTCTCTCTCCTGCCCCTCAGTCTCTCTTTCTTGCCACTCAGTCTCTCTCTCTCTCCTGCCAATCAGCATCTTACTCTTCTGCCCCTCAGCGTCTTACTCTCCTTCCGCTCAGTCTCTCTCCTGCCCCTCAGTCTCTCTTTCTCCTGCCCCTCAGTCTCTCTCTCTCCTGCCCCTCAGTCTCTCTTTCTTGCCACTCAGTCTATCTCTCTCTCCTGCCAATCAGCATCTTACTCTCCTGCCCCTCAGTCTCTCTCTCCTGCTCCTGAGTCTCTCTCTCACCTGCCCCTCAGTGTCTTACTCTCCTGCGCCTCAGCGTCTTACTCTCCTGCCTTCCAGTCTCTTAATCTCCTGCTCCTCAGTCTCTTTCTCTTCTGCCCCTCGATCTCTCACTCTCCTGCCCCTCAGTCTCTCTCTCCTGCTCCTGAGTCTCTCTCTCACCTGCCCCTCAGTGTCTTACTCTCCTGCCCCTCAGCGTCTTACTCTCCTGCCCCTCAGTCTCTTTCTCTTCTGCCCCTCGGTCTCTTTCTCTTCTGTCCCTCAGTCTCTCACTCTCTTGTCCCTCAGGCTCTCTCCCTCCTGCCCTCAGTGTCTTACTCACCTGCCCTCAGTGGCTTATGCCTCTCAGTCCCTCGCTCGCCTGACCCATAATCATATTGTTAAGATAATTTTGCTATTGTAGCATTAGTGAAATTTTGTAATTAGCATTTGTCCTTTCAGAATAAAATCTTGCAGTACACATAACAATAAGCAATTAGTTACCGAGAAATACAAACAGGTCTTGCCTTGACAACTTTTAAACCACAAAAAATATAGTAGTTTTTTTGCCAATGATTTCGAGATTCCTGAGCTTTTAATAACCAAATAAAATATATGGAATGAGACAGCGGATCATGGGAATATTATTCAGAATCTTTGAGAGTGTTGACATATTACACTATTATTTTTCCTTTTTTTTTTGCCAAGCCTGGATGTGCTGACGATAAGGCAGTGAAGCCTCAAATAGGTATTTGTAGCGTAGTGCCTGAGAAACAAAGATTTATGAAACAGAATCTGCCATTGGCTCTTTCTATTATTCTGTGAAAGTCATTATGTCTCATTGTATTGCTGGGGAATTTTTCATATTTTCTCCTGTACTTTGGGCTTTCCTTCAGAAGACAGCACATTTTTTATTCACAAACCAACAGATTTTACCCAGTCTATTAGATCCATGTGTTTGTTTGTGTGTGTGACAGAATTGCTTGTTTAATCCATCTGAAAAAGACATTTCTCAGAGCATTTCATTTAGCAGGTTCTCATTTTTTAGAAGTCAAGTGGGCATTGTTTTGTGAGTTCTCAATAAAAAGACAAAGCAACACCAGCAAGAATGCTGCAGGTTTTAATTCTGGTTAATGGGTGCTGTATCTAAGCAGAAGACACTGTAATACAATAATACTTATGCATCCACTGTAACGGTCTGCATCAGACATCTATCTTCTTAGTCTTATTATACCTCGTAGGCTCATACGCAAGGGTGCTTTTTATGTGCCCATGATATTTAATAATGTAATATCTGAGCTACTCACTTGCTTAACACAGTATAACCAGGATCATTGAACCCTATGAAAAATGAACCTACAGCACACATGAGTGAATGCAGAATGGTCCATGGATGAAGCATGTCCTATTGTCTTGCAACTATAGTCCATGCAGTTTTTATTGAACAGTTGGGAGTAGGGTCGAGTTGTTCTCATAGGGATCAATTTCTCCTATTTGAAATGCCAGTTATGGCAGAACACACTACTGGACTAAGAAAATCCCACTAATAAATAATGTATAATATAAAACTAAAACTACAAAATATTTAATTGTTTTGCCATACTAATGTGCATATAGGTCGCTCAGTTTCATAAGCAAACGCAAGGGGGCTTTCAGTCTGCCTGGAAACCCCCCTCCCCAGCCCACACCATGACCACAATAGAAATAGTAATATAATAGAATTTGACTAGTGCTGCATTTTATTCTCAGTATCACAAATGAAATAATTAGCACCACCTGTGGATCTTTTAACATGTATCAGCCAGTGATAAATAGCCTGTGCATCAACTAGGAGATCTGGAAAACATGTACTATTAGGGATGCACTGCTATAGAGCCCAATATGTAACTATAGAGCAGTGCTAGGTTCTGCTGCTTCTCCAGGCTCCTGAACTTGCTCCAATGCTCTGGAATGGTGCCTTCATCTAAAATAAATACATTCAGCTCAGGCAGGATGGCCCTACTGCTGCATCTAATGGCTAATTACTGTGATCTCTGGTCCTGTATATGCTGGAATTACCACACACAATACAGTGTGTATGATGCATATTAAAGCTGTTTAAGTACTAATTATACCCTCTTCATGGACCTGTCACACTCGCTCTGAAATCAAGCAGTTGGAAACCCCCCTCTAGAAATCCTGCGTTTGCCACTGAGTTTAGCATTATATACGGATATTGTGGACATGTTAGCGTGCTGCCAAGGTGTTATGTCGTTACAATGTGAATTAGTTTAGCATTGTTGTGTGTTACATTTTCATTTTGTTTTGTTTTATTTTTTATTTGAGTGTGTTATATCATTAATCAATGGCATATTGTTTAATATTGCTGCTAATGATGATTATGAAAATGCATTTATTGCACTGACAAATTTCACTTATACCCCTTTTACACCAGAGCAAAAACCTGGGTTTTTGCTGGGTCTACCCGGGTCGCAGCTCAGTGTAAAAGGGTCCCTGAAAAATAACCCAGGTCAAGTGACCCAGCAATCCAACCCAGGTAGCTACCAGGGTTGGACCCAGGATGGACCAGGGTAATGGTGCAGTGTAAACGGTGCAACCCAGGTTATCTGACCTGGATCATGCCTAAAATGAGAGGATTGGTGGTTGTGGAGCATTCACCTCCCACTTTTTATGACCTCACAGGTTTAGCAGGGCAGACCTGAGTTCAGTGTGAACAGGGCTGACCTGGGAGTAACCCAGATTAAAGGTGCAGTGTAAATGGGTTTAACCTGGGTCTGACCAGGGTTGGAACCATGTCCAAAAACCCAGGTTGGACCTGGGTTTTAGGTGGAAAAGAGGTATTACAAGTGAGTATCCCATATCATTTGTTTTGCACCAGTTTGCCATCATAGTCAGCCCAGCATGCTGCGAGCCTACCATCTGTTTTATGGAGATGCCCCTACAAACCAGACAATTGCCTAGGTGTATGAAAAGGAGGATAGATCTGAAATGGACCATACAGATGAATAATTATTATATTGATGCTCAACCTCCTACCATATTTGTCATTAACATTTTGTGCAAAACTAGTGCATGGATTAGCCTCAATTATGGTTTAATTGAACCTCAAGAGTCACTGTCCATAGAGCCAAGTTCCAGCTTTAAAGTGTAAAATGTGTCTTAATAAAGTCTGGGACATACGTGCCAACTTCGGTCCTCTTGGAGATCTGTGGATCTCTCACTGTGACATTTTGCTGCAATTTCTGGCTTTATGGCACTGGGACAGGGCCGCAATGGCATGAGCCATAGCAATTTGCATCATCATGCACTGCCCCTAGCCCAGCCTGCTTTACCCAAGAATTGATGGTGGTGGTGGCGGGTTGTGGGAGAGTTGCTCACTTTTCTGGAAGCTGGAAAACTCTCCCCTAAACTCAGGTCTCCTGGAAATTTTACACTTTTCTACAAAAGCAGAAGCTTTCTGTACTTAGCAAGCAATCTCCTAGCATCAATCAATGCACACACTTCTGTCTGCAAATCGCTCTTCCCAATCTTACCCGTTTGATGTGCCTATACCCCTTCCTGTGTATTCCTAGCTGTTTGCTGGGAGGTATGTCCTGGTCACAGATGATGAGGCATGCATTTCCAAAATTATTTTATTGAAGGAAGTTTAGGGACAGCCTAGCTTATAAAATGCTGGGCCATCAGTTTTTTTTTCCAGTGCTATTTGCACTTAGTCTCAACTGTCCCATGAAATATGCGTAAATGTCATGAGGTATGCGTGATTTCTGTTCACATATGACCTAGTCAGGCAGACTAGTCTAGTTAGATAGCTTACCCTGGTGGTTAACACAATGGAGTTGGTGATATTACTCTACAGCAGGGGTGGGGAACCTTTCTTCTGCCGAGGGCCATTTTGATATATATAACATTATTCATAGGCCTGGTGCAGACCATGCCCCCTTCATGTGACATCACACAGTGCGGGGCCACAATCTCCAGTGATTCCAGCAATGCATGGAGCATCCTGAGGATGATCCGGGGAGCTGTAAGGGCAGCGGTGTGACCATCTGAAGCCTCCTAAGGACATTCCAGGTGGCACTGCTACATAGATTCTGGCTGCAGGGTGCCACTCTAGGCACCCTGCTAGCCAGATGAGGCTACCAGAAAAATGCTCAGAGGGCCAGACCAAATGATTCCGGGGGCCTTATACGGCCTCCGGGCCTGAGGTCCCCATCCATGCTCTACAGCTAATCTCATGGAGTAGATAGAGCAGGTGTTGGGTAGGGGGCCAAAGTTTAAGGAAAAACATGCCAGTTTTAGTTGCCAGGAATAAAGCTTAACAGCACAAGCACCCCAACTATTTGTCAAACGTAGTGGAAAGAGAAGTATTCATTTGAAAGTGACAATTTAGCCAGTTCAGCAGCTATATAATTTACTTTAGTATGAAAAAGCCCCAACAAGTAAAATGGAATTCACATCAGTCAGAAAAGCGAGAACCATGAAGAAAATGCATGTGTTACACAAGCCTCTGGTAAGCATGCCAATCACAACAATTTTATATACCTAGGACGGCTTGTGGTTTGATGATGTCACCAGAATCGCACAGCTAATTTCCTATGGCCATTTCCAAAAAGGAAATCCAAAAGTTTCAGTTTTCAAGTAAGTGGAAAATCTGTTTGTTGTCAATAACATATAATTCTTTCCCCAGGTGTCAGATAATATTAATTTGTTAAAGTTTTTTAAGGCTATATACCAGACTGTCTTACAGTTTAAAACCAATTTGTTTATGGAAATACTAAGAAGAAATGTAGAGTCTGATTTAGAGTTGCTTGTAAGTGCATTTGTGCTACAGAAAAATCACCTTCCTTGTATTTGCATCTGTATTTCCAATTATGACCCCTTGTGCTTGGAGACGTGGATTAGGGGCATTAACATACAAGCGTAGTACAGCAAACCTACCAACATTCTATTGGAGAGAATTTATGACAGGGGCATGTCCATATCACTGATAGGTGTGGCCACACCCCAGGTAGGGCGGTGCCCCTAATCACCCATTGGTAAGCTATGCAGAGCATACCTCCCATCTGATGGACACATTGTGATAGCGGGATAGAGAACCCAAATCACTACTTTCCTGATGAAATTTGGAATTTGGATGGTTGGGAGGTATGAGTACAGTGAGGATGTGCAGATTCAATTTGAAAGTTATATAGATCACGAAATACATTAACTATGAGGTGAAAATTCTGCACCTACTCTATTGCAATTGTTGATTATTATTGTTGCATTTTTCCTCCGGATGCATGTATACATTAGATATAACGATGCACCTATCCTATAATGCGAGTGACTCATAATATATATGTGGAAACAGAAGTGTGCAGAATGCATTTTTGCTCATACGCAAACAGAGCATTTTTATGTTCAACTCTAATCCCGGCCAATAATGTCTCCGTTGTACAGACCCCATTTCCTAATCCCACAAAGTTAATTTACACGGAGCTAAGAACATGAGCTTGTAAAGTGCACATTAGGAAGGGCCTGTTTGAACTAATGACGGTAATATAATTAATGGATTCAATTTAGATACGAATGATGGTTCTCTTAGTTAGCTTTTCATGTGTATAAGTTTCTTTGTTTTATAATTCCAATGCAGTTATAAATCATGTTTGCTTTATCACTCTACGGATGCATGACTGAAAGAACTAATTAAGAGTAGGGCCACAGTACAACGCCGTTATTTTTAATTATATACAGTAGAATAAAGGTCAGTAAATAGACAAGAGATAAATAAGTGTACAAAAAAAACCTGGATAAAAGAACTATGGGCCTGATTCAGACCCGCTCGCAAGCGGGTCGATGGTCCCCCACTGCGCATGCGCCACCTCCGGCGTGCGCATGCACTAGACCAGTCCAGCAATGACTGCTCCGTCCCTACAGGTCTCGCTACAAGGCGGGGCGGCTGTCAATGTTGATTGACAGCTCGCCCCAATTGTAGGTGGAGAGGGGGGGTGGCTGCACAAACGCAGGCATTCCCTTAGGAATGTCAGTAGTGGATTTCCTGCTCTATTAGAGCAGGGAGTCCTCTCGGGCTTGCGAGAGTTGAGACCCTACCACAGGGTCTCCTCGCAAGCCCGATGGTCGTGATAATCGTGACGAGCTCCAGGCCGCTTGCAAAAGCTGTGGGTGGTCACCTACAGCTTAGCAAGCGGCCTGAAGAAAAAAAAAAAACGCCCTGATTCAGAGCGAGCGCTCGCCAGCAGCGAGCAGCTCTGAATCAGGCCCTATGTTCATATCTGAGGGGACTGTTCCATTGTCCCAACAGTTAGGACCTTTGTCCGTTCTTGCCAGTAAAGTTTGGAGGTAGCTGTGCCATAGGCATCTGCCAGTTGTGCAAGCAGCACTGCAGAGTATTTTAAGGGGAGGGAAGAATAGCAATTGAAACCCCTTGGGGGTTGCGGTACACAGCACAGCACACTATGACAATGTTGTGAGGTATGCTCCATTAGAGGGGAAAGAATGAACCCTGCCATATCTATATTATGGCTGAGACAGATAGCATAAAGCAGTTGAGATAAAAATAATTATTTGAGTACTGACAACTTCCACAAATGAAATGCGTAGACAAACAGGATGAAGCATGATAATAAAAATGTGTACAACGATTCTAGTCAGACACATGAAAAAAGGGGTTAAGAAGACCATTTTTAGCAATGCACTGTTAGAACTGCATGGCAAGCTTTAATAAGAAAGAATGTTACATAATAAAATCATGGAGTAGACTCCAGTCACCAGCAAGGATGGGGAGGATTATCTAACTCTATGCGGATAACTGGTGATGTAAAGTTTAGTGAAACAAAATGTATACTCTGGAATAGTTACCTCATGAAATGAGACTAAGCTGTACATGCCTGCAGCTCTTAGGCCTGGGAATGATTTGCTGTGTATAACTAGCAGTAAAACAGATGATGTTATGTAAGCCCCATATCAATTTACTCATATTGAGATGGTGAAACAGGTTATTTATTCCCAGGTTCTAATTGACTTTGACTGCATGTGATATAATTATGGCAAATAGTTTGGAATTCCAGTGAGGATTTCAGGATATATGGATTTGCAAATTTAAATATTATCAAATTATATCTACATTTTGTACGGAGTTAGTTTTCAACAATGCAGTATTTTATATATTTTATTGAATAGTTTGTGCCCACTCCTTTTGGTAAATACCAATTGTTTGTTAGAAGTATGACAGAGAAGAGACATTCTGTACAAGAGTTGCCCATAACCAATGAAATATTGCTCTCTATGCAACTGATTTTTCGCGTGTGGGCTATAGATAGACAGTAAAAAGGTCGACAATGTCTAGATATACACCATATGTTAGGCAGTCGATAGGTAATAGTAAGTGGGTCCTGCGGGACGCGCTGTGTGTAGCTGTGTTGTGTGTAGCGCCGTAGCAGCCAATCGCCACCGCCCGCGTCCTCTCAACTAATAGCCGCCACCGCCGCCTTCTCAATCAGACCCCGCTATGCAGTGTCTCTTCACCCAATCAGCAAGCAGCTCCAACCAGCCAGCTAGACGTCGGCCTGCCCACCATACCTCGTCCTGGGACCGCCAGGCCCCGCCGACTGTCTGTCTCCTGCTTCGGACGTGAGCACTGAGATGAGTCGCGATGTTAGAGTAGGGACAGTGTTGACTTACGTACAGGGAGGAAACTGTCACTGTGTGCTATTTGGATGGAGATGGAGTTCTGTGCTGGCCTGGCTCAGCTACTGCGGAGACGTATAAGTGCTGCTTAGCCCAGGACTGGTAAAGCAAGCTCTGTCAGTATATGTTTGTGTGATGAATGAGGACAGGCCAGGGGCTGCTGATGTGGTGGCATAAGAGGATAGGCACTGGTGGCACATGAGGATGGGCTCTGGCATATAAGCGGCAGGAGGAGGTCTCTGATGCAATATAAAAGGGCATGAGGAGCTTTGGCACAAACAGGGGCATGAGGGGGGCCTTCATGACATATTAAGGCCCATGAGAGGTGTGACAGGATCACCAGAGATGGCGCTGGTGAGCAGCAGATTCAGGACCTCATTCAGAGTCGGTCGTTGCGGCCGCACGGTCGTAAGGGAAAAGGGTCCGGATATGCAAATGATGCACTCGCAAGTTGCGTCCTTAAGATTGGATCATTAGCTGGCCGACCAAGGGGAGGATGCGGCCGTAAGACAAATAATACGCCCCCTTCTCGTACGCATTACACGTCATCTCCGGCCATATAAGGATTAATCGAGACCATCGATAACTATCGGAGCTGGTCGTAGAGCTTAAGGTTGACCATACCCTCTCTTAAGCACTACGATCAGGTCAGGGTACAAACCACCCATGTCACATGTGCCATGACACTACTTTGTTAATTATGCACTCCCATAAAACGCCGTTCGCATAATTAGGCACGCCTGCGTTCGGATCTCCACTCCCCCGTTTTCAAGCACCTTCCCCTGTTACCACCCACAAACGCCTCATTCTGTCACTCAAACTACCGACCTGGCTGTGTTCAAGGAGAGAGAAATTTCTGATCGTAGCAGCTAGTTTACGCACGCGCATTGCGAACTTTACGTATGCGCAGTTTAGCGAACATCGGTGGCATACGACCGTGCGGCTGCAAACGACCGACTCTGAATGAGGTCCTCTGTTTGGGGCAAAACTCTGCAGTCAAGATAGGCTGGGGCCTGTGTGTCTAGTCCAGGTGGGGCTGCAGTTGGAGACCAGTGTGCGCTGGGAGGCCACTGGTGGCTAGGAACCCGGGTTCAGCCCTACAGGAGGTAGGAAGAGCCCTAAACCTCAAAAAGACTGTGTATGTAACTCTGCAGGAAGCAGATTGTGAGACTGCAAGCAGGCCAGGAGCCTGAATGTGAGTAGGCTGGAGCCTGCGAGAATATCTGTCAGAGACAGGACTGGGACTTTGATTCCGAGAGACTGTGTTTTGCAGATTAACTGCACAATTAGTTGCCCTAAATTGGGCTAGGCATTTATTATTTTCTGTTCTTTTGTGCTGCATCATTTCATGCTGAAATTAAAGCACCATTTTAATTTAGTATTTACCCAAAAGCTGTGTTGGATCCTGATTAAGCACCTTAGACACTGCACCACTGACACCTATATACCAGCTAATTACCCCTGTGTCATTACAATATGATGGAGAATGTGGGCATAAAGATTCTACGCAGAAAGCACAGGTCTACGCAAGATGGATCTGTGCAAAAATGGATTACAGCAGCTAAATGAAAATAAGGACACTTACTGCACCTGCATGGTGGAATACTCGTCAAAGTGGTGAGTGAAGATCAGTCTATGAAGTGTTGTTTGAACAGAAATGTTGTCTGCATATGGAAAACTGTTAAGACACATGCAAATGTTTTGGAATTGCCAGCTATATTGTGTCTGTGAAAAGAAATGTGCTGCCTTGGAAGGGTTAAAGGAAAATGTGTGGTTTATTCTGCTGAATGCTCAGGACTAATGATCTGCTCGTTAATCTCAAGGTGTGTCAATCTGTGTCCTGGACTTTTCTTTTGCAATTAAACGGAAAGAGACTAGTTATATGCTGGTCATTGCAATCAAAGTGTGGTACATGCTGGTAATGTTAGTGTCACATGCTGAAAAATGTTTTGCCATATTGAAAATACTTTTGAAGGCAAAGTGTGATATAGTGAAAACAAAAACAAGTCGTTCCTGAGTATTTTGTGCCAAGAATTATGGGAAATAAAAAGAAATATGTTAAAGGCAGAAGGCTTACTACAAAGGTCCAGTATCAAGCTGGTGAGATGCCAATCCAGGACTGGAGTATCCAGTCTGTATGTGAAGAAAGTCTGTTACAAGGAAGTGAATTAAAGTTGTTTGAAATCCTTTGTGGTGACTCTTTTCAAAATGCTGGGGCTCCGAGTAATGTTCCAGAGAAAGAGACATTTAAATTGTTAAAGCAGAATAAAAATCTTAGTGTTTGTAGTAAGGTGCAAGGTCCACTAGGAGAGGACTATATCAGTATAGAAAAATGTGACTCTGTGTGAAGTTTGGCATGAGACACTTTTACGCTATTGTGACCAGATGAGTGACTTAGAGGAAAAGTCAAAGAAAGAGAAGCTTTTGCATGTGCAAATTGAAAAGACGTTACAGAGTGAGTTGCCCTTTTTGAAAATAGCATATGAGCAGGAGGAAATAAAAAGGCTTAAAACTCTTAAAAAGACAGGCCTCAAATTAGTGGTTATGTCTGAATGCTTTGAGGAGGCTGAAGCATTAAAGGCTATAATAAAGTATGAGAATGATGTGCTGCTAGCAAAGAATAAAGTATTAGAGCAAGACATGGTTGAATTGCATCAAAAGTGTGAGGTACTTCATCAGAAAATGGAAGAAATTAAAGAATATGTTCAGAGACATCATAGTGATCAGAGCACGGGCAAGTGAAAGTGGAGGATCTAACTTTGGTGTTAAAAGAGAAAAACTCTTTAATTGTGTCCACACAAGTAAAGCTTAAAGATTGTGATTTGGAGAAAAGTTCTCTGGCTGAAAATTTTTGTGAAGTAAAAGAGAAATATCTCCAGATGCTGCAGACTTTCACCCAGTTGGAGACAGACCATGAAGAAAAAGAAATGGAGATTGTCCATATGAAGTCAGCTGTAAGGAGCAAGTACAAACTCTCCAATCCAATTTAGCTGTAGCCAGAGCAGTTTCAGAATGTCTGACGGAAAGAAATGTATTTCTGGAGGAAAGCCTGCATAAACCAGCGGATCAAAGTGAATCTTTGGAGGAAAAACTTAACCAGGCACATGGCGTGGCTTGGAAATTGCAAGAAGATAGTAAGAACCTGGAGAAATGTCTGCTAAGTACACAGAGCCAGTTGCAATGTGAATTAAATGTGGCAGAGTCTCAAATAGCTGTACAAAAATTGAGACTTGCTGAATTTGAAGTTGTGGAGAGCAATCTTCTGCATGCGGAGAACACAATGGAAAATGCCATGGCGAAAATTACCCAGCTGGAGCAGCTGTCTGCGGCTCAGAACAAATTCCACATGGTAGAGGGAAAAGCAGGAAAGCTGAATGGCACTCTAAGATTGAATTCCAAACCCAAAAGGCTGGTGCACAGAGTGATACGCTACCATTGCAGAGTGACTTGTGTGATGAGCAGCAGACGGGCAGTGAGATGCTTGAACAAAGTAAGCTGTTAAAGAAGAATGATGTTTGTCGGCAGCAATTTGACAGATGAAGATGTCCCCATTAAGTGCCACAGTGTCCAGGAAGGGACAGAAGTATCAAAGTTGGGAAATTTTCTGAAAGGCTGTCATGCAAAAGGTGTGAAGTACCTTGCAGTGTCTTTCAGTTTACAGTGATAGCTGAGGGTGTGATGTCCTCCCAAAAGGGAAAAGGTCCAGATTGCAAAACCATGTTTGAAGTTGATGATAAAGAAGTGACGTATACAAATGATGATCACAAATCCCATGAAGCAACGGTACAGGATGTACAGAGATATTGATGGCTTCCAAAGATGAGACTCTGATGTCACTATGATCAGAGTGATGTGAATGTGACCCAATCACACTGTTTTGCTGTGGAAAGCAGAACCATAAAGAAAGTTAATACTGACAGTCTTGTGAAGAATAATACTCATGTATGTGAAACAATGCCTTCATGCAAGAAGGCTGGAACTTGCAATGCTGCTGAATTGTCTGTGGGGAAGTGGAGTGGTCTCACATTATAAAGCTTGAAACAAGTAGTCCAGCTAAACAGAATTTGAAAATAAAGATCTCTGTGGAGAGTGTACTACAACATGTGCTGGTGCAACATTTTAAAATTGTTCGTCATATTTTTATGTCCCAAAAAGCGGATGCACAAGAAAATGCAAGTGATATATGCCTTATTGAAGTAGCAAATAGCCATCAAAGCCGTGAAATAAAGTTAGCGAATCAATGGAGCAAAGATTCAAGTATCTTACGTGGACATGAGAGTCTGGAATCTGAGGGTGGCAGTGCCAGTACATGCTCTGATGACATACAGCTTGGAAACTGTGATGCTAGTGACTCTCAGGATGAGGGTGGCAGTTTAAAAGAAAATAAAATGATTTGCCAGTGAAGTATGGGGAGGGGGATCACCAGAGATGACGATGGTGAGCAGCAGATTCTGTGTGCTGCAGGAGAGATCCGCCCACACACAGAAGAATAGGATTGTGGGAAGATGCCTAATTGCTGTAGTGAGAGAGAGTCAGTCTGCAAGTCTCTGCAGTCAGGACAGGCTGGGGCCTGTGTGCCCAGTCCAGGTGGGGCTGCAGCTGGAGACCAGTGTGGGCAGGGAAGCCACTGGTGGCTAGGAAGCCGGGTTCAGACCTACAGGAGGTAGGGAGAAGTCCGAAAGCCTGTGTATGTTACTCTGCAGGAAGTAGATTGTGAGACTGCAAGCAGGCCAGGAGCCTGAACGTGAGTAGACAGGAGCCTGCGAAAATCCCTGTCAGAGACAGGGCTGGGACTGATTCGGAAAGACTGTGTTTTGCAGATTAGCTGCACAATTAGTCAGGGGCGAAGAAGTGAGGCAGTTGCCCTGTTCTTTTGTGTTCATTTTATGCTGGAAGTAAAGCACCATGTTCATTTACCCAAAAGCTGTGTTGGATCCTGATTAAGCACCTTAGAGACTGTACCACTGACACCCATCTACCAGGTAACTACCCCTGTGACATTACAGAGGGTTCTGGCATATATAAGGGCATGAGGGGGACTCTGATGTCATATGAAGGGGCATAATGGGTTCTGGGCTGGCATATATGGGCATGAGGCATATATAGGTGCATGAGGGGGTTCTGTGTTGGCATATAAGGGTTCATGAGGGAGCTATTTTTTAGAGTGGTAAGAAAATGGCTTCAAGTCTGACAAACAGTCCCCGCTGCACAGCAGGATCTCCCTACCCAATCAGCAGGCAGTTCCGACCATAACCAGCCATACAGACACCGTCCAGCCCACCACGCCCCGTCCTGGGCGGGAACAGCAGCAGCGAGGTGGCGCCACCCCCACACCCCTCTCACAGGCCGGACTCGGAGCGATGTCTGCATGCGGCCACTCACCGTTGGAACAGGTGAGAGCAGGAAGCGGAGCTAAGCATGGCGACCACAATGAGTCCAGCTCACCCCCCCCCCTCCCCACAGCAGCAGTGGTACCACACCTCCTCCTCCTGTGCTGAGAAGATGATTGAACAGAGGTACATTGAATAAGCTGCATTTATATGACGTTTCCCCTTCCAAGCATGCATCTTACATCTGTAATCACTCTTTCTGGAACCTGACAAAGCCTATTCCTTACTTTTCAAATTCTGCGCTTCCAGCCATCCAAACTAATGACATCTCAGAGAACAGTGTTAGTCTCCTGAGATTTCAGCAAACATACTACAATAATTGAATCCAAAGGTAGGAAGCTCAGTACACCTACACAGCACTCCTCTTTCTGCTTCAGTCACACAGTACTCCTCTCACTCACTAATTCCCCTTTACTTTCTGACTATTTTGCCCCATATATATTGCCCACCCCCATGCACCCACCTGGTGTTTACTCTTCCTGAGATATTGCCCATACTAGTATGCAAGTTGTAGGGTTGGAGGTGTGATTTTTGTTGCAGTGGTCTGGAATATAAAGTGTTAATGTATATGTAGACCCTGATAAACCTGTTCAAGGGATCTGAGCCTCCTTGCCCCCAGTACTGCCCCAGCTGCTATCTACTTTTACCCACTCCATACCGCCAGTACTGCATGCCCCTAACCCCCTCCTTGCCCCCTTGCCCCCCCAACTGCTGTCTGCACCTGCCCCTCTTTACTCATGACACTGCCTGCCCTTACTCCCCTCTACCCCAACTTCTCCATGCCTATACCACCAGCTCTACCCCAACTGCTACCTGCCCCCAGCACTGTCCCAACTGCTGCCTGCCCTCACCCCCATAATATGTGATGGGACCCAGAAACTGTTGAGTAGGTCCCCACATTTTTAAAGTGAGGAGTCTCTGGGACCCACAATTTTTTCCCCTCTAAAATTAAGGTGCCCCTATTTTGATCCAAAGTTAGTGATTCTGAACTGATATTTAAATGAAAAGTCACCTATGTGTTGTCTATATGTTAGATGTGCAAAGAGAACATCATAGTCAATTCTGTAAATATAACCAATATCCTATTTGTATCTTTGGTTCTACACACTCTGTAGTGTTTATTAAGTGTTATGTATTAAGCATTTATCTATAATGCAGAGCTTTACAGAGAATAGTCAATCACATTGACAATGTGATGTTATGACTTCACAGTGCTGGGAGCAGGAAGATTCTCCTTTCTAAGTAGTGGGGTGCCTCTCTGGGTACAACATGAGTTGGACAAGGATGCCATCATAGCAGTTACTTATGTACTTATGCTCCCCTTGCCCACCCTGTCCCGCATGTTCAGGTGTAAGGGGACGCAGGTCAGCGAAATACAGAAGAATACACAGTGATGTGTGCGGAGGCATTTTTGGTGAGCATTAATAGTATGGAAATGCATATCTTATGCAAAAAATTTAATGTGTATCAAATTTAATAGAGCCCCTTTGTGTCTAAGCACGTTATTGTCAAAACTGTGTAGCTGAACCTCAGTGTACAACTGCATAATCTCTACATAATTAAGTGCATTTTGAATATACCGCTTTATTAAATATTAATTTATAAAGGGCAGAGTATAAGAACAGACAATGTGATTTGCATTACATGTGCATAATCTTAATACACAATTGATCAATATTGATAAATACGGACATTTCCCAGGACAAATATTTGAACCTTGGGATTGATGGAAACTGAACCTTAGCAATGTATCATTTTGTGTGCTTAAACAGTTGTCTTACCTCTCTCTCCTTTAGCTTCATGGCAAGAACTAGCTGATGTCTATGATTAGTAAGTGCCTCCCGAAAGTTTCCTTTGGAAAAGAATGCAGATCCCAGATTCCCATAGGCTCGGCATTCTCCCGTCTGGTCACCTACATAACATTAAGATAATATGGTTATACACAAGCTAGCTCAGTGGTATGGAAAAGCCTGCAATATATAAAATATTCATCCACGTGGCATTCATGTGCACTATAAGAACATGGATAATTTGTACAAGGTAAAAAATAAACATACTTTTCATTAAAGTATAAATAGCATTCACACTATACAGCTATGTTTGTAAATCAGCAGCTGCCAATACTTACTACATGGCACCAAAAAGAGATGATGACCTAACAGAAATATAGCAATGTAACAGGTGATGAACTTCGTACAGCATTAATATTATAACTATTGTGACATAATAGTTTTAGTGAATATTCATGTAACCTAAATATATTCTTTTTCATAACTGAACATATGTTAACTTATTTAAGGGAAAATATGACATTTTAAAATAAAAACTAATTGTAAAATTAAGTCATTATCCATTCATTTCTTTTGGTTATCAAAACACTGATGGTTCGTTTTTTTTAGACCATAACTCTTAAATGCACCCAGCTGCTTGTTATATAGGCGCAGGCAAACGTTTGGACACCCGATTCAAATTGTGTGAGGTTTTATTGAATTTCTAATGAAAAATAAGGTAACATTACTCTGCATAGAACAAACCTAAACATTACATATTTCTGCACATTGACATGTTTAGTTACAAAGTTAGTCTCTTATGGGTGCGGCAATTACTTGATGCTTTTAGGAGAGCAGATTAGGTTTAGGGGACATTTTGACCAATCCGACATCACCACGCCCTTAATGTTATGTGAACACACACCCTTTCAGAGCGGGTGTGGCCGAGGACACATGACAAGCTGCACAGATTGCAATGTACCCATCTGTAGCATACACAGGATGCTCCGGACGGCACTACACAAGCGATCCTGGCTGCAGGGGGCCCTTACAGGCACACTGATAGCCAGAAGTAAGGGTCTTGTGGTGGCGACAGTGCGGCCCACAGTGCCTTTATGCTCTATGGCACAGGTCACACACCCCTAGTTACGGCACTGGATTTATGTCAATGGGCAATTAAAAAGCACTACAGCCTTGTGGCTGTGGACTGAGCGCTAGACTAAAGCCACCAAAAGAAAAAGCAAAAAAAAAAAAAAAAAGAATTATTATTATTTATTTTTTTTTAAATGGGGGTGGGGGAAGAGAAATCAAGTAAAGAGAATTGAAGTAACAAAAGGTAGAAATAAGGATGAGGAAGGCTTAAGGCTGAGGATGAGAATAGAAAGAGTGAAAAGCCAGAGAATTAAAAACAATGGGTCAAATGACCACAATGGTTATAGCCTCTTAGGGACTGGTTGGGGGGCCAATTGCCGTATGGTCCGGTGTTGTGGAAGTGCTGTCCCTAACTTATCCTATACTGGCCTAGGTCAAATAAGGTAGCTATAGTTATATCACAATGAATGACTGACAACTTTATAATCACCCAAACGTTTTTATATGAAGTGCACTTTTTAGTGATTGGTGAGTCCCTATTTTCAGGTGTGTACTTTGCAGGGCTGTAACTAGGGTAGTGCTACCTGTGCCATGGCACAGGGCACTGCAGGGTAGGGGGCGATGTTTGGGCCTGCCACTTTTCCTGTTTATTATCATTCTCACTTGTAGCTTCCTCTTCTTTTATAGCCAGCATCTCCTGGCCTCCCCTATCTCTTCCCTGTCCCTTCCCCATGAGGGCATGGCCCTTTTTTTCAGGTACACTATTTTATGTCCCTATTTAAAAAAATGGGAGGGGGGGGGGGGGCGCCAATGCTTTCTCTGGCACAGGGCACAAAAAAGTTTAGTTACGGCTCTGGTACTGTGTACCTAATATGTTTCAAACTTCATTTGGATTTTACACACAACTAACACAGCAATCTTATTCACAAGTTCCTATTATTTTATCATTACTCTGGCTCATGAGATGGTTTCAAGTACAAATACTGACATGAGAAGCAGCCATCTTGACCACATTATTACACAAAATCATATGGGGTGCTATGGATAACAGTGACAAAATGCAATGTCCAATTTCTCTACAATTGTAGCCTTTATAACATTCTGCACATTTATACTCATGCTACACTACCCACCCCCTATATTTTTTTTAAATGCAACAAAAAATAAATAGCTTTCAACTCACAAGGGATCTGCAGGAACTTTATATATATATATATATATATATATATATATATATATATATATATATATATATATAAATATATATATATATATATATATATATATAAAATATATATATATATATATATATATATATACACACACATATATATACTTCTGCAGAATTTTCAGAACAAACAAATGTAAATTAACACAAACACTTTGCAAATGGTAGCCCAACCACCAAACAGTTCTGTTATTATGCAGATGTGTTGTAAAATCTGGGAAAAGCAAAACTAGCAGTCGCTCGAACTGGTTTTAGCATGAGCAGTTTTATTGACTGCAGACGTGTCTCCCTGACAGACGCCAGCACTAACCCATTAAATTGCCATTTAATGGCTACAAACAGCCAAATTGCAGTGACTTGGGTCACTGGAGGTTGACATCTCCGCCATGCAAGTTTGTAATACATGGCTTGTAAAACCTATTTACATACCCACACAGCAGAAAGGTGGGATGAAATAGTTCACTAAATGGTGGTAAAAGTCTACTTCCAAATGAAAAATGTGATGATATGAAATGGGAAGGATTATGTGTGAGGCTGTGATTTAATGATGTTGGTGTATGCAGGAAGCATATCTATTTTAAAGGTATTAAATCTACCTATTTGTCATCTTGTCTATCAAATGAATAATGGCCTTGTATATACCACATAGTTATCATGGAAATAATAGCTGACCTACATAAAAATGATAATATGGGTCCTGCTTCAGAGTCACATGAAGTTTGGCAGCATCTGTGGGCGCATTGCGTGCTTGGAAATAAATGCAGCCCTCCGTCTGTACTCATACAGTAGTTGGTCGCATATATGCAGCCGCACCACTCCTACACATGCGCACCACTCCTATACAGCCGCACCACTCCTATACAGCCGCACCACTCCTACACATGCGCACCACTCCTATACAGCCGCACCACTCCTATACAGCCGCACCACTCCTACACATGCGCACCACTCCTATACATCCGCACCGCTCCTACACATGCGCACCACTCCTATACATCCGAACCACTCCTATACAGCCGCACCACTCCTATACAGCCGCACCACTCCTACACATGCGCACCACTCCTATACAGCCGCACCACTTCTATACATCTACACCACCCCTATACATCCGCTTGTGACAGTAACTGTCACCACTCTCAGTGGGCCACCCTACTCTTACAAGAGATTGGTTTGATATCAGATGGATCCATGGGAACATATAACTCTGAATAGCTTGCAATTCCATCTACATAGTTATCCTATGTGCAAACACCCCCTTTTGGCCCAGTTGCACAAATTAGAGTTGCAGATGAGATGCGTACAACTCTGATCACCAGTAGTTTTTCAAAGTTGCATATGCAGTCGCTAAAAATGACTAGATCCGTCCACAGAGTGGACTTGTTTGCAACTCCAAACCAGGCCTGTGATATGTGCAACTATGATTATCAGGGATTCATTTGTTCCGGGACACACAGGAACGCAGTTTGGGCAATTATTTTGGCCCTATAGTCTATAATGTTTAGAGTTATTTTAGTGTCCCCCTGCATATGTCATAGATTTGTCAGTTTGAATTCTCTTTTATCTGAGTTCCTCTTCTAACTGTTTACAAATTAAGGGATTCAGTATGATTGACCCCCGGGAACCCTAAACCTAACCCCCCCCCCCCCGCGGCTGTCCGTGCCCGGCGCCCAGCTTACCTTCGATTGGTAAGCCAAGTGTCGGGCTCCCGGCATAGGTAAAATGACAGGCATCGGGATTTCAGAACTGGTTTACCATAAATTGTCATTAGGTGGGTGAAGCCTCCGGCACAATCCATTCTGCCATTTCACCCGTTTCCACTTGTTTTGCCAAGTCCTCAGCTATCTCTCTCATAGCATTTAGTTTCTCCATTCTAAACAAGCTATTCCTGTGATGTTTTACAATGTAATCTTTTGGTGCTAAAATTGAGAATGTTTGTGTGGAGTAAATGTATACATTGTATTCAGTTTTGCCTTACATTTATTAACTGTAATAAAGAGGCACGCGCTGATTTACTAACAATGCAACTGATCAAACAATTGCTTTCATTGTTTAACCTTAACTTAACCAGTAAAAGATCATTTAGATAAATTTCCTTGCTTTCTTCAGTTAGACCATAACAGTTCCAGGTACTGTCATGTAAATGTCTTTTACAACAATTAATGGGGAGATTTAATGTATCAAAAGTTTACTTTGTTCAGAAGTTAATATTACCATAAATAAATTGCTGTTTCATTCCACAATGTCTACAATCAATTGCAAATCTTTCCAATTTACTCAATTTAGGCCGATTTTACTCTACTGAGCAAAATCACAATATTTCTATTTGTTTTCTAAAACTAATTAAAGGGAGCAGAAATACCATTGCACATATATAAATAATGGAAAAAACTAGGTTCTGCCCTCTGGCCCCGTTAATAATAGTGTTTTTTTCTTATAAAGTGTTTATCCTGCCGGGTAGTTCCACCCTGTAAAGTTGGAAGGAGAGTTGTACATCAGTGCCTGAGTTTGAGAACATTTATGTGTTTCGGTTACATCCCTTGATGCACCACCAGACGTCTTGAATTTGTCAATAATAAATTAACCTTTTTCAACACCATGCCTGTTGTTGTTATCATTGTTAGTATGTTTAGTGCTATTATATTATGGTTGACAGGATGGGGCAGCAAGAGTCATCAGATGTTAGGGCGTTTCATACTACTGTGGAACAGTTCCAGGACACCCTGGTTGACAGAGCATGTCTACGGGCTATTTGCAAGAACTGCTATGAACTGAGCACTAAAATTAATAGGAACTCTCATCCAACGTGTTTTCAGTCAATCTTGACAGATTGAAACCTATGAGATTAATTTTTGAGACATCCTCTGGTCCACACATATATGATTTCCGTGACTGTGAGATTTGTAAAGATTTTTAGGGGGGATTTTTGATAAAAATGTTGATTTGCAATTAGTAGATTAGGTGAATCGCAAATCAGCAACTCACAAAAATATTTGGTCAAAACTGACCGTTCATGATTCTCTCCCTGTATGTGTGGCAGCCAGAGAAGTACTTCAAATATCACTACACCAATAAAATAAAGAATTGACTAGTTGGCTGAGCAATACAGCCATTCTTGCTATTCATTTGTTTTACTATGATGATAATATAATAATCCAAAAATAGTTAGATTACAAATAGAAAATGCAATAATGCATTTCAGATGGGTTAAACATAGTTTACAATAAATGGTACAAGTTAAAATGACTGACAACATTCAGATAATTTTAAATGCATATCTGATAGAAAATGTGCCCTTCTAACTGTTGGGGAGCTACAATTCCCAGCATTCCATGGACCACAGCCTGTGCTAGAAAAAAATAAGCAAATCATGGTCATACCTAAAGTCTTTGCTACATCCAAATCTTGTTGCATATATCCTGTACTTTTTTCTGTGTTCCCAAGAGACCAATAAGCACTGCTCAGGGCAGAGAACACGGAGCCCCTCAGTTTTAAACTGCAAGTCCCAATTTTCAGTGCAGCTTCTAATACAACCACCGAGGCACCATGATGTCCTGATGTCAGAAGTTCTTGACCGATCACTGACACCACCACAAATGGGCTCTTGTCCAGTTTCATCTTCTGAAGTTGTTGATAAGTAGGTTCCAGAGATTCTAATAGAAGAAAAGCAGGAAAGTAATCATAATGTAATACAATAACACATTAAAAAAACAACAACTAAGACATACAGATTACAACACCTAAAAGATACAATATATCTTAGCTAGGAGTTATGCAGCCCATACACGGTGCAATTTTTTACACGATGTGCAAGATTGCGATCAATCAAAACGATCAATTGTGCACATCGTGTGTTGTTTTAGTATGCATACGATGGTGATGCGCGTCCCCGAACTCGTCTAGTTGGATTGTAGATCTTACTGCAAAGCAGTAAGATCTACGATCTGGAGTACAATTTTAATACACTTCTATGCATCGTATTGGAAGATCGTAACGATCAATCGTACAGCTGTTTGACCTCATATGAGGAATTTCAAGCGAAGAATTTCAAGGGAAATCGTACTACACATCTTACCAACTTATGATTGCACCGTGTATGGACCCTTTAGCATTTTCTGATGTGTGGGAAAAGATCATTTGGAATAAATTAATTAACACAAAACACAATTAATTTTCACCATTAAGGGTATAACTGAAAAAATATATATTGTAAAACAGATTTAAGTAATATAACTGTAAATACACAGTGAGTATTATCCGTCCGTCTTGATTAGTCAACCGTCAGATATGTGGAAAGTGCTGATGTGTGCCAACCAAATAGCATTACAGTTTGGCCACGTATATTTTATTTGAACGAGGAATGTTAAATGAGTAACCATATACAGTACATGAAATGTCGACCAAATCAGACCAAATCACCAATGTTGGCCAACATCATTGTGTGCATGGCAACCTATACATTGCAGATACCCAGGATCCACATTATTATTATTATTTATTATTATCGTTTATTTATATGGCGCCACAAGTGTTCCGCAGCGCCTTACAAAGTACATAAACAAATAGGTTAATTTACAGTGACTTACAGAACAATACAATACAATACAGGACAAGGATAATGTACATTGCTACATTCGTGACCATAACATCCAGATAAGCGACAATGCAAAGCAACCAAGTGTTACGTGCCCTGGTAGAGAGTAAGAAGTAGATGAAGGTAGAGTAAGGAGAAGCACAAGAGGGTAGAGGGCCCTGCTCATAGGAGCTTACATTCTAAAGGGGAGGGACAGACAAACAGGGGTTGACACAGATGGGGTAGGCAGGGAGTATTGAGTATGTAGCAGCAAGTTAAGATGAGAGCTGGAAGGCTTTGATGAAAAAGTGGGTCTTGAGAGCCCGTTTGAAGGATTGAAGAGAGGTGGAGAGTCTGATGGGAAGCGGGAGAGAGTTCCAAAGGTGGGGAGCAGCGCGGCCAAAATCTTGGAGGCGGGAGTGGGAAGAAGTGATCAATTGGCATGAGAGGCGGCGTGCATTTGTTGAACGAAGAGGGCGGACAGGAGAGTGAAGGGAGAGGAGCTCAGAGATGTAAACGGGAGAGGAATGGCTGAGGGCTTTGTAAGTGAGTGTGAGAACCTTAAATTGGGGTCTAAAAGGGAAGGGGAGCCAGTGGAGAGCTGTAATATAAGGATCTGTATGTGGCTGCATATTAAACAGATCTGCTTGTTCATTTGTAGATGTGCATGTGTGGGATCCGCGCTCAGCACAAAGACACCTGTGCCACCTCTCTGACGGCATATATATAAAGCTCAGCCCCTGCGTCTCATACTGCCTGAGCGCACATCTAGCATGTTGACATTACATAGTTGCAAAGGGAGGAAGCATCCCCATGGTACCGGGATTGGTAATTGCTTCATGTAAGAGTCACCGCCTGGGCCAGTAATAATGACTGTACCTCTAATTATTTTGGTATTATACTCATACTTGCCAACTCTCCCTGATTGTCAGGGAGACTCTCTGAAATAGTAGCAATCTCCCTGAGTCCCTGAAGAGTCTAGCAATCAGAGATATATATATTTAAATGGGATCATTAGTATAATTTCCCTGCATTGGTTATAAGGCACAATGATCCCTATGGCTACATGTATTTTCTGAAAAGTATTCCTGTGTGTTCATCAACAAGTAGATCTTACTAACTGCTAACGGGCTCATTCACATTTGAATGTTAATCAATTTTACGACACACCCAGTGCCAGATTATAGGTGGGGCGGAAGGGGGCGGTCGTCCAGGGGCCCTCACACTGCCACACACATTCCGGGCCACTCTGGACCCTCTGTGGACAACTCCCGGTCCCGACCGGCAGCATACAGCACTGCACTGCAGTGATAGCACACTCCACAGCAGCAGATGATGGAAGCCCCGCCACTGACATAATGCTGCGATTCGCCGGTGTATTGGCAGGGTGTGGGACCTAATGCTGTGAAGTGCCTGTCCCCATTAGAACCCTACCCTGCTACCTGTTGCTGTACATAGAGGTAGGGAAATATGTATGTGCTCTCTGTGTGATTGTTCATTCCCACTCTCACTCCCCCCCTCTCTCTCTATCACACTCATGACTTCTCTCTCTGGGACTGAAATCAAATTGAGATTCTAAAATCAAAATGTAAGCTTAAATATAAATTAAATCATTAACTTTATTCTGCATGAGTGTTATAATGAAGTTTCCAGCTCTAAACCTAATGATTAGCCATTCTCCCCATATACATTTAGCTCAAGAGACTTGCCCCTTATTACCATCTGCTGGACTACTTACAGTAGTTCAAATAACAATTAAGATGTCTTTGTCCTTTTCTGTTTGGAAAATCTGCCCCCAATCATACTGATCTGATTCTCTATGTAGTTTTAGCTCCCAGAATGTTTTCTACCATGTTTTCCCTTTATGGGCTCCGCAGAGCATGATAAAAGGAGACATCCTTCAGTTTCCCGTATGACTGATTCAGTGGCACCCTCCAGGGGCTGCCTAATGGTAGTGCTGGCTATGGCTGTTCTGGCTGCAGCATAGGGCACCAACAGCACCTCCAACCCATATACCCTGTTGTGGTACCAGGGGGATTTTACATAAGAAGAGTTTCATAAAATATATGCCCATAAAATCATATATAGGTATTACCAAATAAGAGAACTCCTACAGCTTCAGAGGTGACTCAGCCAATCAGAAAGAGTCAGCCCAGTGATGGTGGCCATCATCATTAGCTCGTGTTTGCACTTGCCCTCATACACCAGCAATTGATACAGCTTCTACAGGCATAAGACCATCTCTATGTCGGTTGGCATCTATTAGCAATTATACAAACTCACCCTTTCTGTACTTAGCCTACATTAAATCACCCCTTCCTTCCACTCACCCTTTCTGTACTTAGCCTACATTAAAACACCCCTTCCTTCCACTCACCCTTTCTGTACTTAGCCTACATTAAAACACCTCTTCCGTCCACTCACCCTTTCTGTACTTAGCCTACATTAAAACACCTCTTCCTTCCTTTTCAAGGACATGCAAGTGTCAGTGCAAAGTTTGCAAATTCTCCCAATGTTAAAATACAATTTGTTGTGTGCCACAAATGTACAAAGTTAAATAAAAAAAATAAAAAAAAAATACAGTGGCAGTTAATGTTATATGGCTGTATGTAATCTGTCAGTAACAGGATTATTGAACGATAAAGGGCATAAAGTGCAATATATATATATATATATGTATATATATATATATATATATATATATATATATATATAATGCTTAAGAGAGCACAGACATTCAAAGGCAAAACACAATATATACGGATATAAAGAGAATAACTTGTAATGTGGAAAACTGGCCAATTTTATGGGTTGTATTTCAATAAGCTATTATGACTGGCACAGATGGTTAAAGGCTCCTCTGCTCCTTGAAAATAAAACTACTGATTTTAAAGTCTATCCTTAAAGACCCTTAACAAGCCTTGATTTCTAGGATGTAATGGCTTGATGACAAATGCATCAGCCAGAACTGTCATTAATTAAGCTTCT
Source organism: Taudactylus pleione (assembly GCA_031769625.1). Classification (NCBI taxonomy): domain Eukaryota; kingdom Metazoa; phylum Chordata; class Amphibia; order Anura; family Myobatrachidae; genus Taudactylus; species Taudactylus pleione. Next base: position 5,548,273 of record JAUIMM010000061.1, on the reverse strand, counting down.
CTACCTGCACACAAGCTAGAGTTCCCATTAAACACTGATTTGGTAGAGGTCCTTGTGGATTTCAACAAAATAACTAACTTATGTGACAATAAATGTTAATTTTTCCACAATGATTAAGATTTCAATGGATGCAGGTTGCATTTATAGAAGAACAACTTATTTTTCAAGTTGTATTCAATTCCAGAACATAGACATCTTTCTTTCTGAATGGCAATAGGATCCAAAAATAGCTTACAATAATTAAAGGACTCTAACCTAAAAAATGTATTTGTTGAAAACACTGAACAGATCTACTTTAAGAGACATTTATTTTTTAAAGGGAACTTCCTCCCACCCTCTATACATGTATATTGGTGGTTAACCTTCTGGCATTTAATTAATTTTGCATAGAAGAGACTCAATTTCTTCACAATGGAGCCTCAAATTGCAGAGCTGCACAATGTGGATTCCCCCAGATTTAAATAGACTTAACTGTATGTGTTCCATGTATTATGTTCCAGAAATGGTCCAAGGTGATTTGAGGCGTCAAGTGGTAATTTTGCTATCTGGTAACTATTGTAATCTAGGCTTTAAAATCTCCTTATGTTGTTGAAACATTGCAGCAGCATTAGGCATGGGAGGTGGGCCTGGATTCGGTATGTTAAACCGCTGGACATCAGTTAAGTCCATATAAATCTGGGTGATATGCAGGGTGGAAAAGGTTGGGAAAAAGCAAGACCAGAATTCTTGTAAGAATATATTTTTTTTTACCTCGTTGTGTAGTCAATCTAAAATGAAATAGTAGAAACAGCTCTTTATTAAATATACTATATACTAATATCATTACAATGTTTTATGACTTTATGCCACTATGTTAACTTCAGATGTAAAGAAGAAAAAGGGTCAAAATAAGTACATTCTTAATGCTATTTCTAGTTTCTTAGTATAGGATGCAATGCATGATATACCAATGTGTATTTGTCCCTTGGGTAGTTAACCTGGGTACACACTTGCCGATGTGTGTACCCAGCAATGCGACGCCACAATATATCAGGCATCGGTACACACTGCATGATGCAGTGACCAACTGCCCAATATGTCGGGCACCGGCTCCATCTACTATGCCAGCATTTGGGTTCTTCCACCGGCCCCTACATGCAGGCCGATGAAATGACCCTCATGGACGAACCAAGTGAGCACACATTGTCGCGCATAGTGGGAATACACTGGCCGATGTGGGCGATATGTCGGCCCAACCAGCGGGATTGGGCAACATATCGTCTAGTGTGTACCCAGCTTTAGAAGAAGATCATGTTCTGCAGTTCTTAAGAGAGGTTAGTAAGCCAATAACTCATATACATTATATATGTAGAGCAGTGGTTCCCAAACTTTTATGAATCACGGCGCCCTAGAGTATCAGCATTTTTTTTCAAGGCACCCCTAGGCCAATCGTTTCTTACTGAGAGGTTTAGAAAAAGTTCAGAAAAAAATAATTATTAAATTAAGTAAATTGTGCTTATTTGTATCCATTACCCGATTAAACAGAGCGATTGAACGATAACAACATTGTTATCGTTCAATCTCTTGTTAATCGGGCACAAATTGGGCAGCTTAATGTCAAAAACGACCAGCGATGCGCGCACCCGCTGGTCGTTTTTGACATCTATCATCGCCCGAACATGCTGGTCAATCTGCCGATAACGACAGATTGGTCATGTTCGGGGATGAGGGAGGGTACCTACACTGAACGACTGATCATTAAGTGTAGGCACAGTACAGACTGTGAAATGACTGCACGATTACAATGTCATAATCGTGCAGTCGTTTCACAGTCTGTTAGTGGATGTGGCCCTTTAGGCTCAGTTATGTGGTGGTAGACAGGGCTGCACTTCTTGTCCATATATGTTATTATAGACAAAACCAGTGCTGGCGACTGCCAATCACATTGACCATAAACAACTTCTTTTGGTCCTGGTCCACCAACCTGTGGCACCCCTGCAAGTGCCCTGTGGCACCCCAGGGTGCCATGGCACCCAGTATGAGAACCACTGATGTAGAGTCATATTTACTTGTAAAGGGGCACATCCACTAGCAGATATAGAAACGAGAGCACGAATACGACATTGTAATCGTGCAGTCGTTTCACAGTCTGTGCTGTGCCTACACTTAATGATCAGTCTTTCAATGTAGGCACAGCAATCATCCCCTGCCATGCTCAACCTGACCAGCATGTTCGGGCGATGATTGATGTCGGAAACGACCAGCGGGAGTGCGCATCGATGTTTCCGATATTTACATCCCCGATGTGTGCCCAATTACTGAATGATGTCGTAATTGTGCAATCGCTCTATGTAAGGTATCCGGTTGTCTGATCAACCTCAATTAAATCGACAATACATTGACCACCGTACATCGACTCCATCGAAGTCGACAGGTACTATAGGTCGACAAACTATAGATCGGTCGCACCTCTATATCGACAAACACGAGATCGACATGGAGATTAGATCGACACTACATATGATCGAAACATAGTATACCGACAATATGAAGATCGACAACACACATGATAGACATAATAAAAGATCGAAACTAAATAGGTCATCAGTTAATAGATCGACATATAAATAGGTTGACAGTTAACAGATCGACATATAAAAGATCGACGAATCAAAGTTCGACACCAAATAGTTCTACAGTTAATAGATTGACAGATAAAAGATCGACAGTTAATAGATCGACAGATAAAAGATTGACTAGTCCAAGATCGATGCCAACTAGGTCGACAGTTGATAGATCAACAGATAAAAGATCGACACGTTACTTTTAGACAATGCAAAAAGGTATATATATCCTACATCCTGCCCGCTAATACAGCATCCCCCGACGCTACTTTCAACCGTGGAACTACAGGTCCCAGTCAGCCCTTTCATCCATGCAAGTGCTCCTGGCAATGCTATCCCCAACATACACCTTGCAGGCCTTGTCACTAATTGCTGGGCACCCCCTTGCGCTGCAGTGCACCCCTTCATCAACTCCCCCTGTACTCCCCGCTATCCTGGACGCCTGCACATGGGCGCATCCATCTAGCTTAAGACGCTGCCCGCTAATAGCGCATCCCCCAACGCTACTTTCGACTGTGGAACTACAGCTCCCAGCCAGCCCTTTCATCCATGCAAGCGCTCCTGGCAATGCCAGCCCAACATACACCTTGCAGGCCTTGTCCCCAATTGATCTCAATAGGAGCTATTTAGCGTCTTTAAGAAAGTGGTGAAGAATAGCATTTAGTAACTTTTTGGGGGCAAAATAAGTATTCTCATCAAATTCTGGTACATGAAAATGGATGCAAGCATAGTTCAAAATCACTAAAATCAAGCTTTAAAGATGCACCAAAAACCGCACCTTCAGCAAGCACCTGCAATAAAAAAACACCTCCCCCATACTTGCAGACCCCCCTCCAAAGGCTATTTCGCTAGTTTTTTAAGTTTTACCCCCACTTTGAATTTTTTCGCCCACTTTTTCAAAGTGCTTTTTTGGGGTGTCCTTTGTGGGGGTTTTTTAGCGTTTTTTGATGCAGTTAGAGTCAAGGGAGGTCGACAACGGGTGCAGAGTGGTTTCCGTACCTCTGCACCCGAAAATCCCAATTCTGCACTTTTTTCTGCTGGGTATTCATAGGCGAAACTTTTTCTCCTATTACATTGCATTGGCGAAAGACGCTAAAGTTGAATACGGTGATAAGTGAAATCAGCGAAAAATTATGCCATCGGCGAAAAAGTTTAGCAGAAATCGGCTTTTCGCTCCCAATACGGCCCAAGAATACCCGGCGGAAAATAGTGCAGAATTGGAGTTTTGGGGTGCAGAGGTGCGGAAAGGACTGGCTGGGACCTGTAGTTCCATGGTTAAAAGTAGCGTTGGGAGATGTGCTATTAGCGGGCACCGTCTTAAGCTAGACGGATGCGCACATGTCCAGGCGTCCAGGATAGCGGGAAGCACAGGGGGGGGTTTATGAAGGGGTGCACTGCAGCGCATGAGGGTGCCCAGCAATTAGGGACAAGGTCTGCAAGGTGTATGTTGGGGCTAGCATTGCCAAGAGCGCTTGCATGGATGAAAGGGCTGGCTGGGACCTGTAGTTCCACAGTTGAAAGTAGCGTCGGGGATGCACTGTTAGCGGGCAGCATGTAGGATATGTATACCTTTTTGTATTGTCCCAAGGTAACGTGTCGATCTTTTATCTGTCAATCTATCAACTGTCTACCTAGTTGGCATCGATCTTGGACTAGTCGATCATCTGTCGATCTATTAACTATCGATCTTTTATCTGTCGATCTATTAGCTCTCGATCTATTTGATTTCGATCTGTTATTATGTCTATTTGTGTGGTGTCGATCTATTAACTGTCAATCTATTATTTGTCTACCTACTTGGTTTCGAACTTGGAACATTGTCTATCTATTAGTTGTTGATCTACGTTGTGTCGCCCTTATATACCTTTCGATCTTACATATTCGATATATTACATATCAATCTAATGTCCCATTTACTAAATTACCGTCTGACTATATTACTGTCGATCTTTACTTTGTCTATCTAAACTACATGTCTAACTACCATGGTCGACCATTTAAAGGTCGACCAAGTTGTGTCCGATGTAATAATCCACACCCTTATGTAATCGGGTAGTGGATACCCGGCATAAGACTTCATCCCTAACATAGCTTCTAGAACACATGTATAAAACATACATATAGACTATGGTCCTGATTCGGATATTTACGCTAATGCTTCGCAGCTGCAGCCTGCGATCTCTAACGGACCGCAATTGTGAAAATATGCTGTCTCCAAAAGCTTAGCCAAGCATAGGGAAACCCACTGCTGCCTTCTCATATCCCTCCAACAACATAACACTGCAGCTCTCCTGACACGCTGAGAGCTCTCATGCCGCAAAGGAGATCACAATGGTTCATTTATGCACGCGTAATGGCTAACAAATGCTCGATCTGCGTAAATTTCGGCATTGCGTGCATATCGGAATCAGGCACTATATTTCCTATTTTAGGTAAGCATAGCTCCATGTACAGTATATAAAAGCTATAAAATGACATAAACATACACAAGTATGTAATATTGTAGCAATGCAGCCAAATTGCAGTAGCTGAATCAATACCTTGCTGAGCCCTTAAGCAATGCTTGTTATACTGCCTATGTATGAATGCAGTAACCAGTGAGATTCTGGGCTTGTACTACACAAAAACATATACAGACATAATAAAATGTATAACAATAGGGAGATTTTCCAAATGATTCATCTCTAGATCAATACATAATTGAACTCCGATTACGTCCTGATCTTCCTTTATTATTATGACCTTGAAGGCATTAAGATGATGCTATTGGAGATGATGTTTTAGGATTTATTGTTATAATATACTTTACTAGTGCTTAGCAGCTTCTATGTTCTATTGCCTTTATTATGAGGACTGTTCATGGCATGAAATGTCTGAGGATGAGCCCTTGAGATTTCTGACCTATAATATTTGCCTTTGCATTCCTTTCTGAGCTGTTTTATTCTCAATGAGCCCATTCCAGATATATCAAGAAAAAAATATCATATTTGTTTTTTAATGTGTTCAAATTCCTCATCAGGCTTCTTTTTACTAATCCATTAAAATTGGATCCTCCTTTCGTATATATGGTACTAGAAAATTATAGCTTTGAAATTTATACAAAAGACTAAAAAATACAATTTCTATATAAAAACCTTCAAATTTACTAGACAGTAGAAGAAATACTAACATTTTTTAAAGGGTTTACAACCGTCTCTGCTGACTATGTAGACATTCACATTGTCGACAGCAGAAGGTCAACTTTGATTACTGAATGTCAACATGGCAAAATGTTGACATAATTAATGTCGACACCTGTAAAATGTTGACATTGACAGAATGTTGTCATCTTTATGAGGCTTAGGGTTAACGTTAGCATTAGGGTTAAGGTTAGCATTAGGCTTAAGGTTAACGTTAGAGTAGGGTAGCATTGGGGCAAGGGTTAGGGTTACTGTTAAGTTTAGCGTTAGGGTTGCCATTAGGATAAACGGTTATAGTTATAGACAGAATGGCTACAAAAACAGTATGTCCACATTCTAACAATGCTGACATGCTGTAAGTCAACATGGTCAATGACAACATTATGGACATGTTGATATTACGGCCATTTCGACACTATCATATTAACATAATGAATATCGACATTGTGAACGTGAAACAAAGTTTAACTTTTCAGATACAAATTCTAAAGGGAAAATGTTTAGCCTTAACCTAACTATGTCCTAATAGGATAATATACAAGCCTGAAAGCTGAGATTTCAGTCACTTGAGTTACTGTGACATCACTGGCCCTGCTAGAAACATATGTAGGTAAATCTAACCCAGAGTACACTGAAAGCTCTACATTTCTGCCAGCATGGCACACATGGCCTACTTGCTTCCACTGAAAGGAACATTGTTGTAGCCCCTGTCAACATTACTTACAGTATGTGAAGTACTATACATCAGTAAGTTTCCAGCAGATGCTAGGCTGCAATCATCTGTAACCCAGGCAGAAATGATAAATAGTAAATAAAAAAAAAGAATGAGGTGAACATGGAAACAAAATAAATAAATGAACAACAAATGTCAGAGTTGATAAAGTATAAAAGCTGCTTGCATTCTGATGTAGTGTCATGGCAAACTGGTTTCAGAGATTTATGAGAAACTAATAATTTAGGGCTCAACAATGAAATCCATTAAATGCCCAACGAATTAAACACTCAAGAAGAGGAGTCTAGTTATTTAAATAGAAAAATTTAAAATGTACTGTATTAAGGGGCCTATGTATCAAAGCTTGATGAGAGATAAAATTGTGAGAGAAAAAGTATTAACCAATCAGCTCCTAACTGTCATTTTTCAAACACAGCCTATAAAATGTAAGTTAGAGGCTGATTGGTTGGTGATTTATAGCACACAATTTTATTTCTCATCAAACTTTCATACATAGGCCCCTAAGTCTTTCCTTACAATATATGGTATATGCCTATGGACAGAGGGCCTGACTCAGACCCGGTCGCAAGCGCTGAGCGCTCACAACTGGATCGATGGTGGCCCAGAGCGTATGCGCACGTTGGAGCTGGCTCCGTCGTGCGCATGCATGAGATCCGGATAGCGACGGGCAAGCCGTCGCTCCGGGTCTCGTACCAAAGGGGACATGCTGTCGATGTTGAGTGACAGCACGCCCCCTTTGGTGGGCGGGCCGGGGGAGTGGCTGCCCAAACGGAGGCGTTCCCATGTGAACGCCTCCGTTTGGGGCCGGCCCCACTGACATGACATTGTTAGAGCCAAAATCTCTCTGGGGCTTGCGGCAACGAGACCCTACCACAAGGGTCTCGTCGCAAGTCCGATGGTCGCGATGGTCTTGACCATCGCGACCATCTTCCTGGCCGTTCGCTATAGCTGTGGGTGGTCACAAGGATAGACACAAGGTCACCCACAGCTATGCGAGTGGCCAGGAGGCCGCTCTAAAAAAAAAATAGCCTGGCCCTGATTCAGAGTGAGCGCTCTGTCAGAGCGTCCGGCTCTGAATCAGGGCCAGAGTTTCACAGAATGTGATAGAAATGATACAATTGCAATTTCTGTGTCTACACCACTGACACTGTAACGTACCATTACGCATGCAGATACATCCGTAGTCACACACACAGAATATAGGCATGCTACATATCATTTTAATCAGCAGAAGCTGCTTGTGCTACATATTCACATCGCTGTGCAAATAAGACGCATTTGAAGGCAAAAAGATGCACAAAAAGATGCTCAGCGCTACTGAGTCACGACACGGTATGGCGCGACTAGAAGGGCTGTTAATGCGCAAGTAGGCTATATGTATGAGGACATACCTGTACATACAAAGATGGTGGGCATAGACAGTCATTGGCTATCAACAGCTGTATCCAGGCCCAGCAACAGGGGGGCTTAGAGGCATAACTGTACCGGGCTCTGAGGTCCTAGGGGGCCCCGGAGTTAACAGCTGTCTGTGCGGCTATTGCAGTGCACGCATGTAAAGGACACCTGCTGATCACTGCGGCAGCAATGCAGGCAGCGGTTCGAGGTCCATCCGGCAGGGAGAAGCTGTACTACACTCGCCACCGGCAGTGAATGATGCGTTATATTTTGTTTGTTACGGTGCAGTGCACGTGACGTCATGACCACTGAAAGCCGGAGCAGAGGAACTGCAGCAGGAGCAACCAGAAGACATAGAATAAGGTAAGTAAGTGCAGGGGCTGGAGGGACAGAAGGGGTCTACCGGGATGGAGAGACAGAAGGTAGGGGTAGGGCTGGAGACACAGGGGGACTGGATAGACACAAGGAGTATGAGGCTCGGGGACCTGCACCTGCCAGGGACCTGGGGATGGGGGCCCCTAAAAAATGGGTGTACAGGGCTCCATGATTTCTGTTGCTGGTCCTGGCTGTATCCTACATCTTACAGCTGCTTAAGGCCCTTCAGTGCAAGAGATGGGTCAATTAGCAGACTAAATGGGCTAAGTGGTTCTTTTCTGCCATCAAATTCTATGTTTCTACATCTAAGGTGTAAGACTTGTAGAGAACCCAACCATGGTAAACAATAAGGTTATAGTTCAAACTGTTATTAAAACAGAAAGTAGTCACATGCTTTCTGTCACATGCTTTTAAGCTAATTGTTAAAGAATGAAGATTTAATTCTAACTCGAGGAATTGAGAAAGACAGATAAATAAATCACTGCTTAGTCACCCTTGTGGCACTGAATTGCCACGTTAATAGCACAGACACCTTATGAGATGCAGTGCCATAAATCTAACTTGCAGACAGCTATTTCTATCCTATTTGATCTCATGGCCCAATGGCGTCTTTTCTTTAAGGTTGGAGACCTCCCAGCTGCCTTTCTTTTAACTCAGTTCAGCTGATTTTTTCTTTTTTTGTATGAAAATAAATGTATGAAATGGTAGATGAAAAAACGACGCAAATAACCTCAAATAATACAGTGGAGTTATTTGAAAATCACATCCTAACATTCTTATATTACCAGTATAATATTTAAAGAAGAACTAAAGAGTGTTTTTCTATCCATTAATTCTGTCACTTGAAGAGGGTAGTCTGAGGCAATGGCCTGTAAGGGAAGCAGTGCCCTGCTCAGACTAGGTCAGCTCCCTCTCTAGTCAGCCTAGAACAGAATGCCTATGCTTATAGACCAGATGCACAGATAATGAGCATAGAGAGACTGATCCCCTCCTCATCTATAATAGTGCAGTTGGCTTGCCTCCTGCTTGTTCAAGCTCCTTCTCCTTTGCTTTGACCCCACTTCTGATCCTCGCTTTCTGTTCTGCTTCTCCTTCTCCTTCTCTGTCCCCCTTTTTCACCTGTTTCTCCCTTTACCCTCTGCTTCTCTCCCTCCTCCACCCTTGAGCAAATATGGTGCCTGCTCCCCCTCCTCCACACTTCAGCAAATATGGTGCCTGCTCCCAAGTATGTAGAGATCATTCAGGACACAGACAGATAAGATTGCCTCCCACAGCACTTATCTGCAGATCTGCCCTAGCAGGTCATCATGGGGTATTCATGTAATATGTGGTGTTTTAATGTAATGGGTCATTCCATGGTAACAAAGTGACATAGCAAACAATTAGCAATTCCTGTGTACAGTTTTTTCACATATATTACTTTTGCTGTTGATAGCCATGCATATACTCGCTAATGTCACTTTGTAACGTGAGTTACCATGGAATGACCCTAATGCTTCCCACGGTATTTATAGTAACCGTCTGTGCTTCACCATATTTCCTGCTTGTCACTACCAGGGCTACATCACCCCCTATCACTGACCTTTGCCCAGTTGTCAATTTATCACTGAGATACTGTAGCCAGAAGAGAGTCACAATACATAAAAGTGGGTTATTAGTAAGTGGATACATAAGATGGAAATGTAAATAAATGACTACTATTTCTATTCTCCATCACAGCATAAAGACAGCTGGTGTTAATAACAGCTATTAATGCAATCATTCCCAGACATGTTTGGGTGTCACAATAATAGGCTGGGTGTTTACAAGAATTCAGGTGTGTTATGAGATATACTATATATTAGCTGAGGATTAATAGCAAATGAAAAATAGAAATGTAAGACCAGTAAGTCATGCCATGGAGATGATATCTGGAAATGTATTTTTATTGGAAATGAAAAGAAACTGGCAAACTTTTGTATTTTTTTTTCATCTTTGTATGGTTCCAATTTTATCTGTAACAATGTGCAGCAGTAAAATGTGTATAACATTTGCAGGATGCTACAGTGTAAGAAAGGCTGTAACCTCTATAAGTAGCAGTCAGTCAGTCAGTCTATAACACTGGAAATGTGCTGCAGGTAACTTACCTCTCATAGGTGATTTCATTGCAGCTTCCACCATTCCAAGCAGTAGTTGTAAACTCTTGGGATCCTGTGCCAACCCGGACGCAAATGCAGCCAGGGCATCTGCATGGCGGCCAAGGTACTGAAGGGCAACACCCTGTCTGAAGTATGCCTAGGGAACAACAAAAACATTGCAGATGTTATCAATGAAGACGGTAAATCAAAGGTTTTAATATAACCCCTAATAAATCTACTTATTTAGTACTTTTACATACAACTAATGTTGATACATGTGGTAATGCTCACTAAACGACCTGATGTAACCTATTAGAATCGGTGGCTTCTGATTACCATCACTTCAGTGTTCAGTACCATGCATTGGTGTATTCAATTGAAGAACACTAAATCTACTGTTAAATATAATGAAGTCTATGAATCTTAGGCTGGGTACACACTAGGATGACACTGCATTCTCCCGCGCACAACATACCAGATTGTGTGAATGACAGTGCTGTAGGTCAATCAAATGATATAGTGTGTGTGGCAATGCATTTTAATGAATGTCAGAATGAGATATCATTCTGTTGTTTATTAAATTGTCTAGTGTGTTCCGGCTTTCTGCGATGAACCCGGGCGAAGGGAAATCGCCCCGAGATCCTGCACGATTGCCGGTTGACCTGATGTGTACCTGCCATTAGAAGCCCCCATGGAGATTCATGGCCTCCATAAAAGCAATAATTCTGTGACCTTGGGCCAAATGTAATAGGGTGAGAGTTTAGAAAATGTGAGAGTTTAGCAGTAAACTCTCACATTGGTTGAGTTTTATCTTCAAAATGGGAAAACATCTGAATGAGATTTTAAATCGTGAGAGGTTTTTAAGTCTAAAAAAACATGCAAGTTCGCTCTGTTACTTTGTTTTTTGACTCTATTTCATTGGCAAAGTTTAAAAAGTGTCAGAAACTCTCACTATTCTAAACTCTCACCCTATTACATTTGGCCCACTGTGTCTTTATATAGTCATTTATATAGCAATTCTAATAAATACAGTAGGGGTACTTTATTCCTTATTGTCTAATAACGATGCTTAATCACTTATAATCAGGGATTTATAAGGTAACTACTTTAATGGTGTCATGTAGAACAATAAAACAAGCAACATATCTGGGGAACAAAATTATTATATATATAAGGATACAAACTATACATTTTTTATTTATTTATTTATTAACAGTTTCTTATATAGCGCAACATATTCTGTTGCGCTTTACAATTGTTAACATTAATAGAACAAAACTGGGTAATAACAGACAGATATATAGGTAGGAAGGCCCTGCTCGCAAGCTTACATTTCATATAAGTATAGTATTTAGTATTAATTATGCAGTGTTTATCTAAATGTGTGTGTGTGTATTTTCTGTATATATCACTATAATAATTGTTGTAAGTGAATGTACTTTCATTATCAAGAATACACTAATCCAGTGGTTCCCAAACTCGGTCCTCAAGGCACTAAAAGAGTACAGGTTTTAAGGATATCCATGGTTGAGCAGCTAATGGTAAAATCAAATTGACTGAGGTACTAATTATGTCGCCTGTGCTCAAGCATAGATATCCTTAACACCTGGACTGCTAAGGTGCCTTGAGGGGGATGTAGTCAGCATCCCAAAAGTCAGGATGCTAGCGGTCACAATACTGATAGCAGCATCCCGACAGATTGCAGAGGCAAGTATTAGGGTCAGGTGGAGACTTAGGGTTAAGAGGAGGGTTAGGGTTGGGCACTAGGGGGAGGGTAAGGAAACGGGACAGGAGGGTTAGGGTTAGTATGCGGGAGGGTTAGGGTTAGTGCTAGGCTACGGGACGGGAAGGTTAGGCTGTGGGAGGGGTTGGTTAGGGTTAGTGGGAGAGTTAAAGTAAGGGCTATAATACTTACTTACAAAAATCTGTCGGATTCTACTGTCAGGATGTTGTGTCGGTATTCTGACCATCAGCATCCTGACCGTCGGGATCCCGTACCCAAACCCCTTGAGAGACAAGTTTAGGAACCACTGTACTATACTATAAATACTTTAACAGATTATAAAGAGTCGACTCTTTTTGTATTCATTTTGTGTTGTGTTAGGTATATGGATATTGTTTGGTCTATTTATGCAATATTATAAGTATCATGTGCAACAATTTTGATGAGATATAAGTACAGTTTCATGTTTTAATAATGTTAAATAATACTGTTGTGGCCTCAAGATTTAGCCTATTGTCATGTAAAATTGTAAAGCAACATTCTTTAATATAAAAATATAAAATCTGAAACCTATTCTATACGCTGTTCATATATGTTTTATCTACCAAATATACACGTGCATTAAAAATGAAATATAAATTATAAAAATAACATTTTACTTTTTTACTGTATTAGTATATTAGAAAAAAACATGTAGTAAAGTTAATGCTGTATCATTAGAGGATAGCACAAAAACATTTTGTCCACAGCATCTCTCACGATTCACATGATTTTACCCAGCAGAGCTACATACAACCTTTTGTTTTATTCACTTAGATGATAATGTTCCATTTTTCCACTCTGATCTTGACTTTAAGTTCTCTTATAAGGTCACCTAAGCATACAAATGATTAAAGTGGTACCATAATTCAGCCCTATTATTACCTACATTCCAATATTATATATAAGGACATATCTTACATTTATCCTTACCACCTTTAATGAATATTAGTACAGAAATTCGGTATGATTTCAGATTAGTTACTGTATTTTTATATTATCAGGAACCTCACTGAGACCTATACAGACCAGACCTGCTTTGTTATCAAAAGAGCAGTGGCGGATTCATTTGACACTATCGCCCTTTCATGGAATTGTATTGAGTGACATCATAAAAGTCATCCAGTCCTTAATTGCTCTGTCCTTCAAGATTTATTTAATACCATCTGTACTGGTGAAGTTAAGCCAGTGTACTCAATTTCTGTCATGTCGTCTGCCTGTCTGTCTGTCCATCTGTCCGCCAGCAAACACTCTTTGATCTAATATGTATTCATTGTAGATTGCTTGATAAGGAAAAGTAGAATACACCAATAAAATAAACAAGAAGTAAACTAACTGCTACAATCTACAGGATATTGTTTTATTATTTGTTTTATTCGTTAAAAGCGCAATCAATATTAATCAAACTCTTACGGATTTTGACGCTTGTATTTAAGAAAAAATATAATATAAAAAAGGTAAAATAATGGATAAATAAATACCAACTGGCAGCGCAGACATTGTTATCAATCCCAGCCCTAAGGGGATCCTAAAGCACTAGTCTGCCAATTAGTGTCACTGAGTCTTGTCCACTTATACTCCAGCTGGTAAGCTGAGACTATCATACTGTATAGCCAGTGTGGCGAGAGCCAATACATATTGCTATGAATAACAATATAAACAACCGGATGCACACGAAAACATTATGCAGAAACCCCAGCACGTACATGAGAGGAGAGGGTCTGCGATATGTAGAGGTCACATTGCCTTAGGCGTTGCTAGTATATATACCCTATTAGTAACTGCGCACAACATTTCAAAATGGCAAAAAGAACACACCAAAACAAACAGTAATGGATATGGAATATGACATCTGAATACAATTATCAAGGACACTAGCTACTGCATCCTTGCCAACTCTCACTCATTGTCAGGGAGACTCCCTGGAATAGTAGCAATCTCCCTGTCTCCCTGAAGAGTCTAGCAATCACCTTGATTGTGCCTTACCCCCATTATGAAGCTGTTAAATAAAAAAATAGAGATATATACATTCAAATGGGATCATTAGTATAAATTCCCTGCATTGATTATAAGGCACAATGATCCCTATGGTTACATGCATTTTCTGGACAGTATTAGTGTGTTTTCATTAACAAATGGATCTTATTAACTACTTTTGGGCTCGTTTACATTTGGATATGTCAGGTTTATGACACGTCTCTCAGATGTAGCAGTACATGCCCACTTTACCACCGCACTCATAGGTGTTGTTTTCACATTCTCCCTGAAATGCTTTTTCAAAAGTAGACAAGTATGTACTGCGCAGGAGCATCTATTCAGATCAACAGTATAACAGACGTAACAAGATACTACACCAACATGACATGAACAGTGAATATGATCGGAATACAATTCACATGCATTTTAAATAGTCACTTCACTATACTTCAGAAAACCCCCAAGGAGACATCATGATGCTACAGATAATGTTCTATTCCAGTGTACACTCTGCGGTGCACGAAATGCACATACAATACACATATAAGGTTAAAGCTACAGTACAATGACAATCTGAGTGGTGCTAGCCATGATCCAGGTTTACTAAATGCTGCAATTAAGTCCTCCATCTTTATCAGCTTAAAATGAGGCACAATGTATTCCTACCTCAAATCACTGAGTATACTAGAAACCAAAGTTGATGTCTTGAATTAAAAATAGTTTATTTCTCACAATACACAGGTTTCCCTAATTAACATTTCTTAGAATTACCCTTTATACTAATATTGTTAAAAGGATCATATAAATATATAAGACTCAGGGGCCTATTCATCAACACTAAAATAACGTTTTTAAGGACATTTTCCTTAAATAACGTTATTTTGGTATTCATGTAGCCACTTAGCACAGGAGATATCACAGATATCTCCTTGCTAAGTTCCCCTGCGTTCATTTCCACACTCCCCATACATTAGTATGGGGATGTGGAAATTGTGGTATTCATCAAATTCCGAAAATTATGAATTTTCGGAATTTGATGCAGTTACTATTCGCCACTATGAGGTGGCGAATAGCAGAATCGACTTACCTGTATCCACATGTGCAGGTCCCCCGACGAGTCCTTCCGGCGCTCTGCTCCGTCCTCAGGCTCCGGAGGCTGGTCGGACATGTGTGCTCCCCAGCAGAGCACAAGAAAGTTTAGACAAAAAAAAAAGTTTTTTTTTTTTCTAATCTGTCATGTGGTCTGCTGGGAAACCACATGACAGACCAGCAGGACGGAGACGGACAGTCGGGGGGGGGAGGTGATCTGCAGGCAGTGCTGCGCATGCGCTGGTTTTACAGATGTAACAGCGCATGCGCAGCACTGTTTCCAGATGCGATAAGGTAGTGTAGGCAGGGAAAAGTATCTATTTCCCGAAAAGCTGTCATCGCAAAAATGACAGCTTTTCGGAATAGATACTTATGGAGAGGTGGAATGATGAATTCCACCTATAATTAGGTAGAACTCCATGCGAGTTCTAAACCTAATTATCTCCAGAGAATTTTTAGGTTTAATGAATAGGCCCCCCAATTATATATTCTAAATGTATTACTATATTTTTGGACCATAAAATATATCCACAAACGGATACAAGTGACTTGCTTCTTATGTTCCGAATGACATCCTGAACCCTTACAGCCACTGGCATTACACCAAATGAGGGAGCATGCAGATGCCATCACGTGTATGCGAGGTGTGGTTATTAAATAATGAGATTGATACTATAATTTATGTTTAATGATATTAAGTACATTTTAACTCTGTTCCCCTTCTATTTACACCCCTTCTGCACCCACACCCCGCTGCAGCCTTATTTTCCATTGTTCAACGCTGCGTTGTAGCTCATTATTTTCTACTATAGTAACTGATGCAAAACAGGTTCCTTGAGTACAGATTTGACTTTAGAGAAAAGAAAGAAATCACATGGTGCCAGGTCTGGCGAGTATGGAGGATGTACTAGCACTGCAATCTGTTTCTCAGCCAAAAACTGCTTCACTGAGAGAGCTGTGTGGGCTGGTGCGTTATCCTGATGGAGGATGAAACCATTTTTCCTCAACTCTGATTTCTTTCTTCTAATTCTTTTCTGCAAACTTGGTAGAACATTTTTGTAGTAATGTTGATTTAATGTTGTGCCTTCAGGTACCCAGTCTTCCAAACTAACACCCTTGATATCAAAGAAACAATTAACATAGCATTGAATTTGGATTTGCTTTGACATGTTTTCTTCATTCTTGGTGATGACGGTGTTTGCCAGTGCATGGATGGCATGCAATGTTAATTATCGGACCCCGACAATTAACATTCTAACTTGCGGCAAGCGTCGGAGCAGTTCGTCATCTGAAAATTAGCTGTCACCCCTAATGTTTAAAGGAGCAGTGAAACTCAGCACTGCCGAGTTTGACTTGGTAGTGCTTGTGCACCTGCGTGACCTAAATTCAACAATGATGAATTTAGGTCCCCATACTAGTGTATGGGGACAGTGGACCACATCGGGAAAGACAAGTAAGCAGGAGATATCCATGATATCTCCTACATTACCTTTATGATAAATAGCCCTAAAACTTAATTTCTCCAAAAGTAGGTGAAAATTTTCATTTTCACCTGCTTTTGTAGAAATGAAGTGTTAATAAATAGATCCCTCTGTCTCAGGATCATACTGGAATATTCATGTTTCATCACAGGTAATAACTTTATTTATAAAATGCAAAGGTGCTTAAATTTGTTCCAAAATGTCTGTACAAACTCGCTTTCGATTTTCTTTCTGCTCAGCAGTGAGAAGCCTTGGAACCATCATAAGCACAAAGTTTTTCCATGTTAAGATCTTGATGAAAAATTTGCCTAATAGTTTCTTTGTCAATATTTTCCATTTCTTCGATCATTCGAATGCGGTGTAGACAATTTTTGAACAATTTTCTCAATTTTTTCCACATATTCATTTGTTTTTGAAGTGCAAGGCCTTCCAGGATGTTCATCATCTTCAACATTCTCACGACCGTCATTGAATCTTTTGTGCCACTCAAACACACAAGTACGTGACATACAATCTACCCTGTAAACCTCGGTTAGCATAAAGAAAGATTCAGTGGGTATTTTGTATACTTTAACTAAAAGTTTTCATTTAACACACTACTTTTGAACTAAGCATTTTTATGATGCATGGGAAAAACACAACATCTTTGAACGTTGTTTGACCGCAAACTATCTGTGCGAGAGGGGTGAAACTTGCAAAACCGTTTTGGGATAATCCAAGGTCATTGTTCCCCTACTCCTTTTTCACTCACGCAGTATGGTTTATTTTTTACAAGTACAGTCTTGTTATTAACAGTATAGCCAGATTATATTTTCTCTTACACAGAAGAAAGAGATGGTGGTGGAAATTATTATTATTTGATGCCCTAAGGTGTTTTTATGAATCAGACTATTCTATGGTGCATATGGTGCAATTATGATTTATTAATATTGCTGTTAACAATGCTTACATTAAAATGCATTATCTTATTGCCAAACATAATGCAAACCACATCTGATTGTATGAAACTTGCCCTTCATGTGATTATAATTGATGTGTTTTATGTATAGTTTGTTTGATACACCAGTGAATATGACTATTCGTTCATCACAAGTATTGCTGTTTTCATTATTGTGGAATAAATCCTTTTTATTGTGACCATATTACAGCTGCATTTTGGTTATCACACCCACACCTTTCCTTCCATTCCACAAACCCCCTCCCCAGATAGGTAAGTGCCGAGAGCATCCCTTACACAATATAGAAAAACCTTAACATTTTTGTTTCAGACATGACATTAAGAAGTGCCATAAGTCTACTGATACTGACTGAGAAACTCTGCACCAGTGTTGTATCGATCCTTTATCTCTTTCAGCTACAGAAGGAGATTAGAGAGATCAGCCTCATAATATAAACAAGTTATCCTTTAATGATTCATGAATAACAACATCCACATACTTACAGGGCCACAAACTGTAAATAATAATTTCAATTGCTTTTGTATTGTTAAAGGATTTAGATTTTCCTTGGCTGTGTTGCTAAATTTTTAGAGGCATTTAGGCATTTCCTAATACTTTTGCAAACTCTACTCTAATGTTACCCGGCTAAAAAATGTGTTCAGCTATGACACCTTCATAAACTTCTGGGTTTAGGCTGAGAGGCTGAAAGTCATAAGTGGGGAGATGAAATACCATCAGCAGGGAGAGAATTCATTGTAAGAATGGAAGCAGCTATGTCAGTGTATTGCCAATTGTTCAGTATCTCTGTATCTCAGTGTTTCTCATTCCTGCAGTGTATTTAATACTGTCACTAGGATACTTTCAGTATTGTATACTGGTAACTAGGATTGTACAGCGTCACTAAGATGCTCTCATTATTGTATGGCGGTCTTTGGTATGCTCTCTGAGCTATATATTGTAGCCATTTTAGGCTGTGTAGTGCTTTTTATTCCAATTACATTTAAAGCAAATGGCAGAGTTACATATAAGTTAAACAAGAGGAAAACAGAAGAACATTCAACCTGAAATCTCAGCAACTGTGGAACTACTTTAGACAAACTACTGTGCTTATGGACAGCCTCCAACACATACAACTGCTTTCTCCACAACCTGGACCATACACATAAGTCTCCCCTCTCTGCCAAGCCCTACACTGGCTCTCCCTCCCTACAGAACACTCTTCAAACTCCTCAATCTCATGTATAAGGCTCTCTCCAACTCTACTGCTACCTACATCGCTAACCTCATCTCCCTACATACTCCAACCCACCCACTCCGGTCGACCAATCACCGCAGCCTTTCCTCCACAATGGTTACTAAATCTCACTCCCGATTCCAAGATTTCTGGAAATAAAGCAGCTGAGCCTCACACACTTGCTCATAGAGCTTTTAGTTAAGTGACCACTTTGCCAGGATACTCACCATTAGGGAATATAAACAGTGAAACAAATCCCACAAACACACATATACAACTGCATATATAATATATAATTTATTTACATTCATTTTACTATCATTTTATTTTAATAATAAATATGAAGAATTTAAACTGTCTTGAATTAAAAGAAATGCTTTATTCTGACAATACTACATTTTCAATGCTTTTGCCCGGGTAATGCCATCTCAGGACTGCAGCAGTATAGGTACCACCACAATACTTCTTACATAAGATAGAAACCCATGTGATGAATAGGATGATGTCCTACTGTTATGTCCATTATGTCTATTTGCTATCTTTGGCACAAATACTTCTCCCATTGATAACAGAACCACATTGTTTTCTGGTGACTGATGTCTCATTCCAAAAACAACACTGTCCTTGACAAGATAGTTCACTAACACAACTTTTATTAGAGTGCTGCAACAATCTGTCAAATTAAGCCCAGTCCCCCCATTTTTATCAACATAAGAAAAGTATGTCTTTGCAAAGCCATGAAATTCATTTTTTGTACTACTTTAACCATAGGTTTGTCTAACATCTGTCTTTATATATGTACCGTAATGTGCAGTGTACACAAGTGAATTAATTAACCCACCATTATTCTCTATTACAAAACATCTAAATGTACAGTGACCTGTTAATACAGCGGGAACCTCATGCCTATTAAATACATAAGACAGCACCTTAAATAGTAGATATCTGTTATCATTATCTCGGCCTGTTAGAGACTAGTCCAGTGTTCTCAAGCAAACAAATAAAGCAGGACATTAGTTAAAATCAGGGGTGACAAGACACATTTGTGAACATAAATATCTAATCTGCTTTCCATTAGCAAATGGTGATTGAAGGGCAATATCTAATTAATTGGATAGAATTTGAATTTATTCCATTAACTGCCATTAATTGTAGCGCTCCTGAGCTTGCCAAGCGTTAGGAGGGAGAAATCAGGCACATATATTACATTTGTACTGCTTTGTAATATAAACAAAGAGAACAGAATTTGCTGTGGCTAAACAGATGGACGCAAATTAAATATTGCAGCTAATGAAAAGTGATGTGCTGTTTCACCTTTGACACACGTGCTGGCATTTGCCATATTGAACTGTCATGGTCTGACATCAAACTAATGATATCGCATTGTACACCATAGACAAATATGCTGTTATTTTCTGTTTGCAGCAAAGTATATGATCTGCTTGCAGCAAAGTTCTAGGATGGAAGGCCTGAATGATCTAAAGTGACATTTAAGCAAAGTTACAAGTCATATTGTAGATAAAGACAAAACTGCCCTTTTGTTGTTCTACTTTCAGATGTCAGTGGTTGAAGGAAAGCATAAAGCAGGTGTCGCAGTCTATGAAGACTACAAAGACACTCCACAGAACACTGCATCCAAAGCTAGTATAAAAGGAGCTTTATTAGAACTATTCTAGTTCCATTAAAAATAAAATACTCTATTCAAAAAAATGTATAGACAAAACTAATTTTAGTGGTTCCAATAAGCTAAACAATCAACACAATGTTATTAACGTTAGATATAAATGCAGAAATTATTCACTGTCTTTAGATAGAAAAAAAGCACAGGCTTTACACATCATATAAGACAACAGGAAAACAGTCCCATAACAGGTGAGTTATATTGTGTAATACATAAATGTATCTAAAAATGCCACAGAAAAAGGAAACTTTGGGATTTAATGTGGGATTAGGAGAGATGATTAGTTTTGCTCCAAAATGTTCCATGCTTTGGAGACTATTGATGAAGTGGAGATAAGCCCTTTTTCTTGCATTTACAGGAAGTAGACTGCAGAGATTTTTCTTGCAGTACCTTTCTGACCAACACTTAATACTGTCTCCATAATACTCTATGGGTGCAGTATCCTGAGTGAAAATAGTAAATGGCGAACAAGCGTTAGCTTAGGCCCCTCAGGATAGTGTTATCTATATCCGTTAATGGTGACCCTTTACTGGCAGCATTAGTCTGCTGGTAACCAGTAGAAAACACCAAAACCCCTTTCACACCTAAGTCCTGGGCCTGACCCGGGATTTGGAACATGGCTCCAAACTGAGTCAGACCCGGGACAGACCCCTTTCACACTATGGCGCCGACCCAGGTTATTCCCGGGTCGGCGCCGTTCATAGTGGAACTTTTCTGCCGGCACTTGGAGATGACATCATCTTCAAGCATTGGGAAATCTCCCCATGCTGTAAACGGCACTCAAGTTAGGCGACCCGGGTTACCCGTTTACACTGCACTGCAGGATTACACCGGTCAACCCGGGAATCCAACCTTTGGCCCCTTTTACACCGAGCAGCAACACGGGTTAACCCGGCAATAACCCAGGTTTTAGCTGTAGTGTATAAGGGGTATAGCTGAGTAATGGGTTTCCAGACGAGCCCCAGCATGATAAATTGCAATGAAAATATGATACAAAATGATACTTACTGCAGTGTCTTGGTAAATAGACCCCTTAATGTGTAGGAGTGTTACTAGAGTTATTAGATAAACATGTCATGACAATAATTATATTGAGGGTAGTTACACTTGTGCCAGTTATAGCAAATAATCATTTTCATTCCTTGACAAGCAAAACAACATTTCTTTAACTATTTCTATAAATTGTGATACTTCTTCAAATTTTACATAAAATGATATATACAGATTCTAAGGGCTGGAGATCAATATGATAATTAAAAAATTATTATTTATGAAGGAGAGTAGTTGGATCATTTATTTAGGAGCCCTAACTTAATCTGGATTAAATAGGGAGGTAAAATATTAATGTCTTCTTTAAAAAACGAATTCTTCTTATAGATGTACATACTTAAAAGTTTGGTTATGTAATGGACAGCAGCAGTGCAAAGCATGGGGAAGCTATAGCTGGCCATGGTGACAGGCAATGCCAGTGGTAGTCTTTGTTAAATAGCAATAAATATCTGTTTCTGCCATAGGTACATCTTTGGGGCTTCATATAAATTGGCCCCTTTATCAGTAGCTGAAGGAAATATTATGCTTGTGTTCTCCTGCCAGATGGGCAGTACATCATTTATTCTCCACGGATGTAAGATCGCCTTTAGTGGCTGTAGACTTTGTCAGTTGTCATTCTCATGAATAACCTCAGGTGCATTCTCCACAATAAAACACGATGGTCACTGACAGTTTTCATAAACGTTGCAACCAGTGGCGTCTCCAGAGGTGGGGTTGCAGCGCAGTCCAAAACTCAAATAGGGGAGTTAGACAAACTGCCATTTCGAACGCTGCCAAACATCTCTGTCTGGAACTAACTGACAGTTGGTGTGGCTCCCCTATTTGAATTTTCAACTGCACTGCAGCCCCACCTATATATTTATAGAATATATTTACTAATGTGCAGGTTTTTAGAAGTGGAGATGTTGCCATTAGCAACCAATCAGATTCTAGCTACTAGGTGCTAGATAAATGATAAGTAGAATCTCATTGGTTGCTATTGGCAACATCTCCACTTCTACAAGCCCGCACTTTACTAAATATACCCCTTAGAAAAGTGGCTCCACGGCGCCCTAGAGTATCAGCATTGTATTTACGGCACCCCTATGCCAAAAGTTGTTATTGAGAAATTCTGAAAAAAGTTTAGCAAAATAGTAAAGTGAAGTAAAGTGTGCTGACCTGTCATCCTTAGGCTCAGCTATGTAGTGGTGGACAGGTTTGTGCTTCTGTTTGTCCACATATTTACATTACATTGACCATAAATCATTTGATTTGGTGCTGGACCACCAACCTGAGGCACCCCTGCAAGTGTCCCAAGGCACCCCAGGGTGCCACGGCGCACAGTTTGGGAACCACTGCCTTAGACTGTCTCTGTAGGGATATATGTGTACCTGCTGGAATAATTGGATACTCTCCCTATAAGATGGCATATAACAGTTCCTTCTCCTTTACTGTGAGCAAATAGTTTTTGTTGATTTGATGGTGAAGAACCAGCTACATTCACTTTCCCAATGATGACAAATACTCTATCATTTTGGTGACAGCTATATCTTATATCTTATAACCAACAAGTGCCAACATCATAATGTTGGTATCTGAAAACCCTACAGCTCTCAGTAAAATTGAGGTTGCAATGTATAATCTACTCTTGACTATGAATGGTTCCAAAAAAAATAATTTACAAACAGTGAGAATGCAAGACCTGTTATATATACTATGCATGAGAGAGAGCCTCTGGCATGCCATAAGCTGGAAAGGATGTTCAGACAAATATGGCAGTGCAACAGCTCAAGGAAAAACTACACAGTACACATCTATTTAATTTATGGCATGAATATCAATGTGCTCTTTCTAGATTTAATCTATTTTAACATGCTTTGGAGATGCCCCCGGTATGAAGACTTATCTCAGGACATTGGTTACTTCTCAGTTGATGTCATGGGAACCCAAACAGCTCCACAATTTTGGTTGGCAGCTTCAAAGTCATACTCAAGGACATAGCCTGTGACGTATTACTGTTGAAATCCTCACTGAAACCACAGTTATGCAAGGAAATATTTTTCTTCTAAAAAGAGCAACGGCAGCAAGCTTGTGGAGTTGATTATAAAACATGCCGTCACCAAGCACGCTGTAATCTGATCGCGGTCTATTCTCCAAAACAAAAAACAAACCAGTGAATCTGCGTCATTATGTGCTGTAATCTGCAACCACTAAGGTTTAAATAGATCAATGAATAAACCTAAAAATAAACATTTTTTTCTATTTTGTATGTTTTCTATTTGTGTCTTGAGGGCAGAATTTGCAGCCACCAAAGCCTATTACACTTTGAAAGATAAGCTTGTGGGTGCCTTTACATGTCTGTGTTCTGTATTAAAGGAAAGCCTAAGAGTAATTGAATATTTATCATGCACTGACCAAAATGGCTACATCAAAGGGTTTTGCTGATGTTACAAAAATGTAAAAGTGTATGCTGTGTGCTACAGAGTCGTACATTTATATGATTCCTCCAAAATTCCTGCTCAGAATCCTGTAGTATTATAACCTTCTAACAGTAAACTTAACCTATTAATCAGCATGTGATGTATAAAAATTGGTTAATATGTTTAAAATAGGTAGCCATTTGTGTCTTAATAAAGTTGTTCTTGTTGAACAGAATTAAGATAATTTTTTTTTTCAATACCCCCAACAACAAAATAGTATACAATGTATATATAATAAACACAAACATAAAATGATGTTAAATACTAAGGCAGGACAGTTATTTTTACGAGTTAACTGTTGTTAACTTTAAATCACATATACCATAAATCTACTAGCAGGGAAACCCAAAAAATTTCAAATATTTTCTCCATTATCACATTGCTTTCGTTTCGACAGCTCATATGGCAGTTTGTACAATAAGGCTCTATGTGTTAGTAGAACTTGAGGGGAGACTTGGGATTTAAAATAGATGAGTACGAAAAATGGGTTCACCTAAACGTAGACCACCTGTGTTCTCCTATTGGGCCCACAATAAATAGCAGATGTTCAAACATAATGGTAATCAGTCTATAGCAGCAACCCATTATTTATTATAAGGTATATGCACTAAATACATTACGTACAACTTCTACATTGCTGTCTCCTGCTGGTTTTCTGGAATTGAACTGCGTCTTTTGCTTATGTACATTAACTCTAGCAGCAAGATTTCAATGGGCAATGCAATGATTATTATTGCATACCATAGGCATATGAGTGCCTTGCATGGCACAAAAAGTGTAACCCAGCAGTCACTCTGTATTGACTCATGATGTCTAGAGGGCAGGATTATCATCATTATCATCCGATAACACATTCTTATTACTAGTCATATGATATGACTTGTTATTTTCTGATTAAACATATGGAGCCTTAATCAGTGTTGTACACAAACCCAATGGTTTGAAGACAACACCGATTGTGAGGGACCTGCACATGCGCAGGATCTGTACTGCGCCTGTGCAGGTCTCCTTCCGCGAGATCGATCACAGTTTCTCCTAGCTGCAGACTGACTAACAGGCTGCAGCTGTTTGGGGGCGAAACCCGGGTTTTACCCATGTAGAACCCTGCTTGTGACCCAGGAAGAAATGTCGGGTCAATCTTAGGACCTTTTTTCCACTGAGCCGCGACCCGGGTTGATACGGCAATAACCCAGGTTTTTGCGTCAATGGAAAAGGGGTATAAATAACAATACATTAAATATATCACTGCACAAACAAATACATTGATCATATATCACTGAATGGATGGAAAAAATATTGCAGTTCTCGCTATACGGGTGAAGAATATCCCTATATGGAGAAAACAAATTACAGTGGATATATCAACTGGTGGATGACAATACATTGGGATATTGCTGATAGATTAAAGTACATTAAGGATATCATTGAATGAAACAAAATACAATGAGAATATGTCTAGGTGTGATTTAATATTATCAGGAACATTTCCATATTGAGGAAATACCACTGGATAAAACATTTTACAGTTATACAGTAGATAATTTAATGGACACAAAATTACACATATGTCCGGACTGTAACCACCGCTGTGCGTGAGGGGCCACCACCCAGGAGGGAGAAGGAGCGAATTTGGTTTCATTTGAGAGCTGGGGGCCTCAGTTTTCCCTCCTACCCCAGGTGCTAACATCTTTAGTCCTCTATATGTCAACTAACACTGCAGACAAAAAATAACTACAGAAAATCTAAGTCAGAAGTGGTCCATTATTTTACATAAAAACGGTTCTATGATAGAACAACCTTTTCCGTCCAAACACCACTGACAGCTACTATGCTTGGTGTGAACTAGTAGTAGTAGAGCAATGAATTCTATGGTGAATACATCACCATCATATAAAGCGTATATAAAAAATAAAGGACCATTTTCCTGTTTACTTGTGCAAGTAAGAGTTGTCTAAAAAAAAAGAGGCAACAAACAAATGTTATTTTCTAATGAATACGTTTACTAATTAGGCATAAAGAGATTTTCCATCGATTTCCACATACACTTTTTTTTAAGTTTTAACCTGATATATCCAGGCCAACAACTTCTTGCTGTGGGATTTATGGAATGCGGACAGGGAGATCAGAAATGTGATTACAAGGAATGAATTCATTTTAATGCAAAACACGTGCAGCATGTCTATAAATATCTTACGCGCTCTGTGTTGGTTACAGTGTTTTCGCTGAGATCCTGTTTTTTTTGTTGAAAGCCCTTTCAAAACAACAAAAAGTTACAGACTAACTTTACAGTGAAAGTGTAGGTACAGTATACATGTCTGCTACTCAAGACAGCAGCATATAAATAAAAACATTTCAGAATGTTCTATATGTGAATCCCAACTCACACAACTGTTTATACAGTACTTCTGTAAACTTGCTTCACTCTAGTCTGCTGCATAAATACCAAAATAGGAAATCCAGTTTCTGCTTGATGCATTCTTAATGAGTCCAAGAAATTTGAGTCTCTTTCCTTTCAACTGTGTTGGATGTCCCATATTTGGCAACAAAAGCACAAAGCGTATAATGGAAAAAATACTCTACAATTCACTTTGTTATAAAAACTTCCCTAAACATAGAACTAGAGCAGTTCGATGAAAATAAACAACCTTTTGGTAAATAATGGGGTAATGTTTCAGGAGTTAGAACTGTATAATTTCCAGCAGAATATGTGACATAATCTTCAAAACATATGGATTTATTTGTATTGTTTATTTTTATAAAGAAAAAAAAAAAAAAATTATGTAATTTAATAATCAGAAGAGAAGTCAATGTGAAACATATTCCACCCTTAAAGGCATTAAGAATATTTTGAGCAACTTTGCACATTTCTCCACATTGATGTTTCACCTGTTCTCCATTCTCCTCTGAAGAGATGCTCAAACTAGTTTTGGTTCAGTTCTTGAACCAGTTTGGTGAACTAATTCTAGCATTTGAAAACCCATGAGAATTTCTAAAATTTTAGAACCAGTTAGAAAATAAATAAAAATAAAGGTTTGCATAATGCAAAAGTCTGGCTTGAACACCTTAATGTTAAATTTAAATAACGTGGTATGTTTTCCATTGTAAATGGCAAATCTCGTAAACGATTGTGAAACTATAATGTTAATAGTTTCATTAAAAAAAATAAAAAGTTTAAATAATTTTGTATGAATTAAAAATACTTCTATACTGCATTCTATTGTGCTTGTCATAGGCTTATGGCAAGTCCCTTTTGGGGCATTTCTGCTCCCTTAAACATTAGGAGGATAGAACAGAGGTAAAAACAGGAATCTGCCTATTTAACTTTCCTTATCATTGGGTTGCAAATATAAATAAGGTGTCCTGATGCCCTTCAACCTTCCCGAATCAAAAATTTGGACAAAACAGAAACAGGCACTGCCTGTCCTTCCTGATCACACACTCCTACATTGTTGTGAACAGTCCTCAAAGCTAGTAAGCTACACCCTTTTCCCATAAAGAAACAGGATTCTGCAGCATGGTGGCATAGAGGTTAGCATTTCTGTTTCACATGAGTTTGACTGCTGACCAAGGCCCTATCTGTGTTGGGTTTAGATGTACTTCATGTGTCTTTTGGTTTTATCTAGGTACTACAGCTCCAAAAACATACTAGTAACAGGGGTGTAAGTTCATACCAGGGGCCTGGAGGTGAGATAGTTGTTGGTACCCCCCTCCCCTTGCTGCCTCTGCGCGCATTCACTGCCAACACCCAAGCAGCACCCAGTCACACACTCTCCACCCCCTGCATTTACTGCGAACACTCCAACAGTACACACTCTCCTCACCCCTGTATTCACTACTAACACCTTAGCAGCACCCAAACCCACACTCGCTTCCCTCCTGCATTCACTGCAAAAATTCCAGCAGCAGAACCCAGATACACTCTCCTCCCCTCCACATTCACTTCCAACACACCAGCAGTACCCAGACACACACTCCTCCCCCAATTAACTACCAACACCTCAGCAAACAAACACTACCTGTTGCTGACCACAGTCTTCCATTTTTGCTCCCAAAGCAGCAGCAGAGGCAGGTCCCACGTGTGTACGGAGAAAGAACCAACAAAGGAAAAAAGGTCCATCAATTCCAGCCTCTGTCCCACCATTTTTATGTATATTGGTGCGGTTCTGTCCATAGAATGGGACCGGACTCTGAGAGAGACAGTATTGTGGCACATGCCCTCTGGGCTCTCTGCTTATTCCTGCTTGAGGGTGCATAAATCAGAACCTTGAGCAATGGGGGAGGTCAGTGTGCCCCCTTCAGGGCCGGCACCCGGAAGCGACCAACTTCCATTGTCTCCTGTATTTCCACTCCTGACAGGTAGGTTAATTGGTTGCAGACTACAAATGTAACCTTGTGTTTGTGCTAGTTTATAAGAAATTTTTACTAAATGCTACAATGGGGCATGGACTGATGTGAATGGCAGATGTTCTTTATGCAGCACTGGGTAATTATTATGACCACCAGGCTACAGTATTTTATGCAGAGTAGCTATTCTGCAGACAATGCTGATGTAGAATAACTCAATCTGTACAAGAATAGAAATGGAAAGATATGCAGAGACTAATGAAATGTATCACTCATGAAATAATAGGTAAGCAACGCAATCTGATGGACTTTATTATGTGGAGTGATTGTTGGTGCTTGCAGTAGCGGTGCAAGCAGTAATAACACATCTGCACTGAAGAATTGTTTGTGGGCAGCAGTTGTTAGAGTGTACATGGAGCCGACCAGCAGACAAAAAACTGGGTCTGAGCGAAAAGCATGAGGTCACAAATGGCTACTGGATGCTCGGGGGGAACAGAGATTGGGAAGACTTGTTCAGTCCCACAGATGGAAAACAGTGCATCCAATTATGGGACCAATTCAGATGGCCTCTCACCAAACAGTATGTCGCACATCCAGAGCCGTAACTAGGCTTTTTGGTGCCCTGTGCTAGAAAGAGCATTGGCGCCCCCCTCATTTTTCAAAGGGACATAATGCACCCAAAAATGGGCCATGGCCTCATGGGGAAGGGCCATGGAAGATATAGGAAAGACCAAGGGATGCTGGGGATGAAATAAGAGGAAGCTACAAGCAAGAATGATAATAAACAGAAATTTGACAAGCACAAACAGCGCCCCCTGACCTGTGGTGCCCTGTGCGATGGCACCGGCCGCACTACCCTAGCTACGGCTTTGCGCACATCACATTGTATTGGTTACAGAAGCAGGAGGCCTGTCTGTACACTATTGCTCTCTGCTGCAACCAGGGTGAAACGCCTTCAGTTTGCTCATGAACACAGGAATTGGACAGTTAATGATTGGAAGCGTGTGGTCTCCAAATCACGTTTTCAATGACACCATGCAGATGGTAGGGTGGGAATATGGAGACAACAGCACGAGAATATGTAACCTTCTTGAATCATGATTCTTCAAGCTGGTGGAGGCAATGTTATGGAGATGCAGGTTATCGCACTTGGGCTAATATCCCCCACAAAATATACCGACAGTTAGCAGAATCCATGACTAGAGGAATTCAAGCTGTATTAAGGGTAAAATGTGACCCAACTAAATACTAACCCGGTGGTCATAATAATTTGGCTATTCAGTGTAAATAAACAATAATAATAACTGTCACTCATAATTTGGGAAGTATGTGTCCTGTTTCCAGTAGTATATGCTACCAACAAATTATGTTACCTCTGCAAATTTAAAAAAAAAAAACAAATACAATCAAATCAACCATTGCTATTATCAAAGTTTTTATTGATCATCATAGACATTTAGTCAGCGCAGACTGAGATTGTTACCTGTCAGTACACATTATTCAATTACTGCTTTATAAGGTGCTCTGAGGTGTGTCTGCATTGCAGGGTGTATAAATGATACCTATACCAGGGAGGACATGCCACCAAAGTGGGAAACTACTGCTGAATACTATTTTATATTACTGTGCCAGCCAATACTCGCGATAACCAAGCAGCACAGCAGTGATATTACTGCTTGATAAATAGGCACTAAATTATTTAACTATCAAAAATCTCAAAATCAAATGTCAACAAACATATTTTGGAATTACTAATAAAGCCTCAACCCAATTCCCCTAAGGAAGTGTGCGGTATGCAGCCTGCACTCCCAGGTATCAGGGAGAGTTCCCAGAAATTTGGGAGATTCCCAAACATTTTGGGAGAGTAGGCAAGTATGGGAGACTCACAAATTTCAGAGAGAAGAAACCACCCTCTCGTATCCCACTTTTCTTTTTTGTTAAGTGCATGGGGTTAGGCCCTGATATTTGTAATTCACTGCAAGTTGCGTCATGATGCTACACAATGACATGAATCAAAACCCTACCTTGTCCCTTGGACCTCTCTTTGGTGTGCCATATTAGGAATTTTCTCTCTGTTTGTCTAAAGCGGGCCACACACTAGACCAACTTACATCCAACCAGCCAACTTGTTGATTGGTTAGAATGAAAATCTGGGAAGGAATGGGAGTAAATGACGATCAGCAATTTGCTCCTAAATGCCAGAAAATGGTCGTCAGACAAGTTTGTTAAATGTTTGATCTAAAAAGTTTGTTCAAACATCAGTTTTTGTCCACTTTCCGGTGTTTGGGAGCAAATTGCTGATTGTCATTTGCTTTCATATCTTACCAGATTTTCATTCCAACCAATCAACTAGTTGGCTGGTTGGATGTAAGTTGGTCTAGTGTGTGGCCAGCTTTAGTCACCACTTGGTAATCAATTATCACAAAAATGCATAAGCCACAGTGTGTAAGCTATCTGCACAGGCTTCAGTGCTTTTTGGTCTCCAGAAAAGTAGCCTTCTGATTAACTCAATTGTCAGTAAAAGATACCCACTTCAGGATAAAAGGTAATCAACATACTGTGAAACTGATGACCTGGAGAATGGTCTATTTAAAAACTGCTGTACTCCTCAGGAGTGTGCACAAACCAGAAGTCCTGTTCATTTATTCTACATTACTCAGTGCCATTCTCAGCATCTATCTCATGACACAGGCAAGTTTGGTAATGCAGTAAACATTGTATTACTTTAATGATAGACAAAGGGGGAGTTCACTGTGCTTAGTATACTTCAGGATCCATATAATGTCTGCTTGTTGAAGAACAAGGAGATTAAAATAAATAATAAATCAATAAAGTCAAAACAACCTGCAATCACGTAATAGTGAAACTGTACAAGAACCATACACAATATACAAACAATTAATATAGTATCACAATACATCATAAAACATAGAAAACATTTGTAGAAATTGAAACTTAAAAAGTTCTTTGGCACCCAGCAGTAAATTAATTTAAAAATCTGTCATATAAGGTCACTGTCAGAGCAGGTTTCCATTGATAAATCATTAGTACTGTAGTATAGTCACTGTCCTTTAGTGCTTTGATTAACAAGTATACCTCCAGAATGATGGAATATGTCCCAAAATGTATTACTCGCCTTAAACAGACAACTGAACCAAAGCAAAACTTGCCAAAGAACTCTATGAGGGGTATTCAATTAGCTGCGGGGTTTACCCAGCGACTTAATTGCCGACCAAAATCCCCGCTTTGTGGGGAAAGGCTATTCATTTAAATAGCCTTTTTCAGGCACCAAAAAATCGTGACTCACCCGCGGAAACAAACTGATTCCATGTAAACTGCGGAATGGGTTTTTTTCCCATCGTGCGAGCCCAATTTGGCATTTTTTTTCCACTGACCTTATCTTGTTGCTCCATGAGCTGTGAGGTTCAGTCTGACTGCGGGGATTCGCTAACTGAATAGCTCCGGCGCGGCTAATTGAATACCCCCCCAATGTTGTAAATGGCTTCACCTTATGGTAAGTGGAGAGCCAGTGTTTAGCATATAGCGCATATAGGGCGTGCAGCATGTCGCTGAATAGAAAGAGGCGGCCAACACTGGGTGGCCATCCCCCAGTAACAGTGGTGTTGGATCAGTTTTGCTCCGTTAAAGGTCTGGGAGTGCTGATCACAGAGTACTGGGAGCCACTTCTGTAAGGATCTGGGCCTTTTACTAGTAATTTAGTGATAGAAACAGATTTCAAGGTACATTAGGGAGGGGCAGGAATGAAGCTAGCCCGGCTGTCACCAAGGCCAAAGTCCAGGGCCGGGGCTAAAAATGTTAAAGGGACTATACTGAGAAGGGGAGATGGTGTGACCAGTGCTGTGTTGGTGTGGCCAGAGCCACATAGGTGTGTACATCCCCTACACTATTCACCATACTATCTCTCTAAATACATTCAAACAGAAAAAAAATATTAATTTTGTGAGACAACTAGAAATTAGTGATGAGCGGTTCGGATTCTGAGGAATCCGAACCGCTCCGAACAGGTGGAATCCGAGTCCACCCGAACGCAAGTTCGGGTGTTCCCGCCTGACTCGGATTCCACCTCGAGGCCGAACGTCACCCGTCCGGCGTCGGATTCTCGCGAGAGCCGAGTGACGTTCGGCCTCTATAAAAAGGCGCGGCGCCCGGCAGTCGGCGCCATTTCTCGCGTGACGCGTAGTTAGGTAGTTAGCTAGTGCGCTGTCTGTTCTAGTGTTAGATAGAATAGAGTAGGCAGTGTTCTTGCTGCTCTGTGACTTTACTGGGCATAAGCCCTTTGCGTGTGCTCCGTGACTGGGCATAATAAGCCCACTGTGTGTATTTGTACTCTACTACTCACTGTATTATACAAGCTCTGTGGCAACTGACAGGGCATAGCCCACTAAGTGTATTATACAAGCTCCGTGACAGGGCATAGCCCACTGAGTGTTTTGTACAAGCTCCGTGACAGGGCATAAGCCCACTGAGTATTATACAAGCTCCGTGACAGGGCATAGCCCACTGTGTCTATTATACAAGCTCCGTGACAGGGCATAGCCCACTGTGTCTATTATACAGACTCCGTGACAGGGCATAAGCCCACTGAGTGTATTATACAAGCTCCGTGACAGGGCATAAGCCCACTGAGTATTATACAAGCTCCGTGACAGGGCATAGCCCACTGAGTGTGTTATACAAGCTCCGTGACAGGGCATAGCCCACTGTGTCTATTATACAAGCTCCGTGACAGGGCATAAGCCCACTGAGTATTATACAAGCTCCGTGACAGGGCATAAGCCCACTGAGTATTATACAAGCTCCGTGACAGGGCATAGCCTACTGTGTCTATTATACAAGCTCCGTGACAGGGCATAGCCCACTGAGTGTATTATACAAGCTCCGTGACAGGGCATAAGCCCACTGAGTATTATACAAGCTCCGTGACAGGGCATAAGCCCACTGTGTCTATTATACAAGCTCTGTGACAGGGCATAAGCCCACTGTGTCTATTATACAAGCTCCGTGACAGGGCATAAGCCCACTGAGTCTATTATACAAGCTCCGTGACAGGGCATAGCCCACTGAGTCTATTATACAAGCTCCGTGACAGGGCATAGCCCACTGAGTGTATTATACAAGCTCCGTGACAGGGCATAGCCCACTGTGTCTATTATACAAGCTCCGTGACAGGGCATAAGCCCACTGAGTATTATACAAGCTCCGTGACAGGGCATAGCCCACTGTGTCTATTATACAAGCTCCGTGACAGGGCATAGCCCACTGAGTGTATTATACAAGCTCCGTGACAGGGCATAGCCCACTGTGTCTATTATACAAGCTCCGTGACAGGGCATAAGCCCACTGAGTGTATTATACAAGCTCCGTGACAGGGCATAAGCCCACTGAGTATTATACAAGCTCCGTGACAGGGCATAGCCTACTGTGTCTATTATACAAGCTCCGTGACAGGGCATAGCCCACTGAGTGTATTATACAAGCTCCGTGACAGGGCATAAGCCCACTGAGTATTATACAAGCTCCGTGACAGGGCATAGCCTACTGTGTCTATTATACAAGCTCCGTGACAGGGCATAGCCCACTAAGTGTATTATACAAGCTCCGTGACAGGGCATAAGCCCACTGAGTATTATACAAGCTCCGTGACAGGGCATAGCCCACTGTGTCTATTATACAAGCTCTGTGACAGGGCATAGCCCACTGAGTGTATTATACAAGCTCCGTGACAGGGCATAGCCCACTGTGTCTATTATACAAGCTCCGTGACAGGGCATAGCCCACTGAGTGTATTATACAAGCTCCGTGACAGGGCATAGCCTACTGTGTCTATTATACAAGCTCCGTGACAGGGCATAGCCCACTAAGTGTATTATACAAGCTCCGTGACAGGGCATAAGCCCACTGAGTATTATACAAGCTCCGTGACAGGGCATAGCCCACTGTGTCTATTATACAAGCTCTGTGACAGGGCATAGCCCACTGAGTGTATTATACAAGCTCCGTGACAGGGCATAGCCCACTGTGTCTATTATACAAGCTCCGTGACAGGGCATAGCCCACTGAGTGTATTATACAAGCTCCGTGACAGGGCATAGCCCACTGAGTGTATTATACAAGCTCCGTGACAGGGCATAGCCCACTGTGTCTATTATACAAGCTCCGTGAAAGGGCATAGCCCACTGTGTGTATACAAGCTCTGTGACTCCAGTTCATAGTGATAAAGTAATATGGATCACGAGAATGAACTGAGAGGAGAGCAGAAACAACATGTAAATGCTAGCATTGCAGCGGCTGGAAGTCCATCACTTTTATCTAAAGCTGATGCTCAAGGGCGTAGAGGCTTTAAAACCTTAGGGAACCTGAAATCAAAAAATGTAGATTTTACAGGGGTAAAGACAAAAAAAAAAACCTCTAAAGACTACTACTATTGCAGAGAAACAGAAAATTGGCAACATACCATTCACCACACGTAGCGGCAAGGAAAGACTCAGGCTTTGCCCTTTATTTCTGAGTGGTGGTTCTGCAGCTGTCAGTGAGGCATCTTGTGCCTCTCGTGATGATAAAAGACCTTTTCAATCAGACTATAGAAGTGTGAAAAAATTTAAAACCAATAAGGCAGTCGAACAAACTGTGTTTTTTGAAACACAAATGTCAGAAATCCTTGAGGAGAGTCTAAGTGGGTCCACGAGTGGCATTTCTATGTGTAAGCCTGACCTTTCAGAGAAGCCACCCTCCACAGTTTCTTTTCCATCTGTAGTTGTGGGGATGAGCAGTATTGCCGAGGACATAGAAATTGAGGATGCCACCGTGGAATTGCAAGAGGATGAGAGGAATATATGTGCAGCTGACGCTGGCACTAATGAGGATGTTGAGGATGAGGATATTATTTGTATAAGTCAGGCACCAGTGGAAGCAGCTCTTGGCCAAGATAAGAAGGCCATTGCCATGCCTGGGCATAGAACCAACAAATCCACATCTTTTGTGTGGAATTACTTTTACCCAAACCCTGACAACGTTAGTCAAGCCATTTGTAGCCTCTGTGAGACCACAGTTAGTAGAGGTAGGGACGTTAAACATCTAGGAACCTCTACGCTATTACATCATCTGCAGCGAGCTCATGACAGGTGTTTGATAACAGAAACTACTGCAAAAAAAATAACAACAAGCAGTCCAGCATTAGCTAGATGCCTTCTCTCTACTAAATCCCAGCACCTGCAATCTCCGCCAACAACACCTTCCTCCTCAATATCCTCAGGAATGATCAGTGGTAGTACAACATCCAATTTGTTAGTGCTAAGTCACGGTGACTCCTCCAATTTCCCGGACACCTCAGAAGACACTGAATCTTTGAGCGCTAGGCCTGCTGCTGCTGCTGGTGGATCTTCATCCCAGAAGTGGACCAAGAAGACTACTAGTAGTATACCAAAAAAACAATTGACTGTTAAAGAATCTCTTGCAAAGGGAAGCAAGTATGACAGCTCTCACCCTGTCGCACAGCGGATCACTGACGCCATGACAGCTATGCTAATATTAGATCTGCGTCCAATATCCTCAATTAATGCAGTGGGATTTACACAGCTAATTGAGGTCATGTGTCCCCGGTACCAAATTCCATCTCGGTTTAATTTTACCCGAAAAGCCATTCCTCGGCTGTACCAGGATGTTAAACAGAACCTAATTATTGGTCTGCAAAATGCTATTGTACCCACTGTCCACTTAACCACAGATATGTGGACAAGTGGTAGTGGACAAACTAAAGATTACATGACTGTGACGGCCCACTGGGTGGGTGAATCGCCTTCAGCAGCAGCAGTATCTAACAAACAACACCAGCTCATTCAGAGGCAGGCAACTCTGTGCATCACCGGATTCAATAAGAGGCATACCGCTGACAACCTCTTAGAAAAACTAAGAGATGTCATAGAAACATGGCTTACCCCACTTGGACTCTCCTCAGGATTTGTGATTTCTGACAATGCTACAAATATAGTGAAAGCATTACAGCTGGGTGAATTCCAACACATCCCCTGTTTTGCTCACACAATAAACTTAGTGGTGCAGGGTTTTTTAAAAAACGACAGGGGCGTGCAGGAGATGCTGTCTGTGGCCCGAAAAATTTCGGGACATTTTCGGCATTCAGCAACAGCGTGCAGGAGATTGCAGCACCTGCAAGAGCAGTTTAATTTGCCCTGCCATCAACTGAAGCAAGAAGTGGTACCGAGGTGGAACTCAACCCTGTATATGCTTCAGCGGATGGAGGAGCAGCAAAAAGCCATCCATAGCTATACGACAAGCCATGACATTGGGAGAGGAGGGGGAATGTACCTTACCCCAGCACAGTGGAGAGTACTTTCTGTCTTGTGCAAGGTGCTCAAACCATTTGAAGTTGCCACTTGTGAAGTGAGTGCTGACACTGCTAGCTTGAGTAAGGTGATTCCCCTGATTTCGCTTTTGGAAAAGCAGCTGGAGAAATTGAAGGATGATATTAAACAAAGTGATTCCGCAAAGTATGCTGGACTGATAGATCAAGTCCTTTGTTCGCTTCGCCAGGGTCCACGGGTGGCCAAGATCTTGAAATCTGATCATTATATTTTAGCAACCATTCTTGATCCTAGGTTCAAGTCATATGCTGTGTCTTTCTTTACAACTGACCCAGATCTTAAAAGAACCAAAGCGCTCCTGGTGAGCAAGTTGGCAGCTGAAGTGACACATGGCACTACGATGACGTCTCCTCCTTCGGTTTCTCCAGCAGCAGCCAGAAAAAAATGCACCTTTTCCAAAAGACCCAGTGGTTATGCAGATAAGTCAAGTCAACATTTTGACATCTGGTCAGGTCTAAAAGATTTGCCCAACACCAGTGACACCTCTACCGCAACTCCATCTAATACGATTACCATCCAAAGAATGGTGGAGGATTATTTTCAGGACACCATACACGTAGACATGTCACAGAGTCCCTTCGAATATTGGAAGAAAAAAAAGGCAATTTGGAGACCCTTGTATAAACTGGCTTTGCATTATTTAAGCTGCCCACCCTCCAGTGTGTACTCGGAGAGAGTTTTCAGTACAGCCGGGAACCTTGTGAGTGAACGACGAAGGAGGCTACTTCCACAAAATGTAGAAAAAATGATGTTCATTAAAATGAACTGGAAATTTCACGAGGAAAACCTTTCCCACCAATCACGTCACAGTACAGATACTTCTGTAATGGTAGATTCCAGCGGGGATGAACTGATATTGTGTGAGGAATCGGATGATGTACACACTGATGAGGGTGAGGATGGCAATGATGGTGACATCATGCCACTGTAGACCTGTTGCCTTTAGTAGATTGGAAGATTTTTTTGTGGGGTCCCAAACAAACCAAGCACTTCAGCCACAAAGTGGCAGTACCTGTCGCTGAAATGCTTCGTTTGTTAAAGTGTGCATGTCCTTTTTAAGATCCAACATAAAGGGTGGGTGGGAGGGCCCAAGGACAATTCCATCTAGCACTACCTTTCATTTCTGCCACTGCTGTGTGGCATAGTTTCATAGATGTGCTTTAAACTGTGGTGTCTGTGCCACTGCACCGCTGCTCTGACGCTTGGTCACCAGTCAGCTCACTGCAACCTTTGGCCAATAATGGTGAAAACAATAATTTAAGCTGTGAGGTGGTCTAAATTGACTGTAAATGACTGGAAATTAATGTTATTGAGGTAAATAACACTCTAGGAAGAAAAAAAAGCCCAATTTATGTAATTTTAGCTTTTTTTGCCAATTTTGGCAAAAAATCCAAATCCAAATCCAAATCCAGTCACCGCAGTTTGGCAAATCCAAATCCAAAGCCGGACGACGAATTAGAACCAAATCCAAATCCAAATCCGGCAAAAATGGTCCGGCGCACATCCCTACTAGAAATACAACTTTAATACTTATGATTGGCCAATTTTATGTGGAGACCTGGAGCCATAGCTCCAACCACCCCATTGTTAAATTGGCTGCAGAATATGGTACTGACCTAAGTTTGCATAACTTTAGAACTATCCTGCAATTCTCATAGGTTGCCATGTTATATTATCATATCACATTGTGCACTTGTGTTATATTTCCTAGTGCATTATTATTGTACAAATTTACACCTGATTACTATCCTGTTTATTCTAACAATAATACTGATCTGCGATAAAACCTTACTATTCATGCTTGAAGTCCTGCCAGCATCCAAGTACTAGTAAGCATAAAGACCTTTAAGTGAAAAGTGGCTAAAATATGGGTCCTGGTTCTTATTGTTAATCATGGATGTATTGCAATATCCATAACAGATCTCAGAACATATGTATAGTAATTACATTAGGCTCTTCCTTATAAAGTTTATGATCAGGTAAGTGTCGGTACAGGGAAAACAGCAGAACTCTCTATTTCTGCAAATGATGTAATGGGATTCTAATTATGCTTAACTGGATCAGTACTTACAATTGTGACGATAGTCATTGGACATATATATGAATGTGCCTATTGCAGCTAATGCATCATTCATGCTGAAGAGAATACTTCCCAAAATACAAAAAAAGTGGAAACTATGATCTGGTATGAGTATTCCTGCTCCACTTGTGCATGTGCTGTGGATTTACCTTCAGAGCTACTGTAAGTGTATCTGCTAATTTCACTGGATGGGTACATTCTGCTGTAACATTTCCTGCTTCGCAATGATAATCGACGAAGGAGTAATATATGGTCAGCGACAACATTATATGAATTTTTGGTACATTTACCCTTAAATGCGCTATATAGGCCTAATCCGAGTGACTTGCCATTTCTAATTGAACTGTGAAGGGATCATGAAAATTGCTTGCGAAGTGCGTGCTAAGGTAGCACTTGATCACACCCGGCTTATTGATTTCAATCCTGAGTGCCTTTTCCTACAGTCACTGTAAGGAGAACTGCTAAATAGTGAATATGGAAGGAAATACCAGGAGGGAAAAGGATCAATTAAAAATGTATCTAATTAGATTGTAGCAGAATTACAGAAAAGCCATTAATCCAAAAAGTCCTTTGCAGTCGGGGATAAAAATCCTATACCTTTGTATTAGGAGTAAAAGATCTGTATATGTGCTGCCTCCTTGCTTATTGCTTATGTCCCAACAAGATGATTGGCTCATTCTTAACCACAGGGATAGGAATGTGATGAGAAACATGGCTGCAGACATGTTACACTTTATACTTAATGCTTTGCTATTTTGTGACTTTTAATAGCTCCTTTTGAGCTTATGTGTTTTGCATAATTTATGATTCTTCCCTGCTAACTGGGAACCTATGTAAATCAAAGCATTACATGCCAAATATCATGCATTTCATAAATACATTCTTAACCAAACATTTCTTTCTTTGCTTAATCGCTGTGTTTGGTCAGGGCATATTCTGTAAAGGTTCCAGACAGCATGCAGTTATACAATGTATGTTTTTTAAGCTACAGAGATAAATAAAACGGCCATATTCTGACCCCACAAGTATATAATACAAATCTATTTTATCCAGATTTTTCTGTTGATCTTCTGCAAGTTAAAAAACAGTTTAGGATACTTGTTAATTTTGAGGGTGCCACTATAACTCCTAAGCGCCATGCTACTTCCACTCAAATTGCCAATTCAAATCTCCTGTTACCTGGCTCAAGTTAGTGAATAGATGTCAGCCAGGCAGCAGTTTCTTGGTCTTTTTTTTTTTTTTGGGGGGGGGGGGTTTCTGGCTATGTTTTGGCCTTCTTAGGGGACTTGGACATACACTGGGCAATGCAGCTGTTTTGAAATCCCTTGTTATTTACTAACCTCAGCCAGACAGCAACAGGTCTGAAACAGCGTCCAAGGATAGGATATTCAGATCTGAAGATCCAAAGGCATCCAGCTAAAGCTAAAGGTATAGGGCAACAGCCGTTTTTCACTATCAATTTAGGTATATGAGCTACAAATTAATTTACAGAAAGAAATATGAGCTGCAGACCCATCTTCCCCAATACCCCCTAACCATACTTGCCTACCTTTAGGCTGTCCCTTCCGGGAGGGGACAGCCAGGTCGGCTCTCTGAACACAGCAGGTGGGCGGAGTGGGGGATGTGGCAGCTCAATCGCGTCATCCTGGCCCCGCCCCCCGCTGTGCAGAGCCGATAATACAGGTACTGTACAGCGGGGAGCGGGGCTTCGATTACGCAATTTAACGCGAATCGCGTCATCTAATCCCCCGGACTGCATAATAAGTGACCGGCAACGGGGGGTGCAGGCTGGCTGCAGCCGGTTCCGGGAGACTTGCCTAGTCTTCTGGATGGTCGGGAGTGCAACCATTTCGGGAGAGTAGGTAAGTATGCCCCTAAACCCCTGTTCCCCTCCAAACAGGGAGTAAAGAGAATCTTCTCCTAGATTTGAACATTTTTTAAATAATCTCCTCTTGAAAAATCTTGTTTTTAATGACTGTCCATTACTAGGTGCATTAATGTGTGGCTCACATTTAGCAAAGATGTCCCAATGTACCCGTCTCCTCCCACCAGAGTATATAGCATTTGCAGCCACAGTCACCACATCATTGCTGCCAAAAGAAGCACAAACTGTATATGTATTAGGGGTACATTAAAGCATTATTAACCAAAAATGCACACACAATCTTTTTCACGGACAAGTCAGCTCCCGGTTTATCCAAAAACTGCATGAGAAAATAGGCACATCCTTGTAGATGACACAGATACAATCCAATGAGAAGATTAATAACAAAAAAATTCAGGGTGATCTGTAGGAACTAAAATATAAGTGAGTACTACAATATTGCCGCTAATAGAGCATCAGAGTGAATGATTAAATAAATAATTCAGGCAGATGTTTCAAATACATTCTGCGCATTTAAATGAAGTGACTAATACATCTAACACAGGATGTGGGACATATTACACCCAGATTTGGCGCTAACAAATTGTTTGATTAAGTGACCTTCATCATATATTAATTCTTTTATTCAAATACTTCTTCCAAAAACACGATTAAGACTATGTACATAGAAAAACATGGAATTACAAGGTAATGTTTTTAGCATGTCATAAAATAGAAAAATATATCAATCCATGACTAGAAGCACATCTTAGTCAACCAATCACAATGGTACAATTACAAATGGACTACACAAAAGGTAGTTATAGCTGATGTGTAATGTCCAGCCTGCAATTTGATAATGCTGTGATATTCCAAAAAGAGTGTAAACTTACAAACATGTCCCTTGTGTTACTCTGTCTGTTTGGGAACACACACTGGTCGTGCTCCCCCCTGGAATTGCGCCAGGGTGAGGGGCTCACAGCGACACCTTCACCAGCCCGCAGCACTGCAATAGGTTTTCTTTTTTCTAAAAGGGTGTAGCCATGCCTCCCACGATTAGGCCAGCTTCACCCCCCTGGCCCAGGCCGATTCTCTACAGCCCTGTCTATGGCCTTTTGTAATAGGGTACGATCTGGTGCCACTGCGGGAACTCTTGCGAGTCTTCCTGTATTTTTAAAGTGGCAATCATTTTAAAGGCAAAACCAGCTTGGTTTAGCCTTAAAATGATTGCCGCTTTAAAAATACGGGCAGACTCGCACGAGTTCCCGCAGCAGCACCAGATCGCATCCTATTACATAAGCTCCCCCATGTTTGTCATGGTTTAGTCCCAAACAAAGTATTGCATTGCAGAATATGCTGGAACTATATTAATAAATGTTAATACAGGTTGAGTCTCCCATATCCAAAATGCTTGGGACCAGGGGTATTTTGGATATCGGAATATTCCGTATTTTGGAATATTTGCATACCATAATGAGATATCTTGGGTATGGGACCCAAATCTAAACACAGAATGCATTTATGTTATATATGCACCTCATACACACAGCCTCCAGGTCATTTTATATAATATTTAAAATAATTTAGAGCATCAAAAAAAGTTTGAGTACATACATGAAATTCATTTATGTTTCATATACACCTTATACACACAGCCTGAAGGTCATTTTATACTTTATTTTAATGATTTTGTGCTTTAAAAAAAGTTTGTGTACATTGGACCATCAGAAAGCAAAGGTTTCACTTTCTCAGTCATACTAAAAATATTCCGTAATTCGGAGTATTCCGTATTTCGGAATATTTGGATATGGGAGACTCAACCTGTAGTTAAAATGAAAAGTAATGATAATCATAAAAATAATAATTAACGACATGTAAACAATATTTCACTTGTATGTATGACAAGGTCATAAGAAGTTGTGTTATCTTGCGAATGTCTTTCAAAACAAATATTGAAGTGAACTACTGTATATAGACTCTAGCTATACTGGATGTGTACTGTCTAGTTGATATCCGTTTAGAATGTCGACAGTCAGAATGTTGACATGTTCTGAATGACTGCAGTCATTATGTTGACATGGACATAAGGTCGACAAGGAAAATGGCGACATGTTCATATGGTCAACATTTACCATGTCGACAGTACATTTTTGTGTTATTTTTAGGGTTAAGCTTAGCTTTAGGGCACAGGTTTTCAAACTCAGGGCCTGACTCAGCTTTGGGAATAGAGTAAGACATAGCAAGTAACTGTAAATCAGGACAAACCATGTTGCATTGCTTCATTGCGACAATCGGTTGCAGATGTATGGGCAGCTTTTCTCTATTCCCAAAGCTGAATCAGGCCCTCAGTCCTCAGGACCCCAGACAATTCATTTCCCAGGTCTCCTCACAGAAACACAAATTAAGTAATTAGCTCCACCTGTGGATCTTTTAAAATGTGTCAGTGAGTAATGAATGCACCTGTGACCTGCTAGTTGACCCAGAAAATGTGACCTGTTTGACGAATATGATAAACACTGGTTTAAGGTTAGGCTAAAACATACAAAAAAAACTAAGGGTATGATTCACTACCGATCGCAACTGCGATTATGCACGCAATCGGATGATTGTTGCTTTCTGCGCATGCATCACAGAGCGTGTGCGCAAACTTCCCACTGCAATCGGGACTGCGATTGCAGTGACTACACAGGCCCATCACAGAGTGACTGACAGGAAGTGCTGTTTGGGGATGGTGACAGGGGGGTCGGCGAAATGCAAGCGTGCCAGGAAGTTTGAACGACGTTGTAGGGGTGTGCATAAATTAGCCACTGTGATGCTGTACACAGCCTGAGGACACATAGGGTCTCATTCAGATCCGCTCGCGAGCGCAGGATGCTCGCAAACGGGTTGATGTTACCCCAATGCGCATGCGCACGACGGAGGGAGCTCCGTTGTGCGCATGCGCGAGACCCGGACAACGACACCCAAGCTGTCGCTCCGGGTCTCGCACCAAAGGGGGCGTGCTGTCGATGGTGACTGACAGCACGCCCCCTTTGGTGGGCGTGCCGGGGGCGTGGCTACCAGACGGAGGCGTTCCCATGTGGGAGTGATTTTGGCTCTGATAGAGCCAAAATCACTCCAGGGCTTGCGGCCACGAGACCCTACCGCAGGGTCTCGTCGCAAGCCCGATGGTCACGACGGTCTTGACCATCGCGACCATCATCATGGACACTCGAATAAGCTGTGGATGGTAACCCACAGCTATGCGAGCGTCCAAAAGGCCGCTCCACATTTAAATAGGACGGCCCTGATTCAGAGTGAGCGCTCTGGTCAGAGCGTCCGGCTCTGAATCAGGGCCATAGTGTGCGATGAAGTTAGCAATTCCTGAGTAAGGTCAGACTTGTGCAAGAGTGCGTGAGGCTACTGATGGTTTCGCAGTCTTGCTAAACGTTATGGATGTGTGTAAGGTAAAGTGGGCGTACTTATGTAGTGCTGTGAAGGCATATTGATCGAAATGGATTAGCATACTATCGCAGTGAGACTGTGTGCGGAATCACTTTACCATGTCCACATTTGTGAATGTCGACATACTGCTTGCCAACCTAATGCCCATGTTGACATTTGTCGACATTCTGGTGCTGGCATTCTGAATGTCGACTTTTCATACCACATTCGACTAGACTGCAAATTGATTATGTTGTAGCTTCAAAGTTACAAGCTCACAATTCAATATCACCTATTGTAAGGTCCATGATTGACATGATTTATAATAGTACTTGTACATGGGTTGGCAGACACTCTCCTTGGCTGATTTATCAGTAGAAAGATAAACATTACAGATCATTATTGGTAACACTCTGTAGACACACTTGCAGCTGGGTAAATGGTGATAACTAGTGCAGACAAGATATATAGTCATGTAGTAACCTAACCTTAAAGGCCCCCATACATCAGAGATTGATTGCAGCAATCATGCA
Organism: Taudactylus pleione; assembly: GCA_031769625.1. Lineage (NCBI taxonomy): Eukaryota > Metazoa > Chordata > Amphibia > Anura > Myobatrachidae > Taudactylus > Taudactylus pleione. The sequence continues at coordinate 5,503,557 of JAUIMM010000061.1, read as the reverse complement.
ATTTGCAATCGATTGTGTATAAAAATCTTTCCCTTTTTCAATCGATTGCAGATTGCAGAATTGCCACAATCGATTTAAAAAGGGAAAGATTTTTATACACAATTGATTACAAATTGCACGATTGCTGCAATCAATCTCTGATGTATGGGGGCCTTTACACCTAACTGACTTCATCATTTACTGTTCGTAGGGTTTAACTTTTAAGTAATAATGTATTCCATTTTAATAACTCCAATGTTGACAACAAATTAGGTAAATTATTAAATGTAGTATTGCTAAAACATATGAAGAAACGTATAATAACAGGAAATTTGGAATAGGTGTAAAATATTGATATACATACATGATTAATAATCATTGAATTAGTCCGCAACAAGAAATGTTTTTGATAGTAGATATTTTCAACCAAATTGTCCTCATATTATGTGTTCACAACAGTTACTAAATGTATATACTCTTACTAAATGTATATACTCCATTGCTTCACTTAGAACATTATTCAGATACGTACATTTCCCAATAATCGTGTTTAATGGAAGAAAACCTAGAAGCACTGTATGTGTATGTATATATGTATGTGTATATATATATATATATAAATAAAACACTGTAAACTAATGTAGAATTGACAAATATGAGCCTGAATTCTAATAAATAATTAAATATCGAAATAAATAAATAAAACTGTGCCCCCTTCTTAATGTACAAATGTATTTTCTACTCTGACTTGTATTTAGGAGCAATTATATAAATGTCAGAGGGTGTCACAGTCAGTCGCAGTCTGTGGAAGTCGGAGGCACAAAGGCAGTTTACATCTTGCAGCTTGATAGTGTGAAGCTGATGTGTGTGTGTGAGATTCAATGTTGCAGTAATGTGAGGAGTCTCAAAGGGGTTGCTTATTACAAAGCCTACACACTCATGTGTTAGTGACCAAGAAATAGATACTGATACACACATGCGAACAGAACATTCTGCCAGAGCTGTGTATTACGAGGATCTGCAGAAGCTATTTATGAGTCAGTCACTGGTGCAATGTGTGTTTCCGCTGGCAGCAGCGAGAGCTATATTGCTATTATAGTCAGTGATCTTTTATTTATAAGGCAACAACATATTTTGCTTGCAGGGATAAAAACAAGATATAAAAATAAGCAGATGTAACAACAAATCCATATTAGATTATAACAAAAAAAAAATTACTATATGATGCATCAGCCAAAAAGGCTTTGTTTATAGTGGATTACACAAGAGGCTATAAGCACTGTAATGCAAAACGATTTAACTACATTTTCTCCATCATCTGAGCTTGAAAGATATCAAACGATGAACATCTTTTAATTTCAACTAGCAGCTGTATAATGTTAGCTGGATGTATTTTGTGAACAGGTTTTCTTACAGATGTTAATCTTAAAAGGTTAATGCACCCACAATGCATACTGTGGTAAAGTAGGGAGATATTATTTCATTTATGAGATATTTTCTTTCTTCAGTTTGACCATTACTTCATAACATCATTTAAATGCCAAGTCAGTTTGCATACAGTAGGAGTGCATCAATGTGATTATGTTTTCCCCGTGTGTATAGGCTTTGGGCAAGTACTTAGACTGGGATTTGTTCTTCATTATAGTGCTGCACTAATGCATTCCTCATTAACACCACAATGTGTATATATACACAGAGACGAGAGACCACATCTTCAAGCAGATTCACGTACTCCACCGTTCCACTCTATTTACAGTCCTGATGTTGATTGTGCATTAATGTCTTAGTAAAACTGTGCCTTATTTCAATATCTCCAAAATGAGCAAAATAATGCATTTAAGGAAAGCTTACAATTTAATTAGCAAAAATAATAAAGCTTTTATACTAAACTAATTTGCAGTGAAATAATCAGAAAGATGATCCTGTGCCAAAAAAGTAGTGACATTATAAAAGAACCCGTTTCAGGAAAAACAAAGGCCTCTAAAATGCTAAAATTAATAGGGAACATACATTACAAGTATGTTTAACATTTTCTGCTAATGGATTTGATAAACAGTAAAAATGCTTTTTGTACACTGACCATTGGAGATCTACACGACCCAGAACTGAAGATTGCTTAGACACTGCTATAGTTTGTCTCAGTGGTTCCCAAACCTTCTCCATGTTTCTCCATTTGCCCCCTCCATGTCTCTCTCTTTGCCCCGGACATGTCTCTCCCTTTGCCCCCTCCATGACTCTCCCTTTTCCCCCTCCATGTCTCTAATTTTTCCCCCTCCATGTCTCTAACTTTGCCACCTCCATGTCTCTCTCTTTGCCATCTCCAAGTCTCTCCCTTTGACCCTTCCATGCCTTTTCCTTTGACCCCTCCATGTCTCTCCATTTACCCCCTCCATGTCTCACGCTTTGACACCTCCATGTTTTACTCCATTTGCCCCTTCCATGTCTCTCCATTTGCCCCCTCCATGTCTCTCCATTTGCCATCTCCATGTCTCTCCCTTTGACCCATCCATGTCTTTTCATTTGACCCCTCCATGACTCTCCCTTTGCCACCTCCATGACTCTGCCTTTGTCCCCTCCAGGTCTCTCCATTTGCCCCCTCCATGTTTCTCCATTTGTCCCCTCCATGTCTCTCCATTTTTCCATCTCCATGTCCCCCCCCCTTACCTTTAGTTGTGATAGTCAGCACCGTTCTGAAGCATCGCTCCTCAGATAAGACACCTTCTGTCTGATCTTGCACAATGCACTGCGTTGTAGGACCCCATTCAGCAACAGGCAGACTCAAGATTCAATGCCTGTTGCATTACAGTGACAGCATTCCCCCTGCTCATCGCAACCCCCCCCCACCGCTCCACTCCATGCCCCCAACCCCTCTCCCATCAGTGCAAAAAAAATATTACACAAAAAAAACTATATATACACTAGCTGGCCTCTTTAGGCCACCGCGGCACCCCAGGCAGCCGCGGAGCACAGTTTGAGAACCACTAGTTTTTCATTTTTTCTTTCAATGTCTGCTTAACAAAGTGTCAATCTATAGGGCACAGGCTTGGCATTTGTACCCAGGTTTAGGCAGGAGAATTGATTTAACGATTTCATATATCATACTATTTAAATTGATTAAAGTTCTCATCCATCCGAACAATACAGACATTTCAATACTTTATTGCCACTATATCCCAATATACTTTGTGGTTTCTGTAATACTTGGGGGACTCACACAAAATCTTTTATCTCAGTATAGACAATTGCATTTGTCTTTAATACTATGTCATTTATGACATTTATCCTTATTGTTATTCATCTGAAGATCTACATAACATAAAGTTTCTAATTAAGGTATTTAAAGTCCTGCTGTTAGTCATATAGAGAGTGAGCGGGTAATTAGAGCATGTGTGATAAATCTGTACAAATATCACACAGTGAAGCCTCAGTCCAGATCTGCATAAGTGCTGACATAACATGGTGAGAACAGATAGTAACTGTTACTAGGGAAGGTACAGCAGCAAGGAGAGGTGAAACCAGGGGCAGTGATTACATGTATCTCATAAATGTTACCTAGCTGCCTAAAAAATGGTCTTTGTAATCATAAAATATCATTACTTTCTATTGGAGAACTGCTTTTATTAAAGGATTGGGGAAAGATGCAATTGAAGACAATAGAAAAAAATTCAATGTAGAATTTGGAAGAATTTTCATTCTTGTTTTCAAAATAAATAATTGTTAAAGATAAGTAGTGTGCTTGCCATGAATGTTTGTTATCCAGCCCCAAAGCCTGCCAGCCAGCGGTCATGTTTAAATAGCTGGAAACCTTGTGCACCAGTTTCTTATAATGAAACTCCACAGAGATGGTAAATTTTAAAGTGGTGTTTTTGAGCCCCCTTGTACTAGCCATGTACTGACCAGACTTTAATAAAGAAAGTCAGTACCAGCTGTTCAATTTGCATCAGGGGGCATGCTGCCTCTTATAGAAAATAAAGGGAAAACAAGACAAGGGATTCGGATATGCAGTTCCCACACAGTCAATAAATAGATTTGAATAATTTATGACAGAGGCCACATGTGTAAAGAGGGAGACCAAGCTATGTTAGAGGAGCTGCAACGTCAAGCCTCGATAAGGCCAGGCACCGGTACAGTCACCAGTATACTGTAAACAATATCACATGGTTAAATGGTAAATTGACAAATTTCTGCCACCGGATCCGTTTAATTAGTGGGGAAAAAACAGAGTTAAGCTGGCCACACATCTAAAGATTATCTGTCCAACCAGCCAACTAGTTGATTGGTTGGAATGAAAATCTGGTAACGTAAGGGAGTAAATGACAATCAGCAATTTGCTCCCAAATGCCGGAAAATTTACAAAAACTGTTGTTTGAACAAATTGTTTGGATCAAACATTTAACAAACTTGTCTGACGACCATTTTCATCTGTTTTCTGGCATTTAGGAGCAAATTGCTGATCATGAGTTACTCCCATACATTACCAGATTTTCATTCCAACCAATCAACTAGTTGGCTGATTGGACAGATAATCTTTAGATGTGTGGCCAGCTTAAGAGTAAGGGCAGTCGCAGAAATACAGTATAGATGCTTTTTCAGCAATAAAAATATGCCCAAGGAGATACAACTCTTGAGTTGGAAAAGATAATGGGTAAAGATGGAGGAGAGCTACTACAGGGGGCAAGTCCAAGATAGTGCCCAGAAGTCTCTCTCCAGAAGTGCCTAGCCATGGGACAAGCTCAGAAGGCATGTACAATGTCACCAAGATGACCTGAAGTGTGCCAACAAAACTTATATAAAGTGGTCTAGATATTATGCTGTTTCTCCGGGGTAACATCACTAATGCACCTAGCCATTTTAAAACCACAGAGAGAAAGGTTCTTGCAGTCGCTATCATTCAGAGCTACCTGGCTATCTGGAAGATAACAACTGGAATATAAATTTAATTTGAATAGTGCATTTCAGGGGCACTTGTTCAGAGATAATAAGGTTATACCATCTAGGAGTGGACGATGTCAGCATTATCCTGGCAGATTATGAGATGAAATGGGCCTTTTATGAGACTACCCCTAACACTAAGGCCGGCTACACACCTGAACGACTTGTAATCAGACCAATTTCATATCCAATTTCCCTTGAGGGCAGAACATACGATACACATTGTCCAATATCGCATACGATCTAATGATATTTTATATCATCAGATTGTATAAGATTTATTGTTGCTACCATACACACTAGAACAGCCGTCCATAGGATACCCAGGAAATTAGAATAATGGGCTGTACAGTGTACAGTGGGATGTGCTGTAAAACAGGAAAAAGGGAAAACGCCATTTTATCTGTGCAGTATTGCTCTGTATTTGCTGAGGTTAGGTTATCCTGCTGAACGCTCTTTATAGCTTACTGCTATGAAGCAGCGGGAGGAAATGGGAGTGGCTACATGATGACATCAAAATTGGCCAAATTGGAACAACAAAGCATCCGGTTGGCCGTACACATTGCACGATTGGCACCATATCGCATACAATATCTTCCGATAGTCCTGCAGCATAGATGACCGGAAGACATCGCATACGAGCAGCGGGAACGCGCAATAGTGCGTGTCGTGATGATACGCCAAATTGTGCCGATATCGTCCTGGTGTGTACCCAGCCTAAGACTCCAGAGCAGTAGCCTAGCATTTACAATATAATGCCTCTCACATGTCTGGGTCTTTGCTTTCTTTATTATTCTACCAGTAGAGAAAATATGCTGGTACTGAAGACATGTGAAGGACTATCCCTCAAAGAGATAGAAAGGTTCAATTATTAACGACTTATCCTAAGAATTATTTAATTTATAGTTAATGCATCTGCTAAGACTCTCCTAAAATGTTCCTTTTTTGTTTCTAGTCCTTTATGCCCTGAAAGCTCTCTCACTGCACTGAACTGTACGAGTACTGAAAGAAGACCTTCCGGCCTGCATGGCCATTTACATTATTTTTAATTTACTTTATTTTGTTTTATAAATACAACTTTTAACAAATATCTACAATGGAAAGTCTATGGTCTGGTCAGGGACTCTGGACCTTATTCAGAGGCGGCCGTACAGTCTACGCCGGCTCCCTCATGCGCATGCGTGAGACCCGCTACGACCGACAGCGCTGGTCGTAGCGGGTCTCTTTCCAAAGGGGGCGAGCTGTCGATGTTGACTGACAGCTCGCCCCGTTTGGAAGGCGGGCCGGGGGGGTGGCAGCCCAAACGGAGGCGTTCCCATGGGAACGCTTACCGTTTGGGGGAGGCCCCACTAATATCACAAGTGATGGACCCATGGTAACGCCTACCGTTTGGGGGAGGCTCCATTGACATCACAAGTGATGTCAGTGGAGAGCTTCCGGCTCTGACAGAGCCAGAAGCTCTCTGGGGCTTACGACAAGTGAGACCCTACCCTAGGGTCTCGTCGTAAGCCCCGATGGTCGCGATGGTCTCCGACCATCGCGACCATCACCCGAGCGGTCGTTAGAGCTGTGGGTGTTAACCCACAGCCTAACGACCGAAACAGAGGCGGCCGGTCAGGATGCAAGCGGCCGCCCAGTTTCTGAGCAACCGCTTGCATCCTCCGAACGCCTCTGAATGAGGTCCTCTGAGTGATCCTGATAGACATTTGATGGTTTGCCATACATGAGTAGATATCTCTGCACGGATTTCCTAACTCAGATAAACACAGTATTGTATTATGCTTACAATATCACCAGTATACAGAATTACTCTAGGCATCATACATTGCACAATTCGTATTCTTTCGGAAACGGTTCGATTCCCGGCAGCGCCTGGCCGACAGACGAGCAGAGCCCGGCAGCGGAAGCCCGATAGTGCTGGAAATCCCGGTCGCTAAGGTAAGTATATACTAACCTAACCCCCTAACCCTAACCCTCCTTAGGGGTGCCTGACCCTAACCTCCCCCCCAAGTGCCTAACCCTAACCCCCCCTTCCCCGCTGCCTAAACCTAAGTCCCCCGGGGAGGTGCCTAACCCTAACCCTCCCTCCCCCTAGCCTAACCCTAAGCCTCCTGGGGGGTGCCTAACCCTAAGTCCCCCCTGGGTGCCCTAAACCTAACCCTCCCCCCCCCGACGGCTGTCCGCTCATGGCGCCTGGCATCCCTTTGATCGGGATGCTGGGCGCCGGTCTCCTGGCGTCAGGGAAATATCAGGTGTCTACATCTAGACGCCCGGCATTTCACCCTCGCCGGGATATGACAGTCGGAAAGCCAGCTGCCAGTATTAAGTCAGCCGGCTTCCCGATTGTATACCATTCTTTCCATGTGCAAAAATGGGGAGGTTTCAGATCTGGTGGTTTGAAATAATGTTGTTTCATGTGTGGCTTTGCCTTTAGCAAATCACCATGTGGTTATAGTATTTGAAAAAACATTCATTAAAGCTCACTCACAGTGGCGTCCTTGTAATCAATGAAATTAACTCTATAATGTGCTCTCAAACCATAACATTTTTGTACAGATACAATCAAAGTGGAAAAATATCAGCTGCACAATGACATTAGAGGTATCAAGCATCAAGTATCGGTATTCAAGTATTAGCTGTTATATTATAAGACTATCAATGATTGTATGGGAAAAAATGTTTCACAAAAACAAAGTAAATGTTATTGATACAGTAACTCAATGGGAACGATGTATTAAGCCCTGCAATTTTCCCCTGATAAAAAATTCTTTTTTTATGCCATATATTGCATCAATAAGAAATTAATTCTTGGGGTATGACACATTTCCATGCTGGGATGTGGTCGCTTATGACATCACTCTACTTCCGGGTTACCAGTCGGCAGAGTTACGTTGCATGCATGGCCATCGGACCACACATGTGATAGCGGCCATTATCTGAGAGGGATCCACTACTGTAGAGGGATCCTCTGGAAAAGACTGTGAGATTATACACTAATACTACAATGGCTAAAGCCATGAAGAGATGCCGTAAGCTATCAGGAGGCTGGATACATTTCTCCATGTCAGAGACACCATAGACTTGTATGGGAAATGCTGTGGCAATACAAAATAGAGTGACTGTAGCAATTCAATGCGTATACACCAAGTGCCTCCATAAATTTGCTATGGGGCAGACAGGGGGGTCAATACTGCACACCCTGCACCCATACTTTTTAATACTTACCTCTCTGAAGTCTCACATCGGCTAGAGCAGCACTACACAAAACGACTGGAAAATTGGCACCGCTATTTTCACTGCGTTTTGAGCATGCGCACTAGGGAAATTGCTGGGGAAATGGCCGCCACGCCATTTTCCTGGTGACCTGCACATGCACAGTAGACTAAGGGAACAGACTAGTGCCCGGGGTCTACTGCTGCTGTCAGTGCGCTGGCGGCCGCCGGGGAGAGAGGAGGGGTTCCCAGATGGGGAATGTACACAGGCCCCCTCCCCTCTTAATACACCCCTGGGTATATAGCAGCTACATGACCCTCTTGGCACTCAAGCCCCATAGCTACTGTACCCCTTTCAATAGCAGTAGTAACACCACAACAGGAATACACTCTACATACTAAACCTAACCCTCCCAAGGGGGTGCCTAACCCTAACCTCCCTCCGGTGGTGCCTAACCTTATCCCCCTCCCCACAGTCTAACCCTTCCCGGGGGGGTTGCCTAAACCTAACCCTTCGCCCCCCCCCCACAGCTAAGAGCTAAGACGGAATGGCTTACCTTCGTTCGGGAAGCCATCTGTTAAGATTTTGGCGTCGGGATCTAAATGGGCATCGGGACTTCGACACCTATCTTTAGTCCCAAGTCGGGCTTTAGGCAGACGACTTCCTGGCCATCGGTATTTCAACTACATCCCGGCAAGGTCCGCCAATAAAGCTTAATGTATATCTATGGTAGCATAATTTACTGTTGAAAAATTACCAGTGTAAGATTAGGCAATGGTATTGACAAAATGAATGGACTCTGGGCCTGATTCAGAGCCGGACGCAATTAGCGCTCGCTCGTCCAGAAAATAGGGATGGCTATTCAAATCAACCGTTCACTATTTGCGGTCTGTTCACGCCTCTAGGTCTGAACGAGCGAACAAAACTGGCCGCTCGCATCCTACGTTATGTCCGCTATTTATTAGATTAATCGAGTACATCGACCAGCGTATGAACTGCTCGTTATTCTTGTGGTTGGTTTTTGCTACCACAATTTTGCGAGCAGTTCTGGCTAGAAAATAACCCAGTGACGTGGTCAATGACGCTGCTGTATTAATTATGCACACCCATAAACGCCCGTTTTGACCTTTAAGCACGCCTGCGTTCGGATCTCCACTCCCCGTTTTCAAGCACCTTCCCCTTTTACCACCCAAATACGCCTCATTCTGTCACTCAAAATAGCAGGCATTCGCTATTTAGCGAACAAAGGATTTTCAGCCGCACTGACTGGTTCGCGCATGCGTATTACGATCCGTACGCATGCGCAGTTGGGCAAACATCGCTCGGAGCAAACGAGCAGCCGCTTACGAGCGGCTCAGAATCAGGCCCTCTGTCAATGAATTGACACAAACACTGTCATTAAAATGTAATTTACAGTTGCTCCCCCAAGCCCCTTTCACCTACCTGCCAAACCTCATAATTATAATCGTCTAATAAACACTCAATATTCAGAGAAGCGATTCTCAGGTGTATAATAATCATTCCTAAATCACTCATGAAGAAACACTGTGGAAGGAACAAAGCTGTACAATTGTGGCACTCTACATGATATAGAGTCCAGAAGAGCCAGAGAAAATAATCTGAACCATGGGTACACTCAGATGACAGGAGCATGGAATAAGGGGGATAAAGGTTTATTATTGTGAGTTAATTTACTGTGTCCAAACAAGGACTTTTGCCTAGATAATTGTCTAGCCTTTTTGTGTGTCCAGTTGTTCAACTGCACAAACGTCTCAGCATAAGGATCAATGATCACATTATACGCGGCAATTCATCAACCTCTTTATCTGTCTGCACACTGTTTGGGACGCTTCACAAACATATCTTAAAGAGAATCTCCAGCCTGCTCTACTCCTGTCCATCTTTATGTGTCTATCCTATAGACTGAGCACCAGCTGGGCACTACTGTGGCCAATACATTAAAATAAAGCAGAGGTAGGCAGAGTCAGTGTGTGTTAACAGGAGGAGATACAATTGTGTTACATTATGCTGGGCAATTAGCCAGAAACGTGCCAAGGGAGCTGCTGGGCACATCTCTGGGCAGAGGGCCAGAAACACATGAGACAGAACATGGTTACATAAAAGTAAAATATCGAGTGTCCATGTTTTATTACCGATTGACTTGTTTCGCAAAGACTATTTAGGATTAAATGCTTCAGGTTTCTGAGAAACATTTTAGGTAAATTTTATGTTTTTGACAGAAAAAAAAAAGAAAGGTTTCTTCTTTCCCATGATAAAATGCATTATCACTGGTGCCCACTTAAATGAATAAACCATTGTTCTGTCATTTGGAAAGTTTAGTAGTGATGTCCCATATGCAGAATGTAATGCCCAATTTACTTATTTTCCTTAAATTCTCACGTGTCTTTTTCAATATGACTGAAATCATACATACAATTACTGTATTCTAATAAATAATTTATAAAAAAAAAAATTCACCAAGAACACAAGAATTAGTATTACGGCTTTAGTTTTATTAACTGCAAATGTATGCACACTCTACATAAATAACCATAATTGGTTACAGTAGAGTAGCCAAGCTCTGAAGACAGCTGCCATCTAGGGTAACATATATGTAGTCTATGTTTTGTTTCCAATTAGCATTGTTTTACTATTCCTGTTTATTTCAGAGAAAACTATAATCAATTGTCGTTTTAAGTTATTATTTTATTAGTAAAATTATAGAATTTTGAACATTTCTATCTCTTTATTTGGATGTTCCTACACTAGATTCCAGCAGTGGCACTGAAAAACCTGACAAAAAAAAAAACGTCGAAGCCAAAAAATATTATAACACAAAAAAATTAAGCTATTGTTTTCTAAACATTGTTAAACTTTCATTAAATTTATAATATATCTATAACAAAGTATTACTTTGTTGATACATTTGATTTTAGGAATGTTTGATTTAAACATTCCTAAAATGAAATGTATCAACAAAGTAATACTTGTTATACAGTAATTTGTTTATATGTATATATTTCTTTATAGTAATGCACTAATGAAAATAAACTGAAAGTAATTGTTTGTGTGGCAGAGCTAGGAATATCCAATTTTATCTAGGATCAGTTACATTTCAGTATGTTTGAATATTTTAGCTACCAGCTATTTCAATTGATCAGATCAAACATACACATCCACAGGTCTTTTTGCTTTGTCACCTGTTTCAAGCAGTAGAGTTACTTTTTGAATTCTTGTGATGCTCACGGAATGTTTAAGAACTTTAAAAGGAAAAACTATGTTTACCTTAGGCTAGCCGTAGGCTCTCTAAGACAAACTACTCACAACACAGGTCTTCAAGGACCTCACAAAGGCCTCACATGGGAATGGTCAAACAGTTCTGCAAACCATTGTTAATGAGTCACTTGGACTCGCCTGCAAATGACAGTGATGTAACTGCCATTATGTAGTTTAAACCTAGTTATTAATAGTATTACAGGTTGAGTATCCCATATCTAAAAATTCCGAAATATGGAATATTCCGAAATACAAATTTTTTTTGCCATGACTGAGGTAATGAAACCTTTGATTTTTGATGGTTCAATGTACACAAACTTTGGCTAAGGCACAAATTATTAAAAATATTGTATAAAATTACCTTCAGGCTGTGTGTATAAGGTGTATATGAAACATAAATTAATTTCATTTCTGTACACAAACTTTGTTTGTGCCACAAAATAATTGAATATATTGTATAAAATGACCAGCAGGCTGTGTGTATAAGGTGTATATAACACATAAGTGCATTCTGTGTGTGTATTTGGGTTCTATTCCCAAGATATTTCATTATGATATGCAATTATTACAAAATACGGAATATTCCATTATCCAAAATACCCATGGTCCCAAACATTTTGGATATGTGAGACTCAACCTGTATAATAAATTAAACTTAATAATTAATGAGTAATAAAAATATTTCTAGTGAAATCATTTTTATGCAAAATAGTGTGATATATAAATGGAAGAAAGTGACATCATTTTAGGTTTAGGCCCAGAATAATGGCTGCCTGTGGACATGTGTTGAAAACACCAATCAAGTGAAAGATCCCGTTTCATTTCTAGTGAGAAGGTCTTGTACAGACCAGTTCCTAATCTCTGGATTTAGGCACTTTCAACTACAACAATATCAATAACTCATTAAAATCTTTGGTGGGGGAACAAATGTGTGAGACTTAGAAAAGGGCATTGCATCATTGTAAAAACAGATAACATCACTGCTGATGGAAGTACATTTTATACAGTGCTGTATTAGACTTTATGTGTTCACTGTATCAAGTACAGACGTGTCCATCCCCCAATCTGCATTAAGGAAGACTCATTGATCTATTTAATTTGCTTTCAAAGCAATGCAGCACAAATCAGCCACCAAGAGAATATGATCAGTCAGTGCTCCTAGATCACAGCCCAGCCATGTTAGGCTTTGTGCACATTCCAAGGCATTGTGCTACAGAATACAATGATAAAAAAAATGCAGTTGCTCATAAATATGTTTCAGACCTGATTCACAGACTCAATGGAAATTAACCTTGACTAACTTGAAAATATAAAAGCTAACTGCTGATTGGTTTGGTTGCTGTGGATCAAACGTTACACCTACAGTGTATAAAGTTTTGACACGTATGAATAAGTTAACTTCAATGATAATCGTAATTTTAATTGCTATTACTGCCACTCACTAATTGCGATCAATGATTACTGCACATAAATACATTAAACAGTAACATAGTTTTGATGTATCTTTGAGCCTTAAAGTTCCTTATGTTTGAGCATTTAAAGAGGACTGCGTAATATGTAGATATTCAACAAATTAAAAATTGATTTCAAGATTTACATCAATGCAAATGTATTGCTCTTTGCTGGTGTAATTGCCATCTGTTTTTTTCTCCTTTGTTGAATGAAGTTCTTTCTATCATCCCCACTGAGTATTTCATCTAACAGTTTCTATTCCCTAACCAGATGAAACGTGAAGGTCCCCTCATTAATCTGTAATCTCCAAGGAGTGTAACTCTGCATTTCAATATCTTCCTATTTACCTTCACTTATGTGAATCTTGAATATCAGCTAAATTAAACATCCCAGGTTGTGACTTCAAAGTGATGGAAATAGTTGATTACAGGGTTTATTAACAAGGCAATATTTCTCAAAGCTGTTACTACTACAGATCACAAGAGGACCACTTCAAAGCTATTTGACCTAAACTGAGAAGACTTTTGCAACATTGCTGTAAAATGTAAATAAACAGTAACATACTGTATAACACATTCATTATGAAACAATGTGGACAAACACTACGGTGGTCAGTCAAATAAAGAGAGTGCAAGCTCTTGACACGTTTTCCATTGTTGTTCAACCATCCTCATTGCCAATATAAAAAGTCATGCATTTGACTTCCCGGTAGTTGCATGCCTTTTATAGTATAATGTCCTAACACTGGTGCACATTGCATATCACCCATACTTGTCGAATTTTTAGATTTCCTCTCCAGGAGAAGCCCGGAGGGGAGACGCAGCTGGCCAATTCATAGGATGAGGCTGGGCTCCTATGTTATTAGGCCCCGCCCCATCACGGGAAACTGACGCGAATCGTGGGAGGGGGTGGGGTTAAATTACATACTTTAGCATAATTTAGCCCCGCCCCCTCCATACAGAGCCTTGATTCCTGGTAATTATCTCCCCATCCTGCCCACTTCACTAGGAAGTAGGATGCGGGAGATCTGGACACACTTCCGGGGCTGCAGGGGGCTACCTGAAAATTCAGGAGCCCTTATATACTGTCTGTATTAGCCTGTATTTATCCTGTTGTCAGTTTTTCCCCTCATATATCGCTACGGAACCCTTGTGGTGCCTTATAAATAAATGATAATTTATTTCACTTAGCATAGTGCCTGATCGTGACATTCATTACATATGAAAAAGTCCTAGTTTCTTTCTTACTAATTTTGTAAGACATCATATTACATTTCATCCTTTTCAAAACTTGACTTTTCTTCCAAATGTATTGGCGCTGTAAGCATGTATTCTTTCCACTTACATGAAAACAGGTCCAACTCTGAATTTGGAGAAATACCATACACAGTTTAATGAGGTGTTTTAAAAGTTGATATTTTTCTGAATTTGACATTTTTATCATTATAATAGGAGAGAGAATAAATGTAAAGCGGATTCCATTGCTTTAGAGTAATGTAACAGCAGGTGTCATACAATTAATCATATATATTTATTGTCAGCCAAGAATCATCTGAAGATCACTACAGCGTCTCATTATGTTGCCTTTAAGCCTCTCCCGATGCTTTCCAAATAATTTACTTGATATTTCATTCTGAATGCATATAAATAATAAAATACTCCCAAGATACTCTTAATTACTATTGTACTTTAATTTTGATCCCTTCTATATGATAAACCAATACTCTTTTACTGTAGGACTATGAAGCAAATGGTCAGAGATTAGGAAAAGTATAGAAAATGATTATTATTTTGAAAAATAATGTAAATGTTTACACGCTCTGTATAATCACCATATGTATAAGACTTCAGTTTTTAAGCTGTGATTGACAGAACTTCAATTTCCCAAATGAACAATTGATCCCTAAGGAACAGTAACTGAGATACCCAGCTATTGTATAATTGTGTCCCTTGCTCCAAGTTATTGGTTAGGGAACAATCGGTGCTGCATTCATGTATGAGTATAATTGGTCAGTCAAGATCTGAGTTTTTTTTGTTTAGTTCATATTTAAAATGATCTTTCGATAATTTGGTTTTCCTGCTATCCTATGAATAACATTAATAGCAATACTGTACATGAGAGGAACTTGCAAAGGTAAACTAAGAGTTACAAGGCCTATACGGTACAAGATCCATCTTCTTTCTCCAGATTGTCACAGTTCGGGTTCACACCAAATCTAGCAAACTACAAACTAGAACAACAAGATAAATATAACTCATTCTGATCTATTAGTTGTATCTTTCATATGACCATGTTTTGCTGCCTTCCACCATCGAGCACCTATTCTTGCCATTCCAAAGCAACAATTGCATCCTGTTCTAGCTTCTATTTATTGACTTTCTATTCATTAGTTCAAAAGTCCCTTAGCTGAGGTGTCAGCAGGGCCCACGGGAGACAGCTTGAAAGCCTTACTTACGCTCTTGTACCCCAAACCAGCTGTCAGTCAGCTGAGGCCATGCTCCATCTACAATAAAACTAGTGAAGCCAATCATCTTCCACCAAGGAACAAAGTGCGTTGGTTTGGAAAAGCTTCAATAGCACTACTTATTCAGCCACTTATGTGAAAATGTCAAAGTACCTAAGGATAAATCTTCATAAAAGACCCTTGAAAAGCTGTCTGATATCATTTAAAGCTTCAGTTACTCTCATTTCCTTTAAGGATCATACAAACTATTTATATTTTTAATATAATCTTAGATCTTCTCTAATTATAATTCAAATAATAAATATAATTCAAAACTTTTGTTTCAGAAGCATCATAAAAAGACTGCAAATACCCACACTCGCAATAAAATAAAAGGTCTTGCAATAGATAAAAAAAGGCATACTTGTCTCCAGAGAATGTAATTCGTATTTCCATTTAAATATTGATACAATTACGTTGAATATTATATAAAAAGAATAAATATAAAACCTCCTGACTATGAATATGTCAGACACCTTTAAAATTACCCTCTTGTGCTTAAGAACCTTTGAATATTCAACACATTATGAAGAAGAAATAGACATGCTGCAGAGAGCCAGAAACATGTTGAAAATGTATATTATAAATGTTATCTATGCTCTCAGTAACTGTCTGGGATTATCTCTTATTTATAATTCTAATGCTTATTATAAGAAACCCCTGTCCTGTCTGTACTCATCTCCCTATATCAGTGATCTCCAACCTGTAGCTCGTGAGCTACAGGTTGACCTACTTCCCCTTTGTTCCACCCATAACGTCTACGCCACGGTGGAGGGACATAATAAGTGACAAACACTGTGTGTAACTCCTGCCCAGCCCTCCCGAAAAATCACACAGCAGCCCTGCTTATATCTTTTGCTCCTCTACTGCACTTACCTCCTTGGAGCTGGTAATTAACATTGAAATGTGCCTGTTCTTAAACTTTATTTATAAATTGCAACAATATTACTGTATTAATTTAATTAATTGTTGTTTTCTATGAAACATTTTTTTTATTTTCGTTAAATGACCTTCAATTGCTCGTTTATTAGTCAGATTTTTTTTCTCTATAATTTTAGTAGCTTTTCGGGAGGTTTAATTTGTCTCCAGTAGCTCACACCCCAATTAAGGTTGGCAACCACTGCCCTATATGTACTCAATTATATCACAGAGGCTGAAAGCATTCCATAGTGTGATATCGTATATCAGAAACAGAAGATGAAAACTACTAATAGTTAGGTGACTATGGGGTCTATTTACTAAGCAGTGTTAGGAGAAGTGAAAAGTGAAGAGTGAAAAGTGATAAGGTGCCAGCCTATCAGCTCCTAACTGCCATCTCACAGGCTGTGTTTGAAAAATGACAGTTGGGAGCTTATTGGCTGGCACCTTATCACTTTTCACTCCTCACTTTTCCCAACACTGCTTAGTAAATAGACCCCTATATGTCATATGACTATATTCAATTTCACATTCAGCTCCAACGTGTCCAAAAAGACAGAAAGGCAAAACAAAAATGTAAACACTGGCTTAACCCTCAAATTAAAAATGTCAGATATGATACAGAAGGTTAAAGGGCCTATTTATCCAAAAGGCCTGAAAAGGGCAGATGATTGTCGATAGTAAACCTTTTACAGGCCTATAAATGAATAAATCAATCGCTGGGGCAGCTGAATGATGTCTTGTTGGCACCAGTAGGCAGTGACTTACTGCATTACCCTTTGGGCAAGTGTAACCTGGCATTGCCATGTCACGACATATACACACTGCACTGAGAGCAGATAAAAAAAGAAATAGGTGTTAAAGAACAGAATATATTTTTATAATTTTTATATAATGTTAATATGAAAAATGCTATAATTTAATAGTAAAGCTTTTAGCTTTTTTCCTTGTGTATTGAATCTCAGGATGGCAATAGCATATCCTTGGTAAATATATGGGGAAGCTACCGCAGGAGAGCCCCATAGATGGTACTGCTGGCAATAACCAGAGATAGCAATCACTGGCACAGGGATTAACAAATACGGAGAAGCCCTATAGTCCGGATTCAGGTCTTTTTTCCTATTCATAAATAGACCCCTAAATACATTGTTCAGTTTTAGCCTAAAAATACACTAACTCTTTTGGTAGGTAAAGTATTACCTCCCTTGCCCATTACAGAAGTTCCTACCACACCTGGTGGGGATTTCATGCATTGCAGCCTACTGAGTTCTATCCTCCTAACACTGCAGCCTGCTAGGGAGGAGTGAAAGAGACCACGTTGGACATCGCTAATTAGAAGAAAAAAAACACTCCAAATATTTAAAGTGTATGATGTAGTTTACTAATACACAGAATTCACTATAGATTTACTATTTATGCTAAGAGGTGGCTTTTTTTTACTGTTTAAGCTATGTTTATATTTATAGGCAAGTAGGTAAATCATTACATCCAATTCCTAATACTGTTAATCTAGTCCACAATTATAATGCAGCAACACATGTGGTAGGTCAGACGTGGCATATTTGCTAATAAAGTATTGCTATATTCATTAGTGGTCCTCTTTATGGAAAGAGAGTTGCTTTCACGGTCTTGCCCTGCATGCATTCATAACCTGTAAATGGACAGAAGGCTGTTGTTTTACAATACTTACAATACTTCCCAGTACAATGTGGATGGCTTCCAAAGCATCACTGCCCATCCTCCCGTTAGAGAATATGAAAAGAAAGGGAGTGGAATGGTAGCAGTTTAATGATTTGTGCTCTCGCATTGATACCTTGCTGCATTTCATTGTTAAGTGAATCCAGTAAAACATCTGTTCCTCCCCTTACCGCACAAAAGCTAGAAACTCTTCATTTCAGCTGACTCTATGTATCAGCTATTACACATTTACCAAGCCTGAAAATGCAAATAACTACATGATAGTTTGTGTCTCTAAGTAATGGTGATGTCACAGTTGACTAAGCTCAGAATTTATTTTGTAACAACAGTGAGCTGTTTGATGGCAAACATAACACACATACACATATTTCATATACATTCATATATATGTATGGGAAGTATTTATACAGATTTCATATACTGTACATTCATATATATGGATGTATGGGAAGTATTTATACAGATTTCATATACTGTACATTCATATACATGTATGTATGGGAAGTATTTATACAGATTTCATATACTGTACATTCATATATATGTATGGGAAGTATTTATACAGATTTCATATACTGTACATTCATATATATGTATGTATGGGAAGTATTTATACAGATTTCATATACTGTACGTTCATATATATGTATGGGATGTATTTTATATATACAGATTTCATATACTGTACATTCATATATATGTATGTATGAGAAGTATTTATACAGATTTCATATACTGTACATTCATATATATGTATGTATGGGATGTATTTTACATATACAGATTTGACAGTATAGACATATTATATATATATATATATATAGAGAGAGAGAGAGAGAGAGAGAGAGAGAGAGAGAGAGAGAGAGAGAGAGAGAGAGAGTGAGATACATATTACCTGTTACAATACAAAAGGAGCAGTGTTTAAAAGTCCCATTGTTTTATGAAATCTTGTGTCCCAAGCTTTATATAACTAAATGAATTAGAGATGTCACAAGACGTCTATATAATAATGGAGGATGGCTATCTTGTCTCTGAAATGCCCAGTGGAAGCTGAAATCTCCCCCCCCCCAAACGGGTCCTACTTCCAGCAGTGGAGATATGACATTGATGGGCAGGGATGAGGGCAGGGATGAGGGCAGGGATGAGGGCAGGGATGAAACCAGACCCATCGTAAAATGGATCCAAAACTACTAGTCAGATATATTTTATTTAATCCTAACACCGTATACTGCAATTAATCCTATTCCATCACACAGACATATGAATAATAATATCAAGTAATGCCTGTACCTTATTACTTGAAAAAAGAAAAGAATCTATTCACAATTTGCTTTCTTAGAAATGTATTACCATCAGTTGCACAATTTTATATCCTAAAAGGTAATATCGTATAAAAAAGAAGAAAAATTAATAGAATATACTGTAGATATTTTGTATTTCTACTGTGCGTGGCAATTCTGGTTTGTATTCGAATAATAACATCCAAAATCCACCAAAGTTAATACAAAAAAATCTGAAAATTGCATGCAGGTTGCACAGAGAAACTCCCGAGCATGAGATATTTATAATTTCCTTAATAATGCTGTTCTAGCGTTTACCAAGGTTCCCCATGAATAACTCTGATAAATGTATGGTGCAATTGTAATAGTTTCTCGTGTTTTTACATTTAAAAAAGTCCTAATATGCAAATGTTTGGTTTATTCAGCCACCAAGATAATAAAGGTCATTTTGACGTAAAGGCTTGTCATATCAGAATGGATTTTTGGCCCATTATTATAACAGACACTAAACACTGCTTCTATCTCAAAATAGACATCATAACAGAAAATAGGAAGATATAGATGAAGACACTTTGCATACCCTGATTATGATCTCAACAGATCTGCATGTTCCAGAAATATAGGTAATTTATAGCAAATAATAAAATAAACCATTTCTGGGAGGAATGATTGCACCATGCTTAATGTAAAACATGGTTAGATGAATTAAAGAAAGGAAGGCTTGGTTTTCCCTTTTAAATGAATGCTACATTAAAACCTAGGCTAGACTCGACAGGAACCTGCAGATGCCTGCATTTCGCAGGCTATTACATTTACTCCTCCCAATTTGTTTAAACTAGCTTTTGTATTATTTTGTACTAGAAACAAATACCATAGTAAACATATCTTAAT
The DNA here is from genome assembly GCA_031769625.1 of Taudactylus pleione. NCBI lineage: Eukaryota > Metazoa > Chordata > Amphibia > Anura > Myobatrachidae > Taudactylus > Taudactylus pleione. The sequence continues at coordinate 5,483,415 of JAUIMM010000061.1, read as the reverse complement.
CTGATATACATTACAGTAATCATAGAAATCACTGACCTCTATGGTAAAAGCAGCAAATTCTTATACTTTTTCTAATACAGGAAAGACCAAAAACAGGCTGTTTAGGGGGGATGCGGTTAATATCCCAACAATCGGGATGCCGACTGCCGAAATCCTGGCACTGGAATCCCGATCACCGAGAACACATCGGTGCCGGAATCCCAACATGACTGGAGATGCCGACTTTGGGATTCCCGGCAGCCGGCACCCCGATTGTAAGGAGACCGGGGTCAGGTAAGTAATAGCCGCGGGGGGGAGGAGGATTAGGTTTAGGTGCCCCTGGGGGACTTAGGGTTAGGCTGCAGGAGGGGGGAGGTTAAGGTTAGGCTCCAGACAAGGGGGTTAGGTTCAGGCATTACCGGGGGGGGGGGGGGTGGCGATTAGGGTTAGGCACTAAAGGAGGAGGGTTAAGGTTAGGCACTGAAGAAGGAGGGTTAGGTTTAGGCACTTACCAGGAGGGTTAGGGTGCGGGGTAGGGAGGGTTAGTGTGAGGGTACAAAAAAGGAGGGTTAGTGTTAGGGGGTAAATAGGCCAGGGGAACAGTACTCACCATTAAATCGCTCCATCGCTTCAAGCATTGCACATTGTGTATGCTCAATATTGTTAGTTCTGGGATGAAGGGAAATTGGAAAGACCATCGCATCTTTCTGTTATCGTTCTGATGTGTATCCGGATTACTCCTTTTAAGAAAAGTGCAGCTGAAGCCTTAGCCTGGACTTAGCCCAAAGCGGCACACGCTTATAGATTTTGATTGGTGATTTGAACAGTAGGCTACCCTATGCAGTCAATTTGTGATAGATTGTATTTGATCACTGGCATCCGGTTGCACATACGTAGGGCCCAAAGTGTAAAACACTGCGGATATTTGTGGCGTTTTATAGTTATATAATGATAATAATAATAATAACAATAATAATAATAACAATAATAAATGTGACATTTGAAAATAATAAATTAAATATATATTGCAAACCCTCCAATAAAGTCTGATATAGTATAATATTACCCCTCCCCTCACCCCCCCCATAAAAAGAATAATATTTTTATTAACTCTGTTCCCTGTTACATTCTCACAAATCAGGGGACTTGGTTAGATGATCATGCATATATAAACAGTAAATAGCCGATGAGCACAGGAATGATTAAAATACATCACAAGACTAAAAAAAATGTTTTATGACAAATCCATATGCATGGCTGTAGGCCAGGGAATTTATGGATTTCTCAAAGGCAATAGCTGAAATGGGATTCTATTTACAATGTTATTAAAATTGCAACTTAAAGTGTGATTACTCATTTCAGTTCTAACATGTTTAAATATGGTGATATACTGTACTATATACTGGATGTTAACTAAAGACATTTCAAATGTTTATCTAGATAGAGTTTTACATTCGTTACCAACACATCTCTTTGCTCTAGTAATATTTTCTGGTGTATTTAGCAATTAAATATTATGCTCATTCCAGCTTCTCAGCAATACCTCATTTCTGAAATCAACTTTTATATAAGCTGCCCTGGGTCATATAATTAACTTCAAAAATTGTTCCTCGCCACCAATAAGATTTACAACTTATAATGGTACAAAAACACAGATGCTCTTATTAGGCAGTAAATATCATGTTATTGAGCTGAGTGAAACCGGCCTGTAACAGTCATATTTATGAACTTCATTTATTATATTCATTATAACGCTAACAATAGAACAAAATGTATACTTTACATTTAATGAATGCAAATATGTTGTTCTGTTAATGTGAGATTAATGATTGGAAAGTGTTTCTAACACTAATGAAATTACAGTTTTAGTCTGGTGAAGACCATTAAACTCATTCAGAAGTGCAATGTAATCACCACATCAGCACAAAGTTAGCGCATCAAATAGTCTCAGAGGGGAAGCAGTGAATGAGGTATACAGTGTGTGTGTGTATATATTATATGCGTGTGTATAGTGTGTAAATCTAATGAATGCAGATAATGTTGGAAAGTGGTTTGCCACAACCAGAGTGTGAGTAACAATAAATGATGTATAACTTATTTCTAATAATTGCCCTGCTGCCACTTAAAATGTTGTATGTCTAAGTAAACAATCAGCATACATTATATAGTGCAGGTCAATATCCATGTTTGCAATATGAGCATTTTATCTTAAACAGATTTTTTTTTTGTGTACATTTGGGAAATATACCTAAATATACCTAAAATATTTAAGATGAGAAGTCAATTTTTCCAAAAATAATTGTTATCTATGTGCCTCATTTATGAAGCGGAAATACAGCTGTCATCATGAATGGAGACCTGATGTGCCCCAATTTGTGCTGTTGTTTCACTAAGGGTGCACTGGTTTTCTGAGCACTATATAGGCATTTGTGGCTTCACAGACGTTTGCCCTGGCCAATGGGAACACTTGGGCATTGTGAGGACTTAAACACTTTAAAACATAAAGGGGACTCAATAAAACAGTATTTCAGTAGGACAAAAAAAAATGTTTCATTAACTGAAACTGGGGTATTAAAACGGTAGGAAGTTCAACTTTGATGTGATTTTTACATATTTGCACACTTTGAGCTCTATTTACTAAGCCTTGGCTGGATATAAGTGAATGGATATAAAGTGCCAGCTAATAAGCTCCTAACTGCCATGTCACAGGCTGTGTTTAAAAACTGACAGTTAGGAGCTGGTTGGCTGGTACTTTATCTCCGTCCACTTTGTTTCCATCCAAGGCTTAGTAAATAGACCCCTAAGCCTATTCAGAATTTTCTATCTCCCTTTAAAGACTTGCACCTTAAAGTATACTTATTACTTTTAAGTACCCTCTTCCAGGAACTCCCAAATGGTAGATCAGGGTACAAGTGTAAGGGGTGTGGCAATATGATTTGCATCATCACATCCCCACACTTCATTGGTGCAGTTGTAGAACTCCCCAAAATTCCTAAATATTCCACACTTTCCAGGAGAGTAGGCATGCCTTATAGTGGGCTATGCAGGCCATATACGTGCAAATCCAAAATGATTTCTGACATGTATTAGGTAGATAAAGTTCAACTTGTTAACAGTATGGGTAAAGTTTTTCTGGAATCCCTTCCTTTCATTAACATTGTGACACAGAAGCTTATATTTTTGGTTGTATTGAGTAATATGGTGTAAGATTGTGGCTCAGGAAAATATGTAATTGCTGTAACTTTAATCTAAGCATAAATAAAATAAATTCCAATTCCTGGCAGATTTCTATGAATTTGTAGATTTCTGATTTCTGTTTGTTACTATATGCATGTATATTATTCATATGCAAACAAACCAAAAATTTGCTGAAAGGTGAACCCTCTCCGTAGCGCAGAAGAGGAAGGCGTTCTCTCCAGTCTGCTGTCACCTGTATGCAACAATCTTCGGTTTTCCCTACTGTTCCCTGCCAGGCTCTGAGTGGGCATTGATGGTCGCTGTTTTATTTTTTTACGTATAGTGATAAGGTCAGAGTTCACTTTGTACATGGTCGCTCCACACAGCGGTCACCAAATCAGCCAGTGGAGCCATGACTTTTCTATTTAGTGTTGTATTGATATGTGCTCTGTAAATTAGCACAATGAAACCTAACCTCCCCCTTAGTGCCTAACCCTCCCCCTAGTGCCTAACCCTAATCCCTAACGCTAACCCTCCCCCTAACACAGCTACTTACCTTCCGGATGCCAGCGGTCTGGATGCCGGTGCCGTGTTTCTGACAGGTGTCGGAATTCCGGCGCTGGTATTATATGTGCTGTCATCCACTTTGCCAGAATATTGACCGTATCCCCATATAAATGGAGATGTCATTGAACCATAAGAATGCTAGTGTCCTGAACATTTTACACATGGTTTTAGGAGCTTAGACCAATAGCTTTCTAAAGCAAATCATACATGGACACGCCTGCTTGTTTGGTCCAATCAATCAACAACAGATCTGTCCAACTTGTTAGCATGTGTGAAGTTAAAAAATATACATTTATGGACATCCACCAGTCAGTCAATGATCAATTATGAATCAATATGTCAATTATGACAATGATCTGGCAAAATCTAATCACTATTAGGGTTTGCATGGCATTGGGCCATGGGCACACACACAAACTGATGTAGGGTCTATATACAGTAGATGAAAATGCCCATGGTGGCAGGCAAGACCAGCCTTTTAGTTCAGAGTTTGGCATTTTGCTTTAGCTAACAGGTTTTTCTTAGATGGCAAAAGTATTATAACTATTTTGAACTAAATCCAGAAAATGACTGTTACTTAGAATTAGCAAATGTTGCCCAGTTTAGGGAAATTAGGTCTAACTTCCCATGCGCCTATCCTTTACTGCTGCAGCCAGACCAGGTCTACAGAAGGAAATGCCACAAATTGTGTTTGCAAAATGAACACATAATAATACATAATAAGTTGATTAGCAAATTCTTTTGCAGTGAGCTGAATATTTCAGCTGACATCAATCCTGATGGAAAAAAGGCATTAATGGCTCTTACCTTCCCTCCTTTTCCTATTTACTACAAGTCAGCCAAGAAACAGTTTTTTTAAATTGTTCAAACAAGATTGTAAGTCTAACAAGTTTACATATTGCTTTCAGCCATAAAATTGACCATAATAGGATAAAGGTTCAGAAACGGGACTTTAGCTTTATGTACACACAAGGCCAGTGCCAATCTTGTAGTATGCTACTCAAAATCACATTTTAAAAAGGAGAGTATTTTCTGTGTCTGAGATATCCCTAATATAAAATAACATCTGATCAGGAAGTGTCTAATACTTATCTCATCCACATTTCCATTCCCTCATTGTCCCTCCACATTATCATAACTTTCTCATTTTCCACCTTCACCCTGCTTCCCTCTGCTGAACAATTGTAACCCAGTGCTTGTTACTGCACTGCACTCTGCCGTATTACATTCCTACAGAAAAAAAGGTTATTGTCCATTGTCATTTTGTTGTGAACGACTCAACATATGAAGTTTCCAGGGATTTCTATGCATGAAGGTTTAAAGGGGAAAATAATTAAATGCAAAAAACCCACAGATTTTTTAAATGAAAATCTCTGCTTCCACATTTGAGCTATCTGTATAAGTATAATACTTTGTCATGCACCCTATACTTGTTTATTATTTCCCTTATAAGCATTAATCTAACATTACTGTGGTGTGGAGGATAATGAACTCTGACTATGCGGCAGAATCATACACAATCTACAATTCCTAATTTAGTTGGTTCAGAAAGGCACAGGATACACATAACCGCTACACACATCCCTGTACAATTGTAAAGTGCAACAGAACGTGCAGGTTTTAAATAAATAAAATGTTAATAATAATATTCTCATTTCAGAATCCTTATTTCAAAACTCAGAAAACAAGACTCATTAAATGTAGCATTGCCAACACATGTGCCTTCTAAGGGGCATAGATGCCCTGTACTTAACCAACAGCTTTCTTTTCACCAGCCTTCTAAATAAAAAATGTCATGTGCCCTGGATGCTCCCTGCCCCCTTAACCGCTAGTGGAAAGAATACACAATAACTACAATATCTCTGGTATCCAAGCTGATCCTTGGGAGTACTAGATAGCCATCTGCACAGGTAACATACTTCTAAACCAGTGGTCAGGGAACAGAGGTAAATTACGCCACATGGGGTAAAAATTACATTTCTGGGGGTAATGGACGGACAGCCGAGCATGCATATGAATCATTCTATAATATAGAATGATTCCGCTGTACTGCAGGGAGGCTCTAAGCCGGACGCCCGCTGAGATGTTGTTACCAGCGGGCGCCCGGCTCCCTCCCTGCAGCGCCAAGTTAGCCGAAGGCTGGAGTTCCCTTCTGAACTCCAGCTTCCGGCTCTCTCCATGCACACTATGGGAGAGATGTCATGACGTCTCTCCCATAGTTCCGAGGAGCAGCCGGGTGGACAGGACGGCGGCGGATGCAGGAGCGGGTATTAAGTTAAGTGTCTTTTTTTTACAAGCGGCGCTACAGGGGCATTATATCGGGGCACTACTACAGGGGCATTATATGGGGGCACTACTACAGGGGCATAACTATGGGGGCACAACTACAGGGGCATTATTATATGATTTCCTTCCTTTCAAATCAATGGGCTAACGTCGGTGTATCTAAATATATTTTGGGGTAAGAGGTAAAAAAGTTCCCTGACCCCTGTTCTAAATGAAAAAAAGGTAGTCAATCCTAGCGCCAATGGTAGGGACATGCACTCAGGGTAGGCAGTGGATGCAGAGCCTCCCCTGTCATACTCTTGAGATTTGATACAAAAATGATTAGAATAATACAAGAAGGTATTTATAGCTTATAAACATCTTTGTTTATTGTAATATGTTTTATAGTTAACACTCACCAGCTTTGTGGCGCTCCCTGGCACTGCAAGGAGATGAGAAATGAGGCAGCAACAGCTCAGCATCTGTACAGTCAGACACTGCTTGTAGAGCTGGGGGTGGGGCCACACAGTGGGCAATAAGCTGCACAGAAAGAGAGCTAATAGAGGCATGCCTCTTGGATGTGTCCAGGAAGTGCACTGCAGTGTTTAGAAATTGGAGCTGTCAGCAGCAGCTAGAGAAGACACAATGATGCAGGTAGGAGAATCAATGGACGCTGAAGCTAAGTGTAGTGACGGGAGAGTTACAGTGAGAAGGGGGTGAGACAGGCTCCCAGCACTCAGACCCATCTCCATGTGTGCCTCCTCAGCCCCACTGACCTCACCACATGCTACTGGCCAAAGGTACAATATTAAATACAATGAAATAACAAATATATAGAAAGAAATGCTTAACTAGGACTACAGACCACAAAGGTAAGCATATCTTTGGGTGTAGCTCTAGGAATGATTACCGTGTTTGTTTATATATTGTCATATGTTGAGTGGGGTGACGCTTGGTAAATCTCTTCAGGCAGCCTATTCAGGCGCATCTTACAGGGGTCAGACTTTATTATTTAAACAGATAATATACTGAACTACATAACTGAACTACACATCCAGCTCCCTAACTAACTCCCAGAAATACTGACAAACAGTGAGATATCGAATTTCAAATTCAATTCAGAAAAACCATAGGTTCTGGACTAAAATATATTATGTAAACACTTAAATCCAATAAAAATTTTCGATGACAGAACCACAACCACAAAGGCCTGATTCTGAGTAAGAAACAAGTTGAAATGCGGGTCGCAGATTTTGGCTTACTGCACGAAAGAAAGACATTGGAAACAGCACATGCACCAGATCACCTATGTGCACATGTATGGAGTTCACAAGTGTGTACTGATTGATCCATCATTCGACGGAACACACTATCTGTAATGTGGTGTTTCTGGAGCGTAACTGTGTACCAGTCATATGATCACACAGAACTGTGTCATGGTAATGTCGTGGACGTGTATGCCAGCTGCCATGCTCCATTGTAGTTTGTAGATGGAGATGGGGCAACTGCTTCAGACTGATCTTTTGCACATACCGTAGCATGGGGTTGGTGCAGGTCCAGATAGTAATGATGACGCTGTGGTATAATGATGATGGATGTGGATGCGTCCAACTCAGAATCAGGCCCCACATGTCTAGTTTTCCTTACCATAATTCACAATAAGCTTTATACTTTAAACTTCCATCACTTGTTACACTTAATTGAATTGAACTTGGCTTCTTATAATAAAGTCAATTATTCTAGTTGGCAGCATAGTTGCCATCATTATGAGTGTTCGCCCCAAATGCTTTTGTCTACCGTATGGCTGACATTTCCAGTGTAATTTTCAACTAAACTTCTTAAAGACTTAGGGGTCTAGTTACTAAGCAGTGTTATGAGACAGAGTGAAAAGTGATAAGAAAGTGATAAGGTGCCAGCCAATCAGCTCCCAACTGTCATTTTTCAAACACAGCCTGTGAAATGGCAGTTAGGAGCTGATTGGCTGGCACCTTATCACAGACTTATCACTTTTCACTCTGTCTCATAACACTACCTAGTAACTAGACCCCTTAGGACGCGTACACACTTAGCGATTTTTTAAACGATTTGCCCGATTCCAACGGATCGGAACGACAAAACGTTAAAATCATTAAGTGTGTAGGCACAAGTGTGTGTATGTCATGCAGTGCGCGTTCCCGTGGGGTCATCAGCCACTTCATCAGGTCAGCCCTACATGCAGGCCAACCTGACGATGTGGCTGATGACCCCATGCACCGGGATGGGGCAGGGACTGAGGTATATGGGGTGGTCGAGCACTGGATCATCTAGAGCATACTGGCCTCCCAATATGTTGGCCCATCGGCGGGGGGAGGGGGGGTCACCTGGTCGCATCACTGTCATTTAGTTTGTACCCAGCATAAGTATAATCCCTCTTTTATCTGGTCAGGCAGTAAACCCAGCTTCAGGATGCAATACTTCATAAAAACCTAAAAGAGAAGAGCTTAGGGGCTTGCAGACATATAAAAATATTATCACGCTACATATTTGGCCCATTATATTCTCCGACATTAACCTCAATCACTTATGTGGCGATTCAGTTGTTTATTGCACCTGTCTAAAGTGATTGGGAGCAATTCAAAATTGTTTTGGGAGACCAGCCCCGAGTCTGTACTTATTGTGGATTTCTGGAAGGTGCGGGCAGAAATCCACGTAGGACTTTGAGGCTGGTCACGAGTGCTGGGCGCACTGCTATTAGCACTGGTGAAGCTGCTTAATGGGCTAATCCCATACAGAAGGGTGCAAGAATGCGGCCGTAGCGACCAGTGCAGAGCTGGTTGGGCAAACAATTGAATTGCTCCTGGTCACTTTAGATGGGAGCTACGGGAGCGATAAACAATTAAATCACCCCCTTAGAGTCTGGACAACCATAGTGACAGATATGACTAACTTGCTCCCCACTTACACACGCTACATACCGGCTTAATTTTGCAATTCATTCTTCACCATGCTATGATGCCACAACCCATTTTATCAAGGACTAATATCAACCTCATACCAATTAATATTAAAAGTTAATCAGCCAAAAGAAGACCTGCTTCATAGAGAGAGAGATTCAAGAAAGACACAGGACAGATACTGGACCCCGAGTAACGGAAGCAAATAATAAAGATAAAAAGTTTCATATGTGTAAGAGTTAGTGAGAACTTATACAAGGTATTTTATAGATGGTACTGGATCCTGACACATATGTGCTCCATTTATCCAAACTCCTACAATTTGTGTTCGAGATCTTGTGGTCACAGGGGCATCATGTAAATGATAAAATATCACAATAGTCCCTTACAGGGGACAAGTCCATCATTAAGTAAAACTCTAATATCTAACTTCCAGGGTCCTCTTTACATCTTCTCCTGTCCAGTCAAACATCCTGAATGCAGTCAAATGGCAACCAATTGGAAAAACACTGAACTGTATCCATAAGGCAATTAATTATGTATGGTCATAAACACCCCCAAGAGTTCCTTAAGCACTTGCTCTCTATGGACAATTTGAGGCTGAACCTCCACTACAAACTTACTAAACCACCTATGTCATAACAATAACTCAACAGAGCAGCAATAACATTGCCCTCTCTCCCACTACTATCGCTCTCTCCAGTCTGTCCCACTTAACAAGCCCCTATAGGGGAAGCCCCAAATCCCCTTCTACCCTACTCATGCTATCATAGGTATTTGATTACAATAAACATATTTAGTGTTTCAGAAGCTGTACCATAAAGATAACTGAACCACATAGAAAGTAGCTGATAACTGGATAATTGGGTGATGTCTCTTGTGAGATTGAATATAATATAGAAAGCCTTTATAATAGCACCAAATCTTTCTGTGCTATTCTCTTCTCTCCCAGACCCTGCCCTTCCTTTATGTACCCTCATCCACCAGACCTTGCTGAAATAGTACTAAAAATCCAAGAGATGTTTTGTATGCCAAATATTGTGAAAACAAACAAACACTTCCATTGCTCCTCTCAACTCACTTAATTACTTATCTACAAAGGGATGTCTACCCTTGGACATTCCTTGCTCCTCACAATGCTTGACCACCAAATTCCTGTAAGGTTTTCCCTGGTTACTTTTGTTTTAGACCCTGGAACATACTGGATATTTTTCGACTAGGTGTCTTCAGGTCATACTGTCTACACCTTTTGGTGTCGATATGTTAAATGCCAATTATGAACATGTCGACATGCTAACTGTTGACATTCAAAACCTGTCAACATTCTGGTATCAATATTCTGAATGTTAACTTTTCGTACCACACCCTCTGTAGGACCTGTGTTAATCTGGTAGTGATCAGAGACAGAAGGGACAGGACAATTCTCGCCAATGTATCTTCAGATTTGAAAGCACTAGCACAAATACTGTATCTTACAGTGCTGTTTTCAATTTCACGGATCAAAAGAAAATATTATCAATGGTAGTGGATTTCCTTTACTTAGTAGTAAGCTGGATCAATTGTAAGACTTTCTCCCAATGGGGTAAAAACTGTTGAATTGTTGATTTGATTGTTATGTAGGTAATGAAAGGTCCACAACTGCCAATAGAGTAAATGGTTGGCCAGAGTTACCTCTTGCTTCTGTCTCCATGAGCCCATTTATTTACCACTCACATTAACTGAATAAAATCCCTCTTCACTTACAAGAAGGTTTTATTCTGAACATTGAGTTAGTCATATATTTTCTCCAAACGTCTATTAGCTCAAGGGAAACCCAAAGAAGAGATATAAGGGAATATAAAAGAGAACTTTTGCTGAAGAAGAGTGACAACTGAGGGGGGGATTCAGCTGCAGACACAGCAGCTATCACAGCTGCTAACATGTTAGCAGCTGCAATAGCTGTAATATGGTAATTCAGCAGGAGGCGTCAAGTCTTCTGCATGCATTGCTGATCTGAGCTGTGTCCTTGGATGCAGCATCAAATCATCTGCATGTCCCTCGGCTGGCTGAGTGACCATGGGGTCATGCAAGCCGGCCTTTGCAGATGCCCAAAAGAAACCAGGAAATCTACATCTGCTGACGGAGATTCTGACCTCTTCCCTCCCAATCCCCACTGGCGGTGACATGCCTCCATTTGGGAAATGAAGGCTGTCGCCACCCCCTCCCTGCCCACAAATGGCAGCAGGCTTTCAATCACTGACAGTCTGCTGCTGCTCTGCGTGTGATAGTGCAGGACCCGCTCTGCACCTGCACAGAACGGGTCCTGCATATGCACAGATTCCCGATAATCGGGAATCTGCGTTCAGCGCTGAATCAGGCCCTGAGACATATGACTTATGGATGCTGCCTACTACTGTAATAAACATACTAACCATGGCTGTGTAATGCAAGTTGGACTATGGGCTTGTGCACATTGACATTATTTAAATCTAACTTCTTCATTCCACTGAACAGAGGAGAGATGGAAGCTCTCTATGGAGAAATGCCAGTGTGGCGCACATAGCTGGCTTACTATAGTGGGTGATATCATAGCAGTAAGGGGAAATAAATCATGCTCTAATCCTCCCCAACCATGATCCACTATCTCCCGTGATAAGACAGTTGTGAGCCCTGCCGGAGTCTCTACATAGAGATCAACTGCTTCTGTCTCTAATCCATTTTCCTATGAAAACACAACACAGGACAGACAGGATAAACTAATGCACAAAGCCTAATGTAAATCTTTTCCCAGATAGGGGCTTTCTTAAATGGAATTTGAAGTATCATACCTAAAATATGCAAAATTCCATTAAATTACCAGTGCTCCATGTGGTGACTATAAGAGGAGGCCCTCTGTGTTCATTTCTGTATGCATGAGATGCTCAGTAACCAGCAGTCATTTTCTATGTCTTGCACTGTATACAGTATATAAGCTCTCTCATGTTTTACAATTATTATTATTTGACTACTTGTACATAGTCAATATAATTGACGCATAAAGTCACTAATTTTTTGGTAATAAGTTAAGCCTCAGTAAAACTACACAGCCAATAATGTGTCCTACATTGCATGGAAAAGTGAACTGTGGATTGTAGCACCAGGTCAGTGTCTTCCTAGACTTCTGTCTTGTTGTTACAATTTAATGCAGATATCGCAATGCACAGACTATAAGGAGAGAAAGAACCAGAGTTAATTATATGTGCATGAAACATAGCAAGTGCTTCTTTGTCTCCCTTTCTGGAATTACTAAATATGTTTCCAGCTTTTTTTATTGTTACAAAATACCAGAAAAAGCACCGTTCAGACTGATGTTAGTGAATAAGCTGTCTCAGTATTGGTATAGAATTAATTCTCTGAGAACATAATGATCCATATCAAATTATACTGATCTAGATTTTCTTGCTCAATGAAAAACAATCTGAAACTCTGCATATAATGAAACATTTTAACACTTTTGATATCATAGACTTCAGACAGATCACTAGGAAACACTCTTCCGGCCACTGTATACAATTATGTTCCTAATATCTACCATTTAGTGTGGAGGTTGCTAAAGTAAAGGGTAGTAATGCTTCTATATAACATAACGTGCAGTCAAGTAGTAATTTCAATAAAGAGGAATTTATCTATACACAATTTCCTTTAAACATTTTCTTCCAGTTTTTCCTTTTAATTAATTACAATGTGTCACGTATAAGAAACCAATATTATATCTTGGCCAATATAGAAGAATGATACTAAAGGTTGGAGCATACTTTATGCAGTCTGTTAACCACTATTCAATATAAAGTATAAAAATTTGAGTATCAGAAAATTATTGGTGCTTAATATCCAAACACTCAAGAATAACTTAGTAGCACAGCCAATCTATCTGACTGCAGACACGACTAAAGGTGTGTATCCACTAGACGAAAAAAATGAGCGAATGAACGATTACGACATCGTAATCGTTCAATCGCTCATTAATCGTTCATTTATCGTGCTGTGAAATATCGAAAACGACCAGCAATGCACACTTCCACTGGTCGTTGTCGGCATTTGTCATCGCCTGAACATGCAGGCCAACCTGTTGATATCGACAGATTGGCCATGTTCGGGGATGAGGGAGGGTGCCTGCACTGAACGACATATAGTTTAGTGTGGGCACATTATCCACTGCACAGGATGATGAACGATTGCACGATTACAATGTTGTAATCGTACAGTCGTTCCACTCTTGTGTACTGGATACGCACCTTAAGTTGTTCAGTTAGTGTTGTGTCACCCTTTTGCCTTAAAAGCGTCACTCATCAACAATCATAAATGGCCTGAATAGAAAAACATTCAGGTATCTACTGCACAATTGATGCCCTAAACGTCTGTAATATCTATATAAATGGTAAGTTCTATTTTAATTTCAGTGTTTATTAGGGCATTTGTGTATTATCAGAAATAATACAAACCATTCCATAAATGATTAGAATATTAGAAGTCAGCCCAGATTTCTGTTTCTGGTATACAAAAAAACCCTTAGTCTTATGCTTTTACATGGTCAATGAACTATTTGCTGACTTGTAATATCCTTATTCACTGTACAGTTGTATTATTAATTATTATTATTATTTATAATACACCAAACGGGTTCTGTGGCACTTTACATAGTGGAGGTACACAGCAACATTACAAATTACAAGGGTCATCAGACAAAGGGCCTGATTCAGGTTGGATCGCAATGCTGCGTTCGCACGTAGCTGGCCGATGTTTGCAATCTGCGCATGCTTATAAGACGCAGTGCATGTGCGCGAACCTGATGCTGCAATCGGGAATGCGATCGCAGCCAGTACTCAGACCCATCACTCAGCGATTGACAGGAAGTGCCATTTGTGAGTGGTGACGGGGGGTGGTCGTGCGAACGCAGGCGTGTCAGTGAGTTCAAACACCGTTGCAGGGGTGTGCATAAATTATTCACAGCAAACCCATACGCAGCCTGAGTACTCACTGCGTGTAGGAAGCTTAGCAACTTCTGCGGCAGGGTCATGTTAACCAAAAGTGTGTGTGCAGCTCCGATGTTACTCGATGTTACCGATGATTTCGCATACTTGCACATTAGTACGGATGTGAGAAGAGGGTAAGGGAGCGGCATTATGTAGTGCTGGGCGTCTGCATCTTGTGCTGCGACGGCAGTGGAATGCATTCATTAGCATATTTTTGCAGTGGCCGGTTGCCTGCGAATGCAGCATCAGGCCCAAAGTACTGTAGTTACATGCAAGAACACAACTTTACAGCTCTTACATAATTAAAATCCACATATTATGTAATGATGTAGTGACACAGAGGGAAAGAGGTCCTGCTCGCAACAGCTTTCATCAAGAGCATTATTTAACATTTACACCGCGCTTTACTAGAGAAGGGATGTAGTCAGTGGTTAAATGCAGTAACTCAGTAACAATGACACTGGTGGAACAGGTTAAAATCCCAGCCAGCTCAAATATTTTATTTTGTCTCGCTTTGTCCCAGGCACCAAAATAAGATTTTAAATTAGCTTGGTCTTAGATTCTGTGTATGGAAAATACTGTATACAATTGTTGGCACTATATAGGTAATAACAACAATAAGACGTTATAAGAGATCAAACAATATAGTACAAGTTAGTGCAATTTAAACATACTTTACATTAGGGGACCATTTAAGAGAATAACTTACTAATTGCTGGCAGACAAAGCGTAGATATATAATAACTGCATTACTTCCAGGCTGGTGAACCGTTTCTTTATAGCCATTATGGCCATTATACGAGAAAGAGAAAGTTGCTGAAATTCATATTTTCTCCTTTGTACATTTGACACACCGCTGTACTTTAATAAATGACCGGCAGCACATCTAGGCTATTCATATGCCGGGTCTTACTAAATGCTTGATGTGTCTGTGGTTCTCAATGTCTTACTTAAGTAATCCCAGGAGCTCAAGGTTGGAAGAACCACACAAATAAAACAACTGTTTTACAACAATAATGAAACAAAATAGATATTGCCTCTCAGTGATTGCTTGGAAGCTGCACTTAAGAGACGAGATATATGCCACAATTTTTTTATATCCGTCTGCAGAACAAAGGGCTGTGAGAACCCAATACAGTAGCTACTAGTGAAAAATGGCACTTGTCTTACAGACCAACAGGAGTCATAAAAAACCTATTATGGCTTCAAATATTTATCTCACAACTGAGTTCCTTACAGCACCAACATATTCATTTCCCCAAATAAATGGACACATTGTGAACCAACTTTTGGGGAAGCTGATGCTTTTAACTTTGTTTTCCCTGTCCATGTTCTGGATTCTGTAATATGCAATATAATAATCAAGTTACGTTTCTTGGAGTTGCTAGTACACTATAGCCACCTTCTATAAAGGATACATTCAACTAATAACAATGATGTTTATGGGTTACAGAAGAGCTATTCCTCCCTTTGGAAGCACCATCCTAAGAGCGGCAGAGATGATGATGTTTCCTTGCCTCCTGGCTCACAACAAGCCTTTCATCCCCCCCTCCCCAGCACTCCAGTCACCGGCCATTCTGTTGTTAGTAATTACAGAAGTACAGGCTAAGTATAAAGGGCTACCAGAAAATATCACAATATATTACATTATATTGATGCAATATATAGTAATGTTTTGTAGCCATTCAGTAATACTTACCTGTCTGGCAACCTCCTCCGATAAACGGTCCCTCTGCGACCCCAGCAAGCAATGCGAAGACTGACATATGGGGAGTCCAATAAATATTCTTCCCACTGTGCATGCGCCGGCAGTGCCTTGTGCTCCAGCGTCCACCCACGTCACATGGCGGACACTAAACACAATAGGGCGGGGCGATGGAAGAGGAGAAGGAGCAGTAAACGTCGCTGCTCCTACACACCGAGGTAAGCTTCAGCTCATTTCACCTGGAGAAATCTTAGACTTCTCCATTGTATACCTTCTTGAATAGAAGCAGTGAATACGAGGAAGCAGTGAAAATCCCTGTTTTCTGAGGTGCTTCGTGAAAAAGTGCTCTGTGCTACCGCATGAATAGACCCTAAAACCTCTATCACCCTTTCCTGCAATAACTATATGATAAATGACAGCATGACAATTGTAGTAGTCATGAGATGCCCCTACTCCTCTCATCTGGTCAGTCACAATATTCATCCTGTATCTAGCTTTCAGTGGGCAGCGCATCCAAGTGGTTTCTCGGGCAGCTGAAAGGGATGGAACTCCCGTAGTTACAAGAAGGGAATGACTGGATTCTGGAAATTGTTGTAAGATGTTTTATTGAATGTTACACTTTGCTTTCTGCCAATGACCCAGACCTATCTCTAAACAGTATTCTACTTCAATAGGAACGGAATAAAAATAACTTGTAATTCATTATAACTTTTTATTTATTTATTTAATATGAAATAGTCCTCATGGTACAGATAGAGAAATACTAATTTAGACAGACATCATAATCTGGAGTCTCTAAATTGTTTAGTCATTCCAACTGTTTTACCTTCAGGTTTAGCACTTAAAAAGAAATGCGATTATATAATATAGTTTTGGACATAAATACAGGCTAAGACCCCTTTTACACCAAAGTCCCGAGTCTGACCAGGGATTTGGAACATGTTTCCAACCTGGATCAGACAAGGGGCAGACCCCTTTCCTACTGCAGCACCAACCCGGGTTATGCCCGGGTTGGCACCGTTCACACCGGACCCGGATCTGCAGTGACTCGGGTTATCCAGCGTTGCAGCGGACGCTTGGAGATGATGTAATCACCAAGCTCCACTGAAGCCGGGTCGCGGCGTTTACACTGCAGGGTGACACGGAAACGACCAGTGCCCAACCCTGCAAGCTAGCCATGTCGGATCCCCAGGTCACTGGCTCCAGGTTGATCCGTTTACACTGACAAAAATCCTGGGTGGATGCGCGTTCACGTGCAAAAACCCAGGGTATTAATGTCAGTGTAAAAGGGGTATAACTGATAGCTATAAAATGCTGTAAAGTAATAGTATTAGTATGAGAGTTTTAGATAACCAAAATATAATACAAATACATTATTAAATAAATGCATTCCATTGTATGCTTTCAGCTGTAGCTTTGTATCTATTTTCTAATAATGGCACTCTAAAGACATACGCCTAGCCATATACTGCACCCTTTCAGGATAACATTTATTAAGGACAAAAACCCTGCAATACAGGAGATTCTCATACACTACAGTACATGTCCTTGAGCACAATGACAGCAACACCTCTTCACGCTGCAGATCTGTAAGGGACAGGCACTAATATTGATATAACCTGGGTCACAGTGGCTGGCGGTTCTTGTCTTGAGTGGTATCTCTGAAAAGGCGTTTACATTAGGGATGTGCAGTCTCGGTTCTACTCGGTTCCGTTCGGTTTTTTTTACCGAATCTTATTGGCTATCCAAAACTCGTGACAGCTGAAACCCAATAAGATTCGGTAAAAAAAAACGAACGGAACCGAGTAGAACCGAGCCTGCACATCCCTAGTTTACATGCATTATGCCTCTGGACCTAGGAACATAGTTCTCGCAATACTAGATGAAGGCAAATAAAAATACTAATGAGGGTGATTCACTAAAGTCTTTGACAATATCCAGGTGACAAACGCTGCATTGCAAATAATCTACCTTGACTGCAAATATACTCATTTTCTTATCCAAGAGTTATCCCATACATTTAAATCCTGGCTATACAGTATTTTAGAATGTAAGCTCTTACGAGCAGCGCCCTATACCCTCTTGTTCTTCTCCCTACTTTAGTTTCATTTACTTCTTACTCACCACTAGGGCACCTAACACTTGGTTGCTTAAGCTCTGCTACTTATGTGGGTGTTATGGTCGCTAATGTAGCAATATATATTATCCATGCCCTGGTCCTGTATTGTATTGTTCTGTAAGTCGCTTGTCTACAATTTGTTTATGTACCGTGTAAGGCGCTGCGGAACACTTGTGGTGCCATATAAATAAATGATAATAATAATAATAATAATAATAATAATAATAATAATAATAATAATAATAATAATAATAAATGAAGATACACTATGCTAATTTTTGAAGAAGAAAATGCATTTCTCTGGCCCAACCAATATCTGTGTATCTGCAGGAAATGTCCAGTGTTACACTTGGATGTACAGTTGAATAGGCCAGCTAGCCACTGGTGTTAAAATCTAATTTTGCTAGGAAAACACTAATAAAAGCTAATGTAAATTGCATGGGGATAACCTATGTGCTCCAATAGTCTGATCCCTACTTGCATTTGGTGGCACAGGAGCATTGTGTAGATGCTGCGTACACTATTTGCTTGCATTAACTGCAAGTGACTCCAAGGGGGTCAAAGCAGTGTCCTCCACTGTTGCCCCCTCCCCTAACTACAATTGCTGGTCACACAAGGCATGTCAAACGCAACTGGGATTGCTAAACTCTAGTATGTTACTTTTGGTATGAAAGTATCTTTTGATCCAAGTATAAATGTTCACAAAAATACTTCAAAAGAAAAGGTTTATTGTCAAAGACATTTGATCAGAGCATATGCATACGAGTAGCAGGTCCAGTGCTGACTGTCACACTTAAAAATGGTTCCACAAGCTATTATACCATAAATGACGTATATATGTATTATACAAGCTGTCAGCTGCATCTCCTCTCTGTGCTTCTCCCAGAGAGAAGATAATTAAAGTTGGCAAGTATGCTTTGACTATAGTGAAGCCATCTTGATAAGCTATTAAAGCTGTATAAGAATACATATATTTCTTCATTCATTCCCTTTAACCCTTTTTCATTTCCACATTAATTTGGATATTCATCATGACAATACTACGCTAGGAAACGACACTCAAAAGCTTATTAAATTTATACATTAATTTAACATTGCTGATATAAGTTCCAAGGCAGAGTGAACTTCCACATCAGTATTGTAAAATGCTGCATATGATTCTTTTATAAACAAATTTGTTATTAATCGTCCAATGCATATATTACAATAATCTCTAACTGTTTGCATGTTTGTTACAAGATTTTAGCAAAAATAACTTCAAATAACTGTTAATATCCTAAATCCCCACTGATTAGCAGTGCCAGTGATCTTCAAAGATTACTACACATTAAAAATAAGCTTGTGATAACTGTCTTTGATGTCTGTATATAAACCTGTTCTAGGCAGTGAGCTGCAATGGAGACAATGGAGACTTTTACAACCTGTAACATGTAGATGTGGAGTAGTTTTCTGCCTTGCACACACATTGGAGCACAACCCCATTATGCATTTTATTTATTCATCTATACAAATGCTCTACGCAACTTTTTATTTAATGTTCAGTTTGAGACTGAAAGAAGTACATTACCAAAGGTCGATTATAAATCGATTTTAAAAATTATTCTGAATCGATCAACATCAACGGGATTTTCCGACTGCAAAATCAGCATATTTATCACCGCTTGGGTTTTAACGTAAGTTGAAACCCAATGTCAGTGTCAGTTGGATTTTGCAGATGTAAATGCTGTCGGTTTTGATCTTTTAGCTTAAAAGCAAATAGAACCTTAAACACGATGGCAAACCTGTCCAAAAAGAAGCACTGCATAGATCACTTAGGGTTAAAAGCAATTAAATAGATAAAAATTAAAAAAAATAGGTAGGGGTCCTTCCTTAATCTATAACCAGCCCTAGACCTTTAAGCCTGTTCTCATCATGGAGAATTGGGGGGAGAGGGGGCATTAACCAGCACCAGGCTGAGCCAGCTGGAGGGCTTACCGCATAGCAGGGAGATACACATCATGGGGTCCCCATGACATCACGTAAAACCAGCACCAAACTGGTCAGTCCAGGGCTGTAAATCCTTAGAAAGTCAGACCCTCAAAAACCCTCAAAAATAATTTGGGGTCTTTCCTCCCGAGAATCTATAAACCCTGGACTGAAAGCCCAGGGGTATTCTCTGCACCCACACCAGTTTTTTCCCCAATTTTCCATTATCAGAACAGGTTGAAAGGTCCAGGGTTGGTTATGGATTTAGGGGGGGGACCCTACGCCATTTTCTTTTAAAATGTTTAACTCTTTCTTTAATTGTAACTCTGTAAGAAGTCTGTACATATCATAGTGTTCTAGCCAGTGCTTCTACCAAACTCGCCTATGTATATTGTTTCGTAGGGTTTGGGATAATTTTTTCAAGTTTTGGTTAGTTTTAAAACCAACAGTTAATAAATTATCCATTTTCTATAGTCGTCTATGTGAAAGTATTGTCCAAATAACTTCTTTAACTTCTTCTAAAGTCGGACTTTTTATTCATTTGTGGTTGGTTTTGAATTTAATAGATCTCCGATTCGCAAAATCAATGGGAAATCACCCAAAAAACCCACAAAATCGAGCTTTAGTAAATTTACCCCAAAGTATTGTGCCAAATAAATTTTTACTTTTACAAACCAATTAATAGTTTCTTTTCACTCTAATATAATACTAGTTTGACATGTATACTTTATACAACTCACTATAATAGGTGACTACACGGGTTACTACTGTTTATTTTGATTGTCACACTTTTGGTTTTAAAAAGTTGTTTTTCACTCCTTGGTGCTCATTATAATATCTCATCCAGTCATGTTTGTTATATATATCCCACATTCTGCTTGGAACTTGCCAATACTCCTATGGCTAGCCAACTTCTCGGATCAGAAAATGAAAATAATGGGCTCCTTGCACATCTGATGCCACACTGCGGGGTCAGTGTTTGCATGTCTCTTTAGAATAGGCACTCTGGCAGACAAACATGCATCACGCAGCAGAAACAAATGTTGGATTAGAGGGTGATATATGCAATATTAGCATTCTTAGACATTTCTTTGCTCGCTCTTCATGCTCACTAGATACAGTACAATTTATGGCAATTTATTTGTTTTACCATTGTATAAACATTGCCTTTGTGTATACGTAGCTTAGATCTGACCATTATAGGAAAAGTCATGATGTCAGCTCCAATTTGTCAAAAAGAGTGATAGCAGAGATGATGTATGTTAGCATATATTATCCATTTATCATGTTTGAAGTCACATGCTCATGTTGTTTCAGTTTTAAATGGTATTTGAATGGGGTCAGTGCACCTTGTTGTTATCATTCTTAATCTCCTGCATGTTCGTATGTCCCCATGTGTTAAGCAGGTGGAGATAGAATAAACAGTAGCCAATTCAGAATACAGTGAGTGTATTGATTGTGTTGGAGTCAGTGACTTGTCTTTTTTTTATTACATTTGTGAAAACAGGGCAGTAAGTGATAGGTCCTTGATTTGAGGAGAATGTAAGGAGGCAGGCAGCCATAGACTGAAAGTTACATAGTGGCAGCATCAGGGTCCTCCAACAGCACAGGTGAGTGATGTGAGGCTCCTGTACAGCTGATTGAGAAAGATTGTGTGTGTCACAGGGACATCATTTTAGTATCCAAACAAATGCATGTATTCAGCCTACAGTTCTATATCTATTATTAAACTGCAAAGCCTAGTACATTCTGCAAAAAAAATATGGAACACTATTTAGATAAATTGGGGGTAATTGTTCAACTATGTTAGAAATGCAGGTCTATTTGTGTCAGAATCACTAAAATAGCAACTCTCTCTTATACAGATATATTAGGTTACATCTCTTTTCTAGACATTTTGAAATGAGCAATGACTATGTAATTAGAATTTACATGTGCTTCCAATAAACAAATAATGTACATAAATAATGTACAAACTTGCACCTTTTAGTACAATATTTACGTTCCTTAGTATTTAGTAAAGCAGAGGCCATTATTGTGACTTAAAAAAAAAAATTACAATGAAGTAAGCAGTGTATGCTCCATCTTTTCCAAAATGCTACAAGGAGGACACCAGGTTATATTTAAACTTCAATACAAGCCACAAATATAAATTGTCTATTGCGATTTATTTCTCATTTATGTGCCCTCAGGTGATATGAGTAGAGCTTAGTGAATGCAGAGAATTAGCTCTCTTTGCATATTCGCATTTATAAATATCAATGGAAGCTGCTATATGTAATGCCTATTGAGAGGTAAGAAAACCAACTGTCCATAAATCAATGCAATGACATATAGATGAAAGAGAAGAACAGTAGGAAGTGTTCGTGTGTGTGTGTGTGTGTGTGTGTGTGTGTGTGTGTGTGTGTGTGTGTGTGTGTGTGTGTGCGTGTGTGTGTGTGCATGTGTGTGGTCATCAAGTTTACCTACAAAAGATTAAACATAATTGGTCCAATTCAGAGTTAGACCCAACATGGCTGCAATAAGTCTTGCATTGTGGAACGAAAGTCAGATATTTGTATGCTGTACGCATCTATGTGACCATCCCAGCGTTATATTTACACTAGGCTTCATCATTACCAGTGTGCACTTGCATATGCCACCCAATTATGCCCATTCTACTGCAAGAGAAGATGCGACAGAGCTATACATAACACAGATTGCCCATAGATACCTATGCTCAGTAACTGAGCATGTGCATTGTTAAAAACTGTAAGATCTATCCACAAAATGGGTTTGCAACTCTGTATCAGCACCAATGTTCATTTGAAACATACTTGCTAAATTTTTCAAGTGTGGGGGGCATGATGACATGATATGCGTCATCATGTCCCAGTGTCACTGCACAATACTGTGATTAGTATCATTGCACAACAAAGGGGTCATACTTACCTACTCTCCCAATTGTTATAGGAGGCTCCCGGGTAGCCCCCCGCACCCCAGAAAAGTATTAGGATCTCCTGCATCCCGCTCACTTTCTAGTGAAGTGGGCAGGATAGGGAGATAATTGCCGGGAATCGCGGCTCTGTATGGAGGGAGCGGGGCAAAATGATGCGGGAATGTGTCATTTAACCCCGCCCCATTGCAATCTTGTGATTCACGGCAGTTTACCTAATGACAGAGGAGCCAGGCCAGGCTTCCCCCCCTCACCCATGGTGTCCAGCTGTGTCTCTTCTCCGGGCATCTACCTCTATTAATAGTCGGTAAGTATGGGGGGGCCACGGTGTCACTATTCACAGTAAAGTGGTCCTGATCTGGAAGGGTAGCCTATTTTCCCAGTACACTGTGAATAAAATCCGAAAGATCCCGGACACTCAGGAGAAGTAAACAATGTTTTGAAATCATGTCATAGTGACAACAGTCACATTGGAAGCCTTTTATTTTTAATAAGGCCTTTGTTATGCCTTTGTACTTGTCTAATGAACATAATGAGCAAGTGACGGCTATATTTTAATTTTATGAAATAAACATGCTTTTAACAATGTATCAAAAGGCAGCACAGGCTGGTGGGAAATATTGGATTTTCAGCAATAATTTGGAATAAATCATCTTTAAGAAAATGTTGTATCCATATTGAACAACTGATTGCTTATATGTCTAACATCAGATAAATGCTACAAATAAACAACTAAAAAAAGCATATTGAAAATATGATAAAAGAAGATGGCGCATGACAGCATATAATGGAAATTATGTCACCACCAGCGAGTATCCTGGAAACACAAGGATACAGCATATGGGATATTTGTATGCAATGACAATTGGACATTGTGGTCAGATTAGTGCAGTTTAGAATAGACAGCAGCATACACAAGGTGACGTCAACCCTGTGGAACGGGGTACACAATTTATTTTATTTATTTATTAACAGTTTCTTATATAGCGCAGCATGTTCCGTTGCGCTTTACAATTGTAAACATTAATAGAACAAAACTGTGTAATAACAGACAGATATATAGGTAGGGAGGCCCTGCTCACAAGCTTACAATCTATAGAGAAATTAAATGCTTGCTCAATTTATATTATTTATGGACTTTAATCAATATATGTTTAAATGATGTTGAACATTAAATGTGTTTTCTGTCAAAGAGGCTCTCATCTTAATGCAGTCAAACTAAAAGGGCCTTACTGCTTGGCAACTATTCTTCTTTTAAGATGATATTTGGCTTCTTGTATCCACTGTGAAAGCATTATAAAATCTAAGTCACAAGGTCAAGAGTCTGGATGCCATATGATATTATCTGTTATCTGAAAACTTACCTCAATCAACTTCACTAGACACTAATCAGACATGAGGATACATTTCAAACTTCACAGAGAACAACAGAAAAATTATAAAATCAACTCTTTGCAGTCATCTCTCCTCTCAGGTAAAATGCCATTCAGAATTACTGTATGATGCATAGCTTTTGTACAAATGAAGGCTATTATGTACTTATATCAGTCAGTATTTTATAACATTCAGGGCTCACAATATGAAAGACATCTAAGAACTGTATATTCTGTTTGTAAAACCATGGGGAGAGTAGTTTTCATTCATTGTATTCCTTGTTCCTTGTAATGGGGCTGGCACTATTCTTTGCCGTCTACAGTTTTCGTTTCTGGATTTAGAGTTTGTACAATATAATGAGGCACCAAACTTACAGGATCATTTATTATGTATCCATGAAATGAGGCCTGCAAGCATGTAGCTACAATGTCAGTGTGGCCCTTCTTATGAAAGCCCTGCACATCTCTGATCTAGACAAGGCAGTATGTACAGTATGCAGGCAGTATTGACTTCTGTGCTCAGGTCAAGAGGTGTCTCATCCTTTTAAACAAATCCCTATAATTGGATTGTTTGGTCTAAAACCAGAGACCATTGGGGAGCAAATACACTTGTTTTCTATCAGCAGTTATAAATTATATCCATACCTGCAAATAAGACATCCAAGGATCTTCTAAGAGCCCTGAGACTGTATAAATGAGCCAGCTGTTGTCCTCTGTAAGGGTAAGCCCGTATTTACCCTATGGATTCCAGCAGAAATGGCTGACGGCAAGAGACCATAAATAAAGGCACCAGAGAGTTCACAACACGGCGTGGCAGATCTGATTGTCTTCTATTGACATCCACTTATATAGAACAGGCAACACATTACTCATCAGAACAGAGAGAGCCATAACTAGGAAGTGGTAGACTGTGTAAAGAGTATATTGTAACTAGTTATAACAGAACAAAATTATCTTAGCTAAATACAGTGCTTACCAAGCCATGTTACTTAAAGAGGATAAAAAGGAAGTCTGACCAAAGATACATTGATTTAGCTGGAATTACACTTATTCTTCTGTCTACATTATCGAACATGATAGTTAGTTCTACAATGTAAGTGCTACCAACATTTGTTCATGTCAAGTCTCATTATGCCAATGTTCTTTATCAATACTTTGCTCCAGCCAATTTACACCTGCTGTCTCACCAGGGACCCCATTTAACCTTTTTAAGCTCTCAACAGAAGAGCTTTTGAAGCTGCATTAAGTAGAGGGACCTCCCTTTTGAAGTCTTCCTGGCAGACATTCAAGCTGTCGCTACCCTGTAAATGACCTCCTGTCTCATACAAAATCCTTAGTCTTTGCAGCGTCGCAATGTGAATTTTGGAGTGTAAAATTATAGCAAACACCATTTGGTGTTTTTCAGGACTGAAGCTGATCGTACGATATGCAATTACGTAGCAATCTATTCAAACACAAGGAATACACAGCAACTCCCGTGATGAAACCCATTCAGAACATAAAGCAATCTTTACAAAGCAGCACCGCTAAGATCACTAATATAATCCTTTCATTTAGAGGAGTATTTATAAAGGAAAGAAATTATGTTTTGTAAGGTAACAGCCTGCAGCTTTACTGGCAGAGAAAACACATTTTTATGCTGTCATAACGTTCCATAATTAGCACAGAATTAAAAATTGAGTATATGAACTGCTTGGTTTGTGTTCTTTCATGTGTTAAACCAACTGTGGAAAACTGTAGTGTCTTATATTGTCAGGACAATAAAAATAATTGCCTTGGCAAATGTTCTTCTATATTTAATAAGATGAATCAATAATCCCCACACACATTTATTTTCTATAGGATGGCTGGCAATCATATTGTATACCTTAAATGAGTTTATTTGTTTAATGCGTGATCACTTTGATTGCCCCTACAGACATTAATTTCTACATTTGTAGAACACGTATGAAACATACATCACTGTTTCTACATCTCAGTATCCCCACAAAACGGTGTCCGAAAGCCACGTGCAAATCATCTTTCCATATTGGCAGCTCTGAGAATGCTTAGGTGCATGATAAAGAACATTTGAACACTTCAGTTCTGTGGCATGAGTGAGCTCGGACTAAGTGCAAAACTGCCTTGGATTGATTGAGTTAATCAATAAATGTGTGTGTGACTGGAATGAACAGGGATCGTTCAGCCTCTTTGTGAAAGCACCTGAAGTCTTTTGGCTAAACTAATGAATGTAAGTGTGCAGAAGACTGAGTCGCTGTATTTGTTCTAGTAAAGCGTAACTGGCAATGGATTTCACTAAGCTCGCAGAACAGATCACTGTCCCTCAGGCTGTCTCCTCTATAGTATGTACTAGAGTATACAGTATGTTAACTGCTGCAGCAATAACAGTGCCAAGCCATTGAACGGAGATAGAAGTGAAATGCAATGAATGATGACTTTGCAGACCAAGACAAAGCTGCTCAGATGCAAGGTGGAAAGTATGTGCGACACAGCAATCTCTGAATAACTGGAATAGCTACGGCTAGCCACAGATCAGTGGGGAGTTACTATGAGCATGGAAGAGTTAGGTACCCAGGTCTAGTAACAATCACATAGTAAGCAATCAATTGCTGTGACAAAGACAAGCTACTTACCTTTAAGTTTGGTGGTAAAAAGTGCCTAGAATTTAGGTTCATTCATCAAAGCTACAGAAGAAAGGCTTCCAAGCCATATATAAATCCAATCAATGGAACTCCATCACCACTATCCTTCTTAGGACATTAAAAATGACAATAACCCTTTAGTGAAGCGTCTATTTCAATGCTAATACCATCTTACTTCCAGTCCCAGCACCCTTGTGACTTGCACAGTCCTGGGCATCAAATCACTGGTACACAAATATCTGTATAGACTCTGAAAGTGTTTGTATATATTAGTCAGGTCACCTCTAAAGCACGTACAGTATTTATCAGAAAGCAAGCTTGTCTTTATAAGCTATTTATTTCATGTTTCTCTGTTTATACCATAGGCGGGACAATTTTATACATACACACTTTACCCTATAGTCAAGATGTGTCCTATTTATGGACTACCATTGCAACAAATAATTATTGGGATACCATGCAACTATTCTCGTCATTATGCATGTCAGAACTTTACTATATTCACACTTCCATCTACTTGAGATCCTCTTTTCTGTTCCATCGAATACACACTGTAAGTAGCACAGGTGACAATATGACATAAGTGGATGGCTTTACATATTAATTTGACAGCGTCACTTCCTTGTCCAAACTTCTATGTAGCCTAAATCATTATGTGGCAAGTTACTTTCCTGCTGTGTGTTTAATTCTGAACAGTTGCTGTATTTATAAAGCATATACATGTTCCGCATTGCTAAGTACCTCAGTATTGTGAGGCAGTAATGCTAACCACTACACCAACTGTGTTGATAATTTTACACCACTGGTAGACAACCATATGTGTGACCCTCTTTCCAATGGGCTGTACATTACCCTTAATTTCAGTAATAGAATATAATACCCCCAAAATTATCTCTCTTGCGTCCTCCACATCACAAAAATTCCCACATGCCCGCCCTGCCCCCCCACTTATGCAAGAATGTCTCCATAAGCTCTCGGACCACTGGCATAATGGGTGCAGGGTGTGTGGTGTCCAGGGGGCCCACGCCGCACACCGTGCAACACTGGCATATTTATAATTCTATCAGCCAGTGTGTACCCATTACTTAACACTAACTGAACCACATTCCACTGAAATCTCCAACTCCCCATACAATACTCACAGGATCCCACATGTCCTGCAAAACTCTCCAATTCTCAGACTTCCCCACATGCCCCAAGTGACTAGGAGTAACAGTAACTACCCACGACTAATCTAATTACATTACATTAATTTCTTAATTCAAATACATTTCAACAATGACAGCCTAAAAATATCCCATCTTCAGTCCAGATCCCTTAGGCATTGGAGGGAGGCCACAAGGTGTAGAATACACTGCACTCCCACCCCATACTTACCAACCCTCCTGCATCTTGCGGGAGGCTCGCATTTTCTTGACAAGCCTTGCACTGCCCTGCAAAGTTTATTAAAAACCCTGCATTGCCCACTTCCCTGTCTGAAATCCGGATTGCGCATGCGCGAGTCCGGATGTGACAGGGGCGGGGCCTGACGGCAGTATGCAAAATAGACTGGATACACGCTGCTGATTTGTGGGTAGCGTCAGATGCCACATCAAGCAGAGCCTGTGTGAGTTGTCAGTGCAGACAGAGACGAAGGTTCTCTCCTACTCCAGCAACAGCAGTGGCTTCTGCTCCTTCTCCCCACTGACCAAACAAGTAAGTAATTAGTAGTTTGTTGTAGTAGTACTCAGGGGGTGCCCTCACTCTGCACTGTAGGAGGCATTGCTGGCAGCTGTAATTATTACCCTGCTGGTGCTCATGTCACACTGCAACACCTCAATACAACTAAGAGTCAGCATCCTCCATACACCCCCCATGTCAGGGGTCACCTCACCCAACAGGAAGCAGTGCTGGCAACTGTGACTATTATCCTGCTTGTGCCCATGTTACACTATTACAGCCTATTATACTGATGTCAGCTGCCAGCTCCCTCCTGCACCCCCCATACCCCCTCTTCACTGATTCCATCATTCACCTCACCCCACAGGAGCCATTGCTGGCACTGTACTTATGACCCTGCTTGTGCCCATGTTACACTATTACACCACAATACGACTGAGATCAGCTACCAGCATCCTCCTGCCGCTCCATACCCCTCTACCCTGCACATGCTGCTCTTAGTACTACAGTTTTCACCTGCCACTGCATGACACACCCCTAAGTGGAAATAGATATGCCCGTAGTTGGAGCTAGATATGCCCTTTGGGTAGACCATGACATGCCCACTCAACGTCACGCTGCTATCAAATATAGTCTAACTGAAACTAGTTTTCAAAACTTGGCAAGTATGTCCAACCTTCTCTGTGACCTCCCTACGCTGTGCACAGGAGGTCACATGATGCAGAAGGAAGCCGCTCCTGTTCATACTCTATGATATAAAAAGTCACATTTAAAGGATCCTGGGGCTATCATTACCCTTCACTGCTCTGGATAGTTTAGTGTTATCTAGTACTTCTGCCAATCTATGTTCCACTCATAACCATTTCTCTCCTTCAGCCAGTTATCTCTACATGTACATTGGTTCTCCGTTAGTCCTAGTACTCTAATCTTAGGTATCAATGTTACATGAAACAGTATCAAACTCGTTTACAAAATTCAAATATATGATAGCAATGGCATTGCCAATATATAGTGATTACATCCTCCCTCATAAAAACTAATTGAATTGGTCTGGCACAAATGATCCTTCATAAAACCCTGCTGACACAACATTAGCAGTTTATTGTGTATATTACAATGCTGAATGGTATACTGTACAATTACTTTCCATACTATACACACATGATTTCAGGTGATATCAGTTTAACTGGTGTATAATTTCCTAGCTGTTTGTTCTCTTTATGTCACGTCAGCTCTCCACTAGTTTTGTGGTCTTGAATTGGTTTTAAAGGGGGCAATAAAATGAATAACTAAAGGTCTAAAAGAGTAATGAAATCAGTTCCCTTAACAAAATGTGTAGATATCTAGGCTATTAGGGCCAGGTGCTTTATCATTCTTAATCATGTGTGGATGTAGCTGCACTAACCTGTGCTAGACAAGTGATATTTAATTGTGTGCTTAGGTCATTGCAGCTCTCCATGGCTTGTCCACTGTAAATAGAGAGCCTGCTTTCTCTTTATCTAATCAATCTCCCCAGGTTATCTTTTAGTGACACAGGGCCTGATTCAGAGCCGCTCGTAAGCGGCCGCTCGTTCGTTCCGAGCGATGTTCGCACATCTGCGCATGCGTATGGGTCGTAGTGCGCATGCGCCAACCAGTCATTGCGGTCGGAAATCAAGTGCTCGCAAAATAGCGAGTGCCTGCTAATTTGAGTGACAGGATGAGGCGGTTGTGGGTGGTAACAGGGGAAGGTGCTTGAAAACGGGGAGTGGTGATCCGAACGCAGGCGTGCCAAACGGTCAAAACGGGCGTTTCAAGGGTGTGCATAATTAACAAAGCAGCGTCATTGGCCACGTCACTTGGTTGTTTCTTAGCCTGAACTGTTCACATGATTGCGGTAGGAAAATCCAACCACAAGCACTGCGAGCAGTTCAGATGCCTTTCGATGTACTCGATTAATCAAATAAATAGCGGAGATGACGTATGATGTGAGCGGCCAGGGGGCGTCTTTACAAAATAGCGAGCGCATGTTTCGTTCGCTTGCTCAGACATAGAGGAGTCAACAGACCACAAAGAGCGAGCGCTCAATTTAAATAGCCGGCCCCTTTTTCTGAACGAGCGAGCGCAAATAGCGTCCGGCTCTGAATCAGGCCCACATTTCTGTTAGTTTTCCATGTTTACTGTTTACAGTACGGGCCTCATTCAGAGGCGGTCGGAGGATGCAAGCGGTCGCTCAGAAACTGGGCGGCCGCTTGCATCTTGACCGCCCGCCTCTGTTGCAATCGTTAGGCTGTGGGTTAACACCCACAGCTCTAACGACCGCTCCGGTGATGGTCGCGATGGTCAGAGACCATCGCGACCATCGGGGCTTACGACGAGTCCCTAGGGTAGGGTCTCCCTTGTCGTAAGCCCCGGAGAGCTTCTGGCTCTGTCTGAGCCGGAAGCTCTCCACTGACATCACTAGTGATGTCAATGGGGCCTCCCCCAAACGGTAGGCGTTCCCATGGGAACACCTCCGTTTGGGCTGCCACCCCCCCGGCCCGCCTTCCAAACGGGGCGAGCTGTCAATCAACATCGACAGCTCGCCCCCTTTGGATCGAGACCCGCTACGACCGACAGCGCCGGCGCCGTCGTGCGCATGCTCTGTGGGGGGCCATCGACCCGGTCCGAGCGCATCGGCGCTAACGACCGGGTCTGAATGACCCCCTATGTACTTAAAGAATCACTTCAGTATTAGTTTTGATGGTTGATTTGCTTTTAATTTACTTAGTTACATCTCAGTTCTTTCTATGTTTCATAAATGACATATTGTCTTTTTACTGCATCATTTCTCGTAGCTTTATTTCCGTAAAGGTTTCTTCTTATTCCTGTAACTGTTGTTGTTATAAGGAATATGCATACAATAATTATTTCCAGCAGCGGCTCCTATCCTCTTACCTGATGGGGGCTGCCGCTGCTGCTGGTCTGGTCAGACGGGTTCCCAGTGCCTGCGCAATGGATCTGGTACCAACCAATTAGCTACTAACTGCAATTTTTCAAACACAGCCTGTAAAGTGACAGTTAGAAGCTGATTGGTTGGTATTTTATCTTTCTGCAAGCTTTGATAAATCTCCCCCTT
Source organism: Taudactylus pleione (assembly GCA_031769625.1). Taxonomy (NCBI): domain Eukaryota; kingdom Metazoa; phylum Chordata; class Amphibia; order Anura; family Myobatrachidae; genus Taudactylus; species Taudactylus pleione. Next base: position 5,452,008 of record JAUIMM010000061.1, on the reverse strand, counting down.
AATTCTAAGTCCAGGAGTGCTTCTCCTCTGGTAGGTTCTTCTACCACATACAGGGCCTCATTCAGAGGCGGTCGTAGTATGCAAGCGGTCGCTCTGAAACAGGGCGGCCGCATGCATCCTGAACGGCCGCCTCCTTGTCGGTCGTTAGGCTGTGGGTAAACAAAGCCTAACGACCGCTAAGGGAGATGGTCGCGATGGACAAGACCATCGCGACCATCGGGGCTTACGACGAGACCCTAGGGTAGGGTCTCGTCAACCTTAAGCCCCAGGGAGCTTCCTGCTCTGTTTGAGCAGGAAGCTCCCCACTGACATCGCTGATGATGTCAGTGGGGACGCCCACAAAACGGCAAGCGTTCCAAAAGGAACGCCTCCGTTTGGCCGGGCACGCCCCCTGTCCGCCCAGCAAACGGAGCGAGCTGTCAATCAACATCGACAACTCGCTCCGTCTGCTTCGAGCCCGCTAACGACGGGTGATCCGTCGTTAGCGGGGGCTCGCGCATGCGCACGACGGAGCAGTCTCCGTCATGCGCATGCCCAGTGGACCAACACCGAGTCAGTTGCGAGCGCTCAGCGCTCGCGACTGGCTCTGAATAAGGTCCTCAGTGTATTCATCCATTCTGTAGATTATTTAGAAGTGATGAATCATTCCTACAGCAATTTATAAACCGTATTGTTGTCAAAGGTTGTCAGAGGCGGTATTTCCACAAATACTAAAATTTACAGAGTAAATTCCATGAAATATAACCTCCTCATGTATTTCCACGTCTCCAACCCATGTGCACTCGCCAGAACCAGTAAGCAACAAAGTCCTTCTTATGACACAGGTTGAGTCTCCCATATCCAAATATTCTGAAATACGGAATATTCCGAAATACAGATTTTTGATGGTTCAATGTACACAAACTTTGTTTAAGGCACAAAATTATTAAAAATAAAGTATAAAATGACCTATAGGCTGTGTGTATAAGGTGTATATGACATATAAATTAATTTCATGTATCTACACACACTTTGTTTGAGGCATAAAATTATTGAAAATATTGTATAAAATAACCTTCAGGCCGTGTATATAAGATGTATATTATTATTATTATCGTTTATTTATATGGCGCCACAAGTGTTCCGCAGCACCTTACAAAGTACATAAACAAATAGGTTAATTTACAGTGACTTACAGAACAATACAATACAATACAGGACAAGGATAATGTACATTGCTACATTCGTGACCATAACACCCAGATAAGCAACAATGCAAAGCAACCAACTGTTAGGTGCCCTGGTAGAGAGTAAGAAGTAGATGAAGGTAGAGTAAGGAGAAGCACAAGAGGGTAGAGGGCCCTGCTCATAGGAGCTTACATTCTAAAGGGGAGGGACAGACCAACAGGGGTTGACACAGATGGGGTAGGCAGGGAGGATGGAGTATGTAGCAGCAAGTTAAGAAGAGAGCTGGAAGGCTTTGATGAAAAAGTGGGTCTTGAGAGCCTGCTTGAAGGATTGAAGAGAGGTGGAGAGTCTGATGGGAAGCGGGAGAGAGTTCCAAAGGTGGGGAGCAGCGCGGCCAAAATCTTGGAGGCGGGAGTGGGAAGAAGTGATCAATTGGCATGAGAGGCGGCGTGCATTTGTTGAACAAAGAGGGCGGACAGGAGAGTGAAGGGAGAGGAGATCAGAGATGTAAACGGGAGAGGAATGGCTGAGGGCTTTGTAAGTGAGTGTGAGAACCTTAAATTGGGGTCTAAAAGGGAAGGGGAGCCAGTGGAGAGCTTGTAGTAGAGGAGAGGCAGATGTAGAGCGTTTTGAGAGGAAAATGAGCCGAGCAGCAGCATTGAGGACAGACTGGAGAGGGGAGAGAAGGGAGTTGGGGAGGCTAGATAGGAGGAGGTTACAGTAGTCCAGTCTGGAGATGACCAGTGAGTGTATGAGGGTTTTAGTGGCATCCTGGGTGAGAAAGGGTCTAATCTTGGAAATATTTTTAAGATGAAAACGACAGGACTGTGAGAGATACTGGATATGTGGTTTGAAGGAGAGGGAGGAGTCCAGGATAACTCCAAGACAGCGCACTTTGGGGCTAGAGGAGATAGTTGTGCCATCAATTGATAAAGAAATAGTGGGAAGTGTGGTTATGTAGGGGGGTTGGAAGATGCTTAGCTCAGTCTTACACATATTAAGTTTAAGAAATCTCTGGGACATCCAGGAAGAGATGGTCGAGAGACAGTTGGAGACACGAGTGAGGAGAGATGGAGAGAGGTCTGGGGGAGGAAAGGTAGATCTGGGTATCATCAGCATAGAGATGATATTGGAGGTCAAAAGAGCTGATGAGTTCCCCTAGTGAGGATGCATAGAGTGAGAAAAGGAGACGTCCAAGAACAGAACCTTGGGGAACACCTACTGCAAGAGGCTGTGGGGGAGAAGAGGAGTCATGAGAGGAGACAGAGAAGGATCGGTCAGAGAGGTAGGAGGATAGCCAGGAGAGGGCAGTGTCATGTAGACCAAGGGAGTGAAGGATTTGCAGAAGGAGAGGGTGGTCCACAGTGTCGAAAGCAGCAGAGAGGTCAAGGAGAATGAGAAGGAAGTAGTGGCCCTTGGATTTAGCAGCAAGGAGGTCATTGCTGACTTTTGTGAGGGCAGTTTCAGTGGAGTGAAGAGAACGGAAGCCAGACTGAAAAGGGTCAAGGAGGGAGTGGGAGGAAAGAAAGGTGGTAAGACGGCTGTAAACAACACGCTCAAGGAGCTTGGAGGCAAAAGGGAGGAGAGAGATGGGACAGTAGTTGGAGAGAGTGTTAGAATCAAGGGTAGGTTTTTTTAGTATGGGGGAGACAAGGGCATGTTTGAATGCAGACGGGACAGTGCCTGAGATTGAGGAGGTGGGCAAGATGGGAGCAGGCAGAAGTAGAGAGGTAGCGGAGGAGACGTGAAGGGATAGGGTCAAGGGGGGAGGTGGAAGGGGGGGAGGACTGGATGAGGGACATTACTTCCTCTCCAGATACAGGGGAGAAGAAAGTAAGAGTTGGTAAAATGGAAGGAGAGGGGTGATCTGGGAAAAGAGGAGGTGGATGGCAAAGGGACTGGTGGCATATGATGTCCTGAGGTATGGAGTCAATTTTAGATGTAAAGTAGGTAACAAAGTCAAGGGCAGAGAGCGAGGAGGGGGGGCAAGGAGGAGGTGGGCGGAGGAGGGAGTTGAAGGTGGTGAAGAGGCATTGGGGATTTGAGGACCGAGAGGAGATGAGGTTCTTGAAATATGACTGTTTAGAGAGGGAAAGGGCAGCACTGTATGAGGAGAGCATAAATTTGAAATGGAGGAAATCAGCCTTAGAGCGTGATCTTCTCCACTGTCGCTCGGCAGTTCGCGAACACTTTTGCAGGTATCTGGTGCATTTGGAATGCCAGGGTTGAGGTGTAATTCTGCGAGGGTGAATAGTGATTGCTGGAGCAACAGAGTCCAGAGCAGAAATAAGGGAGGTATTGTATAGGGAAATGGCTTGTTCAGGGCAGGAGAGAGACAGGATAGGGGAGAGAAGTGAGTCAAGCTGGGAAGAAAAATAAATGGTGTCAATAGCCTCAATGTTACGCTTAGTGAGGGTGGCCTTAGGAAGTAGAGGAAGGGAAGGAGAGAGGGATAGGTTAAAAGAGAGAAGGTGATGGTCAGAGAGGGGGAATGGGGAATTGGAGTAATCAGAAATATCACAACGGTGAGTGAAGACCAGGTCAAGCGAATGCCACTCATATGTGAGGGTGAGGAGGTCCATTGGGAGAGACCATATATGAATCATAAATTCATTCTGTGTATAAATTTGGGCCCTATTCCTAAGACATTTCATTATGGTATGAAAATATTCCAAAATACGGAATATTCCGATATCCAAAATACCCTTGGTCCCAAGCATTTTGGATATGGGAGACTCAACCTGTACAGGGGGAGATGTATCAAAACTTTGAGCGATATAGAGTGGAGAAGTGGCCTTTAGAAACCAATCAGTTTCTGTCATTTTATAAACTGTTCTAAGTAAATGATAGTTTTAGATAAAGTGGAGAAGTTATCTATAGCAACCCATCAGCATCTATCTCAAAGGTTTGATACATCTACCCCTTTTTAGATGAGGAACATCCTCTTATCTTTTGCAGTGTAATCATTCAAACTGCTGTTCTACAACCATTAACAAAAAATAAATATTAACGTTAAAGCTAATAGTGAAGTTGCAGATACTGTATGTGTGAACGTACGTAAGATGAAAATGGTCAATTTTGTATTTAAAGTTACATAGGATGTATTTATGGGAAGGGGCATGTAGTGCGATGAAGGGGATGTAGTGCAGCAAAGTGTACGGTGTGGGGGGTATGACGATGTGTTTGTATAATTGCATGTGATTTAACGTGAATTGCCTCAATAAGCCTTCTGGACTGCCCACTTCACTCGGGACAGCCACGACCGCGAGGGCGCTACAAGAGTCTTGCCTGCTTTTATGGGGGTCTGGAAGAGTCACCCGAGTAAGCAAGCACAATTATTTATTTATTTTTATTTATTATCAGTTATTTATATAGCACACACATATTCCGCAGCTCTTTACAGAGAGTATTTGGCCATTCACATCAGTCCCTGCGCCCGAGCGGAGCTTACAATCTATGTTCCCTATCACATGCTCACACACATACACACTAGGGTTAATTTTTGTTTGGAGCCAATTAACCTACCAGTATATTGGAAACCCACGCAAGCACAGGGAGAATATATAAACCCACACAGTTAGGGCCGTGGTGGGAATCGAACCCACGACCTCAGTACTGTGAAGCAGTAATGCTAACCATCACACCGTCTGTGCTGCCCTGTTATGCTTGGTGGACATGCATACTACTGTATTACTGTAGCAGGACACTCCTAAGGTACGTATCCACTAATATACAGAGAAACAAGAGCACGATTACGACACTGTAATCGTGCTGTCATTTCACAGTCTGTGATGTGCCTACACTGAACGTTCAGTCGTTCAGTGTAGGCACATCATAGACTGTGATGTCTGTGATGTGGTCGTGTTTGACATCTATCATTGCCCGTACTGTTGACCAGCATGTACGGGCGATGATAGATGTCAAAAACGACCAACGGGCATGCGCATTGCTGGCTGTTTTTGCCACTTAAATGCCCGATTTGCGCCCGATTACCGTTATCGTGCAATCGCTCAGTAAGGTCGCGTAGATGCACACCTTTAGATGTGAAGACAGATGGTAACATGGTTGGAATGGAGACATGTGAGATATCTTACATGAAGCAGTCAGAGATAGTTTATGACATCAAGGCAGTGGAAGTGAGAGCTGGCAGTTTTGAGAAGTGGAGATAATAAAGATTTTCTCCGGAAAATAACAGTTTCTGGTACCCTGGGAACAAATTAAATTGATTTGACTTCAATTTGTTTTCAATTGATTCTTGATCCTGGGATTTTTTCTTTAGCGCTTTTGTGGATAGCACTCCGATTTCCAAGAGCGAATTAACAGTGCTAAGCAGTGGATTGCTCCTCTGGTATGTTACCTGGCTGCTGGCTGGTGGGAGTCTGCTAGTGCGTCCACGATACAAAATTTAGAAGCACTGAATAAAGGTTTCTGATTCTATAGCACTGCACAATGTGTTATTGCTGTACCAATAAACTGATGATAATGATATGTACAATTCTTGCCCTTAAATACAAGCTGATAATGCACATTCTGGTAGCGCCATAAAGAACGCACTCCTGCACAGTTTGCACAATTACTAAGCAGGGCCCATGTCTGTACTGTTAATGACAGTGAATTCATAGCCACACTTAATTGCACAATGTAGAAAAGCTCAAAAACACTGCAGCCAAACTGAGCACAAAGATTGACAAGAATTATAGCGTATTAACAGGTGCTGTCAGGAACTGTTATTCATAATGACTGCAACAATGAGAGAGAAATGGCAACAGCTCTGTTTAATCACTACTTTCAATAATGGATAACTACCACCTGCTGTGTGTTGTGACAAGGCTCCGGCTGAGTGTACGCACTCCATGAATTTTACGCAATCTGCATTGTATATGCTGGCGCTAAGAAACAATAAAGAACACTGACACATTTCTGGAATAAAAGGAAATCTCAAAGCACTGCAGTTTCTTTAATGTAGAACGTTGCCAAACATTGGAGATTTCAATTTCCTGACAGAAGAAATACCTTGTTGATTTAAACAGGTTTTTTTTTTAAAAGGCTTTTATTCTAGTTAATCTATATTCTACATTACCAGGGTTATTGGTTTTCATGAAAATCCACAGGAAAATTCCCATAATGTGATACTGGAGCCATGTAACAAAACACGCATTGGATGACTGACATACAAAATCATGGAAATATAATTTACCTCAGTAACATGATATAAACACTACATAGGTAGCAGATAAGGCATAATGCCTACAACAGAGTCTCACTGAGGTATTTTTCTTCCAATGACAATGCACATACAGATGTGGCCTCGTACACCTAGCCTCAATATGCCATGTGGTGCAAGACGCCTGTAGTGAGTGAGCCACCAGGTTCTATGTGACTGCTTAAGGTGAGCATCTTTATTGGATGCACATGCGTCTTAGTCACAACGCGATGTGATTAGGAGGCACCAGGAGACTGCACTGATTAGTTTGATATGTGACACTTGTATATCTGTGTGTGGCTGAGGGCCTATTACAGCAAGGAACACACAGGAGAGAACGCACGCACTCAGCCAATGTTTTAGCTCTGCGCATGCGTATGTGATGAGTACTGCGCGTACAGAGGCAACGCAGACCCAGATAAAAGTGATTAACAGGAAGTGCCATTTTGTGGGAGTAGGCGGACAAATGCAGGCGTGTCTGTGCGTTGGACGGCGTTTTAGGGGCGCGCATAATTAAGCCCTTGCAGCAACAGCCGTAATCTGAGGTCTAGTTGCACGAAGGATGTGTCACACATTGTGTATAAGGGGCACTACTGTGGGCATTGTGTAAAAGGGGCACTACTGAGTGTCATAACATGAATAAGGGACACTACTATGTGGTGTAATGTGAATCATGGACATTTTGTGCGGTGTAATGTGGATAAGAATGTGCTACTGTGTGGCGTAATTTGAATTGGGAATACTAATGTGTGACCACTCCCCTTTCTTTTGAGGCCATGCCCTTTTTTAGGCGCTGTCCCTTTATTGAAGAATCGCCGACGGAGTGGTGGGTGGGGGGTGAGCTGAGTTCAACCTCTGCTCTAGGACCACTATAAGCACTGAGTAAAACTATAGCAATGTATTAAAAGGTTTGTCATTTGTGCTGTGTCATAAATGTTTAAAAAATGTATAAATGTAAGCTCAGACATGTTTCAGTTGGCATGAATATGGTCGAACCTCTCTGACTTCTGCCAATTTTTAATTGAGTGAATATTTGAAAAATTAAGGCACAGTTTTGTATAAATTTCCCAAAATAGTTCAAGAATTGGTAGTTGATCGGTTTAAGCATCTTAAGCGGGTCAACTACCTCAGAAACATGATATACAAAGCTTGGAGAGAGATACAATTGAGAGAGATAAATTACTAACCAATCAGCTCTTAACTGTCATTTTCAAACACAGTCTGTAAAATATAAAGTTTCAACCAATCAGCTTCTAACTTACATCTCACCATTTTAGCTCACTCCAAGCTTTGATAAATACACCATAAGCTTTTAATTAGCTTGAGTAGAAACCATAGGTTAGTAAATCTATTGTCTGAAGCTCCACCCTAACTGTAATATACTGTCCCCTTTTGTGGCCAAGGGTCCCTTGTGAGGCCCTCTGCTGTTCTATACTGTTTATCCAGACATGGAAATAGAAACTGTGGGGTATATTTACAAAGGTTCGATTATGGTTTTTGTTCGATTTTCCATTTGATTTTGGTTCAATTTTCTTAGAGGAGATTTACTAAAGCCCAAATTGAAAGTCAAATCGAACAGAAAAATTTATTTCATTTAAAATCTAATTTCTGCAAAACATCAATGTTTTCCCATAGAAGAATATAGGATTCCTTCATTTACTAACATTCGATTTTCAAAACTAAAGTAAAACAAACTCAAAAGCGAACTGCAAATCCCAAAATGAATAGAAGTGCTTCATGCTTTCCATTTTAGCATGAGCAGTTCTATTTGACACAGACACATGCATACATCATTTAGATGCATGAATGTATCTCAGTGTAAAATGCTTGTTAAGTGTTCATTTAAAAGAAAATTGATGTGGGGTCCCCTTTACTTATCGCAACCATCACCAGGCTCTGAGCCGGTCCTGGTTCTGGAAATACAGGGAAAAAAATACGTAGGGTTCCCCTGTCATTTCCATAACCAGCACCTGGCTATTTCTAGTGGGGGGGGGGGGGTAATGCCACAGCCAAGGAAACACTATCACCAAACCATTACCCCTGGCTGCTAGTCAGACCAGGCTGGGGATCCCTGGGGAGCTGGGGACCCCCCCAATAAAGGGATCCCCCTCTCCAGGGCACACCAGGCCTGGGCTGATAGCCTGGGGCTATCTCCGGCACCACTGGGCGGTGGGTGCCGGGTTGGTTGTGTAAAATGTGTGTAAACATTGTCTTTAACAGTAGAACTTCAGGTCCCAGCAAGCCTCCCCGCATGCTTGTACTTGGAGAAGCACAAGTACCAGCATGCGGGGCATTAAGGGCCCGCAGGTACCTCTAGTTCACCTGTAAAGAAATGTTAAAATAAAGACAACACACACACCATGACAGTATAAGTTAATTACACACATACACACTCACACATACTCACCTACAATACCTGGACCGGTCCTCTTCTCCATGTAGGCATCCTCAGTCTTAAAAAAAATAAAATAAAAAAAACTAAAAGTCCAGACCCACAATCTCAGTACCATCCTGTAAGGATGGTTCCTCCTGAATGACGGCCTCAGCCACGGCATTTCCCTTAGAAGTGCCGTGGCTGAGCGTTCATTGGCTAAGAGTGGTGAGCCTCTGCCTCTCTCAGCCAATGAACGGCTCCCACCATTGAAGTCAATGGTGAGAACCGCAAGGTTACTAAAGGTTAGATTTGCTAAGGGATTTTGCAGTTCGATTTCAATTCGATTTCAGTTGATTTAAGAGATTCATAAAAATGAATCCCAAATCGAACTTTAGTAAATTTACCCATGACAGTTGCTCTTATTAGGATATATTCGGCACTCACTAAGTGATTGTAACCATTTTAAGTAAGGTTTATAATACTACAACTACTGATAAAATATGTCTGCTTTTATACAGTGTGATGAATATTACAAATATTTAATATTCTTCTATTTATAAGTGTGAAAGTTTTAATTTCCATGTTACTGTTCAGCAATTGTTATGTATCCATAGCACACCAGTCATCATTTCCTACAGAGCAGAGCTTTTGCAGTCCTTTGACATATTAAAAAAAAAAAAACTTTTGAAGTTTGCCCTATAAAGTAATAATTACAAATAATTTCATAACATGCTCCATGGGGTGTTTTAATGACATGGGATGTGTATAGCATATTTTCCTAAGAATCATCACAGATAGTTTTATCCCTCTAAGACAGGGGTCTTCCACCTTTGGCCCTCCAGCTGCACATCCCAGCTTGCCCTGCCACCGTTTTGATATAACAGCATGCTAAAACTGTGGCTTGGCATCCTGGGATCTGTAGTTCCACAGCAGCTGGATGGCCAAGGTTGAAGACCCCTGCTCTAAGACATACTTGCCAACTTTTCATGTCTCCTCTTCGGGAGATGCCTGGAGAGGAGACATAACTGGACCCTTTGGGGTACGGGGCTGGGTGTTTTATGTCATTAGTCACCTCCCCTTCATGTTATAAAAACAATTTTGGAATGCCCACACCTCAATAAATGGTGCAGCTAAAAATTCCCAGTAGTGATTACAAAACTACTATAATATACAACAATGAAAATAAAATGGAATGGAACCAGCGCTCCTATGGATAAGGATACAAATCTGAAGAAACAAATAATCTCATAAAAGAGTCTTAATATGGATATGATTGTTTTCTTTTGATTTTTTTCAAAAAGATAATGTTGAAATGAAGTGGTTCTCTTTTAATATAGATGCTGTTCCAGTAAGGCTTCTGCTTTCATATGACCTAAAAGATTAAAAATAAAACCACTTCTCATAGTGATTATCAATTGTTTACAATGAAGAAGGAAGTATATACTACGTACCCTTTTCAGGCCCCGATTGGGCCGGTGTGTGAACATAAATTGATAAATGATCCTCAATCTCTCATATACACCTCAAACAAGATTTATTTTTGTCTTCCTCCTCTCTCCTGGAATGCAAGTGTCTCTGTAGCCGGTTATGGTCACCAAACAATCCACGTCAACATCAACGCGTTTCAGCTTTGTGGAGGCTTTATCTATCTATCTATCTGGGTGACTGAACACAGGTTTCTAGCGATGTCACAGCGGCTTGAAACCCATTTACACCACAGGCTGGACCCGAGTTATTGCCGTGACTTCTTCTCTGCCGATGCTTTGAGATGGCATCATCCATAGGATGTTAACGGGGTCCGGATCACCCGTTCACACTGTACGGTTACACGGGTCGTTCCTGTGTTCAACCCTACTTGCTAACCGGGTTGGATTGCCGGGTCACTTTACCTGGGAATCCAACCCTGGCCCCTTTTCCACTGAGCCACAGGTCGGGTTGACACTGCAATTATTTGGCCAGTGTAAAAGGGTTATTACCAACTCTTAAAAACACAAATAAAAAAATTTGTATTAGTAAATGTGTGCTTTAGCCCCAGAAATATAACATCAATGCTGATTGATTTGACATCGACTTTTAGTAAATGTACTCCTTAATAATTGTTAGGCCTTTAGCCCTGACATAGTGGTGAAGATATTAAGCTAAGTCTATGATCAGCTTTGCACCGACACTGAACTCACTGTATACCATGCCCCATGTGTTTGTGTCAGCATAATGCAGAAGAATTACTGCACACACTACGGAGAACATGTAAGGACTCTATAAAATATGCTTTGGGGTCGAGCTGCCTCCGCAAAGTAAAACAGAAACTGAATGTACGGAGAGAAGTAAATATCTTTTAATTTTATGGTATAATTACTAACAATTGGATTAAACAAGATTAGATACTGATTAGATTGTATATAGATATGCAATTATATATACTGAAGCAAGAAAATATGGATGCATGCGTTGCCAAATGAAACAAAATTCCAGTGAATTCCAGTTTAAAAACAAATTGGATAGTATGCTGGACAGCTGTTTCCTATAAAGGTGTGTCTGATCGCATTGCCCTTCCACTATTTAATTCAGACTATGGACTTCATTTTTCCTCCAATCCCCTCCTCACATTATGACACTGCAGCCTATCCTCATTTATGCAATTGTAAATTGTGTATAAAATACTGTATATATTTTTTCTCTGTTATTTAGCTGTGAACATTCCAATCACTTGGTGACATACCTCTGAATGATTTATCTCAAGAGTATATATATATATATATATATATATATATACCATATATATATATATATACACATACACACACACATATCTACTGAGTGGGCAAATTATTATGATTACTAGGCGATTTTATGTAAAGTAGCTATTCTAGCTATAATGCTGACATAGGATGTCTGAATCTCTATAAGAACAGACATGTGCAGGTATGCAGACTAATGAAGTGTATCACTCATGAGATAATGTGTAAACAACGCAATCTGATGGCCTTTGAAGGTGGAATGATTGTTGGTGACTGCAGCGGCAATTCGAGCATTAGCAAAACGGCTGCACTGGGGCAATGTTCGAGGGTGGCAGGTGGTACAGTGTACACAGAGTAGACTAGCAGACAAAATCTGGGTCTGAGCACAAGACAGGTGATCGTAAACGGCTACTGGATGCTCCAACGGAAAAGAGAGTAGGCAGACTTGTTAACACACAGGCAACAGTGCACCAAATTCTGGCTAATGTGAAAATATAATATCAATTCAGATGCCTCTCAGTGAACTACTTGGACAGGCTACTCATCCTCCTTCCCCACTAATTTAACGTGACATAATGCTGACATTATATATACACAAACTTTGTATATATATATATATATATATATATATATATAATATATATATATATATATATATATACAGTAGTATATATATATTAAATATATTATATATATAAAATTTGGACCCGCCATTCACCGGGTTGCAAGCATTCAAATTTTATTTAAAAATATACAATTTATGTGCAGCCTGCGGCCACATGCACTGCGCATGTGTGTGGTACGCACGTGCAGATAGTGTCCAAATAGCAGGTTGAAGATGGGTTTGGTATGATATGTCGACAGTCTTAATTAATCTAAGACAACATTCATCATGTAGACAGTGGTGAAATCTCAACATGTTAGAATGTTGACATATCCCTAGTGGCCCAGCAGTGACTTACCTGCTCTGGGAGGCTGAAGCGACTCCAGCGCGGCTTCCAGGTACCGACTTTCATGTGAGCGTCACTTCAGGTCAAGCCTCTGATCTTCCAGCATTCCGGTAAGTATTTTTATGTTATCCCTAATCCCTACCCCTTCGCCTAGTGCACCCCCCCCCCCACAGCTTGACCCTCCCACTGTGTCCTAACCCTAATGTCGACATGCTGCCAATGCTGGAATTTTACTTGTGAGCATTTCAACACATTGCCAATCAACATTATAATTGACTCCATTGTCGTTGTCAACATTACAATAATATCCCAAATATATATCTATATATAGGGAGAGGGATGGATGTGTGTATGTATACATCATGATGCTTTATATACATATTTGCTATTTTAAAATTATCATTGTTTTTCTGATAACATCTATCCTGGAATAAATTAAACTTCTGTTATAATTAATTTTTTTATTATTTCCGTGTTCTGTTATAGTCCGATTTATTAAATCCAATAAAACTAGACATTTCAATAGTATTAAAATATTATTTGCACACAAAAAACTGAGCATAAACATACACATAACAGAGGATAAATAACTTGAAGAAAAAGTAAATCAACATCTCAGCACAATTGTCAACCTTAATGTGTAGATTATTCAAGGGGAATAAAAACAGTATGTTAAAATGAATGCAGAATGATATGAAAGGAGTGCCGTACATTAAGGAAAATCACATTTGTCATTAAACATCTTGAAATCAATAGTCTAAAACATGCACTTCACCTAGCATTGTTACATTATTACATTGCACATGCTGCGGGTACAGATTACCTTTTCTAAAATCGCAGTTTTCAAATAAATTACCCTAATGTCAAAACATCTGGGAGACAAAGCAGTTATTTCTCATGTGAGCAGTGAATTACATGAAATTTGCCGGCTTCCCTCTCAATCACATCACATAGCCCTGGAGGGATGTGTCAAAGCAACACCGAGAAAAAAATATATATTTTAATACATAATGTAGGTATGAAAGCAGTGCAATTATATGTAAGAAGCTTGCCTTCTTGTGCTGATGTAATCTTACATTATATTATCCCAACCAGTATAATAGTATGCTTACTCATAATGACCTCCAGGCCTAAGAGACTCGGACGCGAAATTCCTACACTTCAATATAAACGTCTGGTTTTAGATGTGAAAATTAAATCTAACCTCCCTTTTTAATTGCGGCAATAACGCAGGCATACTACTCAATGCCGTTAGATACATTCTGCATAATTACAATTGCACCAGGCACAAAGGATTTTAGCAAGAAATTCTCAGGGAGAATACTCTCTTCTGGAAAAATATACCTGTCAGTACTCACTATGTATGGTAAACAGCCTTATAGATATTACATCTGATCTGTTGTGAATTTGTCATAGCAACTAATTATTCAGAGGGGGGAATTTAGTTGTTGGTTGTGAGCCATCACAATGTTCGGCCGCACACATCCCCGAGAATTATGGTAGCCAAATATTGCTAATTTTCCTGTTCCCCTGCATCGGCTGTGAGGGAACAATGGCAATGTTGGTGGCCGCAGGTGCCAGTGTTCCCATTGTCTTGGTGGAACTTTGCGGCCATTGCTTGCACTTGAATTCATACCAGAATGTTTGCAGTCACTAACACAAACATGTAAATTAATTTATTAATAATAAAGATATCTTCTATTGGCTCCTAGATATGTTTATTTAGCTCCTAAGCTCAAAGCAGCACCCTCGTCGTACATTACGTGTTTGTGGTGTAGCTGTGTATAGTAAGTTGTGATCAGGTGATGTTGCTACAGACAATGCAGAACACATATAGCATGAAGCACAGTCTTGTGTTGTAGGATAAGTAGAGTCACTTCAATACATACTGATGCATAGATGCACAGACCCAACAGCAATAAATGCAGGGGCTCCATACAGGGGCTTATCTATCATGGGTGCAGGGTGTGCGGTGCACACAGGCCAGGGGGTCCCACACTGCACACCCTGCACCCATACAGTCTTTAAACTTACCTATCCATTGTCTCTAGAGTGAAATAATTGGGAAATTGCGGTGGACATTTTCCCAGTGACTCGCGCATGAGCAGTACTACTGTCCCTGGGAAAATGGCGTGGGCACCATTTTCCTGGAAACCCACACATGCACAGTAGATTCTGGCACTAATCCAGAATCTACTGCACCCACCGCGGCACCGCTAGAGAGAGGAGGGAGCCCACACTGAGTCTGTACACGGCCCCCCCCCCTCTCTTAAATCGCCCCTGGCTCCATATACTATCTATACTATAGCCTGTTAGCAAATCCAGCAAGATGTGCATGCAACTACTCCTTATTAAAATTTGTATTTTACTATTATAGTCTGAGCTATGAAGTTCTGTCTCTGACTGCAAACTATAGCATATGGTCATCTACACCAATGTTTCTAGCACTACTGAGATGTCATCTTACAATACCTTTTGGTAAAGTTATAGAGCTCCTGATGCCCATAAAAAATCTGCACTGCTCATTTTTTCTCTGGCACAAAATCAGGTAAGCACGCTTACATAGTGACCGAGTGAGATTCCAATGCTTTATAGTAAATAGTAGTCTTAGAGTAGGCACCATAGCAGTGTTACAATGACATACTCACTGACATCCACACACCAAATATACTCCAGGGAACACAAGTGTGCTATGAATGAAAACAGCGTGTCATACACAGTCCACTGTCAGATTCATTAAGCATGGAGGTGTAGCAGTATGTAGAAATGTGTGAGGCAGGAAGTCCTTCAGTCGCCACTGAGTACAAATATTAAGGCAAAGTCCTAAGTATAGAAAATGGTTCTCAGTTTGTGGACATTTTTATATAAAGAATACAGAATCATATAAAGCTAAATATTTATATAAGCACATATCTACTACAGGCAGAAATAAAGTGCTTCTTTTGACTGAGAAAATATACCTCAGCAAAGAAAGCTGGACATTTTTTATGGTAAATTGAAGATATGAGAAAAGTTAACATGGAATTTCATGCAAATGTAATTTCATGGTGGAACAGGCATTTTGCATATGTGCTAAGTCCTGCCCATACAATCCGTGGGCTTAGCACTTCCTTCACTGCTGGCCAAGGAATAGCAAATTCCAAACCTCCCAAATATCCAGGAAGTAAAGATCAGGACTTTACACACCTTCAGCATGTGCATGAAAAGATGGCATGATCTCACAGTATGGGGGCAAGGCCTTGTGGAACAGGGGTGTTTTTCTCATCACGCTGACATCTCCAGTGCTTCCTGAGCCACTGGGCTACCAACAATCTCTTTCTCTAGTGAGATAAAGATTTGCATGGTATTCACTCACTACTGTCCTGCTATACAGAGCACCAGGTGACAAAGAGCTCCTCCCACCCTTTCCCACATGCTGGACACTGTGGCCTGCTGGGGAAAGAGAGGACAGGACCAACAGTCCAAAATGGGGACGGTTAAGAGTTATTTAGAAGGAACCCAGTTTCCACCAGAGAGATGTGCAAAATCCCATGCCCAAATGCAGAATAAGGTGAATATGCCACAGAACAGTTTTCAAAAAATCTAAAGAAAATTGATGTTTAGAATAGAACAGATCACATTCTGTAATGTTTTAGGCCTATTTGAAAGGTACCTGTATCTAATAGGATAATTAGTGAATATAACTTGCTACCTAATGTGCAAAGCCGTTGTCATTGTAAACATCTGTAAATGTTTTGATCTTTTTCAGAGAAGAAATGAAGGATGTCTACTGAGCCTATCAATGTATAGACTTCTGTGTGTAATGTAGGCTATAACTACAAAGTGTTGTGTATTCGCACTGAGCATGCCCTGGAGCCAAGCGTACGCAACTACAGAGCATATGCAACTCTGTCACATCTCTAATTACAGTCAAAGGGCTGTACCTGGCAGTGACATGCAATGAGGTCAATGGCTGCGGAGGCACACATGGAGATAGGTTTGGGTGCTGGGAGCCTGTTTCACCCCCTACTCACTGTAATACCCCTTTCAGACATCTCGAGAATCCCGGGAATTTGGCCTGCCTCGGCCAAATTCCCGGGTACCCGAGTCTGTCTGAAAGGTGCCTACCCGGGAACATGTTCCCGGGTAGCCGCCCCTGCAATCGACCAGGGTTTTTCCCGGGACTTAAGTCCCGGGAAATTACCCTGCTTCTGTCTGAATGGTGCTACCCGGGAATTTACTACTCCCGGGCAGCACCAAGCAGCTTTTACATTGACAGCGTAGAGTATCCTTTAGGATGCTCTACGCTCAGTGGCGGGCTGGGCCGGGGGGCAGGGTGCCATGTGCCCCCCGGGCCGCAGCGTCATGCGGGCCGCGGGCAGTCTGTGTCACTGTGACACAGACTGCCCGCGTGTGTAGCGCTGACCGGACGGAGTTCGGTCAGCGCTACACAGCACAAACACACAGCCGCCGCAGCCGTCAGCTGTGTGTTTGCTGTAATCAGCAGCCGCTGAGAGTCTGTCAGACTCTCATCGGCTGCTGCTGCTCCCACTGCGGGAGCCATCTTCCGGCTCCCGCAGTGGGTAATGGGAGAGACGTCATGAGTAATGACGTCTCTCCCATGCAAAGCGGCCGGAGGAGCTGTTAGCGGCGGGACCAGGAGCTTCAGGTAAGTGATTTTTTTTTTTTTAATTAAGTCTCTCTCTACTGGGGGGGGGGGGGGACTACTGGGGGCACTACCAGGGGGGGAGATTACTATGGGGGCACTACAAGGGGGGGGACTACTACTACTGGGGGCACTACAAGGGGGGGACTACTACTACTGGGGGCACTACAAGGGGGGGACTACTACTACTGGGGGCCCTACAAGGAGGGGGACTACTACTAGGGGCACTACAAGGGGAGGGGACTACTACTAAGGGCACTGCATAGGGCGGAGGGGACTACTACTAAAAAACCTGGCTTATGTCTGAAAGGGGTCTACCTGGGAATTTCCCGGGTAAACACTGCAGTGTGAAAGGGGGGTCTCGACCAAATACCCGGGAATTTGCACAGGAGAAATTCCCGGGTCTGAGCAGGAAATTTCCCGGGTTGTATGTCTGAAAGGGGTATTACTCTCCTCTCACTACACTTCAGTGTCCATTGATTCTCCTAACTGCATCACTGTGTCTTCTCTTCCTGCTGAGCTCCGATATCTAAACATTGCAGTGCACTTCCTGGTCACTTGACACATCCAAGGTGTCCATCAGTGCTCAAGGCATGACACCCATACTCAGAGGTATGCCTCTATTTGCTCTCTTTTTGTGCAGCTTACTGCCTGTGGTGTGGCCCCGCCTCCAACTCTGCAAGCAGTGGCTGACTATGCAGAAGGGAGGCTGAGCTGTGGCTGACTCATCTCTCGTCTCCCTGCAGTCCCAGGGAAATCCACAAAGCTGGTGAGTGTTAGCTATAAAAAAAATATTACAATAAACAAGAAGATGTTTGTAAGTTATAAATATTTTTATTTGTATTATTCTAATCATTTTTATATGAAATCTCATGGATTATTATAGAGGAGGCACTGCCTACCCTAACTGCACATCCCTTGTACCTGGGTGGTAATGGGGCATACAGTAGCATGGGTGGAAATGCGGGCTATGCAGAGTTGTGTCAATGTGTAAGACATGCATGTTTTCAGATTGATATTTTGCACCAATAATAAGGCTGAAATACCACCTAATGTAACTACATTTCTAGAGCTTCGTCGTCATGCTCACACCCCATGTGCCACTATTTTAAAGTGGCAAATGGAATTCGCTGGGGGTTCACCTTTGCGGTGGAGTACATTAGTAAAGTTAAGGTAATATTTACTGAATAATAATGTTAAAAGAGTAAAACATAATAATAAACAAAAGTAGAAATTTTTTAAGTATTCTAACTATAAGATTGCTGTATGAATTCATATCAGTGCATTATGTGTATTTGATATGGGCCCAGTTTTACACAGTTGGTATCAAAATCTTAAAATGAACCCTTAACTGAAGTCATATATAGCTGAATATCCAGGGAACCTTGTAACGCTGCTCTCTAAGGTGGAAATGACTATGTAATTGTGGGAATCACAAAGGAACAACATACATCTGCAACACAGTGTAGGATACTGCTTAAGGAAAAGGTCTATTTAATTACATGTTGCAAATATATGTACCACCAACTCTCTTACATGCAGGAAAAGAACTTCCTGTTTTTGCATGTAGGATACAATTATTGGGCAAGGATGCTTCCCCCCAACTTGAACCTCCCCCTAAGAGATCCGAAAAGGGAAGTCCAAGGGGCAACTTCACATCATCACGACCCCACTGTACGATTCACGTCATCACACAGTATATATATATATATATATAATGTATATATGTGTGTGTGAGGTGTCATAATGCTACAGTTTGCATCAGCATCCCCACTCACCACTGCACAAGGACATGATTTGCACATAGTAGCAGAGAAGGGACTTTATGACGCGAATGGTCTCATCATAGTCCCCACCAACTTCACAGGAAGAAACAGAATCCGAGAGGGTCTTGGAGGACCCAAAACTCCCAGGAGTCAACCGGACATGCTAAGAGAGTAAACAAGTATGTAAACAAAAAAACAACATGAAAGTTTTAAGAAATCTAAATGGAGAATAAAAAGCTAAGTGTTACTCTGACATTCCCATGCAGCTCTGGTAAAGTATAATCAATAACTTTCCTACTTCACTGCAGGCAGATAAAGCCACATCCCACTATGTTCTATTAGGATCTGTTATAGGACACAATCAAGTATAACAAGTCAGTTACTTGCTGTTAGAGCTGGCTCTACCTCCTGTATGAATCCACCAAACCAGAACCTGTAGACAGCACTGGAGATATGGAAACTAGTTTTATCTGCTGGAGCTGTGCACTGTTGTAACTGACCTAAGCAATGGCTGCTTCATCTTAAGGACAGAAAGGACAGCACAGTAAGCAGATTTAATACAGCAAATGTAAGCAATTGTGTCATATTATTTATCAGGTCTGCAACTAGCACTGTGTAACGGCGACAGGGTGATGAGCTGTAAATGGGGCTTTGGGGGTTGTGAATAGAAATTAATGTTAGGTTAGCTTGGCTAAAACTGAGGGGAAGGAGGTGTCAGTTTTATTTCTTGCCGCGGGTACTAACATTTCTACTTAAGGCTTTGCTAACACCCCAATTTCTATATAATGACATTAATTAGCTAAGCAACAATGCTTGTTAAAGACAAACTGAAAAAATTTGTAAAAAGGCTGTAAACTATTTACTTATTGTTAGCTAAACCTTCCCAATAATTAAATGACTGCGAGTCTTTATTATTATTATTATTATTATTATTATTATTCGTCTTGCATTTTACCCCTTGTGATTATACTATCGGGCAGATTGAATTATCCGCAGGTTGACCTCAGGCTGCTTGTGGGTTACTATAACTGATTAACTCTGGGAACTTCATCTGGGAGCAGAGACCATGCAATACAATGTCCAGGTAATTGAATCTGCCCCTTTGTATGGCTAAAGATGGGTACACTAGGACGTCGGCTTGGCCATCTGGCTGATCCGCCATCCTATCTGATGATTATTAATCATAATAATCCTAGAAGCAGAAACTTGGTGACATTTTTCCACAACCTCAGAGATGAATCACCAAAGCTGCCTTGTTTCCTAGATTGCAACAATATTTGTATTATCTTATTTTGTTCACCTTGAGGCTAATGCAAGGTTGGAAGTTAAATGAGACACCAATACGCAAAAGAAATGTGTTTGGGATTGTCACACATATGTAGAGCTGTAGTCAGCTCAAGATGGGTACACCTCTACATTGGCAGTATATGCACCTGATTTACTGCAAGTCATACTCATCAATGTACACGTACACCTGCTCTATAATAGGTTCAAAAGATCAGAGCCGTAACTAGACTTTTTGGTGCCCTGTGCCAGAGAGAGCATTGGCGCCCCCCTCATTTTTTAAATAGGGAAAAAGGGCCATGGTCTCATGGGGAAGGGCCAGGGAAGAGATAGGGGAGGCCAGGAGATGCTGGGGATAAAAGAAGAAGCTACAAGTGAGAATGATAATAAACAGCAAAATTGACAGGCCCAAACAGCGCCCCCTGCCCTGTGCCATGGCACTGGTCACACTACCCTAGTTACGGCCCTGCAAAAGATACACCTCCTAATAGGTGTGTATATATGCTTATGTACTGGCCTGCATTGACTACACTTAAGAAAACACACTTTCATTGACCTTTGTCTACCTGAGAGTGCTTTGTTACACCGCTTCAGTCATGCAGATGCATTTGACTTTAGTACGACTCTAAAAGGGTGTACTCGCGTGCACCCATTTTTTGGCGCATGTGCTGTATCATATGTGATAGGTGCTGCAAATGACCGTATGCTTTACTCTGCATCAGCAAATGTGCTTTGAAGTATATAAGAAAATCACATAAAAGGATGGGATGCAGTCAGGAAGCTGATGGTCAAAATTCCGACCGCCGGCTTCCTGACTGTCTAATCTTGAATGTCTAATCACGGCAGGGGTCTAATGACAGGCGTCGAAATCCTGCCGCCTGTCATTTTACCTACGCTGGGAGCCCGATGCCCGGCATACCGAACGAAGGTAGGCCGGGCGGCGGGTGCGGACAGCTGCGGGGGGGGGGAGGGTTAGGCTAGGGTAAGGGGGAGTCAGGGTTAGGTACCCTCGGGGGAGGTTAGGGTTAGGCACCCCCCCCCGGGAGACTTAGGTTTAGGCTTCCCCACAGCCTAAACCTAAGTCTCCCGGGGGGGGTGCCTAGGCATTTACAGGGGGGATTAGGGTTAGGCACTTGGGGGGAGGGTTAGGGTTAGGGGGGTGGAATAGGGTTAGTAATAGTTCAAATACTTACCTGTCGGGATCTTTGGTTGCCGGTCTTCTGGCATTGGGATTTGAACATGCATCCGGCAGTATTTCATACCGAACCCAACAGGCCATAACATCACTAAAATCCAATAGCTGTCTCAAAGAGCATACAATCTAATGAGTTGGAGAAGTAATGGAGGAGTATCTTTGTAAAGACAAATCATAAAGATGATTTAAGTTACTTAGTAAGTATAGATGCAGTGGCGTAACTAGGACATGCGAGCAGGGCACGTGCCCTGGACGCTGTAGGACCGGCGGCGCGGGGCTGGGGGTCGGCGCCGGCCACGGTCCGGCCTGCTCTACACATTTACACAGGACCGGCGCTAGGCTTCCCTGTGCCAAGCGCCAGTGTTGTGCTGCACAGCCGAGCCCCTTCCCTCCCCCTGAGCGCTTTCCCATTAGCGCCAGGAGGAGGGTAGGAGGCGGGCTCAGGCTGTGCAGTTCAACACACAAATCGCAGCCAGCGCGGCAGCAATGTGTGTTATAACCAGCAGCCAATGAGAGTCAGACAGACGGGCTGTAGCTCACTGATGATCTCCGCCTTCCAGCTCTTGCAGTGAGTAATGGGAGAGACGGCAGTAAAAGAGAAAGTTTAAAGCAGAGAGAAAATAGTTGGAGTAAATGGTGCAGGGAGGAACTCATTTTAATAGGTGCAGAAGAGAGGCCTAAAAGCGTATGGAATAATAATAGAAAATATGCAACAATATGCAGCTGAGTTTAGTGATTTAAAGCTAAAGAGAAGGACATTATGGGTAATGCAGTGAATGATGATGAGCCATTTCAACACAGTTAACCTGAAAAACGCATTTACCTTTTTTTTCACTCAATTAAATCTACAGCGATGCTTGTCTGATTTCACAATATCTTAATATATTTCTACATAAAATAGCTTTACAAATAGCTGTTGTGCTTGTATTAAATATGCAAAGTAGCCATGTACAAGTTACAAAGTCAAGGCTGAGCAGACTGGCCATCATAGGATGAAGCCTTTTTCTAATAAACGGAAACCACAATCACTAGCAATAACAATTAAGTCTGTAAAAAGCAGATTAATTTTCTGGCAAAAAAATCATAATTACCAGCAATTATCTAGGACTAATGGAAAACTGCATAAGTGTAATTACCCAGGTTTGCATCTCATTATTTGTAGCACCCTATGTATGCAAATTATTTTGTGTGTCAATAAGACAGTGGGTCCTTTTTATGTTGCGCCAAATGGGCGAGGTGCGGTACAGAATCAGCTTTGCTGATGTTACAGAATCAGCTTTGCTGATGCTGGAGCATCTAGAAATTGTTGGAAAGAGTGCGCTCCTGCGCTGCCTCCTCCCGGTACACTGGCAAGGTAAGATGACTCATCGGTCACTAGGATCTGCTGGAGTCAGATAGACAGACCCGACCTCTGACATGCGCTACTGGAAACTCCCACCCAAGATGTTCACATCATGCAGAGCCACAATACCAAACAGCAAGTACACTGTACCATTATCACTAGTGTATAGGGCACCAGTGCTACCATCCGCCAATGTATTTACTGCAACCGGTGTACTGCAACATCCTAAATTCCAGGCTTCCGTTACTTATATATTTTGCTTACCGCTGTTACACCTGTAATATCCCTGTATCATATGCAACTTGTTGTTCTACCTGATTCAATCAATCTAAGAACTGTACCACGAGCTGTACCACATGTGGACCAACTGCCACCAGCACCAACAACTGCATTACATACTTCACCACATCTACCTTCGCCAAAGTGCATTATACCCTGGTTTTACTTTCTATCTGGAAGACTACTGCTATCAGCATGTCCGCTCACATTTCATATTGATAGCCACATTACCATAACAGACTGTGTCATCCAGTATGCTATCACTGCTTACTCTGCTTATAGTAATAAGTAAAAATTTATAGGTTTGCAGAGCAGGATGGCAGCATTTGTTAAGAAGCAGAGATTTGCATAAGATGATGAGAGGGGTTGCTCAGAGCAAGAGACTTAGTAATTTGAAATTCTGAAAGTTGTGGGAGAAGCCAGTGTAAACGATATAACACATTGCAGCAGCATCTATTAAGTCTCTTGCTCTGAGCAACCCCTCTCATCATTTTTGTCTACAAATCCATTTTTGAAAATAACCCATTAAGAAAGCCACTACTGGTGGTGAAATTAAACTAGTAAACTCAATTCATATATTCATATTGTTTTAATAATTTAAATTGTTTGTGAATATATATTTTTTTATACATTATTGTTTTTTTGTATTACTTAGTCTTGTTTTCATATCTTTTTAATGTGCATTTTGTATATACATTTTTGATTATGTTTGTTGATTTTTCTTTCTATTAATACTATTTTTATTGTATTTAAATATTCTTCTTTTTTAATATGTACACTCCACTCCACTATCCTTTTATTGCCATAATGCCTTCCTTTCCAATTCCTCACATCTTTATTATTATATTAATTATATTATATTATATTAATATTGATTCTGGGTTGACAAAAGCGCCAATAAAGTCACTGAAACGTTGCACTATATGACTATATTGCACTATATGGCTATGTGATTGTACATATATTACTTCGTCCGGAGTACCACCTGTAGATTGTTATATTGCAGTGTGTCTCGGAGTGGGACAGACTGTGGAGGGCACCGGTTTCAGCTAACCTTTTAACCAGTGGAGTGCCGGATCGTGGTATTATATTAATTCCATAACTACATTTTCACTGCATTTAACAATATTCTTTTCCACAGCTTTCCCAGATATCTCTGGGACTTGTCGCGACTCATGAATACAGCGCCACATAAATGCATCTATAATAAAACCACACACAGAACTCCATGGCCATGAACAGATAACTATCAATATTTTTCTAGGCTGATTAGGTATTGGACACCATATTGCTAGTGCATACACCCACTATATGCATTAGTGCATTGGTAAAACGGCAACCATTGCGTATAAATACCTCTGGCGTTGCCCCTTAATATTATCCTAGTCACTTTTTGCTCTCCTGTCAAATGTCTTCCTCCCTCTTGGCTACAAGACCTCCACAGGACAGATCAACACCTCTACCGCAGCCTGCGAGAATTTTATTACTCTTCAACAAGATTTCAACATTCAGAAAATGACATTTCTATAATGAAACTTGCTCTCTCCTCGATAATCATTACTACAGCAATCTGATTCCATGCAATGCTTTATAAATAATTAAAACTTTTGCTAATGATTTGTATGTACTTACCTGTGTGTATAGGAGGACCACAGAAAACAAGCTACCTCAGACGAGTAGACGTGTACTCTTTGCTCTCCTACACTTCCGAGGCTCCACCAGAGCTTGCTATTACCACTTCCTCAAAGCATTCACCCAATACTTGTCTCTGTCTTCTTACAAGTATGCTAGGTACCATCACTGTCACATCTTCCATGGACAATTCATCTATCACTTTCCCAATTACATCAGTCTTTTCACCATCCTACCTTACATCTGTC
Source organism: Taudactylus pleione (assembly GCA_031769625.1). NCBI lineage: Eukaryota > Metazoa > Chordata > Amphibia > Anura > Myobatrachidae > Taudactylus > Taudactylus pleione. The sequence goes on along the minus strand of JAUIMM010000061.1, from coordinate 5,427,185 downwards.
ATCATTTTCACACTATCATTAGTTATCATTAACTAGTTGTTGTCAATGTCGTATAATAAAGGAAAACAGTAAAGATGCCTGTCCAACAAAATGTCATCTATTTCTTCTATACAGAGAATGGAAACATCTCACTACTGCAGTTCTGCACTACTTCCACTTATTGGGATGGTAGCAGAATAGGCAGAACTTACACAGGAAAAAAGTGCTGCAAAAACCGAATGTCTGCACATATACAGAATTGTAGCTATCTTGATATGTGTAGCCTCCATATTGGCACATGTGCCTTATTTACGACAAGTCATTACCATCAATGTGTATTTACACTTGCCCTGCAAAAAGTGTCAAAGATATTTCTCTTAACATATGTGTCTATGTGCATAATGATGATCTGATTGAGCTGCACCCTTACTGAACGTTACGCACATAAGAAGGCCCCTTCCCACTCCCATTCTGCCTCCCTTGTTGTAAGGTTTGATACATGTAACGTGTGCAGATCTGCCATTATGTGGGCTTTCTGAGCATGCACAGGGCAAACACATGCAAGATACACTATGCAAGCTGGCACAGTACTCATTCTGCATCAGCCCCACTATGAGCCCATTATCTGAGACAACCATACCATAAAGCAGACCAACTATAATGGTTATTTGAGTTTGCATGTTGGCTATTTGATTGTGTTTTGCAATGAGGGTCTCTTTGATTGAGATCTAAACATAAAATCTATGTTATCTCTTTTATAAATACATAGGGCCTGATTCAGAGATTTTCACTAATGCAACTGCAGCTGCAAATTTGCACGAAACACAGCTGTGAAAATAAGCGAATGCCATCCAAAGCATAGCCGAGCATAGAGGCGCCCACCGCTGTCTTCTCATCTCCGTCCAACATACAACAGCATAAACATTGGTACTGTCAATGCGCATCAGGCAGTCACATAGCATGTAAGGCAAGTCTGACCAGCCGCAAACACTGCACATTGCAGCTTTTATGACACTCAGAGAGCTCTCATGCTACGAAAGAGATCGCAATGGCTAATTTATGCACGCCCATGAAACGACGTTTAAACGGTCAGACATGTCTGCGTTTTTCTAACCATCCCGTTACCACCCCTAAATGCTGACTACCTGTCACTCACTTTGCGAGTGATCCCTATGTACGAGAGGAATCCCAATGCAATCTCTGCATGTGCGCAGTGTGGCGTTCGCACATGAGCAATAACAATCGCTAGTTCTGTGAAAATATCGCCATTGCGTCCGTCTCTGAATGAGGCCCATAGTATGTAAAATGTTCCAATCCATCTCCTTGCTATGTACTGTTATGTTATTAGTCACTTACAAAATGTAGTCTGCATTACTTACATAGTCTTGCCTTGCCTAGTTCCTGCATACTGGGGTTAGATGCTATAGATAAGAATGTTTATATGCTGTAAGATACCTGCTGTGCAATCCGGTTATAATATGCCCAAACATCCGTAAAGGGTTTAAGAAAAAAAAGTAATGCAATTGAATAGCTGAATGTGAGAAAACAGCAAAGTCTGATAATATCTCGCCACAAAGAAGCACAGTTTGAAATAAACCATTTACAGTATATTAAAATCTCACGCTCCTCACACATTTCCCCCTGTGACAGGCAAGTCAATAAATGACTCCGCAATAGCAATCTTTGGGACTGCAAAGACACACAACATAGCACAGGTGGGCACACAATGGGAAACCATGAAGCAATTACTTGGTGTAAATAGTCATAAAAATGTGGAGCTGCTGTGCTGATCTAGAGGAAAGTCTACTCCTATACCAACAAAGGCTGAGATATATTACAATGAATGAGACAGTATTCACAAGCAATAGACATTTATTCTGATTCTTTTGTTGTAAAATAAATGAATGTCAATAAAATATAAGTCTAGAATGTTATTAATAAATATTATTCATAAAAAGGTATGCTGAGAGATATTCAAAGTAAGTGCTGTGCAAGCAGGCTAGGAGGGCTGTGTCTGCTGACCAATGATAAGCCCAGGCAGTCTCTTTGCCCTGCCCACAATCTAGCTCAGATAGGACCTGAGCCTCTACAGCCCCCATCATTTTGTATACTATCTGGTCCCTGGGACTTTGTACAAGTTATCCATACCCCCTGGTTATAAACTGTATCAGCCATATAATGATTATAACATTTTACAAATTAGGAAACCAACAGCCTCATCTGTCATTTTATACTAAAATGTCCAGTCTCATAGAGCGAGTCTCTGACAGCAATAAAGAGCCAATGCTAAAACACTTATACCCACCCTAAGTGGATGTATCTACTCTGTCTCCCTTACAAAATGAAGTAAATAGCCTCTTACTTCAGCAAAACTAAGACATGTATTATTGCTTTTGTTCCGAGTAAAATGTAACATGGAAAATGTCTTGTCATCTTATACTATAATGTACCTTACATTTGTTTTTAGCTTCCCAATGTCATCTAGAGATAGCCCATTGCCCATTGTGGACTTACCTCATTATACTCACTAGTATGAGTATGACAAGAGATAAGTAATAAGTCATTTGAGGTGGTGTTTATGGTGATAAGTTACTAGGAGAAGGAATGCTGAAAGTATGTGGAGTAGGGGACTGTGATAAGTCTAGGAAGGATGGCAGCTGTAATCCAGCACTGGTAGCAGCCAAGGCGTTTATTACTAACAATGGCTGATTTCATAGCTGAAAGAATTATTTTAGCACACACAGACTGACCAAATGTGTAACTGATCTGATCACTCTGGGGCCTATGCAGAGAGGCGCATATGATGTCTGCAGAGCTTACCCTGCAGGCATTCGCACTTTGCAAGAATGCACAAACACAAACAGTGCAAAGTCGTATGCATGTCAGTTGCATCTCCACTGACTGAACTGGGCTGTAACGGGGTGTTCGAGAGGGTGTGTCAGCAGAATTGCGGTCTATGGAGAGTTGGATGCTAGCATAATTACACCTGTTTCCAGGCGTGTCATTTGCACCTAGTATTGAGCTGGTGTGTCCCGATGGTGATAATAGCTATCAAACTAAGTGTATAGATAGTGGCAGTCTTCTCCCAGCAATGCATACAACTTTGCATATGGGCCAATATATTAATTGGAGTACCATGTGACGTAATTCCAGCCGACTTGTGTGCCACTCTGCATCAGTCCCTCAGGGTTCATATCATTGACTAATAATTTACATTTAACACACAGAAGCCAATAAAAACATTTTTAAACTTATACACACTAACCTGGGTGCTTGCATCTTCCCATCTGCTATTCTGCACATCAAATGGGACGGTGCCACAGGCAACGCGGTGTTGTTACATTAAGCATGTAAAAATATATTGCATCAACCTACTACAGTTTGCGCAGTGAGCATAGCATTGCAATATATCATTGTGTCACTGGGTGGGCACATCATTCAGCAATATACCCACCTTAAGGCTGTCCTGTCCCCACAATGTGCATGCAGTGGAAGCCCCAACAGCACCCACTGGAAGGGAGAGAGAGACGGGACAGACCTGGTAGAGGAGGAGCGGCTGTTGGGGTAAGTATGGGAGCAGGGGCGAGACAAAGTGATGGGGGATGGAGGGGAGAATGTCAGTCCATTACACTAGTTATAACTTAAGTCTACATGCAGTTTAGATTCCCTGGTTTGGATTTGCAGACCATCCAATAATTCTAAGGCACAATGCATCCAAGCAGGGCTGGACTAAGGAGCTGAAAATGATCAAAGGCTTATTATGTGAAGCAGAGGAGCTATGACCAGTGCTGTGTGGGTGTGGCCAGTGCCATGTGGGTGTGTACACGCCCTACATATCAGCCCCAATGTCTCGCAGAATATGTAAAAGTTCAAAAATTACCACATTTTCTGAGGAAAACAGAAATACAACAACTTACCGAGTGAAAAGGGGGGCTACGGGTAGGGGTCCATCATCATAGTCCCTCCCACCATTGCCCCGTGCTGTGCCGGAAAGTTGGCAAGTCTGTGGCAGATATGTAACCAATATCATGATATCAACTTAATAATATAGCAGTACATGGCATGGCATAATTTTCATTAAGACATACAGCATTCCACGAATTTATATGATAATTCTACAAAGATCCTGTATTTAATAAAGAGTTTGTAGGGCTGGATACAAGGAGGCAATATTATAAAAAATAATATGACCTTTTTTAAAGGTTGCAGTCTCCTCATGTTCTACCCAGAGCAATTCTGCACAAGACATCACTATATGACCTTAACACACATATCCCAAGGGTATGATCAAAGATGTGTTAAGAATCAAGAGGATGTTATTAAACCTAGGGCAAGTTACCTGTACATGCACATTCCACACAATATTGCGACATGAACAGTTTTCTTCACTCAATATAAAGCTCACTATCCCAGTCTGGCATACAGGTAATGGTTTATTGTTGGTTTTAGGACAATCTTCCCATCCTAGAGGTTAAACAAGACTATTCATCTATTTTCCTGTTACTTATATATATATATATATATATATATATATATATATATATATATAATTTTAGAGAATGCAAAAGTACGGCACTCAAAATAGTAAGCATTGCTTAGCTGGTTGCCCCCACTGTGGTAATGAAGTATACAAGTCGTCAAGTGCTGCACTCCAGGAAATAAACACATAACAATCAGCTTTGTGGTGTTAACGTTTCAATGCAACAGCATTTTTGTCAGAACAGTAATAATAGTGAACAAACTCTTACCTTAAAAATACAGACATAATCACCCAGTGCACACATGCAGGCTGGTCAGGGCGGGACTACTCACAATTGTTACTGTTCTGACGAAAATGGTGTTGCATTGATACGTTAGCACCACGAAGCTGATTGCTACGTGTTTATTACCTGGAGTGCCGCACTTGATGACATATATATATATATATATATATACACACACAAACAGAAGAAAAGAACCATTCATGGACATGTTTTAGAATCTTTAGCCATGCTATCAGTGAAATACACCCCTTCTGTAATGTAGATGGGTGTTAAAGTGTTAAGAATGATAATAACTGAGATTATTTAGGAACATTTTGATAAAATAAGAATTCTGAGAATTTTGTAGGTAATTTTCTCTCCAGGAGATCTGCATTATGACATAATTTCAGTCTATATTGAGTCTCAGTACAAAATGTTAAATTTGTATGCCACTATTCAGTAATTGGTGTGATTTGTTTTACCTAAAATACATCAAAATAGAATAAAAAACACTGTGTACACCAATACTAATCCTAAAAGCATATTCAGACACACACTTCTTGGAATCGGTATGATATCCCGGCTGCCGTATGGCCGGGAGTTCGAATACAGGCAGCGGCAGCCAGACAAAACAGCAGAGCCCGGCAGCGGAAGCCCGACAGCGCTGGAAATCCTGATCGTGGTAAGGTAAGTATCAACTAACCTAACCTAACCCCCTAACCCTCCTTAGGGGTGCCTAACCCTAACCTCCTCCCCTGTGCCTAACCTTAATCCCCCCTCTAAGTGCCTAACCCTAACCCCCCCATCCCCGCTGCCTAAACCCAAGTCCCGGGGGGGGGGTGCCTAACCCTAACTTCCCCCTGGGGGTGCCTAACACTAACCCTCCCTCCCCCTAGCCTAATGCTAACCCTCTCGGGGGGTGCCTAACTCTGTCACCCCCGGGTGCCCTAAACCTAACCCTCCCCCCCGCGGCTGTCCGCTCACGGCGCCCGGCATCCCTTCGATCGGGATGCCGGGCGCCAGTCTCCCAGCGTCAGGGAAATGACAGGTGTCTAGATATAGACGCCGGTCATTTATCCCACGTCGGGATAAAGCAGTCGGGGAGCCAGCTGCCGGGATTCTGGCAGCCGGCTTCCCGATTGTATACCCACTTCTTAATAGGCCCTCTCCATTTCCTTCTGATGGTGGCCATGTTCAACATGAAAAGATTTAGTTTTGACATGACATGCTAAAAGGCCACGTAAAGTTGTCCATGAACAATACAATCTCCACTTAGGTCAACTCCAGTCACGTTAAGAGTCTGTCCCTGTGCGTCATTTATTGTAATGCCAAATCAGACTCTTACCAGGATTTGGACTCATTTGATATTAAAGAACCATTTTTCACATAAATGAAATAGGGTGGTTAAGAAAAGGAAAAACTGAAATATTGTATTAGAAAACAGGGCTTACATCAATTTTTCTGGAGAAACTGGATAATACTTATCAATCTCTACATGGTATAAAATTAAGTCCATCGTTATATATCTTCAATGGCTTAGACAGAGTAAGCCAAGAAGGCACTCATACGTCTGTTATTTCATGGACTTGCTTCTCTGAATCGTCACTGCTCAGTTCCCTTTTTGTCATACATTAATGCTCCATACACCTAAACCTTCCTCTACAAATGTTCTATAGAATAGTGAAAACTGCATCAAAGTCCCGTGGTTTTCGAGATTAGCCAGAACAAATAGACAGACACCTACCAGGGACTTTATTTTATAATATATATATAATAGATAGGGGCTGGGTATGGGATCCCGGCGGTCAGAATCTTGATGCCGGCATCCCCACAGGGTAAGGATACTGACACCTGTCGGTATATATCCTAACCCTACCCATGCCCCTAAACCTAACCCTCCCCGCCCGGAACCTAAACCTAACCCTCCCCCCCAAGTGCCTAACCCTATCCCTCCCCCTGTGCCCAACTCCTAACCCTTACCCTCCCCCTAGCACCACTACCCCTAGCGCCACTACTTATCATCGAGATGGTGGCGGTCAGGATGCTGAGATTCTGACTGGTGTTGAGATTTCGGTGCCAGCATTCTGAGCCCGGGCATCCCTACAGCCGGGATTTAAACTACAGGATGTAGTTAAGAGACTCTATACCAACGCTGGAATCCCGACAAGGGAGTTAAGATAGGCGTCAAAATACCGACGCCTATCTTAATCCCGACGCCAGAATCCAGGGGGACGTGTGCCCGAACAAAGGTAAGCCAGGGCACCCGTAGTGTTAGCTGTGGGGGCGGGGGAAGGGTTAGGTTTCGGTCAGTTAGAGGGGTTAGCATTAGGTTTTGGGGAGGGTTAGCGTTAGGCACCCCTAGGGGGGAGGGTTAGGGTCAGGCACCACTGGGGGGTAAGGTTTAGGCACTATGGCGGGAGGGGTCGGGTTTTAGGCACGAAGGGGGAAGACGTAGGTTTAGGAACTAACGGGGACAGTTAGGGTGCGGGGTGAGTAGGGTTAGGGTAAGGCTACAAGAAGGGAGGGTTAGGTGGAGAAGGGGGGAAGGTAAGTATACTTACCCGACCCCTGTTGGGATACCAACCATCGGGATTCCGCTGTTGGTATTGTGACAGGAGGCATCCCGACAGCCGGCATTACATACCCATTCCTTAAACTCATTCCTTAAACATCGATAGATAGGGTGGAGTTACTAACATTTAATTTCTCAGATTGCAGTCCCCCATTTGACCCTTTATATGTCATCATCCCCCTCACAATAGTATGTAGTGTACTCTGAACCACTTCTGTGTCCTTTCAAATGGATATATTATCAAACTACTACACTGATGCCCCCCTGTACTGCACATGACCTCAAGGCTGGCCTCTGTGTGTCTGGGCACTGCACGGAGTACAGATGATGGGATCATAGAATACCTGCACCGAGCAGTCCTGTAGGTGCTGGAGTAGCTCTGGCTAGGGCAAGGTCGGCAGATCACGGTTAGACTGCGGCACAGCGGCTGCAGACTTTTGAGCCGTGACCCTATAGCAGGCCATAAATTGTCTAGGACTCCACAAACACCCATAATACAGCAAGCGCCAACCCCTGAGTGGCAGTGAGGAGATAAGTAAGGACATGGCAGGGAAAACATAGGGGTGGGAGGAGGGCCACGGGCCAGACTGGAGGCAGAAGAGATGCACTGACAGTGATTTCAATGGAGCTGTGTCTGCCATGGGATTTCCACACACAACCTGTCCAGTATCAGCAACCCTACAGGTTGCTGATACTGATTTCTGGCCAGAAAGATGCTATGAGGTAGACAGACATATCACTTAGAAAGACATAGCAGATAGATAAAGATTAGATGGATAGATAACAGATGGATCATACTTGAACGTCAAGGAGACTCCCATATATTGGTTGGCTCTCCCGGAAGTCCACAAAATTGGGAAAGTCACCCAGAGGCCACCCGTTGCCGCCCACTTCCCAGCTTGATGATGCAAATTGTGCTGAATCACATCATGGTGGTCCCACCAACCACTTTTCAATGCTGGTAATAATAGCTTTGTTTAGCAGGGATGGGGCCACAATTATGAGAGCACAGGATCATGCCTTCACCCTGCACTGCCCACTTGGCTCCGTCACAGCCTCCCGCATTGATGACCTGACTGTCACCTCCTGACGAAGCAACTGAAAAGTTGTCAACTATGAGATGGATTGATACACATACTGTATATATAGATAGAAACATTTGTCAAGTTTGTAATGTGGACATCTGCAACCTATTGAGTATTTCTGATATGCTTGTATACCATTCATGTACGTGCTTAATCCACCGGGGGTTAATAAATTATTCTAAAATACTACACTATGAGCCGTATTCAATTTGAGCCGAGCCGCGATACTTTTCTGCGGCCCGGACTTTTCACCTACTTTGCCTGTTTTGCAGGCGGAAAAGTATCACGCGCATGCCCACTTTACCCCATATTCAATTTGAAAGTATGCGAAAACAGGACCCGGTGAAACTTGAACAGGCGGAAAGTACTGTCAGAAATGGGGAAATCAGCCTGACACCCCCCAAAAGATGCTCTGACATGGGGGGTTCACTATGGTACCCCCCGATTTGGCTTGTTGAAGGTATTTGGAGTTTTTAATCAGGCTCAATAGCTGCTAAATAGCGTTTTTCTATACGTGGTGCAGAATAGTATTCTGAAGTATTTTTTGCAGAAAATAAGTTATCCCAGCAAATTTGGGGTACTTGAAAATGGGGGCCAACATATTTGAAAGTTGCTAAAGTGAAGTTGAAAAAATCGTGAAAAATCCACCTGCCGCAAACACCTGCAATCAAAAAAACACTTGGGGCATACTTGGGGACCTCCCCAGAGTCAAGTTCGCTACTTTTTAACTTTGTACCCCATTTTTTTTTTCGCCCCCTTTTTAAAAGTCATTTTTGGGGTGTCCTTAATGTTTTTTTTTAATTTTTGACACAGTTTACCTTTGGGGGACTGTCTGAAGGCTGCAGGGCGGTTCCTGCAACGTTGCACCCCAAAACCCCAATTCTGCATTTTTTTCCGCCTGCTATTCATAGGGGAAACTTTTTCGCCTGGTACATTGCATTGAGGTGGAAAGTCTTTCAAATTGAATACGGGGTAAAACCATAACAGGCGAAAATAACATAATCGGCGAAAAGTTTTCACCAAAAACACGCGAAAATGGCTTTTCGCTCCAAATTGAATACGGCCCTATGTCTGTTTTCTAATCCGATAGCAGTTAGACAGACAGGTAGATAGATAGATAGATAGATAGATAGATAGATAGATAGATAGATAGATAGATAGATAAAATAGATGGAGATATAGATAAGAGATGGATGGCTGGATGAATAAATAGCTATTACATGAGATAGATAGATAGATAGATAGATAGATAGATAGATAGATAGATAGATAGATAGATAGATAGATAGATAGATAGATAGATAGATAGATAGATAGACATATGAAAAAGAGTGTTTGAGTATACATATGGCAAAAGACTGTAAATAAACACAATTCTCTTGCATGGAGAAACAATAAGTTGGCATTTGCAGAAGATACAGACTACTAGAAGTCATTATAGCCAGCTGGTTTTTATTTTTATATGTTTTCGAATTTGCAAGCATGGAATGCAGAGTTATGACCCCTGATTATCACATTGCTTCTATGGACCCAGATGTAGGCAGTATGTGAATTTCCCCTAAGCACCCTTTTCTAATAGTGCTGCAGCTTAACCAGGGCTTGTAGTTTCTATGTCAACCATTGCTCCCCAGTGATTACATAATCGCAATATTAGTACAGAAGCCTGGACAGAAAAGGAGGAGCTTTACTTGATTGCTGTCAGTGTAGATCAGTTATGGAAAACCTGCAAAGAAGGCATGTCCTAGCCCAGCATAATAACAACCCCATATTACATTCCCTATTATTCTAAATGATTTCACTCACTCTTTTTAGTCATCCAACGCTAAAATGGGCATGCAAGGTCAATTTTATAAACTCTCTGAGTATAAGCATTAGATTTATAAAACGATCACTTAAATAATCTTTTAATTAGTGAAAACTGGAACCTAAACAGGAAAGGAAATACAACACTGCTATTTAGTAACTGCAATTCAAACACATATAGTTAACATAGAAGTCATTGGCAGACTGTGACCTCAGATATTCAGCAGTGGTAATGACACAGGCACACAACATATCAACATGATGAATATACATGGACCAGTCCAGAGGTCCCAGAAAGTAACTGAATTAAGCATAGAAATAACTAAGGCCTGTATGAAATATGTAGTTGTGAAAGAGGATAGTGTCCTGACCACAGGGTGATGCTAGTTATCCAGAAGAGAAGTCAGGAATCTATTACTCTGAAGGAAGAGGTGGCTAGACAAAAATGAATAAATCAGTTTGTATACTTTTTCCCCCTTTACAATAGATTAGATCACAATGGGCTTCTGGTTGGCGTCAGAGACCTGGAAGAAATGTACCCTATCATACAGGCTGTGAGAATGGAAGATAATAGCTTTATTAGATCATTGGTTCTAATGAAGTAGAAGTGTTAAGGGGGGGTATCCACTTAGCGATTTTACCAAGCGATTGCACGATAATGATGTCATTATCGTGCAATCGCTTGCAAATCGCGCATGCATTGGGCATGTTTTGGTCGGAAACAACCAGCGATGTGCGTGCCTGCTGGTCGTTTCCGACATCTATCATCGCCCGTACAAGCTGGTCAACCTGACGATCCCGTCAGGTTTAGCATGTGCGGGGATGATGGATGTGCCTGGACTGAACGAGTGAACGTTCAGTCTAGGCACATCACTAGACATGGAAACGACAGCACGATTACAATGTCATAATCGTACTGTCGTTTCCATGTCTACTAGTGGATACGCGGAATTATAGAGAACAATTGTGAATGCCTGAAAGATTACAAAATAATATGTTTGATTTTATATTTATTGTAAGGTGCAGTGAAGTTGTTTAAAAAATACAAGCTGGTATTAAATAGACATTGGAGATTGTTTGTGCCACAAATATTTTTGGACCAGTCATACAGTGACAATTATCAAGAGCTGTTATAAATAGGAATAAAGGCTCGTTCAATTGTTGGTTAATACCATATGCATTGCTATGGCTTTTGAAAATAGAAATCTAATGTCTGTAGAAATTATGTAATACACCATCTAATTGAGCTATACTGCCATGTATTGCGCTTATCTGGGATATTCCCCATTCCATATAATGATCCATACAACAAGCCCAAACAAAACAATGTACAGTAAACACAAACCGCTGTGGTATTCAACAGTAGATTTTAGCCATTTACCTACTTAAATTTAACAAAACTTCTATCAAGTGATACAATCTATGGTGCTCAAACTACAAACTTTTAGAATTATAATAATTTATAAGGATGCTATTTACAAAACACAGCACATATTAAAAATGACAGAGTGCATCTTAAACCAGGGCTGTGGAGTCAGTAGAAATGTGCCAACTATGACTCCAGTGTCAAAATATAAATGTAAAATCTATTATATATATATATATATATATATATATATATATACACACTGTATTTATTATAAGGGTACAGTCATGCCCTTATATTAAGGCATACATGCCTACTCTCCCGGGAATCGAGGGAGGCTCCCGATTTTTCGGGTAACCCCCCACACCCTTGGAAGAGTAGTCATATCTCCCGCATCCCACCCACTTCCTAGTGAAGTGGGCAGGATGGGGAGATTTTACCTGTAATTTTTGAGTCTGTAGGGAAGGGGTGGGGCTAAATAGCGCAAATCGCGTCATTTAGACCTGCCCCCTCCACACGGGGGTTTCCTGTAAAGAGGGTGGGGACTATCACCATCTATCATCTGGTCCCGTCCCCAAACAGTAGAGCAGCAGGTCCCTTGCTGCTCCCGGAAAGCTGCCCAGGAATGTCGGCAAATATGTATTAAGGCTGAATCTAAAAAAAATGGAAATCACCACAGAGCATTCCAGAGGGGGGGGTCGGGGGGCATGGTGTTTAAGAGGCTACACCTCAAAAGCTATAGGAAGTACTGAGCTAAAATTTGGCATGGACAGGTAGAAGAACTGCCTCTCGGGTGCTGCATGCCAAATTTAAGGGCAATAGAATAAACAATGAGGATTTGGGAACAATCTAAACTTCCAATTGTCAGTTTTTTTTCTGACACTCTCAGTTAGGGACACTTTCTGCTGTTCTCTATAGGGGATTTTTGGGAAGGCATAACTCAGGTAGTGATTGTATCCCCCCGCACCCCCGGTAGAGTAGGCATTTCTCTCGCATTCTGCCCACTTCCTAGTGAAGTGGGCAGAGTGGGGAGAATTTTCGCGGTGATCACGAGTCCCCGTGTAGGGGGCGGGGCTTAATGACGCTATTCTGCATGAATCTAGACATATGGCTCTGCCCCTTATTTAAATCTGCGCTAATCGCGACAATTTACCATGAGGGGGTGGGACTTAATGACACGGACCATCATGTCCCGCCACCCAGCTGCTTCTCCTCCCCGGACTTCTCCCGAGGAGGAGAAAAAAAATAGTAGACAAGTATGGCTTATTTATTGAGTACACAGAAAACAGACAGACTGGGTAAGCAAAATAGGTGTTTTTGTTTCTGATAAAACAGATTGGAAAACAATCACGACAGCTGATAGAAGCCTCTGCAACATTCTAAGTTATAACATCAAGAAATATAGGTAATTTACCAGGTAGCTAGTATATGTGAATAACATATTGATTTCTGCATGTTTAAGTCTCTTACGTGTCTCAATTCACCTGGGACAAATTGAAATTTCCAGACTCTCAAATAGGCTGGATTATCTGCATATGTGGGAGTTATTCTAGGTTTTACTTTCCTGGCCCCTAAATTATTCACAACATTCTGCATCCTGGAATAAGAACACAGCTAAGCCACCTTTCACAAGGGGTATGGTTACATCATTAGGGGCATAGTGACTCTTAACACCCCTCTCCTACCCTGAAGACACTTATATACTTCATATTGGTGTAGTATGATTAGTAACCATATTGAAATTCCTATGTACTGCATATTGGTGTGATATGACAATAACCATGTCGAAATTCATCATGTCTACGCAGATGATATGTTGGCATGATGAACTGCCGGCAAGCCGTCCCTGGTGACCCAGTGGTCATTTACCTTCTCCCAGCGGCACTTCTTCTTCTGGGTTCCAGCGGTTATGTGACAGTCACTTCTGAAGCGGGTCTGTGATGCTCCAGGTAAGTATTTCTCCCCTTATCTCAAACCCTAATCCCGCCCACAGCCTAACCGTAACCATTTGGAGGATGTCGACTGTGCCTGTTGACAGATTGAACCATGTCAACATATTAATGTGGTCATTGTGGTGCCGACATGGTTACTGTTGACCTTCTACCCGGATACCCTGCCTCTGGTACTAGTTGTGCACAGCTGTAGTGAGTGGAGCTTTCCCAATAAGGACAGGACAGTCCATTAGAATTGTGTCCACCACACCTAAATCAGGGCAGTTAAGTAAAATTGCTTTATACGGAACCAAAATTGAGCCTCATACATGGTCTCCTGTCCTCCATGTATTTTCCCAATGTAAGCTGCATACATTGATGGATTTGCCATCCATGTGGTAAAGTTTATAGGAATTGTTCTCTACTTTCCTTTCTGCTTAAAAGCTTTCAATGGCTCATGAATGTGGCCTGAAGCTCTCGTCATGTACAGTAAATTAGTTTTCATTTCATATACTAATTTCTCATTATGTCCAACCAAATCAGTGGCAAACGCAGGATTTCTAGAGGGGTGTTTCCATTGGCCTGATTATAGAGTGAGTGTGGCCAGTCCATAAGTAGGGTAAAATTAGCACTTAACCAGCTTTAATATGCGTCATACAAAGTATATTGTGTGCCATAATTCCAGCATATAGAGGACCAGTGATCACAGTAAGCCATTGGATGCGGCAGTAGGGCCATCCTGCCTGAGCTGAATGTTTTTATTTTAGATGTGGGCATCATTCCAGAGCATTAGAGCAAGTCCGGGAGCCTGGGGGAGCAGCAGAATAACCTAGCACTGCCCTGGACATATTGGGCTCTATAGCAGCACATCCCTAACAGTGCATCATGTTTTCCATATCTCCTAGTTGGTGCACAGGTTATTTATTATTACTGGATGATACATGTTAAAAGATCCACAGATGGTGCTAATTATTTCATTTGTGATACTGAGAAGAACATGCAGCACTAGTAACATTCTATTATATTACTATTTCTACTGTGGTCATGGTGTGTGCTGGGGAGGGGCCTTCCAGGCAGATGGAAACTCCCCCTGCGTTTGCTTATGCAAAAATGCCAATGATGAAAGAAAGAAAATGCCTCACAACCTGCTGTGTAAACCACAATTCATCACTCCGCTCACCAGTCACATTCCTTATCCTACCCACCCCTTCACTCATATCTGTAATGCCCGTGTCTGTGCCATAAGGGTAGATGAACTAAGCCTTGGAGAGAGATAAAATGGAGAGCGATAAAGTACACACCAATCAGACCCTAACTGTCAATTTACAGGCTGTGCTTGAAAAATTACAGTTAGAAGCTGATTGGTTGGTAGTTTATCTCTCTCCAAGACTTAAGGCCCCTACATACGGAACGATATTGCTAAAGATCCGACGTATTGGAATGATAAATCAGCAATATCGTTCCGTGTGTATGCACTATATTGTGCATTGCGCGATCCCGTGGGTTGTCAGATGCTTTGCCTGATCTTTCTGCATGCTCAATAGATCAGGCAAAGCGACTGACGATCCCATGCAGCGCTATGCGGGTGGGGGGCATATAGGGCGGTCGGGCCCTGGATCGCCCCGTGTTTAGGGACCGCCTGATATGTCGGCCCTGGGATTGTCGGTCGCATCAGTGGGTACACATCGTACTATGTGTACCCACCTTTAGTACATCTCTCCCTAAAATGTTATAATAGTAAACTTGCTTTCCCCGACACTGTACAGCCCACATTACTCTCTCAAACATTAGTATACATATTTACATGATGGACCACAATTTACTTGAAGAAAATTAGCAGTTTACTAAACATACATTTTCAACATAGATTTTCAGAAAATTTTAAAAAGTGACAAAAATTTTACGTATCATGTATGGGTCAGTAACTACCTTGCAATAGTTTTTTACTTCTTTCTCTTCACCTCACCATTGCACAGACTGTGACGACATGCAGAAAGACTGAGCTATTAGAGTCTCCATAAACAGCTCCATACAGAAATGTACAAGTCTTCATTCCATCTCATGTGTGATAGCCTTATTTTGTTATACCATGCTGCTATGACATGAATACTTATGTATCAATCAGAGACTTACACACACCACACTACAGTAGACAGAAGCAGATAATGTGTGATCTGCAGATGCTGTAGATGCAGCCTGTACTGCGTTTATTTTTTTTTTCTTTTATGAGAATCCCTGATGGTTGCATAATTAATATTAACCATTGGACTTTGCCATGGATTTCCGCACAAAACCACAATCGCTATACAAGCCACAGGAAAACAGGAATATAGGATTATATATTTGCAAATATACGTACTGTGGCGCATTACAACAAAGATACCTACAGAAGGAAACATACAAGGGGCCAGAGAAGTGCATCCAACCTATGTTACTAAAGCTGGTGTCAATTTTTACAGCAATATCTACAAATGGTCCCAAAACAAGCAGCATTTAAATGATTCCATCATAATCATTTGGAACATTATCAAACAACTGTATCCAGGTTGGAAGATGAATGGTACAGACATGTGGATGAGCGCACTAACAGGCCCAAATATATTCCAGCCTTGATCTCAGCATTTGGTTTGAGCACTAAATGGTGGAACTTGTCACACATATTTGCCTTAAAGGGCAGGATTGTGAATGGCAAGTGGGTGGCTTGGTCCTGTACCATGTAGCTCAGACAGACCATTGGATTTACTCAGGAGGCAGGATGGACCATTGTGGTTTTTGCGGTCAAACCTCTAAAAATAACGTATTCGGAGGTTGGCCGCTTACTGCATATGGACCAAGCTCACATTCCGGTATTGTATGCAGTGGACAACACCATTTTTAGATGGCATTGCCCAATACAGCCTATGGACTTCTATTCGAACAATGCCGTGAGAGGGATCCAATGGGATCCCTCTCAGCAACCCCCGTGGCGCGTGCGTCACTCGGCACATGCGCAGAAGGACTTCTGGGCCATAAACCCGGAAGTTCTTCTATTGCTAAGTGCAGCTCTTACCATGCCATGGTGCTAAACACGGTATAAGAAACACAGCCCAGGACACCTTCAAAGCTTCACTAATATATAATAAAAATACACAAATACATTTTCCTCTGGCAATAGAATTAAATCTTATCAATCAGGCTGTTGATACATTTTTACCCATATATTGTAAAATGTATTATTATCTAGACTAGAACTTAGGTGTAAAATCAGAAGAAAGATTGTAGTATTTCCATTCCTAGACCTTGCATTTGGTTCCTATTGCTGACAAATGTGTACATTGTAGACTTTATCAAAAGAAGACACATATATAATATCCATTATATAAGCTTTCTGTATCACTGCAAGAATACACCACATACTTAAAATTTACATTTTGTTAAAAGGAAAAGGTGGCATGCCCCTAACAAAAGTAATGTACTATATTCCGTCCCTAATATTATACACTTTTACTCTATATAAACAGTGTAAACAGGATTTAGTTGACATATAATAACATGTAGATCCATGTGTTGCTTAACAACCAACATTCATTAAGGGTTTAATTGTTAATTTTTATTACGAATGACCAGTTTTTGTGCCTTTTACCGCTAATGGCACATCCTACATGAAAATATAGCCATAAGATTAGACAGCTGTATCTGACATATTGGTCAGCTCAGACGCACATGGGTGACAAGTGTGTTACAGTGAAAAGTAGCTATATACTACATATCATGGCTCAATAAAACCACTGCATCAGTGGAACATCTTTCTCTGGATTCTGCACGAATCCTTAATTAACAGAAAAGCTGAGGGAAAGCGTCACGGCTGTTAGACTTCTTCTAACCCTTGTACAAAAGCACTGCTAATTAATATTATTTTTCCTAGTAGATTTTCCAAGAAGAGATTGAACCAGCCTCTCGAGGTCAGGGGCTTTATTGAAAAATGCTGCTATGCATTACACTTCAAGACAGTAGTAGCATGAGCCAAAGGCTATTTCATCTTTTACAGGCTTTATTTGTGGTCAGCCTGGATATACTATATCTTTCCACTGCAGACACAAATCATAAGATCATTTCTGTAACCCAGTGCTACTGATTGGTTTTGCATCACTCTCATAGTCGGTTTAAAAACTATCATAACACAGCATACACTTAACAAAGTAAGCATCTTTCAAGCAGACATTTAACCTTTTTTCCAGCGCTGGTATTTAAGCCAAAAGTGTTAGTCATGCTACTATTTGCTTTAGATCTATTAAGAAAACATATGCTCCATTGTTACATCTGCTGCAAGCCCCCCAGTGGGCCCCGGGAGAAACTCTCCAAGAAAAAGACACATTAACTGCCACAGCTCTCACTAATGGCATCCCTTACAAGAGTTAATAAACACTTCAACGTTGGGACACCATGTGTTGTACATATGTATGCAATGGTGTAAATTCAGTTCAATAGCCAGGGAAAGTAATAGCTATTAATTCCCAAAAGTTAATATCTCCCAGAATATTCAAAAGTAGTCTAGTTCAAAACCCGAGACAGTGAAATCTCTCCTTTATCATGCTAGCCATAGGATTAAGGCTTTGCACAGCTCTATAGGGAAGGATCTCTATACATTAAAGATGGCACAGCTGGTTCACAAGAAGGCATAGGTTTCTTGCTGGGATATGTAAGCAAATAACAGGTTATGGTAGAATTCCCTGTGCGGCTAAGGGAAGGGGGATATTGTCCCTGCTGTAAAATGACCATACAGATTGGAGTAATGATACAGATTTTCTCTCTCCTAAAGTTTTCTATTCTGTAATTTACAGTAAAAAAAATGACTTGGTGCCAGTAAGAATTCCATGTAATCCAGCTCTGATTAGCTCTTCTTAGTGTGAGATCCCTTTTGTAGAAACAGCAGTTGGACGCCCCTTCCCAACCTCTGAGCTTTATATGGATTAAACTGGTATTACGCTGAATATTTCTCAAGCACAGATTTCCACTGCCCTGCCAACACGCATATTACGGGACAGAAATGAAAAATGTTAAAAAGTTATATGAGGGGCTGTTGCTTACAGCACAATTCTGCAATGAAATGACTGTCATTGATTATGGGACAAGCATCCACAGCGGAAGAGGCACTGCAATAATACACATAAAGAAATAAATGAATACAGTCTGTGCGCTTTGTTTTAACTTACCTTCTTCCGGGGCTGCCATTTCATCATATTTGTACGTATAGAGGTTGAGCATCAAGAGACGTGAGAGATACTTGTAGATGTGGGAATTTTGCAGTTACTGATAGTCATGCTTCCTGCCTCTTTAAATATGCTGCATATTTACTTTTTTGGAACAAAATCACCCCCAAAAAAAAAATCAAAGCACAGGAAAAGGGACTTTGATTCCAGTTTCGTTCAACCAAATCTCCCTCAAGTGAGGAAAAAATAAAAATAAGACTCGTAGCACAATCAATGATTTTGAGTAGAAGACATTTGAGTTAGATAGAAAATCCAATGTTTCATTGTTATAAGAAAATACAAAACAAAATGTATCAGAATTGGATGTTTTAAACCCAGAACTAGGCAACTGTCTTTTGTCATAAATGCTCACATCTGCAATCCAAGATCTAGAACTGTCCTGTACTCTCACACCGCACAGCATAGATGTGATTTTGTCATGTTCCAGTACCACTCTGCCTTCTCCCCCTTACAATTCACTATCCTCTGAGAGCTTTGCAGTTGTAGGCGAAGGTTCGCAGCCGTCTCCTTGCATCTTTCCCCCCTTAAAAAAAGTACATTCCAAGGTACAGTTCCATAAGAGGAAAAAAAATCTGGCTCCGCTGGTTGCCTTCAATTTGTACAATGTGTGCAGGAAAGGTTTTGCGTGAACAATTCACGCGTCTTAATAAACTGAAAACAGAAACAAAAACAAACCCACCAAAAAACACGGAATTTTACTTGGGAAATGCTGGAAGGAAATCCTGCAACAGCAACAAAATGTACTCCTCTACACTAATGACTTCCTTCCCTTCTAGTATATGCAGAGCCTGCACTGTTCTGTTCAAGACATTGCAGCAGCCTGCAGGGTCTTACTGCTAGTCAGATTAACCGCTGTATAGAGAATATCTCCAGGTCCACTACGGAAAGTCTAGTCAACTGCGATAGGTAATAATATATAGGCAAATGTGTACGAAACAAGGAAAACATGTTTTTGGATAAAACTACAAATAAGACAGTACTTATCAAAGTGTGAATGTTCAAATCACTGTTAATTAAAATCAGATCATGCAGTTTTCTGGTTGACTCAATAAGCAAAGTTAAGACTTTTTTAACCTAGTGCAACCACATTTCACTGTATGACACTTTGGGGCCTATTTATCAAGCCAGTTTTTCATAAAATGATGCAGAAACTGCAGAAAGGCTCTCTACTGCATTATTATTATCAATGGGGACTATGGGCCTGATTCAGAGCCGTTCGCTATTTGTGGTCGTTCGTTCAAAAACAAGGGGTGGCTATTCAAATGATCCGTTCGCAAATTGCAGTCTGTTCCCACCTCTAAGTCTGAACGAGCGAGCAAAACATACGCTCGTTTTTTTGATAAAAACGCCCCCTGGCCGCACGCACCATACGTCATGTCCGCTATTTATTAGATTAATCGAGTACATCGTACAGCGTATGAACTGCTCGCTATTCTTGTGGTTGGTGTTTTCAACCGCTATTTTGCGAGCAGTTCTGAGTTAAAAAAAACCAAGTGACGTGGTCAATGACGCTGCTGTATTAATTATGCACTCCCTTAAAACGCCCGTTTTGACCTTTAAGCACGCCTGCGTTCGGATCTCCACTCCCCGTTTTCAAGCACCTTCCCCTGTTACCACCCACATACGCCTCATTCTGTCACTCAAAATAGCAGGCCCTCGCTATATTGCGTACCAACGATTTTCGGCCGCACTGACTGGTTCGCGCATGCGTACTAAAAACCGTACGCATGCGCAGATGTGCGAACATCACTCGGAACGAGCGTACTGCCGCTAGCGAGTGGCTCTGAATGAGGGCCTATGGTCTGATCTCTATGTACCAAACTCTGGGAGGCACAGCTTTTTGGAGTTTGGTCCTGTTAGTATACGCCATCCTCAGATGGCGTAAATCACTATATGCCTATGGAGGTATATTGTCAGGAGAGGGATCTCACGATCGGTCTCCTGCTTCCTCCGGAGACTGACTCTGTGCGCATGCTCCTCCAATATGCCAGGGATATAACTCGCTGGGACACTGGTTATCGCTACTGCTGTTCCTGCAATTAACATTTAGAACATAGCAGGGATAATCATGTAAAAAATGATTATCCCTGTTGCGTTGTACATTGAAAAAATTCTTTGTACATAGGCGCCTTAACAGGGACATTTCTAGAGAGTGTGCAGTCTCCGTCACTGGCCCCCTCCTCTCAGACCAGCGGCCATCGCACTGAGCTGCCAGCGCTGCACTGATAGACTCTAGACACTAGAGTGTGCCCAGAGTCTATAGCGCATGCGCAGGTCACCGGGGAAATGGCCCTGGTGGCCATTTTTCCTATACTGCGCATGCGCAAATTATAAAGCGCAACGGAATTTGCTGCGCTATATAAGAAACTAATAATAAATAAATAGTAATAAATAAATCCAAAAAGGAGAAGGATATGCTGATTGAGCTAGTATATAAGTGGCAATTTTATAACCAATAAATGAAAATCACACTTTTCTTCTCATAAAATAAAGATTGGCTAACAATAAGTACTCAGGGTTGTAACTAGGGGTGTGTGACTGGTGCAGGACTCTGTAGGCGGGACAGTCGCTGCCCCATGGCTCTTGATTCTGGCTAGCAGGGTACCTTGAACGGTAACCTGCAGCTAGTATCACTGCAGCTATGCGTGCTCGTAGCATTCTTTGGATGCTACAAGCAGACACCCTGACGTCTATACAGCTGATCGGAGCGCTCCGTGCACTGTCGCACTTCCAGCTGGCCCTGCCTCCTATGCACAACATCATGATGTCTTGCACAGAGGGGGCGAGGTCGGCACAGGGCACACTAAAGCTCTGTTATGGCACTGACATTACTAATGGCAGAATGGGCATTAAGAGGATCGATAAGGGTAGGTTCAAGAAGACAGTGCCATGACTGTGTATACCCATTTCCCACCTAAATCCTGAATCTTTTGCCTTTCACACTGCACCGGGTTTGCCCTGAAAAACAGTGTATGTCATTAGAAGTGAACATTTTTTTACAGGCTCACAAAGATGAGTCATGAAAAATTCCAGATCCGCAAATCAGCTCCTTTTATCGTAACCCATTTAGAATAATTCAGATCGCACCTTTCAGACCGCAGCCTATCCGGGTGGGTCCCGGGAATAATCCTGGACACACAACCTAGATTGACCCTTTCACACCAAGCCAGGACCTGGGTTGCCCCGGCAATATCCCGGGTCAGAGGACTAAAAAAGAAAAACTTTATTGAGGTGGAAGTGGGCAGGGGCCGTCCCTCCCCTCCCCCAATCAAACATGTAGTCCGGGTGGGCAGATCATGTAGTCAGGCCCTCTCCTCTCCAATCAATCATGTAGCCGGTGCGGCGTGCTGGTACCCAGTCAGAGCGTGCCCCCCTTTCACTCAAGGGGGTAGCACCAACAGTAGAATCGTGCCCCACCTTCACCCACAGGGGTAGTGTGGCCGGTGACAGCGGGCAGTAGAAGCGGGTGCGCTGTGGTAGAAGCGGGCGAGCCCCCCCTTTCTGTTGAGTGTCAGGGTCCGGGACTCCAGTCCCGGCAGTCCTCCCCTGATGGTGTTCCTGGTATGCATCTTATGTAAAAAGACAACCACTGCTGGCTTCTCAGATCCAATGCATGCGCTTGAAGATGCACAATCAGATTGCCATCGTGACCATCACCTGGGCCATCAGACATCTGCACAACCCTAAAGCTGCTCAGAATGTCCAGCTGCCGAGGCCAGTGAAAGCTGCGACTGACGTAGAGATATGGTAAGAACTTACCCTTGTTATCTCTTTTTCAACGAGGTCCATAGGGTCCACAGGAAACATTGGGGTATAGGTGGTGACGATGACATCCGGGCACCATGCAGTAAAAGTTTTTCTCCCAGGACGCAATTGGGCCTCCCTCTATACCCCTTCCCAGGGCCTGAGACTCCTCAGTTACGTAGCAAGTCAAAGGCCGGAGGAGGAAAAAGAGAGAGAAGAAAGTCTGGAACACACTAGAATCACATTCTCACACAGAAGGAAACGGAAAACCGGTGACCACAGCGAAGCCCATCTGAAGTACAGGTGTGTCAGGGCGGGCGCCCTGTGGACCCTATGGACCTCGTAGAAAAAGAGATAACATCCATCGTCAGGAGGACCCAGTCCAGGATCAAAAAGGGACGACCCTTGGAGAGGTGAGCCGTCTGTAGCCACCAGGTCAGCGACAGGCGTACCTCTGGAGACAGCACCGTCATTTGAGTCTGTATATGATCCCACTTGAAGAGGATCAATAGCTGCAGAGGCCGGGAATGAAACTGGGCATACTCAACCATGTCGAATGTCGACATCATGGATCCCCGTAACTGCATTGCTGAATGGACTGACAGTCGGCAATTGTGAAGGCATCTGTGTACACGCGTCTGCAAAGTGGAGATCTTTTCTGCTGTCAGTAAAATCCTTTGCTATTGTGAATCCAACTGGGCTCCCAGATGGAACACCCTTTGAGATGGAATCAGTGAGGACTTTTTCCAATTCATCAACCACCTGTGTACCTGGAGCACAAATATCGTTAGCTGCAGGTGGTGGTGAAGTACCTCTGAGGACCCTGCTAGTAGCAAGAGGTCATCCAGGTATGGTAACAGGCGGATCCCCTGCAGCTGCAGATGGGCTGCCATTACCGCAATGACCTTTGTAAACACCCGAGGTGCAGTTGCAAGGCCAAACGGCAGAGCCTGAAACTGAGAAAACATTGGTGAGCTGAAACAATCGAAATATGCAGGCATGCATCCTGAATATCCGGGGATACCATAAAATCCCTAGGTTCCATAGCCAGTATAACCGATTGTAGGGTCTCCATTCTGAACCTGGGTACCGAGGAATTTGTTCAGGGACCTGAGATTGAGAATAGGACGGTAAGAACTGTTTGGTTTCTGGACTAGAAAAGTCTGGAATAATACCCTGTTCCTCTTTGTGTCAACGGGACCAGTACAATGACCTCTGCCTGCAGCATGGATTGTACCACCTCTTGAATAGCCAGAGCTTTGTCCGAGTTTTTCAGAAGTCCTGTGCAAAAGAATTGATGGGGAGGCCTTCTGTGGAAAGAGAGGGCGTACCCCAGAGAGACCACTACCTTCACCAAGGAATCCGTGGTAGTTTGATACCAGTACTGGGTGAACTGAAGAAATCGTCCTCCCACCCTGGGGTCCCCCAGGAGGAGGCCCATCCCGTTAAGTGGAGGGCCTGTCATCAGGCTTGGCAGCCGGACGTCTGGTACTCCAGGGCTGCTTCTTAGGCCTGGCAGATTTCTTGGTGGTGGATGGTCTGGGAAAGGACTGAGTTCTAGCCTTACCTGGAGCCCGATAGGTCCGAGAGGACGGTGTCCGAGCCCCCGAAGAAGCTGGAGCAGAAGATAGACAAGCCGACTTAGCTGCTGCTAAGATATTCACAATCTTGTCCAAATCAGGACCAAACAAGACATTACCGTCATAAGGCAAACATTCCAACCCCTTCTTGGATTCCGCATCAGCTCATCAAAAATGGAGCCACAGAGAGCAGTGAGCCGCAATGGCCGCCGAAGAAACCCTGGCATTTAGTAGGCCAATATCCAAAGCTGCCTCATTTATATAGGTAGCTGAATCTCTGAGATTTCCCACCAGATTCAGCTGTTCCCTGGTAGCATTAGAGGCTAAGGATGTTTTAAGGCTATTAGCCCAATATTCCATGGCCCGAGCCACCCAGCAAATGGTCATAGCTGGTCTGCACACAGCCTCCGAAAGGGAATAAACAGATTTAAGGCATACCTCTACCTTCCTATCTGTAACATCCTTCAGGGACGAGATGGAAGGCATAGGAAGCGTTGAGATTTTTACCAAGTGTGTGACATGGGAATCAACCACCGGTGGAGCCTCCCATTTGGAAAAATTATTCTCAGCAAAAGGGTAAGCGGATACTAGGGCCCTCATTCAGAGTCGATCGCAAGAAGTGATCGCTCACTCTGAATGAAGGCGGGCACTTCTTGTTTTGAAGTGCTGCCTCCAGGTCGCAAGCTAAGCTGTGGGTTACCACCCACAGCTTAGCTTGCGATAAAGGTGATGGTCGCGATGGTCATCACCATCGCGACCATCGGGGCTTACGACCAGACCCTAAGGTTGGGTCTGGGCTCTCGTAAGGCCCAGGGAACTTCCTGCTCTTTTTGAGCAGGAAGTTCCCCACTGACATCATCAATGCGCCCAGGTCTGAATGAGACCCTAGATGCTTCTGCGGTTGATACCGCTTTCCAGGCGTTTTCCAAGCTACCTCCAAGTGATTCACCAATTGGTCAGACAATGGGAATGTAGCCTCAGTCACCCTTTCTTCCATGAAATATGCATGCCTAGATTTAAGCGCAGGAGGCTCATCCTCAATGATCAGGGCTACTTTTACAGCCTGTATTAGCCCTGGAATATATATATATATATATATACATATATATTAGACTTGACCCCCATCTACAGAGGAGGTAGCCCAGAATCAGACTCATCCAGAAGCAGTCCATCATCAGATGACACATCATCATCATCCCATACAGTAGACTGCGACGATAGCAAGATCCTTTTAGCTGGTCTGCTGATAGGTGCGTCCTGCTGACATATCTCAGTCGCACCCTGCAATACAGCGGGAACAGTATTAACCCACTGAGGGGGCAACACCTGTGAAGGTGTAGGAGGTTGCAGCAGGTTTTGCACTGGCAACAGGTGCTGTTGTTGAAAACTGAACTGTGGACACATAGGAGAGCCTGCTAAATAACCTGCAATGGTTGTTAGTGCTTTTGCAAAGCACTCCCATGGCGGCTCCTGCTGAATGGCAGAAGCCTCAGAAGGACCCAGGGCAGTGTAACACTGGAAACATAACTCCTCAGAGGCTATGTCCCCTGCCCCTAACACTGCTGTACATTTTTTACAGAGCAGTTTAATAGGGGCTAGTCATATCACTTTCACTGCCAGACATAGTAAAGAGGATCACTTAATCAGAGTCTCAGCTGCGACTTGTGCCACACCCGCACCATACCTGTGCTTAT
This sequence comes from Taudactylus pleione, assembly GCA_031769625.1. NCBI lineage: Eukaryota > Metazoa > Chordata > Amphibia > Anura > Myobatrachidae > Taudactylus > Taudactylus pleione. The sequence goes on along the minus strand of JAUIMM010000061.1, from coordinate 5,401,440 downwards.
GGCCCAGAATAGCAGAATAGATACAGGGATAACAACAAAAGAATGATAGTTTTTAGCAAAGAAAACAGACAAAGCTATCATACAGTCGCAAACAAATGCAGAAAACAATAATACCTGCACTTAATGGCACTTCTTTAAATCAACTACAGAAACTTAGCATCTAGTAGGACAAAAAGTGCACATACACTGACCACCAACCAGAGGAGAGGTATGTAGGGAGACCCGTACACCAGACTGCCTGTGGAGATCAGCGACACACAGCCAGGAGAATGACCGTCGGAGAACTCATGGGGAGGCGGAACCGGAAACAGGAAGCTGTCACAGAGCAAGCCAGACCACAGTGGAAAGGTGTGTCAAGCAGCGGGGAGGAGCCGGCTGTAAGACAGGGAAGGCTGCCTCCCCTGGCCAGCGTTTAACCCCTGCGACGCTGTAGTGTTTCGCAGAACTCCAGTCCCAAGTCCCAGGCAGCTTTGTGTGGATGCAGGACTCAGTGCTGTCATCCCCAGGGTGTCCTGCAACCCTGGAGGAAAAAGACTACGTCTCGGCACGCACCACCGCGGTGCGTGTCGCTTACCTGCACCCCGTTGCATCCAGCCACAGTCTAGGAATCCTCCGGGGTCCATGCCATCCAAGACCCCTGAGGCCCGCCGAGAGGCACGGATCAGTAGCGGCGTCTCAGCACCAGCGGGGTGCGAACTTCCACTGGACTGTTCACGCTGACTGCAGTTAGTAAAAACTTGAAATTTTCAGGGCTGTTAGTAACAGCCCCACTGCAATACAGTGACCAGACTCCAGGCACCAGACGAAACTGAGGAGCCTCCGGCCCGGGGGCGGGGTATAGAGGGAGGCCCCATTGCATCCTGGGAGAAAAAATGTAACTGCATGGTGCCCGGGTGTCTTCGTCATCACCTATACCCCAAGGTTTCCTGTGGACCTTCTATGGACCCTGAAGTAGAAAGAGGCGATACGTCTGTTTCTGAAACGAATCCCCTTCCCGCCCCCAAACGATGCATGGGAGGGCTCACTCATATCAGTCCTCAAACTTTTGTCTTTTTACCCAGGTTAGCGTCTGAGTTGTACACAGCTACTACATGCAATTTGAAATGATTAAGATACATATTCAGTACAAAACTGTATGGCAGGATGCATGGTGCAGTTTAGTAGCAAAGCTGTATACTGCATAGTTAAAACATCTACTATCCTGGTTTTTATCCTACTTATGAAATAACTCCCCTTCTATGTTTGTTTTGTCGGATCCACTTCCTCGGTCAGTTGGAGTGACACAAGGATCGGTCAGAAAACTTGTGCTCTTCTATCTATATCATTCTTTTAGAAACCTATTTTTTGGGGGGTTTCAAAATGACCTCTATGTGGATAGCACTTTACAAGTAATACTACTACTAATAATAACAATAATAATGATAATAATAATAACGTATCCAAATTTACGTGACTGATTTGGTAACAGTCATACTGTAGATAGATGAAAATAAATAATAATTGGATGATTTTGTCTGGTGAATGACAGAAAAGAACAGATACTGTGTGAGTATAAAATATTTACTCTGATACAAGAACCCCTGGTAAGCAATCACTTTCTGTCTGAATGACTGCTTTCTCTGTGGATGGATTAAAGCATATACCACTGTGTTTTCATGTCCAGACACAATCTTTATCACCCTTACCAACCTTCTAGTCTCACAATGCATAATAAGAAACAGCAATCGAAAAATGATGTATTCTTTCAACACCATTATTTTATATTTTTAAAACACAAAAACAGCTTTTGTCATACAGCATTTGCATTTTGTGTACGGTAAACACAGAATATATGCTATTATTTTTATAAAGATTTAATATCAAATCAAACAACTTACCCCTATTATCTAATGCTATATAACTTGAAAATAAAGAGATATCAGTGGTGTCTAATATATATGGTCTTGGGTTCGATTCCCACCACGGCCCTCATTAGTTTGGAGTTTGTAGATTCTCCCTGTGCTTGCTTGGGTTTCCCCAGGTACTCCGGTTTCCACCCACACTCCAAACATATATAACATATGTTAATTGCCTCCAAAAACAATATTAATCCTAGAGTGGATGTGTGTGTACATACGGTAGGGAGTTGGGACAATGGACTGTAAACTCTACTGGGGCAGGAATTGATGTAAATAGCCATATATTCTCTGTAAAGTGCTGCGGAATATGTGTGTGCTATACAAATAACTGTTAATAAATAATAATACATTTGTGCAGAACAATGTAAATACTATGGCTTTGATTATGGTTAGATAAGTCCATATTATGACACACCTCTCACCCGGAGCAGTACACGTCCTTTTCAGGGCAGCGCATAGGTGTTGCAATCTCCCTGAAATGCTTTGCCAAAAGTAAGCAAGTATGTGAAAATGTAAATACATAGTGTGAGCCTGGTAGCAGTTGTATTCATGTTATCCCGACACATAGTGGTAATTTGCCAGCAGCTCACCCCTTTGCTGTGCTGGCTGGACCTCGCACTGTAGAGACATAGCAGGGCTGGATGAATAGAAGATAACTGGAGATACCACAAGCAGCAGTGGTTGGAAGAGTTGAGCAGTTATGTGTGTGGGAGGTGGGGAAAGGAAGAAATGAAGCTAGCAAGTAGAGAAGGCGGCAGGGGGATCAAGCACAATGGCAGAGAAACGTGACAGGGTAGCTGCATTTCTTTTTTGGGATGTTCTGTGTTACTGTGTTATGTATAAAAATGTTATACAGATGTGTCCTGCTACATCTTTGCTGCATACGTGGGAGATCGCGCCACACATGGCACGAGGCATGCGCCTGTGATCGGATATGCGCACTGCGTTTGCACCCGCGACTCCATAGGATTGCATGGTGCGATTTTAAGTGCGCACCATAGCGTGCTGTAGCGTACGCTGCTGTGGGTAACCACATGGCGCGATGCATGCGCACGTTTGTAGCGCGATCGGCAAGGATGTAAGAGGACACATCTGTAGATGTGTTTCAGTAAGTGTGGGAGCACAGTTGCACAGTGGTTAGCATGACCAAGGGGTTCTTTTTGTTCCTGTGTGGAGTTTGTATATTCTACTCGTGTTTGCGTGGCTTTCTTCTAAATGGACCAGTATCCTCCCACATTCCAAATACACTGGGGTTAAGCATAACTATAGCTGCTACATAAATAGAGGCTAATGAACAAGGGGAGCTGTGTTTTTTTACTAGTTATATGGGTTTCTATGTGTGTTTTGTTATTGGCTAAACAGTATATGAGGTGTATTTTGAAGCAGTGTGTGTTTAGGGGAAGAGTGTGTCACAGTCAATGCTTTGTCCTTGACATGGTATGTGTTTCCACTTTTGAATTTGGCTTTAATATGATTAGAATTCATGGGTATTGATAATATGCTGTAACACATTCTTACTGCCTTCAATGCAAGCTGCAGCATAAAGCTATTTCTTCTGTCCAAAAAAGTAAAACATTAAAAATTTCTACGCCACAAAAAAGATGCAAGCAGTTATTTCACTGAACCATTACGTATTCCTTCTCAAGGAAAGCTTCACTTAGGAGGAATAGTACACCAAATATCACCCCTTCCCTCCACAAGAAGAATCAACAGTGTAGAATGCCTGATCAGTTGAAGAACTGTAATGCTGGCCATACATCTGCACGACCAGCATACGATACGATTCACCTCACGATTCCCCGGAGCTCCCGGCAGTCCCGGCGGTACGATTTGGTGTTTTCCTTTACACACGATCTGTCCTACGATCGATCGTGTGCCTCACACGCTTATCTGGAAAATGTCATTGAAATGACATGAATGGACACACGATGCATCACATGCACTAAATTTACGGTACGATCTGCACACCATACGATGGACAATATAGGCTGCACATCTGATCAAACGATACGATTTAGGAGCTGCGGGAGCGCGCATCGGATCGTATCCTACTAAAAAAATACACAATTTTCACAAGATCCATCATACGACTCGTCGAAAGTCGGCCAATCTGCCCGAAATCGTGTTGGTGTATGGCCATCATAAGGAAAGCAGGGGGAGCAGTTGCTATGGGGTTCAGCAAAGGTAGGCCATCCTCCAAGTCCACGGTCCCCCTCTCCCCACCTGATTTTCCCCCACCCCTCTACTCCGCTTGAGGCCATCGCTCTGGCCTAAGTAACAGAGCGGAATGCCTCTTCTGACTGCCGCTAAACCATAGATGCCACTTTTGAGAACAGAGCAGTAGCCCCAAAAGACTACAGTGGCATCGCTGTTTCTCTACCCAAAGTTTTCTATGGGTCTGGTAATGCACTGTTCTGCTTGAGTTCGGTATGTTTTGTCGACATTCAAAATGTCGTCACTCAGCATGTCAACATGTTTAGCATGTTGACAACAGCCATGTCAACATTCAGCATGTCGACACTGATGAAATGTTGACATGCTCAGAATTTCGACAAAACAGTGGGTCCCAACAGTGCTGCAATCACTTACCTCCGCTCAGTTCCAGCGGTGCAGAGATGTCTTTTGGGTCCAGTATTGCCCGGCAATGTAGAGTTCCAGTAGGCTAACCTCAAACACTCATCCTAACCTTCACCCTAACCCTCCTCCTGCAGCCTTTTCACATGTCAACATTTCAAATGCCTACATTATGAATATGTGATCATTCTGCAGATCAACAATATCGATATCATAGCTGTAGACATTCTGGTGTCAACATTATGACTGACGACAATTTGAATATCGACATGGTGCCTGAATCCTGTTCTGCCCATGACTGGGCACATGCAATTCAATACGTTATCATCCCTGTTTGTACAAGTAATGGTCACTCTTCCCTGGCTGACAGCTAGGAGAAGTTTGGTTGGACAGCTTCCAAGGCCATCAAGCCCTGTTATTAAATGAAGGTAATAATAACTGACTGGAGAAACTTGAAGGCAGGAAATTAGTCTGAAGGGGTAGAGCTTATTTAGATATGCAAATTAGCTTTTCTCAATGGAAAACTATGTGCGTTGCAAAGAACAGATCAGACAAATGAATGAATCATGTCCTTTGTCCCCTTACTTCCTGAATACTGCATATACTGTAGCACAGCCACAGTGACTGCACTATCAGAGAGAGTACGGGTTATGTATACACAGGACACATTAAGGGCCAAATTCCTTAAAATATCCCCAATTTTGGCAATAAGTTTGATTTTTAACAGAGATAAATCTCTTTCTGCGGCAACCATCAGGCACAGGTAAGTATGTGTGAGTGAGGTAGGTAAGTGTGTAATAAAGTTGTACTTTAGACGGTTATGTGTACTGTGTTTTTTTCACTATTTATTTTACAGTGGAGGTACGGGTCCCAACCGCCTGCTGGCACTTGTAGTTCCACAAGAGCCAAAGGGCAGGCATGCTGGCACCTGTAGTTCCACTGTAAATTACAATAGTTTAGAACTATATACCACATTATTACCGCCGTACCCACCGTTCCAGGGTGCGGGGAAGAGCCCCGGGCTTCAGCCTAAGCCTGGGGTTTTGGGAGAGGAGGGACCCCTTCTTGGGGGGGCTCCTCACCTCCCCTGAGATCCCCGGCTTGGGCTGACCGGCTTGGGGTATTAATGCTTTGGCCCTGGAGACCTGGTGATAGGGTCTCCAGGCTGTGGCTTTACACCCCGGTCTATAGGGGGGCCCCTATGTATTTTTTCCCCCCCTATATTTAAAACCAGCACTGGCCCTGCAGCCAGGTGATAGTTCCTACATTACGGTGGAACCCTACTCATTTTGTTCACCATAATTTTATTAACCCGGGGCTTGCTGAGCAGTCCGGGGCTGGTTATGTTTTTGGGGGGTCCTACGTAATTCTTTTGGAATAAAAACACTTTAAATTAGGAACACATGGAGAAACATACACAAATCACACTGATTTGTGCATGTTTCTGCAAAACTCGCAGCTCAGGAGTGGTGTGTTAGAAACTTCAATTTCTCTGCAAGTTTGCTATAATCTCAGCCGAGATTGTAATCTCGATTCTTGGTAAATTCCTTGGAGAACCACAAGTACCAGCATGCGGGGGAGGCGTGCTGGGACCTGCAGTTCTACTGTAAAGACAATGTTGTTAATTCAATTTTTAACACTACACCTACACTATCAACCCGCCACCCACCGCCCAAGGGTGACGGGGATAGCCCCGGGCTATCAGCCTAGGCCAGGGGTGCCCTGGAGAGAGGGGTCCCCTTTATTGGAGGGGTCCCCAACTCCCTAGGGATCCCTGGCCTGGGCTGACTAGCGGTCAGCGCTGATGCTGGGGCTGGGGGGCCCGGTGAAAGGGCACCCTTAGCTGTGGCATCAGCCCCCCGCTAGAAAGGGTCCAGTGCTGGTTTTAATTTTAGGGGTACCCCTACACAAAAAATGTTACCCCTAAAATTAAATCCAGGACTGGCCCTGCAGCCTGGTGCTGGTACCTAATTTATGGGGGAACCCTACTCATTTTGTTCCCCGTAATTTTAGGTACCAGGACAAGCTGGCAAGTCCGGGGCTGGTAAGTCTTTTGGGGGGGGACCTCACATCATTTTTTTTTTAATAATTAACCCTACTTAAACAAGTCAAAAAGAAAACAAAAAAACAATGTATTGTGTATGTTTTCACCCAAACTCGCAGCTCAGGAGGTGAGTGATTAAAACTTCTATTTCACAGTGAGTTTGCCACAATCTGACATGAGATTGGAAACTCGAATCTTAGTAAATTTGCGAGTTGCATCTTTTTCATCTAAAGTACTTCCTATTTTAGCCGATGGTGAGTTTTTTCAAGTTTGCAAACCCACATGAGTTTTAACAGTGAAAAAAGAAAACTCACTTCAAACTCACTCAAGTTTGTCTTTAGTAAATTTGCGATATGAAAAACATGTCTAAACTCACCCGATATTGCAATCTCGACCAAACTGGAATCTTAGTAAGTTTACCCATAAGAGTCACTTTTGACTCCTTAGTGCTTTGCCAGGCCAATCTCTCCAGTTGTGTGCATTGCTTATATTGACTGCTATGTGTAGGAAAATGGAGTAACTTTGCACCTAGACATAGGTGAGGCCTGCTGTGGCATCAAGGGCCAGTAAGGCGGCCCGGTTCTCTTGTATAGCAAAGTCTTAATGGCTGCTCCTCCCGGCCTGGCTGCTGGTGCCTGCTCACCTAGCGTTAAAGTACCCGGCTGGGTGGGGCAGTGAACATGAGTTGACAGGCCTCCAGGTGTGGTATGGTTTATGTGCAAGAGTGACCTTCACTGCTACTTCAATGGCTTTTGTTCTGTCTGCAATGTTGTCCGGGGTCATGGAGGGTACCCAGCAGTCTTGCTGTCTGTTGGGTCTGTGGTTGCGGCACATTGTCATGGCTGAGGCCTTGCTGTAGGAGTTGTGGCTTGGCTGTGCCATTAGTGGATCATGGAGAAGGTCACTGCAAATAGTGTGTTCATGACTGCCACAGATCTTGGCATTGCGGATCTGGTTAGCTGTTTGGCTTTGCCCATCATGGTCACTGGGGACACAACTTCAACTGTGGTGAGGTGTTCTTTTAATGATGTTGGGTGTCATGGCTATCGTTGCACCCCACGTGTTGACCCCTGTACAACCAAGGTGACACAGGATTTGGCGAGCATTCCATCCTTCTGGTGGGACTTGTGTAGCCTGTTTCTTTGGCCAGTAAGGGACGTGTTTCACATGTGTCTTCAGCTCTGGCCACCAAGAGCAGTAGCTGCTGTGTCCAGCACCCCATTAAGGGTGGCTAGATCTTTGGTTTTGGTTATGGTGTTCCTAACCTCTACTGTTGCCACATGGTCATGGTGTGTGGATTGCCCATTTTCTTTGTATGTAAGCGAAGTAGTCAGCAGTCTGGTGCAGAGCTGCAGCCCTTTGATCCAATCATGGGGATAGAAGCCTGGGAATTCTGGCCCCTCCCTTTTGGAACTGATGTTAGGTCGTAATGCTTTGTTTTTTTGCTGCAGCTGTCCTGGCTTCTTCCCTGCTTCAGCTATAAGTGCAGCTGCTGTCCTTGACTGGTTAGCTCATGCATGTCTTGGGTTTGCTACCTGTAACTCCCATTGTGGTTCTGCCAGTGTCTCCATTGACTTCAGTGCCCTCATTGTCTGTTGCTCCAGGTGGTGGTTCTGTCCTTTTCCTGACTGCCACTCATCCTTCTGTTGCAGATGTGCCAGCAGTAAGAGCATGTGGGGGGCTGGATTGTCCGAGCAAGTCCTTGGTTGATTTGTCTTCTGATTTCCTCTCAGGTAAAGAGGGTGTTACTATGTCTTCCTCCTCAGTGGGACTTCCATTGGGTTGTGAGTGCATGCTGCTAAGTGCAACCATCTTGTTACGGACCATCACAGTCGCTTGGCCATGTCCCCTGTTTTGCAAGGTTCCATGACCAAGTGACTTTGCTGTTACCGTGACAAGGTGGTTGTGGACTGTTTCAATGTTGCAGTGTGGTTCTAGTGAGTGATGTTTCCTGATGGTGCTTTCATTATCGATATCATCACGGAAGAATTCTGCCATGTCGTGTGTGAGAGTCAGGGCCACCAAGAGCCAAGGCGGGCCCCGGTAATAGGGGGCGTGGCCTAATCTCGGGAGGCGTGGCCACGCCCCCTTGCCGAAAAAAGAAGAAATAAAAAAGATTTGCAGCGGCGCTGCGCGGCGTGGAGGGGGGTGCTCTGAGCCCCCTCAGCCCGGCGCAAAGCCAGGGGGGGTGCGATCAGTGTGATCGCTCCCCCGCACAGGCATAGGAGACTGCTGTGGCTGCTGCTCAGCAGCCACGAGCAGTCTCCAACTGCAGCTCAGCACACGCTGTGTGCTGGGCTGCTGTGTGGGAGGGGGGGGCGGCGTCGGACCCGGGCCCCCACCGGGCCCCACGGGAAGCCCGGGCCCGGGTAATCTGTACCTGCTCCCCCCCTCTCGGCGCCCCTGGTGAGAGTGTATAGTCCATTAGCCTGTCTGCCTTAATTGGGTAATTCGATGTTGACTTATATTTCCACTTGTTGTCCCTGCATTCTGATTCCTTAGGTACATGTTTATGTTTATGCTTATTTAAAGCTTTTAAGCACCTATCTCCATTGGTGCGGGTATGGAGGAGCTACTTCAACAATGATTTTCTTTACTATGATTACCTTTTTTTCTCAGACCTGGAGTTGTTTGCGGAATTTGTTGTTCCCATCACACAAGATAAGATCAAAGGCTCAGTTATACCCCTTTCAGACATACAACCCGGGAAATTTCCTGCTCAGACCCGGGCATTTCTCCTGTGCAAATTCCCGGGTATTTGGTCAAGATCCCCTTTTCACACTACAGAGTCTACCCGGGAAATTCCCAGGTAGACCCCTTTCAGACATAAGCCAGTTTTTTTCGTTTTTAATATTACCTGCCTCTCCTCTGCCCTTCCTAGCCTATCCCCTCTCCGGCTGCCGCTGATGATGTCATCATCATGCAGCAGGAAGCCAACCAGTCACCGCAGCCATTTTTATTATTATTATTAAATTATTTAAATCTGCCCTGGTGGTCCAGCGGGAGTGCGGGCGGTCCGCTTTGGCAGAAACCCACTGGCGGGTGTCCCCAGCGTCCGGCTGGGGTTCTCTGCCACCGGTGCGGGGTTGTAGTGAGCAGCAGCGCTGAGCATCCTATAGGACAATCTGCGCTGCCAACTCAAAGCAGCAGCGCTGAGCGTCCTATAGGACGCTCTGCGCTGCCAATTCAATGTAAAAGCTGCTTGGTACAGCCCGGGAGTAAATTCCCAGGTAGCACCATTCAGACATAAGCAGGGTAATTTCCCGGAACTTAAGTCCTAGGAAATTCCCTGGTCGATTGAAGGGTCGGCTACCCGGGAACACATTCAGACATACGTGGCAGGCCAAATTCCCGGGATTCTCGGTATGTCTGAAAGGGGTATTAGTAAACTGTCGTACCTTGGTATCATAATTGATACCCTGGCATGCTGTTACCCCTAGTGATAAGATTGTTAAATTGCGCAGACCATAGCTACTGCTTGTGAGGTTCTGGTTTTGTTGTAGACCCGGGGTGGTAATAGGACCAGACACCGAAGCAGGTTTAAAAGTAAATGTGGAGGTTTTAATGAGTGGCTTAACAGACATGAATGTGGTAAAACAGAAAGTCCGGGTATAGCACTAAAGTGCACTTGGGAGCTGTAGTGAGACAAATAGGAAAAAGTCCAGTTAGTGACAGGCAATAGAAAATGTCCAGGTAGTGACTGGTTAATAGAAAATGTCCAGGTAGTGGCAGACAAGGGGAACTGTCCAGGTGGTGACTGATTAATGAAGAATGCAGACTGAGGAAGAAATATAAAGCAGACTGTCAGTGGAGGCAAGGAGCAGGGTGAACAGCAGGACTTAGGTACTCAGGCAAGGGGAAGGTAATGGTGGATGCAGGGTAGTCCAGCAGGGTTGGAGCAGACAAGCAGGCAGACAGGTAGTGTTTCACAGGTAACAGGTGGTGAGCACAGGGAACTCTCTCTCAACTATGCTGAGAAACACGTTGCACTGGCAATGAAGTGAGGCTCTGAACCTCCCTAAATACCAAGTGGTGTGCCATGACTGGCCAGCGAGAGCATGTGACAAACCAGGATTGGGCGAGCAAATCACATGGCCGAAGGCGAGACGGAGGCGCCCATGCCAAACGGAACAGAAGCACTGCCAGGCTTCACCAGCCCAACGTGACAGCATGCCTGCGCAGAATCACGCACAGCCCATGCCCCTCGCCACACACCAGCACCACCACCAGACGCCCCCACCCACAGTGACCTCACAAGTAATACCCATCGACCACCATGCCAAGAAACCCTGGTCGTGACAGTACCCCCCCCTTAAGGGTGGCCTCAGGACACTCACCAGGTCTTCCAGGATGAGCCAAGTGGAATTTCCTGACGAATGCGGGAGCATGGATATCTCGGGCATCAGTCCAACAGTGCTCCTCCGGGCCGTAACCCCTCCAATCTAGGAGATACTGTAGTCGTCCCCTGCAGATACGTGAATCCAGGACCTGGGAGACCTCGTACTCCACGCCTCTCTCAGTCTGGATGCGGGGGGGAACAGGAAGGACCTTGCGAAATTTGTTCAAGATTAGGGGTTTCAGGAGGGAGATGTGGAATGAGTTAGGAATTTTTAGGTAAGCGGGCAACTGAAGGCGATACGCCACAGGGTTGATGATTTCTGTGATGGAGAAGGGTCCGATGAACCGGGGAGCAAATTTCATCGAAGGTACTCTAAGGCGGAGGTTCTGGGTGGAAAACCAGACTTGGTCTCCAACTTGCATGCAAGGTACCTTCCTATGTCTCCTATCTGCCTGAAGTTTGTAGCGAGAGGACGCCTTCTCCAAATAAATATGTACTTGTGTCCAATTAGATGCAAATCTTCGTACAGTATCCTCCACGGCTGGCACTCAGGCAAGGGGAAGGTAATGGAGAATGCGAAGACTTTTGCTGAGCATGAGGTACATGAGGAAATAAACTCCAGCACATCAGCCTTCATGGATGGCCACCAGTAACTTCTTTTTAAAAGTTCCAGAGTACCGAGTGACCTGCAAAGTGAGAGGAATGAGCTCAGGTGAGGAGCTGCTTCCTTAACTCCGGGGCCACAAAGGTCTTCCCAGTAGGGGGTTGTATTTGTACTGTGGCAAACACTCTTGACTTCAGCACAGGGGCACTACGTGTGTTTGTAATAGCAGCCAGCTAATGAGAGTCAGACAGACTCTTATTTGCTGCTGCGTCGTCCGCGGAGGGAGCTGGCTGGAGCTCACTAATGAGCTCCGTGTGCCGCCTCTCCCGCAGCATGTGATGTAAGAGATGTCATACGTCATGACGTCTCTCCCATGCAGGAGAAGAGCGGCTGGGACAGCAGCGGTCGCGTCAGGAGCGGGGATCAGGTAGGTTGAATTTTTTTTTTGTTCTTTGTGTGTGTTTGTGTGTGTAAGCCTGGCACTACAGGGGGGGGCACTGAAATAGGGGGTGGCAGCTCCTGGGGGCACTTTATGGGGGGTGCCCGTTACTGGGGGGCACTGTATAGGAGTGGCCACTACTGGGGCAATTTATGGGGGTGGCCACTACTGGAAGCACTGTATAGGGGTGGCCACTATTGGGGGCAATTTAGGGGGTTGGTGACCACTACTGGGGGCACTGTATAGGGGTGGCCAATACTGGGGGCAATTTAGGGGGGGTGGCCACTACTGGGAACACTATATAGGGAGGACTACTACTGGGGGCACTGTATAGGGGGGGACTACTACTGGGGTCTACTACTGGGGGGCACTGTATGGGGGACTACTACTGGGGGCACTGTATAGAGGGGCTACTACTGGGGGGATGTATAGGGGGGCTACTACTGGGGGCAATGCAGCATAGGGGAGATTACTACTGGGGGATTACTATTGGGGGCACTGCATGGGGGGGGCGCGCCTGTCCATTACATTGCCGGGGCGCTTGGATCACTAGATACACCCCTGCCAGCCAGGTCACTATTTGTGGAGTATCTCTTTAGAAGGGTTTCCAGTTTAGTTTAGACTGTGTAATACTGGTGCTGTAGCTGTTAAGATGTGTCTTGCTGTGACGGTAAAGAACTGCCGTTTATTATCTATTATCTTTTACTACTTTTGGGTGCAGACTCCTTTGATTGGTCAATGCTAATGACACCCCACTACTGACCAGTAACCCCACACTTCTGGGTGGGTACTATAACGTTTTAAGAGGTTTGTTCACTAGTGATTTTGTGTGTAAATTAGTTGTTGTGAGTTTATTACTTGCCCATTCTCTGATTCGTCACCATACCTTTATTCTGTTCCTTTGTCAATAAAATGATACGTTTTTTTCCACACCAACACTTGTTGTCTATGGTTTCTAATGTTATTATATTGTTTAAGACTTTAGGTTGACATGATCAGCGATCAGACAAGGCATTTATAATTGTTCAATGTATTTAACTGATCAAATGTGGCATTTGTTAATGTATTAATATTGTTCTATTTAGGAAGACTCATATTAAATGTATAACTGGAAACAATGTTTTATTTCATGAGAGCTGTGCTAAAATTATTAGTATAATTAAAATGCCTTAATTTTAAAATAATAAATTATATTTTTAGATGTGTTGCTGTCAAAATTATTTTTTTTTAATTACCCACGCTGTTTAGGTCTTTATTACAATGCTGAAGTCTAAATGTGAATTTCTAGACACTTGAACCACTAATTGTATACATTTACATAACTATATGCGCAATGTTAATTAACATGATAAATCGTCTTTTTGCATATTATGGGGTTCTGAGGATAACTTGTAAAACTAGGAAATGTTACATTCAGTTTAATTGTAAATGCCATCTAAGTTGATTTAAGGACTCATGAGAATTCAGCTAATTGTAATGGAAACTTTTTTTAACTGAAAAAATATGACTGGTTTATAGACATAAGGATAATTTGCATGGCTGTACTTGCCATCATACAACACATAGATATATATATATATATATATATATATATATATATATATATATATACACATCATAGAATAATATAACATTTATCAATACTAACAGCAACTATCGTTTCAAAATGGTCTAGTTTCTGATTTCATAAGGGAATACAAAGGAGTAATACATATGTCTCAAGCATCAAGGGAATAGGAGGTTTTGGTGGTGATAGAATAGACACAATATACAAAAGAGAATGTGGCTATATAAGATACTGTTATCTTGTGTTTGAGATCACACTTTTCCTACTTTTCTTAAAGGTCAATGAAAGAGTAAAATGGTCAATTGATTTGGAGACAATAAATATAATTTAAGTTTTAATAATATAATTTAGTATATGCATTGCATTTAGTATTATTACGTCCCTATGTTTTTCATATGAAAAGGTCCCAAAATGCTACACTTCAGCACCAATAGATTTATAATTTATAACTTGTAGTGTTTAGTAATATCTGTTTGCAGTCTGTTTAAATACCCCCAAAGATAGAGGACACTGGACAATTCTGTAACAAAAAAAGCTGGTGATTTGTTAATCTACCAACACCAACAAACAACACTAAACAACACATTTTGACCAATTTGGCCATACATGTAAGGATGTCTTTGTATTTGACCACTGCCTGACAAAATCATGTGGTTTGTGACCAGTTTAAACCACAAATAGAAACATAAACCAAATCACATAATTTATAGAAAATAGTACACTATAAAATAAATCGAATTACAACTAGTACACTCAAGAAAGTGATAACATATTAAGCTGCATACACACGGTACGAGCTGTACCACCAACGACTTGAAAGATATCTTTCAGAGAAGTCATCCTGCCACATCTCTGAACAGGCAAAGTTGACGATATCATCCAAGTTAGCCTGCATGCATGGACGATGAAAGAAATCTTTATCGTTCATCCGGGAACGCGCATCATTGGTCATTATCGTTCATGAAAGTTGTACCATGTGTACGCACCATTACACTATTTCTCAGGCAACTGTAGGATTTTGGGAATCACAACTTTTCCATTCACAAAAGTACTGATAGTCTATGTTCAAAAGTACTACATTTATTGTTTATTTAGCAAACAGTTTATATAAAAAAGTGAAAAAGTATGGAAAACTGTTGCCAGCAGTGCGAATTACTTGGCTATTTTAATAGCCAAAAAACAGTTATCCTTCATAGTTTAGTAAGAGGAGATTATTGTCACCTCTAGCCCCCAGTGTCTATAAATTTAGACTCTTGGGGGTAAATTTACTAAAGTGAGAGTTTTTAGAAGTGAGTTTTAAAAGTGATGTTGCCCATAGCAACCAATCTGATTCTACTTAACATTTTACTAGCAATTTCTAGAAGCTAATAGCTAGAATCTGATTGGTTGCTATGGGCAACATCACTTTTAAAACTCACTTCTAAAAACTCTCACTTTAGTAAATTTACCCCTTGATATGATATTGTTACTCTGTGAGTCTAACCCAACCTTCTATCAGTGATTAGCCTCAGTTGTCACTCCTGAATATTTTACTACTTTATACATAAATTATACTGTACAATTAACATTCAATTGTGACCATTTTTAATTCTATCCAAATAAAATGTCTACAACCTCTTTATTCGTTACTCTGGAAAAACTCTAGGAAAAGTAGAATTCTCCATTATTGAATATACATGTTTTACACCCGTGGACTCATGTAAGTGTAAATGATGCAAGAATAATGCAGTGATACAGCCTAATGTTGGCTGGTGTCTTCCGTCGCTACACTGACATGTAATGCACAACCTTCTAATTAAAGTACTTCCTGATTGCGTGATTTGGGTGGCAAAGAAGAGATTGAAATAAGATGCTGGACTAGCAAGATTACACTTGAATCTTACCACTCAGCATTTTAGGCTGACAATCAAAATAAGGCCATTAGAATAATAACAAAAGAAAAGTCACATAAAGTAGACAGCTTATGACCTTTGGCTCATAGGCACAACCTTTTAGAGGTTTTGATTTAATCTAGAAGGCAGTCACACATGAGGCTTCATTTACAGTTTCAGTGGAGCACAGACGGCATTAGACATACATTGTGACAACCACAATAGTGTGAACAAATACAATAGCAGATTCAATTAACAAGTCATGTGAGAAGATACAGGAGCCATGCAGTTTACTAGTTATATTGCCACAAATTGCTTCTTTATTGTATTATGTTAGATTATAGTATGTTTATCCAATTGCACCCTATCCATTTATCCATCCACAGAGACCAGAAATCCCCCAAAAGAAACATGAGAAGCACCTGCATCATCAACTATTGTTGTCTGACTTGTCCATTACTACTCCTTATAGAACTCACATATCATCAATGCTACAAGAATGGGGCATACATAGGTCTGATATTTGTAATTACTGTTACATTATTAAGAAGAACCTATCCCTTCTCATTTTTCTGTGCACTGTATGAATGTTGGTGTTTAAAAGTCATTGTTTAAGAAGACAAAAAAAAACCTTCACTTAAGCCACAAACTGTCCTTCTTAAGGCATTTTCATAACACTTGTGTGTCCAGATATGGCTATATCTTAATGCAAATTAAAGATAATATATAAAACAGTAGCATCAAAGAGAACTACAATAAATACATGTGCCAGATGACCATACTGCAGTGCGATTATTTATTTTGTGTAATCTACAAAACTGCTATGTGGTCAGATAAAATTGCCAGTAAATGGCATCTGTAGTGCTGGGAAATGTATTCAATTGAATGTTATTCATTTATTTTCAATGGATTTAATAAAGTCATCTTGTCAGTTGCAGCAATATGCTATTGTTCCCCCTCCCCCCAATTCACTGAGTTGCAGGTGCACAATTTGATAATTGAGACTGCCTCCGGCTGAATACACTGGGATCAATCTTCTATACTGGGACCCTGGAAAAAACAATCTCAGGTTCCCTGAGGTTGGAATTGGTACTGTTACTAATAGCTTTGTTTAGATATACTAAGGACCTGATTCCGAGGTGGACGCAGGAGTGATTGGTGCTGCGTCTTCGGGATGGTCCTTGGCTGGAATTTTTTTGGGGTACCTTGCTTCTCGGATGTGAACCCCTTAATGTTGGGGATTGGGTGTCCCAAGCCTAATTAAATACTTTCAATCTATGCACTTGGCCCAGTGTGTCCCTGGATTTCTATCAAGGTTGATGCTCTCTCACACTGGACCTGATTCAAACCCGGATGCTATTTGCGTCCGCTCGCTGGCTATTTAAATCATGTGCTTGCACTGCGTCGCGTAAAGTTGCCCACTAAGTAATAGCGAGTGGCCGCAATATGCGCTCGCACCTGTGTAAAGACGCCCCTTTGCCACTCGCAACACACGTCATCTCCGGCAGTTGTAGGATTAATCGGGAACATCGAGAGCATCCGAGCTGCTCGCAGTGCTTGTGGTAGCCTTTTCCCACCACAACATTGCGAGCAGTTCAGGCTAAAATACAACCCAGTCACGACGCTACTTTGCTAATTATGAACGCCCATTAAACGCCGTTCTGACGGTCGGGGACGCCTGCGTTCGCACATCCACACCCCCATTTACAATCACCTTCCCCTGTTACCGCCAACAAACGGCACTATCTGTCACTCAAAATAGTGGCCCAACTGCGGCCTACGGGTGAGCACTTTCCCATCGCAATGCGCATTGCGACTCATACACATGCGCAGATTGCGAAAAACCGCTCAATGCGAGCGAGCGCAGCATAGCGTCCGGGTCTGAATCAGGCCCTCTATTCCCCGTATTGTCTACTATTGCTTCCACATGCATCCTGACCTCCTAAAGCTAAAACCTTTCCCACAATTTGGTTTTCTCTCTCTATATAGGACCACAGCACCGTTACTACCAACTCCTTTCTGCTCATACCCTGTTGACTTCCCTGTGGAACAATGCTGCCTTCCCTCCCACTTATTCCATGTATGGACCAGACATATTCTTTTTCCCTTAGGCCTTGCCCTTCTGCAATCTTATCCTGATTTTGAAGGGCTGAGCACCCATTTTAGTCTTACAAACGCTGTCTCCTTCGGATATTTACAAATCAGACACTTTTATTATTCCAGGCATGTCCCTTGTCCCATCCCATTATATTCTTCAATGGAATCACTTGCTGCCGGGACTGGATGTCCAGGGGCATAATCTTCCACTATATTGCCTCATACTTACCCATAACCAACTAGTTAAAGAAGCCCACGAACTGTCCAGGGGAACAGACACTGGATCCTGAGGAATGGCTTCAAATTTAAACAGAACTAGCCAAAAGATCTATTTCTGTAAACATTAAAGAGAATTTCTTTAAACTATACCATCATTGGTTTATGGTTCCTACCCGACTGTCCTCAATATTTCAGGCATCTTCTGATCTCTGTTGGTGGTCTTGTGGCCAATGTTGCACCCTGCTGCACATTTGGTTGTTGTGGCCCAAAATTCAGACCTATTAGAAACATATCCACAGTCTTATCATGTCTGTGACGGGCTCCTGTATCCCAGTTTCCCCGCTTTACTCCCTTCTTTCCTGTTCTATCCCACAGATCCCTAAATACACTTCAAATTCTCAAGTACATCCTTAATGCCTCTAAATGTCAGATTGCTCTCCACTGGAAAGATCCTCCTACTCCACCCTCTCTACCAGCTACTATCCACGCAATCTGGTCAGTCTACTGCATGGAGCACATTAAGGCTACTCTTCATGATATACCCAACCGGTTTATTAAAGTCTGGTGACTCTGGTCACCATGGACTGACCACTTTGAGGCCAAGCCACCCCTATACACTGGCTGACTCTTGCCCATGTTAGTGGATTTGTGTCATGACGCAGCAACACCCCCGTTTCTTTTACTGATCAGTTGACACTAAAGCCATGGTATTAGTTTCTTTATATTAGCACCACTACAATGTTTAGATATTACATAATTCACTATTGTATGTTTTTATTGGGAACTAGTTCCCTTAATACTTCTGATGTTACTATTAAGCTTTATTACTGCTTTGTTCATTCTCTGTAATTTTATGCTTATAATCTTTAAAATAAAGTTCACACACACACACACACATATATATATATATATATATATATATATATAGACAAGTGAAGGATCAATAAGCGCCACCTGGATACTAATTATACAATAATATAACCTTAATATAACTAATTGCACTCTCCCATCTGGTTCTGGGTGTCAGCTAACGCAAGAGGTATAAATAGCAGTGGTGATCTGCTATTAAGTAATGAGGTATTGGCAGGTAAACTTGGTATATAGCGACAGCAGTGCTTAAATGTAGATAATAAAATTAATAGGTGTTTTAGATGTGTGTGTATGACAATTAATCAATAGATAAAAAAAACAGTGTGCAAGTAAAAAAGGATAGTTAAGAAAAATTATATATTATCTGTGCAATAATATAATGTACAAACATAAATATATCTTCCAAGATACTAATAAAGTGTCAGTGCAATTGTGTAAATTGATATTGTGAGACCTACACCTCCAAGTATATACTGAACATGAACTTTATTTAAAAAAAATTAATAGAGACAAGTGCTTTATATGTACACAAAAAATTACAAAGATTTTATTTACGCTAAAAAGGTTAAACATAAAATGTAGAGAACATAAAAACATACATGTATCAAGAAATCAGATATTTAGAAGGGAAATCTCATAATATATATTAAACATTTCAATTGCAAGATGTGCAAAAAAAGGGTAAAGTGCTAAATGCTTATCTTATTTGTGAGTTTGTCAGGCAAGTTCATATAGGGCAGGTATGGAGCTTTCCAACGCGTTTCGTCTTTCTTCAAGGGTAGTGTGTGATATATATATATATATTTTTTTTTTACTTGAATAAAATAAAAGAAACCTATTTATACGCAAAAAAATCCTCTCATACAATATATGATTTTCGTAAATATATAAAAAGCTCTTTAAAGCAGAACTGACACCATGATGGGGTCTCATGAGGTAAAATTTTGGCACAGAGCCCTGGCTGTGAAAGAGTTAAAAGAAAGATGACCATTGGCATAAGAGCATAATAGATACATGCTAAAGTAATTACACATGCAACTATCATGGGAATAATGTACTTCCTATCATAAAAAGTAAGGAAATTAGAAGTCACTGATTTCTGCAACCTTATAAAAAAGGGTCACTTCTTATTTTACAGTAGAGGGAATACAAAGGTTCATTCTAAATATAGTAATCTGCTTGTATAAGGTGATTCCCATAAACAGGTATGATTTGATCTCGCTGACGGGTAGACATAAAATCAATGAACACTTTTAAAACGAGTACACACACAAACGTCACTACAACAACTTGCCCCATTAACTACAGTACATCTGCAATATATTTGTTTTTCTCTAAGTAAAGATGGTGAGAGGATCACATACTCTCATAATTCAACTCACTATAAATTAGGGGTGAGCGGGTTCGGATTTCTGAAATCCGAACCCCCCGAGCCCCCCCGATCCGAGGCCGATCCGAGTCAGGCTCGACTTTTCCCGCCTGACTCGGATCTGAAATCGAGGCAAAACGTCATCATACCGCCTTCCGGGTCTCGCGGGTTTTGGATCCTATATAAGGTACTCGCATTGGCGCCATTTTCTCACTCGGCTGTGGACAGTGAAGAGGGAGGGTGGGAGTTAGGGCTGGCTGGGCTGTGTAGTGTAGTGTTGTAGTGTAGTGTAGTGCAGTGTAGTGTTGTGCTGTGCTGCGCTGTGCTGCTGTTGTCCATAGGGGCTGTGTCCACTACTTAAAAGTCCATAGGGGCTGGCTGGACTGTGTTGTGCAGTCAGTTGTCCATAGGGGCTGTGTTCACTCCAAAGTCCTGTGCAGTGTCCCAGTCCTAAAGGGGTGCTGTAGTGTTGTCCAGGGGGTGCTCTGTCCGTCAGGGGTGCTCCGCCCAAGTGCTAAAAAAAAAAAATATTTTTTCTGTGTTTGTGAATTGTGTGCACTGTGGCTGCACGTGCATCAACAAAGGAGCAGCGCCAAGCGTGCGCCTGTGTCCTATAAGTAAAAGGCCGGCTGGTTTGTCCGTTAAAGGGTGCTGTAACCCCCAAAGGGCACTCCAAACAAAATAAAAATATATATTTTTTTGTGTTTGTGAATTGTGTGCGCAGTAGCCGCACGTGCATCAACAAAGTAGTGCCAAGCGTGCGCCTGTGTCCCATAAATAAAGGGCCAGCTGGATTGACCGCTAAAGGGTGCTGTAACCCCCAAAGGGCACTCCAAACAAAATAAAAAAATATATTTTTTTGTGTTTGTGAATTGTGTGCGCAGTAGCCGCACGTGCATCAACAAAGTAGTGCCAAGCGTGCGCCTGTGTCATAAGTAAAGGGCCGGCTGGCTTGTCCGTTAAAGGGTGCTGTAGCCCCCAAAGTACACTCCAAACAAAATAAAAAAATATTTTCTGTGTTTGTGAATTGTGTGCGCAGTAGCCGCACGTGCATCAACAAAGTAGTGCCAAGCGTGCGCCTGTGTCCCATAAATAAAGGGCCGGCTGGATTGACCGCTAAAGGGTGCTGTAACCCCCAAAGTACACTCCAAACAAAATAAAAAAATATTTTCTGTGTTTGTGAATTGTGTGCGCAGTAGCCGCACGTGCATCAACAACGTAGTGCCAAGCGTGCGCCTGTGTCATAAGTAAAGGGCCGGCTGGCTTGTCCGTTAAAGGGTGCTGTAACCCCCAAAGGGCAATCCAAACAAAATAAAAAATATATATTTTTCTGTGATTGTGAATTGTGTGCACTGTGGCTGCACGTGCATCAACGAAGGAGCAGCGCCAAGCGTGCGCCTGTGACCCATAAGTAAAAGGCCGGCTGGCTTGTCCGTTAAAGAGTGCTGTAACCCCCAAAGGGCACTCCAAACAAAAAATAAAGAAATATATTTTTTTGTGTTTGTGAATTGTGTGCGCAGTAGCCGCACGTGCATCAACAAAGTAGTGCCAAGCGTGCGCCTGTGTCATAAGTAAAAGGCCGGCTGGATTGACCGCTAAAGGGTGCTGTAACCCCCCAAAGGGCACTCCAAACAAAATAAAAAAAATGTTTCTGTGTTTGTGAATTGTGTGCACTGTGGCTGCACGTGCATCAACAAAGGAGCAGCGCCAAGCGTGCGCCTGTGTCCCATAAGTAAAGGGCCGGCTGGCTCATTTCTTAAAGGGTGGTGTAACCCACAAAGTGCACTAGTCTCCAACAAAAATAAAAAATTATTTTCTGTGTTTGTGTGCGCCTTAGCCGCACGTATATATCAATATAACATAAATGGAGGACCAAACTTTCTCCGATAAAAATAAAATAGGGAAAGATCAAGAACCACTTCCTCCTAGTGCTGAAGCTGCTGCCACTAGTCATGACATAGACGATAACATGCCATCAACGTCGTCTGCCAAGGCCGATGCCCAATGTCATAGTAGAGGGCACATACATTCCCAAATGACAAAGTTCAGGAAAATGACCTTGAAAAAAACATTTAAATCATCTGAAGAGAAACGTAAACTTGCCAATATGCCATTTACGACACGGAGTGGCAAGGAATGGCTAAGGTCTTTCCCTATGTTCATGACTAGTGGTTCAGCTTCACATGACGATGGAAGCCCTCCTCCCACTAAAAAAATCAAAAGAGTTAAGCTGGCAAAAGCACAGCGAAGAACTGTGCGTTCTAAGAAGATATCACAAATCCCCAAGGAGAGTCCAAGTGTGGTGGTGGTTGCGATGCCTGACCTTCCCAGCACTGGACGGGAAGAGGTGGCTCTTTCCACCATTTGCACGCCCCCTGCAAGTGCTGAAAGGAGCACCCACAGTCCACTTCCTGATATGCAAATTGAAGATGTCACTGTTGAAGTACAACAGGATGAGGATACTGGTGTAGCTGGCGCTGAGGAGGAAGTTGGCGAGGAGGATTCTGATGGTGATGTGGTTTGTTTAAATCAGGCTCCGGGGGAGACAGTTGTTGTCCGTGGGATGAAAAAGCCCATCACGGTCATGCCTGGGCAGAAGACCAAACATTCCACGTCTTTGGTCTGGCAATATTTCTATCCAAATCCGGACAACAACTGTCTTGCCACATGTACCATATGTAAAGGTGAAATAAGTAGGGGTAGGGACGTTAACCACCTAGGAACATCCTCCCTTATACGGCACCTGCAGCGCGTTCATAATAAGTTACTGTCAAGTTCAGAAACTTTGGCTAAGACCGTAAGCAGTCCAGGGACACCTAAATCCCGTTTACCTGTTGTATCCAAGTGCCTGCAAACCACACCGTCAACTCCCTCCTCGTCAATTTCCTCCTTAGTCAGGATCGGAAGTAGTCCTGCAGGCCATGTCACTGGCATGACTGACTCTCCTATCCGGGATTCCTCCGGAGGATCCTGCATTGCTACGCCTCCTGCTGCCGCTGCTGCTGTTGCTGCTGCTGGGAGTCGTTCATCATCCCAGAGAGGAAGTAGGAACACCACTACTTTTACTAAACAATTGACCCTCCAACAGTCCTTAGCGAGGAGGATGAAGTACGACAGCAGTCATCCTGAAGCAAAACGTATAACTGAGGCCTTGACTGCTATGTTGGTGTTAGACGTGCGTCCGGTATCCGCCATTAGTGCAGTGGGATTTAGACAATTGATGGAGGTAGTGTGTCCCCGGTTCCAAATCCTGTCTAGATTCCACTTCACTAGGCAGACAATACCGAGACTGTACAGAAACGTCAGAAAAAGTGTCCTCAGTGTCCTGAAAAATGCCGTTGTACCCAATGTCCACTTAACCACTGACATGTGGACAAGTGGAACAGGGCAGACTAAGGACTATATCACTGTGACAGCCCACTGGGTAGATGTATCACCTTACGCAGCAACAGCAGCAGCGTCACCAGTAGCAGCATCTCAGAAACGCCAGCTCGTTCCAAGGCAGGCTACGCTGTGTATCACCGGTTTCAGTAAGAGGCACACCGCCGACAACCTCTTAGAGAAACTGAGGGAAATCATCGCCCAGTGGCTTACCCCACTTAGACTCTCCTGGGGATTTGTGATATCTGACAATGCCACCAATATTGTGCGGGCATTACATCTGGGCAAATTCAAGCACGTCCCATGTTTTGCTCACAGAATAAAATTGGTGGTGCAGAATTTTCTGGAAAGCGACGGGCGTGCAGGAGACGCTTTGGGTGGCCCGAAAAATTTCTGGCCACTTTCGCCATTCAGTGACTGCGTGCCGAAGACTGGAGCGCCAGCAAACACTCTTGAACCTGCCCCACCATCACCTGAAGCAAGAGGTTGTGACGCGGTGGAACTCAACCCTCTATATGCTTCAGAGGATGGAGGAGCAGCAAAAGGCCATTCAAGCCTATACATCCACCTATGACATAGGCAAAGGAGGGGGTATGCACCTGACTCAAGTGCAGTGGAGAATGATTTCCGTGTTGTGCAAGGTTCTCCAGCCCTTCGATCTTGCCACACGTGAAGTCAGTTCAGACACTGCCAGCTTGAGTCAGGTCATTCCCCTCATCAGGCTTTTGCAGAAGCAGCTGGAGAAAGTGAAGGAGGAGCTAAGACGGAGCGATTCCGCTCGGCATGTGGGACTTGTGGATGAAGCCCTTCATTCGCTTTGCCAGGATTCCAGGGTGGTCAATCTGTTGAAATCAGACCACTACATTTTGGCCACCGTGCTTGATCCTAGGTTTAAAGCCTATGTGGTGTCTCTCTTTCCGGCCGACACAAGCCTGCAGAGGTGCAAAGACCTGCTGGTGAACACACTGTCAGCTGAAGCGGAACGTGACACGTCAACAGCTCCTTCTTCATTTTCTCCCGCAACTGGGGCTGCCAGGAAAAAACTTAGGTATCCTAAGCAACCCGCTGGCAGTGATGCAGGGCAGGCAGGACCAAGTTTGGACATCTGGTCCGGACTGAAGGACCTGGCAACAATTTCTGACATGTCTACTGTCACTACGTATGATACTGTCACCATTGACAGAATGGTGGAGGATTACATCGGTGACAGCATCCAAGTAGGCATGTCAGACAGTCCATACCTGTACTGGAGGAAAAAGAAGCAATTTGGAGGCCCCTGTACAAACTGGCTCTATTTTACCTGAGTTGCCCCCCCTCCAGTGTGTACTCCGAAAGAGTGTTTAGTGCAGCCGGGAACCTTGTCAGCGAAAGGCGTAGGAGGTTGCTTCCACAAAATGTGGAGAAGATGATGTTCATAAAAATGAATTATCAACTCTTCCAGGGAGACCAGCCTCCAGAATGTACAGAGGGACCTGTGGTGGTGGATTCCAGTGGGGATGAGTTAATACTCTGTGAGGATGAGGATGTACACAACACTGAAGAGGGTGAGGAATCAGTGGATGAGGAGGATGAGGACGACATCTTGCCTCCATAGAGCCAGTTTGTGCAGGGACAGATTAATTGCCAGCTTGTTTTGTGGGGGCCCAAACGAACCAATCATTTCAGCCACAGTTGTGTGGCAGACCCTGGCGCAGAAATGATTGCTTTGTTAAAGTGTGCATGTCCTGTTTATACAACATAAGGGTGGGTGGGAGGGCCCAAGGACAATTCCATCTTGCACCTCTTTTTTTTCTTTGCATTATGTACAGTTTGGGGCCTAGTTTTTCAAACTGCCATCCTGTCTGCCACTGCAGTATCACTCCTAGATGGGTCACGTGTTTGTGCCGCCCACTCGTGTCGCTTAGCATAGTCATCCAGCTACCTCGGTGCAACCTTTTGGACATAAAAATACTATTGTGAGGTGTGAGGTGTTCAGAATAGACTGGAAATGAGTGGAAATTAAGGTTATTGAGGTTAATAATAGCATAGGAGCAGAAAACCCAACACATTCTGTGATTTTAGCTATTTTTATGCTTTTTTTAAAAAAAATACAGATCCAAAACACAAAACCCAGAACCCAAAACACGGAAGGGTGGTTTTGGCAAAACCAATCCAGATCCAAAACACGAAGAAAGATCCAGATCCAAAACCAAAACACAAAACACGAAAAGTGGCCGGTGCACACCCCTACTATAAATAATCACAATTGAATGCATGGTGTTTGAATAAAAGTAGCGTTTCTACACGATATGGGTAAAATTAGAACACTGTATTTGGATACACTTACAGAAATGATGTATAAATGTATACAGTTTCCCCCCTCACTGCAGCAGCTGCCCTAGCATCTGTTGTCCAGGTGGATGATGCTGCTGAGCTTATGTCACACAGGAGAAACAGATCATTTCACTACATGCAATAATAAGTACCAGCTTCATTTCATTCTTCCACACAGCTCATACGTCACTGATACTTACATATCAAACACTCCATTATTCTCATGTAGAAGGAGAACATGGACATAATTCACAGGCAGATCATTGGTTAAATACATTCCATCACATAGTAATGTGATAACACTGATAACAGCAATGACTTTGTGTGATATACTGTACATGAAGGTTGCTTGTGAGTATTTCCTACAGATGTTATAAAGTTTTAGACCATTACCACACTTGTGAGGTTACACTGCTGCTACAACTTTTCCCATGATCCCTTACAGTCTATAACTTTTTACATATGGAGTCTACAAAATAAATAGGAAACATGTAAAGCATGTCCTCATCTAATGTACTAAAGTACAACAATTAGGTGATAAGATGACATTGCTTCTTATTATTGTGACTTCCCTCCACATTTACCATTACTGTACTATAGGCCTGATGCAGCAGTGCAGTGCTGAATGCAGATTGCCGATGTTCGGGAATCTGCGCAGGCACATGACCTGTTCTACGCATGTGCAGAACGGGTATGCGATCCCGTTCACAGACTGGCAGCAGACTATCAGTAATTGACAGTCTGCTGCCATTTGTGGGTGCGACGATGGCCACCATTTCCTGAAACGGAGGCGTGTTGCCGCTGTTGACGGAGGGAAGAGGACAGGATCTCCTTCCCATGGGACACCTTAGCCGGCCGATGTTACGCAGATTATCCGGTGCTGCGTTGGACAACGTAGATCGCATAAGTAATGCACAGCAAGCGTGATGCCTCCTGCTGCATTACTATATCTGCAAGGACCACAATTGCAAAGCTGCCTGCGTGCACTACACACTACAGTATATACCTGCGTGCAGCTTTGCAATTGCGATCCTTGCAGAATGAGGCCCTATGTTCTTACCATCCAACCGTCCAGGTTTCAGCAGGATAGTCTCAATTTGTGGGGACTGTCCCGCAGGGGCAGATCTAAACTGGTCGTTTTATTGGGGGGGCGATTTGATGATTAATTCTGACTCTTCCTCTTTCCTGTACTGGAACCTCCCCTTTCTGGTCCCAGCTCCTTTTTTTTGTAGTTACATTGATTATTACAATTTATATATATTTATGTATTCACTGTGTGTGTACATGTACTGTATAATGCAAAGTATGCTAAATGCATGTATGCAAAGTCAGAGTCTACAGTAGGGCACTTTCACCCGGCGGGGACCTAGCAATGCCTGGAATGCTTCGCTGAAGCCGAAAAGGCAGTGCTGAGTCCCCATTGCGGGCAATAGGGGCCGAATCGCTCTCACTATCTAAAGATAGCGAGAGCTATGCAGTGACAAACTGCGGTAATCTTAGTAATGAGGAAGGGGTGTACAGATAAGCGGAGGAAAGGTAAAGGTTACAGGGTAACACACAGGACAGAGGTCAGGGGAACCATGCTGCAGGGATCTGACTCCCCTGTCATACTCTCTCCCCTATCATACTCCCTGTCATGCTCTAGAGTTTTGATATAAAATTGTGTTTTTATACATATGTGCCTCCCCAGCCATTGATCTCACCGCCTGTCACTGCCATGCTTCTTCTTATTATTATTACTGTTACGCATGTCGGGGATCCGACACCCAGAAATCCCTGTGGGAGTGAGGAACAGACACGGTGTAAAGAAATGTTAATTATTGTCCCGGACAACTGGCTGAACGCCACACAACACACGGCTAACCGCTGGCAGAAACGGCTGAGTAAGTGAGCGAAGCGGCTTGAGGCCGATGTAGCGGCTACTGAGCCGATGTTGTTGCTGTGGCCGATGTTGCAGTTTAAGGTCGATGGTACGGCTGAGGCCGATGTTGCGGCTTGTGAGTAGACGGTGCGGCAAGTTGCCGGAGGTTTGGCTGAGTAGCTGAGTGGAGCAGCTTGAGACCGGTGTAGCGGCCACTGAGCCGATGGTGCGACTCATGAGTCGATGGTGTGGAAAGTTGCCAGAGGTTTGGCTGAGTAGCTGAGTGGAGCGGCCTGAGGCCGATGTAACGGCTACTGTGCCGATGGTGCGACTCGTGAGTCGATGGTGCAGCAAGTTGTGGGGGATTTGGCTGAGCAGCTGAGTGGAGCGGCCTGAGGCCGATGTAGCGGCTACTGAGCCAATGATGCAGGCTGTGGGTCACAGCTGCTGGAATGGCTAGGAGCCCGGGAGTGCAGGCAGTGGAAGGATGGCTGCTGGAATGGCTTGGAAGCCGGGAGTGCAGACTGTAGAAGAACGGCTGCTGGAGTCTGAGAAGCAGTCCACGGTGAAGTAGCTGGGAGGCAGGAGAAAAGCTGACCGTGCAGCAGAGCCGAGAGTTGAAATAAACGCTATAGTCGGCGAGGCAGCAAAAGCTCAGTGTGTTTAAATAGAGGAAGGACTCATCAGGTGACATGGGAGGAACCCAGCCCAGGTCTCAGACGCAGGGCACCACAGGTCAGGGGGCGCTGCTTGGGCCTGTAAAATTTCTGTTTATTATCATTCTTGCTTGTAGCTTCCTCTTATTTCATCACCAGCATCTCCTGGCCTCTCCTAAGTCTTCCGTGACCCTTCCCCATAAGGCCATGGCCCTTTTTTGGGTGCATTATGTCCCTTTGAAAAATGAAGGAGGCACCAATGCTCTTTCTGGCACAGGGCACCAAAAGTCTAGTTACGGCTCTGCTCAGACATCCGGATCTCCTGGAGGCAGGTCCAATGGGAACAGGATCAGGAGCAGGAGGATCTTGAGCCATGTACAAGTCCTGGACTGGACTTGTAACAATTACATCCCTTGGTGACCCATTACCGTCCAAGGTGACAGGACAAGCAACGCCCCGCAGGTACCTACCCTCCAGCAAACAGATGCACCAGGGTGTCTCTCTGGCTCATTCTCTCTCATTATTCTCCCCTGCACACTGGAGACTGAAGCGGGGCCCGGCCAGGGGAAGTGCGCTGAGTGGGAGCTACGGTCACTGTGCGGGGAGGAGAGGGATGAATCTAGTCCTGCTGGCATGCTCTCAGTCAGTGGTGGCTGCACAGAAGGAGGAGAATCAGGCATGGACGGACTGTGCTAGGGGGGACGATTGCTCCAGTTGCCCCCCACCTGATCAGCCACTGCTGTCCCGCTATTAGAGCATTGGGGGGAAGGGAAGACTACAGTTTGGAGGTATTCCCCAGCAAATTACTTTTATTTGCTAAAAACACAGATGGCGGGCATGGCCAAGCCCCATCCTGAATCTTTACTGCATTCTGTATTTTAACATGGATTTCTGCCTCTGGTATTTAGCGTGCAGGGCTCCCGCAGCTAACTGAATCGGGCAGTGTTATCAATTAGCTGTGGTGTAAACCATGTGACTAATTGAATTCTCCCCTCAGTGTATATATTCTCTGCGGTGCCTGGATACTGGTACAGCTTCAAATCTGTGAAGCTGATAGCTGCTGCTGGGTTTGATAGAAGCAGTCTGATGAGAGCAGAAGATGCCTCCTCGCTCCTGCATGCTGAGGTAAGAAGCAAGGAAAGATATACCACCATCGGACAGAGGGGGCCATTCAAAGAGGGGTTCACGTAGTGCGTCCAATCAACTTCCACTGGATCTGATCACAAAGCCATTCTATGCCCTCTCCAAATAAATTCCCTATAATAAGCATAGGCGTAACTACCATACGTGCAAGGGGTGTAGCTGCTATGGGGCCCAGTACTTAGGTGGGGGGGGGGGCATCTTCCTTGTCACAGTTACATGTGTTACATACATTTTTCACCATTGGGTGGTACATAGGGGCGATTACAAACTTTTGCTAAGGGACCTTCAAATATGTAATTCGCCTGGTAATAAACATTCATGAGGCAGCCTCAATAATTTCCAACATGACCTGATCATGACCTAGGACTGAGACTCTATCATTTATTGATGGGGCCATAAGTACTGATCGGTATGATAAAAACAGGAAATGTTAGCCATTTTTTTGTCTGATGAGAAACATCTGTAACATTAAAAGTGCAGGAAGAAGTATAATAGACATAAATACAGTATATTCAGTGCTTCTATCAATATTGGCACAATGATCACATGTAGCTCAGCGCAGGAAAGATCATGTTAATTTAGGTGCACCAGAATTCTGAAATGAGAGAAAATAGATGTAGCACAGAAAGATAATCGGACTGTCAGGAAAAATCAGGGCACTTGAAAGCACTAGGCATTTTACATGTTCCATGTACTTTATCACGGTGGTAACTTCTTTTTGTGCCAATTATTGGAATTATTACCTCTGTATAATATACATAATATTAGCTGATAATACCAAGAAACATGATTTATTAAAAGAAAACTCTGTGGGCATTAAAAATGAGGATGTGATCAAATATTTTTTGCCTGAATTCACAAAGTGAAAATTATAATTTGAATGCAAATTAGCATAATGCTCTTGCCAGGTGAAGAGCTTAGGCTATCACTCTGCTTCTTGGCGTGGGTCACAGCCGCTGACACTGTAACGTAGCATTTCACATGCTGATACACTGGCAGTCACACACCGAATATAGGCATGCCGCATATCATTTGAATCAGCAGAAGCTTCTGCATCCTATTCCCATCACTTTGCGAATAAGACACATTTGAAGGTAAATAGACACTCAGGGCTACCGAGTCACATGGTGCTCATGCGATATGTTTAACACAAATAGTAGCATACTGAGGTCAGATGTATGTGGACACATCTGTATATAATTCATTTCCCACAATGCGGAGAGTAACATGGACAGGATGGACCACGAGCCCATATAGAATATATATAGCCATTTGTGTGCAGTAAAAGACAAATAGGAGCAAATATCTCACAGATAACTACTTTAAGATTGCATCTTGCATGTGCAGTGGATGTATTGTATGCAAAAAAGAATTGGAAAAAATACATATAATTTAAAGGGTAAAATCCACTGATCTAATAGGATGAGTTGATTTTTTGTTTTTAGAAAAGTCCTAAAAAAAAACATGGTGGTGTCTAATAGGAAAACATGGTGGTGTCTAATAGGAAAACATGGTGGTGTCTAATAGGAAAACATGGTGGTGTCTAATAGGAAAACATGGTGGCATCTAAGAGTATTTTATTTGTTGTATAAGAAACCCAACTTTAAAAAGGGTTTTTCAATGAACGCTTGTATAACCTTTTCTCTGCTCCTACAAAGATCTACAACACTGCTGCAGTTACCCTGTGTGATGTCAGCCAGGAAATGACATGTCAATGATTTCAAAGTGCTCTTCATATTAAATAGAGCTATCTTCACCCTTACCCCCACTAGTACTTGTAGGTATGGATTTGTTATTTTACCTTATTTGCATGCATGCTGGCAAATTCCATGTCCTTCATCCACAGTAGGTTTACAGATAATTACAACAGAGGTATAAGTCATTTTAAATGATGTGACTGAAATATGCCGGGGTCCCAGGAAGCAGAGCAAGAGTTGAACTTCATTTAATGTAGAAAAAATCCTTTAAGCACTGACAGTGCTGCTGAAAACACATTGTTTTCTATAGGGCAAAGCACAGCATGCAGCATTCTTTTACAAATATTACACACTACATGGTTCTGTAATGGTATATTTTATAATCCATGTTACAATTCAGGCTTACCTACCCTCCCGATTTGGTCGGGAGCCTCCCGAATATCGGGTGACGCTCCCGACCCCCCGAAAAGACAGGCAAGCCTTCCGGCTGCCACCTGCCCCTCCACCCCCCGGACTACTGCTAGAAACCCCGGACTACTGCTAGAAACCCCCACAGCGGGGGGGCCCGACGACGCGATTCACGCTGAATCGCGTCATCGTGGCTCTGCCCCCTGCTTCACAATCCCTTTATTTTTGGCATTGTGAGGAGGGGGCGGGGCCACGATAACGCGGTTGTGCAGCTCCGCCCCCAATACGGACCTATTACCCGGCCACACACCCCCACTGTATGCAGGCATTCAGCTCCCTCCCGGAAGGAGGGAGCTGAATGTCGACAGGTATGTGTTACATGCACCTACTGTATGCGACAAGAGTCCCCTGCATTTCTGACTGTAGTCCATTATTATGAGATGTAGTTCAATAGCTGGTTTGCCAAATGGTGTCAATATTTACCATTAAATAATACAGGTTATGATAGAAGTAACAACTAGTCATATTTACTATGCGTCTCCTTGCTGCAGCACTGGACACCGCTTCAGACTTACTGAGAACTTATTACTGAGCAAGTCTTGAATTATTCAGTATTCATTGAGCCACAATCTTATTTAAAGTACACTTTACAGTAGATGTTGTATCAGAAATCTCTACAAATATCAATCCTAGGTGTTCTATGCTTCCTGATGTGCTAATATGTTCTCCTGGATGAGAAGCAGCATCTCACAGTCGAGTGTCTGAATTTCAAATAGCACTTTGGAGTCAACACATTTATGCGGTTTATGACCTAGGCAACCAATGGTTTCCACGGCAGCTTTCGCTTTGGCAGTTAAAACATCTACATAATTGCACAGCTACATGGCAAATCCACAGAGTGACTTATTTACACTCAATCAAACTGAGGAATTTAATGTAACATTGATTACGACCCAGACTGATCCTGTGTATTAGTTTATTTCATTTGACTGTCTTTCACTGAATAATAGATATACATAATATAATATATACAGTATATTTTAGCAGGAAAGTCATCAAGTGTAACAAATTAACTGAAGTTGTACAAAGATGTTGTTTTACATTGTAACTATCTACCCACAACCTTCAAAAATAATATTACTTTTTCAGTTATTATTCTTATCAACTATTTCCAGATCACAGAATAATTGTAAATACATAAACTGATACCAATAGGGATATTTCCTGTTCATAGAATCTAATGTAAACTGTTACCAGTGAAAAACAGATTGGAGATTTTTTTAACTAACAAACTGCAAGTGATGAGTAGCCCATAGTGGCACTATCTGTTGCATGGTTAGAGATACAAATGTGTCCTGCTACATCTTTGCTCTATACGCCATGAAGCACACTGTGCTATTTGCGCCCTGCCATGCTGCTGCTTGGCGTACTAAGTCGCATCATGCTACAGTAAGGCGCAACGTAACTAGGTGAAGCGCTGGATAAGCCGGAGCGTGTAATACAACTTTTTGTACATCAGATGTTGCTTGCGCATGCGTTAAATAGCCAACAAAGCTTCTGTAGTGATGCCAGCTGATTGGCATTCGTTAGACTATATAGTAATACTGAACTGCGTTTTCTCATGAATGAGGAGCTGCAGTTTACTGTGTAATAAAGGAGAAATTATTTGGAGACATTATATACATTCTATATAATGTATATTACAGACATTGCATTGTACTCATTACGGGCCGTCCGTACGGTATACTGATGCTACATGGTGTAAAGACGCCTGGCTTAAAGACGCATGGGCAGTTTTTCATAAAGAGAGATCATTTCAGGTTCAATACTTTTATAGTACTCTGGTCAACTATATGCATTGCTCTGCACTTTCCTCATCCCTTCATCTCCATGTTATGACACCCAGCTTTATTAGCCTATAAATCGCTATTGACATTGTATTGTACAGACGCACGCTAGACATGACATACACAATAGGTGTAACAGCTGTTTTGGCTGGCTTGCGTGGGCGAGTGGGTAAGGTGAGCTATTTCCAAAGCTTGCGCCTCAGGTTCGAGGCCTGGAAAGGGACAATATAATTTTGTAAATAAGTATTTTTTATTTGTTTTTTTTTCCTAATATGCTAAACAGGTTAAATAAGTATTAAATCATTTGGTGTGTGAGTCCTGTATTTTTAAAGAATACATATCTACATTGGTGTGAACCATTTTCCCGGTGACCTGTGTATGCGCTATAGACTCTGAGCACACTCTAGTGCCCAGAGTCTATAAGTGCGGTGTTGGCTGTGCACCGCTCAGTGCGCAGCCGGCCGCCGGATGTAGAGGAGGGGGCCCACGTCGGAGACTGCACATGATGCCCCTCCTCTCTAGAAACGCCCCTGGATGCAGGACTACCTCTGATCATTACTGTGGATATTGAGGATGAAGGTGTTGGCGGTAGAGATAGCAGGGGCTGGGATCTAGTTGAACTTGAGAGATGGAGCTAGCTGACGCTGGACTGCTTGTTGTTAGTTTTTTAGCACCAGTTTCTGCTGTTGTCAAAAACTATTCATGAGTTCACTGCAAATGATGCAACAATGGAGGAGGTTCCTTGATGGTTAACGTCCCTACCTCTACTTATTGTGGTTTTACATATGCTACAGATTGCTTGACAACTGCAATTGTTGTCAGGATTTGGGTAAAATAATTCCACACATAAGAGGTGCATTTGTTGGTCCTATGCCCAGGTATGACAATTGCCTTCCTCTTATCATGGCCAAGAGCTGCTTCCACTGGTGCCTGACTTGCACAAACAAAATCAACATCCTCATTAGCTTCGGTGTCAGCTACACAAATATCCCCCTCATCCTCTTGCACTTCCTCGGTGGCATCCTCAATTTCTATGTCATCAGCTATATTTGTACTGCTCATCCCCACATTTGCAGAGGGAGCAGAAATGGTGGAAGGCAGCTTCTCTGTGAGTACAACAGTATCAGAAAGGTCATGCTCACACATCACACTTGTAGACACACTTAGACTCTCCTCAGAGGTTTGTGACATTCTCAATGCACATTTTTCTCAATGCACATTTTGTTCTACTGCCTTAGTGGTTTTCATTTTTTTTACACCTCTTCTACAAGGATAAGTGATAAAGTCTTGCATCGTCATGAGAAGCAGAGGAAGATGCCTCATTGACACTTGCAGAACCACCACTCATAAATAAAGGCCAAGCCCCCAGTCTTTCCTTGCCACTGCATGTGGTGAATGGCATGTTGTCAATTTTATGTTTTTCTACACCATACTTTCGCTTTATTAGATGTTGTTTTCTTTAGCATTGTATGTTGTTGGTTTTTTTTTAAATTGAAATGCCCTGACTTAGACCCTCTATGCCCTTGTGCACCGGCTTTAGTAGATGATGTTGAAGGACTAACGCTGTCATCATGACTGGTGGCAGCAGCTGAGGCAACAGTATTTGGTTGCTCTTCTCTAAATTGAACTTTATAAATTTTTCAATTTGCAGATCATTGTGTGGCTTATATATGCACGTAAACAAAGTGCACCAAACAGTACCAACAATACAATTATTTTATGTTGAAATTGGTTGATGCGTGGACTGGAGCTTACATATGCACGTGAACAAAGCACACCAAACAGTACAAACAATACAATTATTTATTATTTTGATGGCACAGCTTTATTCCTGGAGCCACCGGGCTTATACATGCATATGAACAAAGAGCACCAAACAGAACAAACAATACAATAATTAAAACATTTTTTTGGATGTCACAGACACAGCTCTATTCAAACTGTGTGGAGTGGAACCACAGAGCTTATATATGCACGTGAATGTCTTAATGATGGACACAGCACAGTCAATACAGCAGAGTACAGCACAGCATACAGCAGCATGCACTCCTATACACATTGACTAAGCAACACAGTCACTTGTGACTTATGAGTCTGGATACAGCCTATACAGCAGAGTACAGCACAGCAAACAGCAGTGTGCACTCCATATACACATTGACTAAGCAGCACAGCCACTTGTGAGTCTGGACACAGCTTATACAGCAGAGTACAGCACAGCATACATCAGCGTGCACCCCTATGCACATTGACTAAGAAGCACAGCCACTTGTGACTTGTGAGTCTGGACACAGCCTATACAGCAGAGTACAGCACAGCATAAAGAAGCTTGCACCCCCTATACACACTGACTAAGCAACACAGCCACTTGTGACTTGTGAGTCTGGACATAGCCAATACAGCAGAGCATACAGCAGCATGCAACCCCTATATACACTAAGCAGCACAGCCACTTATGACTTGTGAGTCTGGACACAGCCTATACAGCAGAATACAGCACGGCATACAGAAACGTGCTTCATTTAGCAGCACAGCCATTTCCAAGTCTGGTCACAGCACAGCCTATAAAGCAGAGTTAAGTGCAGCATACATCAGCGTGCCTTACATGGAAATGACACTGAGTCCCGTCCGCGGCGATTTATAGTCCAAAACCCGCGAGAATCCGATACCGCGAGAATGAAGTTTTGCCTTGAAGTGAAATCCGTGTCAGATGGGAAGACCCAAGCTGCCCCACGGATTGACTCGGATCCTGATATTCGAGCGGGTTCAGATTCCAAGCAATCCGAACCGCTCATCTCTAATAATAATACAGTTTCCCTAAAGAAGACATACTAAGGGGTCTATTTACTGTGATTTTTTGGAAATGGAGATTTTGCCCATAGCAACCAATCAGATTCCAACTATTATTTATTCTAAAAGGTACTAGATAAACAAGTAGAATCTGATTGGTTGCTATGGGCAACATCTCCACTTCTAAAAACCTGCACCATACTTGTCTACTTTTGAAAAAGCATTGGAGATTGTAAAAGCAACACCTATGAGCGCGGTGGTAAAGTGGGCGTGTACTGATACATCTGAGGGGTGTGTTATAAAATTTACTTACATTCAAATGAAAACAAGCCCAAAAGCAGTTAGTAAGATCTACTTGTTGATGAAAACACACTTTTTAGAAAATGTCTGTAGCCATAGGGATCATTGTACCTTATAACCAATGCAGGGAAATGATACTAATGATCCCATTTTAATGTATATATCTCTGTTTTTTTTTTATAGAACAGCTTCATAATGGGGGTAAGGTGCAATCAGGGAGATTGCTGAACTCTTCAGGGAGATTGCTACTATTTCAGGGAGCCTCCCTGACAATGAGGGAGAGTTGGCAAGTATGACCTGCACTTTAGTAAATATAACCATAAAACTCTACAAAAGATGCAGCATTAGACAAACCATAAAGTAATATGAAATAGAAAACTAAAATGCAACACAATAATGTAAAAATGTTTTAAAAAAAGATACAAGTGTGAATCATACATAGGGGCATATTCAATTAGGCGCGGCAGAGAAAAGCTCCGGGTTCCTTTCCTGCAGCAATTCAATTATTCAGCATTTTTCCCGCATGGCCAATGCTCATACAACACACAGTGGACCTCATTCAGAGTCGGTCGAAGCGGCCGCATGCTCGTACTCCACCGATGTTCGCTATACTGCGCATGCGTAAAGGTCGCAATGCGCGTGCGCAAACTAGCCGCTACGATCAGAAATTTCTCTCTCCTTGAACACAGCCAGGTCGGTAGTTTGAGTGACAGATTGAGGCGTTTGTGGGTGGTAACAGGGGAAGGTGCTTGAAAACGGGGGAGTGGAGATCCGAACGCAGGCGTGCCTAATTATGCGAACGGCGTTTTATGGGAGTGCATACGGTTTATGGGAGTGCATAATTAACAAAGTAGCGTCATGGCACATGTGACATGGGAGGTTTTTACACTGACATGATCGTAGAGCTTAAGAGAGGGTATGGTCAACCTTAAGCTCTACGACCAGATCCGATGGTTCCCAATGGTCTCGATTAATCCTTATATGTCCGGAGATTACGTGCAATGCATACGAGAAGGGGGCGTATTTTTTTGAATTACGGCCGCTTCCTCCCCTTGGTCGGCCAGCTACCGATCCGAACTTAGGGACGCAACTTGCGAGGGACTCATTTGCATATCCGGCCTTTTCCAGTACGACCGTGCGGCCGCTTCGTCCGACTCTGAATGAGGTCCTGTAACCCATAGATTCTGCATAAAATGTGGAATCTATGGGTTTCCCCGCGTGTTGAATACAAAAGGGTGCATTTTAACATGTACTTTTTCTCACAACTCCTGATGTTTCGAGGAAAAGTGCACCCTACTTACCTAACAACATTCCAAGTAAAAAAAAACTAAAAACAAAAAAAGAGATAACATAAATCACACTACTGGGCTCCACAATCACAACCCCAGTAGGAATGGCCACTGTCACAAACCATTAGACAATGTCCCCTCTGTCAGAGTAATATTGGAATTGTACATTATTATAGTAATATCTTACCCAGGGGTGCCGAGAGTGGGGTGGGGGGTGAGCGGGTACAGAGCGCCCCCCCTCTGCCCAGCGAAAATATTTTTTTTTCACGAAGGGGGCATGGCCACGCCTACCACAATTAGGCCACGCTTCCTGTTACCCGGGCCCGCCGCGGCTCTTGGCGGGTCTGATCTTACTGGTTGCACCTAAAAAGTGGGTAAAAGGATTAACTTTTCTTCAAAGTTAATTTTCCTTACTTTCTAATATTAAATTGTGATCATAGGGCCTGATTCACTATGAAATGCAACTGAGAATGCAATAGCGATTACGCAAGCAGTTCAACTGCGATAGTATGCTAATTTATTGTCGCCGCTGCACTACATAAGGACGCCCACTGTACCTTACACACATCCGTAATGTTTAGCAAGACTGCGAAAACACAGGTACAATTAAGTACCATCGCAGCCTCACGCACACTTGCACAAGCCCTGACCTTACTCAGAAATTGCTAACCTCCATGCATGCTATCAGGCCTCAGACTGTGTATGGCACTGCAGTGGATAATTTATGCACGCCCATGCAACAGCGTCTAAGCGCACCGACATGCCTCCATTTCCCCAACCCCCCCCCCCAGTTATCACCCACAAACAGCACTTCCTGTCAATCACTCTGCGATGGGTCTGCGTAGCCGCTGCAATCGCAGTCCCATCTGGAATGGCTAGTTCACGCACTGCGATCCATACGCATACGCAGAAATCAGCCGATTGCGTGCGTATTAGCAACTGCGTTCCTTGCTGAATCAGGCCCATAGACTTTTGTAAATATTATTGTTTCCTCAGTTTATATACTGTATGTAATTCCTTTCATATTTTAAATTTAGTGTTTGCAAGCACTGATACTGTAGCTGATTTTCTGCTATTGTACTTTTTCAATTGAATATTGCAATGCCATATAGCACAGCACTCTCTCTTATGCTGGTACTTGTACTGTTTCCCGAGGAACCCTATCAAATAGCCACTTCATCTGCAAGTCTGGGCTTGTGTAAGGAAGGGCCAAATAGATGACGGCGTGGGTTGTTCTATCATTAACAAATATGTGAGACTCCATGGCATGTCACTTTGTCTTTCTCTTTCTAGGGTTCTGAACAACTGGAGATACATTAGTTTAGCAATGATTGAGGTTTGCTGACAACTGATACAAGTGTTGCGTGTGCGAGAACTTTTTATAGTGTTGAGTTGCGAAATACCATTTGGAGTACACAAGAACACTCCCTTAAACAGTTACAGATGTGGAACTGACTCTCAGATTATGTACAACTAAACAACAGAACAAAATGTAGATTTCACTGTCATAGTTATGTGGTAACTCGTACTATAGTCAATACAATTATTCCCCATCGGAACATTATGTTCATATAAAAGATTTAGGGCTCTATTTACTACAATCCGCATTAAAATGCAGATTGTAGTGTGGTATTACCGACTGAATTTGCATTGTGAATTCAGGCAATAGCACAGGGATTTAATTGAAATCCCTTGCAGGGACAGAGCTTACGATAAAGCTCTGTCCCTGCGAATCCCCTCCGCAGCCTTATCACTGTTTTTTACGGAAAAAATACTGTGACATGATTCTGCACATGCGTCGACTGGCTGCTAGCCCCTACTACCGCGGCCGCCGTCCCCCCCTCCCCCACCCCGTGACTCCCCTTACTTTTACTTACCTCCGGTCTTGTCACCACTGCTCCGGTCATGTCCTCCCTCCAGGGCTTCGTTCAACTGGTCTCCCATCCTGTACTGTGACCCGGTCAGGTGTTTAATGCAGCAGCCGACCAGGGTCACAATGCAGGACCCGGGAGAGCAGCTGACTGGAGGAAGGACATCACCGGAGCACTGATCACCGGCCCTGGACAAGTTTTTTTTTACTTTTTTTTTTTGCATTGATCACTGTTTAGACCACACAGCTGATCACTGGGGCCAGCTACACTCTCTGCTCTGCCTGATAGAGCAGAGCAGGAGTCTGGTAACCAGGGGAAAGCCTGGATAACACCACCTCCAGGTGGCGTTATTATCACAGGGCTTCCCCTGGTATTTTTTCACATTTTATCTTTAGTAAATCTCAGGCAGATCGCATTTCTCATTGCAATTATGGGAAATGTGATCTGTTTACTAAAAATATGTGATAATTAGGGCTTGGAGTAGAATTTTATGAATACTACTCCAAATGCCCTTTAGTAAATTAAACACCCTTTTTCACTTTATTTTAGTAAAAATAATGCTAATAAATAGAGCCCTTAATGCTTAATGGCTTTAAACAATTTCATGTATATTGCTATAATTGGATGCAATAGGCAATACAGCCACAACCAACATCTGCCCAGCATGCTTTCAATCTTGTATTAATATTTGCAATGGAAATCCAGACTTAGGAGCTGATGTAGCATTACATGGAAGTCCAACGTATCTTGCAATTTTTCTCAGTGCTCTTTCTCCATAGACGGCTGCATGGTTGATTATGAATCATGTGCATAGCAGCCACAGCTCTACCTGTGGCTGTATGTACGTGATTGGCAGCAACGAGGCATGCGTATGCATCATAAGTTTAGCAAGGGCATGTTGAGGGCATGTGGATGGAATTACGGGCTATGCTGAGTTTATGGATCTCTGGCACCAGGTATAGGACTGATGCAAGTGCAGGCTGAACATGAGGTGGGCTACTTTAACAAGAGGATGGATAGGGGCGGGTAGTTGCCTAGATGTGTGCCTTTCAGCATATGGTCAAATATATTTATCTATTTTCGTGCATGCAGTTGGAGTGCCATTGCGGCTGACTTACGTACAACTTTGTATCGGCCCCTTAAAGTGGGTACACACTTAACAATGTGTGTACCCAGAGATGCTACGGACGTACGCACCGCCGATGGGCCGATATATAGGACGGCCAGTACACATTACACCAGTGATATTCAACCTTTTCAACTCGAGGCACACTACACAAGATTTTAAAATTGCCAAGGCACACTATGGGGGGTATTCAATTAGGCTGCGAAAAGTCGGGCCTATATGACGATACGGTGTGTGTGACCAATGAAAAAACATAAACACATAACAAAACACACACACATTGGCCTCCCCAGGAATAAAACACACACACATTGGCCTCCACAGGAATAAAACACACTACATTGGCCTCCACAGGAATAAAACACACACACATTGGCCTCCACAGGAATAAAACACACTACATTGGCCTCTACAGGAATAAAACACACTACATTGGCCTCCACAGGAATAAAACACACTACATTGGCCTCCTCAGGAATAATTCACACTACATTGGCCTCCACAGGAATAAAACACACACACATTGGCCTCCACAGGAATAAAACACACACACATTGGCCTCCACAGGAATAAAACACACTACATTGGCCTCCACAGGAATAAAACACACACACATTGGCCTCCACAGGAATAAAACACAAACACATTGGCCTCCACAGGAATAAAACACACACACATTGGCCTCCACAGGAATAAAACAACTACATTGGCCTCCACAGGAATAAAACACACTACATTGGCCTCCTCAGGAATAAAACACACTACATTGGCCTCCACAGGAATAAAACACACTGCAGTAAAAGTGCGCTAAGCTGACCGCTGCGGCACACTTGACTTGACAACAACATGTATCTGGGGAGCCAAATCCGCTTTTGTGAGCATACCCAGACATAACCACAATGTATGAAAATAATTTCTGTAAATAATCAATAGGCATAAATGGCTCTTAATTTCCT
This sequence comes from Taudactylus pleione, assembly GCA_031769625.1. Lineage (NCBI taxonomy): Eukaryota > Metazoa > Chordata > Amphibia > Anura > Myobatrachidae > Taudactylus > Taudactylus pleione. Next base: position 5,359,911 of record JAUIMM010000061.1, on the reverse strand, counting down.
CCTCCTAATAGCTATTCATACTTTTTCATCTATACAAATCAATTTTGGCTGTATGGTCCTGCAGCGGCTGTTTCAATCATAGTAATCATCCTATTCATTATACAGCTCTGGTCCAACTGGGAGCCTCATACAAATAAACATGACGTACAATAGAGTTGTGAAGTTATTTAAATGGACAGAACAAGATAACATTCCAAATAACATTTAGCCAGTAACATTTGCAAAGTGGAGTGACACCAAATATGAGCACTGATCAATGTTGTTAGGCATATTTGACCAATCTCCCAGAATTTCTAGGAGGCTCCAAAATTTGTGGGAGTTCTTCCACAGCACACCACCTCCCCGTTGGAGTGGGTGGGGCAAGGGCATGATGATACAATTTGTTATGAATGACGTAATTTTGGCTATGCACCCTGCAATATAATGTTCAGAATCACTCCTCTCCGCCCACCTGGACATCCCTCTTCATAGTCCTCCCGAATCTCATTATTTCAAATTTGGCAAGCGTGTTTTTACACACTGTGCAAGTGTTCTCACGCAGCCAAAGTCCAGGGAGGGCATGTTTATGCAAATTCACCTTTTGCATGTAGTATAAGGCAAGTGCATGCTGTTAATGATGACTAGCACAACCAGACACATAAGCTATAGACAAGGACATAGCCACATCTTGAGATGCGTACAGCTCTACATACTGTATACTGTCACATATACACATTTTTTTCTGTGCACTGTACGCCCGTTTTACTTCCAACTCTGGATCATCTGCAAGATGTTTAAAAACAACAAACTTAGGGGTCTGGTAAAAGTAGGGGGTATAAAAAAAGCCACGGCCATGGCAGCGTAATTATGTATATATACCATGGTGAAATATACTGTATGTTCAAGACACCAGCTGATTCAGTAAGTTCAAGATTGGATATTTTAAAACGTTAGGGCCATTTCCTTACACCAACACAGAGGCCAGTATTTAATAGGATAGCCAGCTCAGATTTTCTGGAGAATGCAGGAGAGATTGGGGTTGAAACACAAGGCATTAGTACAGGGGCGTAGCGAGGGTGGTTCCAGTGGAGCTCCTGCTCCAGGCGCCTGCTCTGCTTAGGGTGCTGGAGAGCAGCCATCTGGCTGGATTGTGGATCACTTGCTGCTGAGCTGAGCCACCCTAAAGCAATACAGATAAAGAGATCAGTGCCTCTAGCGAGGGGGCATGGTGTAGGCGGAGAGGCACTTGTGGAGCCGTCCACACCACGCCCCCAGTATGGAAGCACTGATCTGTTTATGTGCTTCAGGCTAAGCTCGATAGCAGTTGATCCACCCCTTCCTCCTTCCCCTTAGCATGGCTGCTCTCCCCCTTCCCCCTAGGATGGAGGTTTTGCGGCACCCTGCAACAGTCAAGAAGGGGGAAGAGAAAGGTAAGGTGGGATATCTGTGTATGTGATGGGAGGGGAGCTATATTAAGGGGAAGAGCTGTGTGTGTATATCAGTGTGTGTGGGGGTTGGTCTGTGTGTGAGTAGGGTGAGATCTGCATGTGTGTGTGAAGGGGGTATCTGAGTGAGGAGGTAGAGAGCTGTGTGTGGGGATCTCAGTGAATGAGGAAAGCTGTGTGTGTGTTTGAGGGGAGGCTGAGTGAGGGTAAGGGGAGAGCTGTGGGGGGTGGGTCCCCAGTGAGATCTGAGTGAGGGGGAGCATTGCGTGTATTTGAATGAGGGAGAGCTAAGTGAGGGGGAGAGCTTTATGTGTGTGTTGGGTGGAGAGATCTGAGTGAGGGGGAGCATTGTGTGTGTTTGTGGGGAGGAGGGCTGAGTGAGGAGGAAGAGCTGCGTGTGTGAGGGTATATGTGTGAGGGGGGAGAGCTGAGTGAGAGGAGAAAGCTGAATGTGTGTGGGGGGGATCTGAGTGAGAGCTGTGTGAGAAATGTATATAATGTGTATTTATATATACATTAATATGGAGCCACAAGGCGGTATTTTGAGTAGGACCCTGTGGGGTCTTAATCCATCTCTGTAGTGGGTCCCACCTACCACCCAGGCCCTTCCGACAGCCTGTCTGGTTTGCAAGGAGGAGAGAACATGGCAGCTTTGTCCATGCTGCTGAGGGAAAGCCTGAGCCGGGTGCTGCTGCTGTTGAGACCCTGCGGCAGCCATGACTGGGAGGAGCCTAAGCAGTGATTCTGGTGAGGTCACGCCTGACTGCTGACTCCACATGCCAAGAAGGGGCATTAAGGTTTATTTTTATTTCCCTGTAATTTACCCATACATGCTGGACACCTGGCACACTGGGGAAGGGGGGGGGAGGAGGCGCAGTAGTACATACATGCTCCATGCGCCATGGCTACACGCTACACCCCTGCATTAGTAATCTGTGCACATCTGATACTGCCACAGACAGGCTAAAATACGGGATGAGTGGTGTTCACATGCAAAACACAGAGGAATGGGACAAAGTAGACCAAAGACCACCTTCCCCACTCCTGAGTGCTGGGAATAGGAGACAGTAATGTTGGGAGCACCACTGTAACTGTGCAGGGTCCGCATGTGAATCCTGTGAGAATGGACCTGCAGTATTTGGGCTACTGTAACCTGGAAGCCAGACAGATGCAGTTTTGGAGACCAGGAAGATTCTAACAAATCCTTATGGTCTGCTGCCCCCTAGGATTTCAAGGAAAGTCCAAGAGCTTCTACCTGTGATAGTTCCTAGAGTAAAATTTGGCTTAGTGGTGGCATTACACACTAGGGACAAAGGCCTTCATTCAGAGGCGGCCGTACGGTCTACGACCGCATAGCCGCCTCGATGTTTGTCAAGTGCGCATGCGCACGAGGGAGCCGGCTCCTTCGTGCGCATGTGTGAGACCCGCTACGACCGACAGTGCCGGTCGTAGCGGGTCTCTTTCCAAAGGGGGGCGAGCTGTCGATGTTGATTGACAGCTCGCCCCGTTTGGAAGGCGGGCCGGGGGGGTGGCAGCCCAAACGGAGGCGTTCTCATGGGAACGCCTACCATTTGGGGGAGGCCCCACTGACATCACTAGTGATGTCAGTGGAGAGCTTCCGGCTCTGACAGAGCCAGAAGCTCTCCGGGGCTTACGACAAGTGAGACCCTACCCTAGGGTCTCGTCGTAAGCCCCGATGGTTGCGATGGTCTCTGACCATCGCGACCATCACCCTAGTGGTCGTTAGAGCTGTGGGTGTAAACCCACAGCCTAACGACCGAAACAGAGGCGGGCGGTCAGGATGCAAGCGGCCGCCCAGTTTCTGAGCGACCGCTTGCATCCTCCGACCGCCTCTGAATGAGGCCCAAAGTCCTGGAAATTAATTTTGACAGGAGATTTTAAGATGGGTACACACCTGGCTGACTGCGTCCAGGCGACCTATTTAACAATTGGTAAGTGTATACAGACCAATAGTTCGGCCTATGTGTCTGCACTAACATCACAACTGAGCGGGCATTTAAATAGCGCGCCCAGTTAAGATGTCAGTTACTGGAAGGTCCCTGCAGTAAGTGTATGGGCGGCCAATGGGTCGCCCATACACACAGCCAGACTTGCTGATATATCTGCAAGATATATTGGAATTGGCTGTGCTGCAGGACAGATGCGATAAGTCTGTGAACAACATCATTCACAGACATATCGTCTGTACACACCTGCCGATGCATTACAGATATATCGCCCCTTCAATGGAACGGGCAAAATATCTGTCAGTGTGTACTCAGCAGTGTAGCTACAGATAGCTAACAAAGGCCCTGATTCAGAGCCACTCGTAAGCGGCAGCTCGTTCGCTACCGAGCGATGTTTGGTCAACTGCGCATGCGTACGGATCGTTATACGCATGCGCGAACCAGTCCGTGCGGTCGAAATTCATGTGCTCGCAAAATAGCGAATGCCTGACAATTTGAGTGACAGAATGAGGTGTATGTGGGTAGTAACAGGGGAAGGTGCTTGAAAACGGGGAGTGGAAATCAGAACGCAGGCGTGCTTAAAGGTCAAAACGGGCGTTTTATGGGTGTGCATAATTAAAACAGCAGCGTCATTGACCACGTCACTGGGGTATTTTATAGCCAGAACTGCTCGCAAAGTTGTGGTAGCAAAAACCGACCACAAGAATAGCGAGCAGTTCATACCCTGTTCGATGTACTCGATTAATCTAATAAATAGCGGACATGACGTAGGATGCGAGCGGCCAGGGGGCGTAGTTTCCCAAAAAACGACTGCAAGTTTTGTACGCTCGTTCAGACCTAGAGGCGTCAACAGACCGCAAACAGCGAACGGTTCATTTGAATAGCCACCCCTATTTTCAGGACGAGCGAGCGCTAATTGCGTCCGGCTCTGAATCAGGCCCAAAGAGCCATAACTAGGGCAATGAGTGCCTTGTGCAGGCCCCGCCCCCTTTGCACGTGACATCATGGCATCGTGCATAAGGGGGCGGGGCCGCCGGCACCTGAAGCTGCAGCAGTGCCCGGAACATCTTCAAGACACTCCGGGCAGCTGTAATTATGGCAGGGTCGCAACAGGCAGTACTGCAGCAGTGATGATGGCTGCAGGGCGCCGTTCCAGGCACCCTGCAGTCAGAAGCAGGGGCCATGGGGTGGCAACGGTGCCCACAGAGCCCTGCACTCTGGCCCTGATTCAGAGCCGGTCGCTCTGACAGAGCGCTCGCTCTGAATCAGGGCAGGTCTTTTTTTTTAAGAACGGCCTCCTGGCCGCTCGCATAGCTGTGGGTGACCACCCACAGCTATAGCGAGCGGCCATGATGATGGTCGCGATGGTCAAGACCATCGCGACCATCGGGCTTGCGACGAGACCTTTGTGGTAGGGTCTCATGGCCGCAAGCCCCAGAGAGCTTTCGGCTCAAACAGAGCCGAAAGCTCTCCCACTGACATCACTTATGAAGTCAATGGGGCCACCCCCAGACGGTAGGCGTTCTCATGGGAATGCCTCCGTCTGGGCAGCCACCCCCCCGGCCTGCCCACCAAAGTGGGCGTGCTGTCACTCAACATCGACAGCACGCCCCCTTTGGTGCTAGACCTGGAGCGACGGATTACCCGTCGCTATCCGGGTCTCGCGCATGCGCTCTGGGCCACCATCGACCAGGTTGCGAGCACTCAGCGCTTGTGTCCGGGTCTGATTCAGGCCCTCTGTGCGGCCGCATGCCCCTAGTTACGGCCCTGAGCTGACACGTCTGCTCATATCTATAGAGACTGGCCCAGTTAACTCTTCCTGCTGTGGAACCGTATACTGTTTTAAAAAAATAAATAAATCATCCTTACACCAGCATATTAATAAATAGGCTCTATGCAAATTTTTTAATGGGAAATCAAACAATGCCATAGAGTCTATGGCATCGTTTGATTTCCCACTAAAAAATTTGCAGTACTGTATGTATGCCGGCTATTGGCTTTGATTTAGAGCTGGACAGAGATTCCAAAGTGCTGCATGTTAATGTAAACAAGCTATTTTACCACACTATGGGCCTGATTCAGACCCGGTCGCTAAGCTGCGCTCGCTCGGGGCGACTATTGCCATTCTACATATGCGTATGCTTCAATGTACACATGTGCGAACCAGTCACTGCGGCCGGGAATCGTGCGCTTGTAGTACATAGACTGGACGCTACTTTGAGTGACAGATTGCGCCGTTTGTGGGTGGTGACAGGGGAAGGTGCTTGTGAACAGGGGAGTGGATGTGGGAACGCAGGTGTGTCTGAGCGTCAAAACTGAGGGCCTAAATCAGACCCGCTCGCGAGCGCAGGACGCTCGCAAGCGGGTCGATGGTGCCCTAATGCGCATGCGCACGACGGAGGGAGCTCCGTCGTGCGCATGCGTGAGACCCGCATAGCGACAGCCAAGCTGTCGCTCGGGGTCTCGCACCAAAGGGGGCGTGCTGTCGATGGTGACTGACAGCAGGCCCCCTTTGGTGGGCGTGCCGGGGCGTGGCTGCCAGATGGAGGCGTTCCCATGGGAACGCCTGCCGTCTGGAGCCGGCCCCACTGACATCAGTAGTGATGTCAGTGGGAGTGATTTTGGCTCCGATAGAGCCAAAATCACTCCAGGGCTCGCGGCAGCGAGACCCTACCGCAGGGTCTCGTCGCAAGCCCGATGGTCGCGATGGTCTTTACCATCGTGACCATCATCATGGACGCTCGCTATAGCTGTGGGTGGTAACCCACAGCTATGCGAGCGTCCAAGACGCCGCTCCAAGTTGAGGCAGGAGGGCCCTGATTCAGAGCGAGCGCTCTGGTCAGAGCGTCCGGCTCTGAATCAGGCCCTGAGTTTAATGGGTGTGCATAAATGAGCAAAGTAGCATCACTGAACATGTCACTCGGTTGTATTTTAGCCTGAACTGATCGCACTGCTTGCGGTGGGGTAGGGGCTACCTCAAGGGAATCGAAATACCGCCGGCAGCACGGTTCGATTCACGGCAGCGCCTGGCAGACAAAAGCAGAGTTCTCGGCAGTGGAAGCCCGACAGCACTGGAAATATCGATCGTCGCTAAGGTAAGTACTTACTACACTAACCTAACACCCTAACCCTAACCCTCCTTAGGGGTGCCTAACCTTAACCTCCCCCCCAAGTGCCTAACCCTAATCCCCCCCTCTAAGTGCCTAGCCCTAACCCCCTCCTTCCCCGCTGCCTAAACCCAAGTCCCCCGGGGGGGTGCCTAACTCTAACCCTCCCTCCCCCTAGCCTAACCCTAACCCTAAGTCCCCCCCTGGATGCCCTAAACCTAACCCTCCCCCCCCCCGCGGCTGTCCGCTCGCGGCGCCCAGCATCCCTTCGATCGGGATGCCGGGCGCCTGTCTCTCGGCGTCGGGGAAATGACAGGCATCTAGATATAGACGCCCGGCATTTCAGCCTCGCCGGGATATGACAGTCGGCAAGCCGGCTCTCGGTATTAAGGCAGCCGGTTTCCCGATTGTATACCACCTCAAGGGCTGCGTGCAGCTCCAATGGCTCTCGATGTTACCGATTAATCAGACACTTTCTGGAGATGACGTGTGCTAAGAGAGAAAAGCTGGGCGGCTTTATACACCTGCGTACACTCACTGCCGTCACTCTCTAAGACATAGAGGGCGTCCTTACGCCACACAGTGCGATCGCGGAATTTGCATACCCGGCCCCTTTTGGCAGCGAGCGAGTCCAGCCCAGCGACCGGGTTTGAAACAGGCCCTATATTTTCACAATCAACAGTAAAAGTAGTGTGTTTACCTCTGTGCCACACACTCCAGGATAAAGCCAAACAGTGGAAGTCAATCCGTACTTGTAGCTTTAAGGGACAGAGGGCCTGATTCAGAGCCGTTCGCTATTTGCGGTCGTTCGTTCAAAAACAAGGGGTGGCTATTCAAATGATCCGTTCGCAAATTGCAGTCTGTTCACACCTCTAAGTCTGAACGAGCGTGCAAAACATACGCTCGTTTATTTGTTAAAAACGCCCCCTGGCCGCTCGCACCATACGTCATGTCCGCTATTTATTAGATTAATCGAGTACATCGAACAGCGTATGAACTGCTCGCTATTCTTGTGGTTGGTTTTTTCAACCGCTATTTTGCGAGCAGTTCTGAGTTAAAAAAAACCAAGTGACGTGGTCAATGACGCTGCTGTATTAATTATGCACTCCCTTAAAACGCCCGTTTTGACCTTTAAGCACGCCTGCGTTCGAATTCCACTCCCCCGTTTACAAGCACATTCCCCTGTTACCACCCACATACGCCTCATTCTGTCACTCAAAATAGCAGGCACTCGCTATATAGCGTACAAACAATTTTCGGCCGCACTGACTGGTTCGCGCATGCGTACTAAAAACCGTACGCATGCGCAGATGTGCGAACATCGCTCGGAACGAGCGTACGGCCGCTAGCGATCGGCTCTGAATGAGGGCCAGTATCACACAAATACAGAAAAAGCTTTTAGCATTTAGCAGAGTACTAACTATTGCCTTACAAACCTTCATGTTCATTTAAACAAAAACTCAGTATGGGCACAGCCAGGGGTGCAAGAGGGAGGGGGAGCGGGCAGGGCCGGATTAAGGGGGGGCGACAGGGGCGGTCGTCCCGGGGCCCCCACACACAGAGGGGTCCCCACCCACCACTAGAGCTCACGTCGCTGACAGAGAAATTTCCAGAGTGTTACTGCTATCGTGGCCGAAGTGGGGGCGGAGCCAAATGAAAGGAACAGCACTGTTTATGTATATGTATGTCTTTATATGTGTTTTTGTGTATGTATGTGTTTATGTGTATATACTGTATGTGTATGTTTTATTATATATACAGTATGTGTATACTGTATGAGTCAGTGTGTATATATGTGTATGTATGTGTTCATGTGTATATATGTGTTAGTGTGAATGTATGTGTGTATGCAGTATATGTGTGTGTTAGTGTGTATGTTATATATAATATATACGTTTGCTACATATATAGTATTTATATGTGTGGGTGCGTGTTTAACAGTCACGTGTATATATAAATATATATATACCCAGCCCAACACAAACGCTGCTGTCACGCTGTGTGCTGGCTGGGCTAGGGAAGAGACTGCTGCAGAAAGCAGTCAGCTCTCTCTCTTTCCCGGCGTAATATGCAGGGGGGAGTGATTGCGCCCTCACCCCCAGCACCTGCACCCCCTGTGCGGCGCACATGCGGCTGTGACGTTATTATTTTTTAAAATCTTTTGTAAGGAGGGGGTCTGGCCACACCCCCTCACTGTGGGCCAGTCAAAGCTGTCGGCAACCCTGGGCGCAGCCATGTTGGATTCAGTCACCTGACTCTTCTCCACCAGACTGCTGTTGCCAGAGCAGCTGACTGCAGCATTCAATCCGCTATAAATTCCATTTCCTTACTGGGCCACATTGCCAGTACAATGTCGCTTCTGCTGAAGTTACAGTTCTGTGCTGAGCTCCCAGGTACTCTGGACCTCATTCAGAGGCTGTCGTAAGCGGCCGCTCGGTCGTACGCCTAGCGACCGCAAAACTGAAAAAGGAAGCAATCGCATGGCCGGTCGGTCGCAACCAAATTGACGCCCATACGTGAACAATGCACCTCCTCTAGCTAACGAGTGATAGCAGTTAGCGATCTAGTCAATCGTTGTCAGTCGCAGTATGTTAATTTTCTTCTGATGGTTGCGGCCGCTTGTGTTGTGTTGACGCCCACAAAAAATAAAATAAAAAATGCATAGAGAAAGCCATCACCATGAAATGTATTTATTCTTATTATTCGCTAATGGAAACGCAGCTGAATCAATTACAAGCCAATTAGAAGTGTTATTAGCTTCAACAATCGATTATTAGCTGCTTGCATTGTGTGGCTCAAAATAGAAACATCAATCCTAACATCAGTTACGTTTGATACTATCGATTGTACTGTGTGGCTTGCGGGAGCTCCTACCTTACCTTAAGCTGTACGATCAGCCAGGCCCTCTAACCTGCTCGCAGAGTGACGTTTTACTACTTCCGGCCTTCTATGTCGGTCGTAGCAGGTAATTTACGTACGCCCCTCAAACGCCCTCAAAACGCTGAGGCACGCCTGCGTTTTCAGACCACCACCCCGTCAACACCCACAAACGGCCTTTCATGTCAATCAACTCTCGGAAGCCACTTCCTGCTCGTAAGCCGTACGATCTACAGCATTTTGGATCGCAAAGCCTCGTACGCACATGCGCACAACTAACCGTGCGCATGCATGGTTTGGAAACATTGGATGTGTACGACCGAGCGGCCGCTTACGACCGACTCTGAATGAGGTCCACTGTAGCTGGTTTTACCACATATACTTGTTTCTATCTGCCTCCATTGGTCCCATCTGATATCTCTAAACATCGGTCCCATCCGATATCTCCAAACAATGGTCCCACCCGATATCTCCAAATACTGGTTCCATTCTATATCTTCAACATTGGTCTCAAACCGATCAAATTTTTAAATCATCAAAATCGGCGTCAAACCGATCAAGTTCTTCAATTCATCAACATCAGTCTCAAACTGATCAGCTTCTACAATTCATCAACATCGGTCTCAAACCAATCAAGTTCTTCAATTCAACAACATCGGTCTCACATCGATCCAGTACTTCAATTCATTAACATCAGTTCCAACCTGACTGTCTCCAAACATCAGTTCCAATCCAAATGTCTCCAAACATCAGTCCAACCTGACTGTCTCCAAACATCAGTTTCAATCTGTCTTCCAAACATCAGTTCCAACCTGACTGTCTCCAAACATCGGTTCCAATCCGATCCCGCTTCATCAACTCCATAACATCGATTCTACTCCATCGTTTCTACAGCTTCGGTTCCAATCCCACCTTGCTTCATCAATTCCATTTCATCGATTCCACTACATCTGTTTTTATCTGATTCTACCACTACAGTCCCAATTCAGTTTCCAATCTAATAAAGTTGTTCCACTGTTCTTGCTTTCGGGCTCATCACCTCGATCAGTTCCACTGCCTCCTATCTTCCCTCATTGCATGAGGAAGTCCTGGTGCAAGCCACCCAGATCCAATCAAACCTCCCTATGCTCAACTTCAGTCTACCACGCCTGTTCAAACCAACTCCAACCCACAGACATGACACATACTGTATGTTGGATATATATACATGGACGCTTGTTTTGTGCCCATGGTACGTTCAGTTCAAGCTGTGGTAACCAGCTAATGGAATGTCAGCACAAGTAGCATTCATGGTTCATCAAGCGTTCATGAAATTGGCTGCGTACCGGTATCCTGTTCTCTATAGAGATCACAGATGTGTATACTAGAGATGAGCGGTTCGGATTCTGTGGAATCCGAACCGCTCCGAACATTGGGGATCCGAGTCCACCCGAACCCTGTTCGGGTGTTCACCGCCTGACTCGGATCCCCGTTCGGGGCCGAACGGCGGCCGCCTGATGTCGGATTCTCACTAGAGAATCCGACATCAGGTCTCCTCGCGTGTAGGGCAGAGCGCTGTGATAGCGCTCTGCCCTACACAGACACAGACACACAGCCGCCAGCGGCAGCTGTGTGTTTGTTACAGCAGCCAATGAGAGTCACACAGACTCTCATTGGCTGCTGCACGGAGGGAGCCGGCTGGAGCTCACACATGAGCTCCGTCTTCCGGCTCCCTCCTCAGCGTGTGACAGAGCGGACGGCGCGGGAGCGGGGATACAGGTAAGTTATTCTTTTTTATTTTTTTATTTGTGCAAGGGCCGGGGGTGCTACTGGGGGGGGGGTCTGCTACTGGGGGTGCGGGGGGGCCATACTACTGGGGGGGTCTGCACTACTGGGGGGGTCTGCTACTGGGGGGGGCTATACTACTGGGGGGGTCTGCTACTGGGGGGGCCATACTACAGAGGGGCCTGCTACTGGGGGGGCTATACTACTGGGGGGGGCCATACTACTGAGGGGCCTGCTACTGGGGGGGGCCATACTACTGGGGGGGCTTACTACTACTGGGGGGGGGGCTGCTACTGGGGCAGCCTACTACAGGGGGGGCCATACTACAGGGGGGGCCCATACTACAGGGGGGGCTACTACTGGGGGGGGGCCTGCTACTGGGGCAGCCTACTACTGGGGGGGCAATACTACTGGGGGGGCCATACTACTGGGGGGGCATACTACTAGGTGGCATGCTAATGGGGGGCATACTACTGGGGGGGCATACTACTGGGTGGCATGCTAATGGGGGGCATACTACTGGGGGGGCTGCTAATGGGGGGCATACTACTGGGGGGCATTCTACTGGGGGCACTACATAGTGGACTCTACTACTAAGGGGACTGCATAGGGGGCACCACTGCTGGGGGACATTGTGTAAGGGACACCACTACTGTGGGCATTGTGTAAAAGGGTCACTACTGTGGGCATTGTGTAAAAGGGGCACTACTGTGTGTCGTAACATAAATAAGAGACACTACTTTATGGTGTAATGTGAATCAGGCCCTATGTGCGGTGTAATGCGAATAAGATTGTGCACTGTGACTCCTAGGGCCGTAGCCCACTTTGTAAACAAGTACTGTGACTCTGCTGGCCGTACCCCACTGGATGGGTGCACTACTTTTCATTTCTGCCACTGCTGTGTGGCAATGTGTCATAGATGTGCTTTATACTGTGGTGTCTGTGTCGTTGTGCCGCTGCTTTGTCGCTTAGTAACCAGTCAGCTCACTGCAACCTTTGGCCAATAATGTAGAAAACAATATTATAAGCTGTGATATGGTCTAAATTGACTGGAAATTAATGTTATTGAGGTTAATAATACTCTAGGAAGAAAAAAAAGACCAATTTATGTGATTTTAGCTTTTTTGTCAATTTTTGTAAAAAAATCCAAATCCAAATCCAAATCCAAAGCCAGTCACCGCAGTTTGGCAAATCCAAATCCAAATCCAAAGCCGGACGACGAATTAGAACCAAATCCAAATCCAAATCCGGCAAAAATGGTCCGGCGCACATCCCTAGTGTATCCGCACAGCAGTTGAAGTAGAGGTAACTGCAGCATGACCTGGATATACAATGCAAGTACAAATCAATCACCTTTGTGCATCTTTCCAATGGGGCTGCTGCTTCTTATTTTTAATTGTGCAGCTTTGTGTGTGCATATGTATGCAAAATGATCTTTACTTGCTCAGCACTTTTGCCTCCTTTTGGTATGGGACTTATAATACTCATGAACACTTCATTCATGCGTTTCACCTTCTAAAAATGTACTTGTTCTGTATATTGAGTTTTAATGCTGAATATGTGCATCACTTTCAGTGGCGTAACTAAGGGGGGTCGGGCAGGGCGTGTGCCCTGGGCCTGTATGAACGGCAGCGCGCGGGGGCGCCACCGGACACGGTACCGGCCCGCCCTAGTTAGGCAGTGTAGCGCCGACCGCAGTGTGTGCAGTCAGCACTACACATTTACAAAGGACCGGCGCTAGGCTTCCCTACACCCAGCGGCAGTCCTGTGCTGAAAAGCCGAGCCCCTTCCCTCCCCCTGAGCGCTTACCCAGTGTGTGTTAACCAGCAGCCAATGAGAGTCAGACAGAATCTCATTGGCTGCTGCTGCTGCACACATCGCCGCCATGCGGCAGCGATGTGTGTTAACCAGCAGCCAATGAGAGTCAGACAGACTCTCATTGACTGCTGCAGCGTCCACTGCAAGAGCCGGGCTGGAGCTCACTCATGAGCTCCGCCTTCCGGCTCTTGCAGCAGAGCGCGCCAGCAAGGACTGATGTGCGTCGGCGGGAGCAGTGGCCGAAGCTGGAGCGTGGATTAAGGTAAGTGTGTCTGCACTATGGGGGGGGGCACCATTACTGGGGGGGACCTCTATTGAGGTGGGGCACTACTGAGGACTACAACTGGGGGGGGTACTACTGGGGGCACTACATCGGGAGGGGGAACCTCTACTGGGGACTACTACTGGGAGGGAAAGTGCTACTGGGGCACTAAATAATGGGCTTACTACTAGGGGCACAAGGGAAACTACAACTGGGGACACTATATAAGGGGCTTACTACTAGGGGACCACTACTGGGGGCACTAAATAGGGAGGACCACTACAGGGGGCACTGGATAAGGGGCACTGGATAGGGGGGATCACTGCTGGGGGCCTGCATAAGGGGGACCACTACTGGGGGCACTGCATGGAGGAGACTACTGCCGGGGGCACCATATAAAGGGCAATGCATAGGGGGTACCACTACTGGGGGCACTGCATAGGGGGTACCACTACTGGGGGCACTATATAAAGAGCTCTGCGTAAGGGGGTACCATTACTGGGTGCACTGCATTGGGGGGACTGCTACTGGGGGCACTATATAAGGGGGACCACTACTGGGGGCACTTCATAGCGGAGACCACTACATGGGGCACTGCATAAGGGAGACCACTACTGGGGGTACTGTATAAGGGGAACTAATGGGGGGCTGCATAAGGGGGACCACTACTGGGGGTACTGTATAAGGGACACTACTATGGGTCTGCATAAGAGGGACCACAACTGGGGACATTGCATACTGGGGGTACTGTATAAGGGGCACTACTGGGGTTAAGGTGCTTATGGAAAGCAAGTTTCATTAAATTAGTGTACTCTAAAGGCATGGTCAGTGAAAAATCTGTGTGATGTTATCATGTCAGTATGGACCAGAATCTCTATGGAATGTTTACAGCACCTTGTTGAATCCATGCCACAAAGTACCCAGTACTAGAAATGAGTACCTCATAAAATGGCCAGTGAATGTAAGTGAATACATTTGCCTGGGTAACTGTAAGATTCTGGTAGGTTGGAATCAGGGGCGTATCTATAATGGGTGCAGGGTGTGCAGTGCACACAGGCCCCTGTGTCCAGGGGGTGCCCACATAGAACACCATGCACCCATATTTTTTAATACTTACCCCTCCAAAGTACTGCATTGGCTGTAGCGTTGCACAAAACACCTGGAAAATGGGCGCCGCTGCCATTTTCACTGCGTTTTGTGCCTGCGCAGTATGGAAATCGCCAGGAAAATGGCAGTCGCGCCATTTTCTCGGTGACCTGTGCATGCGCAGTAGACTCTGGGCACAGACTAGTGCCCAGAGTCTACTGCTGCGGTCAGTGCGTGGTTGGCCACCGGGGCAAGAGGAGGGGGCACCGGATGGGAAATGCACTCGGGCCCCCTCCTCTCTTAATATGCCTCTGGTTGGAATCCTACGTAGCCTTTCACCAAAATATTTTGCACAAACACTACCTACGGCATAGAGTAGACATTATACAGTTTATGTGTATATTTTGCTCTGGATAAGTCTACATTACAAATCACACTGCCATGGAGTTAACAGAATTGCTTGTGCTATATATAACTGCAGGAGGGACTGCAGGTCTCGGGACCACACTGTGTCACTGCTAAGATCATTAGAAGAGTTGTGAATGTGATGCAATTAGGGATTTTCTGTTTTGCTCTCTTGTTTTGTGGAGAGGGTCTCACAATGCAAAGGGGTACTGGGCAGCTGTATCCCTTTGCACCCCTGGATTTGCCTATTACCCAGACCTAAAATGTAGTAAATGCAGGATAGTTTAAAGAGCTATTCTATAATACAGCTATGGTTGATGAGCGAAAAACAGCTAAATCAGGACAGCAGCTGATCATTCCTCTTCTGAGGTTATGCAGCTTCATGCTATGTCATTCTGTTGAGCCAATTCATTAAGGTTGGTATATTATATTATTTGCTTGATGTAACAGCCCTGACAAATAACAGTTGTGCTTGATCCAGCTTGATCCTCTACAGGGTTAAAATGCTACCTGCTTCTTAGACCAGGTTATAAAGGAAATTTTAAACAGGGGTGTAATTTTACTTCCTTAATACTCATATGTGTGTCAGATGTTGTTGATGAACCATGTACAGTCTCACATTTCAACTAAATTAAAGGCGCACATCCACATGCCGACTAGG
Organism: Taudactylus pleione; assembly: GCA_031769625.1. Lineage (NCBI taxonomy): Eukaryota > Metazoa > Chordata > Amphibia > Anura > Myobatrachidae > Taudactylus > Taudactylus pleione. Next base: position 5,344,540 of record JAUIMM010000061.1, on the reverse strand, counting down.
GAAAGACAGTACGATTATGACATCGTAATCATACCATCGTTCCCCATCCCCTGCAGTGCCTACACTGAACGATGTCGTAATCATGCAATCGCTCATTTAAATCGCCTAGTGGATGTGCCCCTTAATATTAGCAAAAACGTGGAGGTGGAAAACAAATGTTAACGTGATGTTACAGGTCTAATTATTTGACAAAGCACCAGCTGGACACAATCCTTAGTATGATACAATGGTGTTGACTGCAATGGAAGAATATTTTGCTCTAGATAACTTGTGAACCTAGGTGCTCTCAGGGCCATAGCTAGGGTAGTGCGGCCGGTGCCATCGCACAGGGCACCACAGGTCAGGGGGTGCTGTTTGGGCCTGTCAAATTTCTGTTTGTTATTATTCTTGCTTGTATCTTCCTCTTATTTCATCCGCAGGATCTTCTGGCCTCCCCTATCTCTTCCTTAGCCCTTCCCCATGAAGCCATGGCCCTTTTTTGGGTGTATTATGTCCCTTTGAAAAATGAGGGGGGCGCCAATGCTCTTTCTGGCACAGGGCACCAAAAAGTCTAGTTACGGCTCTGGGTGCTCTATACTGTATGTAATGCACAATAGGTGCTAAATAATGCCAAGTTCCTATATATGCAAAAACAATATATTGCTTCACAAGAGGGAAAACAATGTTGAACTGTGGGAATGAACTTGGGTGGGTGCTTCTGTCTGCTGGAGCACAAAGAGCTTACTAAAGATTACCCCAGATAGATGTAGTTTTCCATAATATCCATTTTGAGGTATATTTAAAACAATTCTGTGATTATGTAAAGATCAATAAATGTATAAACTAGAAAAGAGAAATGACAGTTGTGACATCCTAAAATACTACACTACTGCCCCCCTTCAGGTCATTTACCTATTTAATAAGAAAATGAGGCAGGTTACAAAATGTAATGGATAAGTACATCAGTTGTAAATGAAGGGTGCAAAAGAAAAGTTACAAATATACATAAACTTAAATGTTTGTTCAGTTGCTAAAGCTTGAATACTGAATTAAAATAGGATGAATGGCATTTTATAGGCTCATCCAACTACTAAGTTCTGAAATGTTAACCGCATGTTAAACATTTTTTTATATTATGTTAGTAACCCTGCAACTGTTTTCTATATAGACCTTGCACAGTGCTGCATACATAATGTGGTGCCCTACAAAAGAAACATAACAATATCATGGTATGGTATCGCTATCAGTATAATATTTTGTATGTTAGCATGTAAAGCACAAGGAAATACTGTAGAGCTGAAAACACATCACTTAAGTGTATCAAATGCACATGCATTATATCCTATTTTAAAGCGCATACTGTATGCTTGAATGAGCGCAGTGTAATGCTGGGCATACACGGCAAGATAAAATGTCTGTCAGACCGACAGACATTTTATCTGGCCGGCTGCCAGCCGCAGATGTCCGCGGCATACACTGTGAGAGAAATCTCACAGTGTATAGCCCGACATCTGCGCTCCGCCCCCGGGGGAGGAGACATTTCCCTGTTCCTTCCGTAGGAAGGAACACAGGAAATATCTGTCTGTCGGCCGCGCTGGGCATACACTGCCCGATGCGGCCGACAGTTACCGGGTAAATATCGCATCGGACGGGCATGCTGGACAATCCAGCATGCCCGACCGAGCAATATTTAACCCTCGGTCGCCCCCCCCACGCTACAATTATCGCGGTGATCCGCCGATATCGGGCGGATCGTCCCGATAATTGCAGCGTGTATGGCCAGCATTAGATATCACAGTTAAAAATAATTCACATTAAAATTAACAATATGTTTTGTAATAACCATAAATGTATCAATTATGTATTCATTGTATTTTTCAAACAGGATTATTTGTGATGCCAGATGCCCAATTCCTTTCTCTCTACAATGTAAGTAGTTAGGGTCTTCTTTTCAGGATACAATCAATATCCTGGGTGGGAGGGTTAGTTTTAGGGGTTAGGGTTAGGCACTAGGGGGAGGGTTAGGATTAGGCACTAAGAGGGGGAGGGTTAGGTTTAGGGTGGTGGGAGGGAGAGGTTAGGTTCAGGCACTAGGGGGGGAGGTTAGGGTTAGACACCAATGATGGAGGGTTAGGGTAGAGAGAGGTAGAGGGTTAGCATACTGAACAACAAGTGTCGGTATGCTAGCCCTGTTGGGATGCCGGTGTCGTGATTCTGACAGCCGGGATCACGACTTTCGGCATCCCATATTCAACCCTTTTTTTTCCTTAACGCTGGAGGTGCTCAAATGTACACAGTTGTCCATAGTCTTGGGCATGCAGAAAGAGAGGCTTATTCTGAAATAAGCCAATCCAGTACAAGACAAAAATATAAAACAGATTTTCAAGTGCAAAGGCAAAACATACACAGAGGGCGAGCAGGTTCAATGCTGACACTGCCCAAGAGTAGGTAAGGTCTAGAATACAGGTAAAGGTCAGGGCAGGTGGCAATTCAGAGAGTAGTCAGTATCCTATCCAGGCAAAGACCAGATTAAACAACAATCTAGAGAGGAGGCGGCATCCAGAAGGCAATTCAGAGTGGAGTTAGCATTCAGGCAACGGTCTGGGCAGATGGCAATACAGAAGATCAAATCCAGTACCGGGAAGCAACCAGTGTAGGTACAAGGCTGGAATTAAAAACAGGAAACAAACAGGCCAAAACAGGCTGTATACCAGGGTTGCCGACATTCTGGCTGCCCCTTCTGGGAGGGAGCACCCAGATCGGCATAGTAGGGGGGCATGACCGGCATAGGGGGGCGTAGCCAGACAGCTTACCCGGCATTTGTGGGCAGAGCAGGGTCGAGACGTGTCATTTTGGCTCCATCCTAGCTACACAATGCCGGCATTGTGAAGCAAGAGGTGGGGCCAAAATGAGGCGAATCAGCATGATTCGCAGCACCGCGCCCCCCCCCCCACGCTGCGGGGGGTTTTCTTGCTACCACATGGGAAGCCAGAGGGAACGGCATCCGCCGAGAGGCTTGCCTGCCTTTCCAAGGGGCCGGGAGCGGCACCCAACTTTCAGGAGGGTCCCGGTCAAGTCGAGAGGGCAAGCAAGCTGTATACAGACCCTCCAACATGACCCATTCCATTAGGTACAACATGTTCTGCTCCTGGACTTCCCACCTAATTTATGATTGGAGCCACCTGTGTTGAAACAGCTGTCTCATCAATTACCTAGTTCAACACAGGTCACTGCAATCATAAATTAGGTGGGAAGTCCAGGAGCAGAGCATTTTATACCTAATGGAAAGGGTCATGTTGGAGGGTAGGTGTATATACTGCACCTATTACGGGCTTGGAGTAGAACTGTCTGCATTATGAAGGTGCAAATAGTCATTCCAAATGCACCCTAGAAGCCAAGACCCATAGGTGGGCTTTACAGTAGTGCAATCACATGATGGCTAATTGGAGGTGTCCAGAGCAGGCAGTGGAAAGTGTGAAACCTTGCAGTGGACCACGTATACAGTATATCCCCTGTTCCTTACACCATTATTATATTTTCATACTATTTAACAAACATTTAATGAAAAAAGGAGATGTCTACTTTGAGGCTACTGGTAAATAGTACCTATATTAAGAATTAGATTTTTGCTTTAAGTTTGTTTTATTTTTTGGCAACAGAAGGAGGTAGCCCCAAAACTTTAGAATTACACACCAGAAACTGAGTGGGTTTTTAATTATGCAATAGAAAAAGCTATTTTTGACAAGAAATGATCATACAGTTGTGTCTACATAAAATAATCAAGCACTAAATATTTTTTTTGTCACTGTAGTCATAAAAGAGCTGAGAGTTTCAAAACACATTGCTAGCACTGCCTGCTGTTTGTAGACACAAGCATTAGCTAGGTCATCGCTATCCCAGCAGCACATTTGTGATTAATCATAGGACACCGGTCAGTTTAGACATCAATAGCTGAGATATTTGACTATGTAACAAGATTACCACTAATCCTGCCTTAACCTATTTGAGCACTTCACAGGGCAACAGAGCATTCACAATTAGTAAGAATCTACCTGAAACACAATGATAATCCCAACAGTGTGACTACGCTTTTCTTTATCTCAAACCCTGATTACTTTTCCCAGAAGACAGTTATTCGTGCATTGTATTTCATGTGTTTTTCTTTATTTTACAGTAATAACATGTTTTGTTGAAAGACAAATTATCCATCTGCATTCCTTGTGCACTTCTGTTGAGTTTACCATGTGTCATGCATTACAAAATGGCCACTTTCACCTGCCTTACAATGCTCATCTCCTGTGCTTTTATATCTTCGTGAAATGGGTGAAATGGAATGTTGAAAGGGGTATTGGGGTAACGCCCAACAGGTCATGTTTTCAGAATTTCTGCGTGTGGAAATGTGCCATTATTACTGACCCAGCTAAAGAGAATAATTATCCTGTACATGAGCAAAGATCACCTGTTTGCGGTTCTTGAGGACAGGATAACCCAATCTGTTATTGCTGCAATTTATCAATATCCTATATGCTCAGCTGCCTCGATGATAATGGCCCAGAGCAGCAAGGGCTACCTCTGCACTGGGCCAGTCTCACGGGATCTGCACATGTATGACATGTATGACATGTATGACGTGGGCTTTCAGTTCCACTTAGAATATAAACAAAATAAATAAATAAAATGAAATTATAGAAAATGTGATCTTGACACAGAGAACAAATATTGTTGAGATACATTAACTCCTACAATGCAAGTTAAATAGAGATCCCCAGGGAAAGCAACAACTTAATAATTAATGCATTCATTTAATGTTTTTTTCAACTAATGAATATTTTCACAACCTTATCTCCTTGTCCTTATTTGATGACCTCCTGATAGATACAAACCTTATATTAAATTAAATCAAAGCAACTAAATGACCTACACCCATTCTGCTTACGATGTCTTTATATGATTTAGTTATCTTGACAGCTTGTATACTGTATTAACCTGCATTAAGAGTCACTGTTTTCCTCTATAATGAGACTAATTAAAATAGACACTACACAAATAAATAATACAAACTTTCCATAATATTGCATTAGAAAAATACAACATGTTCAGCTGGAGATAGTGACATTTTGACCTCATATTGACCAGGTATTTGCTGGATTTTCAAGTGACAATGCACATGTGCTACATATATTTCACTGTATTTACACAGATGCTATTGGCTTTTATACACACACCATTGCACAGACCCCAGTGCCATTTATACACACTCCATTACACAGACCTTGCTAAGCAGACCTCTGCTGCATTTATCCACTCCACACCCCATTACACAAACCCCCTACCATTTGTACAGAACACTGTGGAGACCCCATTGTCTTATACACAAATCCGACTGCCATTTGCAATGAGAACTTCAGCTATGAGTATGCAGAATATATCCCTCAACATCTAGTGGCTAAACGGTTCCCTGGATTATTGGTGGGTCATTCGCTCTTACTGCTGCATAGTTCTGCAGCCATGACACCTCGCTGCTCAATAAAGTCTTGTCTACTGGGAGGCAATCCCCATGCAATTTGCCCATCAGATGGTGTTGCAGATTAACTGGGATGAGATAGGTCAATCTCCAGTGCTTACTGGTCATACTAGCTTGGTTCCGTTTCCAGTCCCGTGCAGTATTAAGCCCTATACATTTTCTTATATAGTTTTATTTTTGATTTACATGCTAGAATTTTCCTGCCTGTGGAAAAATTTGTCTTTAGATTTCTTAGGGGCTATGTAATAGGCTTCCAGGTGAAGGAAGGATTTGGGGGAGTTTGCCACTAAATTTAAAGCAGTATCCAGTTAGCTAATTGATAAATGTAGTTGCTAACTTGCCAAAATCACACGGTTTTCTTCATCTCGGAACCTACATAACCCCCCCTGCTGTATGTACATTTGTGACATTATTTGCGGATAATTTTTCTTTTGACACAAGATGCTTTTTATAATGATATATGACTTAATGGGGGGCAATTCAACTCAATGCGATGTTGAATAGCTCCGGGAAGGAGTTCTCGGTGCTATTCAATTGTCTGCGCTGTAAACTCCTGACTAGAGGATTTCTGCTCCCAACCTCCTGAGATGCAAGCAGAAATCCGACTAAACTAGTGCAACAATGCTGGTTTCCAGCTTAGTGCATGTGCTAACAGCAGGGCCATAACTAGGATGGTGCGACCTGTCCAGTGGCACAGGGCACCGCAGGGCAGGGGGTGCTGTTTGGGCCTGTCAATTTTCCTGTTTATTATTATTCTCACTTGTAGCTTCCTCTTCTTTTATCCCAAGCTTCCCATATCTATTCCCTGGCCCTTCCCCATGAGGCCATGGCCCTTTTTCAGGTGCACTATCTTATGTCCCTATTTAAAAAATGGGGGGTAGGGGCGCCATCTATCGGGCACAGGGCACCAAAAATTCTAGTTACGGCTCTGGCTAGCAGCATAGCGGCCGGCACTTTAGTCGGAGACTGGCATTTACCGCGACTAAACACCCAGCATTAGGTACCGTAATCTGCATCTCCTGACTAAGTGCAGAGCACAGCACGGTCAATTGAATAGCTCCAGGAACTCCTTCCCAGAGCTATGCAAATTGCACTGAATTGAATTGCCACAATGCCTATTTAGGGATTTTATGGTTTTTAATGTAAAATGTTTGGTTTAAGTAAAAATTACCAGATTTAAAAAAAAAAAATCTTGTTAACTGCATCGTCTGAAATTTAATTTAATTCTCCTAATGTAAAGAGTTTGGTGATTGGTACCAGCAAACCTCCCATGTGCCCTTAAGTGTTTTTAATCCACAGAAGTCCTACATTGTTGTCTACATATTAGAAGATACTGTTATGGTAAGTTCTTGATGAACTGACATAATGTTAGTGTCAGTGCCGTAATTACACATTTTGGTGCCCTGTTCCAGAAAGAGAATTGGTGCCTCCTCCCCATATTGTAAACACCGCAGGCGTGTGGGCCAAAATAATGGGCGTGATCTCCTAGGGAAAGGGCATGGCCACACTATAGTACCCCTAATTCACAGTACGTCACACAGTAGTGCCCCTTATTCACATTACACTACACAGTAGTGTCCCTTATACACGTTACGCTACACAGTAATAGTGCCCCTTACACATTATGACCACGCAGTAGTAATGCCCCTTACACATTATGCCCACAGCAGTAATGCTCAATATACATTTGCGCTTTCAGTCAGGAACTTAGGTAGTGTGTGTTGGGGGGAAACATCTTAAGTTCCAGGAAAAGGGCTGTGCTGCCATATTAGACAAGCGCCACAAGTGAATCATCCTGCTATGCCTTACTGATAAATGGGGGCAATTCTTGACAGCATGCAAGCTATAAATTCTCTATTAAGAACAGGGCTCACGCTGTAGCATTTCTGAAGTGTATATAAATACATGCATCCATCCCAGACTTGCCTACTCTCCTGGAACAGCCAGGAGGCTCCTGAATCTTCCAGCCACACTGAAGTGTATTCAAGTCTCCGGGAGCTGCCCATCTCTGCCTGGCAACTCCAGCTTCACTGAGTGAAGTGGCCAGTCTGGGTGGCCAATGATGCAATTTGCAGTGAATTACATCATTGTAGCCACATCCCCCACTCCACAATGCTGGTAATCTAGGTAATTTATAGTAAGGGACAGACCATGATGATGTGCGCCATCTCACCCCTGCTCTGCCCACCTATGCCACGCCATGCCGCCCCCCAACCTGGCTGCTTCTCCCAGAAGGCACCGCCTAGGGATGGACATTGGAAGACCAGCATTGACTGATTGCCTGGTTTCCAACATCAAATCACATAATGCAATAACTGCTAGCCATCGCGTCAAAACCATTCAATGGTAAAACTATCAATGGTTATACTGTGCTCATGCGCAGAAGCAGTCAGAGCTTCACGCATGCACACATTAGCTGAGCTGTGGACTGAAAAAGAACATCCAGCCATCAGATGGGCATTGGAAAGCTGCATCCAATGGCTGGCAACCATCTAATACAAGTAATTTTGATGAAAAAAGTTCTTCCATTGGATCGAGGAACATTGATGGTTGCTAACCGTCAGCTTCTGATCTCCGTCCCTAGGGCATCCAGAAAGTTGGCAAATATGATCCAACTTTTCTATGCAACTAGATACCACCCACCATCAGTGGTCCCACTGTGGTATGATATGAGAGACTATGCTGCTTGGCTATGGAGGAGGTTGCATGCCATGACAAGGAGTGTAACTGGCTACATAGAAGGCTAGGCTAAAACTGAGTATTTTCCCTTCTCTCTAGTTATGAGAAGTGGATGGTGAATTATTCATAGGTTACATGCTCTCAACCTGCTCCTCTCATCACTATCCCAGAGTGAGTCCAGCTCTGCGAGAAATAAGAAGCCTTCTTTCCATACAGTCAGAAAATGAAGTTAGCCAAATTAACAAACAGAAGACTAAGATTAGTGGAAGCTTTGCTGGTGCAGTCAGAGCAGAGTATGGTGAGAGTGGCAGGGAAGGAAGTCAGCAGCTCTGCTTCTCAGTTACTTGCCTCCAACTGCAAAACAAAAACTGTTTCCCCATTATCTGCCTACACCTACAATACAAAACCTGCTCTTACATTACTGACCTGCACCTACAATCCACAATTGCTCCCCTATCACTGTAGTACACCTACCACCCAAAAACGGCATTCCGATTACTGACCAGCACCTATTGAGCAATTAAAAAACTGCTCTCCCTCGTACATACGATCCAGAAATTGTTCCTTAATTATATATGAACCTACAATTCAAAATCATGGGGAACAATAGTTTGGTTTCACTCTGGCATTACTTGCAATAAATAAACTCTACTTATCAATCCATCAATATCTTTCCTTGGTGATGACAGTTACAAACAAAGCTTAATGTTTACATGCCATATTGATTTAAAAAAGGCAACTCTATGTTCAGAAAGAAAAGCCAAATATCTGTTCAACAATGTATAACTGTTATTTGATGGTTACTTTTTAATCTACTTAATTGTTTTTCCTCGAAGTTTGAGACCAGTAACAGTCCTTCACTGCTGTTTACTTTTAAATACTTTTTTTGTGGGCAGAAAAGTAAAGTACAGAAGGAAAGATGCTACCCAGAAATCTCCAGCCCCAGCACTGATGCAGCAGTCAGTAATTACTTGAAAATAGGGTGGAACATGACAGTTTAGTATAAACACTGACAAACTGAGCAGAATACATGTAAAAGTAATCACAGTGCAGCAGATTCAACTAAATAACTGGAAATAATTAGAACCACAAATGTTATTGCTTTTTATGGATATATTAGGTGTTGTCCTCAGTGCTGATTGTCTCGTTTTTCTCTCTTTCCTCCTCTCTCTCTTCATCACAACCCCACTCTTTTTGTCCTCTGCTTTCTCCCCCTCTTTTTCCATCTGCATCTACTACCTCATCTATTCCTCTAATCAGCACTTCACTATTGTAATTTTTGTGGCGTCCTCGTTTTTTCTTCCTGTATGTGGCCTCTGCATGCCTGCTGTGTGCCTTTTTCTTTTTTCTATACTGTTATAAATATTTGTTTATGGATCATTTTGTGATGTTGTTGTTGGATGATTGTCAGGAGTATCTATTATTACATCATGTGGAGGTATATGATGAGTAAAGGTGCATACACACGCAGCGATTTTTTGGACGACTGAACGATAACGATCTAGTTCAGTCGCCCAAAAAATCATTCCGTTTCTGCCCCAAAACGATGAACGATAACTACCACTGCGCGCTCCCGTTTGTAGTTGGTAGTTATCGTTCATCGCCCGAACCTCCCGTCCAACCTGACGATAATGTCAGGTTGAACATGTTCGGGGATGAGGAAGGGTGGCCGGCATTGAACGAAATTGTTCTTGATTTCGTTCAGTGTTTCTGCTCAGTGTAATTAACGACACTGAGCACACCCCTGCCGGGGACACACGGGACGATTTCGTTCATGGAGTGAATCATCCCGTGTGTATGCACCTTAAGTATGAGAATTGATTGGAGAATGTAGATGTGTGTTATGCCGGAACTCTCTGGAAGTGACATCACAAACACTGTTAGGAGGGGTCAGAGTTCAGACCAACTGTCACTAAATTCCAAAGTGATAACATCATTTATTATAACTCTTCAGCTTTAATGACCCATATAAATATAGTTTTTTTATCTCTCATGTGATATAATTGCCACATGTCTGCAACTTGGTTGCATCAGCTATAGTTTAGATCCTGCACAGAGCTAACATCTGCAGAGAAGGTAACACAGAACAAAGTAGAGAAACATGAAGTGGGAGGGAGTAGACTAGACCTGCCCAAAACAGCATAGCAGTGCCTGCTACCCAGAGCAAAGCTAATTGTTACTATTACTGTTATTATAATATTTCTTATTTGAAAGTAGAAATATTCTTTAAGGACACATTTAGTCATTTGTGAAAGATCAAATTCTCAATCACTATACTTCTAGCCTAATGTCTGGGCACCACTGCCTCATAGTTAAAATGTAATTTAGAAGCATACATTATTGATCAGAATTACATAAAGTTCAAATATATTTCAAATATAATTTTCCATTTGATGTGCTATTGTTATGCTGAGGGTGAGGTACTGTATTTTCCTGAATATTACTTTCCTCAACGAATAAATGTCACTTCAACTATATCATTTCAAGATCTTCAAAACCTTTTCTTTCTTGTGAATTTTACACATGGCACTCTTGTGTTCAATGATCTTAATATACCCTGATAGATAAGCAATACTAAAGCAGCAGGCCCATGAAAAAATGATGTGCTTTTTTTTTACATAAATCACTGTGGCAGACTATGAGAAGAATCCAGATATTTACTATGGCTCCTTGGCTTGATTTCAGGCTACTATTAATGATTTATAATTCTGCATAGTGTCATCAGCTAACATGGCATGCACAGTCACATGGCACATGATGCAGAGAGGCTATGCTCCCTTCAGCATTCACCCTGTGCCCCAAGTAACTGTGTGACCGGCCCTTCCTATTCTCAATAGGATCCCTTTTTCAAGTCTCTTGACCTGCATTCTTGTCTGCTCAATTGAATGAAACATCGGTAAGAAAAAGAGGCGACCTGCACTAAATGCCAATGTTCACGCATTATTATGATGACCGGGAACTTGTTAGGACCACATTTGCTTAATCATCTTAGGCAAAACTGGATATATTCCTCTTTATAACCATCCCTAATATGGACTTCCCCTCATCTTGTTTTATATATTTTGTGTGTTAAGTAGGTCCAGTCTCTTCAAGGATTAAGGTATTTATTGTTATCTTTTTTATTTGGCATGCACTTTGAGTCTCTTTATTGTTCTATCACCTGTAAATCTTAACAAACTTAAATTACAAATAATATTTTGTTAAAGAAAAAAAAAAAGCAACACCAGTTCTTTCAAGGTCAAGTTACATCTTTGTCATCTAGATTTCTTGGAGCACTAAAGACAAGAGCCCTCTCTAGGAATCAGCAGATAGAACATTTTCAGAAGAGCCTCATAATTATCAGGGAAAGCTGAGGTGGAACTGTTCTCTGCTTACAATGCAGCAGACCAAAGGTCAACAAGCCAACATAGATCTGCTTGTCCTTGGCTGGTGCCAGGTTAAACACAGCATTCTAAATGTAAGCTGGCCCACTCACACCTATCGCTGGCAAAATTAACAACTGGACCTCAAGGTTACTGCATGAACACGATGGACTGGACATGTGGTTTGAAGGCTAACTGGAATATATACTCTAACGACAACAGTACTTGGTGGAAATATAATACATTGCCTGCCAATATAAATGGTATTACTTATTAAACTAGCAACTTATTTGCTTCAGCAGATCCTAATGTTACTAAACAACCAATGTAGGGGAAGAAATATGCACAAATGCTTGCACTTCACATGCCAGCTGGCAATAATATTTCCCAATACACTGGATAGGAAAAGAAAAAGCAAAAGTTGCCATGGAAACTAAATTGATGCATTTGTACAGACAGGCTAATAAAGCTGTGATGGGACTCTTAGATATGAAAAAGAAACTTCAACCATAAAAATCAATCATAACAGAGGAAATAAAGTCCACCAAGAGGAAAAAAAAATGAAAAACAGTCTGCTGCTAAAGCATACTGGCATGCAGCATTACTGAGGAGATTAACATTTAATGCCACTGAAAGCAGCATGCATCATAATTCAGACATCCTATATCTTTATGTATGATCAGTGATAGGCATCTGTGCTTTTGCAGCAGATTAGATTGCACCATTCTTCAATTAGCTAATAGATATATAGCTTAGTTTAAGGTCCACCTAGTTGCATCTTATACACTGAGACAAAATATTATGACTACCTGTATAATATGCTGGTGCTCCTGCGTGTGTCCCCAAAACAGCTCTGACCCACTGCAGCAAGGATTCTACAAGACCTCTGAAGGTGTCCTGTGGTATCTAGAACAAGGACTTAACCAGCAGATCTTTCAACCGCGATAAGTTACAAGGTGGAGCCTCCAAGGATCAGACTTGTTGTTCCAACGCATACCATAGATACTTGATTGAAATTATTCTCAAATCATTCTCAAATAAACAGTGCAGTGTGGAAGGGCGCATTATCCAAAATTAACAATTGGACCTCAAGGTTACTGCAAGAACACAATGGCCTGGACATGTTACTCGAAGCTTTACTGGATAATGTGCCCTTCCACACTGCACTGATTATTCGAGAATGGTTTGAGGAACATGATGAAGAGTTCAAGGTGTTGCCCTGGACTCCAAATTTGCCAGATCCAAATTCAATCAAGTATCTGTGTTATGTGTTGGAACATAGGAGCTGATTCAGACCCGGACGCTAAGCTGCGCTCTCACGCAGCCAAAAGGGTCCGGGTATGCAAATGCCGCGATCGCACTGTCTGGTGGAAGGATGCCTTAGAGAGCGACGGCAGAGTGAACACACGCCAGTATAAAGACGCCCACCTTTCTCTCTTAGCACACTTCATCTCCAGGAAGTATGTGATTAATCGGTGACATCGAGAGCCATCGTAGCTGCATGCAGTGCTTGAGGTTAGGCCCTACCCCACCACAAGCACTGCGATCAATGCTGTCTAAAATACAACCAAGTGACGTGTACAATGATGCTTCTTTGCTAATTATGCACACGCCTAGACATGCCCAGACACGCCTGCGTTTAGATGCCAAGACACGCCTGCGTTTAGACGCCCAGACACGCCTGTGTTCGCACATCCACTCCCCCGTTCACAAGCACCTTCCCCTGTTACCACCCACAAACGGCACTATCTGTCACTCAAATTAGCATCCAGTCTGTGTACTATGAGCCCACAATTTCCAAGCGCAGTGAGTGACTCGAGCATGCGCATATTAACGCATACGCATGCGCAAACGTGGGATTATCGGCCATAGCGTGCGTTCGTGGCTTAGCGTCCAGGTCTGAATCAGGCCCATAGACACACAGAATTTAGAGTTCGCACTGGATAAATAAAACACACAGTCCATATATTGTCTAGTATGACAAAAGATGGAATGGTGAAAGGTAAATTCAATGCCAACTAGAACAGGTATTTTCACAGAAGTGACAATGAATTTAGGGTGTTGGCGGGGCTCCCCAGAGTGAGAGAAATTTGCAAAATATGAAAGAAGAGAAAATAAGACTCTTTGTTGGGGGTACTCTTACTGCATGATTTGAATATATTTAAAATGTACTTTTATTCATATCTAGATAAAAATAATGATTCAAGACACGTTACATACAACAAAAAAACACTTCAATGTACCAATTATATACACAATTTTCAAGTTACTATTTAAAAAAATCCTAGGTCCTATACTGGAAAATTATCTGCTAATATCTTAATTTTCCAGATTTTTAATACATAGTAGAAATAGCAAATAATTCTGACATACGGTGAATTTATGCATATAATAGACACCAGCCCGTGTGCAGATATAAACATTATCAGGATTACATTTCCTAATTATTGTGTCCTCTTAGCTGTTTTTAATTTCACAGTTGAAATCCGCACAGTATAGCACCAATAATTAGTAAACCCCAAAAAAGGCAAGTTTGAGTCAAAGAAATAGTTGATACATCTTAGGGTACAATAAAGTTTGTAATAAATATGAGGGACACATGCACCCAACACAGTGAATATATTATGTCGGAAAACATAACATAAATACACTGCAGCATTAAATGTCTAATATTGCTGGACTGGATAAAGCATTGTGAGGAGCAGCATGTATATATATCTCACAGGAACTACCAAACAGCAAGTTGATAGTAAGGGTAAACCTCTTCAGATTGATACATATTGTAATATTGTAATGTTAAATCCAAAATGTTGGAAAAAGCATATATATATATATATATATATATATATATATACACAAATAAGGCAGGAAATCGTCAGGTAGGTGTTCCACAGTATCTCATGTCATATAAAAGATAATCACAGATATAGTACAGTAAAAAAGAGAGGCCCAGATATTGTGCCCCCCTGCTTCTGCTGTCTGGACGTCTTGTATAGAACAGAGGATGAGAGACGAGAGGGCGGGCTTACAGCTGGTGGGAAGGAATGAAAAGTGGCACTTCTGCTGTCAGCTTGCACATACCGTGTCTATCCTGGTATTAGTGACATTGCAGTACAGACATGTTCAGCTGGCTAATGAGAGAGTGCCGCAGGGTTACCGGAGGTCAGTGTTATCAGACACGGTTCTTATCAGGGGCTGCCGTGTTAAGTAAACCCATACTTGCCTACTTTTAAAAAAGCATTTCAGGGAGATTGTGAAAGCAGCACCTATGAGCGCGTGTTACAATGGGCGTGTACTGATAAATCTGAGGGGTGTGTCCTAAACCTGACTTACATCCAAATGTAAACCAGCCCAAAAGCAGTTAGTAATATCTGTTTGTTGATGAAAACACACTAATACTTTTCAGAAATTCATAGGGATCATTGTGCCTTATAATAACCAATGCAAGGAAATGACACTAATGATCCCATTTGAATGTATATATCTCTGTTTTTTTATATAACAGCTTCATAATGGGGGTAAGGATGAAATGAGGGAGATTGTTAGACTCTTCAGGGAGACAGGGAGATTGCTACTATTTCAGGGAGTCTCCCTGACAATGAGGGAGAGTTGGCAAGTATGAGTAAACCACTGTAGGAACAGTGCAGACAGCTTGCTAGGATTGCGGTATGGGTAACTTCACACTGTGGTTCAGTTTGTGGTGTCCGGCTGGTGCTGCATAGAGTCTTTTCTCTTCTTTCATTATGTGTTGGAACAACAAGTCTGAGACGTGTTGGCTCCACCTTGTAACTTATAGGGGTTAATGAATCTGCTGGTTATGTCCCGGTTCTAGATACTACAGGACACCTTTAGAGGTCTCATAGAGTCCATGCTACAGTGGGTCAGAGCTGTTTTGGGAGTGCATGCAGGAGCACCAGCAATTATACATAATATTTTGGTATTGTTCCAACACATACCATAGATAGTTGATTGAATTGAGGGCCTAATTCAGACCCAGTGCGCATGCGCACGATGAAACCGGCTCCATCGTGCGCATGCGCGAGACCCGATAAGCGACGGGCAAGCCGTCGCTATGGGTCTCGCTACAAAGGTGGCGTGCTGTCGATGTTGAGTGACAGCACGCCCCCTTTGGCGGGTGTGCTGGGGCGTGGCTGGCCAGACGGAGGCGTTCCCATGGGAACGCCTACTGTCTGGGGCCAGCCTCGCTGACATCACTCGTAGAGCCAAAAGCACTCCAGGGCTTGCGGCAACGAAACCCTACCACAAGGGTCTCGTCGCAAGCCCGGTGGTCGTGATGGTCTTGACCACCGTGACCATCTTTCTGGCCGCACGCTATAGCTGTGGGAGGTCACCCACAGCTATATGAGCAGCCAGGAGGCTGCTCTAAAATTAAGAAGGACGGCCCTGATTCAGAGCGAGCGCTCTGTCAGAGCGTCCGGCTCTGAATCAGGGCCTGAGATCTGGCAAATTTGGAGTCCAGGACAACACTTTGAACTCTTCATCATGTTCCTCATATCACTCTGGAATAATCAGTGCAGGGCACATTATCCTGAAGAAAGAGGCCACTTCAATTGAATGGAATGCGGTTAAGATCCCAACAACCGGGATGCCGTCTGCATTGAAATCCTGATCACAGAGATAACACCGGCGTCGAAATCCCGATCATAAGAACACTGGGGAAAGGTAAGTATCAGCCATGGGGGGGGGGAGAGTTAGGTTTAGGCAGCTTGTGGGGACTTAGGGTTAGGCTGCGGGAGGGGGAGGTTAGAGTTAGGCTCCGGGCAAGGAGGGTTAGGTTCAGGCACCCCCGGGAGCCGGGGGGGGGGTAGGGTTAGGCACTAAGGGGGGAGGTTTAGAATTAGGCACAAAGGGGGGAGGGTTCAGTTTAGGTACTTAAAGGGAGGGTTAGGGTGTGGGGTAGGGAGGCTAAGTATAATGGTGCAGGAAAGGAGGGTTAGGGGGTAAGTTTACTTACTTACCGTTCACCTGTCGGGATTTGGACCATCGGGATGCTGCTGTTAGTGTACTAACAGCTGGCATCCCGTCCATCGTTATTTCATACTGATACCCATTAAATAATACCATTGCCATTAAATGTTTAGGTTAGTGGTATGCGTAAAATGAAAGTCCAAATGAATGACTAGACCGAGGGTTTCCCAAAAGAACATAGCTCAAAGCATCACATTCCTTCCATTTGGCTTGTTTTCTTCTCAAAATGCATGCTGGTGCCATTACTTCCCTAAGTAAACGACACACATTTACCCAGCTCTCTAGATGATGCAACAAAAACAGGATTCATCGAAGCAGACAACCTTCTTTCATTGATCCAAGGTCCAGTCATAATGCTTGCGTGCCCGTTGTAGGTGCATTAGACAGGGGTTAGCATGAGTACTTTGACTGTCATGCAACAACAACGCAGCCCCATACACAGCAGAGTTCGATGCAATGGGTCTCATCTCTTTACACATTGTTCCCATCATTAAAACGTTCTGTGATTTGTGTCACTGTAGCCCTTCTGTTATTCATACCAGACATGACAGCTTTAGTTAACCTCTTGCATCGATGAGTCTTGGCCACCCAACACCCAGTCAGCATCCTTCCTCTGACCACTGTTGGTAGGTACTGTCTATGGCAGATTGGAATAATACTGTTCAAGTGTATTGGCAGGTTTAGGGGTAAATTTACCAAAGTGAGAGTTTTTAGAAGTGAGTTTTAGAAGAGATGTTGCCCATAGCAACCAATCAGATTCTACCTATTATCTTCTAGAAGGTGCTACTTAAATATTAAGTGGAATCTGATTGGTTGCTATGGACAACATCTCTTCTAAAACTCACTTCTAAAAACTCTCACTTTAGTAAATTTAAAAACTGAGAAATAACTTAGCAAAAAATGTTTCATGTAATTAACTGTGAATAGTCCAATTAGTTAAAATGACATGACATACTGGGGGTGTGATTCAGAATTAGGCAAAAAAAAGAACAAGTAACTTTGCATCTTATCAAAACTATGGGCCTGATTCAGACCCACTCGCGAGCGGCTGTCCGCTCGCAAGTGGGTCGATGTTATGGACTGAGCATGCGCACGACGGAGGGAGCTCCGTCGTGCGCATGCGCCAGACGCGACGAGCGAAGGAAAGTCCTTCACTCGTTGTGTCCGATCAAAGGGGGCGTGCTGTCAATGTTGATTGACAGCACGCCCCCTTTGGTGGGCGTGCCGGGGGCGTGCCTCCCTGACGGGGGCGTTCCCACAGGAACGCCTCCCGTCAGAAGCCGGCCCACTGACATCACTAGTGATGTCAGTGGGAGTGATTTTGGCTCTGATAGAGCCAAAATCACTACGGAGCTTGCGGTTGAAAACCTCAACCGCAGGCTCCGGCTCGCAATTTCGATGGTCGCGATGGTCTCAACCATCGCGGCCATCACAATGCACGCTCGTATAGCCTGTGGGTGGTGACCCACAGCTATACGAGCGTCCAGGAGGACGCTCCATGAAAATGGAGCCCGGCCCTCATTCAGAGCGTGCGCTCTGCTCAGACCGTACGGCTCTGAATGAGGGCCTATGTTGCAACGCTGGTGGGGTAGATTTATAATGTGGAAAGTGATTTAGATTTGGGAGGGTAGCGTCCAATTTGTAATCTAAATTGCAATGTAAAAATAAAGCTGTCCAGCATTTGTGGGCTACAAGCTACAGCAGCCAGTATTTACCCAGCATGCAAAAATAACTTTTATTTGTACCCCTTGCATAGCTACATGGTTTGTCCACTGCAAAGTTACCTCTTTTTTTGCTTTGCATCAAACTCAAAATCAGCTCCACATTTTTAATACTGACCAGTAGAGGTCACTAGTAAGCATTTACAAGGACAGGATTAGGAAACCTGTGGCCTTCTGGCTGCTGTGGAACTATACATGCCCTGCTATAGTTTTAGCATGCCCTAAAAGCAAAACTGTGGCAGAGCATTATTTATTTATTACCAGTTATTTTTATAGCGCACACTTATACCCCTATGACACCAAAGTCCCAGGTCTGACCCGAGTTTTGGAACACAATTCTAACCCGGATCAGACCAAGGACAAACCCCTTTTTACACCACGGCGCCAACCTGGGCGTTCACACTGGAGCACTGACCCGGCTTTCTGGTGAAGGTGAGCAGCACTTGTTTCCCTCCCTCCCCCTCCATGACCCTCTTACCTCACTTCGCAGCGGTCAGGAGGCCGGGAAGGCGGGTGAGGTGGGCTGTTCCATTCTCATCGGGCTGGCCCTGGCTGCAGTGGATGCTTGGAGATTATGTAATCTTTAAGTGGTACTGAAGCCAACCAATCGGACGGTCTGGGTCATTGTGACCCGGATCACGCCGTTTACACTGCAGGGTGACACTGGAATGACCCGTGCTCAACCCTGCAAGTCGCCAGAGTTGTATCCCCGGGTCCATGGACCTGGGTGCATCCATTTACACTAACAAATATCCTGGGTTGATGCGTATTCACGTGCATCAACCCGGGATTTTTATGTAAGTGTAAAAGAGGTATTAATGTGTCATAATGTGGATGAGGCAATACTGTGTGACAAAGTGAGTTAGGGGAACTAATGTGTGGCATAAAGTGAATAAGGGGAACTAATGTGTGGCATAATGTGAATAAGAGTACTACTGTGTGGCATAATGTGCAATAAGGGTACTGCTGTGTGGCACAATGAGCAATAAGGGTACTGCTGTGTGGCATAATGTGAATAAAGGGTACTACTGTGTGGCATAATGTAAGTAATGTAAGTAAATGGAACTACTACATGGCATAATGTGCAATAAGGGTACTACTGTGTGGCATAATGTGAATAAGGGGCATTACTGTGTGGCATAATGTGCAATAATGGTACTGCTGTATGGCATAGTGTGAATAAATGGTACTACTGTGTGGCATAATGTAAGTAAGGGGAACTACTGTGTGGCATGATGTGTAATAAGGGTATTACTATGTGGCATAATGTGAATACAGGGCCTTACTGTGTGGCATAATGTGCAATAAGGGTACTGCTGTGTGGCATAATGTACAATAAGGGGAACTACTACATGGCATAATGTGAATAAGAGTTACTACTGTGTGGCATAATGTGCAATTAGGGTACAGCTGTGTGGCATAATGTGCAATAAGGGGAACTACGGTGTGGCATAATGTGCAATAAGGGTACTACTGTGTGTCATAATGTGACTAGGGGGCATTACTGTGTGACATTGTGGGCACTACTGTGTAGAGGTATGTGGCATAATGTGAATAAGGGGTACTACTGTGTGGCATAATGTGTAATATGGGTATTACTGTGTGGCATAATGTGAATACAGGGCCTTACTGTGTGGCATAATGTGCAATAAGGGTACTGTTGTGTGGCATAATGTACAATAAGGGGAACTACTACGTGGCATAATGTGAATAAGAGTTACTACTGTGTGACATAATGTGCAATTAGGGTACTGCTGTGTGGCATAATGTGCAATAAGGGGAACTACGGTGTGGCATAATGTGCAATAAGGGTATTACTGTGTGTCATAATGTGACTAGGGGGCATTACTGTGTGGCATTGTGGGCACTACTGTGTAGAGGTATGTGGCATAATGTGAATAAGGGGTACTACTGTGTGGCATAATGTGAGTTGGGGCACTATTGTGGAGTGGGCGGAGTGTCATGATGACACACCCCCATTTCAAGTGACTATGCCCCTCATGATGCGTAGCCAAGCCTATTTTTTTGGACGTGCAGCTAAGGCATGCGTATACATTGTCTCTACAAAGAAAATTTTATTTGCAACGCTGACGGTGACATAAGTTCTGGTGAGGAGTTGGATCTGGGGCCACCGTTTACCAAATGTCTAGTTTCGCCTATGCATACACACTAGGGTTAATTTTTGTTGGGAGCCAATTAATCTACCAGTATATTTTTGGAGCGTAGGAGGAAACCGGAGCACATGTTGGGATTTGTAGTTTCACAGCAGCTGACACAAGTTGCCTACCCCTGTTCGAGGGCCCTTCTGAAATTAGGAAAATGTGGAGGGTCCCAGTGAGAGGATCTCTCAAAATGACTAGTGTATGGAAAGTAAAGTTGGGGGATTTCATTGGCAGGATTCAATGTCTTCTTTATAGCTGGTAATCATCCAACACTTTGCGTTAAATAGGTCTTCTCTTAAGTCAATAATTTAACTGAGAGGCAACATAATGAACTGAACTGCATTTAATACACTGAAGTCTCACTTTTAAAGAATGATTATGAAGTTTAAGTTTTGTAAATAATGAGGAATGCAAACATACATTTAGACACCAGAGGGTGCTACAGTAAGAGAAATCCAAAATAAAGAAAGCACTAACTTACACATATACAGCAGACTTCATTTACAGAATTTAGGCTTAACAATTCATTATTAATTCTAGTTATTTATTCAAAAGAACAAATCATTCTGCTGTCAACATAAAAAGTGATTAAAACAGATTTAATCATATGTTATAAAAAGCTGTGAGTATATTTGATCAAAACAAAATCTAAAAATAGTGCATTGTGGAAATTGGCAAATATTTTGATCACTGTGTTTAATGGTTTATAGCTAAAAACATTTGAGGGCAGCTTATAGGAAGACTTTGCTGCCTGTACGGAAAATCTAGCAATGACACACTTTGTGCTTGTTCTGCAAATATCCTGCGCTTGATATGACCCCTGGAGATTATCTTAAACTACTTATGATCTATAGCTTAACACTCACCTTCACTAAATGTATACATTGTAGTAAACAAGAACATATACCAAAAAGGGCACATTGAGCAAAGTACATATTTAGTGTAGTTATTACAAAGAAGCCCAAGGACACACATTTACAGGGACAAGTGTTTATACCCTACAAGAAGGTCCCTGGAATATTGCTCTAGATGAGATATTAAACTCTCTGCAATTATATAACAAATACAAGCATGGGAACACACTATGATGCACTATTCACATGATCTTCTATTTTCAATTTATAAACACATATACAATTTGTACCTGCAAGTTCCCTCACAGCATATAATAATGAAATGCTGTACAAAATCCCCTAAGCTTCAGCATAGAGCATACAGATTGCTTCTTGTTCAAAAAACAAAGCAATAAATGAAAATACGGATACAAACAAATACAAATACAACAGGATGACCTTAACAGCTAAAATCGCTACATAAAAAGGGTTATAATATACTAGAGATGAGCGGTTTGGTTTTAACTATCATGAACATATGGACAGTCTAAAATTAAAAGTGAGATCCAAATTATAGGAGAAGGCATATGGTTGAATGTGAGCTGATCACCTTTCACTATTTTGGTCAGGAATGACCAAGTTATATTTACTAAAGTGCGGGTTTTTAGAAGTGGAGATGTTGCACATTGCAACCAATCAGAGTCTACTTAACATTTATCTAGCACCTTCTAGAAGATAATAGCTTAAATTGGGATCCGGTCTAATGATCTACAGTAAAAAGGTAGACAATGTCTAGATAGACACCAGATTTTAGACAGGCAATAGGTTGACAGGGACAAAAAGTCGACACACTAAATGTCGACGTGTAAGAAGGTCGACTTGTACAAATGGTCGGCGGGGTGAAAAGGCCGGTATGCAAATGGTCGACATGCAAATGGTCGACACGTTATTATTTTTTTGTTTTTTAGGGTTAGGTTTAGGGTTAGGCACACTTACCCCAACAGTTAGGCACCAGGAGGGAGGGTTAGGCACTTACTGGAGGGTTAGGCACTAGAATGGACGGTTAGGGTAACACACCTACCCCAATGGTTAGGGTCAGGCACCAGGAGGGAGGGTTAGGCACCAAGGGGAGGGTTAGGGTTAAGATTAGGGATAGAAAATAAAAAAAACATGTGGCGACCATTTTCATGTCGACCACGTGCATGGTGACCTTTTGACCCTGTCGCCCATTTGTACACGTAGACCTTCTTACATGTCGACATTTTGTCCCTGTCGACCTTTTGCCTGTCTAACATCTGGTGTCTACCTTTTTACTGTAGATCTTTCAATCCACATCTGCTTGAATCTGACTGGTTGTTATGGGCAACATCTCCACTTCTAAAAACTCTCACGTTAGTAAATATACCCCTTAGTGTACAGTATGAGTGCATCAGGATTAGTGAGTGATATGGATAATTAGGAAAATAATATATAAATGTGGTCATGATTCCCACAAAGATTAGATTTAAATTTAGATAACATCCTATTTTTTTGTACCCCAAGATGCTAAAAGTTTGGGAAACTCCTTTGGCTGGTAATTATTATATAGTTTGCAGCAGCGGGAAAAAAAAAAAATCAAAATTTTTTTCATAATCCATCTTTGGGGAAATCTCTGTACCCCTTTGTAACCAGTATGATCTGTCACATGTAGTGTCTAATCAATAGATACCAGCTCTATAAGGAAGCTATAGAGAATTCCCAAGGAATTCATATACCATCATGCTTACTATGCTTGTGTGTAGAAGACTCAAATCCCAACGTTATTCTATTTAAAGAACTTCTAACAGTTATGATTTAGGGTAACAACATACTTCCTTCAATGAGGGCACAGGGGAAAGGGTGCAAAGCCACAAAGATTGTTAAAAAGTTATTGATTTTAAATATTATTGTAAGTTCCCTTCTACCATCACAAAGCATCAGCATTACGCCTGTGCGCTAATAAATACACATACATATAATATTGCTCCGTTACACATAAATAAAGGAACATTTTAGGTTTTAACCTAGGTGGGCCTTTACAAATGATGTTAAAGAGCTGCAAATATTTGACTTTTTGACTCTTGAATTTATTGCAAAAACAAGACTTTACTTTGCAAGGCAGAATATTAAAACAATATATGAATTAATACCTCATAATTTCATTTTGCTACATAGATACATATTTGCAATAATAAGGATATACTGTATACTGACAACTGTTTTGTTTTGTATATATATAGGACATTTATATTGCCATGAAGCTGGTACCCCCGAAAGCCTGGGACTACCGAGTGCTGGTTTATTTATTTCCTACTTTGTAACAAATATTGCCTAATGTTTCTTTAGCTGCTGCCCATCCAATCTCTTTAGGGCTATTTGGGTGTGGTTTATAAAGCAGCCCATTGATACATTCATCCCCCACATTGGAGAGGTTTTAACTACATTTCAGTGTTGACTGAAGCATGGAAGTTATGCAGGGACTTGTTGTATAATAAAGACTCCTGATGATGGTTTGGGCTTTTGATTTTATAATAATATAAATATTAAAACTCAAGAGTTTTTGCAGTAGCACAAAATGGTCAAATGTTCATACAATACAATACAACTATTCAATGATTCCCTCCATGAGATCCTGGAGTGGGAGGTCCAGGTGGGAGGTACAGGATGTGTGTACAATGCCCCAAATTGCATCATGAAGCCCCCAGATCACCGGCTCAAAACCAGTAACCAGTAGAGATATGCACAGACCCCATATTTTGGTTCTAAATCATCGTCGTATTTTTGTTTGGTTTTATCAAAACCACCTTCAAGTGTTTTGGTTTCGTATTTGCCTTTGGTTATGGATCTGATAAAAACAGTTAGGAATCATGTAATTTGGACCTGTTTTTGTTATTAACATCAATAACATTAATTTCCAGTCACTATTCTGACCACCTCACAGCTCACAATATTATTTTTACCAATATTGGCCAAAGGCTGAAGCGAGCTAGCTGGCAAAACTAAGCAACCGAGCAGTGGCACAGACACATGGCAGTATAAAACAATATAGCACATCTATGAAAACACCTGTAAGTAAGTCCACCTCACTTCAAGTTCAGTCTAACAAACATACTCAAGAGCCTGTCTGCACTGGATACCAGGTGCTAGCTAGCGTCTAACAAACATACACAAGAGTCTGTCTGCACTGGATACCAGGTGCTAGCTAGCGTCTAACAAACATACACAAGAGCCTGTCTGCACTGGATACCAGGTGCTAGCTAGCATCTAACAAACATACACAAGAGCCTGTCTGCACTGGATACCAGGTGCTAGCTAGCGTCTAACAAACATACACAAGAGTCTGTCTGCACTGGATACCAGGTGCTAGCTAGCGTCTAACAAACATACACAAGAGCCTGTCTGCACTGGATACCAGGTGCTAGCTAGCCTCTAACAAACATACACAAGAGCCTGTCTGCACTGGATACCAGGTGCAAGTTAGCGTCTAACAAACATACACAAGAGCCTGTCTGCACTGGATACCAGGTGGTAGCTAGCGTCTAACAAACATACACAAGAGCCTGTCTGCACTGGATCCCAGGTGCTAGTTAGCGTCTAACAAACATACACAAGAGCCTGTCTGCACTGGATAGCAGGTGCTAGCTAGCGTCTAACAAACATACACAAGAGCCTGTCTGCACTGGATACCAGGTGCTAGCTAGCGTCTAACAAACATACACAAGAGCCTGTTTGCACTGGATACCAAGTGCTAGCTAGCATCTAACAAACATACACAAGAGTCTGTCTGCACTGGACACCAGGTGCTAGCTAGCGTCTAACAAACATACACAAGAGCCTGTCTGCACTGGACACCAGGTGCTAGCTAGCGTCTAACAAACATACTCAAGAGCCTGTCTGCACTGGATACCAGGTGCTAGCTAGCGTCTAACAAACATACACAAGAGCCTGTCTGCACTGGATACCAGGTGCTAGCTAGGGTCTAACAAACATACACAAGAGCCTGTCTGCACTGGATACCAGGTGCTAGCTAGCATCTAAGAAACATACACAAGAGCCTGTCTGCACTGGATACCAGGTGCTAGCTAGCGTCTAACAAACATACACAAGAGCCTGTCTGCACTGGATACCAGGTGCTAGCTAGCGTCTAACAAACATACACAAGAGCCTGTTTGCACTGGATACCAGGTGCTAGCTAGCGTCTAACAAACATACACAAGAGCCTGTTTGCACTGGATACCAGGTGCTAGCTAGCGTCTAACAAACATACACAACAGCCTGTCTGCACTGGATACCAGGTGCTAGCTAGCGTCTAACAAACATACACAAGAGCCTGTCTGCACTGGATACCAGGTGCTAGCTAGCGTCTAACAAACATACACAAGAGCCTGTCTGCACTGGATACCAGGTGCTAGCTAGCGTCTAACAAACATACACAAGAGCCTGTCTGCACTGGATACCAGGTGCTAGCTAGCGTCTAACAAACATACACAAGAGCCTGTCTGCACTGGATACCAGGTGCTAGCTAGCGTCTAACAAACATACACAAGAGCCTGTCTGCACTGCATAGCGGGTGCTAGCTAGCGTCTAACATACACAAGAGCCTGTCTGCACTGGATACCAGGTGCTAGCTAGCGTCTGAAAAACATACACAGTAACAAAGATGGTGCAGTCTTTTACACACTTCCCACCCACTACCTCTACCTACAACTCTATCTAATGACGACTAGTAGGTAGAATCAGCAGCATGAAATACAGCCCACACCTTCTCCATACACGCCCCTGTGCGAAATGCCAGCTGATCTCACGTGGGAGGAACTTACATGCAATCCAAAACACACAAGTTCTGTTTTTTAGATCCGAACTTGGCGGGAAAACACGAGTCAGTACTTGGTTCGACTCGGATCTCCAAAGTTTAGGTGTGTTCAGGTTTTCAGCAAAACCGAACCACTCACCTCTAGTAACCAGTCGATACATTTTTCTTGAGGTGGGACAGTTGGTAAATATAGCAATGTGAAAAAACAAAGTTTAAATGTTATACTAGTTAGTGCTTTGTGGTTGCTTTGGAAACCATGGAGTCAGCGAAAAAGCAAAGAATTGCACAGATGGGCATGAAATTGCTCTTTTGGGCAAGAACCTAATGTACAGAATATCCAAACAGGCACATAAAAAATGCATTGCATCTGATTTTTTTAAACATAGTTAAAGAAAAATGATCTCAATGATGTTGTAATGGCAAATATTCTAATTGGGTTTGACTATGATAAAAAGTACACTATAGTTTTGTTTTGATAGGAGAGTTACAACTGTACACTCGTTACACATACATTGTACAAGAGTTTGAAGCACATTACAGCCCAGCAGTGTTAACATGAAATTGGCTGAGACACACAGGAGCATATCCAATTAGCCGCAAGCTTTTTTTTTCCAGCAGCGCAAGATTTTTCAGCCAGGGGCAATTAGCTGCGATAATTTCAGCTGTGGTCATTTTCAGTAGGAATAAACGTGTTGTTTTCTCTCGCAGCATCACAGCAGGTGCAAAGTTAGGAAAAATCGTTAATTAAAGGTAAAAGTGTCTGGACTTCAGAACCCCCTCCCCAATGATTGATTAGGCAATTGGAAGTTTTCAATTACTTTAAATGGGCTAATAATTACATGTAATGTGTCAAAGCACAAATTAAAGTGTTAAAAGATGTTGGACAGGTATATGGGGGTGCTGTATGAGTGGGACAGGTGTTTTTAAGGGGAACCAGTCAGGTTGCCGGACATCAGTATACCGACACCAGAATCCTGACGCCCATCAGAATGCCAACGTCGGCATCCCAAAGGGATTAAGATACTGTCATCGGCATCCCGAAGGTCAGTATGCGGGTTACGGTTAGAGTTAGGCCGGGGATGGGTGGGTTAGGTTTAGGGACCTGCCAGGGTGGTTTAGGGCTAGGCACCGACTGGGAACGGTTAGGCTGTGGAGAGGGAGGTTAGGGTTAGGCTCCACCGGGGAAAGGTTAGGGTTAGGCACCACCCAGGGAGGTTTAGGTTTAGGGGGCGGGAACGGGGGGTTAGGTTTAGGCACCACCGAGGGGACATTAGGGTTAGGCACCACCAGGAGGAGGTTAGGGTTAGGCACTACCGGGGGACTACTTACCGGCCCCTTGTTATGATACAGGGGTATTCCTATAGAGCAAAGTCCCGCAACAGCCTTGAGGGCTGGTGACACTTGGCTAGATGTGGCTGTTAAACAGCCTTGAGGGCTGGTGACCAGGGGCTGGCTGGCAACTTTTAGCCTGGGGGGCAAATGCATGCAGGTGGCCCTGGCAGAGGAGTAGCATTTAGCCAGGGTGCCCGGAGCACGTGCGCCCCCCTTCCTCAAGTGTTCCAGGGAGGAGGCGGCTCCATTTGGAATTAATGTAAAGTAAAAATAAAGATAAGGGGCAGCCCCCTGTAGTGGTGCCCATATGCAGTGCCCCCTGTGCCCCAGGAGAGAACCCCCTTATGCATGCCACCAGTAGTGCCCCTAGTAGTGATCTTCCTAAGCAGTGCCCCTTATACAGTGCCCCCAGTAGTGGTCCCCACTGTGCAGTGCCCCTTGTGCCCCCAATAGTAAGCCCCTTATATAGTGCCCTCAGTAGTGGTCCCCGCTGTGCAGTGCCCCCAGTAGTAGTCCCCCCTTGTAGCTTGTAATGCCCCCAGTAGTAGTCCCCCCCTTTGTAGAGCCCCCAGTAGTAGTCCCCCCCCTTTGTAGAGCCCCCAGTAGTAATCCCCCCTTGTAGTTCCCCCAGTAGTAGCCCCCCTTGTTGTGCTACCAGTAGTAATCCCCCTTGTAATTCCCCCAGTAGTAGCCCCCCTTGTTGTGCCCCCAGTAGTAGTCCCCCCCTTGCAGTGCCCCCAGTAGTGCTCTCCCCCTTGTAGTGCCCTCAGTAGTAGTACCCCCCTTGTAATGCCCCCAGTAGTAGTCCCCCCCTTGTAATGCCACCAGTAGTAGTCCCCCCCTTTGTAATGCCCCCAGTAGTAGTCCCCCCTTGTAGTGCCCTCAGTAGTAAACCCCCCCTTGTTGTGCCCCCAGTAGTAGTCCTTCCCCTTGTAATGCCCCCAGTAGTAATCCCCCCTTGTAATGCCCCCAGTAGTAATCCTCCTTGTAGCGCCCCTGTAGTAGTCCCTCCCTTGTAATGCCCCCAGTAGTAGTCCCCCCCTTGTAGAGCCCCCAGTAGCAATCCCCCCTTGTAGTTCCCCCAGTAGTAGCCCCTTTTGTGCCACCAGTAGTAATCCCCCTTGTAGTTCCCCCAGCAGTAGCCCCCCTTGTTGTGCCCCCAGTAGTAGTTCCCCCCTTGCAGTGGCCCCAGTAGTGCTCTCTCCCTTGTAGTGCCCCCAGTAGTAGTCCCCCCCTTGTAGTGCCCCCAGTAGTGCTCTCCCCCTTGTAGTGCCCTCAGTAGTAGTACCCCCTTTGTAATGCCCCCAGTAGTAGTCCCCCCCTTGTAGTGCCCCCAGTAGTAAACCCCCCCTTGTTGTGCCCCCTTTAGTAGTCCTCCCCCTTGAAATGCCCCCAGTAGTTATCCCCCCTTGTAATGCCCCCAGTAGTAATCCTCCTTGTAGCGCTCCCAGTAGTAGTCCCTCCCTTGTAATGCCCCAGTAGTAGTCCCCCTCTTGTAATGCCCCCAGTAGTAGTCCTCCCTTGTAATGCCCCCAGTAGTAGTTCCCCACTTGTAGTGCCCCCAGTAGTAGCCCCCCATTGCAGTGCCCCCAATAGTAATCCCCCTTGTAGTGCCCCCAGTAGTAGCCCCCCGCAGTAGAGAGACATGTAATAAAAAAAAACACTTACCTGAAACCCCGCTCCTGGTCCCGCCGCTGCCATCAGCTCCTCCATTCGTCCTGCCGGGTCGCTTTGCATTATGGGAGAGACATCATGACGTTGTGTCGTCTCTCCCATTACCCACTGCGGGAGCCGGAAGATGGATCCCACAGTGGGAGCAGCAGCAGTCGATGACAGTCTGACAGACTCTCATCAGCTGCTGAAACAAACACACAGCTGCTGGAGCCGGCGGCTGTGTGTTTGTCACTGTGTAGCGCTGACCGAACTCCGTCCGGTCGGCGCTACACGCGCTACAGTGATACAGACTGCCCGCGGCCCGCAGCCCACATGGTGCTGCGGCCTGGGGGGCAAATGGCACCCTGCCCCCCAGCCCAGCCCGCCACTGCTGGTGACGCTTGGCGAGATGCGGCCTTTGGGCAGTGTAGCAGCCTTGAGGGCTGATGAAGAGCAAAGTCCAGCAACACCCTTGAGGGCTGGTGACACTTGGCTAGATGCAGCCGTGAAACAGGCTTGAGGACTAGTGATGCTTGGCGAGATATGTCCTTTGGGCCGAGTAGCAGCCTTGAGGGCTGGTGATGTTAAACAAGATGTGGCCTTTGGGCAGTGTTGCAGCCTTGAGGGCTGGTGATGTTAAACAAGATGCGGCCTTTGGGCAGTGTTGCAGCCTTGAGGGCTGGTGATGTTAAACAAGATGTGGCCCTTGGGCCGTGTAGCAGCCTTGTGGGCTGCTGAAGAACAAAGTCCAGCAACAGCCTGGCGGGCTGGTGATACTTGGCAACATGACGCTGGTGTGCACCTTGTGCCGCCGAGTTAACACAAGCGACAGGACGCTGGGGTGCGGCCTGTGCCACCTAGATGATACAAGCGTCAGGAACGCTGGATTGCGGGTTCAGGTGACGTTGGTGTGCGCCTTGTGTAGCAGTGTTGACACAAGCGAAAGGACGCTGAGGTACGGCTCGTGCCGCCTAGATAACACAAGCGGCAGGGACGTTGGATTGCGCATACAAGTGTGATAGGATTTGCGGTTAGCAAATCATCTTGGTGGCAGTTCCCAGTCCTAGTTGTTACTGGGATACTGCATCATGTCCTGTCCTTGTTCTGGCTTTTTGCAGGTAGCTGGAAATCCTGTCTTTTTCTGTGTTTAGATCATAGCCTGTCATTCATGTCTGTCTGTGTGTTTTGTATCATGTGCTCACTAATTACCTAGCTGTCTGTGTGCAGAGCAGGTGCACTCATGCCTTTGATTAGGAATTGCTCTCTCCAGGAATTGGTTCTGATTGGACCCTGCTTCTGTTAAATTTCAGCCGGGCCTTCACTCTATGACGGTTATACTGTCCCGGCTGTCTAAGCCGTACCATGGCCTCAAGGCCACATCTAGTACTTTGTATCTATTTTGTTGTGTCCGTCTAATTCTTGTTTGTTTTTCTGTCAGTCTTTTCATAATTTATTCTTGTCTTTTCCAGTCCAGTCTTGTCTGTAATCCTGCTACATCTCAGTCCAGGTCACTCCTGCCCTGCAGCAATTAGTATTGCCTAACGACCGAAACAGAGGCGGGCGGTCAGGATGCAAGAGGCCGCCCAGTTTCTGAGCGACCGCTTGCATCCTCCGACCGCCTCTGAATGAGGGCCAGTGTTTGGTATGGAGGGGTCAGGGAAATAGTGCAGTGAGATAGTGTTTGGTAAGGAGGAGTCAGGGAAATAGTGCAGAGAGATAGTGTTTGGTAAGGAGGGGTCAGGGAAACAGTGCAGAGAGATAGTGTTTGGTAAGGAGGGGTCAGGGAAATAGTGCAGAGAGATAGTGTTTGGTAAAGAGGGGTCAGGGAAATAGTGCAGAGAGATAGTGTTTGGTAAAGAGGGGTCAGGGAAATAGTGCAGAGAGATAGTGTTTGGTAAGGAGGGGTCAGGGAAATAGTGCAGAGAGATAGTGTTTGGCAATTTTAAAATATTGTGTAGTGTGCCTCGAGTTGAAAAAGGTTGAAAATCACTGCTGTAGACCTATACAAGACAAGCAATCACTTTAATGCCGCGGATACATTATGCGACATTACTGAGCGATTGCACGATTACGACATCGTAATCGTGCAATCGCTCAGTAATCGGGCACAAATCGCGCACATTAATGTTGGAAAATACCAGCAGTGCACACCCCTGCTGCTCTTTTCCGACATGAATCATCGCCCGAAGATGCTGGTCAACCTGAAGATAACGACAGATTGGCCATGTTAGGGGATGATTGATGTGTCTACACTGAACGACTGAACGTTCAGTGAAGGCACAGCACAGACTGTGAAACGACTGCACGATTACAATGTGGTAATCGTGCAATCGTGTCTATGTCTGCTAGTCGATGTGCCCTTTAAGCCTTTAGATGTGGCATTAGACAACCTGCCTCAGCTGAATGTTGTTTTTATCAGATGTGGGCACCATTACACAATCCAAGTTCCATGCTCAGCGGAACTTTGGAACAAATCCAGGAGTCTGAGGTCGTGCAAAAGCACCTAGTAGCAGTCCTGGACATATATGAATACACTGGTCTCCTTATACACTGTATAATGTCTGTTATACAGTTTTAATAATTAACACTATAAGATGGTTTATAATACATTTGGGGTGAGAGTCTAAAAAATTAACTTTCTGTATAAAACATTTATCTCATATAAAAAACATAAGTGGTCAGGAAAAGGTTAAACATTCCATAATAAATATATAATATATAGAGTAACGAGTAGGAGACAAAACTGAGCATTCAAAACACACATTCTCCCACCTTATGTTAAGACGCCTGTCTCTTCTTGCTGCAGCTGCTTTCTGGTCTCTCTGGTAAGGAGTGCTAATTGAGCCCTCAGGTTCATACACAGCAGACTAGTAGGGGTATTCAATATGAAACGTTAACTTCATTGTCGAAGTTAACGTTTCATATCGGAGTTTTTACCTGCGTTAAAGTATCGGGCGCGCTCCTGCTTATACCCGTATTCAATATAAAATTAACGAAAACGGGAAACTCCGAAGTTGGATTTGCGTAAAGTTACGAATTTTTCCTTAAAAAAATTGTAAGACCCCCCTAAAGTTGTAAAAACATGGGGGATCACTATGGGTACCCCCTGTTTTAGCCTTTAATTGAAAGTCGGGGATTTAAATAGCCGCAGCAGGTTTTTTTTTCCCGACATTGAAGAAGTGATGCAGAAGAGCACTTAGGATATTTTTTTCGGTTTTTTAAGTGGTCCCATCAAATTTGGGGTACATGAAAATGGGTACTAGCATATTTTGATGTCCCTAAAGTAAGTTTTTAAAAATTCTGCATTTGTGCACCTGCCGCTATAATTCTATTCTTCAAAACACCTGCCGCATACTTGCAGAATAGCCCTGAACCTATTTCCCTATTCTTAAACAATTTTTTCCCATTTTTTTTTTTTCACCCCAATTTTTAAATTCATTTTTTGGGGTGTCCCTATTTTTTTTAAACTTCTTTTGACACAGTTCTTTTTTAAATGTCATTCCCAGGGGTGCAGGCTATTTTTTTTAAGCCTGCACCCCTAAACCCCAATTCTGCACTTTTTTTCGACACCTATTCAATGGTGAAAAGTTATCCCCGTTTTTTATCAAAGACTTTTCAAAACTGCGATAAGTCTTTGAAATTGAATACGGTGTAAAAGTCAAACCTGCGATAATGACGTGAAAAGTGCGATGTTAACGCAAGAACGATGTTATCGCTCCCATATTGAATACCCCTGTAGGTGAGATAAACTTCTGCTGTGTATACACAGCAGCTCCATTCCGTCCCTTATGCTACATTTTCTGGTCATGGCTCTAGTAAAATCATATTATAAACTACTGCTATTGTGGTCATGATTTGATCTGCTGGCTGAGGGGGTTTCTGGACAATTGGAAACCCCCTCTGCATTTGCCTTTGCAAAGACAATAAATAAAAATAAGGTCCAAAATAAGGTAAAACAACAGTACTTTAAAATTAATTAATTAATTTATGTTACCATTGATCTAATGTTTCCTACAAACACCCATTCATTGAAGTGCACACCAATTGCAGATGCATGCAGATATAGCCCAAATTTTCTACCTGGGATAGATATATCTGCAGGCAGGACACAGCCCTCCAATCGGGAGTGTCCTGTCTGCAGAAGGGAGGTACTGTATGATCAATGACTATAGTAAAACATTTAAACCAATAAAATACATGTCTGAATTATCACAGTTATTAAACAAAAGCGGTACCTTTGGCCATTTTGGATTTAGCAGTCGTGCTTTGATTGCATCATCTAAAGCCTTTTCATATAGCATAGTTTTAAGGTAGGCTGCTGATCTGTTACTGTACAGTATACAGTTCTGGGGATCAACCTGCAAAGTTTCGCTGTAGAGTCTAATAGCCAGTTGAAAGTCTCCATTTTTACAAGCCTCGTTGCTCTGGCGAACTTTTTCAATAAATTCTTCTTTACTGAGAAACGGGTTTTCCACCAGTTTTCCTCCAAAAGCTTTTGCTGCAATGGTTGAGGACTGTAATAAAAGAAAAAACAGAAAACAAATAATGAAAAATAATAAAAATAATTATGTGATGCACAAGTTAACTTCATTATTATTATGATTTATGACATTTGGGAGAAAAAGCTATTTTTAACATGTTTTTGTCAATACTATAGCCAATAGTACTGACACGGGGCCTGATTCAGACCCGGTCGCTAAGCTGCGGCCGATCGCTACGGCCGAAAGTCGCCCACCTGCGCATGCGTATAATTCGCTGTGCGCGTGCACAAGCCAGTCACAGGAATCGAGCGCTCGTAGTACACAGACTGGCCGCTACTTTGAGTGACAGAATCTGCTGTTTGTTGGTGGTAACAGGGGAAGGGACTTGTGAACGGGGGTGTGGTGCTGCGAACTCAGACGTGTCTGGCTGTCAAAACGGAGTTTTGTGGGCATGCATAATTAGCAAAGATGCGTCATTGTACACGTCACTTGGTAGTTTTTTACACTGTAGTGCTCTCAGTGCTTGCGGTAGGGTAGAGTCAACCACAAGTGCTGCAATTGCTTTCGATGGTCCTCGATGTACCAATGGTTGAAGACACTTCCTGGAGATGACGCGAGCTAGTGGGCGTCTAAAGACACGCTGATGGGCGCACATATACACAAAGTGATCGCACACCAAGAAATAATGGGCGTGCTTATGCCTTGCTTTGCGATCGCCTACCTTGCCGTCATTTAGCCGAATTTGCTTACACTGGGAGCGAGCGTCCGCATCTAGCGACCGGGTCTGAATCAGGCCCACAGTACAAATACTTAAACATGCAGCTATTGAATTTCCATCAGCTATGATCAACAATAAGGATACATGTTAGTATATACGGTCAGAATATGGTGAAAGATACATATAGTGGCTGTGACTGTTGTTATTATGCGCTTGCAGTTCATGGTGTATGACTGTCTTAGATATCTGGCATTTTTCAGACCATTTTTTTTAGTAAATGTAACCAAAACATGTTTATTTACACCCCATCTGCCACATAGGCGTACGCAAGTGGTGTGTACCCCTTAGGTAGCCCAAACCCATAGTGAACTATGTAAAGCACTGGGATGCACCTGCGTGTGAGGCTGTAGTAGTGATGGCGACAGCACTACAATCCAAGGCCATAACGTCACTGGCCGGCACTAGGGTTTTTCCTGATAGTCCGTAAATCAGTTAACAAGTAATGAAGAGCACACAATAGCAGTTACATACATCAGAGCCATAGGATCACATTTCACATATTATTTATAGTGAAAGAAAGAACATACCAAGCACAAGGAATTAATATCTACAATCAGAATGTCATTGCCAGAATGACAACATGGTCATAATGTCGACATTGTGTATATCGACTGTTGGCATGTCGACAGTTTTTTTTTACAGAGGTAGAGCCATTAACCCTACCCTAACTACAGCCTAACTCTAACCTAAGACCTAACAGTAACATGTGCTGTCCACAAATGACTGTCGACATTATGTTCACGTCAACACTGTGACAACAATGTCGACATTCCGAATGTCTGGACACGCCAGAGTTTTGTGCCGACATTTCCCATTACCTCCCCTAAGCAGTCCCTGACTGTCCAACACTTTGCAAAGTAATCCTCACAGAGAGCGGCATCGCAAAGGTACATTGGTGCGTGTGCAGTGCAACCAGTAATCGCTCAACTGTGTAAATATCGGATAGCGTACAAATAGTGTACATTGCTGAATCAGCCCTTGTGTTACTTATTGGATTATTTAATCTTTTTACTATCACATATGTATTATCTTTACCTCAGCTTCAATGATTTCTGTACTCTTAGCACTCTATATTGATTTAAGAATTCATTTGACATGATAAATTGACTCCAATTTCCGAAAAAAAAGTAATGATTCGGTATAAAATCTGTTCTAAATAAGTCGATGTTCCAATACTATTAAACCAGTATCTACTCTTATGAAGGAGAGAAAACTGAACAGTATGTTCCCCGGTAAAATAACATCATGATTATTGTAATACAGTTCAAACCACCTAGATATTTTCTTTTCTTTTTTTTTAATACAATAAACTCCCATTCTAAAACCCCAGGGATTCTGGGCATACGACTCTCTCTCTCTCTCCTGCCAGTGGCTGCAGTTCCATTGTGCTGCAGAGCTTACAGCCTGGTGTTTGAATGTAGACTCGTGCAAATGCCAGCTGTTCACTGATTGGACAAGCGCATTACCAGTAGCATCTGCAGCAGCTGACATTCACATTCCAGGCTGTAAACCAGGGATGGGGAACCTCCTGCACTGGGGCCGTATAAGGCCCTCGGAATCATTTGGTCTGGCCCTCTGAGATTTTTTCTTATAACCTCATCTGGTTAGCAGGGTGCCTAGAATGGCACACTGTAGCCAGAATCTATGTAGCAGTGTCGCCAGGAGCATCCTTAGGGCGCTTCACACCACTGTCCTAACAGCTCCAGAAGCATCCATGCTCTGGGCATTGCTGTAATCACCAGCTATTGTGGCCCCGCCCATGTGTGATGTCACACGGAGGGGGTGTGGCCTGCACCGGGTCAGCAAATAATGTTATATAATGTATATCAAAATGGCCCTCGGCAGAAAGAAGGTTCTCCACCCCTGCTGCAAACTGTGAAGCAGCTTCTCCAGAACACAGGGTCCTGCTCATGGTACCCCTGTGATTTGTTAGTTGGAGAAAGAAGAATTAAAGATCCTCACATTTATTTCTGCTATAAGTCAATTTATTAGATATAATTTGCAGTGAACATGGTATGTAAATATATTTCAGTTTTATATATTGAGGTATATATTTTGTATAGAGGTTGCATTAAAAAAAATTATCAAATGGGATTTCAGATAGACAATATACAGCCATGGCCAAAAGTTTTGAGAATGACACAAGTATTGGTTTTCACACAGTTTGCTGCGTCAGTGTTTTTAGACCTTTTTGTCAGATGTTACTATGGTATACTGAAGTAAAATTACAAACATTTCATAAGTGTCAAAGGCTTTTATTGACAATTACATTAAGTTTATGCAAAGAGTCAATATTTGCAGTGTTGACCCTTCTTATTCAAGACCTCTGCAATTCGCCCTGGCAAGTCGCCCATTCTTGCCTAATCAATACTTTTGTAGCAGCAACCTTTGTGAAAACCAATACTTGTGTCATTCTCAAAACTTTGGGCCATGGCAGTACAACGTGAATCTCAACTCCAGTGATCTTTTCACTTAAAGTTACAGCTTGATTCAAAATGTATTATAGCTTCCATACTCTGTACAAGCCTTATTTTATACACTTCTGAAATTATTTCACTGATTTAGGGGTCTATTCAGCATTGATTTTTTTTAACATAAAAAATTCGGAAACTATGATTTCTGTATTTTTTATGTAGCTCCCCTATTCAGCAATGGGCTAATGGAGAAGATAACGCAATTATCTTCTCCATTGATTCCCATCTCTCAGAGTACCGCACTGTAGGGATCAGCCATTGATCTCTACAGTGCTTTAACACTTTTTGCTATTCAGCAAAGCAAAAAGTGTTAAATCACTTGGCGTTATATGAAGAAAATACTTAAATATCCCGAAAACTGCAGGGACAGAGGGAAATTTTCCCATAAGTCCCTGCAGCATCTTGTAAGCCAGCCCAGTCTCCATTCCTGCTTCCCGGTGATCGGCGGCAGGTAAGTCCGCCTAGAGCCTTTTAAACCTACCGAAATTGATTGACATGTGTATACAGGCTTTATACTAACCGATTATATTTAACATTTACATATAAATGATAAACATAAAAGCACATAAATATACATGTATACAGGCTATACATGTATACAGGTATAAAGCCTGTATACACATGTCAATCAATTTTGGGAGGCTGGAACTGTACTTACCCCTCCGTGATCACCGGGAAGCCAGTACGGAGATTGTTCCCGAGCGCATGACTGAGCATGCGCAGAGGAACAAACAGAAGGGATTGTTTTCAGAATCCCGAAAACAATACCTTCTGTGACATCGCAGGGACAGCGCGTTACTGCAACCGCTGTCCCTGCACTAAATATTGCTGCATAGCTTCCATATTTTATCATAATTGATAAAATCTTGTGACGATGTTGCCCGATAATATTCTGGGCAACATCGTCACTCTTGCTGAATAGACCCCTTAATGTTGTTTGTAGAACTAATATTGTTTGTATCTAAAATATAAAAAGAACGTATCAAAAGAGTAGCCAGTACTGCATAGCGCTGAGTACCTTCAGAAAAAGCTGCTTGTGCCCAACTGTACATCAGCCCCTGTGATGCTAAAAGGAGG
Source organism: Taudactylus pleione (assembly GCA_031769625.1). Taxonomy (NCBI): domain Eukaryota; kingdom Metazoa; phylum Chordata; class Amphibia; order Anura; family Myobatrachidae; genus Taudactylus; species Taudactylus pleione. The sequence continues at coordinate 5,306,665 of JAUIMM010000061.1, read as the reverse complement.
AATATGTGCACACAACAGGGCAAAGCTAATAGTTAATGTCCATCTTTACAGTATGTTTGGCAAACTTGGCACCAAATTACAAACAGTGCTTTCATTAGGAAACAGGCAGAATACCAAAGGTGCGTGTCATCACTGGTTAAGCAAGCTAGTACTTAGCTTTAAATATAACCCCAAAATAGTATGCTGTTTCTGACAGCAAGCAAAACAAGACTAAATTCAGCCATGGCAAGTTTTTATCAGCTTTCATTAAACATTTACTTTGCTATTGTGAGTTATATATGTCTCCAAATAATGTGAAACAGAGCAATTTTCACTAGATATGCAAACTAGAACATTATAGTTAGTTACAAGAGAATCCACCAAAATAGTGATTATGTAATGTGTATAAACATAAAAATCTCTTCTCTCCGCCCTTTATGACCCCATTATGGGTATTTGTTTGTCAGTTATACCTATCTGATGATCCTGTACTTATCTGGTGCTTCAGGCTACAATGTAATGGATTCCACCCTCATTACCCTCTGTCTGCTTCCTCCCTAATACATTGTGGTAGTGGCAGTTTTCACTGCGCTAGGTGATAAAATGGAGAGGTGGATTTGTAATTGTAATCTTAATGGAGAAGCTATCTGATATACAGATGTATCCACATACATCTATCTTTCGTGCACTACAAGTCCTGTTACACAACGCGTGAGCACCCTGTGGCTTGGTAACGCCAAGCATCTTTTTGTGCGACTTTTTAATTTCCAGTGCATCTAATTCAACAGCGATGTGCACAGGACACACAACCAGCTTCTGCTGATTAAAATGATATGAGGCATGCATGCGGAACGCTACATTACAGTGTTACAGCCGCTGACACTGTAACGTAACATTTTGCATGCAGATACACTCGCAGTTGCACACAGAATATAGGAATGCTGCATTTCATTGTAATCAGCAGAAGCTGCTTCTGTGTCCTGTGCACATAAGACGCACCGGAAGGTAAAAAGTAGCACGAAAAGACACTCAGCGCTACCGAGTCACGCAACAGCATGGTGCGACTAGAAGGGCTGTTTAACGCGCAAGGAGGCCAGATGTATGTATACATATCTGTATGTGTACAAATGCCTATAATCCGTTGTGCAACAGGCTGTAACCGTATGTTCTAACCCTAAGGAAAAGAAACGGTTCAGCTATAGTTTGATGAAATCTGGGATGTGTGCTGAACATGAACTGACACTGATAAATGGTTCCCGAACAAAGGATTGATCATGCACAGTATTCTATATAAAACACTGTGCTGACGACTACATCGCCTCAACTTCATTATTCTCTGGATATCTCACACATCACTTGGCCTCAATGACATTTTTGTGGTGTATCTTAGACTTGTGCCCCCTTATACTCGGAAAGGCAGAACAGGGGAGAGCATGTTTAGATACGTGGAGATGCAACCTAAAAAAACTTGGACCATCCACAGATGTTTCTTAGGAGGCTTGTAGTTTTTTGGGTACTGAAGGCTTAGTGTAGACATATATAAGCACAATGACACCAGCAGCACTATCTGGCCAGTTCTTATTGGCTGCCTGTATATTGATCCCACCTTCTGCTATAACTATAACCAGGCTTGCCTACCCTCCCGATTTGGTCAGGAGCCTCCCGATTATCGGGTGCGCCACTCCCGACCCCCACGGAAAGGCAGGCAAGTCTCCCCGCTGCCGCCTGTTTCCCCGTCCACTAATAGAAATACCCGCAGCAGTGGGGGGGCGATGACGCAATTTGCGCTGAATCGCGTCACCGCGGCCCCGCCCCCTGCTTCACAATGCCTTTAATGTTGGCATTGAGAAGAGGGGGCAGGGCCACGATGACGCGATCGTGCGGCCCCGCCCCAAATCCGGCATCAGTGTGTTTTGCGTTTGTTCAGAGAACAGATGCATAAATTTGTTACTCTACTGACCTGCATGCAGTTTGCATCTATCAAACCTTATGTCCGGTGAGGCAGAACGAGGAAGTGAACAGGCGTTTTCACACAAATGGGTAGATGTATGAAGCAGTGAAAATAGTGGGCAGCACAGATGGTGTAATGGTTAGCATTACTGCCTCACAGCACTGAGGTTTGATTCCCACCACGGCCCTACCTGTGTGGAGTTTGTATATTCTCCCTGTGCTTGCGTGGGTTTCCTCCGGGTGCTCTGGTTTCCTCCCACACTCCAAAATTATACTGGTAGGTTAATTGGCTCCCAACAAAAACTTAATCCTAGTGTGTGTGTTTGCGCATGTGATAGGGAACATAGATTGTAAGCTCCACTGGGGCAGGGACTGATGTGAATGGCCAACTATTCTCTGTAAAGCGCTGCGGAATATGTGTGTGCTATATAAATAACTGGTAATAAATAAATAGTGGAGAAGTGTGCCAGTGCAGAAGTTACCCATGGCAACCAAACAGATTCCACCTATCATTTTATAGAATGTTCTTGATAAATGCAACCTCAAAGCTGATTGGTTGTCACAGGGCCGTAACTAGGGCCAGGCACAGGGCCCTGCAGGGCAGGGGGCGCTGTTTGGACCTGTCAATTATTCTGTTTATTACCATTCTCACTTGTAGCTTCCTATTCTTTTATCCTTAGCATCTCCTGGCCTCCCCTATCTCTTCCCTGGCCCTTCACCATGAGGCCATGGGGAAGGGCCACTATCAGGTGCACTATCTTATGTCCCTATTTAAAAAATGAGGAAGGGCGATGCCAATGCTCTCTCTGGCACAAGGCATCAAAAAGTCTAGTTACGGCTCTGCTAGATTGCTTAAAATACTTTATTTCACATATAGAATTTTTATTGGCTGATATGTAGGCAATATAATATATCCCTTCTGTAAATGTTCCAGATAAATAAGTAGCATATGTAACATTGCTGTAATACTGTTATGATACAATTAAACACTTGTAACACTTGACAAACAGGAAATATCTGAAATTATCCAAAATTTTAGGATGATAACAATGTAACATTAATCAAATTTTATAATCTCGGTGTAAATTATAATACATTAATCATGATTACGTAAATTTCAAAGGGATCATCTGGCTTTACAGGGGAAAAATACTCAGACTTTGTAAAGTTTGCAAAGCTGGACGCATCTCAAGATGTATCCAGCTGAGCGAGGTTAGAACAAGCCCCAGTTTTTCACCATGTAAATTTCTTTTTGAACAAATTGTTAAATTTGCCATCCTCTATCCCACTAAGCTAAGGGTCCTGTTTTTCTTTGACACTCCATCTGCAACTAGATCCACTTCACGGTAACCCCCTAACCCTGATTGATTTCCTCTCCATAGTTGCTATGGGTTACTTCATAAGTATTAGTGGGAGATTCACTAACTTTTATGGTGTAATTAAACTGTGCCAAAGAGATTATTATCGTTTATTTATATGGCGCCACAAGTGTTCCGCAGCGCCTTACAAAGTACATAAATAGATTGATATACAGTAAAATACAATACATTACAGGGCATGGATAATATACATTGCTACATTCGCGATCATAACACCCAGATAAGCAGCAATGCAAAGCAACCAAGTGTTAGGTGCCCTGGTAGAGAGTAAGAAGTAGATGAAGGTAGAGTAAGGAGAAGCACAAGAGGGTAGAGGGCCCTGCTCATCGGAGCTTACATTCTAAGGGGGAGAGACAGACAGACAGGGGTGAAACAGATGGGGTAGGCAGGGAGAGAGGAGTATGTAGCAGCAAGTTAAGATGAGAGCTGGAAGGCTTTGGTGAAATAGTGGGTCTTGAGAGCCCATTTGAAGGATTGAAGAGAGGTGGAGAGTCTAATGGGAAGCGGGAGAGAGTTCCAAAGGTGGGGATTAGCGCGGGCAAAATCTTGGAGGCGGGAGTGGGAGGAAGCAATCAATTGGCATGAGAGGCGGCGTGCATTTGTTGAACGGAGAGGGCGGACAGGAGAGTGAAAGGAGATGAGATCAGAGATGTAAATGGGAGAGGAATGGCTAAGGGCTTTGTAAGTGAGTGTGAGAACCTTAAATTGGGTTCTAAAAGGGAAGGGAAGCCAGTGGAGAGCTTGTAGGAGAGGGGAGGCAGATGCAGAGCGTTTTGAGAGGAAGATGAGCCAGACTGGATAGGGGAGAGAAGGGATTTGGGGAGGCCAGATAGGAGGAGGTTACAGTAGTCCAATCTGGAGATGACCAATGAGTGAATGAGGGTTTTAGTGGCATCCTGGGTGAGAAAGGGTCTAATCTTTGAAATATTTTTAAGATGAAAACGACAGGACTGTGAGAGATTCTGGATATGTGGTTTGAGGGAGAGGGTGGAGTCCAGGATAACTCCAAGACAGCGCACTTTGGGGCTAGAGGACATAGTTGTGCCATCAATTGATAAGGAAATTGTGGGAAGTGTGGCTATGTGGGGGGAGGGAAGATGATTAGCTCAGTCTTAGACATATTAAGTTTAAGAAATCGCTGGGACATCCAGGAAGAGATGGCCGAGAGACAGTTGGAGACACGAGTGAGGAGAGAGGAAGAGAGGTCAGGGGAGGAAAGGTATATCTGAGTATCATCAGCATAGAGATGATATTGGAGGTCAAAAGAGCTGATGAGTTCACCTAGTGAGGATGTATAGAGTGAGAAAAGGAGAGGTCCAAGAACAGAACCTTGGGGAACACCTACTGCAAGAGGCTGTGGGGGAGAAGAGGAGCCATGAGAGGAGACAGAGAAGGATCGGTCAGAGAGGTAGGAGGATAGCCAGGAGAGGGCAGTGTCATGTAGACCAAGGGAGTGAAGGATTTGCAGAAGGAGAGGGTGTCCACAGTGTCGAAAGCAGCAGAAAGGTCAAGGAGAATGAGCAAAGAGTAGTGGCCCTAGGATTTAGCAGCAAGGAGGTCATTGCTGACTTTAGTGAGGGCAGTTTGAGTGGAGATAACGGAAGCCAGACTGAAAAGGGCCAAGGAGGGAGTGAGAGGAAAGAAAGGTGGTAAGGCGCTTGTAAACAACACGCTCAAGAAGCTTGGAGGCAAAAGGGAGGAGAGAGATGGGACGGTAGTTGGAGAGAGTGTTAGGATCAAGGGTAGGTTTTTTTAGTATGGGGGAGACAAGAGCATGTTTGAATGCAGATGGGACAGTGCCAGATGATAGGGAGAGATTAAAGAGGCGGGCAAGATGGGAGCAGGCAGAAGGAGAGAGGGAGCGGAGGAGACGTGAAGGGATAGGGTAAAGGGGGGAGGACTGGATGAGGGACAGGACTTCCTCTCCAGATACAGGGGAGAAGAAAGTTTGAGTTGGTAAAATGGAAGGAGAGGGGTGATCTGGGAAGAGAGGAGGTGGATAGCAGGGGGACTGGTGGGATATGATGTCCTGAGGTATGGAGTCAATTTTAGATGGAAAGTAGGTAGCAAAGTCAAGGGCAGAGAGCGAGAAGGGGAGGCGAGGAGGGGGTGGGCAGAGGAGGGAGTTGAAGGTGGTGAAGAGACGTTGGGGATTTGAGAACTGAGAGGAGATGAGGTTCTTGAAATATGACTGTTTAGAGAGGGAAAGGGTAGCATTGTATGATGAGAGCATAAATTTGAAATGGAGAAAATCAGCCTTAGAGCGTGATTTTCTCCACTGTCGCTCGGCAGTTCGCAAACACTTTTGCGGGTATCTGGTGCATTTGGAATGCCAGGGTTGAGGTGTAAATTTGCGAGGGTGAATAGTTATCGCCGGAGCAACAGAGTCCAGAGCAGAAGTAAGGGAGGTATTGTATGGGGAATAGGTTAAAAGAGAAGGTGATGGTCAGAGAGGGGGAATGGGGAATTGGAGTAATCAGAAATATCACAACGGTGAGTGAAGACCAGGTCAAGCGAATGCCCACTCACATGGGAGGGTGAGGAGGTCCATTGGGAGAGACCAAATGAGGAGGTGAGGGTAAGGAGTTTGGAGGCAGAGGCTTCTGTGGGGCTATCAATAGGAATATTGAAGTCACCTAGGATAAGAGAGGGAAGGTCAGAGGAGAGAAAGTGAGGAAGCCAGGAAGCGAAGCTGTCCATGAATTTGGAAGGAGGGCCAGGGGGATGGTAAATGACAGCTACTCTAAGGTGAACTGGTTGGAAGAGGCGTATAGCATGAACCTCAAATGTAGAGAAAGTAAGAGATGGTTTAGAGGGTAGTAGTTGGTAGGAGGTGCCGGGGGATAGAAGGACCCCTACCCCACCACCATGGCGACCCCCAGGCCGAGGGGTATGAGAGAAGATGAGGCCCCCAGAGGAAAGAGCAGCAGGGGAGGTGGTGTCAGAGGGTGAAATCCAGGTTTCAGTAACGGCTAGGAGATGCAAGTTTTTTGAGATGAAAAGGTCATGGGTAGGTACGAGTTTGTTGCATACTGATCTGGCATTCCAGAGGGCACAGGATAGAGGGACAGTGTTTGTGGGAGAGATGTGAATTAGATTATTTGGGTTGCTGTAGCGAGAAGGCGAGTTTAATATGGGTGGCCGAGATGAATGTAGTGTAGAGATTATGCGGGGACCAGTGCTTGGAAGGGAACCTGTAGGTGGTTGGCAGGGAGGGAGTTTAATATGATGGGGGGTGGTATGGGGTGACAAGGAGAGGAGGTTTGGAGGAGGGATTATCAGTGGGGTAGTAGGACATAGGAGGGGTAGAAGAGAATGAAAGTGTAGTAGTGGGAGAGGAGAGGGAGGACAGCAGACAGAGGAGGGGAGATAAAGGAAGGAGGAGGTGGAGGAGACAAGGGGGAAATGATATAGGTGGAAGAAGGGAGTAGAACAGAGGATTGGGTAGACAATGAGTGGAGGGGGTGTTACACATGATAATGGTGTGGAAGAGTTGAGTAGGGGGAGGAAAACTAGATGTAGGAATAAAGTATCAGTGCAGAGGAGCAAGTAATAGTACAATGGAGGAAAATGTGCTTACAAAATTTCCAAACTATTATTGAGCAGAGGAAAAGAGGAGAAATGGAATTATAAAGTAAACTGAATTAGAAGACAGGTGACAGGCTAGGGAAAGAAAAGAGGTGGGAAGACATTATTTCTAAGAAATAAACTGAAATTGGCACTGAATACAGTAAGCTATGAGTTGTTTGTGAAACGAGCGAGTCAGTACAAATATTAGCAAGTGTAAGTTCTTATAGTGAGCAAACAGAGGCCAGTGAAGATTGCCCAGGTGATGAAGACAGCAGGTGCTTGTAGTGTAGATATTGTGAACTTACATTTCTTGATTATACTTTGTCCATATGTTCTTGTTAAAAAATAATGCCGGTATAATGCCGAATTTGGTAAGAAATGCACTTTTACAAATTATGCACTTCTAATAATTATGCCCTACAAAGCCCAGGGGCCTACAGCCTCTCATATGAAACTTAAATAGTGATATCATGTTATTGGTTAACTTGTCCTACCATGATGTCTCCTATAACATTTGTTTTCCTGTTGTGTTTGTGGTTATTGTGTTTGTTATTTCTTTTTTGTTCTTCCCTTTCCAGATCATCTTTGGGCACATGGGCCGCTTGTTTTTGGTGGCTTGGGATTTCTTCTTCACCTGATCTGTTCTGGATGGTGGAAACAGCTTGTGGGGACCGAGTCTGGCCTCGTTTTTCCTGACTATTCTGACAGTGTGCCATGTAAAGACAGGTATTGGATGACCCAATACTCCCACACTGCACTTCTGCATTGGTTGCAAGCTCTCTCAACTTCATTTCTTGGAATGTAGCTGGCCTTAATTTTTCTATTAAATAAAGGAGATTACTTACCCACCTTAAGTCATTGCACCCTGCTGTTACATTCATTCAAGAAACCAATTGGTTAAATACTGGTGATAACCCACTTAAGAGTCTGTGGATTGGGAATGTATTTCGACCCTGTATGTCAAGAAAAAACAAGGTGTTGCCATACGCTTTAGCAATAATATAAAATATAAAATACATGACAAAATACTAGAACCAGACAGGGTTGATGTCATTGATCCATGGAGTATTAGCCACAATACCAGATGAGAATAAACTTCTCTCTCCCGGGTGCATCAAACTCTTTGGAGGATTGGTTGCTTTCTCTCCACCACTGGCTTGTTTTCTAGAATTCAGGATACTAGGATTCACTCTATCCTTCTGACCACACCGATTTTCAGCTAACTCTAATGGTATCACCCAGCCTCTCCAGCCAGCTTTGCAGTTTCCCATGCTATGTTTCTCAAAGTGATGATTTTAAACTATATCTTAACTACAAGTGGAGCAAATTTTTAGATGACAATTGAGAACTGGGAAGCACGTGTGATGTTTTGGGAGACGTTGAAGCCAGGCAGTGATGAGGAGCGGTATTATTTCCTATTTGGCTAAAAAACTGAACGACTGCTTGCTAGGTATAGATATTTGCATGATCAAATGGTGTTGTCATATAATGCCTTTGACTTTGATTCCACTATTGGCAACCTCATGGTGTATTCTCAACTGGGCTTTACACATGGCAGACATTCAGTCAATGGGATCAGAATGGCACTGGATGTGGTATTAGCATCAATGGGAAAGCGTGACTCATAAAACATTATCTTAAGCTTAGATGCCGAAAAGCTTTTCATAATACACTTTGGCAACATCTCCATAATGTCTTTACGGCATGAGATTTTGGTTCCCATTTTATACAATTTGTTAAATTTATACATAATTGCTTGACGATCTCGCTGATCATTAATGACCTAAAAAGTGACCCTTTGCCTCAGTTTACAGATACCTGTTAAGGTGCCCTTTATCCCCATTACTGTTCAATGTTGCCCTTAACCCCCTTATTAGGATATTAGAAAATGGGCCACATGGTAAAGGTATTAGAACAGGACGAATGGAAGTTAAGCTGACAGCTGTTGCTGATGATTTGCTTTTATATCTAGGTAACACTGCTGATAGTTTTGCCAATTTTGGATAAGATTGGCTGTTTTGAGATGGTTTCAGGCTATTATATTAATATAGAGGCGTCTGTTGCTCTTTCGTTGGGTTCTGTGGTAAAGCCTCCCTGGACTTGTGACTTGGATCTGAGTTGGGCCAAACGCTATATAAAGTATTTCGGAATTATTTACCCTGTAATAGCCATGATTTCTATGCACTTAATGTAAATTATTTTCACAAAGACTCTATACCCACTTCCTGCACTACCTCTCATACTAACAAAGTCAGATGAGATTGCTGTCCTTATATCTTTTTGTTCTTTTATTTGGAATCACAAAAAATTTAATTAGCATGGTCATTTTGCAGAGAACAAAGGTGAGGGATAGCATTCACTTTCCAGGTATATTAAAGATTGGATTCATAAACATGCCATTTACGCTAGAACAACTATATTTGCTTCAGATGGGTCTCTGTTTTTTACATCTACATAAACAAGAAATTCCTCCTGACATAGTTGACAGTCCCCATTTAATGACTGCTTGGTCAATATGGCACACTGTCAAAAACAGATGGCACTTGAATACACTCCCTATTTCTCCCCTTTTTGGACAATCCTGATTTTCAAAATTGTAGTGTTACTTCTCCCTTTACCTTATGGAGGAGAGGACGGCTTCGAGCTGTTCGCCATTTGACTGATGTTAAAAATAGAAAAGCTCTAACCTTCTTGATGGCAAGTTCCACATGATTTACAATTTTTACCAGCACAACACTACACCTCAACAGGGATTGCTCATTTTTTTCCCTTTGGATATGTCAAATCTAATGGATTTCGTTTCCAAAATGATCGTATTTTACCAAAAGCTATTTCCAATTTTTATGGACTGTTACGTATGCCGAGCTACGATGGATATAGGCGCACAGGTATTGATCAATGGGTTACTCAAACTCACCTATCTAGATGAGAGCACTCTCATGAATATGCTTTATGATAATAAAACCCTTTCAGCATCCAGAAAAATGCATTGCCAAATATATTACATAGCTCTCCCCTTCTAGGCGTAGTCTGATAGGTTTGCAAAACCATTCATCCTGCCCGAAATGTGCCTGTACTATTGCGTCCCTATATCATTGTTTATGGGACTGTTTGCCTATCAAAAAAATACAAGTTAAGCATTTTGCATTTGAACATCTCTTAAACTATATGCCTCTAAAGTAGGGGTGGGCAATAAGCGGTCCCCCAGCTGTTGAAGAACTACGCATTCCAGCATGCACTGCCACAGTTTTCTGTTTGGCCATGCTAAAACTTTTGCAAGACATGCTGGGGTTTGTAGTTCAACAACAGCTGGAGGACCGCTTATTGCCCACCCCTGCTCTAAAGTTTGTGTGGGCTGTACTTGGTATGTCACTCCTCCAGGATAGATATACAAGAGGCAGCAAAAAGCTTCAGCTTATTATTTCTGCAGCCACAATAATCAATACTCCAATACTGTATTCATCCTAGACTTCTGAGTTTATCTCTATTTCAGATGTTTTCTTTTCAAAATGTACGGATTTCATAAAGAGGACAAAGTCTAGGCTTTTTATTTATTATGGCAAGTTACATTGTTGCACTGTTGCATCCTGTATAATTACAGATTTAAGCATGTTTTCAAATTATGGGCTGGTATGAAACCAGAATTTTATTGGGAGACGTTCCTATTCTCAGGGCTGTAGACAGCTGTACCAGACCCTGGAACTTTTGAGGGGTGACCTAATGTAAGGAGATGTGGTCACACCTTACAATAAATAGTATTTGCACCACAGGGGGGCACCATATGCCCCTCAGTTAGGGGCAGATCTGGTGGGGGAGTTCAGTGTGATCGCTCTCCCATCCAAACAGCCAGTTGAGACTGCAGCCTCCTTAGTCCCACCGCAGCCGAGCACACAGCAGCATGCTGCAGCTGATAGGTATGGAAGGGGGGGTCAGCAGCGGACATGAGCCTCTCTGATCCCAGATAATTAGTACCTGCTCCCCCGCCACTCTGCTCCTCTGCCTATTCTACTATGATAAGAGTTGCTACTTTTTGTTCTCTGTTGTGTGCTTATGTACAGTAGCTGCTCCCTGGGAGGATTATATTACCCCATGACCACCACCACCCCCTTTTTTTGCCCTGGTTCTTTTCCTTTTATTTTTCTTGTAATAGTTTTGTGTTATTTGTATTTATCCAGAGCTCTTTTTGGTTTTGCTTTGATATATGTGACATAGTTGTACTTTTCCTTTTTTATCTTTTTGTTTTGTGTTGCATACTTAATTCTTTCATGTATTTTTAAATCTGTGATGTTTTCACTTAATGATATTCCTGTATGTAACTGTTGACATCTTTTTCTTATTTGACATTGCCATATATATTTCTTCATTGTCTGTTGTGTACCTTTGTTTTATTTTGAAATAATAAAAACATTTTTTTTTAAAAAGCACCATATAAATCTTCCCCAAAACAATACGGGGCAGCAAAATGTAAAATACCTGAAAATAATACACGAAAATACATGTCAACACATAACATATATTTTAAAACCACGATTTCGGTTATCCTAATTAACAGTATTGGCAATCAGCTCTTAATCACAATTGGACCCCTATTATTAAAGTCTCCCAAGTTAGGGCATCTAGACTGCACCATAAATTTACTCACTGTATATAGAATTATGATATGATATGTGTAATCACAATACTGTATGCAATGGATATTCTTTTGTTAGGACGCCCGACGGAGCAGTCCATTGTTGCTTTGTTCAGGCTCGATAGCCATCGGCTCCGTTTCTGCTCGCACCCTCAGGAGGATACGAGCAAAAATGTGCGATAAACCCGTGGTTAGGGCACTCTAACCAGGACTTTAAACAGACTTAGCCGTTTTACACAGCTAAACCCAGTGTAATAGGGCGTGAAGACGGTGAAAATTAATGGGCGCCCAGAACAATTGAATTGCAACACTGGACGCCCATTAATTGCCACCGCCCCACACAACAATTGCCCCCTGAGACACTTATATTGTACAGAAGTGTCTATTTTGTCCCTCAAACATTTGAACAAATATGTATAACAGTTAACTAGATGATGAGTATATCTTAAATTCATATGGCTGTGAACATTTATGCACATTTAGGCCCTCATTCAGAGCCACTCGCTAGCGGCAGTACGCTCGTTCCGAGCGATGTTCGCACATCTGCGCATGCGTACGGTTTTTAGTACGCATGCGCGAACCAGTCAGTGCGGCCGAAAATCGTTGGTACGCAATATAGCGAATGCCTGCTATTTTGAGTGACAGAATGAGGCGTATGTGGGTGGTAACAGGGGAAGGTGCTTGAAAACGGGGAGTGGAGATCCGAACGCAGGCGTGCTTAAAGGTCAAAACGGGCGTTTTAAGGGAGTGCATAATTAATACAGCAGCGTCATTGACCACGTCACTTGGTTTTTTTTAACTCAGAACTGCTCGCAAAATAGCGGTTGAAAACACCAACCACAAGAATACCGAGCAGTTCATACGCTGTACGATGTACTCGATTAATCTAATAAATAGCGGACATGACGTATGGTGCGTGCGGCCAGGGGGCGTTTTTATCAAAAAAACGAGCGTATGTTTTGCTCGCTCGTTCAGACTTAGAGGTGGGAACAGACTGCAATTTGCGAACGGATCATTTGAATAGCCACCCCTTGTTTTTGAACGAACGACCACAAATAGCGAACGGCTCTGAATCAGGCCCTTAGTACGGAGATACGCTGTGTAAATAAGAAATTAGCATCTTGTATTGAAAACAAACAGTGGTGCAAACTTAATTATTTATATGACTCAATAAGATCCTCAGAGTCATATAAGCTTTCTTATCTGGTTAATGTTATATAGTTGCCCTTATGAATAAGTGCTTTATGTAAAATTTATGTAGTGCTTTCTTTTAACATTGAGATTTTAACACATACAATATATTATTTTTTGACCTAGGAGCCCTTATTTTTGAATACTTTGGTTTCTACAAACTCTCTCTATTGATTATACTGTAACAATATTACAGGAGCACCTTCTGGACCTACAGTACAGTATCCTTCTAATTGAGACACTTATCTGTACAGTCAGGGAATCAAGGTCTTAGATACTAAAGGATATATTTACTAAAGTGTGGGTTTTTAGAAGTGGAGGTGTTGCCCACAGCAACCAATCAGATTCTACTTAACATTTAACTAGCACCTTCTAATAACTAGAATCTGATTGGTTGCTATGGGCAACATGTCCATTTGTAAAAACTCTCACTTTAGTAAATTTACCCCCTAGAATCTGATTGGTTGCTATGTGTAACATCTCCACTTTTAAAAAACTCGCACTTTAGTAAATATACCCTTAATTGTAAATCTATTAATTCTTGGTGCAGCTATCCAACCCTTTTCTTTATATTGAACATGCACATGGGGAACAATGATCTCTCAACCAGTGTCCAGTCCAGCCCCCCTCATCTACCCTTCCCTTTCCCTTTCTCCCTCCCCTCTACTTCCCCATTTACTCATGTTTCCTGTCTCTGTGTTTATAAAACCTATAAAAAAAAAAATCAGTCTCCATATATCATCTCTGAGGTCTTCTCATACGGTCTCTATATGGTGATACTTGAAATAGCTCCAGTCTCGTTTTTTTTTTGACCCGGTATGTCCTCTATATCTGATATTTCTGTTGTCATAAATAAAGAGATTAATATATATATATTAGGGATGTGCGCCGGACCATTTTGCCGGATTTGGATTTGGTTCTAATTCGTCGTCCGGCTTTGGATTTGGATTTGCCAAACTGCGGTGACTGGATTTGGATTTGGATTTTTTTACAAAAATTGACAAAAAAAAGCTAAAATCACATAAATTGGTCTTTTTTTTCTTCTAGCAGGCCCCCAGTAGTAGTGCCCCATTAGCAGGCCCCCAGTAGTATGCCACCAGTAGCAGTGCCCCTAGTAGCATGCACCCAGTAGTAGTATGCTCCCCAGTAGTAGTGCCCCCATTAGCAGGCCCCCCAGTAGTATGCCCCCAGTAGTAGTATGTCACCAGTAGTAGTGCCCCCATTAGCAGGCCCCCCAGTAGTATGCCCCCAGTAGTAGTATGTCACCAGTAGTAGTGCCCCCATTAGCAGGCCCCCAGTAGTAGTGCCCCCATTAGCAGGCCCCCAGTAGTATGCCCCCAGTAGTAGTATGCCCCCCAGTAGCAGCGTCCCCATTAGCATGCCCCCAGTAGCAGGCCCCCAGTAGTAGTGCCCCCATTAGCATGCCCCCAGTAGTAGTATGCCCACCAGTAGCAGTGCCCCATTAGCATGCCCCTAGTAGTATGTTCCCCAGTAGTATGCCCCCCGTAGTAGTGCCCCCATTAGCATGTCCCCAGTAGTAGTATGCCCCCCAGTAGCAGTGCCTCCATTAGCATGCCCCCAGTAGCAGTGCCCCCAGCAGCATGCCCCCAGTAGTAGTATGCCCCTCAGTATTAGTGCCCTCATTAGCAGGCCCCCAGTAGTAGTGCCCCCATTAGCAGGCCCCCAGTAGTATGTCCCCAGTAGCAGTGCCCCCAGTAGCAGTGCCCCCAGTAGTAGTATGCCCCCATTAGCAGGCCCCCAGTAGTAGTGCCCCCATTAGCAGGCCCCCAGTAGTATGCCCCCTGTAGTAGTATTCCCCCCAGTAGTAGTATGCCCCCCAGTAGTAGCGCCCCCATTAGCAGGCCCCCAGTAGTATGCCCCCAGTAGTAGTATGCCCCCCAGTAGCAGTGCCCCATTAGCATGCTCCCAGTAGTATGCCCCCCCAAGTAGTATGCCTCCCATAGCAGGCCCCCAGTAGTAGTGCCCCCATTAGCATGCCCCCAGTAGTAGTATGCCCCCCAGTAGCAGTGCCCCCATTAGCATGCCCCCAGTAGTATGTCCCCTAGTAGTATGCCCCCCAGTAGCAGTGCCCCCAGTAGCAGGACCCAAGTAGTAGTGCCCCCATTAGCATGCCCCCAGTAGTAGTATGCCCCCAAGTAGTATGCCCCCGGTAGCAGGCCCCCAGTAGCAGGCCCCCAGTAGCAGTGCCCCCATTAGCAGGCCCCCAGTAGTAGTGCCCCCATTAGCACGCCCCCAGTAGTAGTATGCCCCCCAGTAGCAGTGCCCCCATTAGCATGCCCCCAGTAGCGCCCCCTTACAAACACACAAATAAAAAAAGAAAAAGAAAAAACTTACCTGAATCCCCGCTCCTGCCGCCGTCCGCTCTGCTCCATTACGCGTGGAGGGAGCCGGAAGACGGAGCTCATGAGTGAGCTCCAACTAGCTCCCTCCGCTGGCAGCTGTGTGTTTGTGTCTGTGTAGCGCGGTCTGCCGTACACTAGAGGAGCCCTGACGTCAGATTCTCTTGCGAGAATCCAACATCAGGAAGCCGTCGTTCGGCAGGGAACGGGGATCCGAGTCAGGCAGGGAACACCCGAACAGGGTTCAAGTGGACTCGGATCCCCTATGTTCCCCTAGGCCTGCATTATATGTTGTCTTGCGTGTTAACGCATGTTAAGTTTACATACACTTACACAATAAATGCAGTCTGCAGATGTAAGTCACACAGTCAATAACATCCTGTCTCTCTTGCTTCTATTGTCTCTCTCTATTACTACATTTCCTTCTCCCTCCAAATGATAAGATGCCATTTGCAGGGCCCTCTCTACCCTCTGTTTTATGGCTGCAGCTTCTCTGCCAACCTTACATGTCCTCATTCTATGTATGATTAATTATACAGACTGACTGGTGCTGCGTATTTTTGTGGCATGCTATAAATAATCATTGATGATGCCAATGATGGTGAAGAGCAGGTGTACATAATATACCGGCCTCTCAGCATGTGTCTATACTTACATAGCAGGGAAAGGACACATAATCAGAATTTATTGAAACCTAATATAATTTCAACAATTTCATATTAATTAAGGTACTATTTATTAAGCTAAACAGTGCTGTAACTTGTCCACAAAACATAATAGGTCGCACCAAAGAGATTGATATATAATACCTACACAACACAACCTTCTTTAATTATAATTACCATAGATATTCTATATAAATTAGAAGGGTTCTATCCCTGGACTATACACCTGATAAACAACAAAAAGAGAAAGTAGTCCATATAGTGGAATGCACTAATGTGTCATTGGGTACTGTAATATTAAAACATAACTTTTATTCAGAATAGATTTAAACACACAAATAGTATAAAATCAGCGAAATAAAATAATAGTAAAGTAGGAAAATATTAAAATAAGGGCTGTAGTATTTTAGTGTCCCATCAGTGTAGTGAGAAACTGTATATGAATATTGTAACTATGTATTCATATAATGTATCAATTCTAGCAGCAGGCAGAATTATCTGAGGCGTAAGAGAAGAGACTAAACAGTAAAGTATTTAGTATCAAGACTGCTCAATTGCAGAAATACAGATATAGCTTATTATTCTGCAGTTATTAACTATGGGCCTGATTCAGAGCCGGACGCAATTAGCGCTCGCTCGTCCAGAAAATAGGAGTGGCTATTCAAATGAACCGTTCGCTCTTTGCGGTCTGCTCACGCCTCTAGGTCTGAACGAGCGAACAAAACTTGCGGTCGTTTTTTGGGAAACTACGCCCCTTGGCCGCTCGCATCCTACGTCATGTCCGCTATTTATTAGATTAATCGAGTACATCGACCAGGGTATGAACTGCTCGCTATTCTTGTGGTTGGTTTTTGCTACCACAATTTTGCGAGCAGTTCTGGCTATTAAATAACCCAGTGACGTGGTCAATGACGTGGCTGTGTTAATTATGCACACCCATAAAACGCCCGTTTTGACCTTTAAGCACGCCTGCGTTCGGATCTCCACTCCCCGTTTTCAAGCACCTTCCCCTGTTACCACCCACATACGCCTCTGTCACTCAAATTATCAGGCATTCGCTATTTTGCGAGCACATGAATTTCGACCGCACTGACTGGTTCGCGCATGCGTATAACGATCCGTACGCATGCGCAGTTGGGCAAACATCGCTCGGAGCGAACGAGCGGCCGCTTACGAGCGGCTCTGAATCAGGCCCTATAATCCTAAAATGACTACTCCGCACAGAGCTATAAGGATCTTTAACCGAGAATATTGAAAGAAGACGTCCTGCTTTCCATAATATATACCTCCTTTTAATTAGATCAAATATAAGGATTCAGGTGAATGTATAATATAGTCACTGAACCTCCCTTATTTCCCAGATTAATCAGTTCACATATCCATCACTAGCTAATAGACTGCCATTTGTCCTGACATCTGCCCTGCTATCTATGAACACTGTCTATAATCTGATACATTGTGTAAATAAATTGCTGCATATAAGACGGCTATAGCCGTGATCCGCTGCAAGCTGCTGCTATTACCGGCTAGTGCATCAATATTGTACACAGTTCAACACATTTAAACACAGTGTGCATTAATGGCTGTACAAGAGAGATGGCCGTAGCTACGATCCGCTGTTAGCCGCTGCTATTCTCGGCTAATCTCTGCCTAAATACTGGCAGTCACAGCGTGCAGCAATAGTGCCGCGATCAAACCCGGTAGCCACGGTCCGCTATTAGCCACTACTATTGCCGGCTAATCTCTGACTTAATGCTGGCAGTCACAGCGTTCAGCGCTAGTGCCGCGAACAGACCCCATCAACACAAGAGGTTAGTAGCGGCTTGGTCATTCACAAATTTAGACACAATACAATATATCAGTACTTTATCAATTTAACTGGGCACAAATATTTAATACTACAGCCTAACGCCGACGCACGTTTCGCTTTTGCTTTTTCAATAGGCAAGCCGACTGTTACCTTTCCCGGGTTCTTTATAGGTCAATCCACCAATCAGTAACTATCACTCATTTGAATATAAAAAGAGGCAAATCTGATTGGTCTCAACTCATTCAACTTTGAACACAATGTTATGCAGAAGCCATAGATCTTACATAATAATATCTAACACTTCCTATTTATTATATATATCTCATATATATCACAATAATAATAATATACACAATTATATAATAAAATTAAATTGTAATTCTATAATTAATCATAAACCTACCAGTGAATAGTTAAATTAATATACTAATAAATAATCATATTATTATTAATAATTGTTAATATCTACAAAATTTGATTCACAACCATATTAACCCTATATTGCCCATATCATATAATAGAATAAATCATATTATTGTTGTTATAATCCATAATCTAATTGTGTAAAATAAAAATATAAAATAAATTATAAATATGTGTAGGGCCTAATATAAGCCTATAAATTTTGCGAATAGTGACTAAATAATAAATAGGACACCCACTATTATCCCTATATAATATTACAAATGTCGTAAATAATCTGTGTCTCAAAATATATGAATAACTATTAAATATAATGTTATTAAATTAGTGCACACAATAATATTAACAGTGATACATCTCAATTAAATATTACCAATATAAAATATCTAAAAGAGTTAATTTATTAATACATGTGTAATAATAAAGTAATTATTGACTATAGATTAATACCAAACAATAAAGTGTTATAATAAAAAATAAGAATCCTTCCTTATAATAGAGTGCATGACTAATACAATAAATTATGTTATAATAAGACTCAACCTAAATTAATAAATAGTGTTAACGTAATATGTGGCATAAAAAGAATAATCAAAAAATATAGCTTTCACAGTTACTGATTTCTGCATACCGGAATTAATTAAAGGAAAATTAGTACTATATCTAAACAGAATATAATAATCATTTGCAGTGGATTCACTTTTAATTGTGTATAATTATTCTAGAGAAAATGAACCCTACTACAATTAACACATTCTTAATATTATTCCTATTAATACAGGTTTCATATATATAGGTAAAGTTCACATTCTTTATAGAAACATGGAAAAATGTATATTTTCATTAAGACCTTGGGGTGTCACACTATCCATTAAAAATATCAATCTAGCCTCTCTTTTAAGGAGTTCACAAGTGATGTCTCCCCCTCTCAAGCCCAACTGAATTTTCTCCATTCCAAATGCCTGCAATCCTTTACTTTTACCTTCATGATATTTCAAAAAGTGTCTTGCCACACTTGTGAGGGTCTTCATTTTCCTCTCATCTTTCTGTGCATTATTGATGTTTTAGACATGTTCCATTATTCTCTTCTTTAATTGTCTCTTAGTCATGCCCACATATATGTTATTACATGGGCAGGTCAAACAATATATGACTCCAAAAGTGGAACAATTAATAAAGTCTTTTATTACACACCTATTATCGTATATGTCTTTGAAGTGGCTTTTCTTTACCATAAATTCACAGGCCTTACAATGTCCACACTTATAGGAACCGATGTTTTGATCTCTTAATTTCTTTTTAAAACCAAAATGACTACGTGTCAAATGGTCTTTCAAGTTTCTTGATCTCCTCCAGCTTATATCAATTTGTGGACCTAAGATAGTTGCCAAATCTTCATCTGTTTTAAGAACATAAGAATATTTCTGGAGAACATGCCTCAAATCTCTCCATTGTTTACAGTAAGTTCCTATAAAACGAATTGGTTGTACCTTCTCTACTTTTGGTTTCTGGTACAGTAATGTATCCCTGTTCTTCAATTGGGTATCTTT
This sequence comes from Taudactylus pleione, assembly GCA_031769625.1. Taxonomy (NCBI): domain Eukaryota; kingdom Metazoa; phylum Chordata; class Amphibia; order Anura; family Myobatrachidae; genus Taudactylus; species Taudactylus pleione. The sequence goes on along the minus strand of JAUIMM010000061.1, from coordinate 5,287,158 downwards.
ATAAGCTTTATTAATAATGTTATTACAGTAACCCCTTACTTTTAACCTTTCTTTTAATTCCTCTGCTCTTTTTTGAAATGTTGTATCTGTTGAGCAGTTCCTCTTCACTCTAAGGAATTCTCCTTTTGGAACACTTCTCTTTGTAGCAGGATAATGTGAACTTTGGTAGTGTAGAATGCTATTAGTAGCATTACATCTGTTTAAAAATTTCCTTCATCATTTATTTTAATCTGAAGATCAAGAAAATTAACCTGCATATGGTCAATTTCCGCTGTCAATTTTAAATTGAGAGTGTTCTCGTTGAGTTTATCAATAAACTCCCTTAACAGATCCTCTTCACCTTCCCAGACAATAAAAATATCGTCTATAAATCTGAGCCATAATGCCAGTTTTTCCGTATATTGGGAGTTATCTTCTGCAAATACTATCTCCTGTTCCCACCAGCCTAAATACAGATTTGCGTACGTCGGAGTACAAGTACTACCCATTGCAGTTCCCCGTACCTGCAAATAGTATTTCTCATTGAATAGGAAGTAGGTCTTAGTCAAGATAAAGTTCAATAATTTTAATAGAAAGATGTTAAATTCCTCATCTCTTGCTTCCAAATCCATGAAATACTTTGCAGCTTTTAATCCTGAATCATGATTAATACTGGTGTACAAACTCTTGCCATCTCTCTTGTACAGCCATTAATGCACCCTGTGTTTCAATGTGTTGAACTGTGTACAGTATTGATGCACTAGCCGGTAATAGCAGCAGCTTGCAGCGGATCACGGCTATAGCCGTCTTATATACAGCAATTTATTTACACTGTATCAGATTATAGACAGTGGGCCTGATTCAGACTCGCTCGTGAGCGCTCGCAAGCGGGTCGATGTTGGCCCAGAGCGCATGCGTACGACGGAGGCGGCTCCGTCGTGCACATGCGCGAGACCCGGATAGCGACGGGCAAGCCGTCGCTCCAGGTCTTGCTACAAAGGGGGCGTGCTGTCGATGATGAGTGACAGCATGCCCCCTTTGGTAGGCGGGTCGGGGGCGTGGCTGCCCAGATGGAGCCGTTCCCATGGGAACGCCTACCGTCTGGGGCGAGCCCCACTGACATCACAAGTGATGTCAGTGGGTGGACTTCTTGCTCTGTAAGAGCCCCTACCACATGGGTCTCGTCGCAAGTCCGATGGTCGCGATGATCTTGACCATCGCGACCATCATCCTGGCCACTCGCACTAGCTGTGGGTGGTCACCCACAGCTATGCGAGCGGCCAGGAGGCCACTCTAAAAAACACAATAGGCGGGCACTGATTCAGAGCGAGCACTCTGAAAGAGCGTCCGTCTCTGAATCAGGCCCAGTGTTCATAGATAGCAGGGCAGATGTCAAGAGAAATGGCAGTCTATTAGCTAGTGATGAACTGATTAATCTGGGAAATAAGGAATGTTCAGTGACTATATTATACATTCACCTGAATCCTTATATTTGATCTAATTAAAAGGAACTATATGCTATGGAAAGCAGGATGTCTTCTTTCAATATTCTCGGTTAAAGATCCTTATAGCTCTAAAGGGGTATATTTACTGGAGATGAGCGGGTTCGGTTTTCAGAGATCCGAACCCACCGAATTTTGAAGATCCGAGTCGGATCCAAGCCGGCTCGGATGTTCCTGCCTTACTCGGATCTCTCAAATCGAGGCAAAACCATAGAGACACAATCTCGTGGCTTGCAAGCTTTTGTCTATATATAAGTGACGCGGCGGGCGCCATTTCACTCCGGCTGTGGAGACTGAACAGGGAGAGTGGGTAGTGTAGGGCTAGGGAGAGGTGATGTGCTGTTCTGTCTGCTGTGTCCTGTTCTGTCTGCTGTGTCTTGGGCTGGTGCTGATCCATTCTGGGCTGGTGCTGTTGTGCTGTCTGCTGTGTCCATCTGGGCTGTTGCTGATCCATCAGGACTGGTGCTACTGCTGGCACTGTGCTGTCTGCTGTGTCCATCTGGGCTGTTGCTGATCCATCTGGGCTGGTACTGTCTGCTATGCTGTCTGCTGCGTCCATCTGGGCCCAAGTTCTGGACCCCCCCCAAAAAAAATATATAATTTTTTGTGTAATATATATTTGTTTGTGTGCATGTTAGGCTTAACCGCACAAGATCTAGCAAGTCGGCAACGTAACCTAGTTCTGCCCGACTCCAGTCGTCATCAATCTGTGCTCTGGACCCAAGTTCTGGAGCTTGAAAAAAAATAAAAACATATTGTCTTTCTTTTCAAATAATTGTCTGTGTGTCTGTGCGTGTTAGGCTTAGCTGCACAAGATCCAGCAAGTCAGCAACGCAACCTAGTGCTGCCCGACTCCAGTCTCATCAATCTGTGCTCTGGGCCCAAGTTGTGGACCGGCAAAAAAAACAAAACAGTGTATTTTTTGTACATAAAAATCTCTGTGTGCGCACGACTGCACATGTGTGAATTTTGTAACCGCACCTTGGCTACACTATTGGTGCTTGTGACACTGCTTCAAGATCGCAGAAAATATGGAGGGCTGTCACATGACAGGAGAGCAAGGCCAAGAACTACATGTTGTAGCTGCCGCCAGCAGTGCAAGGCCATCAAGTTCCTCGTCCTCTATGAAGGCCCATGCCCCAGGGCTTAAGTCATGCCATCGATATGGTAAAGCTACTTTTACTGAAGTTTAGAAAAAAAATTTAAAGAAAATTTGCCCTTAGATAAACAAAAAATTGGCAATATGCCATTCACTACACGAAGTGGCAGGGAAAGGATAAGGCCTTGGCCTTTCTTTATGAAGACTGCTGGTTCTGATTCTGATAGCCCTTCAAAAAAAACAACTGTGTGCCCTGAGAATTCAAAATCACAAATTCCAGAGGAGAGTGCAAGTGTGTACTAGTGTAGTGGAGGATCCTCCAAGTTCCAACATTTGTGTGCCCTCTGTAAATGTGGGGAAGGGCAGTCAACATCTTGCACACGTAGTCATTGAGGATGCTTCTGTGGAATTGCACATGGAGGAGGAGGATATTTTGGTAGTTGAAGGTGCTAAGTATAATGAGGATGTTGATGATGAAGATGTTGGCGATGAGGATGTTGATGCCGAGGATGTCCTTTGTGTAAGTAAGGCAACAGCTGTTGCGCATGGATTGAAAAAGCCAAATTCCACTGTTGTCATGCCGGGGCAAAAGACAAAAAAATCCACTTCTCACGTGTGGAATTATTTCCACCCCAATCCGGACAACATTTGTCAAGCCATATGTAAACATTGCAAAGCAAGAGTGAGTAGAGGCAGAGACCTAAACCACCTAGGAACCTCCTCCTGGTAACGTCACTTGGAGCACATTCATCAAATATCAAAGTGTATGTCACCAAGTTCCAAAACTCAAAACGTAACAAGCCCAGTGTCACCTACCTGCTCCTTCTCTGTGGGATCCAAGCGCCTTCGATCTCCAACAACAACACCTGCATCATCATCAACATCCTCATTCGTGATCGGAAGTAATTTAAAAAAACAATTGACTATTAAACAGTCCTTTGATAGAGGAAGTAAGTATAACAACTGTCACCCAGTTTCACAGTGGATCACTGACGCCATTACGGCTGTGCTTGTATTAGATGGTGAAATAATAAAAAATGAGGATCATAGTGTGGAGGAAGTGCAAAAGGAGGATGAGGGGGAAATTTGTGTCCTATCTGACGCTAATGTGGATGTTGATGATAAGGATGCGGTTTGCGTAAATCAGCCACCAGTGGCAGCAGTTCTTGCTAATGATAAAAAGAAAGCCAGAAAAGCAACGTCTTGGGTGTGGAATTATTTTAATTTAAATTCTGACAACAGTTGTGAAGGCATCTGTTCCATTTGTAAAGCCAAAGTTAGCAGAGGAAGGGACATTAACCATCTAGGCACCTTCTCCCTGTTACATAATTTGCAGCGAGTTAATGTAATTTGTTTAACAAAATTATAATTTGTAAATTAATAACAAGCAGTCCAGTATCAGCTACCAGCAGTTTGGACCAGCACATGCAATCTCCACCACCAACACCCTCATTATCAACCTCCTCCTTAATAATTGAAGGTAGTCCTTCCAAAAAATGTTTTGTGGGGGCCCAAACAAACCAAGGAGTTCAGCCACGAAATTGTCAGTCCTAGTGGCTAAAGTGTTAGGTTTGTTAAACTGTGTATGTACTTTCTAATATCCCACATAAGAGTGGGTGGGAGGGACAATTCCATCTTGCACCTCTTTCCTTTACATTTGGCACAATTTGGGGCATTACTGACTGACATTATTATAGTTTATTAAACTGCCATCCTGTCTGCCACTGCAGTGTGGCAATGTTTCATAGATGTCCTATTTGCTGCTGCTCTGTTGCTTACTTTAGCCAGCCAGCTCACTGCAGCCTTTGGCCTGTATTGGTGAAAAATAGTGAAATCAATATTGTGAGCTGTGAGGTGGTTAAAAATGCCTTGAAATGCCTGAAATGATTGTTATTAAGGTTAATAATACTGTAGGAACAAAGGCCCTGATTCAGAGCCGGACGCTCTGACAGAGCGCTCGCTCTGACAGAGCGCTCGCTCTGAATCAGGGCCGGCCTTCTCTTTTTTTAGAGCAGCCAAAAAGATGGTCGCAATGGTCAAGACCATCGCGACCATCGGGCTTGCGACAAGACCCTTGTGGTAGGATCTCGTTGCCGCAAGTCCAAGAGTGCTTTTGGCTCTGACAGAGCCAAAAGCACTCCCACTGACATCACTTGTGATGTCAGTGGGGCCGGCCCTAGATGGTAGGCGTTCCCATGGGAACACATCCGTCTGGGCAGCCACGCCCCCGGCCCGCCCACCAAAGGGGGCGTGCTGTCACTCAACATCAACAGCACGCCCCCTTTGTAGCGAGACCCGGAACGACGGCTTGCCCGTCGCTATCCAGGTCTCGCACATGTGCACGACGGAGCCGCCTTTGTCGTGCACATGCGCAGTGGGCCAACATCGACCCGCTGGCGAGCGCTCAGCGCTCGTGAGCGGGTCTGAATCAGGCCCAAAGACAGGCCCAAATTATGTGGTTTTAGCTGTTTATATCATTTTTTGGAAAAAATACAGATCCAAAACCAAAACCAAAAAACAAAACACCAAGGAAAAAAATCCAAAACCAGGTTCAAATCCAAAACCAGGGAAGATCCAAATACAAAACCAAAACCAAAATCAAAAACACGGGGGTCGGCGCACATCTCTAATATTTACTAAAGTGAGAGTTCTTAGAAGTGGAGATGTTAGCAACCAATCAGATTCTACTTAACATTTAACTAGCAACTTCTAGAACATAATAGCTAGAATATGATTGGTTGCTATGGGCAATATCTCCACTTCATAACTGGGCCGCACCATCGTCACCCCATGGCCCCTGTAGCGTCCATTTGGACAGACAGGCACCCTGCAATAATTACAGCTGCCCGGGGTGTCTTGAAGATGCTCTGGGCACTGCTGCAGTTTCAGGTGACGTCATGACCGGCACAGCGCGCTCAGAGCCCTAGTTAGGGCTCTGGCTGTGATTATTAATACATGGACCCCTAAGTACTTTGTTGGAAGGTCATATAATGTTTTCTTAAGATTTGTTATCTGCTATATTCCAACCAGTCTGATCCCATGTTCTGTGTTGTGGATATCCTGCAAGCTAATACTGGTCCTGGCTATTGTTAATATTTCAAGTTCACAGTTTGCCTACATCCTCCTACATTAAGGGCCTGATTCAGAGCCGAACGCTCTGACCAGAGCGCTCGCTCTGAATCAGGGCCCTCCTACATGAAAATGGAGCGGCCTCTTGGATGCTCGCATAGCTGTGGGTGATGACCCACAGCTATAGCGAGCGTCCATGATGATGGTCGTGATGGTCTTGACCATCGCGACCATCGGGCTTGCGACGGAGACCCTGCGGTAGGGTCTCGCTGCCGCAAGCCCTGGAGTGATTTTGGCTCTATCAGAGCCAAAATCACTCCCACTGACATCACTACTGATGTCAGTGGGGCCGGCTTCAGACGGTAGGTGTTCCCATGGGAACGCCTCCGTCTGGCAGCCATGCCCCCGGCACGCCCACCAAAGGGGGCGTGCTGTCAATCAACATCGACAGCACGCCCCCTTTGGTGCGAGACCCGGAGCGACGGCTATCCCGTCGCTAGCCGGGTCTCGCACATGCGCACGACGAAGCTCCCTCCGACGTGCGCATGCGCAGTAGGGCACCATCGCCCCGCTTGCGAGCGTCCTGCGCTCGCGAGCGGGTCTGAATGACCCCCTAAGTCCCATTATCCACATGAATTTCTTTGCATTTAAGTGCCCAGCTAAACTTGAATTTGGCTTGCTATTTTTGTTCTTTCCAGAGACTCTTTCATGCGTAGCAGCATATCATGTCATACCCTGATTGTGCTCAGAGACTGTGGACCTGATTCAGACTTGATCGCTAGATGCGTATGCAAATTCCTCCAAGTGACAGCAAGACATGCGATCGCACGGCAAGGCATAAGCACGCCCACAATGTCTTGGCGTGCGATCGCTTGTGTATGTAGATGCTCACCAGCCTGTCTTAAGATGCCCACTTGCGCACATCATCTCCAGGAAGTGTATGCAATCATCGGTACATCGGGTACCATCGGAAGTGACCGCATCACTTGTGGTTGACTATACCCTACCGCAAGCACTTCAGTATAAAAAGCAGCCATGTGATGTGTACTATGACGCTGCCTGTTAATTATGCACGCCTCTGAAACGGCGTTACGAAGCTCAGGCAAGCCTGCGTTCGCACCTCCACTCCCCCTGTTTTTAATGGCCAGTCCGTCACCACCCACAAATGGCTTCTCCTGTCACTCACTCCGCTAGGCTGTCTATGCGCAGCGAGCGAACGCTTCCCGATCTCTCGCACTGGTTGGCGCACTGCGATGCGTATGCATGCACACACTGCGAGTGAACGCATCCTAGCGGGCGGGTCTGAATCAGGTCCTGTGTTTCATTCATATCCTGCCATACTCTACTTTGGTTTTGAATCCTGCAATCAGATACTTTATTCTGGACCTGACACTAGTTTTGTTATTGCCGTGCTCATTCTCCAGCCTGAGGGCTCCATTGTTTCCTTGCCACTGTGTATTTGTGCAGAAATACAATAAGCATTGTGGGGTAAATGTAACAATGATTTAGTTCCTAGATTTAAAATAATATTTTCGAAGACAAAACATCTTGTTTTGCCTTTTAAAATATTGGCGTTTTAAATCTATTGGCTAAATTGCGGAAATCTCGCTGCTGCATGTACCTTGCAGGCTATTACATTTACTCCCATGTCTTTAACTGACTCCTGGGCGAATCATTACAAGCATCTAGTTTTTCATAAGAATCTCCAGTGCACAAGTCTGAGATAAACCCTATTTATTGCCTGGTATGAACTGACCAGCAACAGAATAATTAACTTAAGAGGTTTATATACATAATCCATTTTTAATGACAACGTTTCTACAAAATAACCAAAACAGCTTAAAAAAAATCAATAAGCAGTTAATAAAAAGCAAATCAAAAAATCACCTACTGCTTTAATCCCTCAAGATAGATAAAATATATATTTGATGTGCTTATGCCACAATGCAATGGGTTTTGGCCCAAATTGCTCGATATATCTTCTAGTATCAGCTGTTGCTCTTTTCTTAATACTATAAAGAAATATAGCATTTATTATACCAGAGCTTCTCAAATCCAGTCCTCAAGACACACTTTTACCACTTTTCCACCAAACAACCGGGACACTGAGGGCCTGATTCAGAGCCGCTCGTAAGCGGCCGCTCGTTCGCTCCGAGCGATGTTCGCACAACTGCGCATGCGTATGGGTTGTAATACGCATGCGCGAACCAGTCATTGCGGTCGGAAATTGTGTGCTCGCAAAATAGCGAATGCCTGCTAATTTGAGTGACAGGATGAGGCGTTTGTGGGTGGTAACAGGGTAAGGTGCTTGAAAACGGGGAGTGGAGATCCGAACGCAGGCGTGCCAAACGGTCAAAACGGGCGTTTTAAGGGTGTGCATAATTAACAAAGCAGCGTCATCGACCACGTCACTTGGTTGTCTTTTAGCCTGAACTGCTCGCATGATTGCGGTAGGAAAATCCAACCACAAGCACTGCGAGCAGTTCATATGCCTTTCGATGTACTCGATTAATCTAATAAATAGCGGAGATGACGTAGGATGCGAGCGGCCAGGGGGCATTTTTTAAAAAATAGCGAGCGCATGTTTCGTTCGCTCGTTCAGACATAGAGGCGTCAACAGACCGCAAAGAGCGAGAGCTCAATTTAAATAGACGGCCCCTTTTTCTGAACGAGCGAGCGCAAATAGCGTCCGGCTCTGAATCAGGCCCTGAGCACGGAGTGAGCACGTTTCGGAGCTAGGTTTTACCCCTTTTACACCAGCAGCTGGACCCAGTTTGTTCCTGGGTCCAACTGTTTACATCGAACCCGGGTCTTTCGTACCCCAAGTCTCCCGGCGTTCAGGGCCGGTGCAAGGTTTCTGGGCGCCCTAGGCAAATATTCATCCTACCGCCCCTGTTTTCCCCCAGCCATCTAGATAAGACATCACTACCGCTTTTAAAAAAACCTTGGGAACAACATTTGGGGTCCCTCCAAAGAACTTTTCCCCCGCTTCCCTGTTCTCTGTGATAGTAAAGCTGCCTGCTACAGTATATACATATATATATATATATATGTATATATATATATATATATATATAGTGGTCTTGTGTGATTGTATACATACAATTACACTGACAACACACTTACCAGCACTGACGTTTATACTGTAAATATTGTTCTCAGCTCAGCCCCAGCAGCCCTGCTCCTAGCAGGAGTTAAGGGAGGAGAGAGCAGAGCAGGCCTGGGGGCAGGCATCCACACTTGTATTCAGCACTGACACTTGCAGTGCCAGACCAGTGACAGTCTCCAGGTCATGTATTAGGTGAGGTGACAGCGGCGGCTGTGGCTGGTTAGACCCACGCCCGCCGCTAGCGGAATGTAGAAGAAGGATGTATCTTTGAGGCAACCTTATTTTTTTTAATTCAATGAACCCAGTGGCGCCCATAGGCAGTTGCCTAAAGCTGCCTAATGGTGGCGCCAGCCCAACCAGCGTAAAGGTGCCCGCACACATAGCGATGTGCTCACGATCAGCCGATGTTTACGATTTCCCTCGAAACTCTCCCCGGCAGCTCTGCACACGATCTCCACACGATCTGCACACGATTTGGTGTCCAATCTTCATACGATCTCTCCTGCATCCAGACTTTTCCAGTGCATTGCTTTCCTAGATTGTCAGATCTGACGATGCGATGTGCGACCAGTGGGGAGGCGCATCGCATCGTGATCGTGAGTGTGGACTCACGATTTACTCAGGATTTGGTCATATTTTACATAATCTGTCGTTCCAATGTTTCGGAATCGGCCAGATCGGGTAAAATATCGCTATGTGCGTGGCCAGCATTACAGTAGACACTTGGAGATGATGTCATCTCCAAGCGCTACTGAAGCCAAACAATCCACTGGTTTGAGGCATGACCTGGGTTATCGTAACCTAGTTCATGCCGTTTACACAGGATCGTTACCTGCGACGTTCCCATGTTCAACCCTGCTCATTACCCAGGTTGGATTTCCGGGTCACCCGAGTTGTTTTTCAATTAACCTTTTTCACTGAGCCGCGACCCGGGTTGACCTGGCAATAACCTGGGTTATTGCAGCAATGTAAAAGGGGTATAACAGTGCATGTTTTCCAGGTGTCCTCACAGAATAAAAGGTGAAATAATCAGAACCCCTAATGGATCATTTAAAATATGTTAGTCAGTAATGAATAAACAAATGCTCCAGTAAGAAGATATGATAAACATGCGCAGTGTGTCCTGAGGACTGGATTTGAGGAGCACTGGATTATACCATTATATGCAACAAGTAATACCAATTTATGCCTTCCATTAGTTCACACTGAAAATCTACAGCTAATTAGCTGAAATTGTGAATTGTTTGATAATATGTACATATCAAACATCCATGCAATTGATAATTAAAAATAAAAATAGTAAAGGATTATGCACACTAGGGCAAGTATTTCCCATTCAGTGGCACTTGATAAACATTCCTGCATAGCACAGAACCATAGGTGAAACTAAGGGGTGGTCCAGGTGTGCATAAGACTGCCCATTAGCTAGATCGCCGATTCACCTGTGATTCTATCTGTCTGCCCTGCTAGTAATGGAATTTCACGCCCGGTAATGCCCACAACCGCCCTAGCCCATACTACGAAAGATAACACTTGCAGCTCCCGAGCTCCGTCTCCCCTGCTTGCCTAAGCAATAGGATTTTGGCTGGTAACCAATAGGATTTTGGCTGTGTGATGACGTCAAGCCGCGCAACATGTGGATGCATGGCCGTGGAGGAGGAGCTGTGTATTAGCAGGATTTGGAGGACACTGATTTGACTCAGGGCTTGATTCGGCAAGGAACGCACAGGAGAGAACGCACAAACTTGGCCAATGTTTTTAATCTGCACATGCATATGCATCACACTGCACGTGTGGAGCTAGCCAGTGCGATCGGGTTATAATACGCAGGCTACATGCAGTGTGCACGCAGACCCTTCCAATATTGATTGACAGGAAGTGCCGTTTGTGGGTGGTGACGGGGGGTGGTTAGGTGAACGCAGGCATTATAACTCCGTTATAGGGGCATGTATAATTAAGGCAGTGCGGCGGCATACACAGCCATACCGTAAGCTATCCACAGGAAGCGGGTAAAATCCTGCAGCAGGACAGGTCAACCATTATTGTGTGTATAAGTCCGATGGTTCTCGATGTTACCGATGAATATGGAAATTATATATATATATATACACATACACACTGCTAGTAAACACTGCAGCCGCCCCCTCAGCAGCTCCTCCTGATCCCCTCTCTTCCCCACCACCTCCTGTCCCATTATACTTACACGCCCCCAATTCCAATGGTTTTCTCACCCATCACCGTTGTGCGCGCGTGCTCGTCACACCTAATGTGCATGTAGTGGTCACTGGGTCGTGCGCTGTGCACGTTAGGTTTGACATGCATGTGCCATTCCCGCTACCTAATTTAGTAATATATATATATATATATTTATATATATATATATATATAGATAGATAGATAGATAGATAGATAGATACATACAGGTTGAGTCTCCTATATCCAAATGCTTGGGACCAAGGGTATTTTGGATAACGGAATATTCCGTATTTTGGAATATTTGCATATTATAATCAACTTGGGAATGGGACCCCAATATACACACAGAATGCATTTATGTGTTATATACACCTTATACACACAGCCTGCAGGTAACTTTATACAGTATTTTCAATAATTTTGTGGCTCAAGCAAAGTTTGTGTACAGAAATGAAATTAATTTATGTTTCATATACACTTTATACACAAAGCCTGAAGGCAATTTTATACAATATTTTTAATAATTTGTGCCTTAGACAAAGTTTGTGTACATTGAACCATCAAAAATCAAAGGTTTCATTTTCTCAGTCATGCCAAAATTATTCCGTATTTCAGAATATTCCGTATTTCAGAATATTTGGATATGGGAGACTCAACCTGTATATATATATAACCCAAAGTGTCCACACTCCAATGCATAGGAGGATTAATTCGGGGTGCTCAATTTATAGTCAAAAAAATGTCCACAATACATAGAAAAAATAATCGGCACTCACCAGGTAAAGAGGCATAGATTTTGAAGGGTTTAATTACCATTAAAACGACAAGGTGCATATTGATGACAAAAATACTAAAAAAAATAAATATATAAAAAAAAATTAAAAACTTAAATGAATATAAAGAAAATAAATACAGATAATGAAAATTAACCACACCCACATTGATTGTGATAAGGAAAATATATAAATAAACACTGTATCACCACCTAGATTGAAAGTTGTGCTGAATACGGACAGCAATGTGTGAACACAAGAACCACAGTGCCCATGTTTGAAGAATATGCGTGATCATGGTGACATTTCATGAGACATAAACACAAATCAAAACACAAACCAAAAGCCACCTAGTGCATGAAAAAGATATATAAGAAAGACCCACAAGAACACAAAATTCAGATTTAGAAATAGAAGTAAGGTACAAAGATAAGTGCGTTTTGAAAGATTCAGAGGAAGATATTCAAAGGATTGTGTTCTATCTCCTCCTTGCCTACACACACACACATATATATATATATATATATATATATATATAAATGGGTGAATCTTTGTATGATGCACTGGAAATTTACATACATTCAAGTACGTGAACTGTTTCTACTATAATTTTAATTTTTTTCTGGTGTGCAAGTCTTAAATACATTGTTGGTAGAAAATATACACCAGAAAATAATTCACTACAGTAAACCATTCCCTCTTATCTTCTATTAACACATACTAAAACATCTATTGTCTGGTAGGTAGAAGTAAATATATTTTATTTTATGTACTGTAACCAGGATTTTTCTCTCTCCCCCTTGTGCAGTGGCGTAACTAGAGGGGGTCGAGCGGGGCACGTGCCCTGGGTGCTGTCGGACCCGGCGGCGGTAGGTGTGTGTGTGTCGCCGCTGGTCACCGTCCAGGACAGTGCTGTCCACAGCACTACACAGTAAAACAAACACACTGCCATCGGCATCGGGTAGTACATTCACTGACAGTGAGTCTACTACCCGGGGGTGGTGTGTTTGTTTTAGCAGCCAATAAGAGTCAGACAGATTATTGTTGGCTGCTGCACACAGGACCGGCGCTGGGCTGGAGCTCACTGATGAGCTCCACCTTTCAGCTCCCACAGTGGGTGAAGAGAGAGATGTCATGATGTCTCTCCCATAGTGCCGAGCAGGATGAGTGGACGGTGTCGGGTACAGGAGCGGGGATTCAAGTAAGTATAGTTTTGTGGTATGTGTGTTTTATGTGTAAGGGGCACTACTGGGGACACTGCATAAGAGGCACTACTGGGGGCATTGTATAAGGGGCACTACTGGGGCACTGTATGAGGGGCTTTACTTGGGGCACTGCATAAGAGGCACTACTGGGGGCACTGCATAAGGGGCACTACTACTGGGGGCACTGCATAAGGGGGCATTGCATAAGGGGCACTATTACTGGGTCTATTGCATACGGGGCACTACTATTGGGGGCATTGCATAAGGGGCACCACTACTGGGTGCACTAGATAAAGGCCACTACTACTGGGGGCACTGATTAAGAGGCATAACTACAGGGGGCATTGCATAAGGGGCACTACTACTGGGGGCAGTGCATAAGCGGCACTACTACTGGGGGGCACTGCATAAAGGGCACTACTACTGGGAGCACCGATTAAGGGGCACTACTACTGGAGGCATTGCATAAAGGGCACTACTACTGGAGGCACTGCATAACATGCACTACTACTGGGGGCACTGCATAAGGGGGACTATTACTGGGGGCACAGCATAAGGGCCACTACTACTGGGGCCATTGCATAAGGGGCACTACTATTGGGGGCATTGCATAAGGGGCACTAGTACTGGGGAAACTGATTAAGAGGCACTACTACAGGGGGCATTAAGGTGCATATGGAATGAAAAGAATGTTCCCAGAGTGACGAGGAACGGTGGTGTGTCATGTTGACACGCCCTAATTATTCAGTGGCCATGCCCACTTTTTGGAACGCACGCACACATTTGGGGGGGTGCCATTTTTCATCTTGCCTTGGGCGGCAAAGACCCTATTTATGTCACTGAAAGCGTGTCTTGCTCTCTCTCTCTCTCTCCCACATCTCTTTCTCTCTCTCTAACCCACATATCTTACTCTCTCTATTCTTGCTCTCTCCCCCATCTCTTGCTCTCTCTCCCCCACGCGTCTCTCTCTCATGTTTGTGAATTGTAGGGACTATAGTTTGGCATAATGTGTGAATTGTAGGGACTAATTTTTGCCATAATGTGAACTGTGGGGACTACACTTTGGCATAATTTGAATTGTGGGGACTCATTGTTGGCATAATGTGATTTGTGAGGACTACTCTTTGGCATGCATACTGTGAATTGTGGGGACTACAGTTTGGCATAATGTGAATTGTGGGGATTCATTTTTGCTATAATGTGAACTGTGGGGACTACACTTTGGCATAATTTGAATTGTGGGGACTCATGTTTGGCATAATGTGAATTGTGAGGACTACTCTTTGGCATGCATACTGTGAATTGTGGGGACTACAGTTTGGCATAATGTGAATTGTGGGATTCATTTTTGCTATAATGTGACTTTTGGGGACTACGGTTTGGCATAATATGAACTGTGGGCATTACTATGGCACAGAGCCGGCCCTAACCAATTTGGTGCCCTAGGCAGGATTTTGTCTTGTGCTCCCAGCAGAAAATCCCAGGTTCTCCCCTCACAGCTCCCCTCTCCCTGCACAGCACACTGCTGTAACTAAATAGAAAAGGGACAGGTTTTAGGGGAATGTTTATTATACCCACACCTCAGAAGGCATTCTACAGGGCAAATTCTCCCCTCGCAGCACTACTTTTCCCTCATTGCACAGCACCCCTCACCCATCACAGCACCGGTCAACCAGCACAGTACCCCCCACAGCACAGAATCCCTCACCCAGCACCCCTTTTCCAGTAAAAGCACCCCTCGCAGCACAGATTATAGCACAGCACCTCTCACCCAGCACAGATTACAGCATACCTCCCAACATGACCCTCTCCAGGAGGGTCACAATGCTCTGGTCCTGGACTTCCCTGGTAAGTTATGATTGGTGGCGGCTCCAGAGGTGGGGCTTGTGTACAGTCCAAACTTCAAATAGGGGAGTCACACCAACTGCCAGTGAGTCCCAGCCAGTGATATTTGGCAGCGTGTGAAATGACAGTTGGTGTGGCTCCCCTATTTGAATTTTGAACTGCGTTGCAGCCCCACCTCTTACCAGGGAAGTCCAGGACCAGAGCATTGTATCCCTCCTGGAGAGGGTCATGTTGGGAGGTATGTTACAGCACAGCGCCCATCACCCCTCACCCAGTACAGTACCCCTCTCCCAGCACTTGACACTCAGCAGATTACATCACGGCACCCCTCACAGATCACAACATCCCTCAATCAGCACAGCAACCCTCTCCCAGTACAGCACAGATCACAGCACAGCACCCAACACCCCTCTGCCAGCACAGTACCCTTCACTCAGCACAGATTACAGTACAGCACCCCTCACAGCACAGATTACAGTACAGCACCCCTCACAGCACAGATTACAGTACAGCTCTCCTCACCCAGCACAGCACAGACAGCACCCATCACTCCCAGTACAGGCATACCCCCACACCCCACCTACTCCACATATGTCTTTACCCCCCCCCCTTCCATAGCAGTGTCATCAGCCCTCACTCCCCATATGTATCTGTCTCCCATTGCCCTATAGGAGTAACTATCATCAGCTCCCTGAGCCCCTACTCCCTATGTCTTTATCTCCCCCCTCCCATGGCAGTGTCATCAGCCCCCACTCCCCATATGTATCTGTCTCCCATTGCCCTGTCAAAGCTGGATGGTTGGCTGAGACCTAAATTGTAACAATAATATCTTCACAACGCCATTTTGTGTTGTCCGCATGACGCCACTGCCCCAGGTTAAAAGTCCTCATTATACAAATACGTACATTTATTAATACACATAATATGAACAACCCCACAAAGCACGTACCGTGGTGTACTTCACAAACACATAGACGCACAACGCATACTAGTGTCTTTTCTTAATATCCCCACACCGACACATTACATACTTACACTGAAAGGTTCCTTAGCATTAATGTTAATATTAGAGGCTTTACTTGTTATCAATTATATTGTGAAATGCAGGTATTTGATATCTAGGGTTTAGTACATGATAAGCAGACCCTGTTTGGTGCCATTCAAAACCACTGTTTATTTGCAGATCTCCGGTTCCATCGGCAAGGAGATCGCAACATGCGTCTGCAAGTTATGAATTATAGAGAGTTAGGTATTGAAATGTACTCTGTAATGTAATGTTTATTAGCCAGTTTAGACTTGTTCTTCGGCGGGAAAAATACACAAAGAGCCGTTGGAGTACTGAACTACCACACATTTGATCGCAACATGTGTCTGCAAGTTATGAATTATAGAGAGTTAGGTATTGAAATGTACTCTGTAATGTAATGTTTATTAGCCAGTTTAGACTTGTTCTTCAGCGGGAAAAGATACACAAAGAGCCGTTGGAGTGCTGAACTACCACTGAACAAACCGACTTATGAACTAGATCGTAACAGAAGAACCAAGAGGAAGAACCAATGGGATTATGCCAACTAATTTCCATTGTATTGCCTACTCTCTGTAAGGGTATATATCCAGGCGCTCTATTTCCAGTAGTCAGTCATCTTATTCTTTCTTTTGACGGAGGCTTCACCTTTGATGCCGGGAAATCTGGATCCAGAGCGCCTGCATATGTATCGACTGTACCTTATGAATGTATAACCTTTTGCGCTAATTGTATTATAGGTCAAGGCGTGTAACTAAATGCTTTTGTGTGAATAATATCTTTTTGTGCTTTGGAACCACACTCAAAGTATGGAAAGCAATTATTTCTTGTGCGACTTACAACGCTAAATAGGGACATTTGGGTATAAAGATTATTAGGTATTCATAGCCCCCATAGCAGTAACTATCATCAGCTGTCTGAGCCCCTACTCCGTATATGTCTTTATCTCCCCCCTCCTATAGCAGTGTCATCAGCCTCCACTCCCCATATGTATCTGTCTCCCATTGCCCCCATAGCAGTAACTATCATCAGCTTCCTTAGCCCCTACTCCCCATATGTCTTTATCTCTCCCCTCCCATAGCAGGGTCATCGGCCCGAACTCCCCATACTGTATGTGTTTGCCTCCCCTCATCCAGCTCTTACCTTTATGCTGTGTGGTGGGGCAGGGTTTAGCAGCAGCTCCGCAGGTGTTGCCTGGCTTCTCCTCTGCACTCTGCAGCAGCTGCCTCGGCGAAAGTAAACACTGTCTGTGTGAGAAGTGTCCTCCTGCTGCTGCTGCTGTAGCCTCCTGACTGGCTCGGATTGCAAACCCAAGCCAGCTCAAAGAAAAAAAGTCTACATCTGGCCCTAGGCTTGGGATGCCCCTAGGCATTCCAGTTGACCCTAGGCATTTGCCTATAATGCCTATGTCTAGGGCCGGCCCTGCTATGGCATAATGTGAATTGTGGGGACTACACTTTGGCATAATGTAAATTGTGGGGACTATTTTCTGGCATAATGTGCTTTGTGGGGATCATAATGTGAATTGTTTGGGCTACGGTTTGGCATAACATGAACTTTGGGAATTACTATTTGGCATAATATGAATTGTCTGGACTACTCTTTGGGGGGCCCTGGACCAACCATAAAGGCAGAGGAACCCCCCTCTCCCCCTCTGCTGCTATGCAGCCATGCTCAAAATCTTAGTAGCATCTTCTTCTGAGCTGGAATGGCCAAACTACTGTGCTTTGTCACACCCTGTCTATAGCAATCAGACTTGCAAAATGTCTTGGTGGCCCTAAGGGTTGAAACTGGGACCACCCATTACCATGTGTCTAGTTTCACTAGAATGTAAGCAAATCATTATAACAAAAGCTGGTAAAATAGTCATGGAAGTATTATCAATGCCAAACAGATCATGGATGTAGGATAACACCCAACAGGCAGATGTTAAGTTACATATGAATATATATTTTTGACATCCGACTGTGTTTACTGCACAGTGAATGCAGCTTGAATGGATTAAATTATTTTGTGGTCACTGTTCTCTACAGTAAACTGTACATTTTGTCACACTTGCCCAGTATTTTAGCCTACTTCAACCTACTGTATTTTTCTCTGCAATTCCCCATTGCACGTTACACTTAATTACTCATCGTGGCCAGTGTAACCTATATAGTGCACCTTAGCTGTCTGCCTCACCTGGTATTCTACACGTCATGTTAAACTATTTATGCAGTGGGTAAATGGTTGGTTGCTTTTCATTTTAACCCTTATATGTCTTATTTCCATTAATTGCATATCTCACACATTGTAACCTACGCAGTTCCCCCAAGATGGCTACCTCATCTGGTACTCTTATGTAGGATGACCAATACATGCTTCTGATTATTTTGCAATGATCTTTTACCTCACCTAGTATTTTTATCTCCCCCCATTATGGGACTGATTCTTAGTCAGATGCAGCTGCTTTCACGGTCACAAATAGTACTTTAGTGGATCTCTTGAGCGTGAAAAATCATTGTGGATCTCTCTTTGCTTGAAATGGGCATTTCTGGGTGGCAACTGGATGGCGACAATGCGGGCACACTCAAGTGATCCATCTGGTCGGATTGTAAAGGGAGTGAGATGCGAATGTAGCTAAATTTCAGTGCTGTACATAGTAGCAGGCACAGCGAGGGGAGGCCCATTTCTGACGGATCTCATGCACATAGCATGGAGTTGATGCAAGTGCCAATACAACAGTGGGCAGTGTGGCTCCCTACTTGAAGCTGCACGGATTACCGCATTAGCCCTACAGATACTCTCATTAGTATAAGGTAGTAAATCTGGTTTCACGCAAAAACATCCACTTTTCGTCCAAATCAACCAAAATGTGTCATCTCTGCCAGACATTGTCTATTCTGTCCAGTTTAATCCTGTGTAGTACACCTAATATGGCTGCCTCACATGGATCCTTCATAGGTAGGATGAATAATCCTTGGAACTGATTACACAAAATGGCTGTACCACCTTTGAATAATACTCATTGTTTCTGTATTTTAGGCATAGCTATAAGCAGCTCCTATACTCTTTGATGAGGAGGGCTACCCGTGCAGCAGTCCAGATGCAAAGACAGTGTAATGGATATGGCAGGTGCCTGGGACTGGTGCATGCACACAAACACCGGATTCTAGGGCCTGCATCGGCTGTAGCCCCTAGATACGGGGTTGGGCTGATGGCAAGGCAGAGGAATGGCTTTCTATTGGAAATGCTGTTAATCAGAAACTGGTCTGCCAGTCCCAAGAGGAGAGAAGACCTCCCCCTGAGACTGCCTGTCCTGTGTGTGATTAGCATATAGTGCTTCCAATGGGAAGCCACTGCCAGAGTGAAGCCAGTGGACAGACTTGAAGGCTCACTGGGGGTGGCAGATTTTACTGGGGGAGCTGTATGTAAAATCCACCACTACTTATGTTTATGGTATCTGTAAAGCACCTTGGGGTCTATTCATGGAGCAGTGGAAAGCCCTTTATCAGTGATAACAGGGCTGCTTCGTCCTATTCACAGAAGGGGTGGAAATAGATTTCTCCAGCGGTGCCCCAGCTCTGTGTCAGGATCGCTTCCCCATACAGTAGGTTAGTAGGAGAGCAATTCATAGAAGCACAGAATGCTCAGCTTTCCGTTTCACTTCTACATTTTTTTTCTTCATCTCAGGATGGTGTAGGCAGCCTCCTGAATGGAGAAGAGCAGGGAAGACAGCCGTCTCCCCTCCTTCCCCCTGCCCCTCTTCCCTGACACTGGCCAATCAGCGGTGCCCAGGGAGAAAGTGGGAGGGAGAAAAACTCCCCTGCTCCCTGTGTGTTACAGGGACGTTCCGGAGAGTATAGTGAAGGTGACTCCGCTGACTGGCCCCCACCCCCGCGCTGTCTTGTATATAGCTAAAGAGACCCATCGTATGCCTGTTTGCGTCAGACTGCTGTCAGCATATAAGTACACCTCGAATCCGTTAGCTCCCCTCCTCCCCTGATTGCCCGATGTAATTTTTGCTCAGCTATCTTTCCGCTGCCCCTAACTTGCTCAACTCCCCCCCCCCACGTCCACCCCCCCTTCCCTGTGGAGTGTGGAATTGCAAAAGCAGGCATGCCTGAGTGTTTCATCCCCGTTTCAGAGGCGTGCATAATTAACAGGCAGCGTTATAGTACACGTCACCTGGTTGATTTTTACACAGAACTGCTTGCAGTGCTTGCGGTAGGGTACAGTCAACTACAAGCGCTGCGGTCTAATCTGATGGTTCCCGATGTACCTATGGTTGTATATATTTCCTGGAGATGGCGCACTCTAGTGGGCGGCTAAAGACAGGCTGATGGGCGTCTATAAACACAAAGTGATCGCTCGCCAAGACATAGTGGGTGTGCTTATGCCTTGCCGTGCGATCGCATGCCTTGACGTCACTTATCTGAATTTGCATAAGCTGGGAGCGAGTGGCCGCATCTAGCGAGCGGGTCTGAATCAGGTCCAGAGTCCCTTTATATACAATTCTGGCACATAACATACTATACGGCGGACCACTTGTGGCACCCTATAATTAAAGTTTATTAATAATTTTAATAACACTGTAGCAGGGATAATCCGAGTGTCACAGCCGACAAGTTTAGTATGGGAGCTGTGGCACACTAAATATAAAAAAACCCTGTTAATATTTTTTTTTTACATATATAGTCCCCCAATGCATGGCATAGCTGGGTTAACCCTTTTCCTGCCATGATCTTAACCTTACCCCTTCAGGTGCTGTGGTGGCCATTTTAATTACACATGGGGGGGCTGATTCATAGTTGTACGCTGGAGTGATATTTTCACAGTTTCACAATTTTTTTTGGCTCTGTGCATGCGCAGAAGCCACACTGCACACGTGCAGATCAGGTCATGCGATGTCACTCACAGTGCCCCGCGGCATGGTTGACATGCTGCTGGCGTGTAGGAGAGGCGTTCCACAAAAAAAGGGGGCATGTCAGCTCCATTTTCTGGTCGTGCTGAAGCCAGTGCCTGCATCCTCAGATGCAGCTTCACGGGCCCCGGCAGCATGATTTCACCGGACATCATGAGTAACCAGAGGAAAGTCCCGGAGAGCGGCGAGAGCTGGCCACACCACCAAACTAGATAACACTAATTACCAATTACTGTACATATAATATTGTCTACCTAATCCATTATTTAGTAAGCATAATGGTAATGGTACTTTAATGAATATTTCACTAATTTACAAGGAATGCCAATGTGGACTGATATGGCTGTCAGCATATAGGATTGCTTGAGCACCTCCAACTTTCAACTCTTTTAATCCAACTTTACATGCTCTATTTCCCTGCATATAGTAAACAGTGTACAGTATATTTCCTGATAATTAGTATTGCTATGCTCAATGAATACTGCCAACAGGTGCCCCATGCATTCAGTTTTAGCAACAATTCAGAGATGGACGCAGTTCCGATATTGATTGAGCAATGTTTTGCCACTGCACATGCGCAAAAAGTCCAGGAATCCCAAACAAAGTGTCATGTGCCATTCGCAATTGCATACGTTATTGATAACACTTGAGAAGGAGTTTGTGATCCATGGGCATTTCAAGGTGGAGACTCGGAGGTGACCTAAAGTGATCGCAAAAAGGGGCCATTTCATGGGAGCGTTATGGGAGTCTCACGGGCGTGTCAGCGTTCCCAATCGCACATCAAATGCTTCAGAGGCCATGTTTAGTTGTAATAAAGGAGAATAGCTAGAGCAGACCCTGGGCTACCATTAATGTTGTAGTGTTTACAATCTCCATCGGAAAAGCACAGACCTCGCAGGGTGAAAGTGGGCGTCTCACTGCTCGTAGACTCCATCTCTCCATGGAGCATAAAAGGAAGGCTGAGATTAGCATTTGTATACTCCCGGAAACGTTATTGAGACAGCGGCTGCGAGCGCGGCTGTATTACCAACCATCTCTGAATAAGGCCCAATGTCGTTGATAAGATGGACATAGGTGTATAGCAGTGCAGTAGAAGCACAGTTCTGTAGAGGTGAGCAGTCAAGCAGCTAATGGTGACATAACTGGTGGCAGAGAAAGGCGAGACCCAGCCAGGAATGTGCACCAGGGAAGTGAGAGGGACCACAGCTTAGGGAAAGGCTTTATTTCTAAGGGATATGAAGTGTTTACTAACAATAATTACCACAGTGACACATTAACTCTACACAACATTGCAGAAATATAATCTGTTTCACAGTACAACAAACAGATGACTCTACCTTTTTACTTCTAAAAAAGCTCTTCAAAAAGCTATACTTGTGCCCAGTCTATATTTGCAGTATAAAATTGTCATATGATTAGCCTCTAGCTAATTGTTATGAGGGGATACGTTTAAGATGCTGGCGGTCGCAATCCTGACCGCCGGCATCTAGAATCCTAAATCCTGGCTAGGGTTAAATGACAAGCGTCTATAATCCAGACACCTGTCATTTTCCCGACGCCGGCACACCAGCGCCCCGGCATCCCGATCGAAGGGATGCCGGGCGCCGCAAGCGGACAGCCGCGGGGAGGGGGAGCCGCCTTAGGTTTAGGCCACCCGGGGGGACTTAGGGTTAGGCACCCCCTCGGGAGAGTTAGGGTTAGGCTAGGGCAGTGGTTCTCAAACTCGGTCCTCAGGACAACACACAGGTCATGTTTTGCAGGTCACCTAGCAGGTGCACAGATGTATTCATTACTCACAGACATGTTTTAAAAGATCCACAGGTGGAGCTAACTATTTCACTTGTGTTTCTGTGAGGAGACCTGGAAAACATGCACTGTTTGGAGTCCTGAGGACTGAGTTTGAGAACCAGTGGGCTAGGGGGAGGGAGGGTTAGGGTTAGGCACCCCCCCTGGGTCTTAGGGTTAGGCACCCCCCCTGGGATTTAAGTTTAGGCAGCGGGGAAGGGGGGGTTAGGGTTAGGCACTTAGAGGGGGGAGGTTAGGGTTAGGCACTTGGGGGGAGGTTAGGGTTAGGCACCCATAAGGAGGGTTAGGGGGTTAGAATAGCATAGTTCATACTTACCTTTAGACGATCGGGATTTCCAGCGCTGTCATTCTTCCGCTGCCGGGCTCTGCTGTTTTGTTGGGCTGCCACAGCCGGGATTCGAACTGCCGGTCATGCGGCTGCCGGCATTCCATACCGAATGCGTTATGAGCACTCTACAATAATTATGAGGGATAGGACTTGTTGGATGTAATACATGGTGGATGTGTGGTACAAATCCTTGGCTGAGAGGGTACAGATAGCCCTGTACTTCTTACCTCTCACTTGAACGTTGTTGTATCTCAGTTTCTGCTGTTTTCTCTGTCTCTTGACTCTCTGATTGGGCTACAGTGACTGACTCTCTGTCTCTGTCTCTCTGTCAAACCCTGCAGCTTACAACTGCCACTCTCTGCTCAGCATCCCCTGTTACTCAACAGTCATCTGTCTTCCAAAAAATGTTTTCTTATTAACTTTATTGTACAGTACACATTTCATTTTTAAGTTGAACATTCTATGTATTTTCTTAGTACATTACAGGGCCTATTCATGAGCACTCTGGGGCCGGTTACACATGCAGAAATGCTAATTTCTGCATGTTTTAAGTAATGGGCCCATTCATTATTAAGAGCCCAATGTATGCCTAGTATTCAGCAAACTACGAAAACTTTCAGTTTTCGGAGTTTGCTTGCGGAAGCCGACATCTTCAGATGGTGTTGGGTACTGGAGCCCCACTCCTTCCTATGGTATGGAGGTCTTAATTATTGGGGGCCACCATTACCTCAATGATGAATAGGCCCCTAAATCCTTATATAAAAAATGCAATTGGATGACAGCCCAGGATGCTACACAGTTAACAAGAAAAATGGACGCCAAAGCATCTTATGAGACAAATTAAAGGCAGTTTACTTAAAGAACATCTCTTTTCCCTTGTACATAGCAAATATGAAATCAATGGCTAACATGGGTGGTGACATTCCCACTACCTCTGTATCATACTTGCCTACTTTTGAAAAAAACATTTTTATGGAGATTGTGAAAGCACCACCTATGAGCGCGGTAGTAAAGTGGGTGTGTACTGCTACATCTGAGAGGTGTGTCATAAAATTTACTTACATCCAAATGTAAATGAGACCCAAAGCAGTTAGTAGGATCTACTTGTTGATGAAAACACACTAATACTTTTCAGAAAATGAATGTAGCCATAGGGATCATTGTGCCTTATAACCAATGCAGGGAAATTATACTAATGATCCCATTGGAATGTATATATCGCTGGGTATTTTTTTATATAACAGCCTCATAATAGGTATATGTTGCAATCAGGGAGATTACTAGACTCTTCAGGGAGTCAGGGAGATTGCTACTATTTCAGGGAGACTCCCTGACAATCAGGGAGAGTTGGCAAGTATGCTCTGTATCTTCTTGCTCACACATTTCTCCCTAGTACATATACAAATGATTAACTCTATGTTTATTATACTTATTTTAGCATGTTTTTGTATAGAGACACCATGGTAGCATGTATCTCCCTATGAAAATGTGTGTTATGCAAACATTTGCCAACATCTCTTCGAAGGAAAACAACAAGTCTTATCTGTAAAAATAGATTACACAACGATATAATCAACATTAAAGTCGGCCTATGTTTCTAACCTTAAGAAAAAAGTGTTTTGATTCCACAGAGATGTTTCTAAATAGATATTTAAGAGTATCCGCTAATCTTAGGGTAATAACTTTATATGCAGAGGATAATGGCATACACATAGCAGACAATAGTAGATATGTGGATTACAATATCCCTATCTCTTAAATGGATCAGATATGTGTTACTGAAACTCCTACAAAACAATTGCTCTGATGGAAGCCTGTACTACACAGCACTTATTGCCTTGTTTCATCATAATTCTTTATAGATTAGATACAGATTGACAAAACAGACGTCGTATAAGCTACTGTCCTCAGTTATCATTAATTGTAGAGACAATAGCAGTGCTGTACAATAGGGTTTCTGGCAGGAAGTGTGGAATATATAAGATAACACTTTGTCCAGTACTCATTTCAAATATATAAAGTTTAGATAAGAGTTTGACATTATATGTGCAATTTACAGCTTGTTATTAATTATTTCCTCTTTCTTCATCTGTTTATGAACTCCTCCACATTACTGCGATTATTTATTTACAATGCCCCATTTAATGTGCAGACATTGGGCCTGATTCAGCAAGGATCGTAGTTGCTAATACGCACACAATCGCATGTGTATGCATCGAAGTGTACGTGCGCAAACCAGCCGCTGCGAACGGGACTACAATTGCAGGGACTATGCAGACCCACCGCAGAGTGATTGACAGGAAGTACCATTTGTGGTGGTGACGGGGGTGTGTTCGGGCGAATGCAGGCATGCCAGTGTGTTTCAACGCCGTTGCATGGGCGTGCATAAATTGTCCACTGACTAAGGGGAAGTGGGCGTCCTTATGTTAGGCTGCGATCGCAATGCGAATGCAAACATTTGCATATCACCGTTGATATTAGCAACTGCGATGCGTGCGTATTAGTAGAATAGCGATCCTTGCTGAATCAGGCCCATTGCACACTGTGAAGTTACCTTCATGGCAATGTAAAATCTACAGTACTGTTTTTCCTTCTGGCTCTTGTCTCCCTGATACACTTTAGTGTGATATCAAACCTACAGTAGGTCATTAAGGTGTACCAGAGAGGCAGGGGAGCAAAATGGAAACATTGGTATCTCTGAAAGGAGGGAGCTCCATGTAGAACAGACTGTACTACCCATAGTGTCTTTGCTGTCGTGCAGTAAACGCAGACTTTTATCACTGTTTGGTGTCATGCCCTTTAGTGAGAGTATTTTGGTTTCAAGTCCGACAATTTGCTTTGCGGCACTTAGTTAATAATTTTCCCTTTGATTCTGCATGGTCCATATTGGGGATCCTACCGCAGGACCAGCAGGTGTCCTTACTTTGCCGCCAAAAAGACCATATTGCAGGTCTGGACTCAGCTAGGAAGGCCCCCTTTTTCTCTATATAAGGAACATTTGTTTTATTTGTTTAGGATGGAGTCTAGAGTCACTAAATTCTTCAGTGTTTGGGAAAACTATATTGCCATACTCCCATTGCAAACACGCCAGGTGCTTGTTCAATGATTCTCTTCTACCTCATGGTATACGTATACTGCGAGTCATAGATAATGATGCCCAGTTCCCCAGGAATCTTCGTTGGGGAATATCCGACTGATATTACTAATTATATCACCTTATTGCTATTAAGCACACAGATAGGGACTAGTAATAAATCACGCACCAATACAGACATTTCTCACTTAACGACCGAGCTCCGTTCCTACGACTCGGTAGTTAAACGATTTGGCCATTAAGTGAGTACATTATAAAATGAAGCTGGAAAGAAGCTAGAAATAGCAGGTGACTTGGAACTGGCATATTCAGCCATTTCAACAATTTTGAAGGATAAAAATAGAGTGAAAGAGGCAGTGAAAGCATCAGCAGGATATACTGTACTGTATATGCATATGTGCTGTACTGTAATAGTACAGTGTTGTATACAGTATGATGGTAACACTTGGGCACGGTCGTAAGTGTGAACGGTCGGTAAACAGGTAGGTTGTTAAGTGAGGAATGTCTGTATAGAGATAGTAATGATCAAAAACTAGTTTTCTTTACTACAGTTTCCACTGGCTTATTATATTATACATCTACAAAAGTATCAGCAGTAAAAATACCTTGTGTACACAAATCTACATCTACAATAGTATCAATACAATTTTGGTACAATTGTATCAA
Organism: Taudactylus pleione; assembly: GCA_031769625.1. Taxonomy (NCBI): domain Eukaryota; kingdom Metazoa; phylum Chordata; class Amphibia; order Anura; family Myobatrachidae; genus Taudactylus; species Taudactylus pleione. Next base: position 5,260,560 of record JAUIMM010000061.1, on the reverse strand, counting down.
CAGTAATAATACCTTGAGTACACACATTAAGTGTTTCCAGTGGCTTCTATTCAGCAATACCAGCAGTAAAAGTCACACTGCACAATGCTATAGTATACGAACAGAGGAGCTGATTCAGAGATGCTCACAAGGATGCGATCGCTCGTAGCTGGCCGATATTTGCAATCTGCACATGAGTATGTATCACAATACGCGTGCGCGAACCACTGCGAAAGATCAGGAAGCGCTCGCTCGCCCAGCATTGACAGCGCAGTTGAATGAGTGACAGGAGAGACTGTTTGTGGGTGGTAACAGGGGCAGGCCACTAGAAACAGGGGAGTGGAGGTACGAACACAGGCGTGCCTGAGTGTTTCAATGCCGTTTCAGAGGCGTGCATAATTAACAGGCAGCGTCATAGTACCCGTCACCTGGTTGTATTTCACACTGAAGTGATCGCAGTGCTTGCGGCAAGGTATAGTCAAACTCAAGCGCTGCAAGCACATCCGATGGTGCTCGATGTACCAATGTTTTCATGCACTTCCAGGAGATGACGTGCGCAAGTGGGCATCTTATGAATGGCTGGTGTGCGTCTGCATACACTAAGTAATCACATGCCAAGTCATAGTGGGCGTGCTAATGCCTTGCCATACGATCGCCTGCCTTGCTGGGCATGCGTTAGATTTGAATTCGCTGGGAGCGAGCAAGAGCATCTAGCGAGCGGGTCTGAATGAGCTCCAGAGTATTATATATGAAGTGCACAATCAGCAGTCATAAAGTTATCCTGAGCAACGATATGAAGTCATGGATACAGACAGAGCGCTCCATACACAGCGCACTGTCAGCTGTCAAAATACCTCCTAGTACAATTTACTATGTTTTCTAGTATATGTTACGGCAGTGACAAGACCGTTCTATTCTTTCTTATAGCCATTGACTTAGGCTGTTGCACTAATAATGGGAGGATCAATTATACTCAAATGGGATCAGTCCCTGAATCTAACCTTTAACCAGAAATATACTGGTAACATATCCCACTAACTTGCTATTGGCTGTATGGGACGCCAATAATCTCCACGTGGGAAAACCACTCCCACATTCCTATGATTGGTTATACCTTCACATAGGCAAACAATTCCACGTCTAAGTGATTGGCCATTTAAAGATAGGCGGTTAACCACTCCCGCACTTAGAGATTGGCGACATTGGATCTCCTCCGACCCTCTGTTGGCAGCACCCGCTGATATATATACAGATACAGCATACAGGAAGGGCAGACACCAATTGAGAAAGCCGCAAAATGCGCGTCTTGGACAGGAGTCTCCAGTGTGCACATGGAGACCCCTCCGGAAACACCCCATTGACACCTAGAACAGGTATCTTCTTTTCTTACATCCAGGATCACCAGTTTCACTACTGTCCCTACCCACCTTGTGCTGCCAACAGCATCAGAGGGGAGGAACACATATATAGTTGAACAGTGTTTTCTCATATGCGTCTCACCTCAGGGTCTAACACAGGATCACTCATCCAGTATTCTATGTTATATACAAATACTGGAAAGCAGCACCCTGTATACCTCAATCTATGACTCCTATTGGGGCCTATTTATGATGTTAATTATCGGGATAATTAACATTCTAACTCGCCGCAGATTCTGGAGCAATTCATCATTGCTCTGGCGCGTTTACAGCTGATGCAAAAATCAGTTGTCCCACGAGCGACTTCTCTGCTCCTTTTCGGAGCAGTGAATCTTTTCACTGCTCCTTATGGAGCAGTGACGGGAGTGCGCAAACACGCGACCTACAGGTCATGTCTGCGCACAAGAGCCCCGACGTCCAGCGGAAGGAGCCAGACAGGGGCATTGGGATCCGCTCCCGCACTTGATGAATTCTGTCCCCATACTAGTGTATGGGGACAGCGGGCCATTCCGCGAGAGGAAGGTAAGCAGGAGATATCTGACATATCTCCTGCTTTAATTTCGTGATGAATGGCCCGAATACTTATTTTTTACAATTGCAGGTGAAAATGTTCCTTTTTGACCTGCTCTAGTCATTTAATTTATTCTGACACTCTCATCTACCCACTTAGGTGATAGTGAGTCTGCACTACACCGCAACAGACTCACTTCAGCATAGGGGGTTAGACAGCAGAGTGGAGTGCACCCAGAGACTTCCTTAAGTATGCAGGGCTACCCCAGTCACTTCCTGTGACGTTGCAAAGTGTGTGTGTATGGCCCTCTAAATCTTAAACAGGTCGGCACGTGCACCGGTAGGGAGCCGCGGCCGCCTGCATCCGTCAGGGGGGCAAAGGCAGAGGACAGTAGGGAACGCCGGTGACGCACCACACACTGCCCCTCTGCAGACCAGCGCCGCCGGAACTGGTAAGTGGGCACCGGAGTCCGGCGCGCTGTGACACATACCTTAAGACTGGTTTCTCTTTATCCTAATTTCTTTCATATCTCACAGATGTAAGTGTCAGGATTATAATATTATTTCAATATACAGTACCTGAATTTTACTCACACCAGCAATATACAGTCAGGTGCATAAATATTGGGACACAGGGGCGTATTTCCCTATCGGCCAGGATGGCACTCGCCAGGGGCGCCAGCCGGTTGGGGGGCGCTGGCACCACCCGACAGTGCCACCCACGGCCAGCAGTGGCGGAACCCCCCCTGACGGAACAAATTGTTTTCTTAGAGACGGAGACAACTGTCTCCATCTCTCCTCCGGCCACACGCCACCCACCATAATTAAAGCTGCCCGGCCAATGCCTGTTTAGCTGTCAGCGCTTCCGCGTCATACCACCTAACGCGGAAGCACTGACAGCTGTCCCGGCAGGGTCCGAGCAGCGTGCCTGTGCTACAGTAACAGAGGGAGCATGTCCTCGTAGGAGAAGGCGGATTGCGCCCGCCCAGCAGCCCGGCACCTAGGAGGAAGTCCAAGCAGCAGAGCCCACGTGTGTGTAAGTATGCTCTGTGTGTGTGTGTTTGTAAGTATGCTTTGTGAATGTTATGTGTGTTGTACTGAATGTTGTGTGTGTATGATCAGTGTTTGTGTGTGTATATATATATATATATATACACACACACGCACGTGCTTTTCCTCCTTATTAATAATACTTGCCTCTGCCACTAAAAGGTGCATGTCCTTGTCATATATATATATATATATATAAATATATTATATATATACACATACATATATACACACCCCACTAAAAATCCTGCGTTGCTAACTACCAATGGGGTGGGGGGGGTGCCATGCCCCTATTTTGCCAGGGGCCCTCCGACCTCTAGATACACCCCTGTTGGGACATTGACAGAATTTTCATATTTTGGCCTCTATTCACCACCACAATGGATTTGAAATGAAACAAACAAGATGTGCTTTAACTGCAGACTTTCAGATTTAATTTGAGGGTAATTACATCCAAATCAGGTGAACGGTGTAGGAATTACAACGGTTTCTATATGTGCCTCCCACTTTAAGGGGCCAAAAGTAATGTGACAAAATCCTAAATCTAACTTTCAATTTTTAATACTTTGTTGCAAATTCTTTGCAGGCAATTACAGCCTGAAGTCTGGAACGCATAGACATCACCAGACTCTGGGTTTCATCCCTGGTGATGCTCTGCCAGGCCTCTACTGCAAATGTCTTCAGTTCCTGCTTGTTCTTGGGGCATTTTCCCTTCAGTTTTGTCTTCTTCATCAAGTGAAATGCATGCTCAATCGGATTCAGGTCGGGGGATTGACTTGGCCATTGCATAACATTTCACTTTTTAGCCTTGAAAAACTCTTTGGTTGCTTTTGCAGTATGCTTCAGGTCATTGTCCATCTGCACTGTGAAGCACCGTCCTATGAGTTCTGAAGCATTTGAAACACTTCAGAATTCATTCTGCTGCTTTTGTCAGCAGTCACATCATCAATAAATACAAGGGAACAAGTTCCATTGGCAGCCATACATGCCCACTCCATGACACTACCACCACCATGCTTCACTGATGAGGTGGCATGTTTTGGATCATGAGCAGTTCCTTTCCTTCTCCATACTCTTCTCTTCCCATCACTCTGGTACAAGTTGATCTTTGTCTCATCTGTACATAGGATGTTGTTCCAGAACTATAATGGCTTTTCTAATTGTTGTTTGGCAAACTCTAATCTGGTCTTCCTGTTTTTGTGGCTCACCAATGGTTTACATCTTGTGGTGAACCCTCTATATTCACTCTTGTGAAGTCTTCTCTTGATTGTTGACTTTGACACATATACATCTACCTCCTGGAGAGTGTTCTTGATTTGGCCAACTGTTGTGAAGGGGTTTTTCTTCACCAGGGAAATAATTCTTCTGTCATCCACCACAGTTGTTTTCCATGGTCTTCCGGGTCTTTTGGTGTTGATGAGCTCTCCGATGCATTCTTTGTTTTTAAGAATGTTCCAAACAGTTGATTTGGCCACACCTAATGTTTTTGCTATCTCTTTGATGGGTTTGTTTTGATTTTTCAGCCTAATGATGGCTTGCTTCACTGATAGTGACAGCTCTTTGGATCTCATATTGAGAGCCGACAGCAACTGATTCCAAATGCAAATGTCACACCTAGAATCAACTCCAGACCTTTTACCTGCTTAATTGATAATGAAATAATGAGGGAATAGCCAACACCTGTCCATGAAATAGCTTTTGAGTTGATAGTCCCATTACTTTTGGCCCCTTAAAAAGTGGGAGGCACATATAGAAACTGTTGTAATTCCTACACCGTTCACCTGATTTGGATGTAATTACCCTCAAATTAAATCTGAAAGTCTGCAGTTAAAGCACATCTTGTTTGTTTCATTTCAAATCCATTGTGGTGGTGAATAGAGGCCAAAATATGAAAATTCTGTCAATGTCCCAATATTTATGCACCTGACTGTATAACTAAATATACAGCAATTGTTTTTCTAAACTTATCTGGTGATTTAACTATAACAGCGCTGGGTTGGAAAGAAGATATGACATATTATTCTGGATTTGAATGCAGTGTTATATGTGGATTAGACTGATAGAGGCATCATTTTTTTATTACATCGCTTGGCTGGAATAAGCATAATATGTTATTTTTGTTTCAAATGCAATGTGATATATTCCTACCCCGCCATTAAATGTGAATACATCTGATTCATAACAGCATCACCTTTTTTCTGTCCGTTGATTGTCAGGTTTACATAATTTATTTGAATTTTCATTGGTTGGTTTCTGTGCCTGCAAGAATATACCCGGGATTATGGACCTCATTCAGAGGCGGTCGTTAGTTGCAAGCGGTCGCTCTGAATCAGGGCAGCCGCTTGCATCCTGAATGGCCGCCACCTTGTTACCACCCACAGCTTAATGATCGACCAGGTTGATGGTCGCGATGGTGATCACCATCGCGACCATCGGGGCTTACGACCAGACCCTAAGGTTGGGTCTCGGCACTCATAAGCCCCAGGGAGCTTCCTGCTCTGTTTGAGCAGAAACTCCCCACTGACATCACTGATTATGTCAGTGCGGCCGCCCACAAAACGGTAGGCGTTCGTTAAGGAACGCCTCCATTTTGCAAACCACCCCCCTGGCCCGCCTACCAAACGGGGCTAGCTGTCGATCAACATCGACAGCCGCCCCTTTGGTAATGAGCTCCGGAGCGGCAGAGTTTCTCTGTTGCCCCGGGGCTTGCGCAAGCGCAGTGCGGCCGCTGCGCGTGCGCAGGACTAACCATCAAGTCGGTTACGAGCGCATCGGCGCTTGCGACCGACTCTGAATAAGGTCCTATATCCCATGAACTGTTGGAATTTACATACATATATATTCGCCAATGTGATTGTCAAGACATTGGTTATATTACGCAATGTGGCTACTATTTATATTATAAATATTTGAATATAAATGTTTAAATTAGGCTCAACATAAGCCTTGCACCCCCGTTTTTCTCTGACCTACTTGACAGGTCTTTTGTCTGTCTATTTTTGTGGCTTTTCGCTTAACTATTTTAATGAGAATAATAAATGTAAATTTTTATATCAGGTAAATTAAGTGTATCCCAACAACAAAAGAGTACTTTTCCCTTTTCCTCTGCATACATTGTACATTTTTACTCTCGGAGCACCTCCACTAACTTTTAGCTGAACTTATTTTCCATTATAGTGGAATTGTTTACCGACCTTAATAATACTACGGTTAGAACCAGTGCTCTAGGTCTTCCTTCCTTTCCTTTCCCTTCGTTCTTACAAATCTTTGTAGGGGCCCCATAGTCTGCACGGCACCTTCATTTCCGTTTCATTTGAATGTCACCTATTTTATAAAATGTACTTGTTGAATTATCAGTATTTCATTATATTTTTGGTATTTGTATCTGCTATTTTTGAACCAATTTCATGTTAGATTCCTACTTGTTATATATACGTCTTGACATTGTACAATGTTTGATTTATTGCCTTGCTCTGCTTCAGATTCAATAAAAAATATATAAAAAAAATTAATTCTACTGCCATAAATTATCTAACCAAATGTTACTTCATTTTACAAATTCTGACCAGTATCTCTAAAAGAAAGAGGTCTTCAGCTACTTTGTCAAAATTGCAGTTTTACGAGTGCCTGAAGAATACTGCAGCTTTATCTACTGCTCACATATACATATATATATAATTATATACATAATTATGTCCAGTCATTCGAATATTATAAATAGACATAAGGTTACGGAAATCCAATCAATTAGTGAAAATAAGTTGCACTACCCCCCGTTGGGTAAGCTGTTGTGCTGGACAAAAATAAAACGCTAAAATAAAATTATATATATGATCAATTAAGTATATAACATTAATCTGAGATCATTAGCACAGCTGGGGACACTACAGAGTTTTAAAGACAAAGGAGTAAAACACAATATAATTATCTCCAGCACTGCTCTCAATCTAACATACCATAAATTATAGACTCCTCAGCAAATCAAAATATCAATAAAAATAAATTGAATACACATACTAATAATCTACATATATTATATACAATATGTAAAAATATTTTTAAGAGACTTTCTTAATGCCTGCATATAATAAACACACTCAGATGGTGCTTGTATCAATAGGCAAAGCATCCAATATAAATCTGAGATCTGTGGTGTGCAAGCATCAACATCTAAACACATATTGTTTGGTCCTGTGTGCAAACCTGAAGGATGTTGAGGAACTAAAACATTCCAGAGCATACAATCCTCAGAACCGCAGGGGCCAACTATCCATATTATGAACTCCAAATACCTTAAGATAGATAGTAAATGTACAATATTCCCGCTAGACAGTAACAGAAATCATGGACCTGAATCCGAGTCGCACACAATGACAAAATGGTTTCTGTTTTTCAACTGAGCATTCATCTAAGTATTGGCCGTTCTTGGGCGGTGACTGGGAGGTGGCTATTCAGATGCACAGAGAAGTACCCATGGTAGGCAGCAGAAGTCTTGGGGCCCCAGGCACACATGCTTTTGAGGCCCTCCATCCCTCCCGGGTTGGCCACTGGTTCATCGCTTCTGTGTCTCTCCAGCTTCATCCGTGGCTATGTCTCTCGGTCTTATCCCCTTGTGTCTCTCTAGCCTTATTTATTATTTATTTATTTAGCCTTATCCTCGCCTTTGCTGCTCCTGCCTCAATACCCCTATCTCCAGCCTCATCCTTACCTTTGTCACTTCTGCCTCATCCTCACCTATGTTTCTCCAGCACCATCCCAGTATCATCAGCCTCATCCCTCCTATGCCTATCAGTCTCATCTCTACACCTACCATCTCTACACCTCCAGCCATCCACTTATATCCCATGTCTCTCAGCCTCATCCTTTCACCTGTGTCTCTCAACCTCATCCCATGTCTCTCAACCTCATCCCCTCCCTTGTTTCTCTCAGTCTCACCCCTGTGTCTCAGCCTCATTCCCTTATGTCTCAGCCTTACATCCCCATGTGTCTCTCATTATCCCGTGTCTATCCAGCACACCCCCTTGTGTTTTCCCAGTCCCATGTCTTCAGCTCCATCCCCACTATGTGTCACTTCAACTCCAGCCCCCTCAAACCCCACCTGGCCTACCGTGTCTCTCCAGCCTAGCTTAGCCCACATGTACCTCCTGCTGGCTGCTGCGGTGCTAGCTGCTGCTCCACTTCACAGTAGGCAGCTTGGCTCATCTGTCCTCTCTAATCCAGCAGTGTAATGTCGCATGCTGCGGTGGCACAAGCAAAAACTTTATTGCTCTGGCTTCTGTGCTCCCTTTCTTTCTGCCTGCGCCCTGCTGAATACAGCAGCGGCACAGGTAAGGGGAATACATGAACTGGACTCTCGAGATTCATGAGTGTTCCCTTTGTACCCCTGTCGCCGGGCATAGAAGAACCATCTTATAAGCATGCTATGGGAGTGTTGCAGGTGTGCACAGAAGTGGCTGCAAACTCAGATGCATAATAGCTTACATCGGGAGCCATACTCTGACAGAGAATTTCCACCTACAGTAGCATGGGGCAGATGTAGGTTTTGATGGTGCTTTTAAAGACACATCAGGTGGGATTGTTGCATCTAAACACAGACAAAGTGGTGTCACAGTCCTTGGACATTCATATGTACACATTACATCAGGGAAAAGGCTTATACTAGCATTAGCGTATAGTCGCAGACGAAACTACGGAAAAAGACACTAAAACGGGGTCACAGCGGCGTGCATCTCAGATTCAGCCCCGTACCTCCAGCATAAAATCACATTTCTATAGGGATCACAGTTGTATCCAATGTATGTTGTATCATTTACATAATGATTTCCAGATATCATTGAAGCAGTAATTGTCAGCAGAATATAGCTGTATTTGTAATATTATTCAGTGTAGAAGAAAAGGCTATCAATATTAACAGTGGTTCTTGCGCTGGACGTTTCTGTCCTGGAGTTTTGGAAACTTTACATAGGTAATTGGAAGGGGTTGGGTATGAAATCCCGGCTGTTGGGATGCCGCTGTTCAGAATACCGACAGCGGCATCCCTGACAGCCAGAATCCCGACACCCATAAGAACAGCTGGTAAGTATTTTCCCTACCCCTACCCTAACCCCTAGCCTAACTTTCCATACCCGGTGCCAAAACCTAATCCCCCTTCCCTAGTGCCTAAACCTAACCTCCCCCTCCCCGCACCCTAATCCTAATACTCCCTGCCCAGTACCTAACCCTAACCCTTCGGGATGCCGGTCGGGGTACTGGTGCCGGGATCCTGACCTGTAGGAATTTAGGCACCGGTATTTAGACCGTCGGCATCCCGCATGCCGACTACATCCCAATTGGAAGTGACCTGTGTAATTCCCAATGAATGGCATTGCAGGAGGTGGGGAAGCATCATAGATTGCTTCAATTGACTCCAGAATTTACACTTTCCTCTTCCCACCTTTCCAACCTAGGGCAAGCTAGGCTGAATCCAAATTTACACCTGTCCATGTGGTATAGTCACGGTCCAAGATTAATATACAATATAAAAAAATGTTTTATTGGCCTTTTCACAGCTATGACTGAACTTTGCTATTCCTTTGCTGGACTTTTATATATAGCTACGTCCCTCACTGGCCCATTCTCTGTCTGCTGAAATACCTTTTATTACCTTCATTTTACAGGGCCTGACCGTAGAGGAGGAATTTCCTCCATGCACTGTATACTGTCTTCCTATCCTCCACTGAGGCTCCAATATTCCCAGTCCAAATGAAATGGGAAATTGATTTACAACTTTGTTTATAGAATGAATTTTGGGACCAGATATTTAAAAATTTCAAAATGTATAAGCCACTTTGACATGTTAACAAAGATCATTCATAACTTATATATGACATCTGATAAAATGTCTACAATTTGCCGGAGGTTATGGAGAGTAGGCAATCTCATACACAGGCCCTGCCCCTTACGTCATAGTTTGTGGAATGAAGTCTTCACTCTTACAAACTGTGCAGTTTAAACCACTGTCCCCCGCTTTTACTTTGCTATCCCCCAAATAATTATGTGGTCATTCATATCCTCACGGCTACAAGGGCAGTGATAGCTCAATATTAGAACTCTCCCTCCCCTGCAGCCTTCACTGCCATTATAACCAACGTTCAAATAATACCATTGGATTTCACAACACTGCTGCATCCTCCCATTTGATGAAATGATTTTACTGCCACTCATATTATGCAGAACACCTTGTCATGACCCAGCCAATTTCTTTTTTTGGGAAATGTTTGATTTCCCTATACATACTAAGTGAAGGGCTTCACCGCTTACAATGTATCCTTTTACCTGCTGTTGATCACCCTGGCCTTCCTCTCCCCTCATTCCCTGTTTGCCCTTGTTGTTATGAATTTTTCATGTTTTTCATGTTGTATATTAAACATCTTCAATAAAATTATACGGTTATAAAACGAGGGACACTTCCATATCTCCATTGTCTGCTTCTCAGTAGTAAGAACAGGTCTTGTTTTGACGTATTTCAAGCACAGTTCTTCTTGAAGCCCAATACCTGCATGCAATGCACTCAGCCAAGACCGGTGCTGACATGGGGGTATATTTACTAAAGTGCCCATAGCTACCAATCATATCCAGCTATTATCTTCTAGAAGGTGCTAGATTAATGTTAAGTAGAATCTGATTGGTTGCTATGGGCAACATCTCCATTTCTAAAAAAACGCACTTTAGTAAATATACCCCAAGGTGAGACGACAATATAGATTTAATAACCTGCACAATGTGACTGAGATCAGGCACATGTGATATGCACAATGCTCTATTATTGCACAGCCGCTACCCTGTAGATAGGGTGTATCCGGTTTTTAACCCAAACATTTGATACTTGAAGCTTCTATTTTTTATTTATAGCACCATCCAATATTGCATTGTATATTATTTCTAATATTACCCAGTAATTAAGGTCTGCAAATCTACTGACAAATATTAACACTGTCCAGTAAAATATGGCTACTCTCATTTGTATGATTTTATTAGTTACTTATTTTGATCAGATAAATATAAGGGGTGGGATAAAAAAATATATTCAGCAATAAACTGTCTTTATACGTTTTGAGTATAAAGACAGAGTTATATATAAATAAAAATGCATTTTGCTTTAATTCTGTTTTATTTAAAGTGCAAAAGTTGACTCAATATAAAATGTTATAGACTAGAATTAGGCAATGTGTGGCTCTTCAGCTATTGGTTAATTACCAGTCACAACACAGCGTATCAACCTTGGTTGCGTTTTTAATTTGATACCTAAGACAGTCACTGCCTGTGTATTATGATGTAAACTGTAAGTCTATTTTTTTATCTTAATGTTTTTTTGTTGTACACTATAATTTGATATTCAATTAGACAGAAGTTCAGAACACCTTATATTGACTGATACCTGAGTATGCATAGGGCCATAGTGTAGGGATGGGACGGGGTACTGGATGGGGTGTGGCAAATAGTGGAGGTGTAGATGTGTCTGCTGGGGAGAGAGACTGCTGCCATTGACAGGTAAGAACTGTTAAGGGGGGGGCATACCCGATCCTCCACCGGGCTCCTAAACAAGCCTGAGCCCCAGTACTTATACCTGACCCCCTCTCAACGCCCCTGAATATGCAAATTAAAAAATACTTCTTTGTACTTTAACTGACCATGATTGCAAACTTCAGGCAGTTATATTCCTTAATTTTGCACACATTCCAATTTTATGTAAATTACAATAATTATAATTTTATGAATCCAGAGAAAAGCAATTATCTCATTTTTAAATTGAAAATGTAAATTATATTTTTTCTGGTACAATTGTATTATTTATTTCAAATACAAAGGAATTCACGCAAATGTATTTTGTCGAGTGTGCTTTCCAAATATTCTGTTATAATGACTTTGTGTTTCTAGTGTCAGTGCAGAAGAAATGTAGCCTAGCCAAGCACATGGAAATCCTTGCATGCTTTTACTGTTTGCCCTAATCAGATCTACAATGAAAACCTTCCTTTACAATCCTCATGAAAATAACATATAATTCTAACGGGCTGAATGATCACTGTCAAGCCTGTCACAGGGCTGTATTGCTTTCCTGATTTGTGATGTCCTGTGCTGTACTCATAGCCATGTCTTTCCAGATTTACTCTATCTAGTTTGATTCTAGTGGATGAATATAGTATCATAAACAATTCATACAGAAAGCATACAGTATTGGGCCCCACTGATGCGGGAAAGCAGATGGAGTACCAAGGATTGATGGATAAAGGAATGCCACAAAGATTTTTATCATGTGTTTGGAATACGAAGGTTGAAAAAAAATATTAAATTTTTTAAAAAATAACAGTCATTAAATTATAACAGAATCTAAATTTTACTGACTAATTTTACTAAATGAACCCTTCAGAGTTTTTCTTGCTAAGTATTTGAAGCCAGATTACTTAATAATATCCCTGTCTGGTATGAAGAATTCTGACTGGAGAAAGGGTAGTTTACAAAGGCGCAAAATTACAGACTACTTAGGAAATTGTTATGCAAATATGCTTATTAAACTACTGTCCAATAAGGGGATAACAGGACTGTTTTCATTTATACCCCTTTCTCACCAAAAGCCTGGGTCCGACCCGGGACACTGGACATGGCTTCAACCTTCATAACCCATTCACACTGCACCTTGGACCCAGGTTATTCCTACCGAGTCGACCCCTTTCACACTGGACCCATGTCTGCCCTGCCAAATGTGTGAGTCATTAGAAATGGAGCTTTTGTTACAGACTCACAAAGATGAGTCATGAAAAGTGGGAGTCGGCACTTCTAAACTACCAATGAGATTATATTATTATTATTTTACATTCACACTGAAGCTTACCCGGGTCAGACACGGGAATAACCTTGGTAGGAACCCAGGTAACGGATCCGGGACAAACTCGGAATGCATGACCTGGGTTGTGGCTTTCACACAGCTTGTCCCAGTAATATCCCATGTTATCTGCCAATGTGCCGTATTTGTCATTGGAACTGGTCATCTATGAACTTTCTTTAACTTTCCCCTTTTAAGTGTGCTTAGATAGTTCTAAAGGTGTTCTTATGTAAGGGTAAGCTTTTGCCGATTACAACCAATGACATGCCAGTGTTTATATCTAGAAATGGCACATAGCATAGAGAAGTAGGGTGCAGGTGTACCACCTTGCAACTTTGTATGTCATTGTTTTAAGCTAAATATGTTTAAAATTATTTACATTTACATATTTTAAATGTGAAGGGTTGGACCAGGGAAAGTGATAGAGCAATAATATTACTGGGGCAGAACATATAATGTAGCCTGTGACAGTAGGAATGTAAATCCCAGCCTGGGGATGTATAAAATCAAGTTGCAGAGATAAAAAATAAAGTTCTGATGTAACAAACTAAAAAAGGAGTACCCTGTTAAATGAGCAATTTCCATTGCATGAAGCTCATTTATATATCCCATCCTTAAACATAAAGTGTGCTTTTGCATCATTGTGCAATACAAAAGACAAATTTTGCAACTTAACAATTGCTTACATACTGAAGCACTAAGCAGTACTCCTACTTGTACGAATGGACATAAAATAGTTGTATGACATAACAGAAGAAACAGATCTCTCAAAGCATCCTTAGAATCTGCTGAATAGCATTAGCCCATGCCAAATGAAGTACAACATATTATTATATAACTCTAGATTAATACTACGTTGGCGGCATCTTACGTTTCCCTTCCCTCAGGCTGATCCTTTTTCTTTCAGACACACAGTAAAATGAAGAGTATCATAAAAGGAATATATTATCACATCAGACATTTGCTTTCTGTGTGTTCTGCAGAATTGGTTTTTGTGTTAGTCATGCAATATGCAAACTGTATCGCTACTGTGAAATCCATGCCAAGCCAAGGCTGAGACATATTAAGGACCATTAACATTTTTTCCACCTCCTCCATCAAATATGACTGGAAGCTCAACCAAAGCATTATCTGTGTATGGGAAGCATTTAATGTTGGTTGTTTGAGGCAGCCATGTTAGGCTATTATTCAGGAAAAGGTCTCTCTATCCCAGTTTCTGATATAAGGTAACGCAGAGTACAACGGAAGCCAGCACTGGATAGTGCAGCACAGTTACTTTTTTTACACTCTTAGGGGGGAATTTAATAAGCCACAGGGTTTACCCCACAGTTAAATGATCACACTGCCCAATTCAATTAGCTAAGGGTACCCCGTGTGCTAATTACTGTGGGATCCCCGCTCGCTAAATACTGCGGGAGCCCAGCTTGCTAATTACCAAAGGCTGGGAAAAGACTAATTAATTAAATAGCTATACCTCGCGCAGCACAATCACTTAAGACCCCCATACATCAGCAATTGATTGCAGCAATCGTGCAATTTGCAATCGATTGTGTATAAAAATCTTTCCCTTTTTCAATCGATTGTGGCAATTCTCGCATTAGAGCGAGTTAATGAAAATAAACCACTGAGTGCGCGGTAATGTAACCTGCAAAGTCCCTGGACAGAACTCACGGTTAATTCAATTTATTACATCTAAACTGTTTATCAACAGGTAAATAATGGAAATTACTGGTAGGCTTGACATGCTTTATGCACACTGCCAGCATTTTGACAGGAATCCCAATTAAAATTAACAGCAATGATGAAAGACTGACAGACAAACTCAATACATATAACCTTGACATAGTTCTACGGGATGAAACGCGTTGGTGTACAGACCCCCGCTGACGTCACTATCTAGTGAGCGCGAAGATCACACTCTCCTCGCGAGGGCGGCGGTCAGCAACCAGACCGTGCAGAAGGACGCTGCAGAAGGAAGCGGTCTCCGCAAGCTGTTATCACTGCAAGCGGCAGACGGAGACAGCTGATTTAGCAGCAGGAGCCCGGAGCTAGCCGGCCGAAGAAGGAATGGGATCCAATACAGGGAAAGGTAGGGTCAGACCACTTCACCTTGTTCTCATCGCCACGCCAGTGACGGGAAGCCCATTTCAGGACATATTACTATTCACAAAAAATGCTTTAAACATTTGTTGATGTTATATGTATTGCGTTTGTCTGTCAGTCTTTCATCATTGCTGTTATTAAACATCACCTTTAGTGCATTTTTACACACCACCAATTGCATTTAACATACCACTTTATACTTTATCAGCACCCCAAGCGCTTCTTTATTATATATATTAAAAGTCACATTTAACCAATGTTTCAGCCAGCACAATCATGTAATACCCAATCTATTATGCTAGTCTATAAACCTGCTTATGTGCTTATTGTTGGTTCAAATGAAACAGAATAAATACAGCTTATGTAATATCATCTGTAATAAATTACACCTTTATTTCTGTAAGAGATGGCGACTGACTTCATCCTTATCACTAGAGATTAGCATAATATTCAATACTGTTCTGCAAAATACATGTCTTATATTGCACTTGGTTATGACATTTTGCACATTTCACAAGTGGAATCTGGATTTTGTTTGTAAAGTTTTCCTGTCTTCCCCCAACGGCACCACACAGCAGACCAAACTGACAGTCATTTTCCAGTTTTACTCATAACCTATAAATTACACACATAGTAATTTATAAATACAGTGCAGAATGACACGGAGCAGAACTTGAATACTTTATCAGAGGGACTTTGCACATTTCCAAAATAGTCAGTTCTGCTGTGATATGTAATTCACACAAATGTGGGCTAAATTTGCTCATCACAAATCACACAGGGGTTGTGCTGGGCTTCCTGCTAGAGACTTCTGCTCTCACCAGCAGCTGTAGTGTCTGGTCTCTTCACTTTCCTACTGAGTCTCAGGCAACTGTTTAAAGACAATCCTTTATTGGGCGAGGCCCGCTCCATGTGGGTGGGCGTAGTATGTCTTTTACTATTTTGAGAATGTAATGTACTATTTTTAGACCTTTTTTTTTCATTCAGTGACCACTAACAAAAATATTAACCCAATCCATAAGTGTAGATAATACTCTGGTAATTTTGTTAACATTGTTCTGCAAGCAGTACATTCATCACATAATTACTCAGTACGTATAATGTGAGTGATTCAGCAGTGGACACAAGTGCCCAATGTATTACTTAAGTGCATGCTCTCCGATAGTTACCCCCGGGAGATGCAGATCGGAATTGCACTGAGATCAAAGCAATTCTTATAGGTGTTCCTGGGCAGTGACCATAGGTCACAGAAGACGGCACAGGGAGTGCCACAGTGGAACCTCACCCTTCACCAGGTCATGAACTACCCCATCACCCCTCCCTCCGGGACATAAGACTACGCACCTTGCCACCCAGGTGAGTAGTTTATGTCCAGAGGGAAGGGGGGACAGGTTGTCCATGACCCAGAGGAAGGGCAGGTCCCGCTGTGGCACCCCTGTGCTGGCTTCTGCGCACGCCTTTGCCAGTGACTGGGAGGGTGGCTAGCGGGCTTGTCGGGGGAGTGTTAGTGTCAGGGTCTACATTGGAAGATACCGGTCTACCGGTACTGGAGGCTATGTACTGACAGACATTCTGAGCCTTGATAGGGTTGCTCGAATGTCTGATGGTGCAGCTGATGTCCGAGTGCAGTGCACTAAGAGTTCCAAGCGGCCAGTACTGGTAGTACATACTGTATAAAAGTAGTAATGCTGATTTAGAGTTCTATTTAAGAATCTTCGCAATTTTACCCCAATAACTAACATCTTGTTTTGCTGCTATACTCAGGGATAAGAGATGTAGTATCCGTGCTCTAAAAAGCAGCCATCCCAGCTAATGGTGAAAACTACTATTACTTTGATGAACACAGTGGCGAAGGTTAATCCCCTGGGTTCTCACAATTATTACCTACACATGCACAGCCATTGCTACGCATTTCTTAAATAGCAGATATTTAAAGTTGGCTTTAGGCTTAATATATAAACCCCTTAGGCAGTTATACTATAAGGGCACAGTCGTGCCCTTATATTAAGGCTGAATCACAAAAAACTGAAATCTCCATAGAGAATTCCGGAGGGGGGGCATGGTATTTAAGGAGCTACACCTCAAAAGCTATAAGAAGTACCAAGCTGAAATTTAGCATGGGTGGGTAGAACTGTAGCTCAGTGCTGCATGCCAAATTTCAGGGCAAAAAAATAAAAAATTTGAATTTGGGAGTAATCTAAAGTTCCAACTGTCAGTTTTTTCTGACACTCTCAGTTAGGACCACTTTTCTGCTATTCGCTATGTGGGATTTTTGGGTAGGCCTAACTCAGTGTAGGGGGCAAATTTAGACTTGGGGTGTATTTTATTAGGTAGCTATTGTGCCAGGGTAGGGCCTTTTGTGGTTCAGGTCATTGAGAAAGTTACAATTTTTAAACTATTACCTTGCAAATGTCCCTTTATTTTAGGGATGTGCGCCAATCGCACTGCTGCCACTGCTCTGCTTCCCCGCTGCTGCCACGCACACCTGCAGCCCGCAGCCGTCTCTCACTTTGCACCTCCAAACCACTTCCTGTGTGCCGGCTCATCTTCCACCTGCGCTAGTGTCAAATTTTGTTGCCCTTCTCCCAAGCAGGTGGCCCAGTTTGCTCCTCCAAACCCTGATAGTTAATACATTTTTAAAAAGCAATGAAATTAAGGCTTCTTAGACATGTTTTGAATTTTCACAAAGCCTACTGAATTTCTGACACTCAAACATAAATAAACAATGAAATACCAATCATTAAGGCTGACGCCTTAATGGACGTGTTCCTTGCGAAATACAGATATGGTGTGCCATCACACCCTGTGGTTAACTACAGATTTGGCACTCTCACAGAGTGGAGAAGCTGCTAATTCACAGAATTGTGTGCTCATTGGAATACACACATGCAGTCTATGCAACTGATGTCTGAGAAGTTAAGGCAAAATTGTAACTCAAGAATGGCGCAATTCACTAAATTCATGGCACGACAGGAGTCAAATAAAACCTAAAAAAATCTGTAGTTATAGATGTGTCCTCATCCATCTATCTTCAATACTCCATGAGACGCTAGGTAGGGGTAAATCGTGGGACGTCTTTATTGCCCACAAATGCATCTTAGTTGCAATGTAATGTGCGACTGAGTCTGTATACGAAGCAAAACTGAACTTTGAGTGGATAAAAGCCGTGGCCGCAGCATTGTAGCACTTTATATACAGATTCAGACTCAGTCGCACACAGATATACAAGTGTCACATATCACATAAATCAGTCCAGTCTCCTGACATTGGTCACATTGCGACTAAGATGCATTTTAGCCAATAATTATGCAAAAAAGATGCCCGGCGCTAGCAAAGTCACACAGGAACTGGCGCACAATAAAAAGCATGGCAAGTTAATCAGCACAGTCTCTTGGTTCGTCCTAGTCACATCACAAAAAGATGCTTGGCGCTAGCAGATTTGCGCAGGACCTGGTGCACCAAGCGGGGCTGTTTGGCGCGACTCCAGCAAGAATGTATGAAGACACATCTGTACATTATTTTATTTCAAATGTTTAAGAATTGTTGCTAAATAAATTCATGTCATTGTCTTATAATGTACAAGTATGTTGCAATCCTCCAGAAATAGGCACAAGCACAAATAGGTCCATGTTTTAAAGTTTAGAAAACAAGTTATTTGTTGATATTTGGGTAAATGACACCTGGGGCAAACCAACTGTAACCCCCTCAAAATGTCACCCTCTACCAGGTAAATAAGAATGAAGGGCTGACAACAGGATCACTATGGCTAGTACATCCTCGTTTCTGAACTAGTCTATGTACAGAAACACACTCTACTTCATAAATAGGGCCTTCTAGATTGTTGGCACTCTGGGGAAATAAACATTGTAGCAACTGCCGGCAATATCCCTCACTACATGTGCACAAAGAAGAATAATTGAGGTATAATTCCAATGCAGGGCAATTCCCTTATTCCCTAGTCACATACTGTATGATTGTGCAGTTAAAGATGTTGGAACTAAACGCATAAAGTGTATAAGTATTTTCTATTTTATTTTGTTGTTAGAACAATAAACTTAATATTTTGTTTTTCCTCAACACCAGTTTGTAAGCATTTACTTTACTTGCTTTCAAATTACACTGCATAACTGCTACCAGTAATTTCTTATTTAACTAATCTATTGGTTCATTCAAGCTGGATGACAGATTTCACTGTTTATATACACTACTAGACAAAAGCTTTAGAATACCCCATTTTCCATATTTTATTGAAATTTAACCAATTCAAGTCCAGTGAGTTACCTGAATGGTACAAAGGTCAACTGCTAGAGGTTAAAGGGTGTAAAGGTGTAGATTTCACAGTTATTAGAAAAAC
Source organism: Taudactylus pleione (assembly GCA_031769625.1). Lineage (NCBI taxonomy): Eukaryota > Metazoa > Chordata > Amphibia > Anura > Myobatrachidae > Taudactylus > Taudactylus pleione. The sequence continues at coordinate 5,241,287 of JAUIMM010000061.1, read as the reverse complement.
CTTTTTCGGGGGAACAAGGAGGAACATAAAGCTGTTCTGCAGCAAAGGAAGAAAATTAAGCATTGAAAGTTGATGCAAACAATTCCTATAGGTGTAATAACTTCTGCTGATTACTTGATTACACACTTCCTGTCTGCATAAAAGCAGAACAGACTGTTATTACACCCTCTGAAGCATCATGTGGACAATACTGCACTGCAGGCAGTATTATATCGATATCCTAATGATAAGAAAAATGAAATTAAAGCAATACAGACCATTATAACCCTTAAAAGTGTAGGTCTTTATTTATTTATTAAGTTATTTATATAGCACACACATATTCTGCAGCACTTAACAGAGAATATTTCGGTCTTTCCTATAAGGAAATTGCAAAGAAAGTCAAAGTGCCAGTTAGTATAGCTTCTTACGCCATCAAAAGGCACTTGTAGATGGGAGGAATCTCTAACAGGAAGAGGTCTGGCAGCCCCAAAGCAACAGCAGAATCAGAAGCTAAATTTCTGTGAGTCAACAACTTGTGTGATGGGCAGCTCACTGGACAATAGCATTAAGCACAGCTTAAAACTCTGAAGATAACATTTTGAGCTGCAGGTTTGACAGGTCAAGTGGCAGTAAGAAAGCCATTGCTAAGATGGCAAAATAAGAAAAAGAGGCTTGCGTGGGCCATGAAACACTGCCAGTGAACTACAGGATACTGGAATAAGGTTTTATTGTCAAATTAATCAAAACTCAAAATCTTTGGTTCATTACGCAGGGTTTGTACACCATCAAGTAGGCGACTTGCATAGAATGACTGGCACCCTGACCTAAACGGGCTACCACATAATTTTGCAACTCAGGTCTACACCTAGTTGGTCAAAGGTTCATCCTACAGTAAGATAATGACTTTCGAGCAAAAGAACAAGATGGTAGGCTTCAAATCATGGAATGGCCAGCAGTCTCCAGACTTGGGAAGCAATCGGGAAGCCGGCAGCCGACTTCCCGACTGTCTTATCCCGGCAAGGGTGAAATGCCGGGCGTCTAGATGTAGACGCCCGCATTTCCCCGACGCCGGAAGACCGGTGCCCGGCATCACGACCGTAGTGATGCCGTGCGCCGCGAGCGGACAGCCGTGGGGGGGGAGGGTTAGGTTTAGGGCTCCCGGGGGGGATTTAGGGTTAGGCACCCCCCCGGGAGGGTTAGGGTTAGGCTAGGGGGAGGGAGGGTTAGGGTTAGGCACCCCCGGGGGGACTTAGGGTTAGGCACCCCCCCGGGGGACTTAGGTTTAGGTAGCGTGGAAGGGGGTGGTTAGGGTTAGGCACTTAGAGGGGGGATTAGGGTTAGGCACTTGGGGGGAAGTTAGGGTTAGGCACCACTAAGGAGGGTTAGGGTTGTTAGGTTAGTGGATACTTACATATCCACGATCGGGATTTCCAGCGATGTCGGGCTTCCGCTGCCTCGCACTCTGCTCCTGTCGGGCTGCCGCTGATGGGAATCGAACCGCCAGCGGTATTTCATACCCATTCCCCAGACTTAAACCCCAGCTAACTGGTTTAGGATGAACTGGGCAGAAGGATGAAAGCAAAGCAACCTACAAGTGCAATACATTTTGGGGAATCTCTGCAACAGTGTTGGGAAAACTTCCTGAACAATATTTGATATTTATTTATTATACAAAGAAGTGCCATGAGTGTTTGGCGGTTATATCTGTAAAAGGTGGCTTCTTTCTGGAGTCAAAAATTTAGATTACATTTTATTAAACAAAATGATTCTGTGATTTATTTTTTATCTCCAAATGTTTATTTGTTCTATGGGTCTATTTCAGAGTACATTGAGAAATTTAACTTCATAATTTCAATAGCATCTGGAAAAATGGGGGTGTTCTAAAACGTTTGACTATAAGCATATACTAACAAAATATGTACACTGATTACATGGAGTGGTCACATTGTACTGAACATACCCCACATAGACTACATTACCATTGCACAGATCCTATACTCCTGTTAACAGACCTCAATCCAAGTTGTACATAATTCAAAGCTAAACCATTATACTTTGTACAAGCACTGTTACCATTTAATGCCATTCCACTGTACAAAGTACTTTTGTTATTTATTTATTAACATTTATTTATATAGAGCCATCTAAATTTGTTGTGCTTCACTATGCACAAATCCATTGTCCCTTGTAGCGAGCACTTGCATAAACCCCATTGCCAGGCCCTATTGCTCTTTTCTTTTTTTACAAATTTGTTTTATTTGGATTTTCAAATATATTAATTACAGAATATATAATAACAACAATTATATATCCAATATTTGAGATACAAAGAGAAATCAGTAAAATATATATATATATATAAAAGAAAAACATGTTTTCTTCCTTTTCTTAGCAGATTACCATTGAATAATATCCTATCAAAAAGAAAGATGAGAGAAAGAGAGGGGGGGGGAGATCACCTGCGGCCTAATACCCATCATCATCCAATACATTAACTAACTTGAATAGGAGGGTCAGATTGAAATATTGTGGCTTCATACCACAATGTTGCACGAAAACAACTATGAATTTGTTGCTTATTCGAAATATTTAAGGTATCAATAAAAGATTCCCAAACTGCAAAAAAATTCTCAATGCATTGTTCTTTATGCAATGATGTCTCCATCCAATCCATTTTCAATACATAAGAGTTTATCTTTAAACATTGATATAGAAGGAGAAGGATGAAGCCAATGCTGGAGTATACATTTCTTCACTACGGCAGAGAGCATTAAAAGGGTCGTCAGTCGCATTGTCAGACTGAGCTGCATGTAGGGCCGACCAGACGATGCAACTGATGACCAAAAAGGAGAGTGCATGGGCCAACATAGTGGGTACACATTCGCCGATTTTGACTATATGTTGAGAATAGAGTAAGATAGAGCAAGTAACTGTGCACCTGGACAAACCATGTTCCAATGCAAGGGGTGCAAATACATATATTTATTTTGCATGCAGGATAAATACTGGCTGCTTTGCATGTAGCCCACAAATGCTGGACAGCTTTATTTTTGCACTGCAATTTAGATTTCAGTTGGGACACACCCCTCCCAAATCTAACTCTCTATGCACAAGTTACATCTGCACCACCTGCAATGCAACATGGTTTTACTAAGGTGCACAGGTACTTGCTCTTCCTTACCCAAAGCTGAATCATGCCCTTTGTGCAAATGCACTGTGGTGTACACAGCTTCCTGAGACAAATGCAGAACTCTGTCTATCAGCAAGGTTTTCCCTTCGTCATACATGATCCTCAATTAAGTATATCTAATTCCTCTCTCTACACATCAACTCCCTAGAGCAGTCGGCTGGACTCTATTACATCCTCTGACACTGACTCCCAGTTCTGTTCCCATGACCAGTACTGCTAGTTAAACTAAAGTACAGCGCTTACATCGCTTACCTTCAGCGAATTTGCATTTAGTATTCTGTGAATAGCACTGTGTACAGTGCTTTGAAATAATCGATAAATAGTTTATCATTCAAATTCATGGTATAGCAGAGTGTAAGAATTTAATATGTCAAGTATTATATCCATCAATATGTAATATGCCAAGCAGCAAACCCAGTACAATACAAAATGTCCAGCTACATGCCCTTATTATTCCATATACAAAAATAAAGTGACCATTAGTATTCCATTAATGTGCCCAGCAACATGCCACATAATGTATTCTGCTGTATGACCTGATACATGTCACGTAATGTACTCTGCTATATGCTTGGTAATGGCTGAATAATATGGCTGCATAATATGGTCAGTGATGTACCCAGCAAGATGCCCAGGACTGTGTCTGGTAAGATGCCCAGTAATGTCAAATACCGGACATCTTGCTGTTTATAACTGTGGGCATCTTTCTGCAGGACAGGTCAAAAAGAAGACTGCTTTAGCAGTAATCGCCTACCGGACACACATCTGTGCAAAGAATCCAAAACAGGAATTCATGCAGAACTTTCTTAGTAGTCTTGTTAATATTATTTACTCGTCCATTTCTTTTTTGTAAAATAAACATGAAATTTTGTATAAAGAACAGTGGAAATGTAACTAATAGCTAGAGTCTGGCAGAACACAGCCCTTTGGAAAAAACAGTTTTGATTTTGGATTTTAATGCCTATATTTTAGGTTATGTTTTACACTTTTTTGGTTCCACATTGCTCCTCTGAGTGATCATCTTTATGGTTTTGGTTGTTTCTTTTGGTTTCAATTTCTGCTATTTCAATTCATGCTGATAATTAATGCTTATATTAAACAATAGCTTATAGAAAAAAGGGAAAATAAAGGACAGTGATAACACAGAATTTCTATTATATTTTATTCAGTTGAGCACATCATTTGAATCTAGAGTTGCTTATTAAAAGTACATGGTCCATTTCACTGTGTTTATCACACAAGCTGGTAGGCAGATCCCTTCTAGAAGTTTATTAAATAGGATGTTCTATCACTCCAGAAATTAGTAATATCCCTTTCACTCATGGGTAGGCATGTGTGTCTTTTAAAAAATGTGCATGGTAAACCATACACATTAATTGTAACAGTCAGATATATATTGCCACGAGTTGGGTACGGGATGCCGGCGCTAGAGATCCCAGGGGTCAGAATCTCGGTGCCGGCAACCCAACAGGGTTAGGATACCAACACTTGTCGGTCATTATCCTAACTGTCCTCCTCTCCCTACCCCTACCCTCCGCAGTGCCTAAACCTAACCTCCCGCGCCCCTTGTGCCTAAACCTAACCTCCCTGTACCCTAAACTTAACCTCCCCCCAAGTGCCTAAATCTAACCTCCCCCTCCCCGCCCTAACCCTACCCCTAGTGCCTAAATCTAACCCTCCCCCTAATCCCAGTACTTACTGTTGGGATGCCAGCGCCGGGATTCTGACAGATGTCGGGAGTCAGGCGCTGGCATTCTAAGCACCGGCATCCCGGCTGTCGGTATGTTGACCGGATTTCTATTCCAACATTGGGCCTGATTCAGAGTCACACGCAATGCCGATGTTCATGGAGTTGAGCGATTTTTTTGCTACTGCATGCGCACGAAAAGCCCTAAAAATTCCTACATGGCATGCATTACAGTGTGTGCGCACAAAGCTGTTGCACTTGAGAAGCACAGTAACAGAAATGTCTTGGCAAAGTGCTGGCAGTGACTGGCAGGTGGCTAAACAGGTACATGGAGATGGTCTGTCCTATGGGCATGTTATGGGAGTGTTGCATGTACACAGACGCTCAATCGCTCACATTGGAAGCCATACTCAGATGGAAAGTTTTGATGGTGCAATTGATGGTGGCATGTAAAGACCTCAGCCCTTGCACATTCATACACACTGATGTACACCAGGGAAGGACTTTAAAGAGGCATTTGCATAAAGTTGCAGATGGGCGACCACCCAAGATGCAGCCGCACCTCCATCTGTCCACCTGCTGACGAAGGCATTTGAAAAAATGCACATATTGCCAAAAAATGCAAATGAAACCAGCCACATGTTCAGAACACGTACTTATAAAACCGCAAATATAATGAACATGTAAAAGGGTTCTAGGACTTTACAGTAAAGGCACAAATTAGACATGACAAAGAAATTACCAAACATCTACATCAACACAATAAGATAAGCTTCATTACAGTCTACAAGCAAAAATGTCACTACAGAAAAAAAAGAGCTTCTAATGTTGCCTACCCCAGTATGTGTGACCCATGACTGAGCCCACACGTCACATGCTAGACTGGGACAAAGGAGGCTGAGTAACAGGCTTGTCCTGGAAGGAAAGTAGATGGTGATAAGGGGATCTGCATGCACATATAAATACAGACATGAAAGCAAAAGCAACCTCTGACAGTAATCAAAGCCAGCAGTGCACTAATGGATCTAGATAAACAGCCGGAACTTCATGACATGAAAACAATAAAACAATAACAAAACGCAGACAAACGTCAAAAGAGATTGTAAAAAAATGTACACACATCTCTTCATTTAGAAAATGTAACTAAACCTAAAACATTTCCATGCATGAAGCATGAAAATAACATGGCCTGTTCTCACCCTGGCTTTTTACCACTTAGGGCCGTATTCAATTAGCCGCGATAAGCAGTTTTCGTCATTTCGCCGGTGACGTAATTTCGCCAGACGAGAACTTATCCCCATATTCAATTCCAAAGACTTTTCGCTGGTGCAAAAAGTCTGAGCCTCATAACCAGCGAAGAAGATATGCATCTGAATGCAGACAGAAACAAGTGCAGAACTGGGGGTTTGGGGTGCAAAGTTGTGGGAACACCCCTGCAGCCTTGGGACAGCTCCCCAAAGGTATACTGCGTTAAAAAAAAAGTTAAAAAAAATACTTGATATCACCCCAAAAAAAGTACTTTCTTTTTGGGGGCAAAAAGTCCAAAGTTGGGGGACAAACTTAAAAACTAGCAAAATAGACTCCAGAGGGTCTCCCAAGTATGCCCCAGGTGTTTTTTTTATTGCAGGTGATTGCTGAAGGTGCGATTTTTAAAACCTCACTTTAGCGATTCTTAACCATGCTTGCACCCATTTTCATGTACCCCAAATTTGCTGGGACTACTTATTTTTTCCAAAAAAACCTGCTAAATGCTATTCTTCACCACTTGTGCAAAGACGCTTATTAGCAGATATTAAGAGCATTTAAGTACCCCAAATACCTTCAGCAGGCCTATTCAGGGGTATCTATAGTGATCCCCAATATCAGTGCATCTTTTGGGGGGTGTCAGGCTGATTTCCCCAAATCTGACAGCACTTTTCGCCTGTTTGAGTTTCGCCGGCACATGTTTTTGCATCCTTTGGAATTGAATAGGGCGAAAAGCGGCTGCGCTCACGAAAAGTGTCTTCTCCAAACACACGCGATGTAGGCGGAAAGTCCGGCAGGTGAAAAGGACAGGACTTTTCGCGGCTAATTGAATATGCCCCATAATCTTTTCAGTCTCCACCACACACATTTGATATAATCATCTAAAATACTTAAACAGAAAGTACGATTTACCAACATACTGTAAGTATGTGTACAGTAACCCATAGCAGTGAATTATCCCCTGCTTTCATTAATGTAGTCTGCACTAGATGATAAATAATAATTGCTGATTGTTTCTTATGAGTTACTGTAGTCTGCAAATGATGGATACCTCCCAACTGTCAGTCCCACTTTCGGCAGGACAGTCCCTCTTCTTAGTAAGCGCACAGATATAGAAGCCAGAAGCAGAGAAATAGTGTAAGTTATCCCTCTGCTTCCAGCTCTTCTCTGGGATGAGCTCTTTTCAAAGCCCATCTCCCAGCAAGAGCTTCTTACTAATACCTCTTTTCCACCAAAAACCTGGGTCTGACCTGGGTTTCTGGACATGGTTCCAACCCAGGTCAGACCCAGGTCAGACTGCATTTACACTGCACCTTCGATCTGGGTTACTCCCAGGTCAGCCCTGTTCACACTAAACCCAGGTCTGCCCTGCTAAAACCTGTGAGGTCATAAAAAGTGGGAGGTGACTGCTCCACAACCACCAATCAGCTCATTTTAGGCATGACCCAGGTCAGATAACCCGGGTCACACCGTTTACACTGCACCATTACCCAGGTCCATCCTGGGTCCAACCCTGGTAGCTACCTGGGTTGGATTGCTGGGGCACTGGACCCGGGTAATTTTTCAGGGACCCTTTTACACTGAGCTGCAACCCGGGTAGACCAAGCAAAAACACAGGTTTTTGCTCTGGTGTAAAAGGGGTATAAATTTGAGTGAAAATTTAAATTTCCACTTTGTGAATTTAAGTGTAAAATATTTATCACATCAGCATTAAAAATATGGATTGTGATAAATATGCCCCTTGGTGTATTGTACAGGAGATAAGTGGAATAGTATACTGGATGGCCAGGGTGAAGTACTACCAGGAGGGAGATGTATCAAATCTTGGAGAGAGATAAAATTGAGAGAGATAAAGGGGGGTGATGTATCAAACCTCAGAGAGAGATAAAGTACCAACCAATCAGCTCCTAAATGCCATTTTACAGCCTGTGTTTGAAAAATGACAGAAGCTGATTGGTTGGTACTTTATATCTCTCCAAGCTTTGATACATCTGCCCCAAAGTGCCACCAATTAGCTTCTGTAATTTTTCAAACACAGCCGGTAAAATGACAGTTAGAAGATGATTGGTTAGTACTTTAGCTCTCTCCATGCTGTGATAAATTGTGTGTTACTTCCAGGTTTCATGTTTAAAGTGACAATTGAAATTGAAGGAGGATCAATGGAGTTGATACTTATCATGTCCTACACCAATTATATGATAATTAGGCCTTCTGTAATGATAAAATATAAAGTAAATAATAATTTTGCCAATAAGACCCCATTAATTCCATCAATGTAATGACCATGAGCAGCATGGTCTTCTAAAAATTGCTGGATAGAGAGGAGAATATGTATCTTCAATATACAGAACAGAGGACAGGGAACTAGGGATATTTAAAGGATAATTTCACGTACAACTGAAGTATCAGTTTTGGACAGAATAGCTTACATAAAGCCCACTTACCTGAGGTCTGTAGGTTCATAAAAACAAAAAAACACAAATGCATTTTAATTTTTATAAAGTTCTTAAAAATAGGAAAATTGATGTGAATTTGGAAAACCATATGTGGCAGAATAAATATAAATTAACTGACAGGATAATATTAACAATGTCTATAGCTAATAAACAAGATTCAGTTGTAAATAACTCGTGTTCCACTCACTTTCTGCTCAAGGAGTGTGGTATATTTTGTCAACAATCATTCATCAAGTGTTGACATGCAGCTTGTCGACATTGACCACGTCAACATTCATCAGATCAACACTGATGAAATATCTACATCATTAGAAGTTAACAAAACATTACTGGTGGTCTAGAAGTGACTTACATGGTCCAGCGGGTCAGGAGGCTCAAACAGTGACATCATGATGACTCCCAGTTCATCCTATAGCGGTTCTAGTAGCGTTCCCGCTGTGCAGTTTTAGCGGGGCACCGCACCCTGCCCAATTTCAAAAAGGCAGAATACACCCTGCCCTTATGGCGGCGCTCTTTTAGAGCACCGCTAAAACAACCTGCTGGGTGCTGGTTCCACCCACAAGCCGCGGTGTCCCACGGGGGGGGGGGGGGCAGGGGAATTGGGGTGCAACATTCATCGCCGGTGAATAGATGCTGTGAGCATTTATTCACAGTGAGGAAAGAGCTTGGGGGCAGCCCAGCATGTCCGTAAGTACTGGGAACGCTGCCAAGAGTGATGAAAAGGGGGCACATCTTAAAAAAACACACCCCTATTCTCGTGGCCACACCCCCTTTGCGGACACACAGCTGTGCACGAGTGTGCCCTTTCTACGGTCCAGCGCCCTGCCCCGCGCCGGACCTAGAATAAACATTATCCAGCAGTGAGTATCCCTAACCGTCTGCTCTCGTAGTGCCTACCCCTTACCCTCCCCTACCGTAGCTTAAACCTAATCCTCCGCTGCCACAGTCTAACCCTAGCCCTTCATTCCGTGCAGAATGTGGTGTCAACATTATGAAAGCCGACATTGCAGATGTCAACATAATCACTGCATCCCGTGCTAAATATAGTGCAAATGTAGTTTGAAATAAAGATTATTGATCAAATACAATGTACAGTATTAAAAAAATATATAATTAAACTATTTGACACTTGAAGTAAAGGTGACTTTGAATGTTCCTTCATTATTGGCAATTATATTAAACATTAAATCAGAAAAAAATAAAGAGAAAGTAATAGTTCAAGTAAACGATTTATTGGAGCATAAACATTATAGAAGGACATATATTACTGGGCAAGACATGAGCTTTGAATTTCCACCTTCAAAGAGAAATGTAGTTTGCTTGTCAACAATCAGAATGTCGACAAGCATTATGGGGATTCCGGCAGGCAGGATGTCGGCAAGTGTGCTATTTACAGCATTTCACACCTGCTGGCAGTACAACTGTATACATGATTAATTACCATCATGGTTACAGTTAGACTGCCAGCGGGCATAAAATGCTTTCAATAGCACATCACGCTTGTCAACATCCCGGCGCCTGCCTCCCAGGATTTACATACTGCTTGTCGACATTCTGGTTGTCAACAAGCTGTATGTACCCTTCAAAGATACACAGATGGACCAGTGTTCTTATACACTTGTGTATCCCTGGACATGCAAAAAAGGCACAGTTATGCATGTAAAGATACATATGGGTCTATTCAAAGGGCAGAGAAAAAGGGCCTGATTCAGAGCCGGACGCAATTAGCGGTCGCTCGTCCAGAAAATAGGGGTGGCTATTCAAATGAACCGTTCGCTCTTTGCGGTCTGTTCACGCCTCTAGGTCTGAACGAGCGAACAAAACTTGCGGTCGTTTTTTGGGAAACTACGCCCCCTGGCCGCTCGCATCCTACGTCATGTCCTCTATTAATTAGATTAATCGAGTACATCGACCAGGATATGAGCTGCTCGCTATTCTTGTGGTTGGTTTTTGCTACCACAATTTTGCGAGCAGTTCTGGCTATAAAATAACCCAGTGACGTGCTCAATGACGCTGCTGTTTTAATTATGCACACCCATAAAACGCCCGTTTTGACCTTTAAGCACGCTTGCGATCGGATCTCCACTCCCCGTTTTCAAGCACCTGCCCCTGTTACCACCCACATACGCCTCTTTCTGTCACTCAAATTATCAGGCATTTGCTATTTTGCGAGCACATGAATTTCGACCGCACTGACTGGTTCGCGCATGCGTATAACAATCCGTATGCATGCGCAGTTGGGCAAACATCGCTCGGAGCGAACAAGCAGCCGCTTACGAGCGGCTCTGAATCAGGCCCAAAGCCCAGTTTTGCGGTAAAAAGGGCTTTTCTCTGCTTAGTGCTATTCACAGAGAGGGTTCCTGACTTCTCCGGTGGCACCCCCTCTCCATGGCAGAATAGCATCACCACACTTTTGTATGCTGAGTGCGATTCATAAAAGAACGGAAAGCTCTCATTTCTGTTCTGCTGCTGTGTTCAGACTCGCTATCTCGGGATAGCGTAATCTGAACTTCAGTGCAGGGAATATGAACTACAGACAGGGAAGTTGCTTACTTCCCTATCTTCTGCCCGTCACCTGTTCTGGCTTCGCCCCTTGATTTCCCAGCAGCCACTGCAGCCTCCCCTGAGCTCAGCAGCAGGTGCATGCACAGGAAGTACTGTACCTGCCTTCTCCTCCATGCTTCTCACACTGGACAGCAGCTGAAGACAGGACTGCCAGAGCCCTGAATACCGGATCGCATCACCGGAAAGGTAAGCATGCATGAGTTACCACAAACCAATTCCATATATAGTAAAATGTAACAATTCTGTTTTCATTTTCTTCATGAATAGACCCAGTGCTGGGTAAGTTTCCCTCTTTGTAAATGACTCATACTGTTTAATTATATTAGTAAAATTACTTTTAAAAATATTAAATGAAGGAGAAACTGTTATATTAATAATATACCAGACAAACAGCATGAGGCAACACCAAATGTAATAATATCCCTGTAGAACAATCAAATAGCAATAATAAATATTTGGAGTCCTTTAGGAAAAAAGCACTATATAAATAAATATTATGATTACTACTACTAACTATTATTATTATAATACATAAAAGAAGTTTTATTTTTGCCTGTGAACCAACAACTGCAAGACGTATACTGGTATACTTTAGTTTACACATGTCTAGTACTGTTGTCATTGGTCGATTGGAGTTTAGGGTCATCCTTGTCTACTGTGATTGTGGTAGAAACACAAAATCTGATTTAGCAGATGTAAGTCAACTTGTTTTGTCTTCATTAAGATGTTCGTTATCAGATGATTTCTCAATTATGTGATATTTGATTCAATATATAAAAAAGCACAAAGTGGATGATTCAATTAGTGTCAATGGTGGCAATGTGCCCGGGAATTAGCAACCAGCAACATCGCTAGTTTTTCCTCGCACCCAATAAAGGTGCAAAGGGAAATTAGTGATGTTGAGCAACCAATGTGCAGTCAAACATTGTGAGATGCTAGGCGGCACATCGCCTGGAATTAAGTTGGTCCTTAAGAGTCAACAATTTCTTTTGAAAAAATGTGTGACTGTACTATTGGGTCTTCTAGGCAAATACAATAAGAAAATAAATCATGAAGACCCAGAGGCGCAACTGGGTCTGGTGACACCCGGTGCGCACTCTGACTAACCCGTGTCCGAAAAGGGGATGTGGCCTAAAATAAAGGGCCGTGGCCTCGCAGGATTATGCAGCATTAGTATTAAAATTCTGCATTTCTAAAACAATGGAAGCCTATCTAAATGAATGTGTACAGTTATTCATGTTATGTGCATTGTAGAGATGGCCATCGACCATCAACGGTCAACAACCATCGGAGGTTAACCACCGATGGGCAATTGTTTTGCCATTTATGGGGTAGAACCAATGGTTTTCCCCATTGATGGCAGAGAGCCCGGCAATGTTTTTTTTTCTCCTCTGGGCCAGGACATGTAGCATAGTTCCACCCCCAACGTGAAACGCGAAGCTCCGCCCCCTGGCTGTGATTAGTCAGCAGCCCCTTGAGTCAGAGACCATTGGTATGCAGAACCAATGATGATTCGGATTCCCCATCGATGTTAGCCACCAATGGTGCCATTGATGGTGACCATCGATGGTTAACCTACAGATGGCCATCGTTAATGCGTTGTGCTTTAGTGCGCCATCTTAACCCTTCTTGTTACATTTTAGTGCTTCTAATGCACATAAACACAATTGAAAACTTACATTAATCTCAGGTTTGGTGCAATATAAATTGATGAGGAGTGGTTAAGTCAAATGTTCCCACATGGAATAGGATTGAACAAGACAATTCTAGTCTTACAACAGGTGCATGTTTTAAAAATGCAGATTGAATAATTGTAAATGCTTCTAAATGCATATAATACATGCAATGCAATGTGGTTTATAAGGCTTTATACGTGCATCTTAACATGTATAAAAAAAAATGCATCGCAATCATCAGGAGTACATGGCCAAAAGGCGGATGTTAACTTTATATCCATTTCCCCAGTGTCTATAATCCATATTTCTTTTTCATAATTAGTCTGTCACTCTCTTTGTTGCATTGATAACAGTATATGCCCCTTCTCACAGACCCCTTTGCTCCCTGCGATTCCTATTTAACATGCTGTCCATTCCTCACCAACAAAACACCCAGCTTCATGCTAATGAGAGGGACCCAACGTCTTCCCACCACTGTACTTTATATATGCCCCTTCCCCTTCCCAGTACCACCTTCAGTTACTGGCTATGAATTATTAAAGGCATAACAGTTCAGAGTGTCAGCTTCTTGTTCTACTGCCCCCCCCCCCCCAATGAGTCCCCAGAACAGACATTTAAAAGAGAAAAAAAAGGTGCATCATAGTTCTAAGTTATTGTTTCTGTAACCGCTATGCTCTCTCCAATGTTATCTTGCTTCTCCCTATTGCTAGAACTTGTAGTAAAAAAAATCTGTTGTCACTGCTAAGTTTTTCTTATATCTGGGATGGCTCATTCATCTGCTGCGATAACACCTCAGCCCTCAGCATCCCTGGATGAGAGTGCAGTAACAAGTCCCAGGAGAGTGCTAGGCAAAGGGTGCTTTGTAATCTCCAATCCCAGTCAGCAGAGAAGAATAAAAATGCTTCAATGTGTCTTACAGAAAAAAAAAACATAAACTATCTACATATACTAACTATATACTACCTACAAAAACCCACAACGTGGAATCCTCCTCCCCCACTTGAGTGCACACAGGCCACAAGGGCTTACCTCTGGCATCCTGCACTAAGGAACAGAAGATCAGTATCCTGGACCTGATAGCAGAACAGTTACACGCAGTGTATAAAGTTGTATTGTTTCATGTGTAGCTTGGGGAGGTGGGAGAACACTGACTGCATTATATGTACACAAAGGTGTATATTGCCCACATAAAGTAACACATAACTTCACAGCACATGCAATTGAACAATAATCAAGTTAGCATGATATCCTGCAGGAGACAGCATTACAGGAGTTAATTAAAAAAGTCAACAAAGAAGTTTAGTACATCCTACCCTTTCTTTCCTCTTTACAGCCTGTTGCTCCATTGTTCCTCACACAGTGGTCCCAGGGGTGAGCAGAAAGCCCATGGTAATGTGATGCAGGCAGGGCTGGTGGGCGCACAGGGGGCTCTTGCAGTTCTCTAGCACACTTCCCCACACAGCATTTCCCAGGAAAACTTCGCCATATTTTCACATCCTTTTCTCATAGCCAAGTCTCCCCCCATATCCAAGGAGCAGGAGGAGGAGGAGCGAAGGTGGAAACAGGGCTCAGCTTTCCCAGTGCGAAGTCAAACAATGAGATCAGCCCTGCTGGAGTTCGGTTACGCTCTGCATTCAGTGCATTCAGCAATGGAACCAAGGCAACGACAGAAGCTCTGCAAGTGTGTACAGCGCTGCAAGGAGCTCACTGCCGGCGCTGTCACTCACTGCTCGCTGGAGCATCAGTTCTGTCTTTTCATCATCACATGTAACCATATAAGTCAGACTGGTTAGTTGCTGTTTTACTTTTGTTTATTTTTTGTTTTACTACTTTTATATACATTATAAAGTTTTACTCATCACTAAATTCCAAAATATTGAACCTAATTTTAACTTGTATACATAACAAAATGATTATGATTTATTACTATACTCTGTTTAGTCTATTAAATACCACATGCCATTTTCATATGTTTTTCCAATAGATATTGTCATGCGAGTAAAATAATATTTGAAAATCTATTTATCATGAAAGTGTAAGTCAGGGTACTGACATAGCAGGTTTGTAAGAATGCTGGGAAAATTAATTAACTGCATATTTATCATAATTCGTGATTTTGTGTGTGTGGGAGATGTATCAAACCTTTGAAAGAGTTAGTGGAGAAGTTAACCAGAGCAACCAATCAGCTTCTAATTATCATTTTTAAAGTGTGCTAGATAAATGATAGCTGGAACCTCTTTGGTTGCTATGGGTAACCTCCATTTCATCTCTCTCAAAAGTTTGATACATCTCTCCCTGTGACACAAACATTACAAATTATTATAATATTGCACCAATTTACAATGCAATATATGTACATTTTGCTTAAATGTTACAATCTGGCAGTGCAGAGACTGCCTTTGCGGAAAGCTCTTGACCCAGAGATTAATTTCCTTTTCTTTTCGGGTTCTTCGGTCAATTTCGCGTACTGCCCATCCAGCGCCTTCACTTTGCAGATAAGACCAGCCAGCTCCAACCAATGCCGTAACTAGCACTCCTGGCGCCAAATGCAGGCCATGCCCCCTTTGTGTGATGTCATGCGAAAGGGGTGAAGCCACAATCACCAGTGATTACAGCAATGCCTGATGCTCCGGGGTGCTGTAAGGGGAGCGGTGTGAACATCTGAAGCATCCTAAGGACACTTCAGGTGGCACTGTTGCAGAGATTCTGGCTGACATGCTAGGCACCCTGCTAGCCAGATGCAGGGAGCCCTGGGTGAGCAGCGGCCGCACCAATCGCACACCCCTAAGTTACAGCCCTGGCTCAAACTGTCATATGAGGAAAGTTTCTTCTCTGCTCAGCTGCACCCTCCCCCAAGCAGATTAACCTCTATACTTCTGGAAGTAAGTAGGAACCCTATGCACTGCCATTCTCTGCTCTATGGCATCTATTCATTATCCCTTAATTTCTACAAAAGCAGGTTAAAAATAAAATTTGCTTACTTTTGTGGAAATTGGGGTCATTCATTACAAAGGTAATACATGAAATATCACAGAAATCTTCTGCTTACCTTTCAGTCCTGATCTGGCCCGACATCCCCATACAATAGTATGGGGACCTAAATTAATCAAGCTACATTTTGGGAACCTGGCAGAGAAACACAACGCCATCTTCAAATGGCGTTGGTTCCCAAACCTGCTCCTTCCTATGGGAAGGAGGTCATGATTGGGCCGAAAAGGTATTGCCCCTGCATGGATACCTCCACAGGACGTTGGTATCTTAGTTCACATGCATGAACCCAGTTCACGCATACTCGCTAACACTGCCGAGTTAAGGTGCATACACACGGTCAGATTTTTCTTCAGATCTGAACGATAACGATTGAAAAAATCGTTCAATCGTTCATATCTGAAAAAAAATCTGACATGTGTGCAACAATGAACAATGAACGTTCCCGTTTGTCAGATAACGATATCTGACATCTGATGTGTTTGCAGTCAGTTTTGTACGATTCCATTAATTTTAATACAGGCTGAAATCGTTCAATTGTTTGCAAATCGTTCAATCATCCAATCGTTCAGTCGTTCAATCGTTCATCTGATATATCTGACCGTGTGTATGCACCTTTATGCTGCCCATCCACTAGCAGACCATAGAAACGACAGCACGATTACGACATTGTAAACGTGCAGTCGTTTCTATGTCTGTGATAAGCCTACACTGAACGAGCAGTCGTTCAGTGCAGGCTCATCAATCATCTGGCAACATGCTAAACCTAACGTTATCGTCAGGTTGACCAGCATGTTGGAAAGATGATAGATATCTAAACAACCAGTGGGCATGCGCATCGCTGTTCGTTTTAGACATTTTTGCAAATGATTTACAAATGATTGAACGATTGTTATCACTCAATCACTCAACTTAATCGTCTAGTGGATGGGCAGCATTAGACTCGGCAGTGTCTTAAGCTGCATACACACACAACGATTTTGTTACCAACGATTTTCTGAACGATTTTCTGTCAGATTATCTGTCAGATTTTTTAAAGTGTAATGAACGATTTTTTTGAACTACAAATGAATTTTGCATATTCCCTTAATGAAAATCGTTCAGTTGGTTAGTCTGACTGAACTACAAACTACAAATGTGAACACGCATGAACGATAATCGTTCATCGTTTTCACTCAGAAAGTGAACGATTTTTTCAATGATTGAATGATAAACGATATCGTTAACGATAATCGTTCACAAAATCACCTTAACTCGGCAGGACACAGCTAACCCCCCCCCCCCCCCCCCCCAGTGCCCACTGAGCCCTTATTTTGATAACATCATTGATGTATCTATCTGGTCTGTATATATTTAGGATTGAAGGAGCAGCTCAGCATCTACAGTATCATTGTGACGTGAGTGCGGAATTCGTGTTTAATATATATATATATATATATATATATATACAGTCAGGTCCATAAATATTGGGACATTGACAGAATTGTCATATATTGGCCTCTATTCACCACCACAATGGCTTTGAAATGAAACAAACAAGATGTGATTTAACTGCAGACTTTCAGATTTAATTTGAGGGTAATTACATCCAAATCAGGTGAACGGTGTAGGAATTACAACGGTTTCTATATGTGCCTCCCACTTTTTAAGGGGACAAAAGTAATGGGACAAACTAAACAATCCTAAATCTAACTTTCACTTTTTAATACTTTGTTGCAAATCCTTTGCAGGCAATTACAGCCTGAAGTCTGGAACGCATAGACATCACCAGACGCTGGGTTTCATCCCTGGTGATGCTCTGCCAGGCCTCTACTGCAAATGTCTTCAGTTCCTGCTTGTTCCTGGGGCATTTTCCCTTCAGTTTTGTCTTTATCAAGTGAAATTCATGCTCAATCAGATTCAGGTCAGGGGATTGACTTGGCCATTGCATATCATTCCACTTTTTAGCCTTAAAAAACTCTTTATTTGCTTTTGCAGTATGCTTCGGGTCATTGTCCATCTGCACTGTGAAGCGCCGTCCAATGAGTTCTGAAGTATTTGACTGAATATGAGCATATAATATTGCCCGAAACACTTCTGAATTCATTCTGCTGCTTTTGTCAGCAGTCACATCATCAATAAATACAAGGAACCAGTTCCATTGGCAGCCATACATGCCCACGCCATGACACTACCACCACCATGCTTCACTGATGAGGTGGTATGTTTTGGATCATGAGCAGTTCCTTTCCTTCTCTTCTCTTCCCATCACTCTGGTACAAGTTGATATTTGTCTCATCTGTCCATAGGATGTTGTTCCAGAACTGTAATGGCTTTTTTAGATGTTGTTTGGCAAACTCTAATCTGGTCTTCCTGTTTTTGTGGCTCACCAGTGGTTTGCATCTTGTGGTGAACCCTCTATATTCACTCTTGTGAAGTTTTCTCTTGATTGTTCACTTTGACACATATACATCTACCTCCTGGAGAGTGTTCTTGATTTGGCCAACTGTTGTGAAGGGGTTTTTCTTCACCAGGGAAATAATTCTTTTGTCATCCACCACAGTTGTTTTCCGTGGTCTTCCGGGTCTTTTGGTGTTGCTGAGCTCTCCGGTGCGTTCTTTCTTTTTAAGAATGTTCCAAACAGTTGATTTGGCCACACCAAATGTTTTTGCTATCTCTCTGATGGGTTTGTTTTGATTTTTCAGCCTAATGATGGCTTGCTTCACTGATAGTGACAGCTCTTTGGATCTCATATTGAGAGTTGATAGCAACTGATTCCAAATCCAAATGTCACACCTAGAATCAACTCCAGACCTTTTACCTGCTTAATTGATAATGAAATAATGAGGGAATAGCTCACACCTGTCCATGAAATAGCTTTTGAGTTGATAGTCCCATTACTTTTGGTCCCTTAAAAAGTGGGAGGCACATATTGAAACTGTTGTAATTCCTACACCGTTCACCCGATTTGGATGTAATTACCCTCAAATTAAATCTGAAAGTCTGCAGTTAAAGCACATCTTGTTTGTTTCATTTCAAAACCATTGTGGTGGTGAATAGAGGCCAAAATCTGAAAATTCTGTCAATGTCCCAATATTTATGGACCTGACTGTAAATATATATATATATATATATATATATATATATAACCAGTTGCTCCAGCACTCCACACTCCCATGATTAACTTCACCAAGTGTCTGCGTTAATATACAATTTCTTTTAGTGCGGAGGCAGGCATTATCGCTCCAACGTTTCTTTGACTTTATTTTTATCCCTGATCAGTGCAATTTAGGAGTAAATGACACTGCAGGCAGGCATATTCTCTGACTGTTTGGAATGAGGTATATCAGGAGCAGAGTGACTTACAGGATAGAAATCAGTATAGCTTCCCAAATCACTGCCGTTTCAGAAATAAGTGCAGAACAGAAATCAATGCCGAGCAGCAACTTCTACAGACCAATACTGGAGACCATGGCATATGAAAATGTGCTTGGAGGAAATGTGTAGTCAGTGCAGGTGCAGTGTGACAGTTGATCCTCCGACTCACTGCTCTTCTGTTGGAGCTCTGCCTGCCCTCCACTGGTACTTATCAGCCTGTGCCTTCAGATCAGTACAGTTTAAGGCACTGGAAGACATCCTGAGCGAACTTGCTTCAACCAAATTTTCAAATCAGAGACTCCACGGCCTACTTGGTGGGCACCATGAAGACCTCCATGGCCCTGACGTACTTCAAACATAGCCAAAACCTAATCCTGGTCAAACTACACCACCATGCCAAATTTGCTGGAGCTAGGTACTCTGGCCGTGCATAAAAGACAAACAGACACACACACACTTGTCGCTTATTATAAAGATGTGTACCTATGTACGGTATATGTGTGTGTTTCTCTATGTATATGAGTATATGTGTACAGTATAAATTAATAAACAAGCAGCACCAAGTAAAATGGAATATATATGTATTTGAGTGTTTCTATGTGTGTATTTCTATGCATCTGCATATATGGATATATATGCAGATATGTATATGAGGGTCTGCATGTGTGTGTTTATCAATGTATACGAGTATACTGTATGTGTACATAAGCAATAAAGCATGTACAGTATAAATCAGTGGCGTAAATTCATCTCAGGCGCCCGGAGGCAAGTTGTAATTTGGTGCCCCCCCCCCAAAAAAAGAGGAAAATAAATATGGTGCATATCTATCTATCTATCTATCTATCTATCTATCTATCTATCTATCTATCTATCTATCTATGCCAGGAAGGAGTGCCATGTATTGGACAGCCGTGACGGTACACTCCAGGTACATAGTTACAGCCCTAAGTGTGGTGAATATATTGTGGACAATGGAGGAGGTGCCCCTTCAGAGCTGGAGCCCGGCGGCAAGTGCCTCCATTGTCTCCCATAGTTCTGCCCCTGGTATAAATAAGAGGCAGCATGTTTTCCAGTTCAGAGGTTTAAAGCAATACATATGTAATAAAACATGTACAGTATAAATAAAGAAGAGGCAGCATGGCTTCCACTTCAGCAATACATATAACGGATCCCCATATGTGTTAAAAAGGTTCCCCAGCATATATTAGAGATATCCGTTGCAGACCCACAGCACGGCTGTCCCCATAGGATTCTATGTGGCTGCGATCTGCTCGTATGCAGCAATTTCTGCAGCTTCTACATGATAGGTAACATTGCATACCTATAGAAGCCTATGGCCTTTTTTTGCAATAAGCTCTTCTGCACCCCCCAGTTTCTTGTGCTTACGCTGATGTAAGTTTTCATACAGCTTCAATAGTCCAAAGCTACAAGCGTCATCATTTGTATTGCCACTTACACCATCCCCACGCTAGGTGCAAGAGATCTGTGAGAAACAGACTTTCCTCCTCCGTATGCACAACTCAGATAGCAGAAATCTAGCTACATGCCTATGACAGTTCTGGAGTGTGTAGGCATAGACGCCACTAAATTAGCCACACAGTAACGACCATTCCATTTATTGGCTTATTATATTAAATCTACTGTACCTTCCAGATTTATTAGGCACTGTTTTTTAATAACTTATACATACCTTCCACAGTGTATTTTTTCCATAGAGCACCAGTCTCCCCAACCCCCCATGTTTGTGTGTCTTGTCAGTATCCTATCCCCACTTTCCCCTCTGTTTCATTTTTTCTAGTTTCTCTCTCTTCTCCCTCTCTCTATGGTGTGTCTGTTGCCCACGTTCCCCTGTGCTCTACATTTATCTGACTCTCTCTTTCCTCCATCTTGTGCATCAGTGCCTATTACCCACAATTTGTCGTGCTTTTTTTCCAGTGTTTCTATCTCTTTCTCTGATGTAGTACATAGAGATGTTTTACAGTGTAATGTAGCTTATAGCAGGTCAGTAATGTAATGGCAGGTATACAGGGGTCAGTAATGTAATGGCAGGTATACAGGGGTCAGTAATGTAATGGCAGGTATACAGGGGTCAGTAATATAGTGTAGGTTATAGAGGGGATAGTAAAAATACTAATCCCATGTACTTAGTACACTATGCAGGAAATTATGTAATCTGGGTAAAATAAAAGGCAAAGGTCGCTGGTCCAATATGAGTGACACGCACGATGCCTAGCACCACGTACTGATATACTTAAACTGAGATATGTAAATTTTTTGTATGGGGGAGGACACCAAAGAAAATTTTACCCTGGGCTCCACTTGGTCTAGAACTGGCCCGGCTGCCCACAAATGATAAATATATACACTTACACACCACTGCCTGCCTACAAATGACAATAGTATACACTTACATCCTCCCTTTCCCGCAAAAGACAATAATATACACTTACATGCACCTGCACACAAATGACGATAATATATTGTACACTTACACCCCCACTGCCCACAAATTACATTAATATACACTTACATCCTCCCTCCCACAAATGACAATATACATTTACACCTCCCCGCCCACAAATTACAATAATAAACATATTATATATATATTATCTGACAGACTTTGAATGTGGAAGAATTTTTGGTGCTTGCAGCAATGTTGAAAGTATTAGGAAAATGGCTGCGCTGGTGAATTGTTTGAGGACAACAGTTGTACACAGAGTGGACCAGCAGAAAAAAACTGGGTCTGAGCGCTAGGCCTGTGGTCATAAATGGCTACGGGATGCTTCAGCAGAAGGGAGAGAGTGTGAGGGAGAGAGGGCGGACTTGTTCAGCTCACAGATGGGCAACAGTATATCAAATTATGGATAATCTCAATCAGGCTGAATTCTTTTTGTCTCTCAATGACAGTACACTGTACATTATATCATATGGGCTACAGAAGCAGGAGGCCTGTCTGTACACCAATGCTATCTGCTGCAAAGGTGAAAGGCCTCCAGTTTGCTCAGAAACACAGGAATTGGTCAGTAAATAATTGGAAATGGGTCATGTGGTCTAACAAATCATGTTTTCTATTCCATCATGCAGACAGTAGAGTGAGGATATGGAGACAACAGTACAAAAGTATAGATCCTTTTATCATAATGACTCTTTAGGCTGGCGGCGGCAATGTTATGGAGATGCAGTTCACCGCATTTGGGCTAATATTCTCCACAAAACATACCAACAGTTATTATAATCCATGCCTAGAACAATTCAAGCCATGTTAAGGGCAAAATGTCGAAAACGAAAATTCAAAAAGGGACTGCACTCCGGGACTTAAAAAGTGGCAAATATATTAAAAAAGTCATAACAATCAAATGACGTGTTGTCCTAACGTTTTTTTTTTTTAATTACAACTATTTAGGGAATCGCTATATAGATATACATTATATATACATTATATACATACATATTCAAGTAACAGTTATATAATGAAAATAGTTGAAAAGTGCAGACTAGCAGCTTTCATTTGAGAGTATTAACATCCAAATTGGAAGAAGGGTTTAGGAATTATAGCTGTTTAATATGTAGAAACCTATTTTTCATTCCATAGAAAGTGAAACTGACAAAAAATAATTTTGCAAAATCACTGCTTTTTCAAGGTAAATTTGGTCTAAAAACCATCAGTGTTTCCTATACTGGTGAAGAGATAAGTTACAACACTAGTATTTCTGTAAATGCTAGTCTTGAAGCTAACTACTAGTGGAATCAAATGCACATGAATAGCAGTATTTCAAGAGGAAGTTTAAAAGGTTTGTTATGAATCAATAATAATATACATTTTTCTACACATACTTTAGTACAGTCACTACTAATATATATAAAATAATTAACTGTGTACCTTATGGTCATACTACATTAGACAATGAAAATGCCCATGTCCCTTTCCATCACACTGGATGTCCCACTCCGTCACCAAAACAATTGGTGCATGGCTGGAGCGTCTGAAAGATGCTCTGGTCGGCACTGCAGCAACGATACTGGTTGCAGGGTGCCGTTTTAGGCCCCTTGCTAGCCAGATGCAGGGGCTGAAGAGCTGCAATGGTGCCAACCCGAGGGCGCTCCGCCCAGTGCAACATCACTGGTAGCACCATCCTCCTTATGGCCCTGACCTTAGGAGTGGCCACATCAACAGTTTGGTACATTCTGAAAAAGAATGCAATGGTGAACTTGGTACCAGAAAAAGGCCTGGATGTCCACGGAAGACAACAGTGGTGGATGATCACAGGGTCCTTTCCATGGTAAAGAAACTCTCTTCACAACATCCAGCCAAGTGCAGAACACTCTCCAGGAGGCAGGCATATAGTTATCATAAAGAGAAGACTTCATCAGAGCAATTGCAGAGGGATGATCACAAGGTACAAACCATTCATAAGCCTCAAGAATAGAAAAGCCAGATTAGATTTTGCCAAAAAAAACTACTAAAGAAGCCACTCAGTTCTGAAAAAGCATTCTTTGGTCTGAAGAAACTATGATAAACCTGTACCAGAATGATGTGAAGAAAAAAGTATGGAGAATACTTGGAATGGCTCATGATGCAAAGCATATCACATCATCTATAAAACATTGAGGAGGCAGTGTGATGCTATGGGCTTATATGGCTTCCAATGGCACTGGGTCAGTAGTGTTTATTGACAATGTAAAAGCAACCAAATGAATTCTGAAGTGTATAGGAATATACTGTCTGCTCAGATTCAGCCAAATTCAGCAAAGTTGATTGTACAGCGCTTTACAGTACAGATGGACAATGATCCACAACATACTGTGAAAGCAACCGAGGAGTTTTTTAAGACAACAAAGTATAATATTCTACAATGGCCAAGTCAATTACCTGATTGAGCATGCATTTCACTTGATGAGGACAAAACTAAAGGAAGAAAGACCTACGAACAAACAGCAACTAAAAACAGCTGTAGTAAAGGCCTGCCACGCACAACGAAGGAGGAAACCCTGCATTTGGTGATGTCCATGTTTTATGAAATAAATATTTTATTTATGTTAATTTTTCGAATTACATTTGAGCATCTGAAATTATTAGCCTGTGTATAAAAATGGTTGCAATTCTTAAACAGTTCATATAAATATTACAGGGGCAGCCGAGTGATGCTCAGCTCCCAACCAATACTGTCCTGCAGCAGTAACCATAGACCCACCACACCGCCTGTCATTCCGGGCTCCTTTTTTGTATGCATGACCCAATATTGCCAGATCAGACATGAGCTCTGCACCTGGAGTCCTGATTTTTGCTTAGAAACAGGAGATTACCCTAATATATATATTAAATAGTACAAGTTATAACAAGTTATGTAAGTGGTAAAAACTTTTCTACCCCAAGTTTATACGTTCTTGACCCAATTGTTCCAGTCAAAACATTAATCAGTGATCCAATTATAAGTGATGAATGTTCATTGGTCACCAGAAAAAGGTTTTAAGTTAAAGAGTAACAGGAATTACCATAGGCGAGAAATGGGGCAGAGGTTGCCAAAATATATATGTAAAAGCATGCAGCACAAGTGTCAAAAGGTCCAGTACACTAATCCAAAGATCAGCGTCTAAATGAAACTCATAGAGAAATCTCTTTGCATTAGTAATTTGTGAGGTCTCCCACAACTATCCTCCCATTATTTGCTTCATTGTCTGACTGTTTCTCTGCTAAATAATCAGACTACTGCAGTCAAGCTGAACACAAGTCATACTGAGAGCTAATCTGGCTGGACTGAAAAAAAGTTATTTTAAACTAATGTAATCCAAATGTTGGCTCTGTTAGAGGACGCATATGGTCTTTGGCACGCATTCATTTGTATTCATATCACACTTTACAACTCTGGCCCTTATATTCACTGTGCTGAGATGGTCTGGGCAAGAGATGAGCACCAGCTTTTCAAAGGAGAGACAATATATGAAAGACTTGTCAAAATGAGTGTACTAACCAAACTAAAGGAACCTTAGAGACACATGGGGTCTGTGTGCTAAGCTTTGGAGAGGAATAAAGTGGTTGGAGATAAAATAAAAAAAATCAGCTCCTATCTGTCAATTTACAGGCTGTGTTTGGAAAATGAAAGGAGCTGATTGGTTGGTACTTTATCTCTCTCCAAGGTTTAGTACATAGACCCTTCAAACACCAAACTGCAGGCTAAAGCAGAGGGAAAAATTATCAACAAAACATAATTATAGTGAGCCGCAGTTTGAGTACAAAATTACTCTTTTTCTTGTATAATGTACTTGTGTAATGAAAATAAAAATCCCACTCCTCCAACTAAAAAGGCAATGAGAAACTAGGTTAAACACAATGAGTTGATGCAGAGTTAAATCCAGGTCTATTTGCACTTTTTGCAGGCTGTATATTGTGTGTTTTTGCTCCACACATGCTGCGGAAACAAGCATATGAAGAGTCGTACGCCGACTGAACGCATCTCCTCTTGCGAGTGAAGGAGTGTAATCGGATGTTCTCACACAGGCCAAGGTCAGAGATGTACATGCACATAAATATGCCTGTTTTCAAATGGATGTTTTGCAACTAGTGTTGGGCATCTAGCGTTCCATGCAGAGGTTCCAAACCGACAACCGCATGTACCACAGTCAGACAGTACACAGATGAACTATTTGCACCTGTGTAGCAAGCCAGGTCATTCTAACTATATGTAATATAGTTGTAATTCTTAGCTCAGACCACTGCAGCTAAGCAGATCTATGTAGTATGCTACTGCAGACTACCAGGAGGTACTGAGGACCTGATTCAGAGATGGACGGAATTGCACAGCCGCACAGAAGTGGCTGTGCAATTAGGGGGGCGATGCGGGGGCGGGGATGGCTTGCATTCCCGGAAAAGGAAGTGCTGTGGCCAGGGTCTGTGTCCATGGATCTAGACTTCCGGGCCTCTTAAGCAGCCAGGCGCTGACCAGACTGCGTAAGCTGAGGCTTAGTCAGTTGGTCGATCGAGATGATGATCCCCGGCTGCCACCTCAGTCGCAGCGCTGGGATTACAAATGCTAACAAGAGGCATCTCTTCTCTTCAGACGGTATTGCACAGTCATCCATCTCTGAATAAGGCCAAAATTTAAATGCTGCAGGAGGTGTCTGTGTGAAATAGACACCTCCTTGCTTCTTCTGCAAGATTCGAGTGCAGCGTCTATAGAAGTAGATCACCATAGTGACCATCGTTTGCCCCTTTGGCCAGGCTCCGTAAGTTGAAGCTTGCTCAGCAGGGCCAGGTCCTGGTCACCTGTGAGGCCAGGAAATCTGCATCCACCGATGCAGACCCTGGCCCTCGTCCCTCCCGGAAAAAAAGCGCGACATACCCTGTTTCCAGTAATGGAGGTTAGTCACGCCCCCCAAACACTGCGGCATGTTTATTATACTGTGGCTTGGGAGTCTGCGAGTGAGATCGCACGACTCATTCTGCACATGCACAGAATGGATCCTGCGCATGCGCAGACCCCTAAACATCAGAGATGTGTGCTAACCATCGCGTTAACATTTCCACAACCATGACTGGCTCACTGAGCCTGGTGCTGGTTGATAAAAATACAGGGGACCTCTAGGTCTTTTTCCCCTTGTATTTTCACAACCAGGACCGGCTCAGATAAGTGTGGTGCATATTAACACTTTTATAGGTATTTAGTTTTACACACAGAAGCATACACGGACCTCACTGATCTATGCATGTGTCTGTGTATTTCGACCTGCTCAGTCTATACTCACTAGCCTGAAGCAGGTCTATTATTTAGCAAGTTTTAGGTAAGTAGTAGTGTGCGAGATAAAAACTTACACTTTATTACATTGGCTGAGTTGTATCCTCACAATGGCAAAACATCTGGATACGAGTTTTTCCATTGCTAGTTGTAGGAATGCGAGGAACATTGTGCATGTTCTCGCATCCTATTACATAGGGTTAGTTCTAAAAATGTGCGAATATAGCGCTATACTCGCACATTTGTAAAATTCGAACCCTATTACATTTGGCCCTAGATCTGTCCCTGGGTCAGAAGTCTGAGGCTGAGCTGTATGGAGGCCTGGCAAGCAGCTTCTCCTCCCAGTGCTCTGCTTGATGGGATGGATGTAAACCACAAAGCAGTGGCGTAACTAGGACAGGGTGAGTGGGGCACGTGTACTGGGTGGCGTGGGACTGGGGCGCGGGGGGGCGCCACCGGCCACGGTACCGGCCCGCCCTAGTTAGCCAGTGTAGTGCCGACCGCAGTGAGTGCGGTCAGCACTACACAATTACACAGGACCGGCGCTAGGCTTCCCAGCGCCGGTCCTGTGCTGCACAGCCGAGCCCCTTCCCTCCCCTTGAGCGCTTGCCCAATAGCGCCAGGAGGAGGGTGGCAGGCAGGCTCATGCTGTGCTAACACACACATCGCCGCCAGCGCTGGCGGTGATGTGTGTGTTAAACAGCAGCCAATGAGAGTCAGATAGACTCTCATTGACTGCTGCAGCTGCAGCGCCCACTGCAAGGGCCGGCGACCTTCCGGCTCCTGCAGTGGGTAATGGGAGAGATGTCATGATGTCATGACGTCTCTCCCGTAATGCAGAGCGCTCCAGCCCAGGAGGACTGACATGCGGACGGCGGCGGTGGGAGCGTGGATTCAGGTAAGAATTTAACTTTTATTTATTGTTTAATTTCCGTGTGTATTTATCGGAGGGGGGAACTACTAATGGGGGGATACTACTGGGGGCACTGCACTGGGGGGGGACCACTACTGGGGACTACTACTGGGGGGATACTACTGAGGGCTCTGCATTGGGGGGTGGACCGCATTGAAAAGGGAAAACCACTACAGGGGGCACTGAAAATGGGAGATAACTACTGGGGGCCTGCATAAGGGGCACTACTGGGGGCCTGCATAAGGGGGGATCACTCCTGGGGGCACTGTATAAAGGGCACTGCATATGGGGGATCACTACTGGGGGGCTGCATATGGAGGATCACTACTGGGGGCACTGTATAAGGGGAACTAATGGGCTGCATAAGGGGGACTACTACAGGGGGAACTGTGTAAGGGGCACTGCATATGTGGGATCACTACTGGGGGCCTGTATAAGGGGAACTAATCGGGGCCTGCATAAGGGGGACCACTACTGGGGGTACTGTATAAGGGGCACTACTGGGGGCCTGCATAGGAGGCACTACTAGGGGTTTGCATAAGAGGGACCATTACTGGGGGTGTTGTATACTGGGGGTACTATATAAGGGGTACTACTGGGGGCCTGCATAAGGGGTACCACTACTAGGGGCACTGCATAGGGGGGACTGTATAAGGGGCACTGCATTAAGGTGCAAATGGAAAGAAATGTTCCCAGTGACAAGAAAGGGGTGTGTCATGTTGACACGTCCCATTTTTCAGTGGCCACGCCCCTTGTGACCATACCCATTTTTCACCACGCGCGCCAGCGGCACGCGCACAGAGTTGGGGGAGGGCTCCATTTTCAAATTTGCCTTGGGCTCCAAATACCCTAGTTACGCCACTGCCACAACGTGACACCATAACCTCATGTGGCACATACTGAGGGAAGCTGGGAGCTGCTTCAGAAGCCAAGAAGACGATGTAGCTATTGCTGAGGTGGGCCTGTATACTTTAAGCATCAGGGCCCATGTTTAGTCCCAGTTAGACCCAGAGGCTGATTTAAAAAAGTCCAAAGAGCAACTCATATGCTGTTTTGTGTAATCATGTGCATATTATGATAGAAAAACATTATTTGTTATATGGAAGCAAAGTTCTAGGTGCACTTTGAACAATGTAATAAAAATGTTCAAACACCCAAAAGTGACACATTGTAATGAGTTTAGAGGAATCAATTAAACTGAAGTGATCAATATCTTATTAGAAATATGCAAATATATAAATGGTTGCATTTGAAGGGTTGTAGGTTGGACTTTGCTGAAAAGTAGCACAACCTCCTTTTATGGACCTAGGCAGGGGCGTTTCTAGATAGGAGAGGGCCCGTGTGCAGTCTCCGACATTGGCCCCCTCCTCTCTGCCCAGGAGCCGGCAGCGCACTGAGCTGTGCGCGGCCAGCGCCGGGGTTATAGACTACTAGAGTGCGCCCAGAGTCTATAGACTATGCGCAGGTCACCGGGAAAATGGCTGCAGCGGCCATTTTCCCTGTACTGCGCATGCACAAACGACGGGAAAATGGCCGCCGTGGCCATTTTCCAGTTGTTTTTTCAGCGCCGGACCCCCACGCAGACGTGGGACTCCGGAAAGGTAAGTAATCTTATGGGTGCTGGGTGTGCGGTGCGGGGCCCTCCTGGACCCAGGGGCCCGTGTGCCCCGCACACCTTGCACCCATTATAGATATGCCCCTGGTCCTAGGGCCTGATTCAGAGATGTTCGCAAACCCTATGGTTTGCGTACAGCTCTGAGTGTTGAGGGTCTGTGCATGCGCAGGACCTGTGCTGCACATGTGTAGGATGGGTCATGCATTCTCGCACACTGTCCCGCCAAACAGCATGATTGACATGCTGTTGTTGTTTGGGGGCTGAGCGGGGGCGTGAATGGCCTGCTTTTCAAAACTTCCTGACCCCGGTTGAGCAGGTACATTGCCCATTCTGAGTAAGCTTCTGCTTACTCAGACAGGTGATTACTGTGGCAATCTCGAACCAAGGCTGTGTCTTCATATGGAGCATTCGCACCGCAGATGCTGACAGGAGGCATCTTTTTCCTACAGACACCTCCTGCTGCATTAGCATATTAGTTGGATGGTATTGCACAGCACAGCCAGAGCCATAACTAGACTTTTTGGTGCCCTGTGCCAGAGAGAGCATTGGCGCCCTCTCTCATTTTTTAAATAGGGACATAAGATGCACCTGAAAAAGGGTCATGGCCTCATGGGGAAGGGCCAGGGAAGAGATGGGGGAGGCCAGGAGATGCTGGGGATAAAAGAAGAGGAAGCTACAAGTGAGAATGATAATAAGCAGGAAAATTGTCAGGCCCAAACAGTGCCCCCTGCCCCGCAGTGCCCTGTGCCATGGCACAGGTCGCACTACCCTAGTTACGGCGCTGGCACAGCCACCTACATGTGGAATCAGGTCCTTAGTTCCAAAGACCAGGAAATACGTGTACAGCTTAATATGCACTTTGCAGATAAACCAAGGGATATTACAAAGGCATTTAAGTTCAGCATGTGAGTCAGGGGCTGAACTATGAGAGACAATGGAGGCGCCTGCCGCCGGGCACCAGCACTGAAGGGGCACCTCTTCCATTTTCCCACATATATTCGCCCCACTTAAGGCTGTTCTATATTAGTGTTTTTGTGCATGTGTAATAGATAGATAAATAGATAGATAGTTAGATAGATAGATAGATAGATAGATAGATAGATAGATAGATAGATAGATAGATAGATAGATATGCACCATATTTATTTTTCCTTTTTTTTTTTTAGAGGGGGAGGGGGACACACCAAATTATAACCTGCCTCTGGGCGTCTGGGATGAATTTACACCACTGATGTGAGTCATAAAGTTACTTTATGACTTTTGTTTTTAAAAGTGTGATTTGTGTCTCTATTGTATAAACCTCAGGGCATGTAAATTACATTTACCCAAGGTGGCCATTTTCAATTTAAAAGTTCCAAACAACTGTGATACTATTTATATTCTATGCAATACACCAGGCCTGGTCAACCTGTGGCTCTCCAGCTGCTGTGAAACTCCCAAGTCCCAGCATAACCTCCCACTGATGAGCTGGTAGAGCATATAACAACTAATAGTTTCACACCAGCTGAAGAGCCGCAGGTTGGCCAGGTCTGCAATACACAAAGGAAAAACTCTATCAATCTTGTTAAACTAGTTGTGTTTCTGTAGATGATAGAGTACCTGACCAAACTGCTGATGATATAGGGTCTGATACAGACGTGGGCACTAATGCATTAGCAGCTTCGAAATTATGCTAATTCTAAATCCGCCTGGAAATGTATAGAAACGCCCACAGGCAACCTCGCAGATACAAGCAACTGCATACAAATAAGCAGCAGTGGTCGCAGATCCTTTGATAATAATCGACCAGCGTCATATTTTCTGCATACGGGATTGCAGATGTAGGCAGATACGCACAATTAAAACAGTCATGACACGCCCACGTTTTTGGCCCTACTCCCTATTACCTCCCACAAAACTGTCCGTCACTACAAACGTAGTCACATTTGATCGCAATTCAATTGCCGCGTGTTGACATTCAGATTGTTGACAATTACATTTTTAATATTGACATGTTCATAATGTCAACATGCAACATGTCAACATTGACAAAGTATCAAAATGTCAACATCATATGAACATATCAGCATTAGGGTTAGGCTATGGTTAGGGATAGGCTGTGGTTAGACTTAGGCTGCAGTCAGGGTAAGGCTGAGGTCAGGGTTAAATAGTATTGTGAACATTCTCGCCGTTGACATGCATAATGTCAACATGTTGAACATGTCGACACTATGTCTGCATCAACATGTCAGATGTCAACATTGAGAGCCTGACTACATTCATAATGTCGACATTCAAACCATGTCAACATTCTTGTGTCGAAATTCTAAATGTCACCATATTCAATGTTGAACTTACCACACTCATATTTATGCCAGGCATGCTGCAATATTAGAGCCTGATTCAGCAAGGAACGCAGTTGCTTATACACACGCAGTCCGACAATACTTGAATGTGATCGTAAGTGAACCAGCCACTGCGATCGGGACTGTGATCGCAGCGGCTACGCAGACCCATGGCAAAGTGATTGACAGGAAGTGTCGTTTGTGGGTGGTGACGGGGGGTGGTCAGGGAAACGCAGGCGTACAAGTGCGTTCGTATGGCGTTGCATGGGCGTGCATAAATTATCCACTGTGATACCATACGCAGCCTGAGGCCTCATAGCGTGTGCTGAAGTAAGCAATTCCTGAGTGAGGTTGGACCTGCCTTAACTGTGTGTCTGGGTTGGATGTTACTCGATGTTACCGATTATTTTGCCATGTTGCCAAAGTATACGGATGTGAGCAAGGGGAAGTGGGTGTCCTTATGTCAGGCTGCAGACATATGCATATCACTGCAGATATTAGCAACTGTGTTGTGTGCGTATAAGCAAAATAGAGATCCTTAGTGAATCAGGTCCTTAGTCCAGTTGCTTGCTATAGCTGCAATGGTGCAAAGTGTATGGCCAACATTTTATCTATATTTTATTATTATTATTATTATTAATATTATTATTATCCTTTATTTATATGGCGCCACAAGTGTTCCGCAGCGCCTTACATAGTACATAGAACTAACAAGTGAACAAGAAACAAGTAACTTACAGTACATTACAGTGCAGGACAAGGACACAATTTATATACATTGCTGCAATAGCAGTTAGACACTCACAATAAGCAGCAGGGAGTTGGCAGTCATGTGTTAGGTGCCCTAATGGGGAGAAAAGAGTCGAAGAAAATGTAAAAGAGAAGCACATGAGGGAAGAGGTCCCTGCTCATGAGAGCTTACATTCTAAAGGGGAGGGCAGACAGACAGGCGTGACACAGAAGGGGAAGATAGTGAGGAAAGAGCATGAGGTGGGTTAGGATGAGAGCTGGAAGGCTATGATGAAGTAGTGGGTCTTGAGAGCCCGTTTGAAGATTTGTAGAGAGGTGGAGAGTCTCATAGGGAGAGGGAGAGCATTCCAAAGGTAGGGAGCCGCACAGGCAAAATCTTGATCTCCTCTAGCCCCAAAGTGCGCTACCTTGGAGTTATCCAAGACTCCTCCCTCTCATTTAAACCACACATTCAGCACCTCTCGCAGTCCTGCCGTCTCCACCTAAAAAATATCTCCAGGATTAGACCCTTCCTCACCCAGGGTGCCACTAAAACCCTCATCCACTCACTGGTCATCTCCAGATTGGACTACTGCAACCTTCTCCTAGCTGGCCTCCCAGTCTCTCACCTCTCTCCACTACAATCTGTTCTCAATGCTGCTGTTCGGCTCATCTTCCTCTCCAGATGTTCTACATCTGCTTCCCCTCTCCTTCAAGCTCTACACTGGCTCCCCTTCCCCTTCAGATGCCAATTCAAGGTTCTTACACGCGCCAACAAAGCTCTCACCAAATCCTCTCCCACATACATTTCTGACCTTCTCTCCCCTCACACTCCCGCCCGTCCACTTCGCTCATCTAATGCATGCCACCTCTCTTGCCAACTGATTACATATTTAAAAAAAGCATTAGCCAATTACCTTAAAAATTGTCTTCCACGATTTGTGACTCAGGAACTGAGGTAGATACAGTATATGACCTCTTGGAGGAAATCGTGTAGTGGTCACATCCTGAAGTTCATCTAAAATCTGGTTATTCTCCTTGTCCCATGGTTACTGTAAGAAAATCATAAACTAGAATGAGCAATTACCATAACTTATGGCTGCAGTCAACATGTATATTGTATATGAATGAATTATATGCAGAATCAGTATTTTGTGTTAAATACTTCACAACACATGATAGTACTTTAATGCATGTGTGTCCTTCCAGAATATTATTAGTGATTACTGGAAACATTATTGATTATCAGAAACAGAGTGAGCAACATTACACTTTCTAATAGTAAAGCTCAATGGCACTGCAAATACTTAAAAAAAAAAAGTGAAATAAGGGGGCATGGCCACACCTCCCAAGATTAAGCAACACCCCAAAACAGACCTGGAGTCTTCTACGGGCCCGAGTACACGGGGCCTGATTCAGAGCGAGATGGACGCAAATCCTGTCATCGCTGCGTCTTTGTATGCAGCAGAATTGAGAAGATATGCTAAAGTTGGATCTACCTGGATTTGTACAGAGACGCCCATCGGCTGTGTCCCTGTACCAGTCATGGTTCTAAGATGTGTAGGTCTGCCCATCAACATTGGTCAGTGAGAAGCCCGCAACATTAGCATTGCACAGTATGTCACACACAGGCTAGTATACGCTCAGGTTTGATTGGCCCATCAGGGTTTTGGAATCCCAACAGGGGTGTAGCCTATTTCAACATGGTCTTGCTTTTAGTAAAATGGAGAAATGGTTGACTGGTTCCAAGATGTTGCTTGCACAGAATGGGTTATTTAATACCAAATGTAACTTCTCTAGTGTTGGACTACCATCCAGGACTTGCCAAGGATTGTACAGGTACCACTGCATGGTACTGGGATACAGGTGAGGCCGTAGGTCTGGAACACAGTGAGTGAACATAATGCTGGACAGTTAGGGGCATCACACTGCCAATCCACCTTTTGCAATAAACTGTTGTGCATGCAAGTCAGCCAGGAGAATTAGGAAAGGAAGAAGTGTTATTTGGTATTTAAATCTCTGCCCATTCTCGAGCAATGTGTGGTGAATATGTGTGATATAAAACTAGTGTGTATGTAGTGTGTAACAAATGTGTGATGTGTCAGTGTGTGTGTGTGTGGTGTAGTGAACAGGACCATTTTACCAAAGGAACAAGCGAGAATTTGCTTTGGAGCCACCTCAAAAGGGTGCCCAACATTACACTTTGTATTTGTAGATTGGGATTGATACTTTTCCCTAACCTTTAGCCATAGTCCTAAATCTGAACGAAGTCTGGGATTTAACCATCAAATTAACATTTAACCATCAAATTAACATTAGCATCAGGCAACTTCACCACTGGTCCATGTCTCCACTCTTATAACTGCTTCACTACATCACCCCCTAAATTACTACACTATCTATCTACTGTATACTAACATTATAAGAAAGTTGTGTTTGTCTATTTATTCCAAGTTAGCACAAAAACTATTGAACCTATTTTCATGAAAATTGCATCATTTTGTAGTGGAAACTCCTAGAAATATCCTGCCCTTTGTTTTATCTCCATCTGTCAAGTTAAAGCAGAACAATAACAAAAGCAAAATTTATTGACATCATCAATGCAGGAGAAGGGTGTGGTACCATGTGCGCAGCCGGTAAGGGGTGGGGGGCGAGGTACTTTGGACCCTCATTCACTTGAATTGTATCCAGATGGAAGATCTACAATGAAAAGTCGACAGTCATTGGGTCGTTACCAGATGGTCGACATGCAATAAGTTCACAGGTACAAAAGGTCGACAGGTACTACAGATCGACTGAGAAAAGGTGTACAGTGCAGAAGGTCGACAGGGTTAAATGGCCGACACAAAAATGGTTGACACATTTTTTATGGTTTTTCAAATTTTTAACGTTAGAGTTAGCCACTTGGGGTAGGGTTAGGCTGCCGCAGGGGACGGTTACAGTTAGACCCTAAGGCAGCGATTCCCAACCTCGGTCCTCAAGGCACACTAACTGTCCTGGTTTTAGTGATATCCATGGTTGAGTACAGATGGTTAAACCAAAATAACTGAGGTACTAATTAAGTCACCTGTGCTGAAGTATGGTTATCCTTAAAACCTGGACTGTTAGTGTGCCTTGAGGACCGTGTTTGGGAACCCCTGCCCTAAGGGGTGGGTTAGGCTAGGGTCAGGTTTAGGCACGGGGGAGGCTTAGGGCTAGGCACCAGGGGTTGGGTTAGAGTTAGGAACTAGGGGGAGGTGTAGGGCTAGGATTAAATTACAAAAAAAGTGTCAACCTTATTTGTGTCAAGCATTTGTGTGTCGACCGTCTGTCCCCGTCGACCTTTAGTCAGTCGACCTTTTTTTACCTGTCAACCTTTTGTCCCTGTCTGGTGTCGACCCATTGACTGTTGACCTTTACTTTGTCAATCTTTTATACCACACCCCACTTGAATGGGATAGGCTACATAGCAGTCTGTTCACAGAGCACACAATGACATTGGTGTGAGTGGTGGGTGAAGGCACTGCAGCCCCCAGTCTGTATAGCTCTACTGGTCACGTGGGCCACTCCCGCGACAAGGCCCCTATGCAAAGCAATACAACTAAAACACCTCAAATAAAACAAATGTTGGCAGAAGCAATTTCATCTTATATATACTGAATGCATATATTTTCCAAGTGTGAGAGGAATATTATTTTAAAATTCTAACCTTTTAAAATCTAAACCACTTTGTCCTCAAAGACATTTGCATAATATAAAATAATCTTGCTTTAGGCTCCAGAAGTAAACATTGGGCCTGATTCGGATTTATACACAAACCCAATGATTTACGTACAAATTCGATGTTTGGGGACCTGTGCATGCTCAGGATCCAGTATGCACATGTGCAGAACGGGTCCTGCGTGATTGCTTGCAGTCCAGTTGATATGCTGGGCATTAGGGAGGTGGAATGGGGGCAGAGACCAGGACCGTTCTACAAAACGGGGGAGTGCCACCAGTTTTCTCTGCATGCCGTGTCCAGGGTCTGCGTTATCGGACGTAGACTTCCTTGACCCGGATAACCAGTTCTGCCAGGCAGTTTAAGTAAGCTTCAGACGTAGCAATCGGATCGTAGATGCATGCAGGAGGCATCTATTTCCTACAGAGGCCTGTTGCTACATTTGCATTTTAGTTGTATGGTATTGCACATCGCTTCCCTGAGGTGGTACTAAACCGTACAAATCAGAATCAGGCCCATTGTATATACACAGTGTTCTCTTGCTTATGCTGGCCATACACGCTACAATTATCGGGGCGATCCGCCTGATATCGGCGGATCGCCCCGATAATTGTAGCGTGTGTGGGGGCGACCGAGGGCTAAATATTGCTCGGTCGGGCATGCCGGATTGTCCAGCATGCCTGTCCGATGCGATATTTCCCGGAAAACTGTCGGCCGCATCGGGCAGTGTATGCCCAGCCGCGGCCGACAGACATTTCCTGTGTTCCTTCCTACGGAAGGAACAGGGAAATGTCTCCTCCCCCGGGGGGCGGAGCGCAGATGTCTGCCGAATACACTGTGAGAGAAATCTCACAGTGTATGCCGGCGACATCTGCAGCTGGCAGCCGGCCAGATAAAATGTCTGTCGGTCTGACAGGCATTTTATCTGGCCGTGTATGCTCAGCATTAGTGACTATAACTGAGGGGTCCATGTACTAAGAATCCATTTTACATGGAGATAATGCCGCTCCTGCTTCGCCTACCATCAGTGTGAAGCAGGATGTGCCTACCACAATTTTTACTAAGAACAGTCTTTCCAAAGAGGAAGAACGAAAATCCATCCCCTCAGCGGTGACTGCAGAGACACATCCCGCCTCTGCACTGTGGACTCTCTCCTGTCACGTCTCTGGTCTCCCGAGTCCCACGCAGCTGCAGCTAAGCGAAGGGAAATTATTTGATTTTTTATTTTTAAACAAACTTTATTGACATCCGGCCAAAGTGACAGAGAGCTTCCTGCTTATTCACGTGAGGAGATGCTGATAACGGAAGCAGGAGGTGATGAAGGTGGAGCTAGAGAAGGCAGCTGACAGTAAGTGACCTCTCCTCTTAGTAATAGCTGGGTCACTTAGTGTTGCCATAGGTGCCTATGGCAACATGATATTCTAGCCTGTTCGTAGAGCTAGCAGGCTGAAGACAGAGAAAACCTTTTTGTACATATTGAGAAGAAATATATGTACAGGGATTTCCTCTGTCTATTTCGCTTGACTCCCTTATTTCCCCTTCGTACATGGCTGGCTAGCCTGGGTGACGTTCCAGTTTATGATGTAAGTCTGTACATTTGTTTAGGACTTCTGAAGTGCGAAGCCCCTACAACTGTATTCCCCTCTTCAACTTCTCGCAAATCAGGACAATCACAAACCTGCTGACCACAGGACAATGGAAAGGTCCCCTCCAACCAGAGAAGTCTTGCCAGAGTCGTATTAACAACAGGGCAACTGGGTCAGTCGCCCAGGGTCCACACACACTTAGAGGCTCCCACACATAGCTACATCACCATCGTAGAGGGCACTGTAGCATAATGTGAACTGGGGTTCCTGTATGGCATAATGTGAACTGGGGCACTAGAGTGAATTTAACACATTTGTGGTCCTGGGAGTATTTACACATTATACTTTTCAATAACATTGCCAGTAAATCATTTTGACAGTTTTATTGGTAGGGGCCCCCACAAGTTAGTTGCCCTGGGGCCCCGACAACCCTTGATTCCGCCCTGTATTTTGCCAAAATTGGGACATTTTTGAGGTATGGTAGTGAGCAGGGCCATGTTAAAAAATGAGAATTTGGAAAGAGGATTCAACATTTGACTGTTTAGGTTAGAGGAGAATTATTTTTCCAAAACTTTAGCCAAAGTGTTAAATCTGAACTAAACCCAGGATTTAATAACAGACTTATTATTAGCTCTAGACCTAAAACAAACCGTAAGCCTATATCAACCTCTAAAACTAGTCTCAATCAATCTTTGCCCTGCCTCCCCAAATTTAATTAATAAATTAAAGAGAAATTATTCACAGTCACTTTGTATCAGTAAAACTATAAAGAACCCTAAAAGAAATAACGTATTTTTTTAAGGCCCGGGGCGATTTTTCACACGATCTGGCCATTTTCGACTGATTGTTGCGATCAATCGTGTGAAAAATAGGGTTTTCATAGATGATTCCGATGCGATGTGCGTCCCCGACGTCGTGGATCGGTATTGTAGATCAGATGGAAAAACCATTTGATCTACGATCCGTCATGCTGTAAATAGGTAAACGAAGCATCTTGTAAGATGCATCGTATACCATTTACAGCATGCTGTGATGCATCGGACGAAACTTGAAAACGTAACGAGGTATCGTACGTTTTCAAATCGTCCCGTATATGGGGGCCTTTAGACTTGTTACTTCTATGTTGAACAAATTTGATGTAATTTGTTTTCTGGATATAAATTATATGATAACATTCTATCAGTGTATGCTATTCAGCTAGATATATAACAGAATATTATTCACAGCAATTCTAAATACCCTGTCAAAGCTGGATAATTGGCTGAGACAAGATCAGTTTAAAATTGAAGCGTACGCAACGCCATCTTG
Source organism: Taudactylus pleione (assembly GCA_031769625.1). Lineage (NCBI taxonomy): Eukaryota > Metazoa > Chordata > Amphibia > Anura > Myobatrachidae > Taudactylus > Taudactylus pleione. The sequence goes on along the minus strand of JAUIMM010000061.1, from coordinate 5,202,236 downwards.
CGAATGGCAGCTAGACTCCATTTTAGAAACAAGAATCTGCAAGACGCCATTTTGCGACCAGCGTCACTTTAAGTTACAACTCACGAGCTAAGAACAGATGGCAATGTTTTTGATAATCTAAATAGAATAGACAATGCACCAGAAACTGTGAGGGTTTTACATACAAATTGGGAATCCCTGTTGGCAATTGTAATATAATCCAGGCATTGATCTACACAATTGGATTTGTCTGAATCCAAACAGGTTTTAGTTTCATACCCAGACAGGATGGTTTAGGTTCACAGCTGGAGGTCACATTTGCATTGCAGTCTGAAACTGTGAGTGAGGAATGATTTGTGTGTATGTATATATATATATATAAATATGTTAAGTCCATCATAGATGGAATCTCATGCATAAACACCACACATTACGCACAATTGAGCTGCTAACATGACGCCCAGTAGCGAATGCACAATTATTAGCATCATGCGATTGCATCTTTCACCATTTCACATACACACATTATGCTTAAGACCCCGAATGAAAATACCGTTTAGTAGCTAAATGTGCACGCATCTGTCCCCAGTTAACTAGCGTCTTCATATCAAACCCGTACACTCACACATTACATATTCACTTACAAGGTTCCATTAGCTTTAAGACATAAGATTTAAGTTTATTCAGTTAATGTAAATGCTGTGAAATAAAGATATTTGATAACTAAGGTTTTATACATGCTAAACAAGTCGTGTTTGGTTTTGTACTGATGCGTACTCTTTTTACAGTATTCCGGTGTTATCGGTGGGGAGGTCTCATCATGCATTCTCGAGTTATGGATCGCAGAGGCTACAAGCAACAAAATGTATATTTCATGAACAACTGTTAGGATGTTACAGGGGACGGGAAGGGAAAGACACCCAGCTGTTAGAGGCAGGGAGAGTCTATTTGAACCAGCCTGTTAAATGCTTTGTAACAGATGCTTCTCCCCTGGGAACCAATGACATCAGCAGCAAACTTCTCTATTGTCCTGTCTATTCTGAGGGGGTATAAATATGTGTGCTCCAACACTGGGTCTTTAGTCTTCTTGCTGAATGCTGACTGAGGGGTTTCTTGCTGATGCCTAACATCTGGTACCATAAGCGCTGCGTATGTATACTGTACTTGGGTCTGTATAATTCCTTTTGCACCTAAATTGTGTCTGGATCAATTGCGTGTAACTGTCTGAACTTTTACTTGAATAACACTTGTGCTTTTGAACCAAAGATTCCAGGTCTAAGTCTTTATATACTGTATGACTGCGTACGCAAATTAGCGTCATCCTTAGAGGTTTATAGGAAGGATTTTAGAAGGTACAGGCAGGGGTATATAGAGGTTCTTTTTAATATCATCAGATGGGGGCTCATCGAGTGAAGTCACTTACCTACTCACACGGCACATACGGCTATCGATATCTCAGCAAAGGGTGGAGTGGCCACATGCAGGGTTTTCCTGCAACCGTTTTGTGCTGAAAAATCGCTATCCGTTTCGTGTGAGCAAAGGAAGCTGACTAGAATCCAGGGACAAGAAAGGAAAAAGTTTGTTTTCCTTTGTTGATAGAACCTAGCGTTTAAAGGGGTGCCGCAGTATTGAGTATGCGGCTGAGTCGCAGTTTTGTGCACAGAAAAGACGCACTTTTGCGTACGCAGTTGAAAAGTCATACGGTTGTGTGGTAGTCGCATTATTTTTTTTATGTGGCTGGTCGCACAATAGCGTATATGCACTTCTGTTTCTGCTGCCATGTGTTTTAACAAAGCCGTGGAGGTTTACCTTTTTCAATTGTTACCAATATCTGGGTTAACGTTTATTTTTCTGCGCAGGAAAAAGTGTGTAACAGTGAGTATTTGTTGAACAAAGTTAAGGTTACCGTATGACCTTTAAGGGCTAGGTGCAATGGTTAGTCTAGCCGCTCGGTAAGTAGCTTTACCGTTCTATACACAGTAGCAGGTGTACATGTTGTCTTTGTTGTAGAGAGGTGCGTGAGAGTAGCCAACATATAAACTCTCATAGGTGTGGAAGTTGCCTTACTAAATCTTATCCGGGTGTGGAAGTTGCCTTTTTGAAATCTTATCCAGGTGTGGAAGTTGCCTTACTAAATCTTATCCAGGTGTGTGGGCGCCGCCGACTTAAATCGTCCACAGGTAAGTGAAAGTATCTTGATTGTCTTTCACCAGTTTAAATCTTTATTGAAAAGCATTGGAGTTGTCTCAGAATGGGAGCCGCGCAAACAGTAGAGATGTTAGACAATGATGTGCTGCTAATGGAGGCGCCGATCGGATCGGCCCGTCATATCATGCATACTAAGTACGGTACTTATGCAATAAGGTATTGTGATTTATGGTTTAATATGAAGAGGAAGAGTGTTAGACCGTTTCCCAGAATTGGTAGTTTTGATAAGGATGTATTAAATAATGTCCGGGATCACATCAGTTTGATGCGCTCCCGAGAGAAAAAGGTTAAATATTTTGAATGTTTAAAAGTGTGGCAGCATGAAGGGGATGCGTGGCTTAAGAATGTGCAAACTACGCAAACTAGCGTTGTGAGCACATTGCCAGAAAATACATCCGCGACGCTGAATTGCAATACGGGCGAGCCGCAAAATGGCGCGCCCGTGCGGCAAGGTAGCATCGTGGAGCGTATTGCCAGCAGTTCACGCTCACCTCCCCCACCTTATGTGGATGGAGATGCAAGAATAGTTACCAAAAATACCCATAAAAATGTAACAAGCAACTTGTACCCTCTCTTAAGCAACTATAAAGAAAATGTGGATGATGAGCCTATTGTAATGTCTGCCATTTCCCATGCTGTACAAGATAGATGCTGCATCACCACAATCACGAGTGGTGCCGCCATCTCCATCGGTAACAGCAAGGGAAGTGTTAATGCCCTCTGCACCCGTAGAGGAAGTTGTTCATACCATACACAGCAGCAGCAGACTAAACCCCCAGCCAGGTAACCAGGTCAAAGGTAGCAGCGCTACCGGTTTGCATCCCATTCGGACAATAACTGTTCCAAATGGAAATGCAGATGCGAACAGTATAGTGCCCACGAGGGAAGTAGTAATGCATTGTCCTCGGACAAGAGCAGAACTAAATTCCATCATAAATGATTTCCCCGATCCCAAAAAGGAATTAGCCAAATATCAAAGATTTTTGAGAAATTTGGGTAGTTCACATGAACCCACTAATAAAGATTGGCGTGTGGTGTTAAGGGCCTGTCTACCACGCAATACCGACATGACAAAATTTATCACAGATTGTGTATTGGATGGTGACGTTCCTTTAACAGACCAAGTAAACCAAGGTAACATTTCCCGCATTGTAACTCAATTGGGTATATATTTTCCAGTAGTAGTTAACTGGAACAAAATTTTCACCATTAAGCAGAAGGAGAGTTTAAAAACCCGGGTTCAGACCTCACAACCTGGCTGGAGGGGAGTCACAATAGATACACTCATAGAATCTGCCATAGAGCATGATAAAAATATCACAAAGAAGAGAGAGAGACCCAGAGTGAAAAACTAATGGCTGTCAGTATCCAAGTTCTGGAGGGAATGACAATAACATCACAGCCAACAGACACACCTGCACCCACACACACACTAGCACCTGAACAGTTACACGTCCTCACCAATGCCACACCACAGCAAACACATCCTTACCCCACATATCATACACAACCACAGGCCTCATACTACCCACAAACTTCATACCTCCCACCATACCCTTATCCTCCACATCCTTACCCATACCCACCACCTTTCCCTCTTGCTCAACTCCCACAACAATCCTTTCATCCAACCCGTTCTAAAACATGTTTTAACTGCAACCAAGCGGGACACATAAGTAAGTATTGCAAAGTAAAGAACACCACACAGGAAAACGAGTTTCCCATGGGTTCATAGGCAACCCCAGTATCTTCTCCCAGGCCTTATATGACTGTTTACAATCTTTTCAACCTGCCGATGGATCTGTTCTAGTGTAGAATGTGGACGATTTATTGTTGTATTTAGGTCATGTTTAAATGATATTAAACTGTTGTGCTTTGTCTCCCACTCACAGGACACAAGGTTGATAAGGATAAACGGCAGCCATGCCAGGCTAAGGTCGACTACTCGGAATATTATCCAACCCAGTGGCCCAGGCATTATTTAGAGCAGTAGCTATTAATAACAAAATTTAATTGCAGGAACCTGTATGCAGATACTATGGGGGTCATTCAGACCCGGTCGTTAGCGCCGATGCGCTCGGATCGGGTCGATGGCCCCCCACAGAGCATGCGCATGACGGCGCCATCGTGCGCATGCGTGAGACCCGCTACGAACGACAGCGCCGGTCGTAGAGGGTCTCGATCCAAAGGGGGCGAGCTGTCGATGTTGATTGACAGCTCGCCCCGTTTGGAAGGCGGGCCGGGGGGGTGGCAGCCGAAACGGAGGCGTTCCCATGGGGAGCACTAGTGATGTCAGTGGAGAGCTTCCGGCTCAGACAGAGCCAGAAGCTCTCCGGGGCTTACCACAAGTGAGAGCCTACCCTAGGGTCTCGACGTAAGCCCCGATGTTCGCGATGGTCCCATCACGACCATCACCTGAGTGGTCATTAGAGCTGTGGGTGTTAACCCACAGCCTAACGACCGCAACAGATGTGGGCGGTCAGGATGCAAGTGGCCGCCCAGTTTCTGAGCGACCGCTTGCATCCTCCGTCCACCTCTGAATGAGGTCCTATATCCCTAGAATTATTAAAAATGATAGGGGGACTTATTTTACAGGTGACGTTTCCAAGAACATGTGTAAGGTGATGGGTAACAACACTAAGATTATCCCAGACTGTCTTTTCCATTATTTGCCCCCCTTTGAGATACTGTTCAAACAGGCAGCCTCATGTGAAAATATGATAATGAGGTTACTGTACAGGGTCTCACGAAGATGAATGCGAATAACAGAAATTGAAAGTGTTATTAACTAACATATTTAATGAAAACTGTCATGATGTCAAATCTGGAGAATTTGTTATGATCCAAATTTTTTTAGCTCAGGTTGTTTGACTGATCGGTGAAAAGGTCCGTATCTGACGATACAACATCCACAAAGGGTGGCCGAGGAAGATACGTGGGTCCATTCCACTCACTATAGGGAGGTTAACCAACCGGTGGAGATACAAGGCGGAGACAAGGCCGATAACGTGGACCTGTTGATTGCGAGCTTGTGCCGGAAGGATTAAAAAGGTGACGGTGAGATATCTGAGCTAAAGAAATGTGTAGATCAGTGCTTCCAGCAATGGAGTGGTCTGCTGTGGTCATCCTAGTTCTTTTTTTTTCCAGAGTTTTTGTCATGATGATCTGTTTGGGGATACTCAGGGTCTGTGATGGAGGACCGATAAAGGAAATGTGAGCTGATGGCAGAGCTGATGGAGTGGAGTCAGGAGGAGGAGTGCAATGCCAATCAGGGGAGTGGCTGACCAATTTTAGTATTGTAATTGTTATGTTATTTGGGAAGAATACTTCCAGAAGTAATGACCCTCACACATGTTGAAATGCTTGGTATACGTAAAAAAAACATACCATCACCATATCTTCACACGCAATATGAACACAGAGGCAAAAGAAACATGATACCTGGTGATGTGCATAAAGCCACTCAGTTAATTAGTGAGACAACTGGCTTTCAAGTTTTAGTCGCACTGGATCCCACCAGAATTGCTCGGGGTACATTAAATTTTAGATATATTCAGGAACTTGCTAAATTGATAGATAATATCACCAAGATGTACGATGACACATTCAGGTATACAGGGAGAGAATTGCAAGCGTACAAGAAAGAACTGGTGCAACACAGGCTAGTGTTGAATTATTTAACTGCTGTTACTGGAGGGTATTGCGTAATGTTAGCCACCCAATTTGGAGTAAAATGTTGCACCTATGTCACCAATGATACCAGCGACCCTAAGGAGGTGATAGACCGGAAGATGGATGAAATTATCCAGCTAAAGTGGGATTTTTGAAAGAACCATAACGCTTCAGTGGCTGAAGAAGGGGAGAAGATAGGATGGGTTTCATGGCTGAACCCAGTGAAATGGTTCTCAGGTCTAGGGGAATGGGTCCAGGAAGTGATCGCCAGCATAGGCAAATTCTTAATCCTTATACTAATTGTCATCATAGTAATTGACATATGTGTCCGGTGTGATTCTATTGTGTTGGTGTGGAAAATTTAAAAATAGAGTAAAACGAAAGAATGAAATTATGATGGTGGCCAGTATGAATACCGAGGTAAATACAGAACTGCATTACAACCCTGAGCTAGGAAACACCATCATTTAATGTATTATATTTACATGCATAGAATGTATTATTGAAATGTTATTTTTAAAACACCTCAGATAATGTAAAGTCTAAATTCCCCTTCAAGACTGCTTTTATAAGACTGGTGCATCCCCACACCTTTCACATGATCTTCCAAGATCCGCGGTGTGCGTATAATAGTAGTTTTATGTCCCCATCCAGAGACACATTATTGATGGATTAAGAACCACCTTGTGCCATTCCATAATAACACTAAATAATATGTAAATGTAAACCTAAATTAAATTCTAATAGCAGATTGTGATAGCATGTTGTTCGCTATCAAAGGGTGGACTGTCAAAGCTGGATAATTGGCTGAGACAAGATCAGTTTAAAATTGAAGCGTGCACGACGCCATCTTGCGAATGGCAGCTAGACTCCATTTTAGAAACAAGACTCTGCAAGACGCCATTTTGCGACCAGCGTCACTTTAAGTTACAACTCACGAGCTAAGAACAGATGGCAATGTTTTTGATAATCTAAATAGAATAGACAATGCACCAGAAACTGTGAGGGTTTTACATACAAATTGGGAATCCCTGTTGGCAATTGTAATATAATCCAGGCATTGATCTACACAATTGGATTTGTCTGAATCCAAACAGGTTTTAGTTTCATACCCAGACAGGATGGTTTAGGTTCACAGCTGGAGGTCACATTTGCACTGCAGTCTGAAACTGTGAGTGAGGAATGATATGTGTGTGTATGTATATATATATATATATATATAAATATGTTAAGTCCATCATAGATGGAATCTCATGCATAAACACCACACATTACGCACAATTGAGCTGCTAACATGACGCCCAGTAGCGAATGCACAATTATTAGCATCATGTGATTGCATCTTTCACCATTTTACATACACACATTATGCTTAAGACCCCGAATGAAAATACCGTTTAGTAGCTAAATGCGCACGCATCTGTCCCCAGTTAACTAGCGTTTTCATATCAAACCCCATACACTCACACATTACATATTCACTTACAATGTTCCATTAGCTTTAAGATATAAGATTTAAGTTTATTCAGTTAATATAAACGCTGTGAAATAAAGATATTTGATAACTAAGGTTTTATACATGCTAAACAAGTCGTGTTTGGTTTTGTACTGATGCGTACTCTTTTTACAGTATTACGGTGTTATCGGTGGGGAGGTCGCATCATGCATTCTCGAGTTATGGATCGCAGAGGCTACAAGCAACAAAATGTATATTTCATGAACAACTGTTAGGATGTTACAGGGGGCGGGAAGGGAAAGACACCCAGCTGTTAGAGGCAGGGAGAGTCTATTTGAACCAGCCTGTTAAATGCTTTGTAACAGATGCTTCTCCCCTGGGAACCAATGACATCAGCAGCAAACTTCTCTATTGTCCTGTCTATTCTGAGGGGGTATAAATATGTGTGCTCCAACACTGGGTCTTTAGTCTTCTTGCTGAATGCTGACTGAGGGGTTTCTTGCTGATGCCTCTGGTACCGGAAGCGCTGTGTATGTATACTGTACTTGGGTCTGTATAATTCCTTTTGCGCCTAAATTGTGTCTGGATCAATTGCGTGTAACTGTCTGAACTTTTACTTGAATAACACTTGTGCTTTGGAACCACAGATTCCAGGTCTAAGTCTTTATTTACTGTATGACTGCGTACGCAAATTAGCGTCATCCTTAGAGGTTTATAGGAAGGATCTTAGAAGGTACAGGCAGGGGTATATAGAGGTTCTTTTTAATATCATCAACCCAGAAAACTTTACTTAATTAAACCTAATGATTGCAATGATGATGACATGAAATTACATATTCATGTTTTCCAAACTTGGGAAGAAAATTCTTTAGCAATTCTAAATATATATATATATATATATATATATATATATATATATATATATATAGGCATTACAGCCATTTGTGAAATATAGAATGATCTTACCTTAGACTCCAGAAATAATAATTGTATATGCACAGTGCTCCTGTGCCTGTTGTCACTAAGGGCCCCATTCAGACCCGGACGCTAAGACGCGAATGCACACTATGGGCGGTTGTCGCCCATCTGCGCATGCTTATGCATCACACTGCGTGTGCGCGAACCAGTCACTGCATTCAGGAATCGTGGGCTCGTAGCACAAAGACTGAGCACTACTTTGAGTGACAGTGCCGTTTGTGGTTGATAACAGGGGAAGGTGCTTGGGAACAGGGGAGTGGTGCTGCGAACGCAGGCGTGTCTGGGCGTCAAAACAGACTTTTATGGGTGTGCATAATTAGCATGGAAGCATCATTGTACTCATCACTTGGTTGTATTACAGCCTGCAGTGATCGCAGTGCTTGCGGTGGGGTAGGGTCTACCTCAAGCGCTGCATGCAGCTCCGATGGTTCTCGATAGTTCTGATTAATCATACATTTCCTGGAGATGACGTGTGCTAAGAAAGAAAAGTGGGTGTCTTTATACCGGCGTGCGCTCACTCTGCCGTCGCTCTCTAAGACATAGAGGGCGTCCTTACACCAGACAGTGCTATCGCGGAATGTGCATACCCGGCCCGGCAAGAGAGCGCAGCTTAGCGTCCGGGTCTGAATCGACCCCAAAGTTCTCTAGCTAGACTGTGTGATGTCACAAAGGCTGTTTATGATGTAAATCAGCAATATGATCATTTAGGTTAATGTTCTGCCTATCTGCAAAATGTTTTTACAGTTTTGTATATTTAATAATATAATATATAATAATAATTTTTATTTATTTTTTTCAGAAATTTTGTATTATTATTGTATCTGGAGAAAATATTTATTTTGATTAATAGAACTGAGCAAACTTGTATTGATTCAATATGCTGATCACAATGTCAATGTAAAATTTAGCCAAAGATCTAAATCTGAACTAAACTCAGGATTTAAACCATAAAATTAACAGTAGCTCTATACCTACAAGCCTATATCAAAATTATATCTAAAACTAGTCCTTGCTCACAAGCTAATGTGATCTTTAAACTTGTCCTAATTACACTTATGATCATATTAGTCCAATTAAGAAAAAAAAATCATTACATTATGTCACCTTATGTCATTCTGCTTGATATATAGATATTTATTTAAAATATTATCAAACTTTACAATATTTAACATAATTATGCCTAATGATTGATTACTTTATTTTAAACTGTTAACATTATTTTTCCCGTACATTTTTAAATTAAAATTTTCTAAATGACTTTAAATCCATTTGGTAATATAAAATAATCTTACCTTAGAGTCCAGAAATAAACATTATATATACTGTACTACTGTACACAGTGTACACTTGCTCACAGTGAGCTGCTCAATGACAGTTCTGTATCTATCAGTACAGTACATACCCAGCCTTTGTGACATCACAAAGGCTGTTTATGGTGTAAGTCAGCAACATGGTAATTCTAGTTAAAGCTCATCCTGTCTATATTTTTACCTAAGAGAAATGTAATGCTTTGTTTTTAGATTTTATGAGAACCAATGTGAGAGTTTACTGTTAAACTCACATATTTTAAACTCTCACCCTATTACATTTGGACCTATATGATAATTTAAAAAATGTTGTACTATTATTGTATCTGGAGAAGATTTTTTTGTTTTCGTTTTTAGATATTTTCAAACTTTCAGTGATGTAATAGGCTGGTCACAACATCAGATTTACATAGAAACATTTAGTCATCATACTCTGTACAATATTCCACACATTTTACAGGTGCTCAGTCTTAGTTCTGAAACATGTACAGCAGGGGTGGGGAAAGTCCGGCCCGTGGGCTGTATAAGGCCTGCAAAATCATTTGGTCTGGCTCTGCCTAGAATGGCACCCTGCAGCCAGGACCCTTCAGGCGGTCATACCGCTGACCTTACAGCTCCGGGTATTTCTGTAATCACCGCCGACTGTGGCAGCATCCACGTGACATCACTTGGAGGGGGCGTGGCCTGCACCAGTCCCGTGAATTATGTTAGAAATATCCAAATTGCCCAAAAAAGTTCCCCACCCATGATGTACAGTAGATCTGCCCACCAGAAGTGTCCAGATAGAAGCCAGCAGCATTAACATTGTTAATTTTTTTTCTTGCAGACCAGCATATCCCCAATGCTCATGACTTTAGTAGGACAAATGTGTAAGAAAGTTCAAATCTGATAATAGGGGGCATGATTTTGGCACATTAGGGGATTGACTGCATTATCATAGGCATGACAGCACCTCAGAGGGCATACTTAGTACTTCAAAAATGCCAGGTTCCCTACAACAACCATCTTCCCTTCCTCCAAAAACACAATTGAATTGCCACACAGAGTGGTCTTGCATACATCCCCTACATGCAGCACTCACTTACTATAATGAGTGTGAAAATATCAGGTGATAGCAGAACAGTTGTCACAAAATAGGCACGGGATACCAGTAATTGTGGTGAGGTTGCGGTTTCAGGAAAATTGACATATTGGCTGGTTTGAGCATAATAGGAAGTGGGTTGTTTACTTGTTTTCTACCAAACTTTACTTTTTTAATGTTGAGAGGTATGGAGTGGCTGAGGACCTGGACTACACTCAAGAGTCTGCTGTGAATTGTCCTGGTACCACTTCTGAGTGTAATCGGCAGGGCCTAACAGCATTGTAGGCCCTGGGTAAAGCAATGCACTGGGGCTCCTACCCACCAATTCACAAAATAAAAATTGTAAACAGTTAATAGAATTTAACCCTTGGGTCATTCCATGTCAGTTCACCCAGGCCATGACACCCACCGACTCAGATTTTCATGAAACTTTGTACACTTGATACTACCACATAGCAACAAACCCATGTACAATTTTTCTTCTCTAGCCCTCACACTTTTTGAGATATAGGGGATCAAAATTGCTCGGAAATGCCACTCCTGATGCTCCATTTTTATGTGAGGTGTATGTGGAAAAACATTCCTATCTCGGTGCCTAATCCACATATCACTTTGAAATTTTGGCCCTTTGTCAATCAGAATATGGAGATTCCAGAAAAAAATGTTTACTCAACCTTGCCTGACTCTGAGAGTCATTATACATTCCTTTACTTCATACTTAATTATTTTTTTGATGCAGAAAAAGGTGAGTTCAATACACATTATCAACCTAAGGCAGATGAGTTATCATGTTCCTTTTTTTTATTAAACCTTAAAGTATACTTTAAAAGCTTTTGAATGAAAAATAATGGGATTTTGATTGCCTGAATGAGTATTGTAATGTTTAATTAAAATCTCTCTTTAAAAATGAAAATTAATTACCATTAAGAACAATTTTGCCTGCCAGGGGAGTATTTTAATTTGTATATTTGTATATATATGTATATATATATATATATATATATATATATATATATATATGCAGATTTCTTATTACACATAGGGGGGTATTCAATTAGTCCATGATTACACATTTTTGTGTGAAAAACTATTATTTAACAGTGAAAAACCCCTATTCAATTGGCCGCAATAATCTATCGGCGGTACTTTTACCTCAAATTTCACTTCACCAACTATAAGCAGGTGCCTAGTTATGGAAAATACCTATTTAAATGTTAAAAATGTCAGGATTTGGTTCAGAGCCCCTGGGACACCCCATCCCCCTGCCTCCCACGACTAATTAGGCACCTTGACGTTTTTAATTATTTTTAATTGCCCAATAATGAAATGTCATTTTTGGGTTAAAAGGGTGCACACTGATGGAATTTTCAGTTCAAGCTATGGGACAGGTATATTAGCGTGCTTTATGAGTGAAACAAGTGTTTTTAGTCTTGCAGGTGGGAGTAGTTGGTCTTTTTTTTTTTTAAAGTCCCTTAAAATGACCCAAATATATACTTATATCCATTTTTTATGTACCCCAAATTTAATGAGAACACTTATTTTGTTGAAAAAATACACTTCTATACCATTATCCTATGTTAGCTTGGTATTTTTCGGGGTACAGGCTGATTTTCCCATTTTTACCTATACTTTTCACAGCAAGAATTTTTGAGCGAATCCTGTTTTTGTGATTTTGGAATTGAATAGTTGCAAAAACATAAGCATATAGAAAAAACTTACCAGGACCTAATTACCTATTTACAGGGGCATAACCAGATATATGGGGGCTCCATAGCGAAATTTCCTTGGGGTCCCCCCAGCCCCATAATACTTACCCCACAGAGTTCCTATTGGGTCGCGACCAGCTCCTGATTAAAAATGACATCAGCGATAGGGTGCAGGGGGTTGATTGCTGGGCCGGCGGGCCCCCTAAACAGCTGGGCCCCATAGCAAGCTCACCCCTTGCACCCTCTATAGTTACGCCAATGCCTATTTTGTCTGTTTAAAAGATAACAGAGACTGCATGCTACGACATTGCTCTCAAAGCCCATCAACTGAAAACATAAAAAGCATTCTACTTGAGAAATTCAAAGACTGACCCTGAAGATGAAGTTTCTTACAGGCAGTGGGTATCTACTGACAGAACAGAGATGGTGAAATGCCCTGCAACATTTGATGAATATTTAGAAACTTTGATTGAAAAAATAGAAATAGTTGTCCCTCGTTCAGTTATTGCTAAGGAACAATCAAAGTTTCTAAAAAAAATTTAAGGCCAATCTTCAACTTGACACAGCTATTGTTCTCCTGGACTTCAGTGAAAACTATTCTTACGTGATTCAGAATGAAGTTCAAGAGTATCATTGGACGAACAATGGTTGTACACTGCACCCAGCTGAATTCTATGCTCATGTTCCTCAGTCTGATGACCTGTTCATCACAAGTATCTGTGTCTTGTCTGATGATTTGGAGCATGATGTAGCATTTGTGTACAAAACACAGAAAGTCATTCAGTACATCAAGGAAAACATTCCTGCTGTCAAAAATGTGTGTTACATCAGTGATGGGTGTTCTGAGCAGTATAAGAATTGCAAAACCTTTCTGAACTAGTGCTGCCATGATCGAGACTTCACTTTGAAAGCATAATGGGCATTTTTTGCAACCAGCCACAGTAAATCTCCTTGTGACGGCATTGGTGGAACAATTAAGCCTCTCCTTGCCAGAGAGAGCCTACAGAGACTAACAGGTGATCTGATTGACTCAGCTGAAAAAGTCTTACATTTCTGCAAGTCAAAAGTTGCAAATATAAAGTTAAGGCTAATATCAAATGAAACACTTTCAGAAACACACAAGCAGCTGCAAGATCGAATTTCCCAGACAAAAACAGTACCTAGTACAAGAGGATTTCATCACTTCACCCCTATATCTGAAATTTCCATAGGAACAAAGCAACTCAGTTAAAAAAAAACCTTCAGTTTCATTTTCCATTTCTCAGATAAGAACAATTCAACACCAGTATATATGTCACAAATCTGTACAAATTCATACATAGCATGTGTTTACAATAATCATTGTTTTTTTGGATAAGTACTTTAAAAGGATTAGTAGGAATGTGATGTTGAAGTTAAGTTCATGCACACCTATGGCCCTGCACAATCATTTAACTGGCCTCTACAGAAAAATGATGACATCTGTTATGTTCTTATGTGCAATATAATTTCCTCTGTCAGCCCTCCTATCATGAAGGGTACTGGAAGGATGTATTTCTTCCCTGAAAAGGAAGTTGATTTTGTTATATGTACAACGACAGTACAGTCTCATCTTCAGTTAGACATCAGGCATCTCTGTTAAAAAAAAAGTAAGATTAACAAGCTGATGTATTTAAAATGGCTTTTAGTGGGTTTACTCGCTCCCGTTTTAGCACCTATTCAATTCCAAAATCGCAAAAACAGGACTTGCGCAAAATTTCTTGCTGTGAAAAGTGTAGGTGAAAATGGGGAAATTAGCCTGTACCACAAAAATTGACAAACTAATATAGGATAACAGTATAGAAGTGTATTCATGGTCATATTAAATAGATTTGGGGTACTTTAAATTGAGTCAAATGGCTATTATGGCTGTTATAAGCATTTTGAAAAAAAAATGGAAACAAAATATAAAAGCAATTTTTCTCAGCAAAGTAAGTGCTCTCATTAAATTTGGGATGCAGAAAAATGGGTATAAATATATATTTGGATCATTTTAGGGGACTTTAAAAAAAAGTGCAAAAAGACTGACTACTCCCACCTGCAAGACTAAAAACACTTGTTTCACTAATAAAGCACCCTAATATACCAGCCCATACCTTGAACCCAAAATTCCATCACTTTGCCAGAAAAGACATGTCATTATTGGGCAATTAAAGATAATTAAAAACTTCAAAGTGCCTAATTATTTGTCAGGGGGGAAGGAGTTTTGGTATCTCACGGGTTCTGAACCAAGGGCCTGATTCAGACCCGCTCGCAAGCGATATGCGCGAGCGGGTCAATGTTTGGCCACTGCGCATGCGCACGCCGGAGCCAGCTCCGACGCGTGCATGCGCGAGACCCGGCTAGCGACGGACGCTCCGTTGCTCCGGATCTCGCACCAAAAGTGGGCGGCTGTCGATGTTGATCAACAGCTCGTCACAAGCCCCGATGGTCGAGACCATCGCAACCATCACCTGGCCGCTCGCAATAGCTGTGGGTGGTCACCCACAGCTATGCGAGTGGCCAGGAGGCCGCACAAAAAAAACAACGCCCTGATTCAGAGCGAGAGCTCTGAATCAGGCCCCAAATCCCAACATTTTTACCTTAATATAGTTATTTTCCTCAAGGTAAGTAAAGTGAAATTTGCAGTAAAATTATTCCCGATAAATGATTGCGGCTAATTGAATAGGTGTTTTTCACACTAAAATTGCAGTTTTTCGCACAAAAACGTGTAATCACAGGCTAATTGAATATTCCCCTATGTGTAATAAGAAATCTGCACATATACAGTATATAGAAGTATACAAATTAAAATACTCCCCTGGCGAACAAAATTTTACCTAATGGTAATTTTTGTTTTTAAAAATAGATTATTAATTAAACATTACAATACTCATACAGGCCATCAAAATCCCATTATTTTTCTTTCATAGGCTTTTAAAGTATACTTTAAGGATCAATTTTAAAAAAAAGGGACATGATAACTCATCTGCCTTAGGTTGATAATGAGTATTGAACCCACCTTTTTCTTGCACCAAAAAAATTATTAAGCATTAAGTAAAGGAATGTATAATGACTCTCAGAGTCAGGCAAGGTTGATAAAACATTTTTTTCTGGAATCATATTCTGATTAACAAAGGGCCAAAATTTCAAAGTGATATGTGTATTAGGCACTGAGATAGGAATGTTTTTCCACATACACCTCACATAAAAACGGAGCATCAGGAATGGCATTTCCGAGCAATTTTTCGAAACTTTGTCCCCCCTATTTCTCAAAAACTATGAGGGATAGAGAAGAAAAATTGTACATGGGTTTTTTGCTATGTGGTAGTATCAAGTGTACAAAGTTTTGAAAATCGATGGGTGTCATAATAATTTTTGTTCTGGGTGATT
This sequence comes from Taudactylus pleione, assembly GCA_031769625.1. NCBI lineage: Eukaryota > Metazoa > Chordata > Amphibia > Anura > Myobatrachidae > Taudactylus > Taudactylus pleione. Next base: position 5,186,459 of record JAUIMM010000061.1, on the reverse strand, counting down.
TGACATGGAATGACCCCCTTTGGATTTATTGGTACTTTCAACAAAATCAATGTTTAAACATAAAAAAAATTGATGAAAAGCGAGAATTAATCAACAGAAACTTTTGAACATATTAAGCCTTGAAAAACACAAACATTTCACCATATAAATGGTAATTGAGGTCTACACATAAACACATACATACAGGCTCACACTTATAAACATACATACTTACTAAGTATACATACATACAGTCATACACATACATATATACAGTAATATACATTCTTGCACACATACATACAGTTACACATCTACAGTATAAATATATATACAGAGGTGACTTGCGGTGCATGAGAACCCCACCCTCCACCCACCGGCTGGTGTTCATGGTATAACCTCAGGGGTATGGAGAGGGGGATTTAAGGGGCAGAGGGGTAGGGCAACGGCGGCAGTGTAGTACAAGGTGCAAGTGGACCTAGGATGGCCCTCCATATATACAGTAACACACACACACACACACACACACCCTGAAATGTTATTGTTTGGATTTCATTATTTCCAAATAATGAGGGATTGGCCCTCCACCTGTCCACTGGCGTGGCCCTACCGGTCATTCATCTTCTCCTTCAGACTAAACTTGAAGTCTTCCAGCTTTTGAAAAATAAAAATATACAATTGCTGTTGATGAAGGAAAAGAAAAAAAAAAGCCATACCTCTTTTGGTACCTCCCATATAAAGATGTGGATTTGGTGCATGTTTGTAATCATATTTTTTGTATTTGGAATAATATAATCTGATGGTAAACTATATTAATAATTAAACTGTTAATAACAATTTATAGAAGAACAGGACAGTTATCACACTGTGGTGGCATCAGTTCCTCTTACACCATACAAAAACACACAGTGCCTTCAATGCTGTAGACATTGATATATGTTGTGGGCGGATTTTAGGGAGAATGTTCACTTTTATAATCAACTTGCTTAGCCGGGAAAACCTCTGAGGGGATCACACCTCCAACTAGCTATTAGTCTTGCAGAGCAGTAGGACATGGTTGCGAGTAGACATTTCAGTGGAGGTTTTTGTTAATATTTAAATGGTAACGATTGACCCAAAGCATCCACAACCGAATTGATATTGATATGTTAAAAGTTGATGATTTTGCATAATCAATTTTAAAATTAGAAAAGCAGCTGAATCTTATCAAATGTAGCCATAATATTGGGTAGAACAGTCTGGAGATTTGTTATAATGGCCAAAAAGTCATTCACAAAGAGAGCAGTGAAAGTTTGTGTGTCTGATACAGACTCCTGATATATCTGGGTCCAGTCTGATTGCTCTCACCAAGGATTCTAAGCACAAAACGAATATCAGAGGTAATAGCAGGCATCCTTGTATGGTTCCTTTTGACATATGGACTGATCCAGACAGGACCCCACTGGCCCTCACATAAGTTGTAGAAAAAAATGTAAAGTACAAGCATTCTTTGAAGCCACCAATCACCAAGCCCAATGTGCTCCAAGATTCGCCTCATGAAGTACAAGTTGACCATATTGATGCCTTTTTGGCGTCTGCTAGTAGGAACATCACTGAAGAACTTGATGAATTAGACGTTTTGTGGTGTCATCTCTAAGCTCCCTACCTGGGATGAGGACCTATCATCCTGTTGGTTGTATCTAGGGCAGTGGTTCCCAAACTGGATGCTGTGGCACCCTGGGGTGCCTCAGGGCACTTGCAGGGGTGCCTTGGGTTGGTGGTCCAGTACAAATAAAATTATTTTTAGTCAGTGTGATAGGCAAAACCAGTGCTGGCTGCTGTCAATCAAAAAATATGTGGACAAAAAAAAGTGGAGCCCATTCAAACACCACGTGACTGAACCTAAGGGTGACTTATAAATATAAGCACAATTTACTTCATTTGTTTTGCTGAATTTCTCAATAATAAACTTTTGCCCCAGGTGTGCCGTGGAAATATGCTGATACTCTAGGGTGCCGTGATTCTAATAAGTTTGGGAACACTGATCTAGGGCCTTTATAACACTGTCTAGGACAACCAGTCAGTGAGCAGCATCTAAATAGTCTTGGAAGTCCTGACTCAGGGCCTGATTTAGCGATGTGCGCCATACTGACATTTAAGCAGTTGAGTAACTATGTTGCACTGCCCATGCGCCAAGGTACATTAACGTGATTGCTCACAGATACTTTTTACTCGCAGTGTGTTTGACAGTCAGAACGTGTCGCAAGCATTTTTGGGGCCTGTGTCTGCGATTCCATATGCAATAAAAATGCCTTAGCCGCAGCCATTCTGAGTAGCCATAGGGTTACTCAGAACGGTATACAATCAGGAAGCATCTCTACTGCTTTATCCCGCCGTGGGATAAATGACCAGCATCTATAACTAGACGCTGCTCATTTCCCCGATCCCAGGAGACAGGCACCCGGCATCCCGATCGAGCGGATGCTGGGCGCCGCGAGCGGACAGCCGTGGGGGGGGGGAGGGTTAGGTTTAGGGCACCCGGGGGGGACTTAGGGTTAGGCACCCCCCGGGAGGGTTAGGCTAGGGGGAGGAAGGGTTAGGGTTAGGCACCCCCGGGGGGGACTTAGGGTTAGACACCCCCCCGGGGGACTTAGGTTTAGGCAGCGGGGAAGGGGGGGTTAGGGTTAGGCACTTAGAGGGGGGATTAGGGTTAGGCACAGGGGGGGAGGTTAGGGTTAGGCACCCCTAAGGGAGGGTTAGGGTTAGGGGGTTAGGTTAGATTAGTTCATACTTACCTCACCACGATCAGGATTTCCAGCGCTGTCGGGCTTCCGCTGCCGGGCTCTGCTGTTTTGTCGGGCTGCCGCTGCCGGGATTACAACTCCCGGCCATGCGGCAGCTGGCATATCATACCGATTCCCTCAGAACTGTTATAATCAAATGATCTGCGACCCACGCTGCGTCTTTGTACTCAGGTGCTTGGATTTGCAAAGCCGCAGGACATTAGCATTAGCGTACACCTGTGAGTCAGGCCTAGAGTCTACAGGTGTGTCATTTCGGAACAAATTGTAGCAAAATACTAAATGACTCTGCAATGTTTCGTTCAGAGTGTTTGTGATCTCCTATTTATCTATGACACAGGGACTGTGAGGGATCTTGCAGATCAAGGGGTCCTTGCCAACAATCAAGCCACATTTTTACATGATGCAAATGGACTTGCTTTCAAGTCTGATCCAGCTCCTCTATATTCATAATTATCCTGATAAGGCTATAATCATGACACCTCACCCTTTCAGTTGGCAAGAGAATTGTCATTTACAGAACACTTTCTGTGTTCACCTACTATACCTTTTGCTGCTATTGGCTTTACCATGCACAATGAACTTCTTGTTCTGTGCAGCCAAATAAGCGGTTTGGGATGGAAAATTTGGTCCATAGCAATAATGTTGCTCCTGAAAGCCCAAATCATTGCCCCCATGCTGATGTTGTAATGCCATAATAATTTACCACCTGGATTAGCAGACTTTGCTCAGGTATACAATTGAATGCTTTAGTTTACAGATATCCTGAATATGCTTAAAGGCCACTGCACCTTTCCCTACCTTAATGAAAAGGGGAGCAGGATACAGGGTGTCTAGGAGATACTGGGCATGGTAAGTATGAATGCCGTTTTGTCGCTAATTTGCGGTGCAAGTCGCTTTAGAAAGAATTGCTTTCCAGTCTATTCGTGTGGTTCCAAAGCACAAAAGTTATTTATGTAAAAAAAGGGTAACACAATGTAAGTTTAACAATTAGAGTAAAAAGCAATGAAATAGTACAGTCGATACATACGCGTGCGCACTGGTCCCAGTATAGAGTCATTTAGTCCAGAAGTCTGTGGTCACAAAGAAGATGTGTGTACACTGGGGTCAGGACACAGAGTTAACAAAGGGACAAATTGACAGGTTTTCATTGGTTCTTGCTTCTGGTCGATCTGGTCATTGGTCAGTTCATACGGTGTCATCAGGGGTATGGTTCAGTCTTCCAACAGTCACATTGTGTAGCTTCCCGCCGAAGAACTGGTTAAAACTGGCTACAACACTGCATACTAGTAATAACATTCTACTCAATAACTCCCTATCATCCATAACTAGCGGACGCATGATGCAACTTCTTTGCCGATAGAAACGGATGTCTGCAAATAAACAGGGATTTAGTATGATACCAAACATGACATGTCCACTGTATTCTGAACCTTAGATCTCCTTTAAGTACATTTCACATCATAATTATTAGCTAACAATACCTTTAATAACTCTGGTTATTGTCTATAATGTGTGGGAACCATTTTATATGTGTGCGTTCGCATATATGTGCATCTGTGTGTGGAATTCGCATATGTGCGTCTGTTTATGTGTGTGTGTATGTGAATACATGTGTGCGTTCGCATTTGTTGAGTTCAATCTTTCTCTCATCATGGTCTGAGAGTCCTTCAGGTGCATTTTGGCAAACTCCAGGCAGGCTGCCATGTGCTTTTTACTAGGTAGTGGCTTCCGTCTGGCCACTCTACTATACAGGCCTGATTTGTGGATTGCTGCAGAGATGGTTGTCCTTCTGGAAGGTTCTCCTCTCTCCACAGAAGAATGCTGTAGCTCTGACAGAGTGACAGAGTGACTATCGGGTCCTTGGTCACCTCCCTGACTAGGGCCCTTCTCCCCTGATCGCTCAGTTTAGAGGGGCGGCCAACTCTAGTAAGAGTCCTGGTGGTTCCGAACTTCTTCCATATATGGATGATGGAGGCCACTGTGTTCATTGGGACCTTCAAAGCAGCAGATATTTTTCTGTGCCCTTCCCCAGATTTGTGCCTCAAGACAATCCTGTCTCGGAGGTCTTCAGACAATTCCTTGGACTACATGCTTGGTTTGTGCTCTGACATGCACTGTCAAGTGTGGGACCTTATATAGACAGATGTATGCCTTTCAAAATCATGTCCAATCAACTGATTTTACCACTGGTGGACTCCAATTAAGCTGTAGAATTTCGAGGACAAAAATTCATTTATTCCATTTTGAAATAAGGCTGTAACATAACAAAATGTGGAAAAAGTGAAGCGTTGTGAATACTTTCCTGATGCACTGTATGTCTTTTGCTCTACTGCACATACCTCCTTGGAGCTGGTAACAGTGAAATCTGCCTGAGCTTAAATTTTATTTACAAACTACAACAATATCACAGTAATAATTAAATGCATTTTTATTTTCTATGAATTTTTATTTTTATTTTTTATTAAATTACCGTAAATTGTTCGGTTATTAGCCAGACTTTTTTTCCTACAATTTTAGTAGCTCTTCAGGAGGTTTCATTTTTCTAAAGTAGCTCACACCTCAATTAATGTTGGAGATCACTGCTTTAAACCATCTCTGAAAACCCACCTTACTAGAGCTGTGCTACACCCACCATACCACACAAATCGGTATACCTGCAATGGTTTCCCAGTCTCCACTCTGAGCCACACTCGCTCCTCTTGTTTTCCCCACTAAATTGTTAGATCGCCCATGAGCATGGTCCACCCTAGTCTTTTTTGTTGTGACTGCCTTTATATTGTTTACCTTGTACGTCTCCACTGTCCGGCTATTATTCCCCTTATTCTGTACTGTACTGACTTACAAATTATCAATAATAATAATAAACATTGAAATGAATAAATAACATATGGATACAGTATGTAGGTCTTACCTCTCAGCCTACAGTTATATATGTTTCTTTTTTCAGCTTTTGTCTGATAAACTCCCTGTGTCCCCTCTCATGCCTCAAACCCTTCAAGAGTGACAACACATTTAGCCCTCCTTCAGGTAAATAGACTAAATCCATTTATGTCATTACTTACCCAGACATCTTGAACATTGCTTTAAGCCACAGGGAATATTAAATCCATAACATGTTCTGCGTGGACAGCTAATGTACCCATTTTTAATCAAATAGTTCCACATGGAAGTGCTATACAGTATAGTCTGGGCTCCCTCCATTCATCTTTCCAATGTATTGGAACAGGCAAAATAAATACACTACCTACTGTATAATATATTGTTAGTGTTATTCTCCTTTTACACACAACAACCTTAACTGTTTCATCTCTTCTCTCTGAGCCTGATTGTTTGCAGATCGCTATTGCGATTACGCATGAAGACGGGCGATTGTTGCGTACTGTGCATGCGTACGCATTCCAGTGCACATGCGTGAAGGCACCACAGTGATCACACTGCGATCGCATAGACCACGCAGACCCATCTCAGAATGATTGACAGGAAGTGAGCGTTTGGGGGTGCTGACGGGGGGTGGTCGTCGAAACGCAGGCGTGCCAGTCCGTTCAAACGCCGTTACAGGGGAGTGCATAAATTAGCCACAGCGACGGCATACGCAGCTTGTGTACTCACTGTGTGCGATGAGGCTAGCAATTTCTGAGTAGGGTTATACCTGTTGTAATCGTGTGTGAGGGGTCGATGTTACTCGATGTTCCCAATGTATATGCAGGATCGCAAAGTATTACAGATGTGCGAAAGTGGTAGTGGGCGTCTCTATGCTGGCTTTGGGCATCTCTATAATAGCTTTGCGATTGCAGTTATTACCATATTTTCGCAACCGACCTGCGTGTGTAATTGCAGCTGCGATCACAATGGAGATCCATAATGAATCAAGCTCTCTATTCTCTCTTCAGAAACATGGTCGAAATATCTTGCATTACAAACCCTCATGTGTCCATTCATGTGCTTCTGTTATTATACTTATTTTAGTCGCAATTTCATGATTTTACTATTATCGGTATATTTTTTAGCAAAAATATTGTTTAAATGTAGTGTATACTTAAGTAAAATATAAGGTAATCTTGCTTTTTTTTTTAAACAGAAAAACAAAAATAGCTTAAAAACATGACCGTTAAGGTGCCTATCCACTAGAAGACAGGCAAAAGACTGCATGATTACGACATTGTAATCGGGCAGCCGTTTGTCAGTCTGTGATGAGCCTGCACTGAACGAGCAGTCGTTCAATGCAGGCTCATCCGTCATCTGCAAACATGCTCAACCTGATGTTATCGTCAGGTTGACCAGCATGTTTGCACGATGATAGATGTCTAAAAGACCAATTTTTTAAACAATCTGCAAACAATTTCAAATGATTTTCAAACGATTATCGAACAATCGAACGATATCGATATCGTTATCGTTCAATCGCTCGTCTAGTGGATAGGCACCTTTACAGTATAAATTGCTGAAAAAATAGACAAGGGAAACAATAATGTTAAAAGGGAATAACCAACAGATAGCAGTGTTGTACATGTGGATATGGCTCTGATTCGTCGTCCAGTTTTGGATTTGCCAAGCCGAACGTGACTGGTTTTGGATTTGCATTTTTTTCATTAATTGACAAAAAAAAACTAAAATCACAAAATGTGGGCCCTTTTTGTTCTTAGAGTATTATTAACCTCAATAACATTAATTTTCAGTCATTTCCAGTCAATTTTGACCACCTCACAGCTGCGTGGAGTCAGGGCGCTTTTACGCACACGCTCTGGGTTACTACAGCATACTGGGCTGCAGTGCACAGTACAAACAAATACAACAATTTTTATTTTTTTAACTTTTTAAACTTTTTTTTACTGACAAATAAGGAGTCACACCATGAACGCAGTGGGTGGGGCCTGCTGAGTCAGTGAAGCACCACTGTGATGGAATTAGACTAAGGTGACTGGACACAGCTTGTGGATGGACACAGCACAGCCACTTAGATGGGCACAGTGACAGCACAGCTCCTTACAGATGGACACAGTGACAGCACCACAGCCTCTTAGAGATGTAAACCGCAGTGGCGTAACTAGGGTATTTGGAGCCCAGGGCAAGATGAAAAATGGAGCCCCCCACCCTTTGTGAGACTGCACTCACTGTGGTCCGTACTACATTGACTGGAACGGACCTGGAGAGCGGCCGGCGGCGCTCCCCCCACGTGCCGCCAGTCCTACAGCACCCAGGGCATGAGCCCCAGGTACTCTCCCCCTAGTTACACCACTGGGACACAGTGACAGCACTACAGCCCCTTAAAGATGGACACAGTGACAGCACCACAGCCCCTTAGATATGGACACAGCCCCAGCAGCACACTTGGACACCGCAGAGCAGAGCGCAGTCCAAGCAAGAATCTGACGTCGGGAGGATGATGTTCAGCCTCGATCTGACATCCGGGCCTGGCATGAAACCCCGAACCAGGACTCAAATACTGCTCTGATTAACAAAATTCTCTACTTAAAACTAGGAAACTCAGGCATGGACCTGGCATATCTTATTTAGTAACTACTTGCCTGGCATGTTCACATGAGATGCAACCACACCAGGCTGGGAATTCTCTGACAGGGTCATATATGATTGTGAAGTGCTGCAAGAATTAGCTTTATACAGGTCAAAGTGTGTTAACACATTAGAGAGAGAGAGAGAGAGAGAGCGAGATATGAGGTTTGGTTTTCCTGAAATATGAACACACCTGAACTTAGGGGTTCCGAGCAGAACCTAGTCCCAGTTCGGCTCTAGTATCAGATCGGTACTCGGATTTAAAAACCGAACTTGGGTTTTGGATTGCATTTAAGTCCCTCCATGGGCACCATGGCTTGGGAGGGGCAGGCGAGTTTGAGAGAAGGATGCACAGATCACTATGATCTGTGCATGCTTATAAGTTTTTTTTAAAGCAGTTATATAGTTAAAATTAGCAATGACACACACCCAAACATTGCAATTCCGAGTCAGATCCAAGACTGACTTGGGTTTTCCCACGTAACTCGGGTCCCAAAACGAGGCAAAATGTCATCCTCATGCTGTCGAATTCTCACGGGTTTTGGATAGGTCGCGAGATCAGCGCCATTTTAACTCCGGCTGTGGAGAGACAAGCTAGCAGACATGTAGTCACTGTCAGTCACTCAGTGTGTGTGTGTCCAGTCGGGGTCTTGGGCTGAAGGCTGCTGCTGTGTCCATAAAGGGGCTTAGGCTGCAGTATATAAAGGGGGCTTTCTTCAATGGGTGCTGCAGCTGCTGTGTCACTTGTCCTGTCAATTATCTGTGGCTGCTGCTGTGTTTTTGTCCTGTCCATCAGGCTAGGGCTGCAGTCCATAAAGGGGTACTGTGTTGTTAAGGGGAAGGTGCTCTGTCAATTAGGGATGCTCTTCTCCAGTGTATAAAAAAATATTATTGTTCGGTTGTTTATCGTCCACATATTTGTGACTCTGCAGGTGGCCTGTCCACACTCGGCAGGGGTGCTGTGTTGTCCATAAAAAAGAGGTGCTGTCTGTGTTGTTTATCAAGGGACTGCTGCCTCGTTCAGGGATGCTCTTCCCCAGTGTTAAAAAAATAAAAGTGAAATAAAATTTATATTATCAATCCACAAAAAATAAAAAATAAAGATATATATTTTTTTGTCTGTGTTAGCAACTTAGCTGCGCTATTATTGTTTGGTGACACTGCCGGCCAGACGCAGTTTATCGTCCATGTATTTGTGACTCTGCAGGTGGTCTGTCCGCACTCGGCAGGGTTGCTTTAATAAAGAAGGGGAGCTGTCTGTGTTGTTCATCAAGGGGCTGCTGCCTTGTTCAGGGTTGCTCTTCCCCAGTGTTAAAAAAAATATTGTTCGGTGACACTGCCGGTCAGACCGCAGTGTAAGTATGTTGATATGGAGGATGATCAAATGAGAGGGGAGTAGGAACCACATACCAGTCTTGCAGCTGCTGCCAGCAATCATGATGATAATGCAAAGCTGTCAACATCATCTACGAAGGCTGATGCCAAGGGTTTAAGTCAGGGCATGTAAAATCAAACAAGCAATGTTTTACAGTGTTAAAGAACAAAAAAGAATAATATATGCCATTTACTATATGAAGTGGCAAGGAAAGGATAAGGCCTTGGCCTTTATTTATGACTGGTGGTTCTGCATCTTATGATGATGTAAGCCCTTCTCCCTGTAGAAGTGTAAAAAAAATAAAAATTGCTAAGGCACATGTACCAACTGTGTGCTCAAAAAAGTCACAGATCCCCGAGGAGAGTCCTAGTGTGTTTGCAGTTGCCATGTGTGAGACTGACCTTTCTAATACTGTACTTGAAGAGGATCCTCCTTCCACCAATTGTGTGCCCTCTGCAAATGTGGGGATGAGCAGCACAAGTCAACATTGCTAACGTAGAAATCGAGGATGCTTCTGTGGAATTGCACCAAGAGCATGAAGAGGATATTTCTGTAGTTGGCGCTAACAAGGATGATGAGAATGTTGATGATGGGGATGATGGGGATGTTGATGCTGAGGATGTTGTTTGTATAAATCAGACAACAGTTGTTGCCCATGGTATGAAAAAGCCCATTGTCATGCTGGGGCAAAAGACGAAAAAATCCACTTCTGGAATTATTTCCACCCAAATCCGGACAACAGTTGTCAAGCAATCTGTAATGTTTGCCAAGCAAGAGTGAGTAGAGGTAAATACCTTAACCATCTACTGTAGGAACCTCCTCCCTGTTACATCACTTGCAGCGCATTCATCAAATTCCAAAGTATTTGCAAAATTCAGACACTTTGGCTAAAAATGTAACAATCAGTCCAGCGTCACCTAGCTGCTCCCTTCTCTTTGTTAGATCCAAGCGCCTGCAATCTCCACCACCAACACCTGCATAATTAACATCCCCAATCGTGATCGGAAGTAGCCCTGCTGCATCCAATTTCATAAGCATGACTGACTTCTCTCGTATCCGTGATTTCTCAGAGTGCTACACCTTTTGATGCTGCTGCTGCTGGGGGTGGATCTTCATCCCAGAAAGGCACCAAGAAGATACTACTAGTAGTAATTTAAAAAAATAATTGACTATTAAACAATCCTTTGATAGATGAAGTAAGTATAACAGCTGTCACCCAGTTGCACAGCGGATCACTGACGCCATGACGGTTGTGCTAGTATTAGATGGTGAGATAATAGAAAATCAGGATGATAGTGTGGAGGAAGTGCAAAAGGAGTTGATGATGAGGATGTTGTGACGTCTTGGGTGTGGAATTATTTTAATCTAAATTCTGACAACAGTTGTGAAGGCATCTGTACCACTTGTAAAGCCAAAGTTAGCAGAGGAATGGACGTTAACCATCTAGGCACCTCCTCCCTTTTAAGTCATTTGCAGTGAGTTCATGCTATTTATTTAACAAAATTATAATCATTTGTAAATTAATAACAAGCAGTCTAGTATCAGCTACCAGCAGTTTGGACCCGCACACCACCAACACCCTCATCATCAACCTCCTCCTTAATAATTGAAGGTAGTCCTTCCAAAAAATGTTTTGTGAGAGCTCAAACAAACCAAGGAGTTCAGCCACAAAAGTGTCAGTCCTTGTCGCTAAAGTGCTTGGTTCGTTAAACTGTGCATGTCCTTTTTAATATCCCACATAAGAGTGTGTGGGAGGGCCCAAGGACAATTCCATCTTGCACCTCTTTTCTTTACATTTGGTACAATTTGGGGCATTGCCGACTGACATTATTATAGTTTATTAAACTGCCATCCTGTCTGCCACTGCTGTGTGACAATGTTTTCATAGATGTCCTATATTTTTTTAAACTGTCGTGTGTTTGTGCTGCTGCTCTGATGCTTACTTTAGCCAGCCAGCTCACTGCAGCCTTTGGCCTGTATTGGTGAAAAATAGTGAAATCAATATTGAGAGCGGTGAGGTGGTTTATTGTTAATTATTATATAAAACTAATACATACTGTATATATATATATATATATATATATATATATATGTATATATATATATATATATATATTGTGATAACTTGGGGGTTAATTAGCTCTGTAGACTGGGGTCAGTAGTGCAGTGAGTACGTGCAGAATTAGAGTCCCCACGTAGCATTCCAGTCTAAATAAACATAAATGGTGCTTTACTTCCAGTATGTGAAATCAGGAAGCAGAAAAATAATAAACAACCTAGCCCTTGTTTAGGGCACTAGCTCACTTCTTGAGCCCTCTCTATTAAAGTGCAGCTAGTCTGTAAATAAAAGTCCAAAGTCAGCTTAGCCCTGCTTCATTCAGGTTAACACAGGCTCTGGCCTGGTCTTTAGATGGCTGGCTGCCACAGCCTCACAGTCTGGCCTGCTTCCTTGCAGGTATCATAGCCAGTCCCAGTTTGATAGCCTTCCCTGATTCCCACAGGTCTAGGCTCAGGCAGGCCTCCTGGCCCTCAATGGCTTGCTAGCACAGTGAGCTCTGTCTGACTGGTATGCGTCAGTCCTCCCTGGACTGAATTCACTGGGCCCCCCTTACACCTCTTCCTAGAATCCTTTTCTTCTCCGTGTGGGCAGATCTCTCCTGCCCCACACAGAATCTGCTGCTCACCAGTGCCACCTCTGGTGATATTGCCACAATATATATATACAGTCAGGTCCATAAATATTGGGACATTGACATAATTTTCATATTTTGGCCTCTATTCACCACCACAATGGCTTTGAAATGAAACAAACAAGATGTGATTTAACTGCAGACTTTCAGATTTAATTTGAGGGTAATTACATCCAAATCAGGTGAGCGGTGTAGGAATTACAACGGTTTCTATATGTGCCTCCCCCTTTTTAAGGGGCCAAAAGTAATGGGACAAACTAAACAATCCTAAATCTAACTTTCACTTTTTAATACTTTGTTGCAAATCCTTTGCAGGCAATTACAGCCTGAAGTCTGGAATGCATAGACATCACCAGACGCTGGGTTTCATCCCTGGTGATGCTCTGCCAGGCCTCTACTGCAAATGTCTTCAGTTCCTGCTTGTTCTTGGGGCATTTTCCCTTCAGTTTTGTCTTCATCAAGTGAAATGCATGCTCAATCGGATTCAGGTCAGGGGATTGACTTGGCCATTGCATAACATTCCACTTTTTAGCCTTAAAAAACTCTTTGGTTGCTTTTGCAGTATGCTTCGGGTCATTGTCCATCTGCACTGTGAAGCACCGTCCAATGAGTTCTGAAGTATTTGACTGAATATGAGCATATAATATTGCCCGAAACACTTCAGAATTCATTCTGCTGCTTTTGTCAGCAGTCACATCATCAATAAATACAAGGGAACCAGTTCCATTGGCAGCCATACATGCCCACGCCATGACACTACCACCACCATGCTTCACTGATGAGGTGGTATGTTTTGGATCATGAGCAGTTCCTTTCCTTCTCTTCTCTTCCCATCACTCTGGTACAAGTTGATCTTTGTCTCATCTGTCCTTAGGATGTTGTTCCAGAACTGTAATGGCTTTTTTAGATGTTGTTTGGCAAACTCTAATCTGGTCTTCCTGTTTTTGTGGCTCACCAATGGTTTGCATCTTTTGGTGAACCCTCTATATTCACTCTTGTGAACTTCTCTTCATTGTTGACTTTGACACATATACATCTACCTCCTGGAGAGTGTTCTTGATTTGGCCAACTGTCATGAAGGGGTTTTTCTTCACCAGAGAAATAATTCTTTTGTCATCCACCACAGTTGTTTTCCATGGTCTTCCGGGTCTTTTGGTGTTGCTGAGCTCTCCGGTGCGTTCTTTCTTTTTAAGAATGTTCCAAACAGTTGATTTGGCCACACCTAATGTTTTTGCTATCTCTCTGATGGGTTTGTTTTGATTTTTCAGCCTAATGATGGCTTGCTTCACTGATAGTGACAGCTCTTTGGATCTCATATTGAGAGTCAACAGCAACTGATTCCAAATGCAAATGTCACACCTAGAATCAACTCCAGACCTTTTACCTGCTTAATTGGTAATGAAATAACGAGGGAATAGCCACACCTGTCCATGAAATAGCTTTTGAGTTGATAGTCCCATTACTTTTGGCCCCTTAAAAAGTGGGAGGCACATATTGAAACTGTTGTAATTCCTACACCGTTCACCTGATTTGGATGTAATTACCCTCAAATTAAATCTGAAAGTCTGCAGTTAAAGCACATCTTGTTTGTTTCATTTCAAAACCATTGTGGTGGTGAATAGAGGCCAAAATCTGAAAATTCTGTCAATGTCCCAATATTTATGGACCTGACTGTATATATATATATATATATATATATATATATATATACACAGTATATATAGCTAATTATTAAAATTAGGTGCTTCAATGTATCCAGGATGAACTAGAGTGTATTATTAGTGTAAAAAGTACAATTATTTTACTTGTGAATGTTTAAAATGTACTGTAGCAGTGCACAAGTGGTGTACATGTCTCTTGTGTAACTGTGTTATTAACTGTATGTTATCAGAAAGACCAGTACAGTATGTTGGACAAAATAGGGTAATTTCCAGTCAAAATAAATGTATTAATTAATGTATTATTGGTGTGCATTATTTTAGTTTTGGGTCGGAAGCCCTTACCTCTCTAAAAAACGGACCATCTTTGTAGTAAAGACAGCAGAGGCAGCAAATAAGAGAGGAGTCCATTTACCTAAAAGTAACACCCAGATATTCTTGGTACACATACCACACTCATCACACTCTATATACACATTCTCCCTGTGAATATAGGGCACATCCACAGTCACTGTGCTCCACTGGACTGGGCACAGGTCTTTGTTCGGGTGTCGTTTTACTGGGTCAAGTTTTTTCTTAAAGCTTTGAGCATCTTGTGTATGTGGACTTTTGTAAAATAAAATAACTCTTACCTCCTCCTAGCTGACTGGCAAGGCTGCTGTCCAGATGCACTGATGGCTCCACTGTTGTACAGGGACAAATGCAGGCTTTCTAGAAAGTAATGAGGAAAGTGTAATGTGTAATGGTGGCAAAGTGCTACAGACACATTCTGAATCCTGGCGCATCATGGCCATCAGCATTGTGCATATTCCGTTGCACCCCAAATAAGTGCACAGGTAAATGTGCAATGTTGGGGTACCATCGCAAATAACTAAATTGCCCCCAAATTCTTTATTCTAAATCAGAGAAACAAAATAATGAAAACATAAAAATCTCTACCACCTTTTACTTCACAAGCACCACATTTTCCTTCAAATATCCCTGTCCACAAACATTTCCCTCACTTGCCTCTACCTCACATGCCTTTTCTATCCACCAGCACATGCCTCGCTACCCACCAGCTTTTCCCTTATATACCCCACTACCCACCATCTTTTACATATCCCACTGCCCATCATCGTTACTCTTTCATATTCCAATGCCCATCACCTTTTCTCTTACATATCTCTCTGCCCACCATCTTTTCTCTTACATATACCACTGCCCACCATTTTTTCTCTCATATGCACACCGCTACCTTCCAGCATATTTTTCACATGCCCAACACTACCCATCTGCTTTTAATCTCACATGCCAATCTTCCCACCAGCTTTTCCCTCACATACCCATCTGCACTCCAGATGTTTCCTCACATGCCACTCAGCCCACAAATCTTTCCTTACATGTTACTCTGTCCACCAACTTTTCCAACACATGCATTCCTGCCCATCAGCTTTTTTTTTACTTGTCCTGCTGCCTACCACATTTTTCCTCACGTGCCACCTGCTTACCAGATATCCTCCCCATACTTGTCTGTTCAGCAGCTTTCTATGACATACCCGCCATCTCATTATCTTATTCCTCACATGCATTCCTTTCAATCAACTTTTTTTCTTACATGCCCCTTTGCCAAACAGCTCCCCACCTTACTTGATTGTCCACCATGGTTGCACAGGAATTGTCAGGCCTGCTCCTGAAGCTCTGTAATCAAAGTATCTGCTATCATGTCTGCAGCTGCAGCCTCCAAATCATGGCATCACTGTCCTAGCCGGCTGGTGGAGGCATGATTTTGCAGCTGAGGGTGGGGAGGGAGTCAAGATGAAAGAGGGCACTTGGTGGTGACTCATAGGCTGGATGTATTTAGATGCTATAATGTAACAGACTAAAATTAAAGTGCAATAACTTTATTTTGTACATTTCTCGTGTAAATAACACATAAATGAAATCTAGGTTTTTTTATAGAGGTAGATGAATGAAGAACTTAAGTTTGACATAACATAAGGTCATCTAGAAACACACACATTCCGCAACTTCTATCCTAACCCACTGCTCCATGCTCCTTCCTCACTATCTACCCCATCTGTGTCGCCCCTGTCTGTCTGCCCCTCCCCTTTACAAATTAGGCTCTCGCGAGCAGGGCCCTCGTCTCTCACATGCTTTTCCTTCCCTTACTTATACTATCATGTACTCCTAATTCCCCAGTTGGCACCTAACATTTGGTTGCTGACGTCCTGCTGCTTGTGTTATGCAGCAATGTTTATAAACCATGTCCTTGTCCTGCATTGTTATCATAGGCGTCTTTCTAATGGGTGCAAGGTGTGCGGTGCACACGGGCCCCTGGGACCAGGAGGGCACACACCGCACACCGTGCACCCACAGGTAATCATACTTACCCATCCCCCGGTTCCCGAAGTGCTGCACCGCAGCGCCGGACTGGCGCTGCAGAGCAGCAAACACACACTGGGAAAATGGCGGTGGCCATTTTCCAAGTGTTCTGCGCTTGCGCAGAAAAGATGTCCCATGGAAAGTAGGTGCGGGCGCCATTTTCTCGGAGACCAGCGCATGTGCTGTAGATTCTGGCTTTGGCATGAAGCCAGAATTTACACCGCTCAGTGCTGCGCTGAGCTGCCGATGGAGAGGAGGGGATCCAAACGGAGGCTGCACACGGGCCCCCTCCTCTCTTAAAACGCCCCTGATTGTTATGTACTGCCAATAACTGTTTTTCTTGTGTGCTCATTTACGTACTGTGTAAGGCGCTGCGGAACTTTTGTGGCACCATATAAATGAGGATAATAATAGTAGTAGGCACTGGTGCTGTGCAGGTTTGTGTGTTGCACATGGGCCAGTAGTTGGTGGTGGGCGATTGATAGACAAGTGAAGGAGGTGGAACTCCGGAGCAGCCATCCCATGCATCTGATCAAATGGGGGTTACGGCTGGTCGCTGCAAGACACAGAAGAGTGTGGTTGGTGTCTGGACGGTGAAGGCCGGATAAACTGCATTTGAAAGCCGTCCCCCAGTGCCCAGTGGTAGCATGCTAAGAAAAATAATAAAAAAACCAGAAGGGGTGGCATGTGCCCCCCCCTCTCCCCCTGTCTGAATCTGCCATTGCATATAATACTCATACCAGATACTTTTTATTTACTTATTATTACCGAACTATAGTGTCCTATAAAATGTGCAGCAAATTTTAATTTTTCTTTTTTTTAATTGATGGGCTTTAGTAAGAAAATAGTTGGTTGGACTGATGTTGTCTTACCATTGCAGCCATGACTGTTGGCGTATGTGCGAATCGGAATCACTACAGCTCTTTAATTTCGCGTATAAATGATGTTTGTATATATTTCATATATTACACATATAAAGTAACTTTGCATATTTGCTGTAGCAAACATGGATTTCCAATGGACTCATGCATAGCAGATGAAGTCTGCTGTATAGTTACCCAGAGGAAACCCATGCAAGCACAGGGAGGATATACACAGTTAGGGCCGTGCTTATATTATTTAACATTTTTAATAACTGCCGCCTAACTTTATATACTACTACACGGCTGGACTACTTAAAAACACAGCCCTTTTCCTGGGAGGAAGCGGGTCTTAGCGGGCTGCGATTTACGTGGGGGAATGCCTAGCATTTTCACATACTTTTGTAAGCAATAAGTGTCAGGGCTATTCATCAAGTTCCGAAAAAGCATTTATTTCGGAACTTGATGGTGTTACTGAACGCCCCTTTCAGGTGCTGTTTACACGGCAGCCTGTGAAGATTTACAAGGCAGCCACACACAGCACAGGGATCTATTCAGATCCCTCCCTGCAGTGCCTGCACTGCCGAGCCTCGCGGGTGTACAATCCGCCTCCCCCCCTCACGGATATACGATCCGGACACCCCCGTCTCCCGCGGGGGTGTCCGGATCGTACATCCCCGCGGGGGGGGGAGAGTTGTACACCCGCGAGGGGGGGGGGGGGCGCAGTGAAGTATGCAGCCTGTCTTGAAGACGGCCAGTGAAAAGTTTCTCACTTACGAAAAACTGCTTTGTAGAAACAGCATGTTTTCGGAAGTGATGGTTTAGGGCAGGAGGCATGATGAATGCCTCTTAAACTGTGTTTGAACTCGCAGCGAGTTCAAACCATAATTATGACATGTGATAATTATGTTTTTATGAATAGGCCCCTCAGGAGGGACAGGACGGCACCACACTTGCTAATACACATATCTCACACAGGGTCTATTCATCATATGATAAATGGCCCGGTAAGCATGTGCTAGTTTCCGCTTATCTAGATTCCCGGCTATTCTTCATTAGGGGTCCGATAGGACGCCCCCCCCCGGTATTCAGTTTGCTTCTGAGAACAAGCGCCATCTTCAGACGGAGCATGTTCTCGGATCCCCGCTACTTCCTATGGGAAGGAGTTCCGGGGATGCGAAGAGGGATCCCTCCGACGCCTCTCACTCCCTCCCCGGCGGCTTTGCGCATGCATTCCCGAGGTCACGCATGCATAGCCGGGACGATGGGGAGCAGGTAAGTAACATAGCTACAGAAGTAACTGTGATACTTTCCACGGGGACAACTGCTTTTCGGAGCAGTTGTCCCCCCACCAGAGCAATGATGAATTGCTCCGGTGTCACGCTTCCCCCGCTGCGAGTTGGATACTTAAGTATCCCTCACAGCAATTTCAAAACTTCATCATCTGAGGCCATACGGCCTTCGACAATGAATAGGTCCCTTATAGTCTCACTCTCACAGCAGGTGAGCGGGTGTCCGGGCGGCTTATGTACATGGGTTACAACTTACAAGTGTTCACTTCATGCCCACACTCAGTCTGCTTTCAGCCAATGGGCACATGCACTGTGCCGTGGGGCATGCTGGTAGTGTCCCTAGTGACGGTTGCTAATGAGCTGAGTGGTGCTGTGAAACTCAGCATGAGGCAGGCTGGGGTGACAGCACGGGGGTCATACTGGGCCACATAGGTGAGAGTCCTTGAGAAATAAGACAGGGGTGAGAACATTGACTGATTGGGCCACTGGGGGAGTACAGGAACGGGGGTAGCGGTTGAACGGGATTGCCAGGCGATGCACCCCCTCCCCTCTGCCAGCGCACCTGGCGGGTGCCATCCTGGCCAATGGGTAGATACGCCCCTGGTACAATTATTGGATTAATTAATTTCTCCTGTAAAATAACTACATAAACTGTCTAACTGGCAGCATAGCTGGCATAGTTTGCGTGGTGTTCCTCCCATGCTGGTAGGTTAATTGGCTTCTGAAAAAAATAATTAACGCTAGTATTTACAGTATGTATGTCCATGTGGTAGGGAATATAGATTGTAGGTTCCACTGAATTTGTGTGAATGACTGAAATACTCTCTGTAAACTGCTGTGTAATATGTGTGCGATTTATAAATAATGTTAATCAAACATATAAATAATTATACTTGCTGGTGCTAACTTCAAAGAACTACATAAAACAGACCTGGTAGTTTGTAACCTGTATGAAACCGCCATCTGCTGGTTATTGCACGTCAGAACAAGCAGTTGATTATTTGATTAGTAAGTATTCGTTAGGAAACATCAATTCTAATATTGTATCTTATTATACTCTAGCATTAATAAAACATGGATTCTAGCAACATTTTGTCAGTTAAATAAATTATATAACAAATTAAATAAATATTATACACATTTTGATTTGAATGTATAGTTTATTATAATATTTTGTAATGACCTACAAAATTATATAGAGACCCCTTAAAAGGTATGAAATTCATATTATTGTTCTTTTATATGCTACCACGTTACACAGTACTGCTCTACAACGAATATTTGCCATTCACATCAGTCCTTGCTCCAAATACAGGGAGAGCATACAGACTTCATGTAGGGCCTTGGTTGGGCATTGAACTAATTCCCCCAGTGTGTGGCAGCAATACTAACTGCTATATCACTATGGCCCCCATTTATTAATGATCGCAATGCGATCTGGGCATGACATTACCGCCCATGATCACATTGTAGTATCATCTGGCACATGCAGGGACATGGGCTCCCAAAGGAGCCCGCCCCTGCGATGTGCCCGGAGTGTTGCCAGGGCTGATGCACATGCACAGTCCCGCTGACTGCACATGCACGCCGCCATTGCCTGGGAGGGTTTATATTTGTTTATAGCCTAAAACAGAGGTTCCCAAACTCTTGCATTACAGTCCAGGTTTTCAGGATATCCATGCTTGAGCACAGGTGACTTAATTAGCACCATAGTCAATTTGATTTAACCATCTGGACTCAAACATGGATATTCTTAAAACATGGACTGTAATGGCGGAGTTTGAGAAACCCTGGCCTAAAAGATCAGCTAATTCGTCTGACTAGAAAGAAAAATATTTGTGTCATCCCAGGTACAGTGTAAAATTCATATAACATAGGGGCGTGGCTTGGCTGGCAAGAGGAGCAGACGTGCCTCAGGCAAGCTCCTGTGGCTATACCATAAACAGGCGGCATTCTGGGGCTTTCCCAACCCCAGTACACTTTTAATAGTGCGTGTACCCTCTCACCTGCAACTGCCAGGCTCCCGCTGGTGTCTGATCACCTACGTGGTGAATATCCCAGTTGGGGCCTACACCTCATCAAGGTCGCGGCCTCGATTTGGTGGCTTCCCGCCACTGCGACTCGCGGCAACCACCTTGTACTGCCGCACACGCCCCTCCTATCTCCCCCCAACATCACCGCAGATCCCGGCTGCAGGGAAGGCTCCAAGCTGAAAGCTGACAGTTCCCAGCTCTGCAGGCCCGCGAACGGGCCCAGCCGCCATCTTGGAGGTGGCACTGACGCTGACTCCGGCCACAGAGGTAGCTGCTGCTCTCCCTAACCTCTCCCTACTGCCAGTGTCCTCTGAGAGAGCCGCCTTTTGTCTTGGGGATATGGTCTGATGTTCCCCCCCATATTTGCAGCCCTCAAGGGATACTGAAGTGACTTTTTACATTCATAGTCTGAGCTATTTCCATTTATTATTATTTGCTCCCTCTGGTGGCTGCTCCGTGATATTACTCTGGAATATCCAATACAATTTGCATGCCTCCACCATCCTCTTGAGTTTATTCTTAAATGGCCTAGAGACCTTTTCTGCACAGCTACACCCCCCTTTACATCTGCAACTGGTGTGTGGTTTACCCCGTGATGACCACCTGTACTACATGGAAATGGGCCCCTCTGCATGCTGATGCTAGCCTAGCCATCTTCTAGGGGGAATGGACTAACAGTAGCCTTGACCGCCTTATACTCTGTTCACATATCATTTTAACAGTGCCTATCTTTTTCGACTCTCAATTGATATTTACTTCTTGCCTCATGGTGAAGGATAGGAAAAGCTCTCAAAAAGATGGGACAATACCCCAAGCAAGGAACTCCACTCGCATAATGGCTACCCCTTCCTCCTCCGATTTGCGCCAGTTTTTATAACCACAAGGGCATGTCCCTTCTGGAGAGACTTCAGCCCCTTCCTCCCCCAGACTCTCCTTGGCCTCTGATTCCGCCTCCAGGACAGAGGAACATACTTTGGGCCCGGATCTTACATCAGAGATGGGCGGTATTTCACAGATCTTGCAGCTTCTACGCTCCATGCTGACAAAACAGGATTTTGAACAGTTGGAACGCAGGATCCAGGATACTGTCCGTTTCGAAATTGCATCCGTTCAAATAGAGGTGTCTCAGCTGGGCACCCGACTAAATTCTCTGGAAGATTTCATTACTCACTCTGCTGTTGCTCACAATGCTCTTCAGCCAGCTGTCCTCCGACAGGGGGTTCAATTTCAGCGATTTCAGGACCGACTGGATGATTTAGACAATAGAGGGAGACGAAACATTTGAAGATTAGAGGTGTTTCTGAAGATTTTTCTCCACAGGATCTTACTGACTTTCTTACCAGAGTTTTTAATGAGCTCCTGAGCCAAGACCTAAGCTCTCTGATTGACTTTGATAGAGCTCACATTGCACTACAGCCTAGAGGAGCCCCGTCAGATCGACCGAGAGATATATGTCGCCTACACTATTATTCCCCGAAGGAAGATATCCTCCGCAAGATCCATCACTTGGATGTTATCAATATTGATGATCAACAGATCCAAATCTTCCAGGACCTTTCTTGGACGACTCTCCAAAAATGTAGAGCATTACAACCTCTGACTGCTGAACTCCGCAAACTTGGCATCAAATACAGATAGGGTTTTCCCTTCAGCCTCCAAGTCTTTCACAACGGCAAGCTGTCTACCTTCATGGATCCAGCTGATCTTGCTTCCTTCTGCTCTGCCTTAGGAATTCCTCTGGTCTCTCTCCCGGATTGGCAGGCGTCTTTGTTGCAGTCTATCCCGCCGGAGCTTTCTCAACCCAATAATGATTGGCATCTGGTACAACGCAATCCGAAACCTCCTGCGACTCAACGTACATCCTTGGTACCAGCTCCACTATAATGGCTTATATATAGCCTAAGATAGAATTCACTAGTGAAGTAGGTAAAAAAAATTAATGTGCCTTACTACTGTTTCAATGGGAGATGTTTACCCTCTTTTTGTTTCTTCTTGTTCACTTTTCCTTCCCCTTTCGTCCCAACCACTTCCTTTTCTGTGTTTTTTCAGTTTTTGTCAGATTTTTGTTTGTTACTAATTAAGTTATTATTATTTTTTTCTCTTTTTCATATTGGACTGGATAATATTTGGATACAGTTGTTATGTTTTGAATGTATTTGAATGTTTTCGATTATTTTGTAATTAGTTTTGATAAAAATAATAAACAAATATTGCAAAAAAAAAAATTCATATAACATAATTATGTCTCATATAAATATGTGAAGAACATCATTTAGTGGAAGTAATGTGATATTTCTACTACGTACCAAAAGAGAATTAATCATATATTTGTAGAAACTACTTCTAGAACTGTTCTTGGAGAAATGGTAATAAAATGGTAGTAAAATAGATCAGCATATCAGCACATCGCTTGTAATGATGTCACAGAGGAGGGGGTTGGGCCATACTTGCCTACTTTTTTCATTCCCTCTCTGGGAGAAGCCTGGAGAGGGAATGCAGCTGGCTACTTCGAGGGGCAGCAATGGGCTCTCACGTCATTAAGTCCCGCCCTCATTGGGGCAAAATGCCACAATTGCACAGATTTGTGGGGAGGGGGTTGGTTTCACATCATTGAGCCTCACCCCCTCCCCAAAGAACCGCGATTCCTTTTTTTATCGCCCCCGTTCTGCTTACTTCAGTAGGAAGTGGACGGGATGTGCGAGATCTGGACACTCTTCCGGGGATGCAGGGGGCTACTCGAAAAATCGGGAGCCTCACACAGATTCCAGGAGAGTAGGTAAGTATGGGTTTGTGGAGGAAAGAACAAGGTTGAAAATTATGAAATTATCCTAAAATATCTAATATATATAAGTTTTTGGGTGTCAGCATGCTTCTGACGATCAGTTTAGTTCCTGTATTTTTTTTATCTGTTATTAAGAAAAGGTTTATACTTCTGCTTGTCAAATAGTTATTTCCATTTAATAAGAATTGTGATCTTTTTTGCCCTAAAATATAATATTATAATTGTCATAATATATTAATAACATTGTGTCTGTTCTTAAGGAATCCATATCTCAGGTAGATTTTAGTTTTTAATGCTGCCTTTATGGAGGGGATTGGTTTGTTTTAGAGTAACTAAGATTTATTGTGATTCTATTTTGAGATAAGAAACTGAAGATTTCTTAAGATTGTCAACTCTTGAATTAAATATTAGTGGTGGCAGGACTTTGGGGCCTATTCATTAACACATAATATTCTTTGGAGATAATTATTTTTAGAACTTGCATGGAGTTCTACCTAATTATCAGAGGAATTCTTCATTCCTCCTCTCCATAAGTACATATTCCGAAAAGCTGTTATTTTTGCAATGACAGCTTTTCGGGAAATAGATAGTTTTCCCTGCCTGCATTCACTGCCATGCTCCGTCTCCCGTGCAGCCGAGTTCTGTCCCCCCAGCGGCGTGGCTCTGACTCGCTGCCTGCTCCATCCACTGTGTTTTGATTGGCAGCAGCGGCGGCAGCTCCGGAACCCCTCTCCTGCATCCTATGTCCCCTGCAAATCTCCCCCACTCCCTGGCCGGGACTGCCCAGCTGTCAGATATGCATCAGCTGCTGGCGCAGACCCCCGCTGGCAGACCCCAGCTGCCTTACAGTTACAAACGGGGCCAGGGAGAGCTGGGCAGAAGGTACTGCAGGCTTTTTTTAAATACTTTCCTATCTTCTCCCAGCCGCAACATGCTGCTGCTGCCGGGAAGCGTCTCCCCCCTGTTCCCTGGTGGCACTTGTAACTGCTTCTTCAATTAAGTGTTTATTTCAACTGTTTATAGTAAATTAACAGTTAATTGAAGAAGCACTTACAAGTGCCACCAGGGAACATGGGGGAGATGCTTCCCGGCACTAGCAGCATGCAGCGGCAGCGTGGATAGTGCATCAGGACCTGAGAGCCTAAAGAGGGAGTGATGGAGAGCAGGTAAGTGTATACTGCTGCATCTAAACGGCAACTTGTGATTGCTTGCGGGGTTTGTACGCCATCTGGAATGTAAGATTTTCGGTGTTTGATAAATACAGTCATTTCGACATCTCCATATTACTATATGGGGAGTGTGGAAATTAATGGTGACTGACTTAACCAGGAGATGTTAGTCATATATCCTGCGTTAAGTCCTTTAATGAATACAAGACATACATAAATATGTTGAAACTAGCATGTAAAATGAAAAATATGGTTTTATGAATAGACTCCTTCGTGTTTAATAATAATAAATAAGTTATATACTGTATATATACACGTATATATATTTTGGGGTAACTATTTTTAGACATACCAGATTATTTTATTGTGATTAAACCTTAAACACCCACATGTAGCACAGAATCTTATTTACCCTTGTTTTTCCCTAATATTATAGAGAAGTTTAATATTCAATCACTCCAACCCGTTGCTTGCTCATTTATGAATCCAAGAGGAATATTTTCTATTTCAAGAGTTAAATTAGAAATTAAATGTGTGAATAGACAGATACTATACAGCTGTAAACAATAACAAGGACCCGACACTGAGCACTTTGTTGTACTTAATTATTGTACTTTTTTCTTTACTTATCGAGTTCCACATTGGAAAATATCAACTGAGGACACTGACCCAAATTACATAATCATCTGCTTTTATTAATTCTGAAAGCCACAGAATGAAATCCCCTTTAAAAAGCATACAGTAGTATGTTTATTCCTCCTAATAAGGCAAAGAGAATTCGCCCAAAGTGGCCAAAAAATGCATTTTTATTGAAATTGCAAATAAGTGAACTAAAGCAATGTGTGCTTTTGGGTTTTGCTTTGACATTAATAACCATTCCAAAACAGCAAACAGCTAGATTATACACATATATTTTCATAATAAAATTTGCACTTGAAAATAAAGCTAATTTTTTAATGAAACGCATAAAATGTGTAGGAATATTATGGCAGCTCAACAATGCATAACATTCTGTAAAAAAAAGAGTAATAACTGCATCAAATGACGGGACTGCAGTGTTTATTGATACCAGGAGCCGTATTCAATTTGAGCTGAGCCGCGATACTTTTCCGCCTCCCGGACTTTTCATCTACATCGTGTATTTTGTAGGCGGAGAGGTATCGCGCGCGTGCCCGTGTATCCCCGTATTCAATTTGCAAGTACGCGAAAACGTGACCCGGCGAAACTTAAACAAGTAGAAAGTCCTGTCAGATTTGGGGAAATCAGCCTGACACCCCCCAAAAGATGCTCTGACATGGGGGTTAGCTATGGTTACCCCTGATTTGGCTTGCTGAAGGTATTTGTTGTTTTGAAATGGGCTCAATAGCTGCTAAATAGCGTTTTTGTATAAGTGGTGCAGAATAGTATTCAGGAGGTTTTTTTTGCAGAAAATAACTTATCCCAGCAAATTTGGGGTACTTGAAAATGGGGGACAGCATATTTAAAAGTTGATAAAGTTAACTTAACTTAAAATCATGAAAAATCCACCTGCCGCAAGCCCCTGCAATGAAAAAAACACCTCGGGCATATTTGGGGACTACCCCAGAGTCAAGTTCGCTAGTTTTTAACTTTGTACCCCAACATTTTTTTTTTTCGCCCCCAAATTCAAAGTGATTTATTGGGGTGTTCTTAAGTTTTTTTTTTTAATTATTTACCTTTCGGGGACTGTCTGAAGGCTGCACAGGGGTTCCCGCAATGTTGCACCCCAAAACCCCAATTCTGCAGTTTTTTCCGCTGCTATTCATAGGCGAAACTTTTCCGCCTATTACATTGCATTGACTTTCCACCTAGGCGGAAAGTCTTTCAAATTGAATACGGCGATACTTTTCCGCCTGGCGATATCATGTCATCAGCGAAACCTTTCCGCAGATTCCGGCTATTCGCCTCAAATTGAATACTGGTGAAGGCTGTGGGAGATCTAGGCCTTAGAACCGCACAAGCATTGGGTGTTATGGTCACAGGTGACCACACAATAGCCACTAAGGGTCCACATAGTAAAAAGAGGGCTCTCTATCAGAGTTTATTGAAGCAAGGTGAGAGATATATTCCCCCATACGTGGACTTCACAATGATTGCTGCAATGCACAGGCATTCTATGGATTTAGGGCCTGATTCAGAGCTGTACACTATTGCACAGTAGCTGCTTGTTTGGATGCGGCTGCTGTGCAATAATATGCTAATGCAGCGGGAGGTGTAAAAAGACGCTTCCTGCCATCTTCTGTAATCCGCTGCTACATCTGAGGACACAGCCATCGGATCACACTGCGTGACCATCCGTCATCTGAGTAACCTTCATCTTTTTGAGCCCCAAAAATATTCTGGATTATTATCATTAAATCCCAGGTTTTTACGAGATCCAAAACACACTGTGTATTGGGCAATGGGGCAGTGGGATAATACTTACCTTATAGGTTACCGGTCACATTATCTGGTCCTCTCAGGTTCTCCTAGCTGCCTGTAGAATAGATTGCGTCTCATGATGTAGCTGCTCGCACAGTACGGTGACACGGGACTCCAGTTGTCTGCTGCAACTTGGTCTGAGAGGACAGGAGAACTTACCTGCCGACATGAGAAGCCAGGATTTGGTGATATGTCACTAGCTAAAATAAGTAGGAGAGAGATATAAATATAGTTGTTGGTTTTGTCTGAAAGTTTTTTGTGGCGGCAGGTTGTGGATATTATAGTCAATTTCTAAAGATAAATAAATAGCTCATGTGTGTTCACAAAAGGGGAGTAGATTATTGAGGCTGCAATGTGTACAGAGGGTTGAGCTGCAGGGATAGTGTGTACAGAGGGTTGAGCTGCAATGTGTACAGAGGGTTGAGCTGCAGGGAGAGCGAAGGAAGTAATACCTTTAGAGAAGATACCCTAGAGTGAAATAAGATAGAATAATAACTGGTAGATGGTGATTTAGATTAAAAAGTGAAATTCTTAGAATAATACATAAATGTAATTGTGATTTAGAAATTACCTGCTCTTAATTGTTGTTCAATGTTTATTCAACTGTTCAGTTGAGTACATCGTGAATGGAAGCACAGCTCTCTTAGATCTGTCTATGAAGATATACTGTGGCTGATTAACACAGGCTACATCTGAGACATGTCCAGCTGACCTAAGGTGTTAAATTGCCTTGTGTTTGACTATGTAAACAACAGCCCAGTATGCCATCATAAACTATGCTTAACTATAAATATCTCAAAAACAGGTAATGACTATTGCAACAAATTAAGATATCACATAAATTTAATAAGTTTGATTGAATAAGGTTCAGAGTATGAAGATTGCAGGAGGGTGGATATCACATACATTTAATAAATTTGATTGAATAAGGTTCAGAGTATGAAGATTGCAGGAGGGTGGATATCACATACATTTAATAAGTTTGATTGAATAAGGTTCAGAGTATGAAGATTGCAGGAGGGTGGATATCACATACATTTAATAAGTTTGATTGAATAAGGTTCAGAGTATGAAGATTGCAGGAGGGTGGATATCACATACCTGAGAGATGAGAAAA
The DNA here is from genome assembly GCA_031769625.1 of Taudactylus pleione. NCBI lineage: Eukaryota > Metazoa > Chordata > Amphibia > Anura > Myobatrachidae > Taudactylus > Taudactylus pleione. The sequence continues at coordinate 5,158,407 of JAUIMM010000061.1, read as the reverse complement.
GGAATATGGTTTGGTCCAGATAAATGGAAACTGTTTTTTTTAACTGCTCAGTTGAATACTTTGTGAATAGAATACTTTGTGAATGGAAGCACAGCTCATTCGAGCACAACTCTCTTAGACCTGTCTATGAAGATATACTTTTCATTTTACATTTATATATATTTATATATATTTCTTTGTTTTATGCTGGGGCGCCATGTACTAGACTCAGGGTCACCAGTGTGAGGTACTCAGCCATGCAGCTGCTGTTTACAGTCCCCCAGCGTAATGCACTGGGGGTTAGCTGCAAACCACTGCAGCCGCTGGTTCCTGCTCCGCACTGGAAGCCGGCTTTCCTGGTTCACCAGCATGCGGTACTCATAGCTCTGTGGCCCAGGACAATTGTCCCAGGTGCAATGGCTCCCTGGTGCCCCCCAATGGAAGACTGCAGCGGCTCTTTGCATCCAGTCCCCCGGAGCAGCACATTGGGGGTTAACTTGTTGCATCACTGCAACCATCGGAGCTAGTTTGGGGCTTGCGGCACATCAATTACATTTTGCAAATATTTTTTTTAACAAACGGCGCCTGTCGCTGGTTAGACTAGGGTTATAGTGCTGCGGCTGCCATCTTGGCCACGTGGGGGAGCAGAGGGAGCTGGCTCTGGACAGGTACCCGGCCACATTCACCAAATACCTAACACTAGAATTCACCTCTACCACCACAGGTAATTTGGCACATCATCAGAATGTCTGCAATCCTTATAGATTACCTTGTACTGGAAAACATCATTCCCAGAACAACTGTTTACCCGCAACCTCAATATGACTCAGGGATTTACAGAATGCAATCATATAACAGTTTTGCAAAGTTACTATAATCCAAACAATTCCTCCAGAAATATAGCATTCTGAAACCAATACCATTCGACACTCTAATCCTTTAAGAACACAAACACTGTATACAGCATAGGTGGAAAAAAATTAGTACAGTATAGATAGCAAATTAAAAACCTCAAGGCCAGCTGGGGAGGTGCATTGTATAAAGAATTTATAAAGTTGTATCTTGACAAAAGTACCTAGGGACATACTGTACGTAATGGCGGATCTATAACTAGGATGAGAGAAACAACCTGCTAGGATTTTTTCTTTTAGTTAGTAAATAAGTAGTGATTAATCACTGTCATTGGGGGAGGGGTATCCAGTCAATTGGTCAAAACTAAAAAAGGTCGACATTTTTAAGATCGACACCTTTTGAATGTCGACAGTCAAAAGGTCATTAGGTCGACCATCATTCTGTAGACATGTATTTAGGTCGACAGGTTTAAATGTCTACACATTCAAAAGGTTGACATTTAACATGTCGACACAAAAATATGTAAAAGTATATACCTTCCAGGCTCCACACAGGAAGGTGCAGCTTAATTCAAGTGATGTACACAAATCACTAGATAGATATACATAACAATGCAAATATCAAGCTCTCCTTCACAGAGGTAACGCAAAATGTCAATAATTTCCGAGTATGTAAATATATTACTCCCCAGACAATGAAATAATTAGATTTCTTCAAGAAAAAGTCTTTTTCATATAAAGCTGTTTTTCTACGCAAATGTGTACCCCTTCAGTGTCAGCCGCACCTCAAACAAATCATAACAGGGAATCTCCCATAGTAAAGTGCCGTCACTTTTATTAAAACACCATAGTCATAGACATCCAATAAATGTATCATAAATAAAAAATAGTTGCATATCGCAAAGAACCTTTTTAGAAAGGCACAGTAATAGACATGGGGCCAGATGTACTAAGCTCTGGAAAGTGATAAAATGGAGAGTGATAAGCTACCAACCAATCAGCTACAAACTGTCATTTTTCAAACAGCCTGTAACATGACAATTGAAAGTTGAGTGGCTGGTTCTTTATCACCCTCCACTTTATCACTTTTCAGAGTTTAGTACATCTGGCCCCACGGGTGGTTTTGCTACCCCAAAAGCAGTTTGCCTTCCTTCAGCTGTTACAGATCCCCTCATTGGTCCTACGTGGCAGCAGCACCCACAGATAAAACACCAATGCGTTTTAGCTTGTAAGTCTTTCTCAAGGTGTACTTGTGTTTACTAGGAATCCATATTTATAGGGATACCAATTATCTCACCCCTTTTTGTATTTTGATGGTGTTCTCCCAGGTCATGCATTGCATACCCTATTAAAGTAATGTTGTGTATAGGAGATGACATATAGGGGGGTATTCAATTAGCCGTGGGCTCTACTCCGCATGCAAGGCCCCGCAGTCAGACTGAATATCGCAGCTCCTGGAGATGCGAGGTAAAGTCCGCAGAAAAAACACAATTGGGTTACCGTGTGGGGAAAAAACCCATTGAATCCACAGTTTACGTGGATTCAGTGGGTTTTCGCGCATGAATCCCTATTTTTCGGCATGGGAAAAAAGCTATTTAATCGTATAGCCTTTCCCCACGCCACAGGGATTTTTGCCAGCAATTAGACACCGGGTAAACCATGCAGTAAGTCCTCCAAAGCTCTGAAATCCCAAAAATTGGTTGTGCTTTCCACCCGCTGGAATACATGCAGTATCTGACAGACGTACTGAAATTTACCACACGATGGAACGCATCAAACTTCCGCCTCCTTCTTTAACACATGCGCAGTCTGGCCCCCATATGTGTTCCTGGTAGTGGAACACATTAGGCTTTTGCCTTCTAAGTCTGGACATGCGCACACAGTGTGTTTCAAGCCTCCGGAGCACAAACAGCTTCCGTCTCCACGAGTGGCACATGACCATTAATTTAAAATGCGCCCCAGATGGTGGGACACTCAAAATGATTTCCACTATATATGTTTGTCCTCATCATCCCATTTTGAATCCATAATTTTTCCTGCACAAATTTATTTGAATCCCTCTATTTTTGATACAATAATATATCACCAAAAATTCACACATATACATTTCAGTTCTTCACCCAGTGGGACCGCTGATTTGAAGATCAATAGCAATTTTATGGCAATATACATTATTCACAAAATATTTAAAAATTATATACAGTGTATTATACTAAAATAATGCATTGTAATAAAAACATATAAAAGTTGAGAGTTTATAAAAACCATTTTAACTCCAAAAATCGCTATTCAGCCCAAAGGGTTCTAAGGTTTTACGTCATATATTAATTTAATTTCTGCCTTTGCAAGGATTTTCTCCATGCCTTTTGTACGTCAGTTTCCTTCTACTTTTTTATTCCAAGAATCAGTTTGATATCCTTAAAAAAGCAGTTATGTTTTTCTTTAAAATGTTGAGTTAAGGAGTGACTTTCAAAACCTTTCATGATGTTCCTTCGATGTTGGACCCATCTGTCCCTTAACCTTCTCGAGGTTTTACCAATATATTGTAGACCGCACACACATTCAATCATATATATGCAGTGTTTGGTATTATAGGTAATACAATCCTGTATTGTAAAGGCTTATTTAATAGTATTAAAGTGGTATTCCTCAAGTTTTCAACACAAAAATGTTGACATGTTTTTTCCCATGAATTTTAGGGTTAGGCTCAAAAAATGTCAATCATTTAAGCATGTTGACTAAATACATGCCTACAGAATGATGACCAACCTAATAACCATGTCGACCTATTGCCTGTCGACATTCAGAACCAGTCAACCTTTCGGTGTCGACCTACTGAAAGTTGACTTTTTTTATATCGAGTAAATCTTTACATTGTACAAAATAGAGAAAATAAACTGAATTTAACAATGTTTGCAGAGCAACATAGTGAATTTTTACGTAACCAAATGACACACACATAAAACGGTATAGCAAATATCAATGCATATGACATGTATACAGCGAACGAAATCCATGAGAAATATAAACTCCAGATACAAACTGACATTATAATCAGCAAACATATAAACAAACAATAAATAGAAGTATGATATGAGAAATTGCACTGAAGTAAGAGATAACTACTTAAAACACACAGGGGTATACAGTGGCAAACGCAGGATTTTGAAAGGGGGGTTTCCAATTTCTGAATACAGAGCCAATTAAAAAAATCCACAGACATATATATATACATATATATATATATATATATACACACACACACACACACGCAGTATAGACACATATATTCACAGTATACATAAACACACATATATATATATATATATACACACACACAGTATAGACACATATATTCACAGTATGTACAAACACACATATATATATATATACCAATTAAATTAAATATCCACATACCACAAAACTGTCTTGCAGAATAGCCTGTTGCAGTCCGAGGAGCGGACTTGGTGGTACTGCAGCACTTCCCTTGCCTATTTCTGCTCCTCTTAGGTAGCCGTGGCCTGCAGCTGCAGGGAAGGAAGTAGGGCCAGCACAGCATTGTACGTAATGGCAGCGTCATTAGTATGACAAGAGTAGCCAGGGGACCATTCACGGGGGAGGGGAGGAGTCACCAGGAGGGTTACCAGGGCTGGCGGCGGCACTGTACCCCAGCTTTGAGCCCTCTAAATCTCAGGACCCGGGACGGGGGTACCAGTTTGTACCCCCCTGTCGCGGGCCTGTCCGATGGGTAGTCTGCAGGCGGAGTGGCAGATTGGGCCAGCCGGTGTCACAGTGACGTCACTTGCGCCGGACCCAGCTGCCGCAGTTAATCTGTGTATACTACAGGGGGGTGGAAGCGGGTGACCATTAGAAAAGGCAGCACTGTGACTGGAGCCTGGAGGCGGGGCTGGCCGGGGAGTGAGGAGACAGACAGTACTGTGACACTGCAGTCTGTCTCAGCCCCGACTACATGATAGCTCGGTGGTCGCAGCCGGCTTCACAAGTGCCGCGGCCGCCGGGCAGATACGATGGACACCTACAGGCTGTGACTGTGCCTGCCGCTGGAGTTCCCCCTCCCGCCGGCAACCCCCACCCCCTTCACCTGCGGCTCCAGGAGAGAGCGCCGGGAATAGTCAGCACCCGGCGGCAGCTCAGCTTCTCACAGTGCCCCATCGGAACTGCCTGGGAGGAGCTGCGCTCCCGCTGCAGCTCCCCCTACGTTCAGCCAGCAGCCAAGCCCCAGCCGGTTGTAAGCTGAACTCTGGGCCCAGCTGCTCCTTCTCTATTGGAAAAAAAATAATTCAGCCGGGCAGCGATGGAGCGGTGGCCAGGGGAGGTTTCTAGGTACTCGGAAACCCCCCCTGCATGCGCGTATGGTATGTTTACTAAAGTGAAAGTTTTTAGAAGTGGAGATGTTGCCCATAGCAACCTATCAGATTCTAACTATTATCTTCTAAAAGGTGCTAGTTAAATGTTAAGTAGAATCTGATTGGTTGATATTGGTAACATCTCCATTTCTACAAAATCTGACTTTAGTAAATATATTCCATAAACATTAAGGTAATGAAAGTAGTGGGGGGAGCAATAGAAAGACAAGACTACTGAAGATACTCTGAGGCTGTATATAACCCAGATTGAAGTCAACTATTGTTAAGCTTTCCGTGCAAGGTACATTACTGTTCAAAAGTTTGGGGTCACTTAGAAATTTCCTTATTTTTGAAAGAAAAGCACTGTATATCTCACACAAAACACTGCAAAAACTCTAATCCATGCACTCATTATTTCCCACATTGACTATTGCAATAGTCTCCTTGCTGGTCTTCCCAAAAACAGGCTAACGCCAATACAATCCATTATGAATGCAGCTGCGAGGCTTATCTTCCTTGCCAAACGTTCATCGTGTGCTGCACCGCTCTGTCAGTCCCTCCATTGGTTGCTGGTTTTCTACCATATTCAATACAAAGTACTGTTACTTATACATAAGGCCATTAACCAAACCACACCAACATACATCTCTTCATTCATCTCAAAATATCTCCTAACCCGACCTCTCCGCTCAGCACAACATCTGCGTCTCTCATTCCCACGCATTACTTGCTCCCATTCACGGTTGCAAGACTTTCTTCTGGCTGCACCCACTCTATGGACATGCAATAAGACTTACCACTAGTCTTCAATCCTTCAAGCGTTCCCTGAAAACTCACCTCTTCAGACAAACTTATCAGATTCCAGAACAGACTGACCACATAACCTTCACAGCTTCCATCTCTTATTACATCCCCTCTCACAGTCCACTCATAACCTCACACATTGTCTTTCTTTCACATACTCCTGACATTTAGCCGACATTCCTGTGTGACTGGATCATGCAGCCCACCAAGAAACTCTGCATTCTGGCTGGTCCAAATTGCAATATATAGCACCTATCCTTGTGTATCAATGCCTATTTCCCTATAGATTGTAAGCTTGCAAGCAGGGCCCTCTTACCTCTATGTCTGTCTGTTATTACCCTGTTTTGTTCTATAAATATTTCCAATTGTAAAGCGCAATGGAATATGCTGCGCTATATAAGAAACTGTTAATAAATAAATAATAAATAAAATGAAGATAACATTAAATTAATCAGAAATACACTCTATACATTGTTAATGTGGTAAATGTCTATACTAGCTGCAAACAACTGTTTTTTAAAGGAATATCCACATAGGTGTATAGAGGCCCATTTCCAGCAACCATCACTCCAGTGTTCTAATGGTACATTGTGTTTGCTAAGCGCGTTAGCACACTGATGGATGATTAGAAAACCCTTGTGCAATTATGTTAGGACATCTGAAAACGGGTTTGCTCGTTAGAGAAGCTATAAAACTGGCATTCCTATGAGATAGTTGAGTATCTGGAACATCACATTTGTGGGTTCGATTATACTCTCCAAATGGCTAGAAAAAGAGAACTTTCATGTGAAACTCGAAAGTCTATTCTTGTTCTTAGAAATGAACGCTCTTCCATGTGAGAAATTGCCAAGAAACTGAACATTTCCTGCAACGGTGTGTACTACTTCCTTCAGAAAACAGCACAAACAGGTTCTAACCAGAGTAGAAAGAGAAGTGGGAGGCCCCGGTGCACAACTGTGCAAGAAGACAAGTACATTAGAGTCTCTAGTTTGAGAAATAGATGCCTCAGAAGTCTTCAACTGGCAGCTTCATTAAATGGTACCCGCAAAATGCCAGTGTCAACGTCTACAGTGAAGAGGCGACTCCGGGATGCTGGCCATCTAGGCAGAGTGGCCAAGAAAAAGCCATATCTGAGACTGGCCAATAAAAGGAAAAGATTAATATGGGCAAAAGAACACAGACATTGGACAGAGGAAGATTGGAAAAAAGTGTGATGGACAGACGAATCGAAGTTTCAGGTGTTTGGATCACACAGAAGAACATTTATGAGATGCAAAACAAGTGAAAAGATGCTGGAGGAGTGCCTGACGCCATCTGTCAAGCATGGTGGAGGTAATGTGATGGTATGGGGCTGCTTTGGTGCTGGTAAAGTGGGAGATTTGTACAAGCTAAAAGAGATTTTGAATAAGGAAGGCTATCACTCCATTTTGCAATGCCATGCCATACCCTGTGGACAGCGCTTGATTGGAGCCAATTTCCTCCTCCAACAGGACAATGACCCATTTATGCAAGAACTATTTATAGAAGAAGCAGACAGCTGGTATTCTGTCTGTAATGGAATGGCCAGTGCAGTCACCAGATCTCAACCCCATTAAGCTGTTGTGGGAGCAGCTTGACTGTATGGTACGCAAGAAGTGCCCATCAAGCCAATCTAACTTGTGGGAGGTGCTTCAGGAAGCGTGGGGTGAAATTTCTTCAGATTACCTCAACAAATTAACAGCTAGAATGCCAAAGGTCTGCAATGCTGTAATTGTTGCAAAAGGAGCATTCTTTGACGAAAGCAAAGTTTGAAAGACAAAATAATTATTTCTAATAAAAATAATTATTTCTAACCTTGCCAATGTCTTGACTATATGTTCTATTCATTTTGCAATTTATTTGATAAATAAAAGTCAGTTTTCATGTAAAACACGAAACTTTTGAACGGTAGTGTACATATATTTTCCTGAGACACCATGGAGGTAACAATGGATTTCCAAACTATAAAGTCCGGTCCCAGAGGTGCCTTTCATGATATAGCTATGACCACCTTAGCCAATGTGCAAAGATAAACAACATATTGGGTTTTGTATTTATCAAGAACGTCAGGGGGCAACATCCCACGTATACACATTGTGGACGTTAACAGGGTAAGAGGAAGATGTTTGGGGCCCTTTAGATTATTTGAAGATTTGATCTGATTGGGTGGGACAGGTTTGTTATTAAGGGGTCTTTGGGTAGCTGTATGCTGGTGGTACTGTTTATCAGATCTAGAATCTCATCCTAATATCTGGACATGAACACAAATAAAAGTGACATAATAAGTGGCAATTAAAAAGGTAAATGTAGGATCAGCAAGTTAGTAGGAAATGTACACGTCAATGAGCATAATGGTACTTAATATCCAGAACACAAATGTCTCTTAAGATGGAAAACGAACATTAAGTTTACTGGAAATAATTGGCTGGACAAGTTAATCTCTGCTATTAATGCTAGTTTCTGTGTTGCTTGTTATATAGGTGGCTTCTTGATACTGCTGGCTAAATACCAGCTGGGTCCCATCCCGTATCAGCAGTGCTGGAACCAACTGTGAACTCAGCTCTGTATACTAACATGCCATGGTACTAATTTTAACCAATGGAATGAGGATCTCATTCAGAGTCGGTCGTTGCGGCCGCACGGTCGTACGCGACCGATGTTCGCTATACTGCGCATGCGTAAAGTTCGCAATGCGCGTGCGCAAACTAGCCACTACGATCAGAAATTTCTCTCTCCTTGAACACAGCCAGGTCGATAGTTTGAGTGACAGAATGAGGCGTTTGTGGGTGGTAACAGGGAAAGGTGCTTGAAAATGGGGGAGTGGAGATCCGAACGCAGGCGTGCCTAATTATGCGAACAGCGTTTTATGGGAGTGCATACGGTTTATGGGAGTGCATAATTAACAAAGTAGCGTCATGGCACATGTGACATGGGAGGTTTTTACACTGACATGATCGTAGAGCTTAAGAGAGGGTATGGTCAACCTTAAGCTCTACGACCAGTTTCGATGGTTCCCGATGGTCTCGATTAATCCTTATATGCCCGGAGATGACGTGCAATGCGTACGAGAAGGGGGCATATTTTTTTGAATTCCGACCACTTCCTCCCCTTGGTCGGCCAGCTACCGATCCGAACTTAGGGACGCAACTTGCGAGGGAATCATTTGAATATCTGGCCCCTTTTCCCGTACGACCGTGCGGCCGCTTCGACCGACTCTGAATGAGGTCCTGAGTATGGTAGTTTGAAATTCAAAGTGCACACAACCAAATTCTCTATCCTCTGATACGTTTCATCTCTTGGCTGAGCGTTTATCAAAGAGTCCACATGAGTAGGAAGGAAGTTTGGTGGGCACCATTTATCATTCTATTGTATGTCTGTATGTCTGTTAGGCTTTTTCCTTTACCATAGTATTGCAGAATTAGGAATCATTTGACACATAAGCTACATCCTTCCACATCCAATGATATTCCCAAATTATGTTCCCAGGCTTATTCTGAAGAGGAAACAATGGTATTGTACAGTAAGGAGCTGAACTCTGTAGTGGCCACATGACCACAATTATGTTTATGTTCAGCCAGGGGTTTGATTGATTGCTGTAAGAACCAACCAGCACCTGTGCAGTTGCCTAGAATACACAAACCAGTTTTTTTGTACCCATGGGCTGTCTCTCAGGTGCTACTGATTAGTAGTATACTGGAATTCAGACCACTTCATTGCTTAACAAGCTTTTAAGTAGCTGTCTTGTCATTGTGCCGATTGTAGCTTTTAGCTGTACCACTAAATGGTCCACTCTAGAAAGTAGATGCACAGTCACTCAGTTTACACCACATATCTAAATTGCAGTGTAAAAATAAATCTGCCCAGCATTTGTGGGCTACATGCAAAAGCAGCCAGTAATTACCCTGCATACAAAAAAGAAACAATAAATGTGTTTGCACCCCTTATATTGCATCGTGGTTTGTCCAGGTACAAACTTATTTGCTTTTTTTCCCTTTTCTCCCAACTCAGAATTATCCCCTATAACTGTCATGGTTTAGAATCTGACTGCAGTGATTGCAATTCCCCTGCAAGTGAACAGTTCACTGTGCTCCTCTGGTCCAGTCCTTGGGGCACACTAAATCTGGCCACACACCTAAAGATGAGCTTGGAATGAACATCTGGTAATGTATGGGAGCAAATGGCAAATGACCATTGTTCATGATGTCTACATGACTAGATATGTGCAAGTAATTCTATTATCTCAAATAATATCAGAGTTAGGGGACTATTTATTATGTTAATTATTGGTGGCTGGGCAACCCCCATTAATTAACATTCTATGTCATCACGAGCGCTGGAGCAATTCATCATTGCTCTGGCGTGGAGACCGCTATCTGAAGATTGGCAGTGGCAGTGCGCCTGTGAGAACTTGGGTTCACACAAGCACACAAAGCACCAGCGTCCAGCAGAAAGAGCTGCCGAACGGATCCCTCTTTAGGAATGGTTCGATTCCCGTCAGCGGCAGCCCAACAGGAGCAGAGTGCGAAGCAGCGGAGGCCCGACAGCGCTGGAAATCCCGATCGTGGATAGGTAAGTATAGACTAACCTAACCTAACCCCCCCTAACCCTAACCCTCCTTAGGGGTGCCTAACCCTAACTTCCCCCCCAAGTGCCTAACCTTAATCCCCCTCTAAGTGCTTAACCCTAACCACCCCCTTCCCCGCTGCCTAAACCTAAGTCCCCCGGGGGGGTGCCTAACCCTAAGTCCCCCCCGGGGGTGCCAAACCCTAACCCTCCCTCCCCCTAGCCTAACCCTAACCCTCCCGGGGGGGTGCCTAACCCTAAGTCCCCCCCTGGAGCCCTAAACCTAACCCTCCCCCCCGCGGCTGTCCGCTCGCGGCGCCCGGCATCACTACGATCGTGATGCCGAGCGCCGGTCTCCCGGCGTCAGGGAAATGCGGGCGTCTACATGTAGACGCCCGGCATTTCAGCCATGCCGGGATAAGACAGTCGAGGAGCCGGCTGCCGGTATTTAGGCAGTCGGCTACCCGATTGCTTCCCCCTCTTTACAACCCGAAACTCCTTCACATAGAGAAGCAGCGGGTGTGCGGGAACAATTGCCATCTGAAGATGGTGGATGTTGCCGCAGTCAAGCCCCACAAATATTGTATTTCCTGAGCTTGATGAATTTAGGTCCCCCATACAGTTTGGGTACGGGATGCCGAGCTCAAAATCCTGACATTGGAATCCCGACTAGGTGAGAATGCCGACACCCGCAGGTAAAGTATCCTAACCCTAACCATACCCCTATACATAACCCTCCCCCCACCGACAGCAGACTAAACCTCCCCTCCCTCAACCCAACCCTCCCCCTGCAGCCTACCTTTTCCTAGTGCCTAACCTAAAACTTAAAGTGGAGATGCTGGCAGTCGGGTTGCCAGCGCGAGATCCTATCTGATGTTGGGATTCTGGTGCCAGCATTCTGAGCACCGCCATCCCGACCGCCGGGATGCCAAATACATCAGGTTAATTTTCACCTGCTTTTGTTTAAATTAAGTGATGATGAATAGACCCCTTATGGTTGGTATTCATATATCATTAACTACATGATACGTATATTTATGTGTCAAGTATGTGATTTGTGAGGAATAGGTATGATATACCGGCGGCTCAATTGCCGCCGGTTAAAATACTGACGCCGGAAGCCCAGACTTACAGGAGTGGTAAGTACCCTAACTCTCCCCCTCTCCCTACCCTAAGCTTCCCTTAGTGGTGCCTAACTATAACCTCCCTGGGGGGTGCCTTACCCTAACCTCCCCCCGGTGGTGCCTAATCCTAACCCCCCCTGCCTGCACCCTAAACCTAAGACTCCCGGGTAGGTGCTTAACCCCCCTCCCCACACCCTAACCCTCCCTGGGAGTGCCTAACCCTAAATCCCCCCCGGGGGTGCCTAATCCAAACCCCCCACATACCCGGGTATGTAGCATACTCACCGGCGTCCGGATGTTGGAGATTCCGCCGTTCGGGATGCCGACGCCGGAATCCTGATCCTATTCAGGATAGCAGTGCCTGCATTTTGCCAGCGGTCGAGATTCCAGCATCGGTATACCGGCGGCCGGAATCCCATCCGCTGTTATTTTTACTACATCCCATTTGTGAATACAAGCCTTAAAGGCTGCTATAAGCATATTCACAGATCTGATCTCATGGGAGGAGAGAGGGAGGTCTGTGGGCAGAAAGAAATGTTGATAATCTCATGCAAAACTAGAGATTGCATCCTCCTGCAACCGAGTGCGAAATTGCTTTTATTTCTCCTTTTTATTAGTAAGGAACTCATTTGCATAATTTTATATTACGGATTGACACATTGTTGTCTTTTATTCTATATGCATTGAGGCTATTTTGCCATATTAAATTCCAAATGAATGTGCTAGATAGCTTAGTTATTAAAATACTACAGGACCGAAACACAGTTTTGTTAAGTTAAATCAACCAGAGTTAGGGTTTTGATTATAGTTTGAGAGAGATTAAGGCCCTCATTCAGAGGCGGTCGGAGGATGCAAGCTGTCGCTCAGAAACTGGGCGGCCGCTTGCATCCTGACCGGCCGCCTCTGTTTCGGTCGTTAGGCTGTGGGTTAACACCCACAGCTCTAACGACCGCTAGGGTGATGGCCGCGATGGTCATTGACCATCGCGACCATCGGGGCTTACGACGAGACCCTAGGGTAGGGTCTCACTTGTCGTAAGCCCCGGAGAGCTTCTGGCTCTGTCAGAGCCGGAAGCTCTCCACTGACATCACTAGTGATGCCAGTGGGGCCTCCCCTAAACGACAGGCGTTCCGTTTGGGCTGCCACCCCCCCGGGCCCGCCTTCCAAACGGGGCGAGCTGTCAATCAACATCGACAGCTCGCCCCCTTTGGAAAGAGACCCGCTACGACCGGCGCTGTCGGTCGTAGCGGGTCTCACGCATGCGCACGAAGGAGCCGGCTCCCTCGTGCGCATGCACACTAGACAAACATGGAGGCGGCCGTGCGGTCGTAGACCGTACGGCCGCCTCTGAATAAAGCCCTAAGTCTTCCTGTATTAGTGATGGGTTTTGACATAAAACTTTGTGGTGGCATTTGGAAACTAATATTGGGTGTGTGATATAAAAAAAAGGTACTGTAATCATTGCTATACAGACCAAGTTAGGCCAATTAATTTTTCAGAATCTTATAGGGTCCTTTGAATTCCTAACTGGCATAAGAAAATGGTTGGTGTTATCCCTGTATGATAACGGGACATCTCTGAGTAAACAAGACAAACTGACAGAAAATAGCCTCTGAAGTATCTCTGGTTTTTCATTAACATCCTGTTTGCTTATAGGGAACACAGTGATGTTCTGTAAGCCATTTTCACTAAAGTTAATTTGTTCCGGTTTTCATGCTATTTCAAGTCATGACAGGTTCCCAGATACTGGGTTTGGTATGAGATCTTTCTCTTAAGTACAGTATGACCCATATGGTCCAGTAATAACCATATGGGCTGCGTATTAAGGGGCCTATACATTAGGCGACCTGAAAAACTCAACGACTGGCGTTCAGTCCTTCAGGTCGCTTAGGTGTCAAGCCCACACTGAACGGCGTTCACTGAACGTCATTCAGTGCAGGAGACCGACCTCCTATCTGCAAACATGTGGAACCTGACCAGCATGTTCCACAGATAGTCGGCAAGGACCCAGCATGCACGCGCATCGCTGGTCCTTGCCGGCTATCCATTAGATGACTTTCTGAACGTACCGACCAAAACCTCCTGGTTTTGGTCCATACTTGCCATCATTTTTTATCTCCTTGCCGATAGAAGCCAGGGAGGAGAAAGATTGGGTCGTGACAGGGAGCGGGGCCTGATGTCTCATGTCATTAAGCGGTTGATGCAAATTTACATAAGGGGCGTGGCTAATTACGCGATTCACACAGAATCGTGTCATTAAGCCACGCCCCCTACACGGGGACCCCGTGATTGCCGTGGAAGTTCTCCCCATTCTGCCCACTTCACTAGGAAGTGGGCAGAAAGCGGGAGAAGTGCCTACCCTTCCGAGGCTGCGGAGGGTTACCCGAAAAATCGGGAACCTCCCATGAAAACCGTGAAGGTAGGCATGTATGTCTAATGGAAAGGCTCCTTAGTGTTTATAACTTTATATGTACCTTGTTAATAGTTAAATAAACAAAGGAGTATAACTAAATGGTCTGATATTTATATCAGGTGTGAAAACAGGAACTCCATCACTTTGCCAAAACTGGGCCTACGGCTAATTAGCTATAAATATGCCAGAAAACACTTTGAGCAGCTTTCATTACAGATGAGATGCCGCTGCAACATCTTCACTTATAAGGTGTCAAAGTCAAATAATTGAATATGATCGCTTACAATTATTTTCTGACGATCTGGTCGCCTATAGTCTGATGTCAAGTAAACCACGACGCTACTTTGCGTCGGCACAATCCGATGCACACAAATGCGAATCCACCACACACATACACTGATGCACATAACGCACACACATAAACATATATGCGTACACATAGACGCTCGTATGTGTATCCACATGCGTACACATAGACGCTCACATGCGTATTTACATACATACATACGAACACTTCCTATTTCAATGCACAGACGCACATAGACTTCCGTTTCTATCGGCAAAGGAGACACATCTTGCGTCCGCTAGTTATGGGTGATAGAGATTTATTGTATAGAATGTTATTATCAGTATGCAGTGTCTGTATCCAGTATTAACCAGTTGTTCGGCGGGAAACTACACAATGTGACCGTTTGAGGACTAAGCCATGCCCCTGATGACACCGTATGAACTAACCAATGACCAGACAATCCAGAAGCAAGAACCAATGGAAACCTGTAAACTAGTTCCTTTGTTAACGTAGAACTCTGTAAGGTATATAAGCAGTAACCCGACTCCAGTGTACAGACATCCTCTTTGATGATCACAGACTTCTGGATTGATGACTGTATACAGGGACCAGTGCGCATGCGTATGTATCAGCTTGTACTATTATTGCTTTTTACTCTAATTGTGAAATCTTTCATCGTGTTACTTTTTCTTTACATAAATAACTTTTTGGACTGGAAAGCAATTCTTTCTAAAGCAACTTGCAGCGCTAAATAGCGACTAGCGACTATTAGGAATCAACAAAGGATACTATCCTAACAATGTTTTTATTATCCAGATGTCAATTTTACAGATTTCTGACATTATCCCTAATTTAAATCCTATATGTCAAATTAATGTTGCACGCATAATTCTCTTTAAGACACTCTTATACTGTATATGGCTTTTTATCCAATGTGGCCGGATTTTTATCGAGCTTCCTGGTCTCCGCTTCCTTTTGCCCCCTTGTAGCCTTGAGAACCCCCAAATTGTCACTTCTGGGTGCCAGGAAATCAGGTATATTGCCACCAGGAGTGCTGCATCAAGCAAAAAGGCCTTGCGTCTGCCGCTATCTCCTTCAACTGTCAATCGGTCCCATGTGCATACTTACCCCTCCCACTGCTCCTGAATCTTCATTGTAACAAGCCTTCAATCTGCAGGCCAGATGAAAGCGGCTGCTCATGACCATCAGTGGACTTCATCCCTGTGGACTGCTGCCACTGTATACCATCACAGTGCGGCCAGATGGATCCAGGTTGGTTACTATAGATTGATTGCCTCGTCAAGATGACTGCAATCAAAGCAGAATATTGTGAGCAGATTCCTAAAACCGTGCTAGGGAGCTTGACAGCCAATTGGTCTGGACCTAAATTCTCCTGGAGAATTGAATCCTTCTTCCTGAGCATCTGACCTCAACATCTTACCTGTTTCCTGTAAGCCAGTGTTGGATCTCCTGTCTACTTCAGGTCACTGTGGTGCTGTCTGGGCTGAGGCTGGATTTCCTGCTGTCTTCAAACTGGTAAGATTTTGCTTGCTCCCCATCAACAAGATACTACTCCCTTTTTCTCTTACGATCCTGACTCTCTTTGCTGTGGATGTGGAGGCTACTACCCTTCTTGATCTGCCATGGATCCCACATTGTATGCTGCCACCCCCCTCCCACACACAAACACACACACGGGTTGGGTGGCATTGCAATAAACAATTGCAAGAATGAGTTGCTAGAACAGCAGATTACCCATCAGCGATACTACCCAGTTACTATCTGTCTGTTGGAATCGAATTCATCAACAAAAATATGCAGCTCTGCACTCTGTGCTACAATCTGCTTATAACACTTCTGTCGATGCACCGTCCAAGGCCAATTTAGATTTTTATAATTCTGTTAGAGACCTTTCTCAGGGAAAGTGCACCCTTGATTTACAGTCACTAATTTCTACAGATGGGGAAACGAGGCCAGAAGACTGATGACTACCTAAGTGACACCTCTGCATAAATCCCACCACATTTTGGCTGTTGAGAGCTGATTTTCGGGGAGATGGTGTACAACTAATTTGGCCATAGCACAGGAAATTCATTTGTTTTAAGATCGTTTGTTCTCTGCTGTTCCTGATGATCCTTCACTCCATGACCATAGACTACATGAGACACGCTTACCTAAATTAACAGTATCTCAACAGAAAACACTGAACCCAAACTGCGGATTTGTTATATCTTCTTCATAAGAATAAGCTCTGGGCCGGGCGGGTTCTGCGCAGAATCTGGTTACATTCTTTACTACACAGTTCCAAGCTCTCCATAAGGATTGTCCACTATGTCCAGGCATTAATAAAGCACATATTGTTTGCATCCCAAAACCTAGCTAGTATTCTACCGTCCAATCACTCAATTACATTAGGACTTTAAGATCCTCTTTAAAATCCTAGCTAATAGATTACAATCCATTCTCCCCACCGTTCTCATGCTTAACTCTTAGGCGCTACTTGGTGCATGGTGTCAGGAAGGCTCTGGCGAATGCTATTGTCCAACTGTCATCTTGCCTTTCTTCTGATATTGTGCTTAATTTATATGTTTTGAGCAGGTGTCATGGTTCCATCTCCAGTATGTTTTCGAATGTAAGGCCCTTAATTATACCTTTACTCAATTTATAAGTTTTATTTATTCAAATCCTACTACCTCTCTCTGTATCATTGGTGACCTGGGTTCTTCTGTCACCATGCACTGAAGGACTAGGCAAGGGTGTACACTATCTGATTTACTTTTTCATTTAGAATTGGACCCATTATTTTTCTCCTTGAGTGTTAGGAGGATACTCATGGGATTGACTTTGGAAGACTGCAGGTTAAGTTTACGGCCTTTGCGGATGACTTGCTCCTTTACATTTCTAATCCCTGTCACTCTCTTTGCTTTCTTTTTGATAGATTTGCTGAATTCTGAGAGGTCTTGGGTTTCATAGTAAATGAAGACAAATATTTAGCTTTATGGTTGGGTCCTACTCCCATAGTCTCTGCTTCCCTGCCCTTTTTGGTACTCACAATACTTATTCCTTCTATCCTGTTAACAAGCAACCCATTATCAACATTATAGCAAAACTTCATGGTTAGGAATATCTCCACCTATCTCATTAAAATGGTTGTTTTCCCTAAATTTTTAATCCCCTTTCAATTATTACGGCCCTCACCTCTGTATAAGGAATTTCACACCTTTATTTGACAAGGCATTGCCATGATTAAATTACAATAAAACCCCACTGCAGGAGGGATTAACGTCCTATATAACTATGCTAGTACTATGTATATTATTAGACTGGATTCATTCATCTAAATCTAGGAAACTTTGCAAAATCGTTTGCTCATGTCAGCCTGGAGAGTTTATCACTGTTCCTGAAAGAAACATACACTTTTTTTTCCCTTCTAACTCACCTTTTCTCCTATTTTTATCTAACCCTGCTTTATAACAGTGGTTCCCAAACTTTTTCACTTCACGGCACCCTTAGTGTCTCATTAGTCTTTCGCGTCACCCCTAGGCCAAAAGAAAATACCTAACTTTATATCCCAACAACTAATAATTAGCCTTTATAATGACATAAATAAATTGACTGAAAACCAAAAAGCCAGAGGTAATCCTGCCGACATTTGAAAAAATGATAAGCCACAAAAGCACGCTTATAATTTTTTAAAATAATATCTGAATGATTTTCCATTGCCATAGTATGTTATGGCGATGTTAAAATCATTCGATTTTGCAGATAACATAAAAAAAAGTGATTTTCTCTACATTATCTGCTTTCATACATGTATGTGTAAGTGTCAAATAGCGCTGGTTATAGTGCATTTGCACTTACCACCTCTTCTTACATCTCCCCCACTGTTACTGACTATAATTAGCACTGGTGTGGGAGTAGTATTGAGCACCATGGTAATGATATTGCCTAAGGATAAAGTGCATAAGAAGAAAGTATGAAAGTCTTATGCACTTTGGGGCATATGTATCAAAGCTTGACGCCATATAAAATTGTGAAATATATATCACCAACCAATCAGCTCCAAACTATCATTTCTTAAACATAGCCTGTAAAATGTAGGTTAGAAGCTGATTGGTTGGTGATATATATCTCACAATTTTCTCTCACATTAAGCTTTGATACATATGCCGCTTTATCTCTATTTAAAATATTTACAAATATCTATAACCCTGTAATAATAACTTTACCATGGTCTGCAATACACCAACCCCACACAAGTGCTAAATATACAGATTATTTTAACAATTAAACACATAATGATAAAAAAAGTAGGGGTAAATAAATATTAAATGACATCTACACTATCTCAAAACTTTAGACAACCTCTGTGTCACAGAATATCAGTAACCTAAGCAGAGGCATGGAGTCACTGTGAGGTGCAGCCTGCAGGAGAAGAGGAAGTGTAGGAGAGGGCGGGGCCACACGGCTCTGACTGTGACAGTGAATGAGAGCCAACCCAGCAGCAGCACAGCATGGGGCAGTCTGTGTGTGTAAATGACCGTGGGCTGCTTAGAGAGGTAGCGCGTGGCCCGACCAGCTCACTAGCTGAACTGACAATGCGTCAAGCATTACACTATGCTCGTTTGGTTGTTTAGTCTTTCACTGCATTGGACTGGTCTAATGACCTTGACTGCCTACTCCTAAAGCTGGCCACGCACATAGCGGTATTTTATCCGATCTGGCCGATTCCGGCACATTGGAACGACAGATCGTGTAAAATATGGCCAAATCCTGAGTAAATCGTGAGTCCCCACTCACGAGCACAATGCGCGTCCCCGCTGATCAGATCTGCTGTGCAGTAGGGGAGATCTGACAATCTAGGACACGATGCAGTGTGAAAGTCTGACTGCAGGAGAGATCGTATGAAGATTGGACACCAAATTGTGTGCAGATCTTGTGGAGATCGTGTGCAGAGCTGCCGGGGAGAGTTTCAAGGGAAATCGTACACAAATCGTACACATCGGCTGATAGTGTGCAGATCGCCATGTGTGTGGCCAGCTTAAGACCATTGATGGGGAATAAACTTATCACCTTACATTATCATTATTTAGGCACTTCCTTTGATTTCACCACAATTAATACTAGACTGTCTTATTGGCTTCAGATTTTTTCTACCTTAAAATCAGAAATTTAATTCCTTGGCCAATCTATGCAGGGTGTTAACTGTTACTTCTTTTAGGGAGGTATTTTTAAAAATTAATCATAAAGACTATTTATCCCCCAACTGTTGGTGTATCATTGAACATAGATATGGGGAGTTGCCCAGAGAGTGGACATTTAAAGGCATCTTTCCTACATTGTATGTAAAACTGTTTGGCGCCTTGTCCAAGACTATACAGATACTCATTTAGTAGAATATGCCTCTTACACTGGTTTTAGGAATTTTGGATACCTGCTTTAAAACCAACTGTGTGTTGTAAAAAAAATACTTTTATTGATCATCTCAGCAGTATTGCGCAAATGTATATTTCAATATGGATACAGGCTGTTCCACTCCCTTTGGCCCTTCTTGTTCACAAATTATATTTTGTTTTCAGGATTGATTGGATTGAGACCTCTCTGCATAAGGAATCCAGCATTACTAAACTTTTTAACATCTCATCTTTGCCTTAGAAAATTCAGCGTCCAATTAATCTATGCTTTTGTAATACCACAAGGTATAAAACTATGTTATGTTTAATGATCCCCCCAATACTTCTGAAACACTGATGATCTCTTGTTTTAGTGTTATACTTTTTCCTCTTGCCATTGTTTTATCCTTTTCTTTCCCAATATGACTTTCCGCTATATGTTTCTTTTTCATTTTGAGTCAGGGTATTCACCCTTTTTATAGGCGGACTCTGGTGGCCAAGTTTTATGACAATTTGTGCTATATTTATGTATGTGTATGACATCGTGTGCAAGCTATCTCCAATTTGTTACCAGCATATGCTTGTTTTCTGCATGTCTGTATTGTTGGCGCTCCAATAAAAATAAAAATAAAACTTGTATCATAATTCAGGCAACACAATGGTGACAATGTTAAAATTAAAAGCTTTATTTTTTTCTATCCTTCATATCCTTTAACTATCAAAAACCTGCAGTAGACTGGCACAGCTGTTGTTAACATGAAACATGGATTAAAGGGGCTGCAATTGTTTTAAGGGGTGAAAACTGGTTTACTTATACAAATACCTCAAGGTATCTAGTGTCGATTGGGATAGATAATTGTTTAATTAAATATGCCATAGGTGTTTGGGGAGGTAGTATGCCTTGTTTGAAATTAGATATTTTGTTTGAGGGGGGCTACGTCTCCCTGATATTGAAGGTTATAACCGGGCCTGTCTCCTCCATAGAATTTTAGAATGGCCCAGAACAGAGGCCCTGATTCAGAGCCGGATGCTCTGACAGAGTGCTCGCTCTGAATCAGGGCCGTTCTTTTTTTTTTTTTTTAGAATGGCCTCCTGACTGCTCGCATAGCTGTGGGTGACCACCCACAGCTATAGCGAGCAGCCAGGAAGATGGTCGCGATGGTCAAGACCATCGCGACCATCGGGCTTGCAACGAGACCCTTGTGGTAGGGTCTTGTTGCTGCAAGCCCCAGAGAGATTTCGGCTCTAACAGAGCCCCCAGCCTGCCCACCAAAGGGGGCATGCTGTCACTTAACATCGACAGCATGCCCCCTTTGGTACGAGACCCGGAGCGACGGATTGCCCGTCGCTATCCGGGTCTCTCGCATGCGCTCGACGGAGCCGGCTCCGTCATGCACATGCCCACTGGCCCACCATCGACCCGGTTGCGAGCGCACAGCACTTGCGACTGGGTCTGGATCAGGCCCAGACTCCACTAAACAGGTGCAAATTGAAAACCAGGCACTAGGGATTCCTATATCAATAGCTCCATGGCTTCCTTCCCTCCCCTATTCTTCCCATCCTACTATTGGACCCACTTAAAATTTTTGGAAAACTCTGAGACAGCCCCCCTCGATTTCATCACTTCATTCTTCATTCATGTCATTTCTTTTTAACGAACAATTCCCCCCAGGTATGGATGGTAAAGCTTTTCATTCTTGGTTCGAGGTAGGACTTTTTAGATCGGACAGCTGATGAGTGGAGGCAATTTTATTCCCTTTGATGAAGTACGGGAGAAATGGAACCTCCCATTATGGCAACATTGGCGCTATCTTCAGCCCCCCGACACTTACTATTTCTCTAACTTATAATTTTTTGTCGGCTGATTCTAAATTAGCCAATGCATGTTCTTCCAATGTTAATGTTGTAGAGACCCAATACAAGCTTCTTTCCCGTTGGTACAGATGTCCGGACACTCTCTCTAAATTGGGGATAGGTGTGCCTAATATTTGTTGGCGGTGTTCTAATGCCTCGGGCAACCCTCTCCATATTTGGTGGCAATGCCCCACCCTCCAATCTCTTTGGAAGGGGATTCTTATCCTATCTGCAAAAATTTTAGGCAAAGCTGTCCCTACAGACCCTTTGTTTTGGTTGTTCCATTTATCATCCAAACCCCTCTCAAAATATAAGAAATCTCTGTTGTGCCATTTGAATAATGCAGCTAAAGCAGTTATCCCAGTAAGATGGAGCTCCTGTTCCCCTCCAACGGTGATGGACTGGTTCAACAGAATAGATTTCTATATGGATATGGATGATATATTGACTTATATATATAAATTGACTTATATTACCTTTAAGGCAGTGGTAGGGGAACAGGGGTAAATTACCCCAAATGGGGTAAAACTGAAATTCCTGGGGGTAATGGATGCAGTGCTGGAGGTGCACGTGAGCCAGTGACCTCCAGCCTGGTGCCGCAGGGAGGATCTAAGCCGGACGCCCGTGGAGATGTTATTACCAGTGGGCGCCCGGCTCCTTCCCTTGCAGCGCCACGTTAGCCGGAGGCTGGAGTTCTCTTCTGAACTCCAGCTTCTGGCTCTCTCCATGCGCACTACGGGAGTGATGGCATAACATCTTTCATTAAGATAAGTGGGTTTTTTTTGTACAAGCGGCACTACAGGGGCATAACTATGATGGCACTGCTACAGGGCATAACTATAGGGGCACTGCTACAGGGGCAACTACTACAGGCGCATAACTATGGGGCACTGCTACAGGGGCATAACTATGGCATTGCTACAGGGGTATAACTGGGGGCACTGCTACAGTGGGCATAACTATGAGGGCACTACTACAGGGGCATTATATGGGGGCACTGTTACAGGGGCATAACTATGGGGCACTACTACAGGGGCATAGCTATGGGGACACTGCTACAGCAGCATAACTATGGGGGCACGGCTACAGGAGCATAACTATGAGGGCACTACTACAGGGGCAAAACTATGAGGGCACTACTACAGGGGCATAACTATGGGGGCACTGCTACAGGGGCATAACTATGAGGGCACTACTACAGGGGAATTATATGGGGGCACTGCTACAGGGGCATAACTATGGGGGCACTGCTACAGGGGCATAACTATGAGGGCACTACTACAGGGGCATAGCTATGGGGACACTGCTACAGGGGCATAACTATGGGGGCACGGCTACAGGAGCATAACTATGAGGGCACTACTACAGGGGCATAACTATGAGGGCACTACTTCAGGGGCATAACTATGGGGGCACTGCTACAGGGGCATAACTATGGGGGCACTGCTACAGGGGCATAACTATGGGGGCACTGCTACAGGGGCATAACTATGAGGGCACGGCTACAGGGGCATTATATGGGGGCACTGCTACAGGGGCATAACTATGGGGGCACTGCTACTGGGGCATAACTATGAGGGCACTACTACAGGGGCATAGCTATGGGGACACTGCTACAGGGGCATAACTGGGGGGGCACGGCTACAGGAGCATAACTATGAGGGCACTACTACAGGGGCATTATATGGGGGCACTGCTACAGGGGCATTATATGGGGGCACTGCTACAGGAGCATAACTATGAGGGCACTACTACAGGGGCATAAATATGGGGACACTGCTACAGGGGCATAACTATGGGGGCACTGCTACAGGGGCATAACTATGAGGTCACTACTACAGGGGCATAACTATGGGGGCACTGCTACAGGGGCATAACTATGAGGGCACTACTACAGGGGAATTATATGGGGGCACTGCTACAGGGGCATAAATATGAGGGAACTGCTACAGGGGAATAACTATGGGGGCACTGCTACAGGGGCATTATATGGGGGCACTACTACAGGGGCATTATATGGGGGCACTGCTACAGGGGCATAACTATGTGGGCACTACTACAGGGGCATTATATGGGGGCACTACTATAGGATTTCCTTCCTTTCAAATCAAGGGGGTAACATCGGCGTATCTGAATATATTTTTGGGTAAAAGGTAAAAAAGTTCCCTGACCCCTGCTTTAAGGCTATTCTTTCTTGCTCAGCCTCTTAGATTTTAATGGTATGTTTCCCAGTGTGTCAAGGCCTCTGTTACTTCCTATTTTGGCCGCTCTGTAATTTCACTTTATATCTGTTTTAGGTTTAACTGTTTTTTGCAAATATGAGTTTGCACCTTTGGATCGAAAGTGAGTACTTCTCCCCCTCTTTCTCTTCCCCTCCTCTTTCCTTCCCCTCCTTTCTTCCCTTTGTCTTGATGTCTTTTTGTTCTTTATTTTCACATTATGTTGGAAAGTATTATTGTTTTTGTTTGTATGTTTTTCTTTCTTTGTGATTTATTGATTATTGATGACAGGTAATACGATGTTAGATGTTTTTCCAGTGGTTATGAAAATGAACTAAATTTTTCCCTTTTCTATGTAATGATAGCTCTGCCACTGTTTTTTTGTTTTTGAATGTATGTATTATTTCTATTTTGTTGAATTCAATAAAATACAATTTGCACTAGATATGCCATAGGTAATTGTAACAATCTAAACATGTTTAGATTGTAACAGGATAGGGAGATCATTGCATTAAAAGATAATCTGGTAGGAATTGTTTTAACTGTAGTTTGTAGCAAGAATTAAATAGTTGGGTTTGAATTTACAAATTCTTGTTCATCTTGTGTGCATACGAGATGTGTATATATTCTAAGCATCCTTTTGAACCCACAATTACTTTTGGATAAAGAGGTTATCTCTGCATAAACAATAGTAGGTATTAAGATGAGAACTCCATTCAGAATAGATAAGGTTCTGTAATAAGAACTGACTTTCTTTTGATACACATCAAACGATAAACAGGATCTTGTTGACAGGATTGCCAAGGTTTCATTAGTTTGTGGCACACACAAGAGGTGAATCTATTTGACAGGAGAGGATTATCAAAGAGTCAGGACCTAAATTATTCTTGGTGACAATGGTCTATCTGGGGATCCTACAAGAATGTATATTATTCACACTTAATGTACAGAACAAAGGAGCTATCCTGATAAAAGAGAATGACCAACAGTTCACAACCTCATTCAAATTTGCCTGGAAGGAAATACGACTCTTGATCACCATGTGAATGGCCAGATGGATTAGGGGTATATAAATAGGTCATGGTACAGGCCAGTAATGTTTGGAGTTGGAACTATGGTCAGTCCAGAGAGGTATACAGAAAGTGGGTCCTGAGACTTCAACAAGGTATATAACCATAATCATCATGATCATTGATAATTCTTAATAGGTAATGCATACATATTAAAATATTTATCGCTATTGTGTTCTGCATAACTTGTGTTCCCTGTAAATTGCTGAATAAAGCAAATCATACATTTACATTAGAATAACTAGAGTTGTGTATGAAATCTGCAATCATATGTAAGGTTGGACAGTAGTTAAATATTTTCATGAGATAAAATACCAGTATGCGGTCATAATGTTGATAAGAACTTTGCAGGCAATGTTATTATCAGCACCATAACCCAGGCTGTTAAAATGCTAATTAAATTTTTTTAATGCTGTCAGTAGTTTTTAACAGGGTCAACATTGTGTTGCCAACAAGAACACTGTCTGCAATATTCTTGTCGACATAACCACACCCATAGAATCCACATGTTTAGTGTGGCAGGAAAATGCACTACATCCCTATATGTAGTATATTTGCTAGGTAGATATAGATATATTGATATATCAGATTCCACAGCAGTGCCCAGTGAATAAAATAATCATAACTATCAAACAAAACATTTTATAATCAGGATTTGGCATATAGGTGATGTCATTTTCTTGTCTATCATAATAAAACGTCTGGCTACTCTTACTCATATTAATAACTATAAATGCATATATTTGTATCTTTGAAGAATAGCAGATGTCTGAACATTTCTAGAAAACATATTATTATAAATATATATAAGAGGTAGGTAAATACAACTCTTGGTGTATATCTCCATTAATGTACCATAAATGATATTATTCGGAAAAGTAGCCAAACAAGTTAATTCTCTACTCCGTATGATTAATCAGTTACTGGCATCTAGAATCACGGTGGTATAATTTAAGAGTTGGCACGCTCACAAGTCTTTTTGGACTTTGAAACTGAGCCAGGGAAAAAGGATTAAGAATAGACACATGGATAAAAGCAACTCTCTACAGACGGTGTCAGTCACATGAACATTTCACATGAGCCCAAAAGATCAGAATTTTCATAACCTATTTCCAAATAAGATAGAGATGTACAAGGTATGGTTTTAGAACTAATTAACCATATATCCTTAAGGCTCAAGTGACTTGAAAAATATCATGCTTACGTTGTTTTTCTGAAAGCGACTTGTGTTAAATTATGTTTGCATGATCCATTTTAGCATGCATGGTTCATCCTAATAGCATAATGCCTGATATTGTTTTCAGTGAATGAAATCAGTCTGAAGGAGAGAGCTAGACGGTAAAAGCATTTCTCCAGTTAGCTAAAAGAACAGTACTCTCACACAATGTTAGCGAGAGCAATGGAATATCAGCCTTTATTAAGCAAGTGGAGTGGAAACAGGGTAAGTGACCAATATCTGTGGGAAATGTAGATGAATGAGTGATGTCTGTTCACAAGGAACCACTTAGTGCCTATGCTATAACTAGAGACAAAGTTGTTTTGCATGTCTAAGACTTTTCTCTGTATCAGAGCAATATAAGCCTGTTTATGAACCATTATAAAAGTAAAGGTTTAAGAACATATTGTAGCATTGTTATAAGTGTAATTCGGTTTTGCAATTAATTGAGAAAAGTTTTCAGTTTAAACTATGTGTATCACACTTTTATGGTTTTGTCTAATAAGGTTTAGTAAACTTGATGCAATATTAGCACAATAGGCGCAACATTGTTTAATTTGCATAATATAGATAATGTAATAGTGAACAAAAATCTAATATTACATGGTTCTAGGCATTTTTATTGCACAAATGAGAGGATAAAACATTTAACCTACATTTCCCATATTTGTTTTTCTTTTATTTACATGGTGGCACAAAGTGCCCATACAGCCGTACATGGAGTGTAATGACACACATCCACTAGACGACAGGCAAAAGACTGCACGATTACGACATTATAATCGTGCAGTCATTTGTCAGTCTGTGATGTGCCTACACTGAATGAGCAGTCCTTCAGCGTAGGCACATCAATCATCTGCACACATGTTGAACCTGATGATATCGTCAGGTTGTACAACATATTTGTACGATGATAGATGTCTAAACGACCAGCGGGAGTGCGCATCGCTGGTCATTTTAGATATTTTTTAAACAATCTGCAAACAATTATCGAACGATAATGATATCGTTATCGTTCAATCACTCAATTTAATCGTCTAGTGGATGTGTGCATTAAATCTTTGCTTCTTGTCAGATTTCTAAGTGTATTTGCCCAAATTCACATGTGTCAATGTTCCAAAATTGATTTTGCGCTATGCAGTGGGTATTGTAAATGAACTTTTGTGGCTTTTATCTATATATATATAAATTAAGACATTATTATTACTAGCTACTATGTCACACCCTTTCCTTTACCTTTAATATGAAAATCCTCATTTTAAATTTTGTGTACAACATCAACAGCAAATGGGTAATATTACAATAAGGTACATTCTGAAAGACAGATAAACTGCAAAGCAAATATGGGAAACAAAGGAAACCATGGTTTGTGACTTTTTTGCAAGATTTTCATCCATTGTTCATGCATTATTTATTTACTAATGGTTATTTTTATAATGTACCCTTACAGAATAGTCATTCACATCAGTCCCTGCCCAGTGGAGCTTACAATCTACCTTATATTTTGCATAAAATGGACACACACACACACATGGCCGTAGCTAGGGTAGTGCGGACGGTGCCATCGCACAGGAGACCACAGGTCAGGGGGTGCTGTTTGGGCCTGTCAAATTTCTGTTTATTATCATTCTTGCTTGTAGCTTCCTCTTATTTCATCCCCAGCATCACCTGTCCTCTCCTATCTCTTCCCTGGCCCTTCCCCATGAAGACATGGCCCTTTTTTGGGTGCATTATGTCCCTTTGAAAAATGAGGGGACACCAATGCTCTTTCTGGCACAGGGCACCAAAAAGTCTAGTTACGGCTTTGCGCACATACACACACACACGCGCCAGGAGGACTGCACAATCACTAACCCCACATTACCCTTTTTGCAGGTTGGCACGCTGCTACCTAGAAAGGCGCAGGTCACATCCACATGGGCAGCAGCACCCGCAAAGCTGTTCTGTGACTCGTCCTGTGCAGGGGGCGGGTGGTGCTGCCCCAGGGTGCCCTTGCACCATGCTATGGCTCTGTGTGTATGTACCTTTTTACACTCACAGGGATACTTCACATCATGGTAGAGAGCATATGACATGTGCATGGTTTCTGCAAAATAAAAAAATGTATCATTTATCAGTAATGTTGCAAGGTTTTCTAGGCATCCATGACCCTGTGCTGGCTTCTGTGCACGCCTATGCAGGTTTTTGCAACTTTGGGGTTTTTTGAATTGAGATGATTTTCCTTGATTACAGGGTGTACACTTGGGATGGGCTGAACCACAATGTGGAGGTCGCAGCACTTCTGGGAGGAGAAGATGGTTAGGGCCGTAGAGAGCGGTCATTTGCCTCGGTACTGAGAGGAGGCGTGGTCAATCAGGGGAGGCGTGGCCACGGCCCCTCTTATAAAATGCTAAAAAACTGAATGTGCGGTGCCACGCGCTATACAGGAGGGTGCCGGTTTGTCCCCCTCAGCAGCTGCTGCACCCACAGTACGGCGAGGTGGAGGGGACTGCCTCCTGCAGTTCACATAGCAGCTGGCACCTATGGGGAGAGACTTTTTCCTCAGTGCACCCCACCCTTACATCTCCTCCCCCTTACTGCTGTACAGAGGGCAACAATGGCTGCACAAGGTCCCTCTAGCAAGCCCGTGCTTGGGTAATTAGTACCCGCTCCTCCTCCAACTCAGCACCCATGAAGATGGTTAGATGGATAAAGGGGATTTTAAACTAGGAATTTGAATACATAAGCAGTGAATCGAGCTTACTTTAGGGCAGTCATAGAGTTTAGTTTAGTTTAGGGCAGGCTTCTCTATCTCCAGCCTTCAGGATCCCTAATACTCTATGTTGGGGCACAGGTGTATTCATTAATGATAAACATTCTCAAAGATCCAAATTTGTGTTTCTATGAGGAGACCTGGAAAACATGTACAGTTTAATCGGGACATCGAGATCGGAGATGACCTAGGTTTTGGGGGTGTGGCCAAATCAGGGAGACGTGGCAACGCCCCTTCCCAAAATTTTTTTAAAAATAGTATGAACTCCAAATGGGGACACCATAATGAAAATGGGAGCGCCATGGGCTTTGTTAGACCGCCTCTCACTGATCTTCTTCTCTGGAAACTACAGGAAATGGCCGCCGTGGGTCTGCAGTGAGGACACTAGTAACATATGTGACGTGTCATGCTGTCAGTATAATGTCGGACTCAGGGCTGCCAGTTACAGTGCTGCAAAGGGGGACAATGTCCAACAAGCCTGGGCAAAGAGTACACCCCCCCTCCCTCTCGGCACCCCTGCAGATAGGGTTCCCTGATGACTGGAGTTGGGAATCTCTGGTCTAGGGAAATGGGAGGTTAGTGAGGTGAATGGAGAGAAAAAATAGAGTAAAACTATCAGATTAACAGCTGCTAGTTGTCTTCCAAACAAGGCATAATTAATGGTGTTGGAATGGAGCTATGAGATTTGGCTAGAAGATAGATATTTCTTTGATAGAATATAACATGTGTCTCCTGGCACTACTCTGGGAATCAATACTCTGACTACTCATATCCTTCAAGATCGATCCATAAAATTCTGTCATGTATGAAAAAGGTGATACAGGTATGTAACATTACTACCATTGCATAGGAAAGGGTCCTAGACTGCACACCCTGAATATATATAATGGGAGGTGCTACCTGTTGAGACTATTAATGCAGGCAAAAATTTGTATTTTCACTTCTCCATCCTATATATGCAGCCGTAGCTGCTCTTACCTATCTTACTTTATACTTCATCTTTCTCATTAGAGCAATGCCTTGGGGTGGCTCGGCTGAGCTGGTTTGGGGTGTCCTGTGCTCTGGATTTGAACCCTAGTATGTTAGGAACCTATCCTACAGAGGTTACCTGGATATGGTGGGTAGGCCCATAACCTTGGCCATGATTATGCTAAAAACCTTTATTGATTTATTGCAACATTTTATTGCATAATGTATTTATATATCATTAGTAATTTGGAGTTGTGCACCTGTGATTTGTCTTTTTCTATTACTACCATTGTATTAACCACATCTTGAAGATGGGGTTAAACTTTGAGCTCCATCACTGAAAGAAGTATAAATGAGAACTAGTGAGTGTTGAGCATGGCGGATCCAGGGGGGGATAAGGGCAATCACCCCCGTAAACACAGCCTCCATTCCCGAAATCCCTATCCACTTATTAACACTGCAGTAGTGTCAGCCGGCTCGGCTGTGCAGCCGTACTGGCCCACGGCGCAGTGCCAGGGAGAGTGACAGACTGTGACAAACACAGATAGATTCTCCGGGGCTGGGCTGGGCTGGGCGGGGGGCCAGCTGAGACTGCGGTAATAGTCTCTTCCGTGGCTGGCCCCCATATCCTCCTTTACGCATGCACAAGGTCAGAGATTTCTGACATGTGCAGTGAGGAGTGACGCTAAAAAGCAGACTGGCCTGTGTGGACTGTGCTGGCAGACTGTGTGGTCGGATAGTTGCAGACTCATCTTCTCCTGTCTGTCACTTTTGTTAACAGAGTGCTGTAAGTCATTGGCATATCATTAGGGGTCAGGGGGAGGATCTGGTGCACATGTGGGGTGAGGGGGAGCTTCTCTATGAGGCATACTATTATTGGGGGCCCCAGGAGGCATCTGGTGCACATGTGGGGCTGGGGTGAGCCTGCTCTTTGGGGCATATTATCATTGGGGGTGGGGTGGGGGTCTGGTGCACATGTGGGGCTGGGGGGAGCCTGCTCTGTGGGGCATATTATTATTGAGGGGGCCCAGGGGGGTCTAGTGCACAGAAACCGCCCCCCCTAAAAGTAAAGTCTAGATCCGCCACTAGTATTGAGAGGTAGGTAACTTCATTAATAAAAGGTTATATTAAAAGACACTTATATTCTACTTTCAAAGAAAATTACCTAAGTGGCAAACTATTTATTATGTATAAATATATTCTAGTGCAATATAAAGATTTGTCTAATTATACTTACTAAGGGGCCTATTCATGATCATAACAGGCTCATTATACATGCAGAAACACTAGTTCCACATGTTTTTAGTAACAGGCCCATTCATTGTTAGGGGCCAGATGGGGCCACCTAGTATTCAAATATACAGTAAGCAGCGCTGATAAAAAGTGTATACAATTTATTACAATAAACAATACTAAATAAATGATGACACAATAAAGAATCAATAATGAATAAAAACCAATAAAAAAAGGTTTCTTTGATGTCAATCAATATAAAACATCAATTGATGTATAGAATATATGAGAACACACAAATCTTGAATCCCTGTAGGCACTAATGGGTCAGCATATTAAACGGTAAGTACCAGATGAAAAGTCATGTAATGTTTGCAAAATCCAGCTGTATTGTAAGTTACCGGCTTGTGTCAAGATCCTTTAATTAGCGGTGGTGTCACATTCAGTGATAGTCCAAGCGCAAATGGATACAACCTCATGTACCGGTACTGGAAATAATGCACAGTCCCAAATCCAAAACACGGTGTTCCGATGGAAAGGTGAAATAGCTGACGTCCAAAGGGACAGGTGCCAATGTTGATATCAGGGTAAAGCCACCAACACGTTTCGTTGCACAGGAGCAGCTTTTTCACCTGGAAGCGAAACGCGTTGGTACCTTTACCCTGATATTAACATTGGCACCTGTCCATTTGGATGTCAGTTATTTCACTTTTCCATCGGAACACTGTGTTTTGGATTTGGGACTCTGGACCTGATTCAGACCCGCTCGCGAGCGCTGAGCGCTCGCAAGCGGGTCGATGTTGGCCAAGTGCGCATGCGCACGACGGAGGCAGCTCCGTCGTGCGCATGCGCGAGACCCGAATAACAACGGCCATGGGGGCGTGCTGTAGATGGTGATTGACCAAAGGGGGCGTGCTGTAGATGGTGATTGACAGCACGCCCCCCTTGGTGGGCATGCCGGGGCGTGGCTGCCCAGACGGAGGCGTTCCCATGGGAATGCCTACCATCTGGGGCCGGCCCCACTGACATCACTAATGATGTCAGTGGGAGTGCTTTTGGCTCTGATAGAGCCAAAAGCACTCCAGGGCTTGCGGCAGACGAGACCCTACCACAAGGGTCTCGTCGCAAGCCCGATGGTTGCGATGGTCTTGACCATCGCAACCATCATTATGGCCGCTCGCTATAGCTGTGGGTGGTCACCCACAGCTATGCGAGTGGCCAGGAAGCCGCTCTTAAATTCAGAGGGACGGCCCTGATTCAGAGCGAGCGCTCTGTCAGAGCGTCCAGCTCTGAATCAGGGACTCTGTGCATTATTTCCAGTACCGGTACATGAGGTTGTATCCATTTGCGCTTGGACTATCACTGAATGTGACACCACCGCTAATTAAAGGATCTTCTCCACCTTGACACAAGCCGGTAACTTACAATACAGCTGGATTTTGCAAACATTACATGACTTTTCATCTGGTACTTACCGCTTAATATGCTGACCCATTAGTGCCTACAGGGATTCAAGATTTGTGTGTTCTCAGATTATTCTATACATCAATTGATGTTTTATATTGATTGACATCAAAGAAACCTTTTTTTATTGGTTTTTATTCAATCTTGATTCTTTATTGTTATCATTTATTTAGTATTGTTTATTGTAATAAATTGTATACACTTTTTATCAGCGCTGCTTACTGTATATTTGTATTGCCTTGGTAGAGGTTGACTACCTCTTTTCTCAGCAGCTGCTTGGATTATCAACACATGGCAGCGCCCTTTTTACTATATTTTTTTATAGTGATTTTCCTTGTCCACCTAGTATTCAGCAGGCTTTGAAAACTGAAAGTTGATGAAGTGATTAATCCAATTTAATGGTTCCCAAACTATGGGGTCTATTTACTAAGCCTTGGATGGTGATAAAGTGAACGGAGATAAAGTACCAGCCAATCAGCTCCTAACTGCCAAGTCACAGGCTGTGTTTGAAAAATGACAGTTAGGAGCTCATTGGTTGGTATTTTATCTCTGTCCACTTTTTCTTCATCCAATGCTTAGTAAATAGACCCCTATGTACTCAGGGCCTGATTCAGAGCCGCTCGTAAGCGGCAGCTCGTTCGTTCCGAGCGATGTTTGCCCAACTGCGCATGCGTACGGATCGTAATACGCATGCGCGAACCAGTCAGTGCGGCCGAAAATCTTTTGTTAAATAGCGAATGCCTGCTATTTTGAGTGACAGGAGGAGGCGTATGTGGGTGGTAACAGGGGAATGTGCTTGAAAACGGGGAGTGGAGATCCGAACGCAGGCGTGCTTAAAGGTCAAGACCGGTGTTTTATGGGTGTGCATAATTAATACAGCAGCGTCATTGACCACGTCACTGGGTTGTTTTTTAGTTAGAACTGCTCGCAAGATTGTGGTAGGAAAAACCAACCACAAGAATAGCGAGCAGTTCATACGCTGGTCGATGTACTCGATTAATCTAATAAATAGCGGACATGACGTAGGATGCGAGCGGCCAGGGGGCGTAGTTATCCAAAAAAAGACCGCAAGTTTTGTTCGCTCGTTCAGACATAGAGGCGTGAACAGACCGCAAAGAGCGAACAGTTCATTTGAATAGCCACCCCTTTTTTCTGGACGAACGACCGCAAATAGCGTCCGGCTCTGAATCAGGCCCTCAAAGCACTAATTAAGTCACCTGTCATCGACCATGGATATCCTTAAAACCTGGACTGTTATGGTGCCTTGAGGACCAGGTTTGTAAACTACTTCACATTCGCATTTCTGAAAGGCTGAACTCAATGTACATGTGTCTTTTTAAACCATACTATGTAACTATAAAATGTTTTAACAAATTTGCCACCACACAGCTAGTAATTGTCTTGTAAAATACAATAAATTGCCATAATAATAGGTGATAGAATCTGAGTTTGTATAAGAACTATCATTCAGTGGCGTAACTAAGGGGGGTTGAGCAGGGCGTGTGCCCTGGGCGCCGTAGGACCGGCGGCGCACGGTACCGACCCACCCTAGTTAGGCAGTGTGTCGCCGTCCACTGTGTGAGGTCAGCACTACACATTTACAAAGGACCGGCGCTAGGCTTCCCTGCGCCCAGCGCCGGTCCTTTGCTGCACAGCCGAGACCTTCCGTCCCCCAGAGCGCTTACCCAATAGCGCCAGGAGGAAGGTGGGAGGTGGGCGGTCTCAGGCTGTGCAGTAACACACATATTGCCGCCAGTGCGGCAGTGATGTGTGTGTTAACCAGCAGCCAATGAGAGTCAGACAGACCCTCATTGGCTGCTGCTGCTGCACACACATCACCGCCGCGCGGCGGCAATGTGTGTGTTAACCAGCAGCCAATGAGAGTCAGACAAACTCTCATTGACTGCTGAGCTCCCACTGCAAGAGCCGGCTCCCTTCCGGTTCCTGCAGTGTGTAATGGGAGAGACGTCATGACGTCTCTGTATAATGCAGAGCGTGCCAGCCTGGGAGGACTGACGTGCAGCGCTGGGAGCAGTTGCTGGAGCTGGAGCGTGGATTCAGGTAAATGTATTTTTTTTTTACTTGTGTTGTGTGTCTACACATCGGGGGGGACCACTACTGGGGGCACCATTACAGGGGGTGCACTACTGGGGGCACCATTACAGGGGGGGCACTACTGGGGGCACCATTACAGGGGGATACTACTGGGGGGGACCACTACTGGGGGCACCATTACTGGGGGGGACCACTACTGAGGGTGGGGTACTACTGGGGACTACAACTGGGCGGGACTACTATTGGGGGCACTGCATTGGGAGGGGGGAACTACTACTGGGGGCATGTTATAAGGGACTTACTACTAGGGGACCACTACTGGGGGCACTAAATAGGAAGGAAAACTACAGGGGGCACTGTATAAGGGCACTGGATAGGGGGGATCACTACTGAGGGCCTGCATAAAGGGCACCACTACTGGGGGAACTGCATGGGGGGAGGACTACTGCTGGGGGCACTATGTAAGGGGCTTACTACTAGAGGCACTGCATTGGGGGGACCACTAGGGACACTAAATAGGGAGGAAAACTACAGAGGGCACTGTATAAGGGGCACTGGATAGGGGGGATCACTACTGGGGGCCAGGGGCTGGCTGGCAACTTTTAGCCTGGGGGGCAAATGCATGCAGGCGGCCCTGGCAGAGGAGTAGCGTGTAGCCAGGGTGCCCGAAGAATGTGCGTGCTACGGCGCCACCCCCCTCAAGTGTTTCAGGGAGGAGGCGGGTCCATATGGGATTAATGTAAGGTAAAAATAAAGATTAGGGGCAGCCCCCTGTCGTAGTGCCCATATGCAGTTCCCCCATGTGCCACAGGAGATAACACCCTTATACAGGCCTCCAGTAGTGTCCCCAGTAGTGATCCCCCCCTATGCAGTGCCCCTTGTGCCCCCAGTAGTGGTCCCCCCTGTTCAGTGCCCCTTGTTCCCCCAGTAGTAAGCCCCTTATATAGTGACCCCAATAGTGGTACCCCCTATGCAGTGCCCCCAGTAGCAGTCCACCCCCCCATGCAGTGCCCCCAATTGTGGTAACCCTTATGCAATGTCCCTTAAATAGTGGCCCCAGTTGTAGTCTCCCCCCTATGCGGTCCCTCGCAGTGCCCCCAGTGGTAGTCCCCTCCCCCTATGACGTCATGACGACGGCTCTCCCATTACCCACTGCGGGAGCCGGAAGATGGCTCCCGCAGTAGGAGCAGCGGCAGCCGATGAGAGTCTGACAGACTCTCAGTGGCTGCTGATTACAGCAAACACACAGCTGCCGGCTCCGGCGGCTGTGTGTTTGTGCTGTGTAGCGCTGACCGGACAGTCTGTGTCACAGTGACACAGACTGCACCGGCCCGCGGCCCGCATGACGCTGCGGCCCGGGGGGCACATGGCACCCTGCCCCCCGGCTCCCGCAGTGGGAGCAGCGGCAGCCGATGAGAGTCTGACAGACTCTCAGCGGCTGCTGATTACAGCAAACACACAGCTGCCGGCTCCGGCGGCTGTGTGTTTGTGCTGTGTAGCGCTGACCGGACGGCTACACACGCGGTGCAGTCTGTGTCACAGTGACACAGACTGCACCGGCCCGCGGCCCGCATGACGCTGCGGCCTGGGGGGCACATGGCACCCTGCCCCCCGGCCCAGCCCGCCACTGCTGGGGGCACTGCATAAGGGGGGGGACTACTGCTTGGGGCACTATATAAAGGAGAACTGCATAAGGGGGATCACTACTTTGGGCACTTCATAGCGGGGGCACTGCATAAGGGAGACCACTACTGGGGTACTGAATAAGGGGAACTAATGAGGGGCTGCATAAGGGGGACCACTACTGGGGGCATTGCATACTGGGGGTACTGTATAAGGGGAACTAACTGGGGGCTGCATAAGGGGGACCACTACTGGGGGTACTGTATAAGGGGCACTACTATGGGCCTGCATAAGAGGGACCACAACTGGGGGCATTGCATCCTGGGGGTACTGTATAAGGGACGCTACTGGGGTTAAGGTGCATATGGAAAGGAATGTTCAGAGTGACGTCATGTTGACACGCCCCATTTTTAAGAGACCTCGCCCATTTTTTGCCACGCGCGCACATGGGGGGCTCCATTTTTACATTTTGCCCTGGGCTCCAAATAACCTAGTTACGCCACTGCTATCGTCATCTACTTGTTTATATGAGTAAAGAGAGTCTTCAGTGAGGAATGTAGACATTCACTTTTATATCTGAAAGACTGATATCCTGGGGCTAATCACACAACTAACCAGAGGGAAAATGAATGGAACATACAATATATGACTGTCTGTATATCTTTGTGCTTTGGGCTCCTTTGATAATCTCTGTCTGATATATATAAAGCAAAAGGGCTCACTAACAAGGGAACTGTCCTAGTTAATGAAAGCAATGTTTGTTGTAAATTCATACAGGAGGCAGGATTATAGTTTGCAGACGTTTAAATTGCTATCTACTATTCATTCTCCTGTAATCTCATTGTTATGTCCAGCTGACATGTGATGGTCACACTGCTGTCAGCACTAACAGTCCATCAGTCATATCCCCCCCACTTACTTTTTATCACCAGTGCTGGAGTTTCTCCAATAATGGAGAGGTAGTAATATATTTCTGCATATATATATATATATATATATAATACATAGCAGAGCAATATGTATACTGCATTCATGCATGTATAACACAACAATGAAGATGGTGAAACAACATAACTGAGAAAAAATAAATATATTTAAAAAAACCTCTGTAGAAATTGATCCTCCCTAGGCAGATTGTTTCTTCAGTCACTATTCATATAGGAGATCACATGGTCTGGAAGATGCCTGTGCGTAGGTATATAACCAATGTAATGGTGCATACACACAGTCAGATTTTCCTTCAGATTTGTACAATAACGATTTTAAAAATCGTTCAATCGTTCATATCTGAAAGAAAATCTGACATGTGTCCCTGCAACAATGAACGATGCGCGTTCCCGTTTGTCAGATAACGATATCTGACATCTGATGTTTTTGCTGTCAGATTTGGTCAATTTTCATTCATTTTAATACTGTCAAAAATCGTTCATAGTTCATAAAATCGTTGGTAAAATCGTTCGTCATTTATCGTTCATAGTTCATCGTTCGTCTGACAGATCTGACCGTGTGTATGCACTATAAGCATACAATAGACAATACATAGTAACAGAAGTTTTGAGCATGGCAAAATGTAAGCTTCCATGATGTAACAATGTATTGTTGCAGAAAAATGGCACTATATAAAGTACTATATGATGGGGCACTCAATTATGTGTGAATTCAAATTCAAAATTAACTATTATTAGTATGCATTGAAATATCTGTTTAAAGAAAAGGACATGCCAAATTCCACATATACTGACACACACCTAAAAAATCTGGATCTAGGGGGCGAATTAGCACTGGGCGGAATTGCAAAACTGCACTCAAGCAGCTTTGCAATTCCGTCTTTTCTACTATATGCAAATGCAGCAGGAGCTGTCTGACACCCCCTGCTGCACCGAGGTCACAGGCTGGAATAACCATCGCAAACCATGGTGGACGGCGCCGACCAGCTAAGTAAGCCTCAGTGTATGCAGACTGACCAGCTTGTGAGGCCAGTAAGCTGCATCCATGGACGCAGATCCTGGCCTTGCCACTCCCGGAAAACGCAACATGCCCCCATTTCCAGGAACGCCCCCATACCGTAAATGCCTCTGCCTACGCATGGACAGATTCCTAATAAACAGGAATCTGCATTCAGCATTGCACATACATGCAGTACTGAATCAGCCCCAAAGTCCTAATTAAAGAATAAAAATAATCCTCGAGTAGAAAGAATAATATATATATATAAAACACAACGTATCACCAAAGCTCAGTATAATTTATTTCATAAACCAAAAATCAATGGCTATCAACAACGAAATATGTTTTTACAAATAATATTATGATCTCTGTATTTGATTGCAAGATCAAGTTTCCAATTTAGACAAAAATCATAAAAGTGCCACACATTACATGAGCCTCTCTTGTCTGTTTAAGGAACAACTGCAATTTAATGCAAGATGAATAATTATTCAGGCCCACACAGTGTAACTTCTGCATAGAGGCGGCCCTAGCCAAATTAGAGCCCTAGGCTAGATTTTAAGTGGTGCCCCACCCAGTCAGATCCTGAAAAGGGGTGTGGCCTCACTGTGCAGTAGCCCCTTCCCCCAATGTGCTGTGCTCCCAGCATCCCTCTACCAGCACAGATGACAGCACAGCACAGCACCCTTCTCACAGCATAGCACCCCTTACCAAGCACAACGCTCATCTCCTAGCACAGCACAGATCACAGCACCCATCACCACTCTCCCAGCTCAGCACCCTTCACCCCTCTCCCAACACAGATCACAGCACCCATCTCCCAGCACAGCACAGATCATAGCACTCATCACCCAACACAGTACACCACACATCGCCCCTCTCCCAGCATGACACAGATCGCAGCACCCATCACCCCTCTCCCAGCACAGCATGGGGTCAGCAGCCCTCACATGACCCAGCACCCCTATACTAGCAACGCACCCCCCCTCACCGAGCACAGCATCCTCCTCTCCCAGCACAGCACAGGGTCAACTCCCACCCTCACCCTGTCCCCCTATCCCAACAGAGCAACCCTCTCCCAGCAGTGAGCACAACAGCACCCTAGCCCTCTCCCCATTCCATACTTTACTTGAGTGCAGCCTGCAGAGCTGCCCGACTTGAGGTATGGCAAGCTGCGAGCGGAGGACTCGCTTTTCCCTGCTCAGGCTGGCAGGCCGCAGCTGTGTGCGATGATTGCTGGAGGCAGAGCCTGGCGTCGTCAGATGTGACTCACTACTCCGAGCTCCGGAGAGGCCCATGGGAGAAGCTGCTGTGGGTGCAGCAGCCCTCCCTCGGCCATTTACTTATAGTTCTGAATTAGCCTCTGCAAATGCGCAGAAGCTCATTCTGATTGCGGCCACCACCGCCCGCCGTCCCGTTGTGTGACGCCCCAGAGCTGGACCAGTGCTAACCACTAGCCCCTTCAGGTGCCCTGTCCCCACATACCGCTGCTGCCCGCTCACTGCTGCTCCTGGGCTCGATTGGAGCTTTCAGCTGAGCTCCAATCACGGACGCTGCGTTGTGGCAGTAGCAGCTGCCAGAGTCTCTACCAACCCGGCAGCAGGTGCCCCGGCTGTGCCTACCCCAAACCTCCACTGGCCTTGGTGGGCCTGGATGGCCCTAGGCATTCCAAATGCCCTAGGCATTTGCTTAGTTCGCTTAGGCCTAGAACCAGCTCTGCTTCTGCATTAATTGAACATTTCTCTATATAGAAGCAGTTTGTTTGTCACATGTATGAAACATTAAGTATTTATGTCCACATGAGAGGCAATTTAGATAATGTCTCATGTCTTATATATAAAATTCATTGGTCTGTTTGTCTGGTTATGCATTCAGACACCCCTGCATTGATTGGGATGAAACCAATGCAAGGTGGTCCATGGTCCAGTTGGATCCTGGCCAGGTTTTAGGGGGTACACTTGGACATCCCGTTGGTATACGCTGGGCAGAACTTTAACCCGGGAATCCTTTTCTGAGCCTTCCACTGGATGGATTTGGACAAAAACCTCACAGAGTTAAAACATTGGATCCCAGAAGACATACTAAGGGGTTGAGGTCCCGGTCAGACCTCCCATTGGTGTATACTGGGCAGAACTTTGACCCGGGGAAGCTGGGCAGAACTTTGACCCGGGGAACCTCTTCTGGGCCTTCCACTGGATGGATTTGGATGAAAACTTCACAGAGGGGTGGTAATTGGTCTAGGATGCCTAATGTAGTGGTTGGACCTCATAGCAGAGTGCACCAGGCAGAACTTCGACTCAGGGAGCCTGTGCTGAGCCTTCTACTGGATGGATTTGGACGAAAACTTCACAGCATGATAACATTGGATCTCAGAAGACATACTAGGTGGTTGAGATCCTGGTTGTACCCCACGTAAGTGTACGCTGGGCAGAACTTTGACCCAGGGAACCTGTTCTTGGCCTTCCACTGGATGGATTTGGACAACATCACATAATAAAACTTAATAACTTGAAGATAAACCCCTGCACCGATTGGGATGAAACCAATGCGAGGTGCTCTAGATGGATACTGGCTAGGTTTTAGGGGGCTTAGGGTCCAGGTCGGACCTCCCATTGGTGTATGCTGGGCAGAACCTTGATCCATGGAGCTTGTTCTGGGTATTCCACTGAATGGATTTGGATAAAAACTTCATAGAGGGGAGGCAATTGGTCTGAGGTGCCTAATGGAGTGTTTGGGGTCCCGGTCGGACCTTACGGTGGAGTGCGCCGGTTAAACTTTGACCTAGGGAGCCTGTTCTGGGCCTTCCACTGGATAGATTTGGTCGACATCACATAATAAAACTTAATAACTAGTTTGTTATAAATTAGTTATACATAGTAACTTTTACCAACAGTATAGTGTCTGAGAGGATATAAAAAACATTATAGCAGCTTGTTCACTGGTAATATGATTGCTGATGCAGGGTGTGTGCTTTTGCAGAGAACACTCTGTGAGCGAATTCCACACACCAGCTAGCAAGCAGAAAAACAGCCTGCTTACCCAAGAGAGACCTGTTGCTAAAGGCAGAGCAGGAATCAGAGATGGAAGCAGGGATAATAAGAGTACTCTGAGGGTTCAGAAGGTTGTGGATGAATTAGTGAGGCTGTTAGCTGTGGTGCCAGTGTAGTCCACCCGTGCATGAACAGTCCCACCAGTTGAGCCACAATATGCGCGTTTCGCCAGAGCTTGGTCACATCGTAACACAAAAGGAGTACTCTCATTAGCCCTGCAATTCCAAATTTCACATACACTGACACACACCTAAAAGATTAGACTATAGTCCTAATTAAATGATAAATTTATTCAATTAAATAGCCTTTTCTTTGCACGATAATTCAGGGATAAAGGCAGTACAGGAATCACAGGGCTAATGAGTGTACTCGGGAACTTAAAGTGTGTGACAGAGAGCAATTTACCTGGTAATTTCATCAATGAGAAGATACTATTTCTGATTGGCATGTCCTAGGACCAATCAATATAGTACATACCATATAAATATAGTACATTCTCATTGGTGAATTTACTCGGTAAATTGCTGTCTGTCACACACTCCATGTGACCAAGCTCCAGTGAAACGCTCATCTTGTGACTCGACTGGTGGTCCCGTTCGTGTATGGAATGGACCCCACCGGCACCACAGCTAACAGCCTCACTAATTCATACTATCAGGTACCTTCTGATCCCTCCGAGTACTCTTATTAGCCCTGCTTCCGTATCTGGTTCCTGCTCTGCTTTTAGTAACAGGTCTCTCTGGGGTCAGCGGGCTAAAAGTAGTTACTCACTACACTGTTATTCTGCTTGCTAGATGGTGTGTAGGATTCAGTCACAGTGTGTTACCTGCAACAGCACACACTCTGCAGCAGCAATCATATTACCAGTGAACAAGCTTCTAAAACACTTTTTCTTTCCTGTTAGACACTATGCTGTTTAATGGTAAAAGTTACTATGTATAACTAATATATAACAAATGTGACAGACATTATCTAAATTGTCTCTCATGTGGACATATATAATCATATTTTATACATGTGACAAACCAACTGCTTGTATATAGAAATGTTCAATGAATGCAGAAGTTATACTGTGTGGGCCCGACTAATTATCCATCTTGCATTAAATTGCAGTTGTCCCTTAAACAGACACGAGAGGCCCATGTAATGTGTTGCACTTTTATGCTTTATGTCTTAAGCCGGTTACACACTAGACGATGTGTGTACCCAGTGACCCCGCATCTGCCATCGCTAGGATGTGTGTGCCCAGATATATTGAGCGAATGAAAGCCTGATATATCTGCATTCAAACATGCCCTTGTCTCCCCCATTCACGAGAGGCCCATGTAATGTGTTGCACTTTTATGCTTTATGTCTTAAGCCGGTTACACACTAGATGATGTGTGTACCCAGTGACCCCGCAACTGCCATCGCTAGGATGTGTGTACCCAGATATATTGAGCGTATGAAAGCCTGATATATCTGCATTCAAACATGCCCTTGTCTCCCCCATTCTTAAAAAACCTACCCTTGATCTGAACACTCTCTCCAACTACCATCTTACCATCTTTCTTTCCTTTCCTTTCTTTACTCCCACTCCCTCCTTAATCCTTTTCAGTCTGGAGTCCGTTCTCTCCACTCCACTGAAACTGCCCTCACAAAAGTCAGCAATGACCTCCTTGCTGCCAAATCCAAGGGCCACTACTCTCTGCTCATTCTCCTTGACCTCTCAGCTGCCTTCAACACTGTGGACCACCCTCTCCTGCTGCAAATCCTTTACTCCCTTGGTCTACGTGACACTGCCCTCTCCTGGCTGTCATCCTACCTCTCTGACCGGTCCTTCTCTGTCTCCTCTCATGACTCCTCTTCCCCGCCACAGCCTATTACAGTAGGTGTTCCCCAAAATTCTGTTCTTGGACCTCTACTATTCTCCCTCTATACGTTCTCTCTAGGTGAACTCATCAGCTCTTTTGACCTCCATTATCATCTCTATGCTGTTGATACCCAGATCTACCTTTCCTCCTCTGGCCTCTCCCCCTCTCTCCTCACTCGTATCTCCAACTGTCTCTGTTATCTCTTCCTAGATGTCACAGCGATTTCTTAAACTTAATATGTCTAAGACTGAGCTGAGCTTTTTCCCATCCTCCAACATAACCTCACTTCCCACTATTTCTTTGATGGCACAACTCTCTGCTCTAGCCCCAAAGTGCGCTGTCTTGGAGTTATCCTGGACTCCTCCCTCACCTTCAAACCACATATCCAGAGCCTCTCACAGTCCTATCATTTCCATCTCAAAAATATTTCCAAGATTAGACCCTTTCTCACCCAGGATGCTACTAAAACCTTGGTTCCATCTACACACGAGCGTCTGCCACAAGCAGACAGGTGCCACCATTGCACTGGAGTTTACTAGTGAACCTCTTACAAGAACTACTTCACAGGAAATTTCATCCATCCGG
The DNA here is from genome assembly GCA_031769625.1 of Taudactylus pleione. Lineage (NCBI taxonomy): Eukaryota > Metazoa > Chordata > Amphibia > Anura > Myobatrachidae > Taudactylus > Taudactylus pleione. The sequence goes on along the minus strand of JAUIMM010000061.1, from coordinate 5,114,716 downwards.
AACAACACCAGTAATTTTTATCCTTTCTTCATAATAGGAACTGTGCAAAGTGGGGACTGCATCTGGGTGTCATGGTTTTTCCATATGAGCATTTACACTCATGATAGTACCATGATAATTATGAGCATAGCATCTATTATCAAAAATCACAGCATAAGTTTTTTTTACTGTTTACTGCACCAAATTTTAATGTTTTATAAGATTGTATTGATATATTATCTTATATTTTATTTTTATTTAACATATTATATATCTTTCCTTTACAATGTCTATGTAATGTTATGCCCAATATACTGTACTATTTATAGGTGTGTTTAGTTTTTTCTTTCTAATACATTTCCTTTTTCTTAAAATATATTGAACTCACATATTATGAGCGCAGTCCTATATTTCGGTTTCTTAATTCTACCTCTTTTTTCGGGCGACTATCCTGTTTGGATCTGCAGCTGCCCTTCTGTGATTTTTGTGACTCTGGCCCTCATTCAGAGCCGGACGCTCTGAGCAGAGCGCTCGCTCTGAATGAGGGCCGTCCTCCATAAAAATGGAGCGTCCTCCTGGACGCTCGTATAGCTGTGGGTCACCACCCACAGCCTATACAAGCGTGCAGGTTGATGGTCGCGATGGTCTTGACCATCGCGACCATCGCCACTGCGAGCCGGAGCCTGCGGTTGAGTTTCTCAACCGCAAGGCCCGGAGTGATTTTGGCTCTATCAGAGCCAAAATCACTCCCACTGACATCACTAGTGATGTCAGTGGGGCCGGCTTCTGACGGTAGGCATTCCCTTGGGAACGCCCCCGTCTGGGAGGCACGCCCCCGGCACGCCCACCAAAGGGGGCGTGCTGTCAATCAATATCGACAGCACGCCCCCTTTGATCAGACACAACGAGCGAAGGAAAGTCCTTCGCTCGTCGCGTCTCGCGCATGCGCACGACGGAGCTCCCTCCATCGTGCGCATGCTCAGTGCACACCATCGACCCACTTGCGAGCTCGCGAGTGGGTCTGAATCAGGCCCTCTGTTTGCTATTTTGCGTAGAAAAAACTATAGTAATTCTAATGTTTTACATTTTTGATTGACGGACTTTGGCGAGGTTGGTCATCCTAAGATATATTGCAAAATGTGGAACTCACATTCCCTGTTCATGAACTATTTAATGAGTGCACTTTCTATGGTTCTTTGTTTAAACAATGTGGCCACATCCCATTTGCACCCAGGGCCCTTATTATGCTGCCGTGACCGTGTGTGCTTTTTTTGCAGACCTTGCATATGCAATTTTATGCTAATACTGGTACAAGTCCTTCCCTAGTGTACGGCCAAGCATCTAAATGTGCAAGAACTAAGGACCTGATTCAGCCCCGCTCACTAGGAAGTGTTCGCACGAAGACTGCTGATTTTGCATTGTGCGCATGCAAACGCTTCGCAGTGCGCGTGCGCAAACCAGTGCGAACGATCAGGAAGCGTTCGCTCGCTACGCATAGACAGCCCGGCAGAATGAGTGACAGGAGAAGCCATGTGGGTGGTGACAGGAGCTGGCCACTAGAAACGGGGGAGTGGAGGTGAGAACGCAGGCATGCCTGAGCGTCTTAACGCCATTTCAGAGGCGTACATAATTAAAAGGCAGCGTCATAGTACACGTCACCTGGTTGAGTTTTACACTGAACTGCTCGCAGTGCTTGCGGCAGAGTATGGTAAACCACAAGCGCAGCGTATGCATCCGATGGTACTCGATGTTATCTATGGTCGCATACACTTCCTGGAGATGACGTGCGCAAGCGGGCATCTTAAGCCAGGCTGGTGAGCGTCGGCATACACAGCGCGATCGCACGCCAAGACATAGTGGGCGTGCTAATGCCTCGCTGTGCGATCGCCTGCCTTGCCGAATTTGCATACGCATCTAGCGAGCGGGTCTGAATCAGGTCCTTATACTCCCACTTTGAGTGTCTTTAGAAGTTGAAACTCGCTCGGTGATTAAGTTCACAACCAGCTCTGTTACACGCCTGAGACACTCCCATAACATGGTACATCACCATGTGTCTTCATTGTCACATCACAGTCCAGGAACGCCCAAATAAATTTCTAGTACATGTCACACACTATGTGTCTCAATTGCTACTGTGACTGTGTCTACTCATAGTGTAATCATGCGCCGTACGAGATTTTAGGGATTTTTGCAGATTTACAGTAGCAAAAAATCGTTCATCTGGAACATCGGCAATGCATTCTGAGTCCACAGACCTTTCGGTATTACAAATTACAGTTACACAGATTGTTCCAAACAGTATTTTTATTGCGAATCATTCATTATTTGTCTTCAATTTTTAAAACAAACACTGAAAAATGCAGCTTGTATAAGTATTCAACTCCTGTCAGATGGAAGCTCCAAGTTTATACAGATAAAAGATATTTCCATAATAATTTGCTTTCAATTAGTCTCTACCTATAAATTATTAAGTAAGTTTTTTATGGATAAAATGCCCCCTAATTCAGATAATATTGGTCATAAAGTGAATCTGAAGGAAAGCTGTGAAGGCCAAATTGCATTCTAAGAAAAATAAGATAAAGTTATACACATACAAAAGATAGGTACAGGCTACAAAATATAATCCAAGTGTTTCGACAACAGTGAGGGCTTGGTTCAATTATGAGGAACTGGAAGCTGCATCATACCAGCCAGGCACATACTGTATGTATTCAACCCCTGCAGACTAGCACTTGGTAGAACTACCTTTTGTGGGCTAATTCTAAGTTTTGTGCTGCTACAAATGCTTTAGCATCAATTGCCGTAGTCATGTCTGTAATTTTATGCTAATGCTAGTTTTAGCCCTTCCAGTGGTGTACAAGCGTGCGTCTGTATGTGCAAGTACTGAGACGCCCACTCTAAGGGGTTAAATTTACTAAGAATCGTATCTGGTCCGAGATTGTCCAAGTTGAAACACTCACAGCAGCACTGAAACTCGGGAGACTTTTGCCAGCTGAAACACTCAAATTTACCAAGAATCATGATTTGCTGAAACATGTTTTTCGATGGTGTATGTGATCGTGTTTATTGTGTTAATGACCGCACCCAAACTCAACCGAACATGCAGCCTGCACATATCAGTGAGATATGTGCAGGCTGTATGTGTGTATATTGTGTAAAAAAAAAGTGTAAGAAAATAGACAAAAAATGGTGTGGTGGGTGTGGGTGTGGTGTCCCCCCCCCCCCAAAAGCATAACCAGTTCCCCAAAAGCATAATCAGTTCACCCCCAAAAAAATGGTGTGGTGGGTCCACCCCCCAAAAGCATAACCAGCCCCAGGCTCCTTAGCCAGTCCTGGTTCTAAAAATATGGGGGACAAAATGTGTAGGGTTCCCCCGTATTTTATGAACCAGCTCTGGGCTCTGTGAGTCAGTCCTGGCTTTAAAAATATGGGGCAAAAATGGAATGGGGGTCCCTGAATTTTTAAAACCAGCACCGTACTCAAACTGGCCAGGGTGTAATGTCACAGCCAAGAGACCCTTTCACCAGGTCACCCCAGCCAAAGCATTAACACCTCAAGCTAGTCAGCCCAGGCCGGGTATCTCAGGGGGAGGTGGGGCCCCCCAAATAATGGATTCCCCCTCACCTGAGCACCCCAAGCCTAGGCTGAAGTACGGGGCTCTTCCCTGGCCGGTGGAATAATAGTGGGAATAATAGATGTGTACTAATGTTCTTTATAGTGGGAATACAGGTGTCAGCGTGCCTGCCATTTGACACGTGTGGAACTACAAGTGCCATCAGATGGCATGCACCAGTACCCCCACTGTAAAAAAGCCACATTACAAACACACCATAGATTGTAAAATTGTATTACACACTAAACACACAAACACATACTTATCTTCTCCCCGGTAATCAGGGGTGTATCTATAATGGGTTCAGGGAGTGCAGTGCACACGGGACCCTGGGTCCAGGAGGGCCCACACCGCACACCCTGCACCCATATAGTTTTATACTTACCTGTCCGTAGTCAACAGCGTGCTGCACTAAGCCAGAATCTACTGCTGTACCACCCGCCGAGGTACCGCACGAGAGAGGAGGGGGTCTGCATTGAATCTGCAAATGGGCCCCCTCCTCTCTTAAAATGCCCCTACCGGTGATTGGTCCCCTTCTCCAGTAGTAACCCAAGGGTTTCCCTAAAAAATTTCCATAAAATTACATACTCACCTATCTCCTAGCGCACGTTGGTCCTCTTCTCCAGTAGAGTCCCAGCCTTGGCAAAATAACAAAGCAACTGAGCCCGGACTCCTCGGTCACTGAAGAGATTTATGTGTTTCCACCTACATCTTTTTCCCGGTAAATGATGTAGCCGTAGTGCAGACCCGGATTTCCCACAAGGCAACCTAGGCACTCGCCTAGGGTCCCACGAGTCCCAAGGGGCCTGAGGATGGGCCCCTTTTGACTCGTGGGGCCCTAGACGGGCCCCTTTTCCCCCAGAAATCTGGCCGGTCAAAATGCTCCCAGAAGAGCACTGTACAAGTACCGCGTGACATCAAGATGTCACGAGGACCCGCTTATAGAGTCCCACTGCGGCACCACTGTCTGCATTGTCACAGAGTGACTGTGCATAAGAGGGAGGAGGAGAGTCACCGGGTCCTCCGACCAGCCCCATCCAGCTCCAGCCCACCCCCAGCACAGCAGCCTCTGCCACTGACTGCCAGGCTTGCAGCTTGCCACCAGCAGCACGCATCGGCGGCACCCAGCGAGGAGCAGAGGGACAGGCCAAGGCAAAGTCTGGCTGAGTGAGACAGTGACCGAGGATCCCGATCTCAGGGAATCACAGCAGCCAGGCAGGTAGGGTCAGGTACTGTGCTATTCTCAAGTACTCTAATATAGATTGAATTATGTAGGATTTATTTTTTATGGTAGATGGCAGGGGCTGGCTGGCAACTTTTGGCCTGGGGGGCAAATGCATGCAGGCGGCCCTGGCAGAGGAGTAGCGTGTAGCCAGGGTGCCCGAAGAACGTGCGTGCTACGGCGCCCCCCCCCTCAAATGTTTCAGGGAGGAGGCGGGTCCATATGGGATTAATGTAAGGTAAAAATAAAGATTAGGGGCAGCCCCCTGTCGTAGTGCCCATATGCAGTGCCCCCGTGTGCCACAGGAGAGAACACCCTTATGCAGGCCACCAGTAGTGCCCCCAGTAGTGATCCCCCCCTATGCAGTGCCCCTTGTGCCCCCAGTAGTAAGCCCCTTATATAGTGCCCCCAGTAGTAGTCGCCCCTGTGCAGTGCCCCTTGTGCCCCCAGTAGTAAGCCCCTTATATAGTGCCCCCAATAGTGGTACATACCTCATTGCCGGGCTACAAGCCAATTGAATGCCACTGTAGAGTAAGCGGCTGCTGATTGGCTGTGAGCCGCATGGTTGTCAATCAACAGTCACACAGGTCACAGCCAATCAGCGGCTGCTCTAGAGTAAGCAGCCGCTGATTGGCTGTTGATTGAGAGCCATGCAGCTTACAGCCAATCGGTGGCCGCTTACTCTAATTGTCTGGCAGGCCGGCAAATGACGGAAACCTCCCTGTCTCTGTCATGAAGAGATGTATGTGGAAACATCTAATGACTGTGTAAATACGTACACAGTCATTATCATACAAAAAACAACAAGAAGCGGAAAACCACTCCTATAGCTCCTGGCGCTTGAGTATGAAAAGTTTCTAATTGGGATACCTGCTGCAAGTGGAATGCAGTCTTGCTAGGACTCTAAAAAAATCACAATGTATTCATGAGGTATGCATATATAATCTATACCAATTCCAGTCGTTCTTTTTTTATTATTTTAACTCTTTTTTTTGGCTAATTACAGGCAGAAACATACACAGATCACACTGATCTGTGTATGTTCATGGTAAAGACGCAGCTCAGGAGATAGTCTATTTGAAACTTCTATTTAGGACCGAGTTTGCTAAAATTACACCTTGATTATAGTCATGATTCTTGGAAAATTCCGGAGTTGTATTCCTGGCTATGAAAAGTACCTGCGAGTTTGGCCGATGGTGTATTTATTTATTTTTGTGTTTTCACCTGTGTTTTAAAGAGAGTTCAATGATTTCTCACCTGAGTTTGCCGTTAGTAAATTTCCGAGTTCTATACAATGGGCAAAAACACCCGTGACTGCAATCTCTACCAGACACAGAGCTTAGTAAATTTACTGCCATGTTTGCACAATGGGCCACAATACCTCACAGTCTTGCGTTTACATCGGTAACATCGAAGCACATCGGCCCGTCACGCACGATTAGAGCAGGTCTGACCCGTCACAGAAATCGCAAGTCTCGTCGCACGCAGTGAGTACTCAAGCTGTGTAGGTAATCGCAGTGGCTAATTTATAAACACCCATGCAACGACGTTCCAATGTTCTCTCTGGCACTGGGCACCAAAAAGTCTAGTTACGGCTCTGCTAATCCATACTATCACTGTGGCCCATACTATTCCTAACAAAGATGTTTAAACCTAAGTGCATGATTTTGCTGGTGCTCCAAAAAGAGGTGTTGCTAAAATCTGTACAGTTGCGGTAAACTGTGATACACATTTTTAGTTAGAGCTGGCTTTTAATAAAAAAAAGTACCCTATTCTTTATTTCCTAAAATCTGGCACTGTCAGATTATTGGCTGGAATCCACTATGCCTAGTTCAAATTCAATTTAGATTCTTTTTCACTTCTTGGGCTCTATTTACTACAATCCGCATATTGAATGCAGATTGTAGTGTGATATCAACGACTGAATTCGCATTGCGAATTCAGGCAATATCACAGGGCTTTACTATAAATCCCTTGCAGGGACAGCGCTTGCGATAAACCTCTGTCCCTGCTAATCCCATCCACACACTAGTCACGGTATTTTAACAAAAAATACCGTGACAAAGTACCTGCGCATGCGCCGTCCGACCATCACTGCTACCCCCCCGGCGCTAAGCCCCGCCCCCACGATCGCGGACCCCCCCCGCGACCCCCCCTCCCTTAATAGCACTTACCTGCAGTCATCGGTGCTCCGGTGATGTCTTCCATGCCTCTGGTCAGCTAATATCCAATACTGCACTGGGACCCGATCACCTAATGACCGGGCCGCAGTGCACCATGGGAGACCAGCTGAACGGAGGGAGAACATCACCGGAGCCCCGACCACCAGTCCCTGGAGTCAGGTAAGTAAAAAAAAATTTTTACTTTTTAAACATTTTTTTTTTAGCAGAGATTAGCTTGCAGTCTGTTTAGACCACACAGCTGATCACTGGGATCAGCTCCGGGCTCTGCTGTGCCGGTATTTTTTTCACTATTAATTTTTAGTAACTTTGGTCGGATCACATTTCCCATTACAATTATGGGAAATGCGATCTGCTTACTAAAATTAAGTACTACTTAGGGGTTGGAGTAGAATTTTACGAATTCTACTCCAATTGCCCTGTAATAACTATAGGTGATACTAAAATAATGTGAAAAGGGTGTGAAAACACCCTTTTTCACTTTATTTTAGTAAAAATAATGTTAATAAATAGAGCCCCTTATGAGTAATGTTACTCTGTACATAAGGCCGCTCCAAGTTGAGGTAGGAGGGCCCTGATTCAGAGCGAGCGCTCTGGTCAGAGCGTCCGGCTCTGAATCAGGCCCTCTGTTCCACCCTTACTCCATCCTTGCTGAATGCTGCTCTGCACCATCCCACCCCCAACTCTGTCCCACATAGCCCCTCCCTCTGTCAGCTGCTCAGTCCCATTCCACTCCCAGCTCTGTCCCGTACGGTTCCCCACTCTGCTTCCCGTTCCATCCAGCGGCTCTGTATACTTACCCATTCCTGATGGCATAAGCAAACACAGGGGGGGTTCCAGCTGCCTGAAAACTCCCCATCCCAGTCCACACCATCAGGGCCGTTGAGAGCAACGCGAGGCCCCGGTAAAGAGGGGGCATGGCCTAATCACAGGAGGTGTGGCCACGTCCCCTCGGAGAAAAAAATACAAAAATATACATTTGCGCGCTGGGGAGGGGGCGCTGTGAGCCACTCAGCCCGGCACAAAGCCAGGGGGGCGCGATCAGTGTGATCGCTCCCCCCCTCAGGCATAGGAGATTGCTCGCGGCTGCTAAGCAGCAGTCATAGCAATCTCCCACTGCACCCCAGCACACGCTGTGAGCTGGGCTGCTGGGAGATAGGAGGGAGGGGGGCGGTGCCAGACCCGGGCCCTTGCCTGGCCCCTCTGGAAGCCCGGGCCCAGATAAATTGTACCCGCTCCCCCCCTCCTCTCGGCTCCCCTGCACACCATGATCACAATAGAAATAGTACATAATTAAATATTACTAGTGCTGAATGTTCTCTTCAGTATTACAAATGAAATAATTACCACCACCAGTGGATCTTTTAACATGTGTCAGCCAGTAATGAATACACCTGTGTATCAACTACAAGATCTGGAAAACATGCACTCTTAGGGGTAAATTTACTAAGAATCGAGTCTGGGAGAGTTTGCTTTTTTTCAACTCGGTTAGCTTCACCTAAACTCGGGTGATTTGAAGCTCCTTAGACTCTCAAATTTACAAAGAAGGGAGTTTAACTGAGAGTGAGATGGCTGATAGTGGAGCAGAACGAGATTTCTCTGCCGAGTAGCAGGTTTTGCAGGAGATTTCTCCCCCGAGTAGCAGGTTTTGCAGGAGATGACTCACTCGAGATTGCAGTGTCTTCTCTCTGCAAAACTCTCCCGAGCAAGAAGGCTGCACATATCAGTGAGAAACGGGTTAAAAGTGGTTAAAAAAAGCTTAACCAGCCCCAGGCTTACCAGCCTATCCTGGTTTCTGAGATTACAGGGAACAAAATGTGTAGGGTTCCCCCGTAATTTTGAAACCAACACCAGGCTGCAGGGACAGTCCTGACTTTAAATATAGTGGGGAAAAAATTGCGTAGTTGGTGCTGGTGCTGGTTTTAAATATAGGGGGGCTATATTTAAAACCAGCACCAGACCCAAAACGGTCAGGCTGTAATGCCACAGCCCGGAGACCCTATTCTCCGGGGCTCCGGGTCCAAAGCATTAGCAGCCCAAGCCGGTAAGGCCAAGCTGGGGATCTCAGGGGAGGTGTGAACCCCCTCTCCATTAACCCCAGGCTTGATCTGAAGCCTGGGGCTCTTCCCCGCACCCCTGGAGCGTTGGGTACGGGGGTACTAAAGTGGGGAAATATAATTAAACTATTGTATTTTACAGTGGAACTACAGGTGCCAGCATGCTGCCCTTTAGCACTTGTGGAACTACAAGTGCCAGCAGGCGGGCAGCACCTTTACCCACACTGTAAAATAAATAGTTAAATAATGACAAAACACACACACCGTGATTATTGAAACTTTATTACACATACCTACCCATTCACACATACTTACCTATACCAGATGTTTCTGTCCCCTTCTCCTGTAGAATCCGTGTTGACTGGCCCTGCAAAAAAGATTTCATACTCACCTATATCCTGGCACTGGTCTCCGCAGTAATCCATTGCATTTGTAATACAAAAAAACGAACTTACCGCACCATGTACCGGGTATCAGTATGTGTGTTGCCACACATACTGATACCTCCCGAATGCCAGCTGATGGGACTGCACGGAGTTTGCATGTCCCGACAGCCAATCAGCGGCCGCGCTGACTGTAGAGCATCCGCTGATTGGCTCCGGCTACTCACAATTCCCATGTGGGAACTGTCAGTAGCCAGAGATAATCAGCGGACGCTCTATAGTTAGCTCCCGCTGATTGGCTGGCGGGACATGCAAACCCCGTGCAGTCCCGTCAGCTGGCATTCGGGAGGGATCTGTATGTATGGCAACACACATACAGATCATGGGTCCGTCTGGTCGGGTAAGTAATTTTTTTGTTTTAAAAAGTCCCAGGGATGCTGCGGAGACCAGTGCCAGGATATAGGTAAGTAGGGAAACTGGTATAGGTAAGTATGTGTGAATGGGTAGGTGTGTGCAATAAAGTTTTACTAATCACGGTTTATGTGTTTTGTGTTTATTTACCTATTTATTTTACAGTGGAGGTACATGTGCCGTCCATCTGCTGGCACTTGTAGTTCCACAAGTGCCAAAGGGCAAGCATGCTGGCACCTGTACTCCCACTGTAAATTACAATAGTTTACTTAACTTTCCCCACTTTAGTACCCCCGTACCCAATGCTCCAGGGGTGCGGGGAAGAGCCCCAAGCTTGGTCTGAAGCCTGGGGTTAAGGGAGAGGGGGGACCCCTTTTTTGGGGGGTCCCCACCTCCCGAGATCCCCGGCTTGGCCTGAACAGCTTGGGCTGCTAATGCTTTGGACCCGGAGCCCCGTTGAAAGGGTCTCCGGGCTGTGACATTACAGCCCGGCCGTTTTGGGTCTAGTGCTGGTTTTAAATATAGGGGAGACTGTATGCAATTTTTTCCCCCCTATATTTAAAATCAGGACTGGCCTGGCAGCCTGGTGTTGGTTTCTAAATTACGGGGGAACCCTACACATTTTGTTCCCCGTAATCTCAGGACAGGCTGTCAACCCTGGGGCTGGTTAAGCTTTGGGGGGGGGGGGACCCTATGTCATTTTATTTCTGATATTTACATTTATTTTCTATATTTACAGGCAGAAACATACATGGATCACAGCGATCTGTGTATGTTTCTGCCAAACTCTCAGATCACAGGCAGGTGTATTTTTTTCACGAGTTTTTACAGGAGAGTTTTCCCATCTCATGAGAGTTTACAAACTCTCTGCTTGGTAAATTCCAGAATCCTATCTTCACCAGTGAAAAGGCTCTTGAGTTTTGCCGATGGTGAATTGAAGAGAGTTTGCTAACTCTCCAGTATTTTCCCGTAGCAAAGGAGATCTCTCTCCCGAGTCTGACATTAGTGAATTTGAGAGTGGGAAAAAATGGCCAAACTCTCAGCTTAGTAAATTTACCTCTAAGGGTTATATTGTATAGACCATCTATAGGCTTAATTATTAATACTGTTATACAGTGCATATGAAGACCAATATGTACATATATGTCCAGGGCATTGCTAGGTTCTTCTGCTACTCCCACAGGCTCCCGGTTTGCTGCCATGCTCTGGAATGGTATCCACATGTGAAATTAAAACATTCAGCTCAGGCAGGATAACCCTACTGCCGCATTTAGGCCCTCATTCAGAGCCGTACGCTCTGAGCAGAGCGCACGCTCTGAATGAGGGCCGGGCTCCATTTTCATGGAGCGTCCTCCTGGACGCTCGTATAGCTGTGGGTCACCACCCACAGGCTATACGAGCGTGCATTGTGATGGTCGCGATGGTCGAGACCATCGCGACCATCGAATTTGCGAGCCGGAGCCTGCGGTTGAGGATTTCAACCGCAAGCTCCGGAGTGATTTTGGCTCTATCAGAGCCAAAATCACTCCCACTGACATCACTAGTGATGTCAGTGGGCCGGCTTCTGATGGGAGGCGTTCCCGTGGGAACGCCCCCGTCAGGGAGGCACGCCCCCGGCACGCCCACCAAAGGGGGCGTGCTGTCAATCAACATTGACAGCACGCCCCCTTTGATCGGACACAACGAGCGAAGGACTTTCCTTCGCTCGTCGCGTCTGGCGCATGCGCACGACGGAGCTCCCTCCGTCGTGCGCATGCTCAGTCCATAACATCGACCCACTTGCGAGCGGACAGCCGCTCGCGAGTGGGTCTGAATCAGGCCCTTAATGGCTTACTGTGATCGCTGTAAATGCTGAAATTATGACATACTCTACACTTTGTATGATCCATATTAAAGCTGGTTAAGTGCTAATTATGTGCTTTTCGTGTATGGCTACACTCACTCTAAAATCAAACATATGGAGATCGCCCTCTAGAAATCCTGCGTTTGCCCTTGGACAGGTCCTCCATCATTCTAGCTAGGCTTGGGTCTGTCTCATTGCACGTTGCATTGGGAGCCTATGGAGGGGCAGAACGCACCGGCTGCCACTGCGCTTGCATGTTGGAGACGGAACAGACCTTAGGAGATAATTGTATAGACAGTGAACCATGTAACTTTATGGATTTGCAAAGTTTCGCCCACGCATGGAAATAGTCAGGGATTGTAACTAGGGTAGTGCGCCCTGGCCATGGCACCGCAGGGCAGGGGGTGCTGTTTGGGCCTGTCAATTTTCCTGTTTATTATCATTCTCTCTTGTAGCTTCCTTTTCTTTTATCCCCAGCATCTCCTGGCCTCCCCTTCCCTGGCCCTTCCCCATGAGGCCATGGCCCTTTTTCAGGTGCACTGTAGTATGTCCCTATTTAAAAAATGAGAGAGGGGGGTGCAATTGCTCTCTCTGGCACAGGGCACCAAAAAGTCTAGTTACAGCTCTGGAAATAGTGAGTATAGATGACAAGAAACTATGAATGCAAAATGCATTGCCAAGATCAGATAAAGTTATACCAACACTTTCCATAATATTGCATCCAGCAAATACTGCTTGGGTCATGCAACCTTCATGTGATACACAGCTTGAATAATCCTGGCTTAGTGATTTTACTTTGCACGAAATGTCTGTGCTGCAAGTAGAACTAAATTTTTCAAATATTGTTTTTCATTGCGATTCTATGGTTGTCATCAGTAATGTTGAATTACTGTGAATTATTTGGACATAATATTGCAGAGCATAGAAATCCCTTATCACTCCCACAATGACCTGAAAGCTCATACGTTTTATCTGAAAAGATAACCAGTATAAGATCTAGCAGTATAACCATGGCTCAATAACATTACAGCTAGAGACAAAGATAAACACCAGCCTGTAATTATTCACATGCCCGGCTGTAACAAGCAGTGCCAGATAATTACTCCCCTGTAGTGTACGCCATACCTGCTTTCTACAGTAAGGTTTTCATGGTATATTAAGCTGGATTTTTACTGAATAACCTTCTCACCCTAATATGTTATTATTCTACTTTATGGCACAGAAAGCCAAAATCATTTCTCCCAGAGTCCCTGGACATTATCAAACATATAGGCATACTTACCGACTTTAAAGTGGTCCTTTCCTGGAGCAGCCGGAGAGGACCTTGTGCTCTCAGCGTCGGGTTCAGGCTATAGCCGTCATTAGGCCCCACCCCCTTTACTGTAATTCACAGCGATTTGCGGGTCCGTGAGGAGTTGGTGAGGGTAAATGATGCGATTTGTGCCATTAAGCCCCGCCCCCTCCCAACGGACCTTCAAATTTGTTGGAAAATCTCCCCGTTCTACCCACTTCACTAGGGAGATCTGCCTACTGTTCCGGGGGTGCGGGGGTTACCCGAAAAATCGGAAGCCACAGCCACAAACAAATTCTCTCAGAAGCACTTTTTTTTTGTATTCATTTATTGAGCAAAATCGAGAATACAAATGAGTTAGTGGAGTAATATATCATGGAATATCAGTACAAAGCAAAGCAGAGTAGACATTTAGATACATTTCAGCAGAGATAATAATATACAACAGTGAAAAAATATGGACCCATAGAAAAGAGCAAGAACAATTATAGACGATGCAATCATAATGGGTCAATGGAATTAACTGGGAAAGGTAAGGGCTTGGGTGGAAGTGGTGGGGAGGGAGGGGAGAGGAAAAGGTGTGTGGGGGGAGGGCGAGAATGGGAGGGGAACGAAAAGAAGGGAGAAAAATATATAAATGCAGAAGAGATGATCGAAGAGGTATTAAGCAAGACCTGGAAGGGGTGTTTTTTGGTAAGTACCAAGGATTCCAAACGATTGGAACCTCTGAACAGTGTTATTCTGTAAACTAGTAATGTACTCCATTTTCGATACAAACCATATTCTGTTCAAAAGTTCTTGTTGGCTGGTAGTGTTCAGTACTTTCCAATTACAGTATCGATACCTAATTAAAACCTCTATGCAATCCTGTCTATACCTTCTAAAATCCTGCCTATACCCTCTAAAATTGTCGCTATTTAGCGTAATAAGTCGCACAGTAAATAAATGCTTTCAGACTTTGAATGTGGTTCCAAAGCACAAAAAGTTATTATTCAATATAAAAACAGATGGTTACACGCTGTGATCTAAAGACAATTAGCGCAAATAAATCATACAGACCCAAGGTACAGTTGTTATATACGCACGCGTTCTGGGCCCAGATACCGGCATCAGCATTAGAAACCTCCGTCAACAGCACAGCAAGAAGACTCTCGACTGGGGTCAGAGAGCGCACATATATACTCTTCACAGGGATAGGCAATACAATAGACAAGTTTGACATGATTCCATTGGTTCTACTTAAAGGTGCTTCTGTTACAGGGTAGTTCATAGCTCAATTCGAATGGACGCAAACAGCCTCTAACAACCCTTTGTGTTCTTTTTCCCCCTGCATGCTAATCTAAGCTGCTAACATTACAGAGTACATTTTAATGTTTTAACTCTCTATAGTCCATAGTTTGCAGACGCATGTTGCGATCTTCTCACCGATGATACCGGAAATCTGTGGAGACACAGTGGATCAGTACAACACCAAATACGGTCTGCTTACCATGTACTAAACCTTAGATATCAAATAACCTTTATTACACAACATTAATAATTACTGCATAAACCTTGAATATTACACTTTAATGCTAGGGAACCTTTTATGTAAGTGTGCAGTGTGTAAGTATTGGGGAATTGGGAAAAGACGCTAGTTAGCATTATGCGAGTATGTGTTTTGTGGAGTACACTATGGTACATGTTTTGCAGGCTAAGTCATTTTATATGTTTTAATGGCTGTCTGTATTTGTATGGTGAGGACCTTTAACTTCTTTCTATTGCATGGGAATCGCACAACGCTACATAATAGCATCGCCGTATGTATTTATAATGGCGAGTTTCGCTAAAATGGTGCTGAGTGGCCAGTCGCAAAATGGCGTCTCATTGCCATTCGCAAAATGGCGTCACCTCGATCTAATTTTAAACCGATCCTGTCTCAGCCAATTATCCGGCTTCGACAACAGGCTAACTGATATTTGGCTGTGCAAGATATGTGGAGAACCAGTTTATAGGAGGCTTTAGGGACACGATCAATCGGAGCGCAGAGTAGCAGATTGGCAGGGGAAAGGGAGGTCGGAAGATTATTAATTGGGAAAGTAAAGTAAAGTGCGGACCATGTTCCAAAATGGGACAATTAAGGGACATGTCCACCGAATGTAAAAAAATTTTCCTATGTGACCGCAACCTCTCCAGCATAAGTTGGAGAAGTTAGGATATATCTGATGCACGCGTTCTGGTACCAAGTACCATCTGGAGTATACCTTATAGTAATTTTCTCGGATGGCCTCACTGATACAGCATTTTGAAATAGCCAGACGTGTAGCGTCCCAAACTTCCTCCTCAAGGGATAAGTCCAAATCGGATTCCCAAGCCCATTCATGTGCCTCAAATGGGGGAGACTCCAACACCAGTGTAGAATGGTATAGATATGATTATTTTAGTATTACCTATAGTTATTACAGGGCAATTGGAATAGAATTCGTAAAATTCTACTCCAACCCCTAAGTATCACTTATTTTTAGTAATCAGATCGCATTTCCCATAACTGTAATGGGAAATGTGATCTGCCTGGTAGTTACTAAAAATAAATAGTGAAAAAAATACCGGGGAAAACCCTGTGATAATAACGCCACCTGGAGGTGGCGTTATCCAGGGTCTGCCCTGGTTACCGCACTCCTGCTCTGCTCTGACGGGGAGAGCAGAGCCCGGAGCTGGTCCCAGTGATCAGCTGTGAGGCCTAAACAGACCGCAAGGTGATCTCTGCTAAAAAAAAAAAAAAAAAAAGTGAAATTTTTTTTTTACTTATCTGACACCAGTGATCGGGCCTCCGGTGATGTTCTCCCTCCAGTCAGCTTGTCTCCCATAGTGCACTGCGACTCGGTCATCAGGTGACCGTGTCCCAGTGCAGTATGGGATGTCAGCTAACCGGAGGCATGAAAGACATCACTGGAGCGGGGCTTAGCACCGGGGGAGGGGCTTAGCGCCGGGGGGGGAGGGTAGCAGAGGCAGTCGGCGCATGCATCGGCACTTTGTCACGATATGTTTTGCGAAAATACCATGACTAGTGTGCGGAGGGGATTCGCAGGGACAGAGCTTTATCGCAAGCTCTGTCCCTGCAAGGGATTTGTAGTAAATCCCTGTGATATTGCATGAATTCGCAATGCGAATTCAGTCGATAATATCACATTACAATCTGCATTACAAATGCGAAAAAAAAGCCCTAAGTCTATAAATATCTTTTGAAGGGGGTGGGATTGGAAAAGGTGAGGGTAGGGGAGGATGAAGTAGCAAAATGGCGAATTTATCAATATCAGTAATGGAGTGAGTTGGGGATCCCGTGTTTTTCTCGGATATCCACAAAAGACATACAGGGGTATTCAATATGGGTGCGATAACATCGTTTTTGCGTTAATATCGGAGGTATGACGTCATTATCACAGATTTTACTTTTACACCGTATTCAATTTCATAGACTTATTACAGTTTTGAAAAGTGTTTGATAAAAAACGGGGATAAGTTTTCACCATTGAATAGGTGTCGAAAAAAAGTGCAGAATTGGGGTTTAGGGTTGCAGGCTTAAAAAAAATAGCCTGCACCCCTGGGAATGACATTTAAAAAAGAACTGTGTCAAGAAAAGTTTTTTAAAAAAATAGGGACACCCCAAAAAATTAATTTAAAAATTGGGGTGAAAAAAAAAAATGGGAAAAAATTGTTAGACAATAGGGAAATAGGTTCAGGGCTATTCTGCAAGTATGCGGCAGATGTTTTCTAGAATAGAATTATAGCGGCAGGTGCACAAATGCAGAATTTTTAAAAACTTACTTTAGGGACATCAAAATATGCTAGTACCCATTTTCATGTACCCCAAATTTGATGGGACCACTTAAAAAAACGAAAAAAATAACCTAAGTGCTCTTCTGCATCACTTCTTCAATGTTGGAAAAAAACACCTGCTGCGGCTATTTAAATCCCCGACTTTCAATTAAAGGCTAAAACGGGGGTTCCCATAGTGTTCCCCCATGTTTTTACTACCTTAGGGGGGTCTTACAATTTTTTTAAGGAAAAATTCGTAACTTTACGCAAATCCAACTTCGGAGTTTCCCGTTTTCGTTAATTTTATATTGAATACGGGTATAAGCGGGAGCGCGCCCGATACTTTAACGCAGGTAAAAACTCTGATATGAAACGTTAACTTCGACAGTGAAGTTAACGTTTCATATTGAATACCCCTCAGAGGGGTATTGGCGCGTGTCACTGTTAAGCCACGGTACGTGCACCCAGGGCTGTAACTAAAGTAGTGCGACCTGTGCCATGGCACAGGGCACCGCAGGGCAGGGGGCGCTATTTGGGCCTGTCAATTTTCCCGTTTGTTATTATTCTCTTGTAGCTTCCTCTTCTTTTATCCCCAGCATCTCCTGGCCATCACTATCTCTTCCCTGGTCCTTTTCAGGTGCACTATCTTACTGTATGTCCCTATTTAAAAAATGGGGGGGGGGCGCCAATGCTCTCTCTGGCACAGGGCACCAAAAAGTCTAGTTACGGTTCTGTGTGCACCAGGGAGCATAGTTGTGGCATCGCTTTGGGAGGTGGGGTAGTTATGCCTCCCTGCACTCCCAGGCCTCTACAGGGGTCCGTGAATGGGTAATTTGCACATGCACATCCCCCTCTCAGCACCCCTGCTCCCATGTAATGATTCAGATGAAAATCCACATGACGGACAGAGTTAAACTGTCACTTCAAAACATACTTTCCTACTCTCCCAAAATGTCCAGGCATCTCCCAAATTTTGTGGAGTTCTCCCGAGCACTCAGCAGAGTGGAACAGCATCCAAGGCATTGAAAGTAGGCAATCAACATGTATCAGTAAAGCGTTAACATAATATACCACACCCGATCCACATGATATTCTACTAGAGCTTTGTTAAAAGTAAACTATATCCTGCCTGCCAGCGGCGGATCTAGACTCTTGCTTTATGGGGGCGGTGTATATATTTATGTTATATATACAATACATACACATATATATATATACATATACACACACATATATATATATATATATACACACACACACATTTGTATATATGTGTATATATATATATATATATATATATATATATATATATATAATGTATATATGCACACATATAAATATATATATATATATAATATATATCCATTATGACAGCACCCCCATGCTTCATCAGTCACTGGGAGGCTCGCTCATCCCCTTGGACCATCTATCTCAGCCCTTCCTCCCCCACATACCTGTTACAAGTCGCGGTCACGACTTGACACTTTCTGACAGAATGCCCAGACAGGACCGGGTTACTCCAGTTTTTCCTGTTGCTAGGAGGTCGGCATGCCTCAGGAAGTGATGCGTTTTCCACAAGTGCAAACCTGATTGGGTCTTCAGCCTATTTATACTCACTGATCTATTGCACCTGTGCCGACTATAGAGTGTCTGTGAGTTCCCTCAGCCTGGCTGCAGAGTCAGGTTGTTCCTGTTCTCCTGTTCACTGAACACCGACATGGTTTCCTAGCCACTCCAAGTAGCTTACGTGCTACCACCTATCTCCAAGCGGCTTCCTGGCCACATACAGCAGCTCCCGTGCTGCCAACGTTCACCATACGGCTTCCTAGCCGCTCCAAGTAGCTTCCGTGCTACCACCAATCTCCAAACGGCTTCCTAGCCACATCCAGCAGCTCCCGTGCTGCTAACCTTCATCCTACATCAATTACCCCAACATCGGCACCATCGCTGCAACATCGGTGCACTTGCCGCACCATCGGCTCTCAAAGCCATTATCAAACCATAGACTGTTTATCTATGGCAATTGCCCCAACATCGGCACCATCGCTGCAACATCGGCACACTTGTCACACCATCGGCTCTCAAAGCCATTATCAAACCATAGTCTGTTTATCTACGGCAAGTGCCCCAACATCGGCACCATCGCAGCAACATCGGCACAGTTGCAGCACCATCGGCTCTCAGAGCCATTTGCTAACCCTAGACTGTTTATCTACGGCTATTGCCGCACCATCGGCACCATTGCCGCACCATCGGCATCATTGCCACACCATCGGCATCATTGCCGAACCATCAGCATCATTGCTGCACCATCGGCACAGCTGCCACACCATCGGCTCCCAAGCTATTGTCCAAAAAACAAACTGTACTCTCACAACATCCGTACCATCGATATCCTTATAATCATCAACTGTGTCAGTCCTAACTGTACATTCTTTACCTATTGAATTCCCCTGTATCTCCATGTGAGCCGCTACTACCTCGAGCATAAGTCCAGGCGGCCGCCTAAGTAGCGGTGAACGTATCCTAGTTCTAAGGGAACAATGGGCGGTTGTTATTGGCAGAAGATCTCGCTAGCTGGGTTCTTGTGGTGTCACATGGGGTAGGCATCGGAATTCATAACATTATAGTCGGCCCAAAAAATAATAGTTGATACACTAGGATATAGTTACAGAAAGTGTTGTGTCGATCTTATAACTTCTGCTGTCATGGAGCAGGGACAGATGCTTGCAGCCCAGATCCAAACTCTTACCCAGAAAGTCCAGGAACTCACTATACGAGTTAAAGAGAACCATTCTCATGTGCATGCAGCTCCTCATCTAGAACCTAAGATGAATTTGCCAGATCGGTTTTCTGGGGATCGCCGACAGTTTTTAAACTTTCGTGAAAGTTGCAAGCTCTATTTCCGACTTCGTCCGGCCTCTTCAGGGACACCGTTGCAACAAGTTGGACTGGTAATCTCTCTCCTTCAGGGGGACCCACAGACTTGGGCCTTCGGACTGCCTTCTACTCACGCGACATTATAGTAAGTGGAGGCTTTCTTTACGGCCTTGGGCCTATTGTGTGACGGCCCGGACCGTGCTGCTTTGGCTGAGTCCAAGTTGCATGCTCTCAAACAGGGCCAGAAGGCAGCAGAGGATTACTCATCAGAGTCCCGCAGATGGGCTACTGACTCCGGTTGGAACGACCCGGCTTTACGTAGCCAATATCGTCTTGGTCTTTCTGAGGCCATCAAGGACATCCTTGTGCAACATTCACCTTCTGAGTCCTTGGATGACCTCATGCAACAAGCCATAAGGATTGACCGGCGGTTAAGGGAATGCAAACTTGAACAAGATCTTCCCGTCAGATTGCCTCGTTCTCCCACTTGGGTTCCATCCTCGGTCACAGAGGAACCTATGCAGATTGGCGCCTCTCGCCTATCGTCAGTAGAGAGACGCAGAAGACGGTCTCTTGGCCTCTGTATGTACTGCGGTGACAAGTGGCACATGGTGAATAACTGTCCACTCAGACCAGTAAAAGACAAGGCCTAAGTGTTCAGGAGGATTTGCACTTAGGCCTGGCATCCATTTCCTCCAAAAATTCTATTTTAATCCCAGCAGTCATCCAGCTCACCAATTCCACTTTGTCTACTTCAGCCTTCCTGGATAGCGGGGCAGCAGGCAATTTTATGGATTTTCTTTTCTTTCGCACTCCGGGAGTACCAGCTGTCCCTTTGAAACAAGAAATTCCTATCTGTGGTCTAGAAGGAGGTTTGATTTCATCAGGTCATGTGAAGTTTAAGACACCTCCTCTCTGTTTATCGGTGGGTTCCTTACACTCGGAGACTTTGTCTTTTTATCTCCTCCATTGTCCCTTGGCTCCAGTCGTTCTTGGTTTTCCATGGCTTAAGGAACACAGGGCCTGATTCAGACCCACTCGCGAGTGGCTGTCCGCTCGCAAGTGGGTCGATGTTCTGGACTGAGCATGCGCACGACGGAGGGAGCTCCGTCGTGCGCATGCGCCAGACGCGACGAGCGAAGGAAAGTCCTTCGCTCGTTGTGTCTGATCAAAGGTGGCGTGCTGTCGATGTTGTTTGACAGCACGCCCCCTTTGGTAGGCGTGCTGGGGGCGTGCCTCCCTGATGGGGGCGTTCCCACGGGAACGCCTCCCGTCAGAAGCCGGCCCACTGACATCAAAGTGATGTCAGTGGGAGTGATTTTGGCTCTGATAGAGCCAAAATCACTCCGGAGCTTGCGGTTGAAAACCTCAACCGCAGGCTCCGGCTCGCAATTTCGATGGTCGCGATGGTCAAGACCATCGCGGCCATCAAACTGCACGCTCGTATAGCCTGTGGGTGGTGACCCACAGCTATACGAGTGTCCAGGAGGACGCTCCATTTTCATGGAGGCCGGCCCTCATTCAGAGCGTACGGCTCTAAATGAGGGCCATAATCCCGTTATTGATTGGCAATCCGGTGAGATAATCAGATGGAGTCAGACTTGTCAGAATCGTTGTTTGACCATGCCTATTCAGTCCGTACTTGCTACCGTTGCTGAGACATCTCTAGTGATTCCGCTTCAGTACTGGGATTACGCTGACATTTTCTCCTAAAAACTTGCGGATGTTCTTCCTCTACATAGATCTTATGATTGTGCCATCAACTTGATTCCAGATGCCAAGTTACCCAAAGGCCAGTTGTATTCCCTTTCTATACCGGAGGATAAAGCTATGGGAGAGTACATTGAGGATGCCTTCGCTAAAAGATTCATCCATCCCTCAAAATCACCATTGGGAGCTGTTTTTTTCTTTGTGGGTAAGAAGGATGGATCTCTTCGTCCCTGTATTGACTACAGAGGACTCAACAACATTACGGTAAAAAATTCATATCCGTTACCTCTCATTCTGGTACTGTTTGATCAACTGCGTCAGGCTAATGTCTTCTCCAAGATTGACCTCCGAGGGGCATACAACCTGATTCGAATCAAGAGTGGAGACAAGTGGAAAATGGCCCAGTACTCATTCCGGACACTGCGAGTATTTAGTCATGCTGTTTGGCTTATCCAATGCCCCAGCTGTGTTTCAGGACCTGATCAATGACATTCTTTGGGAGTTTTTGGGGGTGTTCGTGGTCGTATAGCTGGACGACATCCTCATCTTTTCTCATTCACTGGATAAACATCATCACCACGTGAAACAGGTTCTCCAAAAATTGCGGGACAACCATCTATACGCCAAGTTGGAGAAATGTGAATTTGACGTCACTCAGGTTTCTTTTCTGGGGTATACAATCTCGTCCCAGGGATTTTCAATGGATCATGGAAAAGTCGAGGCCATACTTAAGTGGGACCAACCAACTTCCCTTAAGGCCATCCAGTGGTTCCTCTGCTTTTCTAACTATTACCGCCTATTTAATAAATCCTTTTCCAGCATTATGGCACCCATTGTTAATCTGACCAAAAAAAGAGCGGATACTTTAAACTGGCCAATTGAGGCGATCCAGTCTTTCAAAACTCTCAAGGATGCTTTCACTCCAGGCACCTGTTCTTCGACATCCTGATCCTGACCTTCCTTTTATCTTAAAGGTAGATGCCTCTGAAGTAGGAGCTGGAGCCGTTTTGTCACAGAAAGACCCTGCAGATAATAAGTTGCACCCATGTGCATTCTTTTCTCGCAAATTTTCCTCTGCCGAATGCAATTATGATGTAGGAAATCGGGAATTACTAGTTATCAAATGGGCTTTCGAGGACTGGAGACACTGGTTGGAGGGGGGGCAAACACCAAATTTTGGTTCTTACTGACCACAAGAACCTGTCCTACATTCAGTCCGCTAAAAGGTTGAATTCCCGGCAAGCAAGCTGGGCTTAATTTTTTACGCGGGTCACCTTCCTCATCTCCTTCCATCCTGGTTCCAAGAACATCAAGACTGACGCCCTTTCCAGGAGTTTTGGACATAGTCAACAGATATCCAGGTCAGATGAAGCTATCATTCCTGACTCTTTCACTGTGCACTCATCCGAAATCTGGCAGATCTCATTCGGGCATGTCAATCGGAAACACCTCCGGAGAAGTTTTCTGGTCGATTGTCCCAGAGAAGTTTAGAAGAGCATTTCTTATGGATTTTCATGTCTCTTGAGTTGCTGGTCACCCTGGCATCAGTAAGACTTTAGAATTACTCTCCCGCTCTGTTTGGTGGCAGTCTTTGTACAAAGATGTGCATGAATTTGTCTTGGCATGTGAGGTATGTGCCCGTAAGAAAACACCTCGGACGGCTCCTTCTGGTCTGTTACTTCCACTTTCCATACCTAGGAGACCCTGGACTCACAGTGCCATGGATTTCATCATTGACCACCCACTATCTGCTCGATGTTCAATTATCTGGACGGTGGTGGACCGGTTTAGCAAAATGGCACACTTCATATCATTGCAAAAACTTCCCTCCGCTAAGGAACTCTCCGGCCTGTTTCTTCAACACATTTTTCGGGTACATGGCTTACCGATGGATATCGTGTCAGATCGAGGATCACAATTTGTGGCACAGTTCTGGAGAGTGTTCTGTTCCTCTCTGGGCATTGAGCTTGGTCTGTCTTCAGGTTACCATCCTCAGTCGAATGGACAGACTGAGCGCGTTAATCTGTGTCTGGAACAATATGTACGGTGCTATGTTTCCATAATGACTAGATATCTCATCTCCCGCATGCTGAGTTTGCTTTTAATAATTCATGCCATTCTGCATCTTCTGTATCCCCATTCTTCTGTGTTACAGGACAACATCCAATGTCAAATGCCTTCGACTCTGGTTTACCAGCTTCTTCTGTCTCTCGGCTCAGACATATTTGGAGCAAGGT
Source organism: Taudactylus pleione (assembly GCA_031769625.1). Lineage (NCBI taxonomy): Eukaryota > Metazoa > Chordata > Amphibia > Anura > Myobatrachidae > Taudactylus > Taudactylus pleione. The sequence goes on along the minus strand of JAUIMM010000061.1, from coordinate 5,091,115 downwards.
TCATCAAAGCCTTCGGGAAGGTATCTCTCCGCTCCAAGAATCTGTTGACAAGCATCGGAGGTCATATTGTTGTAAGAAAGGTGATTTGGTTTGGCTCTCAACCAAAAACATCAAGCTCCATCAGCCTGCACAGAAGTTGGGTCCCAGATTTATTGGTCCATTACGAATTAATTCACAGGTGAACCCAGTAGCCTTCAAACTTCAATTGCCCAACTCTCTCCGTATTAATAATACTTTCCATTGTTCCTTGCTCAAACTGGTCTTCTCTTCAGCCAAATTCAAACTCAGGTCCTCTTCCAGGCCTGCTTCGGTGATGGTCCATGGTCAACATGAGTTCATAGTGGAGAAGATCTTGGACTCTAGAATTTCCAGGGGTCGTCTACAATTTTTAGTCCACTGGAAGGGCTATGGTCCAGAGGAACGTTCCTGGGTTTCTGATTTTGTACTACATGCTCCCAGGTTGAGAAGATGCTTCTTTCAGGAGTTTCCAGACAAACCAGGTTCTGGGGGTTCTTCAACCCTGCATCAAGAGGGGGGGGTATTGTTACAAGTCACGGTCACGACTTGACACTTTCTGACAGTATGCCCAGACAGGATGGGGTTACTCCAGTTCTTCCTGTTGCTAGGAGATCGGCACGCCTCAGGAAGTGATGTGTTTTCCACCAGTGCAAACCTGATTGAGACTTCAGCCTATTTATACTCAATGATCTATTGCACCTGTGCTGACTATAGAGTGTCTGTGAGTTCCCTCAGCCTGGCTGCAGAGTCAGGGTGTTCCTGTTCTCCTGTTCACTGAACTCCCACACGGCTTCCTAGCTGATCCAAGTAGCTTACGTGCTACCACCTATCTCCAAACGGCTTCCTGGCCACATACAGCAGCTCCCGTGCTGCCAACATTCACCATACGGCTTCCTAGCCACTCCAAGTAGCTTCCGTGCTACCACCAATCTCCAAATGGCTTCCTAGCCACATCCAGCAGCTCCCGTGCTGCCACCGTTCATCCTACGGCAATTACCCCAACATTGGCACCATCGCTGCAACATCGGCACACTTGCCACACCATCGGCTATCCGAGCCATTTGCTAATCCTAGACTGTTTATCTACGGCTATTGCCGCACCATTGGCACCATTGCCGCACCATCGGCATCATTGCTGCACCATCGGCACAGCTGCCACACCATCGACTCCCAAGCTATTGCCCAAAAAACAAACTGTACTCTCACAACATCCGTACCATCAATATCCTTATAATCATCAACTGTGTCAGTCCTAACTGTACATTCTTTACCTATTGAATTACCTTGTATCTCCATGTGAGCCGCTACTACCTCGAGCATAAGTCCAGGCGGCTGCCTAAGTACCGGTGAACGTATCCTAGTTCTAAGGGAACAACGGGCAGTTGTTATTGGCAGAAGATCTTACTAGCTGGGTTCTTGTGGTGTCACATGGGATAGGCATCGGAATTCGTAACAATACCCCGGCAACCTACTTGAAGCTGTCCCTGTCACCAGGGCCGTAGACAGGTGACTCGGGGCCCAGGCGAAGGGGGCGTGGGAGGCGTGGTCAAGCCCCCTTAGGAAAAAGAAACCTTTTTGCAAGGTGGTGCGGCATGTCTCCAGGTTCTGAGCTGCATGCATTGAGGTAACCTGAGCAGATCATCATCACTCAATCCATCTTTAGCTGAAGGAGACAGTTGGACATGAGGTGGGCTCACACTCTGAGATGCCAGTGAGTGGCTGTAAAAAAAAGACCTATATCCATTCTGTTGTTGTTGCCGGGTGCCGTGTCCGGAGCTGCACTGTTGCAGAATCAGTACTGTATAAACAGTGGCTTTGTGTTTATGGGGGGGCAATTGCCCTGATCTCCCCCCCTCCCCTGGATCCACCACTGCTGCCTGCTCTGTTGCAGACCTCCTACAACTATAGGACAGTGGGCCTGATCCAGCAGCAGACGCAAATGCAATCGCCTACGGATTGCAGTTGCTAAAATATGCTTATACCTGCCAAAGCCCAGCCGACATAAAGACGCCCACTGCTGCCTTCTCGTATCTGTCCAATGTCACACTCCTGCGTACACATCGGTACCATCGACACACATCAAGCAGTCACACAGCATGTATGGCAGGTCTGGCCAGCCACCAACACTGCCACTCTCCTCACAAGCAGAGAGCTCTCATGCTGCGTATGCAATCACAATGGCTAATTTATGCACGTCCCAACGGACAGACATGCGCCTTTTTTTTACCATCCCCTGTTACCACCCCCAAACACTGACTTCATGTCACTCACTTAGCAGTTTCCTCTGTGCATCCATAATCACAATGCAATTGCTGCGCACGTGCAGTGCGGCTAATGCGCTTGTGCGATGGCGAAAAACTGCTCAATCTGTGTAAACATCGGCAATGTGCCTGCTGCTCAGTCAGGCCCAGTGTCCTCATGGGATCAGTTGCTGGGTCACATTATGCATTTCTGCAAAGCAAATCTGTTTACCATCTCAGTGTTCACTTGTTTCGTTAGAAGGGATGTAGTCAAAAGGTCGAAAATGACAATGGTGACATTCATAATGTCGACAACACAATGTTGACAGTTAAGTGGCAAGGTGTCACCATTTTCAGAATGTTGACAGGTGAAATTATGACATTGTCAGAATGTCGACATTATGGTTAGGCTGCAGGCAGGAGGGTTAGGTGCTAAGGGGAAGTCAGGGTTAGGCACTAGAGGGAGGGGTACGCGTAGGGTATAGGGATAGTGGAGAAATACTCACCAGAACTTTGGAGGATCACAATTCTGACCCAAAAGTCACAGTTACATGACTGCTAGGACACGGAAGCTGCGCATGTAGCTCACGACTCTGACCACACCCAAACAGACCAGGTCATAGCTCCTCCCCTTCCCAGTATAACACTTTGAACATTTTCAGTCCAAGGCCTTTGACCTTTTATCCTGCCCTGAATAACAAATGCTGACCATACATTATACAATTATCTGGCCTATCCGCCTGATATTGTCAGATCAGCCAGACAATTGTACAAATCCGATGTTGTAAACTGCTAATCCGCCACGTCGGGCAGTGTATGTGCTGCCACCAGCCGAGTGACCGTCATTTCTTGTTCCGTCATAGGACAGTAATGGGGAATCCTTCACAGTGGAGGAAAGCAGAGATCGTGGGCCATACACTGTGAACTATCTCACAGTGTATGGCAACAATATCTAATGGGTTACAGACTATCAGATAAAGGGCCTGATTCAGAGCCGGACGCTATTTGCGCTCGCTCGTTCAGAAAAAGGGGCCGGATATTTAAATAGAGCGCTCGCTCTTTGCGGTCTGTTCACGCCTCTATGTCTGAACGAGCAAACTAAACATGCGCTCGCTATTTTAAAAAAAACGCCCCCTGGCCGCTCGCATCCTACGTCATCTCCGCTATTTATTAGATTAATCGAGTAAATCGAAAGGTGTCTGAACTGCTCGCAGTGCTTGTGGTAGCATTTTCCTACCGCAATCATGCGAGCAGTTCAGGCTAAAAGACAACCAAGTGACGTGGTCGATGACACTGCTTTGTTAATTATGCACACCCTTAAAACGCCCGTTTTGACCGTTTGGCACGCCTGCGTTCGGATCTCCATTCCCCGTTGTCAAGCACCTTCCCCTGTTACCACCCACAAACGCCTCATTCTGTCACTCAAATTAGCAGGCATTCGCTATTTTGCGAGCACACAATTTCCGACCGCAATGACTGGTTCGCGCATGCGGATTACAACCCATACGCATGCGCAGTTGTGCGAACATCGCTCGGAGCGAACGAGCGGCCGCTTACGAGCGGCTCTGAATCAGGCCCAAAATGTCCATCGGTTTCACAGACATTTTATCTGACAATGTATGCACAGCTTAACTCTTGCTGAAACCCAAACCTGCATTTTTATATCCCAAAGGCATTGTACTACCACAAACAGATAAAAGTAAACTCCATATTGTTGTACTGTCCTGTCTTTCCCGGATTTAAGATCTAGATAAAATGTTGTTCATACAAACAAGAGATTAGCTAGGTACACACCTATACAATTGTCTGACAGATCTACCGATTTCCGACCCGTTAGTGAGATACTTGTACGCACCTACAATGATGTTTTATCAGAAGAAAACAGATCACATCTGCAGATCTGGTATTATGGACGTTCTAATATGTGATGGTACAGTGTCGGACAAACCTGGAAGTGTGTACACACTACCAACCGTTATGTGCAATACTTCTACTGCTACTCCTGCAGTCACAATCTTTTTAGCAGATGAGGATTACAGATAGAATGGTAGATTGTAATAGTGTGCGCACATGAATCTGCATTTTCATCTGAACTTTCAATTGTAACGGTGGGTACACACTATACAGATATATCTGCAGATCGAGTGATCTGCAGATGATAGTTGTTCATACACACTGAACAACCATCATCTGTGTCTGCCCGCAGGTCCCGGCAACCAGGGGGCGTGTCCCGGTGGGCGGGGGGTATGTCCCGCCCCCCTCCTCGCGGCTGCTGCTGTGTGTGTACGGGTGGTCTGCAGACCGCTCGTACACACCTGCCGATGGACAGATATGTCTGGAGACATATCTGTCCATCTGCTGTGCAGCACAGCCAATACGATATGTTGGTGAGCGCTGACATATCGCGGCTACACACTGGTCGACGGGCAGCAGATACATTAGTTGATCAATTGATCGGCCAATGATCTGTCAGTGTTTACCCAGCTTAAGTGTAAAGCTGGGTACACACTGGACGAATTTCGGGATGATTTACCGATTCGTAACGGCAAATCGCTTACATCAGCCAGTGTGTACGCTCAATATACACGTTTCCGTGGTCGCACGCTGCACATCAAACCTGACAACATTGCTAGCGATATGGGGCACATAATTAGTCTGTACATCCAACTGGACAACCTGCGATATGTCAGTCCGATTTGAAGTCATCTTCTTGCCATCCATTCTTGGGATCCTAACAATGGTTGTTCTAGTGTGTACGACTAAATGATACAATATATATCGTTAGGTCATTTGCAAGATTGCAGTGTGTGTATGCTCTATTTTGCTAGTTCTGGGCTCAAGGGAAATCATCTGGAGAGTCGGAACTATTGCTGGTGGTCTCACTGTGTACCAAGCTTAATTGTAAGAATAATCAGATCTCAAGTATGATTGTACAAGTGTGTATCTAGCTTAAGGAACTGCCTTTGCAAATACAAATTTGAATCCACAATGGCTAGCTCAGCAACTGTATAAACATGTTACTTTATTGCCTAAACTACTTTATGAACATGTTCAAAGAGGCAAACAAAGAAAAAGAACAAAATGTTGCATTCACTCAGTTCACTCTTATAAAAGATAATGGGCCTGATTCAGACCCACTCGCGAGCGGCTGTCCGCTCGCAAGTGGGTCGATGTTCTGGACTGAGCATGCGCACGACGGAGGGAGCTCCGTCGTGCGCATGCGCCAGACGCGACGAGCGAAGGAAAGTCCTTCGCTCGTTGTGTCCGATCAAAGGGGGCGTGCTGTCAATGTTGATTGACAGCACGCCCCCTTTGGTAGGCGTGCCGGGGGCGTGCCTCCCTGACGGGGGCGTTCCCACGGGAACGCCTCCCGTCAGAAGCCGGCCCACTGACATCACTAGTGATGTCAGTGGGAGTGATTTTGGCTCTGATAGAGCCAAAATCACTCCAGAGCTTGCGGTTGAAAACCTCAACCGCAGGCTCCGGCTCGCAAATTCGATGGTCGCGATGGTCTCGACCATCGCGGCCATCAAAATGCACGCTCGTATAGCCTGTGGGTGGTGACCCACAGCTATACGAGCGTCCATAAGGACGCTCCATTTTCATGGAGGCCTGCCCTCATTCAGAGCGTGCGCTCTGCTCAGAGCGTACGGCTCTGAATGAGGGCCAATGCTTTGACCACACAAAATTTATATTTTAATACCTATGCAATAAGTACAAAAATACAATTTATAAGAACCTCTCAGCAGAAAAAAATGTATATAAAAGAATCCTCTCTTAATAAGATAGAAATCCAGTCACTGGGACTAATATAAGTTCAGAAACCGTTAACAACAATGTCTCACCATAATGGCATCAGTCTCCAGTACATACTTTTGGAAATCTGAGCCTTTTGTGCAAATGATCTGGTTGTTGTCCTAAACAAGAATCACATGGATATACTAGTACTAATCCAGAGCCACAATGTGCTAATAGCCGCAGGAATTGTCTCCACAATACATAAGGAGCCAATAGCAATGTTTAGAAGTGGCATCCGAATCCACCACTGTGTGGGACATGTGCAAGCGGTCCACAGATTGCAGAGTTATGCTGGCAGTTAAACAGTCTACATGAGCACCTCCTGGAGCTCCAGCCAAATACACTGTGCAACAGTGAGTGTGCAGTGACCAAGACACAGGTGCTCACACACACAGGTGAGCACACTGACACCGGAGCTCCTTGTGCAGGTTGGCATGCAAGTCAGCTGTGTTTAGATGGCAGAATAGTGAGGTACTGTAGCAAAGTGACAGACAGACACTGAGAGCACCAGTAAACAGCCCAGCCCGGGAATGGAATTCCATCATTCCCAGAAAGAAACTGGTCAGGGCTGTTTTACTGGTGCACCTCACTATTCTGCCATCTGAACCCAGCTGAATTGCATGCCGACCTGCACAAAGAGCTCCGGTCAGTGTGCTCCCCTGTGTGCGAGGACAAGTGTCTTGGTCCCTACACACTGCTGCAGAGCCAGGGCTCCAGAAGATGCTCATCTAGACTGTATGCCTGCCAGCTTAACTCTCAGGTCTGCGGACCATCGGCACCTGTCCCACACAGTCGTGGATTTGGATGCTGCTTCTACACATTGCGGTGGGATCTCTAAGTAAGAGAGAACACAGTAACTGCTATTGGCTCCTTATGTATTGCGGACACAGTTCCTGCGGTTATCAGCACATCATGGTTCTGGCTTAGTACTGGTATATATTTATCCTCCATGTGATTCCTGTTCAGGACAACAACCATACCATTTGCACAAAAGGCTCACATTTCCAAAGGTACCGACTGGAGACTGATGCCATTATGGTGAGACATTGTTGTTAACTGTTTCTGAACTTTTATTAGTCCCAGTGACTGGATTTATATCTTACTAATGCTGGGTACACACTGAGTGATGTGTACCCAGATGATATGTCTTCTGACGGGCCAACATATTGGATCCTTGGTACACATCAGAGCGATCTAATGAACATTGGAACGATCACTCGTTTCATCCTTCATTACATTGCATGGTGCCCCATGCAATATCATCAGGTTGGCCGTGCAGCATGGATGACGTCGCATGTGACCGCGAAGCAGGCTTATAGTGCATACACACTGCACAATATGCACGTTCTGTTGTTACGATTTGGCCAACATCGCACCAGTGTGTACTATCTTAAGAGAGGATTCTTTTATATAGATTTTTCCTGCTGAGAGGTGCTTATAAATTGTATTTTTTATTTTCAGAAGGATGTGTATTATCCCAATTAGTGTGTACTTATTGCAGATGTATTAAAATATAAATTTTATGTGGCCAAGGCATTATCTCTTATTTTTTCTGAGTAATTGAGTGAATGCAGCGCTGTTTTTCTTTTTCTTTATTTGCATTTTATGGTTGGCTACCATTTAACACAGCAGCTTGATTCACTCATTGTTATTCATTATCAAGGTCGATTTAAATACACCTTTTTGGTATACTGATGTATCCATTCCAGCGCCTCGGGTATATTTTGTTTTTTACTGCATGGTCACAGAGGCGCATAGCAACACTGCAGCACATGTGTTATGATGGAGAAACGGGCACACTTAAATAGGTAATGACAGAAGAAAAAATAAAGTAGAAACATATATATGTATGTATGTATATATATATATATATATATATATATATATATAGGCACATGCCCTTATATTAAGGCTGAATCGGGAAAAAAAAACGGAATTCTCCATAGAGAATTCCGCAGGGGGGGGGCATGGTGTTTAAGGGGTTACACCTCAAAAGCTATAGGAAGTACCAAGCTGAAATTTGGCACGGGCGGGTAGAACTGCCACTCAGTGCTGCACATCAAATTTGGATTGAGGATTTGGGAGTAAGTTCCAACTATCAGTTTTTTCTGACACTCTCAATTACTGTAGGACCACTTTTCTGCTGTTCTCTGTGGGGGACTTTTGGAAAGGCATAACTCAGGGTAGGGGGCAAATTTAGATTTGGGGTTTGTTTTATTAGGTAGCTATTGTCCCAGGGTAGGGTCTTTGGGGGTTCAGGTAATTGAGAAAGTTACAGTTTTAAACTATTACCTCACAATTGCACCATTCTAAAGATAGGAAGCTTCAATTCGTGGCGCAGCCTCAGTAGGAGCCTCCAGCAGATGTACTCACTGTGGCTTCACTTGGGTGCACCAAGATGGCTGCCTTTGCGGGCGCTAGCGGTGGAGCAACCCGCCAATGGCAGCGGGCGTAAGCGGGGACACGGCAGCGGTGGAGCGGGCATCAACGGCGGCGGTGGAGTGGCCGGCGGCGGCATCAGTGCGGGCTACGAGACACGGTGGCAGCAGCGACGGGACACGGTGCCTGTGTGGGTGTTGTCGTGGGCCTAGATCCCAGAGGATCCAGTCCCTGCCAGCCATTCTGCCGAGTTTGGCAGTGAAGCCCATTTAAAAAATGGCCCCTCAGTGCCATTTTTCAAATTCAAAGATGGCCACCACGTGCCAATCACAGCTCGCAACATCATCGCCCCGCCCCTCAGGCGGCTTATATAAACCAGCGTGAGGAGGCGGCATGGCAGTCTGACGGAGGATATATATATGTAGCAATACTGTGTATAACTTTAAATTAGATTTGAGTATTTTGCATTATTTGTGGTTTTGCAACTGTGGTTGCTTATGTAATTGTTGATAATGTGGAGATGTAATGTAGTTATGGTTGAAATGTTCTATATGATATTATATGATATAATTATATTTTCTGAATGATGTTACCAGGAAATCCTTGGGATTTGGGAACAGATCAGGTTGTTACCAACCGTAATAGCCTTATTTCCTGTCTTTTGTTGCCTTATATAAAACGTTATTATTATTATTATTATTATCCTTTATTATTATGGCGCCATAAAGGTTCCGCAGTGCCTTACACAGTACATAAATGAGTACACAAGAAACACAGTTAATAGTAATACAAACCAATGCAGGACATGGTTTATAAACATTGCTAAATACCACAAGCAGCAGGGCGTCAGCAACCAAGTGTTAGGTGCCAATTGGGGAGTTAGTAGTAAATGATAGTATAAGTAGGGGCAGGAGAAGTACGTGAGGGACGAGGGCCCTGCTCGCAAGAGCTTACATTCTAAAGGGGAGGGGCATACAGACAGGGGCAACACAGATGGAGTAGATAGTGAGGATGGAGCATGGAGCAGTGGGTTGGATATATGCTGCGGGGATGTAGTAGGAAGCCGACGGTCTAAATGCCGACCGCTGGCTTCACGACTGTCTAATCCCGGCAAGGTACTAATGACAGGCGTCGTATCCCGACGCCTGTCATTAGACATACGCCAGTCCTAGGGCTCCCGGGGGGACTTAGGGTTAGGCACCCCCCCCCGGGAGGGTTAGGTGTAGGCTAGGGGAAGCGGGGGTTAGGGTTAGGCACCCCTCGGGGGACTTAGGTTTAGGCTGCGGGAAAGGGGGGGTTAGGATTAGGCACTTAGAGGGGGGTTAGAGTTAGGCACGAGGGGGGAGGTTAGGGTTAGGCACCCCTAAAGGAGGGTTAGGGTAGGGAATTAGGTTAGCGGTACTTACCTTAATTAGCGATCGGGATCTTCACCCCTGCCAGGCTTCCGCTGTCAGCCAGCGGTAATACCTACTACACCTATACTGCGGAATGTGTGTGTATAAGATGACCTTATGTTATGTCAAAATTAAGTCCTTCGTTCATCTATCTCTATGACAAAAAATAGATTTTGTTTATGTGAAATGTACAAAATAAAATAGTTGCACTTTAATTTTTGTCTGTTACATTTTAGCATCTAAATACATCCAGCTAAAAATGCAGATATTTTGGGACTGCCCTGCCATCCTAATAGTGAATACTTTGAGTGGGTGCTTCTCACATGCTAGACCCACCCACAAAAGGGTGCAGCCATGCCCAACATGCTGTGGTCCCACAGGATGTTGCTGTACCCTGGCCCAGAATTTCTTTTGGCAGCCCTGGAGGTGACAGGCAGAACCAGGAGGGAATGGGGCTTAGTGGTGGGGTAGCAAGGCCATGGAGGGAGGGAGGTGGTTGAAAGTGGAGGAACAGGAAAGGTGGGGGAAAGAAGCAGAGGGTTCGAAAGCAGACTGATGAGAGAAAAAAGGGGGAACAGCAAGTGGAGGAGACAAGAGGGTGAGGATAGACGTGGATAAAGTAGGTTAAGTAGAGGATTCTGTAGACACTGAATGAGGTGGGTGCTTGAGTAAGGGTGTTGATGCTGTGGACGTAGTAATAAGTGAGATGAAAAATGGAGTGGAGGCTGTGTGATATAGAGACAGTGTGGATAAAAGTAGTTAAATATTCAAAAATACAGGTAAAAGAACAGTGCTGCGCAGTATGAGCGCAGCTCCATAAGTGAAATATAAAGATAGGTGTGTGAGTGGTGGGTGCAGGAATTAATTATTAAATGAAAGAATGTTTAAAGTGGACAGATGTGATGCAATGGAAAGAGGCAAGACAGGGCAAACAGGATGTTCAGTAGTATGAAGGCAAATCAATAAGAGCAGCAAGTAGATAAGGAAGTACTTGCAGGGAGTGCAGTAAGGAGTTTCCTGGACATGCATACAGTAGCTGTTAGTGATGGTGAATTAGCTAATTCACATAAGTATGTTGCTTGATGTCCTTCAGAAAGTGGTCTGGCTTTGAGGATGTTCTCCCTCAGTTTTCCTCAGCTTAACTCCGGTGTAACTCCATCTTAGTTATCAAATTGTAATTACACTTATAATCTAACACGGACTATAGCAGCCTATGGCTATGCAGCCTAAAAGATCAGTAATAAGTATAGCTACAAATATGTGTCTGTGTGCTCACTGATTGGGAACCCACCCCCAGTACTCAACGCACACTAGATTGGGATACAATAAATTTCAAAGGCCCCCATACATCTGCGACGGATTGTAGTGATCCTGCAACACGGCATCGCAGGATCGCTGAAATCCAACATGTCGGATTTCACAGATATGCCGATCAGATCAAAAAATGACCGTGATTGGCAGATCAGTGAAATTTAACATGTAGAATTTCACCAATCCTGCGAGGGATTGCGGAACATCGATGGCCATTGGTCAGCATTACCGATCCCATCGCTACATAGCGACGATCCATCGCAGATTTATGGGGACCTTAAGTTAAACAAATTGTGAGAGGGGAGTAGACCATCACAGATTGATAATAAATTCCTAAATTAATTTATAGTAATGGCTGCTAATATAAAAGTAGTGGCAATATACCTAACACAATTTTTCAAAGCTGTGCAAACCTTGCTTGCTTTGTACAAAATCTGTGCTTTTAACAAAGTGTCTTTTAATCAACATATTATACAGTGATGCAATTGTTATCTGTGCTGCTTCACAGCACTAGGGTCATGGGCTAAATTCTAACCACGGTCCTATCTATGTGGAATTTGTATGCTTTCCCGTCTTCGGGCGGTATTCAATTGGTTTTGCACCCGCGATACTATTTCGCATGCCGGACTTTTAGCCTACATTTTACCAGGGGAAACTTATTGTGTGCACCCCCGATATTCGCCACATTCAATTCCAAAAGACGGGAAAATGGAGACAGGAGAAAAGTTGTGTCAGAATCGGGGAAATCAGCCTGTACCCCCCAAAAAAATGCAGAAACATTGGGGAACAATGTAGTAGTGCCTGATTAACACTAATGAAACTATTTGGGGTTCATAAGTTCTCACAATTGCCACTAATTAGCGTATTTGCATAAGTGGTGAAGAATAGCATAAAGCAGTATTTTTGGGAGAAAATAAGTAGCCCAGTCAAATTTGGGGTACATGAAAATGGGTGCAAACATGTTTTAATGTCCTCAAAGTGAACTTTTAAATAATGCGAAATTGCACCCCCAAAAATGCATCTGCAATCCCCAAAACACTTGACCCCTTCTTAGTGCACTCCCAGTACCTAATTTTGCTAGTTTGCCACTTTGCACTGTTTCACCCCCAAATTCAAAGAATTTTTTTGGGATGTTCTTAAGGTTTTTTTTTTAGGAATTTTTTGACGCAGTTGTCCCAAGGGCTCTGAGTGGTTTCCCCACCTTTGCACCCCAAATAAAAATGTTGCACTTCTTTTCTCCACCTATTCAGAGGCGAATCTTTTTCACCTATTACAGTGCATTGCGTTTTCGCATACGTGAAAAGCAGAGCCGGATTTAGACCTTATGGGGCCCTAGGCAAGATACCAGTTTGGGGCCCCCTCCCCCAAACAATCCATTTTTTTTAATATAACAAGTTATTCCACAGAAGACAAGTAGAGAAATACCAAGTAGTCAATATATATTGTCCACCTCAGAAAAAAAAATACACACATTTTCCTCCACAGGAAAAAAAATATATACACATTGGCCCTCATTCAGAGCCGTACGCTCTGAGCAGAGCGCACGCTCTGCATGAGGGCCGGGCTCCATTTTCATGGAGCGTCCTCCTGGACGCTCGTATAGCTGTGGGTCACCACCCACAGGCTATACGAGCGTGCATTTTGATGGCCGCGATGGTCGTGACCATCGCGACCATCGAAATAGCGAGCCGGAGCCTGCGGTTGAGGTTTTCAACCGCAAGCTCCGGAGTGATTTTGGCTCTATCAGAGCCAAAATCACTCCCACTGACATCACTAGTGATGTCAGTGGGCCGGCTTCTGACGGGAGGCGTTCCCGTGGGAACGCCCCCGTCAGGGAGGCACGCCCCCGGCACGCCCACCAAAGGGGGCGTGCTGTCAATCAACATTGACAGCACGCCCCCTTTGATCGGACACAACGAGCGAAGGAAAGTCCTTCGCTCGTCGTGTCTGGCGCATGCGCACGACGGAGCTCCCTCCGTCGTGCGCATGCTCAGTGCAGACCATCGACCCACTTGCGAGCGGACAGCCGCTCGCGAGTGGGTCTGAATCAGGCCCATTGTCCGCTACAGAAAAAAATGTGCACAATATCTGCTCCAGAAAAATAATACAGACTATGGCCCTGATTCAGACCCGCTTGCTGCCGGAGGCAGCTCACAGGTCTGATGGGCGTTTTATTTTTTTTTGGTGACCACCCACAGCTTTAGTGAGCGGCCAGGTGATGGTCGCGATGGTCGCGACCATCGGGGCTTGCGACAAGACCCTTGTGGTAGGGTCTTGTCTTCCGCAAGCCCCAGTGAGCTTCCGGCTCTAATAGAGCCGGAAGCTCACCATTGACATCACTCGTGATGTCAGTGGGGCCACCCCAAAATGACAGGCGTTCCTTCGGGAATGCCTCCGTTTGGCCAGCCACCCCCCTTGCCCGCCTTGCAAACGGGGCGAGCTGTCGATCAACATCGACAGCCGCCCCTTTTGGATGTGAGCGCCAGCCATCGACCCGCTTCCGAGCGGGTCGGAATCAGGCCCTATGTCAACCACAGAAAAAAAATATACACACTATGTCCGTCACAGGAAAAATATATACACACTACTTCCGTCACAGGAAGAAAATATACACACTACGTCCATCACAGGATAAAATATATACACACTATGTCCGTCACAGGAAAAGAATATATACACTACGTCCGTCACAATAAAAAAATATACACACTACGTCCGTCACAGGAAAAAAACATATACACTACGTCCGTCACAGTAAAAAAATATACACACTGCGTCCGCCACAGGAAAAAAATATACACACTATGTCCGCCACAGGAATAAAATATACACAATACATCCGTCACAGGAAAAAAATATACACACTACATCCGCCACAGGAAAAAAATATACACACTACGTCCCACAGGAAAAAAATATACACACTACGTCCGCCACAGGAAAACAATATACGTCACCTCACCTCACAGAGCTGCAGGGAAAGTTTCAGGAGGACCTCCATAATGACCCTCACTTGCCTTTAGCCCGTTGTAGCACCGGTATGCAGCAGCAACAACCTCAGTGATTACTAGTCAGTGGCTGCACTGGCTGTGTTTGCAATGTGTGCGTGGGTGGGACCAGGGCCGGCAAAAGAAATCTTGGGGCCTGACACACTGATGTCTCTGGGGGCCCCCGCTTGAAACTCCCCCTGCCAGCCCCTTCGACCTAAAATCTTCGAACCCCCACATTTAATGACAGGCGTTATTCAATCACTTACTAATTTTCATGCATGGTTATCCCATTGATAACGAGTGTGAACCCATAGTGCCCACAATTATGGATTTACCCCACGCGGTAAAGGCCCAGAAGGACTTAAAGGGCTATATTCAAATAGGCTGCGAAAAGCCGTTATCGGCGATACTTTATTGCCGATGACGTCATTTTCGCAGTTTTCACTTATTCCCGTATTCAATTTTTACGACTTTCCGCCAGTGCGAAAAGTTAATGCTTCAGACCCAGCGATAAAGTATCACCTATGAATAGGTGGCGAAAAGTGCATAATTGGGGTTTTGGGGTACAAACTTCCAAAAACCACCCTGCACCCCTTGGACAGTCCTCCAAAGGTAATCGTGTAAAAAAAAAAAATTCCACAGGACACCTCAAAAACAGTACTTTTGTTTTGGGGGCAAAAAAAAAAGGTGGGGGACAAACTTTAAAACTAGCAAAATAGACTCAGGGGGATTCCCAAGTACACCCCAGGTGTTTTTGGATTGCAGGTGCTTGCGCCAGGTGGATTTTTCACATTAGCAACTTTAAAATATGCTTGCACCCATTTTCATGTACCCCAAATTTGATGGGACTACTTATTTTTCCATAAAAAGTTGCTAAATTCTATTCTTCACCACTTTCTCAATGACGCAAAAAAGCAGCCAATGAGATAATTTAAAGACCTCAAATACCTTTAGCAGGCCTATTCAGGGGTACCCATAGTGATCCCCCATGTCAGAGCATCTTTTGGGGGCTGTCAGGCTGATTTCCCCAAAAATGACAGGACTTTTTGCTGATTTAGTTTTCGCCAATTTGGAATTGAATACGGGGATATGCGGGTACAAGCGCGATACTTTTTTGTCCCTGAAACCAGCGATGACGGTGAAAAGTCCGCAACTGACTTTTCGCTCCAAATTGAATATGCCCCTAAGTGTAACTTCTAAAGCTTATCGCACAGTTTAGTTCCAGTGATTGAATAGCTCATGGCAGAGCTGCACATGCAGCACGTCCCATGGCTAAATGAATGTGCCCCCCCATTTACATATCCCTTTGATCTGTATCACTGAATATTAGGAAGTAGCCTGCTCTGCCTAATAGATGACTGGCCTAGACCCTATACAAGAGTCTGCACCCACATCTCACAAATTTATCAACTATATCACACACATACAAATATATATATATATATATATATATATACACACAAACATACAGATATATTGTTTATACTGTTTATAAATATACAGTATACATATACACACATATGTATATATATGTGTGTGTGTGTATAACAATATACACATATATATACACACACACATACACTATGTGTATATATATATGTGTGTGTGTGTGTGTGTATAACTATATACACATATTTATATATATATATATATATATACACACACACATACACTATGCATATGTATATATATATATAAATATACATATACACACACACAATGAGTGTGTATATATAAAGTAAAAATCCACTTACAGTATCTCAGAACTCCCTGTTTTGATGATTCTGTCAGTCAGTCAGTGAATAGCTGCTGCGGCTGCCTCTAGGCTGGGGAAGGTGGCTGCAGTCATTGGAGCAGACAGCACTATGGTTCTGCTACTTCAGCTTCCGCATACTGTCTTGCCTCCTCCTACTGCTCGTCCTTGGAGGCCGGCGCGGTGGCAGGGTGGGAGGAAGGGACAGAAAGTCCAGTGCAGACGGAACATCACACTCAAAGACACCGCGGCGTGATTCATTACTACACCGCGCATGCGCAGAACAGTACTCTCTAGGCGATGGGGGTAGCCAGGGAAGTCACCGGGGCGATTATTCTGGTGGCTTCCTTGTTTGATAAAAAGTGCATGTAGCTGCCGCGGCTCCTCGGGGCCCCTCTGTACCTCTGGGCCCAGGATGGGAGTAGCCTTTGTACCCCCCCTGTCTTCGGGCCTGGGTGGGACAGGGTACGCAGCGTGACCTGTGACGTCACGCGACCCCCTTTAGTCACATGCACAACACAGCATTTTCCCCTGGTCCTGGAGCCGGCACCTGTCAGGCTGCTTCCGCCTGCCGGAGTTCTCAGCTAGTCAGCACAGTGTGCTGTAAATGTGAACCACCTGACACTTTCAGGCGCTCCGCCTGATCCCCAGGTAATAGCCTCCATCCAACCCTGGCAACGGGCCCCCTAGGAGCCGGCGGGCCCTAGGCAGGTGCCTTTGTTGCCTAGTGGGAAATCCGGCTCTGGCGAAAAGCGTATGGAATTGAACATGGCAATACTTTTCTGACAGGTGAAAAGTCGCAAACAGCGATACTTTTTTGCGGATCTCGGCTTTTCGCTTCTAATTGTATACGGGCCTCCATGTGGGTTTAAAAAATCCAAAACATACTGATAGGTAGGGATGGGAATATAGATTATAAAGGCCACTGGTGCTTGGACCGATGTGAATGACAACTAGGGGTAAATTTACTGAGAGTTTTTAGAAATCAATTTTAATAGTGATGTTGCCCATAGCAACCAATCAGATTCTACTAACATTTAACTAGCACCTTCTAGACGATAATAGCTAGAATCTGATTCGTTGCTATGGGCAACATCACTTTTAAAACTCATTTCTAAAAACTCTCACTTTAGTAAATCTACCCCCTAGTGCTGTGTAATATGTATGCGCTATATAAATAACTTAGTAAACCTTAGGGTTAACTTCTATTATCTATGATTATGTTCAGTATTTTAGATTATATTTTCCTTTGTAATAACAGGCTGTCATGGAAACCTTTATTGTATTATTAGTTCCCATGTTTCTGTTAAGATGACTTGTGAGATTTACGCGATTGAATGATTTATTTATGCTAATCACAAACTTATTGCTTACTTTATATTACCACGGTAACAAGGTTTGGTAAGCATACATCAATTAACTTATTTCAGAATACAGAGCTTTATCCAATGTTTACACAGTATGTGGGTGTGCCAACTCACACCACTTATGCATCTGATTATTTTAGAAGGCATTCCATTTAAACTTGTTTATTACTATGCAACTATAACAATAATTAGTGTTGTATAGTGCAAACATCTGTTGATGTCCTCTGTACTCCCTTGCTTCTCCTGCTGATGTATCAAACATTGGAGAGAGAAAAAGTGGAGAGAGAGAAATTAATTAGGAACTGATTGGTTGGTACTTTATCTCACTCCACTTTTTCTCTCTCCAAAGTTTGATAAATCTCCCCTATCTTTATATTGCTAACATCAAAATTGGTTTATTTTATAGCACCCGATTTGTAATCAGAAAAAATAAAATTACTATATTATCTACTGTACGGTAGGAGTGTGTGAATTGAGACATTTTCTTGTAAACAGTCTAAGGCTGAACATTTACGTCCTTAGTACATGAAAGATATCCTGCACCACCAAATTCAGTGCTGTACAGAGAATATTGAATCATTCACTTCAGTCTCTGCCCCACTACCACAAAGCACATATACACACATATATAAACACTATACATCATACTTGCCAATTCTCCCTGATTGCTACTGTGAAGAGCATAGCAATCTCCCCGATTGCACCTTACCCCCATTACGAATATGTTATATATAAAAATAAACAGAGATATTTACATTCAAATGGGATCAATAGTATCATTCCCCTGCATTTGTTATAAGGCACAAGGGGGTAGATGTATGATAGCGGCACTTAACGTGCCGATATACCGCTTCCTGCTTCGCCTCTTTACCGAGGCGAAGCAGGAAGCACTACCGATGAGATGTAAGAACATCTCATCGGCCGGAGAAGGGGAGCGTTAACTCGCCCCTCCGGCGCTACCCGCTAGAGACAGCAGCGCATCAGCCTAGTGCTGATACGCTGTTTCTCTGTCCCGGCTGGCTCCACTGAGCATGCGCGGGATCTCGCAAGTATCGCGAGATCCCCGCATGCAGCCCTGGAGCCGGCAGCTGCCCCAGCAGGGACAGCGCTGTCCCTGCAGTGGGGATAGGCTAGCGCGAGGCTGTAGCTGTCGATAACGACAGCTACAGCCGGCCGAACGGTCATGCGGTATGATCATTCGTACATGGCCCTGCCGCTCGGCGCTGCTATCTTGTAGATAGCAGCATCGATAATGACAGGGACGCATAGCGCCCTGTCATTTTCCGCCAAGACCCCCGATCGTCCATCGGGGAGAAGCGGTATCAGCGCACCTAACGCTGCTACCTTTTCTGGGCTTCATACATCCCCCAAGGATCCCTATGGCTACATGCATTTTCTGTAATATATCAGAGCATTAAATAGATCTTACTAACTGCTTTTGGGCTCGTTTACATTTGAATGTAAGTCAGGTTTATGACACACCCCTCAGATGTATCAGTACACACCCACTTTACCGCCACGCTCATAGGTGTTGCTTTTACAATCTCCCTGAAATGCTTTTTCAAAAGTAAGCAAGAATGCTATACATTTCTGTTAGCAGCCAATTAGCCTACCAGGTTGTTGGTTGACTGTGGCCCATGGAAAGAAAGCAGAGCACCTGTAAGCAACTCACGCAATCAAAGCCTATGAAAGTCATACAGCTGGTGCCCTGCCCGTAACCTAACCCATGCTCCTGCTTTCCTACATTTTCTCTTCAGGAGAAGGCCCGGCAGGGAGATGTAGGACGCCACCGTGGGAAAGTGGTTTGTGTGTGTGGGGGGGGGGGGGACAGGACTGGTGAATCAGGTCATTTGGCACCTACTATGCAGAGAGGGTGGGACTGTGATGACTATGGGGTCTATTTACTAAGCAGTGTTAGGAGACAGAGTGAAAAGTGATAAGGTGCCAGCCAATCGGCTCCCAACTGTCATTTTTCAAGCACAGCCTGTGAGATGACAGTTGGGAGCTGATTGGCTGGCACCTTATCACTTTTCACTCTGTCTCCTAACACTGCTTAGTAACTAGACCTCATTATATTCGCCAAGTCCAGACCATTACACTAGGAAGTGGGTGGGATGCGAGAGTGTTACAACTCCCCAAAAACTTGGGAATCTCACGGACGATTCGGGAGAGTAGGCAAGAATGCCCCCAGCACTGTGAGGAAGCAATGCTAGCCACTGTACTGAGATATTTCCTATATAATACCAGAAGTGACAAAATCTTTTCCTTCACTACTAAAGAAGAGCTACAGATGTGTCCTCTATACACTATTGTTGCAGTCACACCAAATATCATCTCTTGGCCCGCCACGTCCAATGCAGTTCTGCTTGCATCTTTATGTCTTTTTTCGCCTATCATAGTCACAATGTGATGAGACTAAGATGCACAATTAGACTACAGTACACTCATTATTTTAATATGCGGCACTTGTATATCTGTGTGTGACTGAGTCTGATCTGTATGCAAAGTGCAACGATGCAGTGTCCAAGGCTTTTTTTTAATTGCCACGTTCCATTGTGCTTCGTTTACAGACTCAGTTGTGCACAGATATACAAGTGGGCGTATTGCATTTCGACTAAGACTCATATTTGGATGAAAAAGATGCAAAAAAGACGCTCGGAGCGAGTTGAACGGGACCTGGTGGCTCACTCATGCCAAGCGTCTCGCACCGCATGGTGTATTGAGGCTAGGTCTATGATGACACATCTGTAAAGATCAAAAGTTTTTTGACTTGTCAATCTAAATATGTAATCTATATTATAGAATGCAAGTGCAAGATTCAATATGTAGGCCTCACTACACGTACACATAGGGGTCAATTCTATTAGGTGCAAAGTGGGTGAGCAGGGTTGTCTTAACAGCAGTGTGGGACCTGGGCAAATTAATGAACTGGGGCCCCCTATCCACCCATTCACGGGAAAATAATTTAAATGGTCAATAAAATTAAACCCTCCTGCATGCCCATCAGACCTCCCACACATGCAGAGAGACTCTGCCTGACTAGTCTGAAGCTGGCTGATGAAGTGAAACTGGGACTGAGGTGAGTACTCGCTGTAGGGGGGCGGGTTAGTGGGCCCCTACAAGCTTCGGGCCCTTGGGCAACTGCCCAACAAGCCCAATGGAAGAGATGGCCCTGGGGGGTGAGTTGTTTATTCAATTACGTAGAAACGCCAGCAACATTACAGCAACTAGCCCGCTTGCAGCCAGATCTCACCCAGGACTCGTGGATTTTTGTACGCAGCCCTATGAACCGAAATCTGTGAGTCCGGAGGTAACATAAGTGCGGAATATAGCCGGACTTTCTTGTGCCGCAAGGGAACTCATGGCTAATAGGATTGACCCCTTTAATTTAAGATTCCTTGAACACAGAATAGGTTTACCCAAAAAGTTAAGAAATTGTGTGTACCCTGTAAAACTATTGACAAGAACCCTCATACAGAGTCTGGGACAACACTAGTGCATTTTGGAAATAATACAGGGTCACATCAGATTGCAAAGCCACAGTATACACCCCCATGATAAAACCATATACATAGACATACATTAGATGCCAAGCTGGCTACATCATCATCATAATAGAATGTTCTTTATTCCATATAGAAAAACTATTACCTTCATAAAGACGCTGCTACATCAACTAGATGTGACAGTAAAAGGACTAGAATATCAACACCAAGGTAACACAAAACAGATTTGAACAACAAAAGCAGCCCTAGTATCTGAGGGTTTTAACGTGAATGTCACTCAGAACAGTTCTGAATATAAATGGAACATTTAATAATAAAAAAGAAGACACATAACAAAATAATAATAAAAGTAGCAGCTGTAATAAAAAACTGCAACAATGTTCTTCCAGTATCTCTCAGCAGATCTTAGTATCTGTCAATAGTTTTTAGTATCTCTCTTAGGGGTCTATCATGCTTGCCTACTTTTGAAAAAGTATTTTAGGGTGATTGTGAAAGTAGCACCTATGAGCGCTGCGGTAAAGTGGGCGTGTACTGCTACATCTGAGAGGCGTGTCCTAAAATTGATTTCCATCCAAATGCAAATGAGCCCCAAAGCAGTTAGTAAGATCTACATGTTGATGAAAAAACACTGATACTTATGGATCATTGTGCCTTATAACCAATGCAGTGAAATAATACTCATGATTCCATTTGAATGTGTATATATATATATATATATATATATATATATGTTTTTTATTATTAATAGAACAGCTTTATAATAGAGGTACGGTGCGATCAGGGAGGTTACTAGACTCTTCATGGAGATTGCTACAATTTCAAGGAGTCTCCCTGACACTCAGGGAGAGTTGGCAAGTATGGGTCTATTCATTATAACATAAAATTATTTGGAGATAATTAGCTTTAGAACTCGCATTAAGTTCTACCTAATTAATCGGGGAAATTCATCATTTCTCCTCTTCATAAGTATCTCTTCCGGAAAGCTGTCATCTTTGTGATAACGGCTTTTCGGAAAGAGATACATTTGTCTGCCTGCTCCTACATTAACGTTGCTGTTATGTATGCTGCACACAGTGGCGGGCTGGGCCGGGGGGCAGGGTGCCATGTGTCCCCCAGGCCGCAGCGTCATGTGGGCCGCGGGCCGCGTGCAGTCTGTCTCACTGTGACACATACTGCACCGCGTGTGTAGTGCTGACCGGATGGAGTTCGGTCAGCGCTACACAAGTGACAAACACACAGCCGCCGGCTCCGGCAGCAGTGTGTTTGTTTTGATCAGCAGCCAATGAGAGTCTGTCAGACTCTCATTAGCTGCTGCTGCACCCACTGCAGGAGCCCCTCCATCTTCCGGCTCCCACAGTGGGCAATGGGAGAGGCGTCATGACGTCATATGACGTCTCTCCCATAATGCAGAGCGGCCCGACCCGAGAAGGACAGACGGAGGAGCGGATGGCGACGGCGGGAGCTGGGATTCGGGTAAGTGGTTTTTTTTTGGTTTTTTTTACTACGTGTGTCTACTGGGGGGGAGGCTGGTACTACAAGGGGGAGACTACTACTGGGGACACCACAAGGGGGGAACCACTACTGGAGGCACTGCAAGGGGGGGACTACTACTAATGGGGGCAATACAAGGGGGGGACTACTACTACTACTGGGGGCACTACAAGGGGGGGTGACTACTGGTGGCACTACAAAGGGGGAACCACTACTGGACTGGGGGCACTACAAGAGGGAGGGTCTACTACTGGGGGCACTACAAGAGGGAGACCACTACTGGGGGCACTACAGGGGGGGACTACAACTGGGGGGACTACTACTGGGGGCACTTCAAGGGGGGGACTACTATTACAAGGGGGCACTACTACTACTAGGGGCACTACAAGGGGAGGGGACAACTACTAGGGGCACTGCATAGGGGGGAGGGGACTACTACTAGGGGCACTACATAGGGGGGAGGGGACTACCACTGGGGGCACTGCATCGAGGGACCACTGCTGGGGCTCTATAAAAAGGGCAATACTGGGGGTACTGCATAGGGGGGAGACTACAACTGGGGCCACTATTTAAGGGGCACTGCATAAGGGTTACCACATGGGGTGTGGACTGCTACTGGGGGCACTATATAAGGAGCACTGCATAGAGGTTACCATTAATGGGGGCACTATATAAGGGGCTTACTACTGGGGGCACAAGGGGCACTGCACGGGGGGACCACTACTGGGGGCACTGTATAAGGGGCACTGCATAGGGAGATCACTACTAAAGGCCTGCATAAGGGGGTCCTCTCCTGGGGCACAGGGGGGCACTGCATATGAGTACCACGACGGGGCTGTTCCTAATCTTTTTTACTTTACATCAAACTCATATGGACCCGCCTCCTCCCTGGAACACTTGAGGGGGGGGCGCCGTAGCATGCACGTTCTTCGGGCACCCCGCTACACACTACCCCTCTGCCAGGGCCCCCTGCATGCATTTGCCCCCCAGCCTAAAAGTTGCCAGCCAGCCCCTGGCTGCACATGTACCATTTCCGTTCACAGAAGCGTCACATGCGCAGCACTGGTTACAACAGTGTATATAATATATATATTATAATGTTTTTTAGTCTTTAATGTTCTCCCCGTCGCTGCATGCTGCTGCTGACGGGAAAACGTTTCCCTTCTGTCTGTTCCCCGGCGGTACTTGTGCTTCTGCAATTGTTTTATTTGATTAATTAACTGTTTAAAGTAAATAAACAGTTAATGAAACACTTACAAGTGCCACCAGGGAAGGGACAGAGGGGAGAGACGCTTCAACACGGCAGCAGTATGCAGTGGCAGGGGAGGAAGCTGGAGGACAGAGTGCAGAAGGGGGAGGGAGAAACAGCTGAGTGCCACTGCAGTCCCACTGCTTCACCTCCGTGTAAATGGCAGCTTGTGAAGCCTTATGGGGGCTGTATGCCATCTGAGGATGATGTACAGTAACACACTCAAGTCCCGAAAATACATAAATTTTAAATTTTTAGAATTTAATAAATTGCCTAATTTCTACATCCCTATATTAAAGTGGAGGGTGGAAATCCCAGCCAGGAGATATCAATGATATCTCCAGCAATACTATAATAATGAATGGACCTTTCACTACAGATAGACAATTTAATGGAAATCCAGAAAAAAAAATGAAAATTAGGGTATGATGAATGGACCCCTTAGGGCGGAATGTACTAAAAGCAGAATATGACCAAAACTCCTAAAACTGCTGTTTTCGGAGTCCTGGAGGCTTTCCCCATATGTACGTAGCTCCAGAATGCGATACCTTCCAAAGCTTGGACTTGTTAGACAATGGCATTTTGAGATCTTTATAAATCTGCCCCATACTGAGGAAAACTCTGGGCCTCAGTGTTGTACGCTAATGCAAACGCATTTCCAAAATTTGCTGCTTAGCAATTGCTAAAATAAGCTAATGCATCAGGCAGCATAATTTGTATTGAGACGCCCACCGGAGCCCTCGTAGCTGCCCGCAAGTGCTTACACAAATGCAGCATTGGACGCAAATCCTCAAAACATCGTCTCCTCGAGTGAGTCAATTGCTGGATACACACTGACAGATATATTAGCTGATCAATTGAGCAGCTAAAATATCTTGTGTGCATCGGCCAGTGTGTACCAGTGATATACATATGTCTGTGAACGACATAGTTCACAGACATATCGTGTCAGCTGTGTTGCACAGCCGATGCCCAATATATCTGCAGTAAGGATATTGAATTTCAACCTCTATACGCACCTACCTAAACCTTATAAACCCTGCCTATAAACCTCTAAAATTGACGCTATTTGCGTACGCAGTCATACAGTAAAATAAAGACTTTAGACCTTGAACATGTGTTCCAACGCACAAAACGTGTGCATTTGTTACAGGGCATTTAACAGGTTGGTTCAAATGGACACAGAAAAGCCTCTAACAGCTTTTTGCCTTCTCTATTTCCCCTGCATGCAAATCTAGGCTGTTGGTTTCACAAAATACATTTTGGTGCTTTATATCTCTACGGTCCATAAGTTGAGAACGCATGTTCCAATCTTCACACCGATGGTATCGGAAAGCTGTGGATAAAGTGCAGATCAGTATAATATCAAACACGGCTTACTTATCACGTATTAAACCT
The DNA here is from genome assembly GCA_031769625.1 of Taudactylus pleione. Taxonomy (NCBI): domain Eukaryota; kingdom Metazoa; phylum Chordata; class Amphibia; order Anura; family Myobatrachidae; genus Taudactylus; species Taudactylus pleione. The sequence goes on along the minus strand of JAUIMM010000061.1, from coordinate 5,066,221 downwards.
TAGATACCAAAATAGTCTTTATTTCACAGCATTTCTAATAAATGAATAAAACTTGGATCTTTTACTTTATAGCTATGGAACCTTTTGTGTAAGTGTGCATTATGTAAGTATTAGGGATACGGGAAAAGACGCTAGTTAGGTTTATCTGATTTGGGGCAGATGTGCACGCATGCAGCTAATAAACAGTGTTCGCGTGCAGGTTATTGTGCATTCGCTACTGAGCGTCATGTTAGCAGCGCAACTTTGCGTAATGTGCGGTGTTTATGCATGAGATTCTATCTATGATGGACTTAACATATATATATATACATGTATGTATATATATATATATATATACACACAAATATCTCATTCCTTACTTACAGTTTCAAACTGCAATGCAAATGTGTTACCCCCAGCTGTGAAGCTGGGGCCATTCTGTCTGGGAGTGAGACTAAAACCTGTTTAGGATTCAGACAAATTCAGTTGTGTAGATCAATGTCTGGGTTATATTACAATTGCCACAACTATACTTCTCTATATACAGGGATTCCCAATTTGTATGTAAAACACTCACAGTATTCTGGTGTATTGTCTATTCTATTTACTTTTCTCAGGAGGCTGGTTTTCTAGTTGTTTTTGGTAGATTATCAAAAACATTGCCATCTGTACTTAGCTCATGAGTTGTAACTTAAAATGGTGCTGGTCGCAAACTGGCGTCTTGCAGATTCTTATTTTTAAGATTTAATCTAGCTGCCATTCGCAAGATGGCATCGCGCACGCTAATTTTTACGCTGATTCCGTCTCAGCCACTAATCCAGCTTCGACAGCAGATATATTGGGGCATCATGCTGTGTGTACTGGAGGTCAGCCGACTGCCCGTACACTTGCTGCAGAGACCGTGGGGAGGGGGGCGCGACAGAAGATGGTTGTTCAGTGTGTATGAACAACCATCATCTGCAGATATATCTGTAAGGTGTGTACCCAGCTTAAGGCACAGGTTCTCAAACTCGGTCCTCAGGACCCCAAACAGTGCATGTTTTCCAGTGGATCTTTTAAAATGTGTCAGTGAGTAAAGAATACACCTGTGCACCTGCTGGGTGACCTTGAAAATGTGATCTGTGTGGGGTCCTGAGGACCGAGTTTCAGAACCACTGTCTTAGGCCTTATTTACATGCTTATTTATATGCATGTACTTGGCCTACATCAGAACGCAGGATCATGTGAATCTGCTTAGGCACATTCATTAGCAATAACATTCTAGGCATGTGCAGAGCAGTTTCATGCAGGTTGAGCTATGCAAAGATGCATACATACATACCATTCTGCATCAGGCTCACTGTGTGTACACATTCATATTGATCTTTTCTCTGATTTCATATTTCATAAGATTAGTCATTGTAACATTACATTTGTGTGCGTGCGTGATTTACCCTGACAACCATATATATCATTAATAGCTATAAAGATACATGGTTTATTAGATACTAGAAGATTTTGGAACTGATTACTGTGTGCATGTTTTCTTTTTCACAGCTAAGTCATTTAAATGTTAATTATAAGATACATATTATGAAAAAAATATATGTTTCCATAGTTTCCCATCAAGAAACTTTTTGGGGCTGTTTGTGCAGTGGGAATCGGAGGAGCTTTCCAATATGGATATAATCTATCACTTATCAATGCACCTACAACAGTAAGTAAAATCCCTTCTCTAATGTTCTTTATAGTGAACTGGGCTCTGTAGTTATAGATATTTAACGACGAGTATATTACTAATTGCGGACATACAGGGTATTCTAGAGGATTTTGATTACTTTACAAATCTGTCTTGCATCAAACAGCTGAGCTACTAATGCTACCATGGTACAGTATGGCATTTAGTCCATTAGCTAATTGCCTAAATAAAATGTCTGTCATTCTCCTAATTAATCTTCTCTTGTAAAACTGAAAAATAATCATATCACATTTCAGTAAAGCTGCCAAACCAGCTGTTTAAAACGAAGGGCATTCATATAAACCCCCCATGCAGCCAGTCCACATAGCATTTAGTGAAGTGCATACTGCAATCCAACTGGTGAACTGGAGCACCTAGGACCAAATACAAGAGAGATGACTAGGATAAAATGTGTGTCTGTCTTTCTATTACTGAGTTACACAATATACATGAGTATATATGTAATATAACTATGTAGACAAAAGTGATTGGACACTGACAGCAAATGGATCAACGAGATTTTATTTACTTTGTAGGTCCACCACGTGCAGTGATTACTGCAGACACCTATCTTGGCAAACTGTCCACAAGTTCCTGGATAACAGCAGGCGGTATGTTTTGCCATTCCACCTTAAGTACAGTGACCAACTGTGACACTGAAGAAGGTCAAGCTGGCCTAGAACGCACCTGTCGCTCCAATTCATCCCAGAGGCTCTCAGTGGGGTTAAGATCTGAATTCTGAGCTGGCCAGTCCATCTGGGTTATAGAATATTTTATATACCAGTCCAGAGTCGCCCTGGAAACATGACAGGTGGCATTGTCGTCCTGATAAAAACATTTGTTGTTTCCATAGTACTGCAAGTGCATGTGCCTCCTTACGAAGTATTCTTGTCGAAACCGCCACATTAATGGCCATTTGGAACTTGTGCGCAGTGATATGCATGGGACCATTTCACTTGTGCGGGTGTGTCCAATCACTTCTGTCTACATAGTGCATGTAATATTTGGGATTTTCCCCACAAAAGTCGTTTTTTTGGTAATCAGTGACAGCATTGGGTGCAAAACAATGTCCACCAGGAATCCAAAGTTTGGAGCATACATTCCGTTTAACTGTTGGTACCGGTAAAGTAAAATATAACTGGTTCAGTATGGGGATGTAGAAATTATGCTGTTCATCAAATTCCGAAGATTATGTATTTTCGGAATTTGATGGTGTTACTATATGCCACTGTCAGGTGGTGTATAGCAGGTTACACTTACCTGCTGTTAGCTGGGCAGGTTCCCTCCGTCACTCTGGTCGCTTCTCAGGCTCCGTCTGCTGTGCCAACACTGTGTTCTCACGGCAGAACACAAAAAAGTTAGGAAAAAAAAAAACATTTTTTTTTTATTTCCTAAACTTTACTGTGCTCTGCCGGGAGAACACAGTGTTGGCACAGCAGACGGAGTCTGAGGCGGCTGCAGCGGCCAGGTAAGTGGGGGATAGGGGGCAGGTGAGCAGAGGGGGGGGTTGAGGGGGGACACAATTGCCGCAGCTCTTGGCAGTGCTGCACATGCGCTGCTTTTACGGATGTAACTTCGCATGCGCAGCACTGATTACAGCTGCGGTAAGTGTAAAGTAGAGAGGGAAAAGTATATACAGTATTTCCCGAAAAGCTGTCATCGCAAAAATGACAGCTTTTCGGAATAGATACATATGGGGAGGACGAATGATGAATTCCTCCGGTAAATAGGTAGAACTCCATGCGAGTTCTAAACCTAATTACCTCCAGAGAAATTTTATGTGTTAATGAATAGGCCCCTCAGTCACGGGAGCCACTTGACGTGTTTCCCGGCTATGCAGGGATAAGACTCCGTCATGGCTCCAACCGTTCTCTCTATAGTACAGGACTCCCTAAACTTCTGTTTGACTCCATCTGGTTCCAGGTTTGGGCCAGAAAGTTTTCTCATTGGTCGCGTGCCTCCAGCAGGACATACCACAGCTTTGCACTGAGATCCCTACTGAACTTCAGATGAGTGTAGTCAAACAACTTTTCCTTGGTATTGTAGATGATTTCAAAATCCAAGGACTGAAGACATTGTTAACAGGCAGCATCTAGCTTGTAAGTGTCACATGCTTCCCTTCCCTAACCCTTAGCTCACAACTTATAGTTTGCGCAACCTTGGGACTAGGCCAACTACAATAATGCCTGAGGCTGCGTTTTTACACACCTTCAAGGTCATTCCAACCAGCCTCCCCCCCCCCCAAAAAAAAAATAGAGATCTCATGTTTCATGTAAAATCTCATTTCCCTTTTGTTTGAACTACAGATGTTTCTCATACACCTTTTAAATACATATATATTTTGTGCCGTATGGCGCGACTTAAATACTCCACCACTGGCAGCAATTCCTGGACTCTCATACTTTTTTTTACTAAATTTAGCATTTTATTTGCAATGTAGTCACTTATAGTAGGGATTTAGGATTAGTAGATTTGTCACAAAGGAATTGGTATAAAGTTGCAGTATAAACTGTGTGTGGTGAAGCATGGTGCATATAGGACCGCCGTCTTTTTTGTCACACACAGCTGCTGCATACAGTGCCAGCGCCATTGTCCAGGGTATATGTGTCATTTTGTCACATTAGCGATGTAACTAGTACACATATTTTGTGAAAGTCTGTGGTCAGATGCATAGTGCCACTTAGGGCTCTATTTACTACAATCCGCATTTGTAATGCAGATTATAGTGTGATATTATCAACTGAATTCGCATTATGAATTCAGGCAATATCACAGGGATTTACTACAAATCCCTTGCAGGGACAGAGCCTGCGATAAAGCTCTGTCCCTGCGAATCCCATCCGCACACTAGTCACGGTATTTTCGCAAAAAATACCGTGACAAAGTGCAGACGCATGCGCAAACCAACCGTCGCTGCTACCCCCCAGCGCTAAGCCCCACCCCCGGCACTAAGCCCAGCTCCCACAATCGCGGACCCCCCGCGACCTTCCCCCGCAACCCCCCCTCCCTCAATAGCACTTACATGCAGTCATCGGTGCTCCGGTGATGTCTTCCATGCCTCCGGTCAGCTGACATCCCATACTGCATTGGGACACGGTCACCTGATGACCGGGCCGCAGTGCACTATGGGAGACCAGCTGACCGGAGGGAGAACATCACCGGAGCCCCGATCACCGGTCCCTGGAGTCAGGTAAGTACATTTTTTTTTTACTTTTTTTTTTTAGCAGAGATCAGCTTGCGGTCTGTTTAGACCACACAGCTGATCCCTCTGACCGGTTCCGGGCTCTGCTCTGCCCGTTACAGCAGAGTAGGAGCCCGGTAACCGGGGGAGACCCTGGATAACGCCACCTCCAGGTGGCGTTATTATCACAGGGCCTCCCTAGGTATTTTTTTCACTATTTATTTTTAGTAACTACCAGGCAAATCACATTTCCCATTACAATTATGGGAAATGCGATCTGATTACTAAAAATAAGTGATACTTAGGGGTTGGAGTAGAATTTTACGAATCCTACTCCAATTACCCTGTAATAACTATAGGTGATACTAAAATAATGTAAAAAAAGGGTGTGAAAACACCCTTTTTCACTTTATTTTAGCAAAAATAATGATAATAAATAGAACCCTAAGTCACAATGCCAGTGGTGTGCCAAGCAGGGCGGCTATTTTTGCTGCAATTTGAGGATAGGTGTTTGGGAACTTTGTATATGAAATTGAATCTATACATAGCTGATCCACATTTAATCTCCAATCCCACCCGCAAACTGTCCTGCATCCTGATGCAAATACTATGTTTCAGGCTCTAGCACATAAACAGAAAACTTACAATAATGGGGAATGGAAATAGAAGCTGTAATAATTAGACCAGATATAGAAGACAAACTGCACATATACTATAACAAGTTGCCCAATGCAGCATAGCTATAGGATCACAGAGTTTACAACATGTGTTTGATTTTTTTTTTTTATTTGTTTCGTTCGCCTACAGCATGTTCATAAGTTCATTAATGATACCTGGTATTCACGCTACCAGACCCAGATACATGAAAATATGCTGACGCTCATCTGGTCTATAATTGTGTCAGTGTTTACAATTGGAGGTCTCATTGGGACATTTATCGGTGGCCATGTAGCAGTGAAGCTTGGCAGGTAAGTACATTTCTTTTTATATGTATATTATATTTAACATCACAGCAGGTGTAGTAGAGCACTTTGTCAACAAACAAAGTATACAAGTATTTCTGGTATGACGAGGTTGGAATAATGTGCAGGACATTATCATGCTATACAGCGATACAAAGAGGGTGAGTATTTTTTGCTCTAGGAAATGTTATTCTTATTTTTCCAATTTTGCACTCACACAGTTCTGGCCATTTGCTGGTATTTATTACAAAACTGATTGGTGCTATGGGCAACTTCTCCAGTGAAGTGGGCAAAATGGGGAAAATATTACCGGGTATCGGCGGGTCTGTGCGTTGGTGGCGGGGCCTAATGACGCAATTATATGATCATCGCGTCATTTAGCCCCGCCCCTATTTTAAATATCTGGCGTTCACTGAGAATTCCAGTGAGGGGTGGGGCTTAATGATGTGAGTTGGCTGACCCCACCCCCAACTCTGCCCACCTGCTTCTCCTCCCCAGGCTTCTCCCGGGGAGGAGAATTTAGAAGTCGGGAAGCATGATTTGATTTGTTTGCTAATTCGTAACTTTAAATATATTTGTTTGGATTGAAAATGTAAACATGCCACCATGTATAACATCCACAAAAGTTCTGGGTATTTTTCCAGAACCATTTAGTATGGGCCTGATTCTGTGTTGGATGCAAAGAGGCGGCAAGTGCGGAAGTCTGGAGCAGCCAGATTTACTGCCTGATGCTAATGTGAGTATCCGTGTGGCTTCATGCGTATGTATGGCAACTGTTTCTCTGGCTGCGGCTGTCATCACTTGCATCAGCAATTGCATCCACCACATGCTTGGTGCAAAAGATCCATCAGGAATCCCATGTCCATCTACATGCCAAAAACAAGCACGACCCTCCCATAACACTTCAACGAGATGCATCAGTTCCATGCGTTCCAATCGTAAATTCCACAGCTGGCACCCAGAAACTCCCATGTACCGGAAGGCTGAAGATCTGTTAAATATGGTACTCCTGGCCATTGCTGATGCTTCATGGGAAGCATGCATGGACCATGTTTTTTTGGTGCATGTCCAATTTGCAGATGATTGCACAATGTGTTCACTTTTGAACTTACTCAGAATCAGGCCCTATATGAGCAAAGAGAAAATGTTTTGCATGTTAAATTAAGCTGGATTTGAGTGTTCAGGGAGTTACGGGTACCACAGCCACCTGCCTGTTGTATGTTTTCCCTGTGCTTGCATAGGTTTCCTTTGGGTATCCTGGCTTCCTCACACACTCCAAAAACATACTGGTGGCTAAAGTTTGTTTTCTGACAAAAAGGGAATACAGGAAGAATGGAAGCTTCACTGGGGGAGACTGATCTGAATGACTAAATATTCTCTGTAAACTAAAGTGCTACATAATATGTGTGATCAGCAAATATATACAGCCATGGCAAAAAGTTTTGAGAATGACTCAAGTATTGGTTTAACTTTTCACAAAGTTTGCTGCTTCAGTGTTTTTAGATCTTTTTGTCAGATGTTACTATGGTATACTGAAGTAAATTACAAGCATTTCATAAGTGTCAAAGGTTTTTATTGACAATTACATTAAGTTTATGCAAAGAGTCAATATTTGCAGTGTTGACCCTTCTTTTTCAAGACCCCTGCAATTCGCCCTGGCTTGCTGTCAATCAACTTCTGGGCCACATACTGACCGATGGCTGCCCATTCTTGCCTAATCAATGCTTGGAGTTTGTCAGAATTTGTGTGTTTTTGTTTGTCCACCCGCCTCTTGAGGATTGACCACAAGTTCTCAATGGGATTAAGGTCTGGGGAGATTCCTGGCCATGGACCCAAAATTTCGCTGTTTTGTTCCCCGAGCCACATAGTTATCACTTTTGCCGTATGGCAAGCTGTTCCATCATGCTGGAAAAGGCATTGTTCATCACCAAACTGTTCTTGGATGGTTGGGAGAAGTTGCTCTTGGAGGATGCTTTTGGTACCATTCTTTATTCAAAGGTGTGTTCTTAGGCAAAATTGGGAGTGACCCCACTCCCTTGGCTGAAAAGCAACCCCTACCCATACACCCGTGAATCTCGGCATTATCAGCCCGGGGAGTGGGGCTTAGAGATCATAAGTCATTGCCTGGCCACCCACTGGACTGTAGTGTAGAGGCAGAGAAAAGCTGTCTTCATTCCCCCTTCTTGAAAGAATTCAATCAAAAGGCCACCTGGTGAGTGACAGACTGTGTTGCTTCCAGGAGCTGAAACAGGGAGGATCCAGAGTGGTCCAGTTCACTACAATGTTTGCTGAGTGTTGGGACCAACAATGTGTGGGTACCCTGGACGACAGCCCCATCCTGCCCGTGTGAAACCGAGCACATCAGCTAGTATGTACAGTCAGTTGAGAGTCGACAGCAACAGATTCCAAATGCAAATGTCACACCTAGAATCAACTCCAGACCTCTTACCTGCTTAATTGATAATGAAATAACGAGGGAATAGCCCACACCTGTCCATGAATAGCTTTTGAGTTGATAGTCCCATTACTTTTGGCCCCTTAAAAAGTGGGAGGCACATATAGAAACCGTTGTAATTCCTACACCGTTCACCTGATTTGGATGTAATTACCCTCAAATTAAATCTGAAAGTCTGCAGTTAAATCACATCTTGTTTGTTTAATTTCAAAGCCATTGTGGTGGTGAATAGAGGCCAAAATATGAAAATTCTGTCAATGTCCTAATATATATGCACCTGACTATATATATATATATATATATAAACAAATGTCCTGACTCACTCATTGACAATGCCAAGCCCAAACCACTGGACCTAGAAACATGAAATTCGGGGAGTACACAGTATGCTTTCCATGATGTATGCACTCACTAAGCAGGTATTTTTCGAAATTCGACTCCTAAGGGGGGTTCGGTATGAATTCCCTAACCCCCCTTCCCCGTTGCCGAAACCTAACTTCCCGGGGGGGTGCCTAACCCTAACTCCTAAACCTACCCCCCCCGCGCGGCTGTCCGCGCCCATCGCCCGGTTGACCTTCGATCGGTAAGCCGGATGTCGGGCTCCCGGCATAGGTTAAATGACAGGCGTCGGGGTTTCGACGCCTGTCATTTAACCCTTGCCGGCATTTAACCCTTGCCGGCGGTCGGGATTCCATCCGTCTGTTTCCCGACTGCTTACCCCTAAGGGTGTGAAAAGGAGTAAAATGTTTCCTCCCCTGAGCAATGTCCTGACTTACTCATTAACACCCTGCCCAAGCCCCTTAACCTAGAAACATGAAATTCTGGGAGTATATTCCTTCAATGATGTAAGTACCCACTAAGTAGGGATTTTTTTCTAAATTCGACCCCTTAAGGGAGGGAAAAGTGGTAAAATGTTTCCTCTCGACCATTGTGATTGGGGGAGAAAGCAACATGTCCCAAGTGCTGTGGGACTGTAAGCTCATTGTCTAGGTCGAGTGGTGGCTTCAAAGGTGAGGAAGCAGTGCAGTCCAATATTCATATAGGGGAGCCACACCAACTTCCAGTGGTGTTTGGCAGCATTTGAGGTGGCAGTTGGTGTGGCTCCCCTATATGAATCCTGACTGACTGACTCACTAACGCCCAGCAACAACAAACAAAAAAAATCTTAATTTACTTAGGGGCCTATTCATCAACACTAAAATAACGGTTTTAATTACATTTTGCCAATCACTTTTGTCTACATAGTGTATGTAATATTTGGGATTTTCCCCTCAAAAGTAGTTTTTTTGGTAATCAGTGACAGCATTGGGTGCAAAACAATATCCACCAGGAATCCAAAGTTTGGAGCATACATTCCGTTTAACTGTTGGTACCGGTAAAGTAAAATATAACTGGTTTGAAAAAAAATCAACAAACCTAGCCACCGTAGGGAGTGCTCAGTGCTGAGATAATTTATTTCTCCACTTATTCTCCACTCTCAAATAGGCAGCTTAAGGCTTTCCCTGTAGTGTTATAATGCAATTCATGGAGAGCTGAAACTCCCTCCTCAGTTAGGAGCCTATTCACCCATACTAAAATAACGTTTTTACAGATATTTTCCTTAATTACCGTTATTTTAGTATTCAAAAACACACTTAACACAGGAGATATCACTAATATCTCCTGGTTAAGTCCGCTTGCCTTAATTTCCACACTCCCCATACATTAGTATGGGGATGTAGAAATTAGGCTATTCATCAAATTCCGAAAATTATGTATTTTTGGAATTTGATGGTGTTACAATACACCACTCTCAGGTGGCGTATAGCGGGTTATACTTACCTGCTTTCAGCTGGGCAGGTCCTCCTCCGGCTCGCTCCGCCACTCCTGGTCCCTCAGGCTCCGGCTGTGTGTTGCCCCCGTCGGAATGCTGCTGCTGCCGGGCAGCGTCTCACCTCTGTTCCTCGGTGGCACTTGTAAGTGCTTCTTCAATTAACTGTTTATTTACTATAAACAGTTAAATAGAGAAGCACTTAGAAGTGCCATCGGGGAACAGAGGGAAAGGGAGACGCCGCCCGGCAGCAGCAGCATTGCGGCAGGGAAAACATAATAAAGTTTTATATTTAAAAAAAAAATCTAGAGCTCCCTCTGTCTGGCCGTCCTTGTAACCGCTGGGGCCAGACGGAAGGTCGGGGCCTGCGGCTGCAGCCCGACAGCCGGCCAGGTAGGTGAGTAGTTGCGGGGGTTCAATTATCGCAGCTGTAATCAGTGCTGTGCATGTGCCACTTCTGTGAGCAGAACGGCGCATGCGCAGCACAGATTACAGCTGCGGTAAGGTAGGACTAGGCAGAGAAAAGTATCTATTTTCCAAAGAGCTGTCATCACAAAAATTACAGCTTTTCGGAATAGATACTTATGGGGAGGAGGAATGAAGAATTCCTCCGGTAATTAGCTGAATCAGGCCCACAGTACTTGTAAATGATAGGCTCATTGGACTGAGATATGAATCCAGTGGCGGAACTTCAGTAGGTGGGGAAAATGAATGTAAGTGATATGATCGTTTCAACTGAGAAAGTATATGTACATGATTTGTTGTCTATACTGTATTGCAGGAAACAAGTTCTACTGGTGAATAATGTTTTAGCAATTCTCGCTGCTCTTTTCATGGGAATTGCAAAGCCAGCTGGATTATTTGAACTTTTGATAGTTGGGAGATTCCTAATAGGCCTTAATGCAGGTAAAATATATATATATATTTGTTATTACAGTTATATTAAGCTACTGGTATAAACAAAACAAGAAGGAAGCGAGGATCAATCTGTACAGCACCAATAACATTGCATATTATTTTATTATTGATATATGTTATCTACTATATAAAAGCGAAAATTTGTCCTTCTGTCTTTCTATACAAATCCAGTTTACAAGCCAAGATCGTGAAATTTTACATACAAGCGTATTAAAACACGGCAGAGGCAACAAAAAAAATTTGAAATCGAAATTAATTACTGTTTATTTTTAATTAATTAAACAACACAATTTTTGCATAGCATTCGCCCTCTACAGGTCATGTCCGGAATTACAAAAGGATTTAGCTTATCTACTATTTTTTCTTTTCTATCTTCTCTACTATATAAAAGCAAAAATTTGTCCTTCTGTTTTTCTATACAAATCCACAGTTTACAAGCAAAAAGATTGTGAAATTTTACATACGAGCGTATTAAAACACGGCCGAGGCAACTTTAAAAATGTGAAAACGAAATTAATTACTATTAATTTTGAATTAATTAAAAAACACAATTTTTGCTGTACGCTCATTGTGGGGCCTCACTGCATATGGATAGGGCCTCAGAGCAAGCGTTTTGTGTTGTCATGTTTTGTCATGATCTTAATGTTTATTATTGAAGAGAGCTTTAGCAGGCTTTGCCAGCATTCTCAGCTCTCTGACTATACCAAATTACGCAACAACATTGACTTCTTTCTTCGAACTGTGTCAAAATTATGACTTTGCAAGGACCCTGCTGTACTGTGAGCTGCCAAAATATTACACATGGAATGCTTCTCGAAAAGTATGTGCAGAAAACAGGGAGTCGCTGTACATGGTCATCCTGGTATCAGAGCAACAGAAGCTCTTGGCCGTGTTTACACAGTACAGCCGACAAATTTTGAATGCTTCTATCTCCGAAGTTTGCTTTACACCGTTACAGGTCCTACTTCCTTCGAAAACCTTAGGACTGTTGATGGGGAAGTTTGTCACACTTTTCATGAGGCCTGCCTAAGGAGAGGTTTGTTGGAGGATGATGTGTAAACAAAAATTCTTAAAATCCCGGGCAACGCTGGGTACTCCAGCTAGTAGATTATAAACATGAAACAACTATAGAATTTCAGAATTTACAGACATTGAGGCTTCATGGAATAAAATCCATATGATAATCAAAATTAAAACGGCAATCCCATGTTGAAGTTTTTTTATTATTATTATTTCTCAAAATAGTCATTTAAGTACATTTTAAGCATTCAGCTTCATTGTTCCTAGCTATCCTCCTACAGATAATTATCTCCTTTCCAATACATCACCGAAGGAAGATGGCACAGTGATAACAGAGCTCTAAAGGGTGGTTCCAAAGCCTCTCTGCTCACTACATTATATATGGCAGTGGTCACCATGGCAGTCACACACTGAAAAAAACCTGAAGAATCAACCTTCAATGGCAGTCTAATGCTGGGTACACATTTAGACAACAGATTAGCAGACCAATCCACTATCAGAGTGGCCGATCGGTAAGCTATACACAGTTACCAATCGGCCACTCGATATGTCTGTGCTGACTTCACAACTAGTAAGCATTTAAATTTGCCTGCACAGTTGTGATGTCAGTGTCGGCGGTCCCTGCAGCAAATGTATGGGGGGTCGGTGGGTCGCCCATACACACATACGGATGCACCGACATACCTTTCAGATATATTGACATCAGTTGTGTTGCAGTGCCGACCTGATGTGTCTATTAACCACATCGTTCACAGACATGTCGGGTGTACACACCTGCCCATGCACCCACAATGTATCACTCATTGATAGAATGAGCGATATATCAACAAGTAGGGCCAGATTAAGACTTGTGGGGGCCCCAGGGCAACTAAATTGTGGGGGTCCCCCTCCAAACCACTCAGAGCCTACTGCTCCATCCCCACTACTACTGACTTACCTGATGTCCCGGAAGAGCTGCTCCTGAGTCCCCTCCTCAGCATCAAGGACATGTGTCACGTGACGCTGATGAGGGAACTTGGCAGCCACTCTGTGCTGCATGCAGCAGCACCGACTATGCTGCTGCACACAGTAGAACAGCTGTGGCTACTAAGCCTCCACCTGGAAACAGGTGCCGCTGGACACCTGTTCTCGGCAGGGTCACATCGACCCTACCCCTTGGACAGGTCCCTGTAGGCATCCACGTCTGCAGAAAAAAAACCAGGCAACCCGGACCTACAGACATGTCCCGTCCTCTAAGAATGGGACATCGCGAATGAGAGGGCTTTGCCTCTGCACTTCTCTTAGAAATGCCTGGGCTGAGCATTCATGGCCTGAGAGAGGTGAGCCTCTCTTTAAACGTTAGTAACCTAGCAGTTTTCACCATTGAAGTCAATGGTGGGAACAGTTCATTGGCTTAGAGAGGATAAATGCTGAGCCTGTCATTCGGGAAGTAGCGTCCTTAGAAAACGGTACAGTTTGTGGTTCGGCTCTACTCGTTTTTTTGTTTTAAGATGGTGGATGCCTCAATGGACAAGAGGACCAGTCCAGGTATTGTAGGTGAGTATGTGTGAGTGTGTATGTGTGTAATAAACTTATACTTTCACGGTGTGTGAGTGTTGTCTTTATTTTAATATTTATTTTACAGGTGAACTCGAGGTACCAGCGGGCCAATAATGCCCCACATGCTGGTACTTGTGGTTCTCCAAGCACCAGCATGCGGGGGAGGCTTGCTGGGACCTGTAGTTCAACTATTATATATATTTTTTACACACACTTTATACTACAACCCGGCACTCAGCGGCCAGGGGTGTCAGGGATAGCCCCAGGCTATCTGCCCAGGCTTGGGGTGCCTTGGAGAAAAGGACCCCTTTATTGAGGGGGTTTCCCCCTCCCTAGGGATCCCTGGCCTGGGCTGACTAGCGGTCAGGTGTAATGCTTTGGCCAGGGGACCCAGTGAAAGGGTTCCCCTGGCTGTCGCATTACACCCCCGCTAGAAAGAGTCCAGTGCTGGTTATAGAAAATATAGGGGACCCCTACTCATTTTGTCCCCTGTATTTCCAAAAACCAGGAAAGGCTCGCTGAGCCCAGTGCTGGTTGTGCTAAATACAGGAGACCCCTACGTCTTATTTCCCCCGGAAGCGGCATATGCGTAGCGGGGTAACATCGAGCCACTTGTGAGCGCTGTTCGCTCGCGAGCGACTCTGAATCAGGCCCAATGTCACTAAACAGCATTTGTACTACAGTCAAATATAATAATTAGTTATCAGCGTTGAACTAGTCTGGGTAAACCACAAAGGAAGTCTCATTAAGAGACCATTATCTTATTGAATCTTAAACTCACAGCTCAGTGTTATTTATCTATATATTAATAGCAGAAAGATAGAAATATGTCACTCATAAAAGCTATGATGCCGTTGTCTGAGCAGGGCGCATCATATATCAAATTAAAAGTCTTTGAGCCTGATTCAGCAAGTAACGCAAAGGATAGAATGCATGCACTTCGACAATGTTTTTGTACTATGCATGTGTATACAGCGCACTGCGCGTGCGTGAACTAGTCAGTGCAAACGGGTAAGCGTACGCAGACTACACACAGCATGTACGCAGACCCCTTCTGATATTGATTGACAGGAAGTGCCATGGCCCATTTTTAGGTGGTGACGTGGGGTGGTCGGGCGAACACAGGCATGCCTGTGCATTGGGACGCCGATTTAGGAGCATCCATAATTAAACCAGTGCAGCGACGGACGCAGTGATGAGACTCTGTGCACACAGTAAGTTGTCAAGATCCTACGTGAGGTCTACTTAACCACTTTTATGCAAATGTGGTTGATGGTTCTCGATGTTACCGATCTTTACACTATCTTGTGTACTCATCAGGCTTTGAGTAAAGGGAGATGGTCGGCTTAATATAGGGCTGGGTGTCTGCATCTTGTGCTGCTGTCTCCGTGCGTATGCATTGAGTAGCATATTCTCGCAGCAGGCGGCTGCATGCATTCTCTCCTGTGCGCTGCTTGCTGAATCAGGCCCTTCGTCTATAGATCTGCAGAAAAATATTGGCGTTTTAATTGGTTGCTTCATTTCAGAGTTATGTGGTAAAACACCTGCTCTCCATTTACAATGCATCACAATTGTGCTCTGGAAAATGTGACAGCTGGTGAACTCTCCCTGAAACATGCGGCCTGCTGGGTGATCTGGAAACTGTGGCAGTTACTGAAATCTCCCTGTGCACCTGCTATGTGACCTGGAACATGTGACCTGCTGGGTGATCTGGAAACTGTGACAGTTTTTTGCAGCCACATATATCAGCGCATCTTGCGGGAACCTCAATCACCGATTGCTGTGTTATATCATTATTCACTTCATCTCACATTGTTTACACCAAACATGCCTAGAGGCCGGACTTGAGGATGTCAATGTGGTGGAACCCTTACAGGTCACCCACAGCGTGCAGTTCAAAGATCTTAAACAACGTATAACAAGATCAACTGATATGCCGCTTGCATTGGACATGACATATTCACCACAGTACTACTCTTTGGGTCCTATGGACCTGCAATGTGTGAACTATGGTGCCCTACACTTCTTGGTAGAGGAGATTAACAGCCATTTTTCAGACTGCTGTCACAATGGAAAGGTTTTGTTGCCCAATGTGGTTGTTCCACCATATTAACAGAACTTTTTATGACAAATACCCTCAAATTGCGGGCTCATTATCTCCATAATATTCTCAGTAACTAATATCAATACTATCCTCCATATCTAAGGCTGTTACCGCCGGAATTACCTAGTTTATCATAAATAGAATAAGCAATTTATCAAGTCTGTCACTGTCCTGAAGGTTTTCGTGTTTGCTCCCACTTTTCAGTGTTACTAAAATTGCTGAAGTAATTCCTGCCTGTCTTGGGAATTAGCAACACAGTTTCTGTTCAGCCTTTTTAAAGTAAAGGAAATTCAAATATCATTACCACGTCAATGTAAAAAGGAATTTTATTAGATTATTCATTTCCCTGGACTTCATGATTGAACCAAAATTTATATCCTGTTTATCACGATTTACAATGGTAGATTTAGAATATTTGAGAGGTTTCTTTCCTGACTTCCACTTGTCAAGAAACACCCTTTAGTTGACTAGTTCACCTCAAATTCCCTCTGCTTATCACACTCCATAGGAAACAGATAGTTTTCTTCCATGGAGGAAGGACAGAGTCACCCGGAGGCAAGTTCTAATTTGCTCCCCCCCAAGAAAAAAAGGGCAAATAAATGTGATGTATATCTATCAATCTATGCACGCGCATGCACACGCACAAGGACACAAACACACTAAAATATAATGTTTCTATTGGGCCTATTTGCTAAAGTAAATTTGCAGGATATGCACAGGGAGAATACCTTTGTTGCTGCTGCCTGTTGGTATATTGCCACCCAGAAACCGCCTCTACACCATTTGTTATTTGAAAACAAAACAGTCGAGTGATCTGTCTACAACAAGTAATTTTGTGTTACCTACACATTTCCTTTTACCTGTACCCCCTTCTGTCTGTCTGTGCCTCTATATGCGTAGGCTCGCCAGATCATCCCTTTTAATTCAGGACACACATGAATTACACACGTTCTGTGGCTGGATGACTTCAAATCCCCATATCACCTGGTTTTCATCTGCCACAGACAGGGGCGTTTCTAGAGAGGAGGGGGCCCGTGTGCAGTCTCCGATACGGGCCCCCACCTCTCTGGCAGTCAGCAGCGCACTGAGCTGTGCGTGGCCAGCACCAGAATTATAGACTCTGGGCACTAGAGTGTGCCCAGAGTCTATAGAGTATGCTCAGGTCACTGGAAAAATGGCCGCGACGGCCATTTTCCCTGTACTGCGCATGCGCAAACGACGACAAAATGGCAGTGGCGGGACATGGGACTCCAGAGAGGTAAGTAATACTATGGGTGCAGGGTGTATGGAGGGGGGCCCCCCTGGACCCATTATAGATATACCCCTGGCCACAGAACCTGTGTAATCTACATGTATCCTGAGATATATTGTGACCCCATTCTGACTCTCGGTTCGCCTCTTCTACCTTTCTGTGCCTCAATCTGCCCCCCTTCTGCCTGTCTGGGCCCTTTGTATCTTTTGCATCTCTATGCCCCTTTGTTCCTCTATCTGTGCCCCTTCCACTAGTTTTCCTTTTCTAAACTTTCCTTTCTCTCCCACCCCCGTCTTCTCTCCTGGCCACCATGATACACTATCCCCTCCCCCGCACATGTTGAATGCAATTTCCCCTCACTTTGTTATTAATTTTACCTGTTACCCTGGCTGGGACATCTATAGCCAGGGTCTCCTATCCCCTCCATGCTGCTCAGGGTGAGTCACAGCCCTGGTGCCTGTCCGCGGACACGACTGTCCCTGCTTATGTGTTGCCTGCTCTTCCATGCCCGACTGCTGGCTGCTCTCCCGATTCCTGCATGCTCCCCACAGCGTGTGACAGCCGGCCTCAGCATGTAAGCCCAGCCGCACTGTCAGTGTCTCCCGGCTCCCACTCAGCAGGCAGGTGGCTCAGGGTCGCGGTCACATGTTATGTGACGTCTGCGACCCAAGCAGAGGGTCCAGGGCACGATGCAGAGGGTCCAGGTCGCGGTGGAGGGGTGCCGCTGATGTTGCTGATCGGCAATCAGCTCAGCGGCTCCTTTATTACAGCAACAGGAAGACATGGAACGTGGGACAATGGAGGAGGTGCCCTTTTCAGGCCTGGAGCCCTGCGGAAACTGCCTCCATTGTCTCCGGCAGTTCTGCCATGGCTGTTATACTTATTGCATATAAACCAATGATCATTACTCTATATTCTAGTAGGCCTCTTCTTTCTTTTACAGGCGTTGGAATGTGTGTACAACCATTATACCTCGGGGAAATAGCTCCTAGGAGCATCAGAGGCCTCTTAACAGTGTGCATTAATATATATCTGACTGTTGGGATCTTGGCAGGACAGATTGTTGGCTTACGGTATGTACTATCATTCACAGTTGCAGGCTCTGTGCGTATATAATTCTAAAGTCAAGATGGATCTCAAAATGTATTTATGTTTCTTAATTCATATACAGTCGGGTGCATAAATATTGTGACATTGACAGAATTTTCATATTTTGGCCTCTATTCGCCACCACAATGGCTTTGAAATGAAACAAACAAAATGTGCTTTAACTGCAGACTTTTAGATTTAATTTGAGGGTAATTACATCCAAATCAGGTGAACGGTGTAGGAATTACAACGGTTTCTATATATGCCTCCCACTTTTTAAGGTGCCAAAAGTAATGGGACTATCAACTCAAAAGCTATTTCATGGACAGGTGTGGGCTATTCCCTCGTTATTTCATTATCAATTAAGCATGTAAAAGGTCTGGAGTTGATTCTAGGTGTGACATTTGCATTTGGAATCAGTTGCTGTCGACTCTCAATATGAGATCCAAAGAGCTGTCACTATCAGTGAAGCAAGCCATCATTAGGCTGAAAAATCAAAACAAACCTATCGGAGAGATAGCAAAAACATTAGGTGTGGCCAAATCAACTGTTTGGAACATTCTTAAAAATAAAGAACGCACCGGAGAGCTCAGCACCACCAAAAGACCCGGAAGTCCACGGAAAACAACTGTGGTGGATGACAGAAGAATTATTTCCCTGGTGAAGAAAAACCCCTTCACAACAGTTGGCCAAATCAAGAACACTCTCCAGAAGGTAGGTGTATATGTGTCAAAGTCAACAATCAAGAGAAGACTTCACAATAGTGAATATAGAGGGTTCACCACAAGATGTAAACCATTGGTGAGCCACAAAAGCAGGAAGACCAAATTAGAGTTTGCCAAACAACATCTAAAAAAGCCATTACAGTTCTGGAACAACATCCTATGGAGAGATGAGACAAAGATCAACTTGTACCAGAGTGATGGGAAGAGAAGAGTAGGGAGAAGGAAAGGAACTGCTCATGATCCAAAACATACCACCTCATCAGTGAAGCATGGTGGTGGTAGTGTCATGGCGTGGGCATGTATGGCTGCCAATGGAACTGGTTCCCTTGTATTTATTGATGATGTGACTGTTGACAAAAGCAGCAGAATAAATTCTGAAGTGTTTCGGCAATATTATATGCTCATATTCAGTCAAATGCTTCAGAACTCATTGGACGGCGCTTCACAGTGCAAATGGACAATGACCCGAAGCATACTGCAAAAGCAACCAAAGAGTTTTTTAAGGCTAAATAGTGGAATGTTATGCAATGGCCAAGTCAATCCCCTGACCTGAATCCGATTGAGCATGCATTTCACTTGATGAAGACAAAACTGAAGGGAAAATGCCCCAAGAACAAGCAGGAACTGAAGACATTTGCAGTAGAGGCCTGGCAGAGCATCGCCAGGGATGAAACCCAGTGTCTGGTGATGTCTATGCGTTCCAGACTTCAGGCTGTAATTGCCTGCAAAGGATTTGCAACAAAGTATTAAAAAGTGAAAGTTAGATTTAGGATTGTTTCGTTTGTCCCATTACTTTTGGCCCCTTAAAAAGTGGGAGGCACATATAGAAACCGTTGTAATTCCTACACCGTTCACCTGATTTGGATGTAATTACCCTCAAATTAAATCTGAAAGTCTGCAGTTAAAGCACATCTTGTTTGTTTCATTTCAAAACCATTGTGGTGGTGAATAGAGGCCAAAATATGAAAATTCTGTCAATGTCCCAATATTTATGCACCTGACTGTACATGTTCATATTTACCCCACTGATAAGGAGGCCGATGCAGCGTTGCATGCAGGGAAATGCCTATATTCGCCCATATGCAAAGTCGTATGCATTTGTGACTGCACCTCCCCTGTCTATATGCTTGGTTTCATAGCCATCATCATTATCAGAGAGCACTTGCATCAGCCCTATACCTGATGCAAAAGTAATTACACATACACACAAGACTGTATTGCCTGCAATTTCATCTACACTAAATATAGCCTACGTGCATAGGCACCATTCCACCCAGTTAAGCCCTTCAGCTGCAAGTGGAGATGTGACTGAGTTCTGTATAAGTCAGCATCATCTGTAGATGCTTACACTTGGCTCCTGAGCTTTTGCAGCATGAAAACACCGATGCACAAAATAGAACTTGCTCAAATCAATGTATAGGCTGAAACAGGTTATTGAAAGGGAGGGGGTTATTCAGACAAGAAAAACGCAAGATTCCCCCAACACCTTTCCATAAACCAATATGGAGCTAGCTTTCTATTTATCAATAAATGCAGAAGCCTTAGTTACACAAATTTTCAAAAATATGATCAGCCACTTCACTGTGTTTCTGCTAAAAGTGGTCCTAACTCTAAACAAAGGCCCTCATTCAGAGCCGGACGCTCTGAGCAGAGCGCTTGCTCTGAATGAGGGCCGTCCTCCATAAAAATGGAGCGTCCTCCTGGACCCTCGTATAGCTGTGGGTCACCACCCACAGCACATACGAGCATGCAGGATGATGGTCGCGATGGTCTTGACCATCGCGACCAGAAGCCTGTGGTCGGGGTTTTCGACCACAAGCCCTGGAGTGATTTTGGCTCTATCAGAGCCAAAATCACTCCCACTGACATCACTAGTGATGTCAGTGGGCCGGCTTCTGACGGTAGGCGTTCCCTTGGGAACGCCCCCGTCTGGGAGGCACGCCCCCGGCACGCCCACCAAAGGAGGCGTGCTGTCAATCAACATCGACAGCACGCCCCCTTTGATCAGACACAACGAGCGAAGGAAAGTCCTTTGCTCGTCGCGTCTGGCGCATGCGCATGACGGAGCTCCCTCCGTCGTGCGCATGCGCAGTGCACACCATCGACCCACTTGCGAGCGCGAGGCCCAAAGTCCCTAACGTGAGAGCTACAGATGTGTTCACATACCCTTTTGCTCAAATTGGTGCACATTGGCGTGCCATAGACTTAGGCTGGGTACACACGTAGAAATTTTCTGTCCAACCATCCAACTAGTTGGTTGGAATGAAAATCTGGTAACGTATGGGAGTAACTGATGATCAGGAATTTGCTCCTAGATGCCAGAAAACAGATGAAAATGGTCGTCAGACATGTTTGTTACATGCTTGATCTAAACAATTTGCTCAAACAACAGTTTTTGTCCATTTTCCGGCATTTGGGAGCAAATTGCTGATTGTCATTTGCTTTCATACGTTACCAGATTTTCATTCCAACCATCAACTAGTTGGATGGTTGGACAGAAAATCTTTACATGTGTATGCACAATTAGCAGCACCAAGCATCTTTTATAAAAGTACAATGCAAGGGTACAGTGACTACTGGGGTAGACACTACATGCATGCCTTTGTATGACTAAGGAACAAATCTAGGTAAAAAAAGTAAAAGAGTTCCGATATGAGTGGTCGCGCCATGACTCACTCCACGTATACTTCTGTATAATCTGCTACTTTATAACAATTCCTTTGAGACAAAAGTACTAAGCTAGTGTCCCTGGTTTACTGTTAGTTACTTTGTATTTGGCTAGGATGCAATTAAGTAGCAACATTGAGGAAAAAGTATGAATCACTACCCATGGCGGAGCATTTAAGTTGCACAAAGCGTCTTTCGCCATATAGCGCAAAAATGGTAGGTGAATGAGGGCATATCTGTGATCTACCAGGAGATACCCTAGAGGTCTCCAATATTGCACTACAAGGATTAGCTGGGTCCTAAAACTATATGGGTAGAGCAAATTCCAGAAAAAAAAATAATATAATGGAAATAACAATATGTAGCTCACATTTTGTACAGTAATTTTAACATTTTTTTGCAAGTATCACCTATTGCTAATAGAGTTTGAATCGACAATTAAAATTAATATAGCATATTGAGTAAATTGGATTCTTTTTTGGAAGCTTAAGACAGTCAAAAATATATTTTTTGACACTTTAGTATTTGAATATTTTAGATTTGTTACAGGTAACTGTTTTTGCTTTTTTTTCAATAGGGAGGTATTGGGTGGTGAGAATTTGTGGTCATTACTGCTATCTACATGCGCCATACCGGCTTTATTACAGCTAATTACATTGCCATGGTTTCCTGAAAGCCCCAGATATCTTCTAATAGAGAAAAAAGACGAATTTCAATATCAGAAAGGTATGACGTAATCAATAGACAGATTATTTTGTTTAATATTACTATTACTGGCTGATGCTACATTTAGTATACTGTATATTGAGGACTACAATAATCCTGAAAGACAACGCATTTTATTGTTTTTCTGAAAACAGCATTGAAATCATTTTATGGTACCCATAACTACCAGATGGAGATGGATGATATTCAGAAAGAGTCACGTGAATTAAATGGAGAGAAACAGAAAAAGATGCTGGAGTTATTCTTCGATCAGTCTGTAAGATGGCAGCTAATTTCCGTTATTGTGACCAATATTGGCCAGCAACTATGTGGGATTAATGCTGTAAGTAAACATACGGGATTTATTATAACATGTAAAGATAAACACATAAAATATATGCAAAGTAGAATAACATATCTAAAAACAATGATTACACAGCGCTGGTTACTCTCTAAATTGTCTTAATTAATGTTGCTGATAATGTCTCATTAATCCAATTTCCAGTGCCAGCATGCATTTGTGATGTATTGAATTTATAATTATTAACAGACAGGTCTGGATTATGTAAATTATTTATACAAAGTATTGTTCCTTCATTAATCTCTAATGCTGGGTTCATACTGACAGATATGTTTTTTTGATCAATTGTTTGCACAATATATTGGTTGCTCATCAGCCAGTGTGTACCAGCGATATGTCTGTGAATTACGTAGTTCACAGACATATCACGTCGGCTCTGCTGCACAGCCGATGGCAGATATATCTGTCCATCAGGCAGTGTGTACGGGCGGTCTTGCAGCAGAGGCTGCGGGGAGGGGGGTGGATCATGCATCCCGGCCAGAGAGAGGTGATGGTCGTTCAGTGTGTATGAACGACCATCATCTGCAGATATATCTACGCAGCTGAGTGACATGCGATTTTGCAGCTGCATTCGGAAATTGTGATCTATACTGAATATCAGGCTATAAATATATATATATATATATATATATATAATTTCACTATAGACAGGCAGCACACACTTTAATTTCCAATGGCTAGAGTGCCTGGCACATAAATGGATAATTGTGGATATGTGAAAAAGAGCCAGCACATATATATATATATATATATATATATATATGTGTATATATATATATATATATATATATACATATATATATATATATATATATATCCTAATGTGAATATGCTATACTCTATAATGTCCTGAAAAGTCTAAAACACTTAGAGGTCCATTCAACATACCTTATTTAACGTCGTGTGACTGAAATTTCCTTAAACTGTTGATCTGGAGTGTCAGCCAAATTCATTATTATTAGGAGATAACACGTATATCTCCTGGTTACTTGTGCAGCCAAAGCTGAATTAAGGCCAGGGGCACTAAAGACTGGGGAGCCCTAAATAGCATAATTTGGGACACGGGGATGGTATTCTTGTGCGCAAGCCTTTGGTGCGCACATGAAAAGGGGACATGACCACATATCATGCCCCCATTTCATGGTACACTGGAGGTGTGTAAATCAGTTTCTCAGCCTCGTAGAGCAGGAGAATATTCCCTCCCTACCTTCCCCTCGAAATGCAGGACAGTCCCACCAAAATTGGGGTGGTTACATACATATTTAGGGCAGGATGTATCAAGCATGGCATTCTGTTTGCGATACATCCCTTACCGTATGCAGTGGCATTTATTAATGCCATATGCATGAAGATTTGTGATTATTTACGCAAAGGACAGTTACGATCAGAACTGTCCTTTGTGATGTTAGGACTTCTGGCTTTATGACCTGGAAGTCCTACTGCACATGCGCGGCCGCGGGGGACTCTGGGAGGGATCCTAATGGATCCCTTTTGGGGAGTTATGCGGAAAGAAGCATATGGGCTTCTATAGGCAACGCCAATTGCCTATCAGGTACAAGTTCTGGAAAGTTTTGCTTTCCTGAGCTTGATACAAACTGTATGAGGAATGTGGTCAAACATCCGAAAACAGCGCTTTTCAGAGTTGCGTATCACACACACATATACGCATACATATATACAGTCACATATATATACAAATACATAGTCACACACATACATACATATACACTTATTCCTACACTAATACACACAAAGTGACACATTAATACACAACCACACCTATACACACACAGTCATACACTAATACACAAAGACTTATACACACATATAAATACAATCACAGACACATACAATCACACACTTATACACACATACATAGTCACAGACACACAAACACACAGCCACACACTTATAAACATACACACACTCATACAAACATATAGATTAATACAGTCACAGACACACACAGTAACACACATACTTATACACACACCCACACACATATACAACACATACATGCATAAATACAGTCACAGCCACACAAACACTCAGCCACACACTTATACAGATACATACATAAATAGTCACAGACACACACTTACACACACATACATAAATAGTCACAGAAACACACAGCCACACATGTATACAGACACATACATAAATAGTCACAGACACACAAACACACAGCCACACACTTATACACACACATACATAAATAGTCACGTCCCCCCACTGTCACATTAAGGGGTCTATTCATGATGTTAATTATAGGGGCCCGGTAACAAACATTCTAACTCGATGCAAGCGACGGAGCAATTCATCATTGCTCTGGCACGGAGTGACGCAGTGACGCTAGTGCGCATGCGTGACTGAAGGAGCTGGACTGGGGCGGAGGGATCCTAAAGGTGAAGATGGTGAATGCTCCCGCACTTAAGCTCTGAAAATATTGTATTTTTGGAGCTTGATAAATTCTGTCCACATACTAGTGTATGAGGACAGCAGGCCATTCCGCGAGAGGAAGGTAAGCAGGAGAATTCTGTGATAGCTCCTGCTTTACCTTCTTGATGAATGGTCCGAAAACTTAAGTTCTACAATTGTAGGTGAAAATGTTAATTTTCACTTGCTTTTGTAGAAATTAAGTGATGATGAATAGGCCCCTAAATGGTACATTACTCGTCTGCACAGTAGCTCTTCCACCCCCTCCTCTCTTCCCTACTGCTGGGCTGGCCTGGCACTGACAGAATGCCATTTAGCTCCGGCCCTGAATTTTTTTCGCCTGGTCTGGGATGGAGAAAACTTTTCTCCAGTTTTTTCTCGCAAATTGCGTTTTCATCTGTTTTTGGTCGAAAATATCGCAGTTTTGTGGCGAAAAATGGCCGTTTTTGCCTAAGGCAAAAAAAACGTCAGTTTCTGCTGCTGATTGAATACGACCCCCATAATAAGGCTTATTAAATAGACCTTAGTTTCAACCTCGCTCCTACATCTAAAGAAGTGCAGTCTTGCTGCACTGCAACTCTAATCAATGGCCGGGGGGGCCCAAGAGAGAGGGTTTGCCCTGGGTGCTGTGCACCCCTTTTAATCTGGCTCTGTGTACAGCCACGATAAATTTGGGGATGTAGAAATTGGGCAATTCATTCAGTATGGGGATGTAGAAATTGGGCAATTCATTCAATTCTGGAAATTACATCTTTTTGGAATTTGATGGTGTTACTGTACACCACCCTCAGATGGCGTACAATCCCTGTTAGGCTTTACAAGCTGCAATTTACACAGCAGCTTATGAAGCAGTGGGACTGCAATGGCACTCAGCTGTTCCTCCCTCCCCCTTCTGCGCTCTGTCCTCCGGCTTCCCCCCCGCCACTGCATACTGTTGCCGCGTTGAAGCGTCTCTCCCCTCTGTCCCTTCCCTGGTGGCACTTGTAAGTGTTTCATTAACTGTTTATTTACTTTAAACAGTTAATTAATAAAATAGAAGCAGCACTTACAAGTGCCACTGGGGAACAGACAGAGGGTGAAACGCTTCACGCTGCAACAGCAGGCAGCGTCCAGGATAATATTTAAAAAAAAATATATATAAATAATATTAAAAACTTACCACTGCTGTTGTCCTGTTGCGGCATGTGCCGCTTCTGTGAATGGAAACGACGCAGCATGCATAACAGCAGTGTTAATGTAGGAGCAGGCAGGGAAAGTATATTTTTTCCGAAAAGCTGTTATCGCAAAAATTACAGCTTTTCGGATGAGATGATTATGAGGAGGAGGAATGATGAATTCCCCTGATAATTAGGTAGAACTCAGGGCCTGATCCAGAGCCGAACGCTCTGACCAGAGCGCTCGCTCTGAATCTGGGCCCTCCTCCATGAAAATGGAGCGTCCTCCGTCCAGGAGGCGTGGCTGCCAGACGGAGGCGTTCCCATGGGAACACCTACCGTCTGAAGCCGGCCACACTGACATCACTAGTGATGTCAGTGGGAGTGAATATGGCTCTAATAGAGCCAAAATCACTCCTGGGCCTGCGGCAGCGAGACCCTACCGCAGGGTCTCCGTCGCAAGCCCGATGGTCACGATGGTCTTGACCATCGCGACCATCATCATGGACGCTCGCATAAGCTGTGGGTGGTCACCCACATAGAACGGCCTCCTGGTCACCCACATAGAACGGCCTCCTGTACGCTCGCATAGCTGTGGGTGACCACCCACAGGTATAGCGAGCGACCAGGAAGATGGTCGCGATGGTCAGGACCATCACGACTATCGGGCTTGCGATGAGACCCTTGTGGTAGGGTCTCGTGGCCGCAAGCCCCAGAGAGATTTCAGCTCTAACAGAGCCGAAATCTCTCCCACTCGTGACACTCGTGATGTCAGTGGGGCCGCCCCCAAACGGAGGTGTTCACATGGGAATGCCTCCGTTTGGGCAGCCACTCACCCGGTCCGCCCTCCAAAGGGGGGCGAGCTGTCACTCAACTTCGACAGCTCACCCCCTTTGTTGCGAGATCCGGAGCGACGGAGTGCCCGTCGCTATCCAGGTCTTGCGCATGCGCACGACGGAGCCGGCTCCATCGTGCGCATGCGCACTGGCCCACCATCGACCCGGTTGCGAGCGCACAGCGCTTGCGACCGGGTCTGAATTAGGCCCTCAGGTCCTGATTCAGAGGCGCTCACTATTTGCGAGCGCTCGCTCTGAATCAGGGACGATTTAAAAAAAAAAAAAAAAACGCCTCCAGGCTGCTCGCATAGCTGTGGCTGACCACCCACAGCTTGTTAGGGCGGCCTGGCGATGGTCTTGCGACGAGACCCTTGTGGTAGGCTCTCGTCCACCGCAAGCCCCAATGAACTTCCTGCTCTAATAGAGCCGGAAGCTCACTACTGAGGCCGCCCCCAAACGGCAGGCGCTCCTTTGGGAACGCCTCCATTTGGCCAGCCACCCCCCCTGCCCGCCTCCAAAACGGGGCGAGCTGTCAAACAATTGTGTGATGTCAGTAGGGCCGCCCACAAACGGCAGGCGTTCCTTCGGGAACGCCTCCGTTTGTGCAGCCACCCCCCCTGACCCGCCTACAAAACGGGGCGAGCTGTTGATCAACATCGACAGCCGCACCGTTTTGCTGCGAACCCCGAGCGAGTGAAGTTCTCACTTGCTCTGAAGCTCGCGCACGCCACGCATGCGCACTACCCGACCATCGACCCACTTGCGAGCGGGTCTGAATTAGGCCGTCAATGCGAGTACTAAACCTAATTATATCCAAATAATTTTGTTTAATAATGCAGTGGTTCACAAACTTTTTTGAATCACAGTACCCCAAAGCCAAAAGTTTGTTATTGAGAAATTCGGAAGAAAGTGTAGTAAAGTAATATAAGTTTTGCTTACCTGTTATCCGTAGGTTCAGTTATGTGGTGATGGACAGGTTTGTGTTTCCTTTTGTCCACATATTTACATTATATTGACCATAAATAATTTGATTTGGTGCTGGGCCACCAACCTGAGGCACCCCTGCAAGTGTCCCGAGGCACCCCAGGGTGCCACAGCACACAGTTTGAGAACCACTGCAATAATGAATAGACCCCTTTTTCACTGCATGCCCAGACATGGTAGCTTTTCCTTATCTGTGAATATGTTGTGTGGATCATAATACAGTATAAGCTGCAGCATATAACGCATCGTCCATGTGCACTCTGCTCTGGGCCTGATTCAGTACGGATCGTAACTGCGATCGCAATAGCAATTACGCACACTGCAAAGATATGCTAATGTCTGCAATGCCATACGCAACCTGACATAAGGACCTTACACACATCTGTAATACTTAGCAATACTGCAAAACCATCAGTAACATTGAGTACAATCGCAGCCTCATGCACACTTGCACAAGGTCTGACCTTACTCAGGAATTTCTAAATTCATCGCACGCAGTGGGAGCTCAAGCTGCGTATGCATTGCAGTGGCTAATTTATGCACACCCCTGCAACGACGTTCAAATGCACTTACACGCCTGCGTTTCTCCGACCACCCCCCCGTCACCACCCCCAGTATTTCCTGTCAATCAGTCTGCGTAGTCACTGCGATCTCAGTCCTGATCGCAGTGGTGTGTTTGCGCACTTAGATGTATACACATGTGCAGTATTGCACCAGTCGGCCGCAGTTGCGATCGGTAGTGAATCAGGCCCTCTGTCCCCAAGACACCCCCACTACCACTGGACAGAGACTCTGGGGGTCATTCAGACCCGGTCGTTAGCGCCGATGCGCTCGGACTGGGTCGATGGCCCCCCACAGAGAATGCGCACGCCGGCGCCGTCGTGCGCATGCGTGAGACCCGCTACGTCCGACAGCGCTGGTCGTAGCGGGTCTCGATCCAAAGGGGGCGAGCTGTCGATGTTGATTGACAGCTCGCCCCGTTTGGAAGGCGGGCCGGGGGGGTGGCAGCCCAAACGGAAGCGTTCCCATGGGAACGCCTACCATTTGGGGGAGGCCCCACTGACATCACTAGTGATGTCAGTGGAGAGCTTCCGGCTCAGACAGAGCCAGAAGCTCTCCGGGGCTTACGACAAGGGAGACCCTACCCTAGGGTCTCGTCGTAAGCCCCGATGGGCTCTGACCATCGCGACCATCACCGGAGCGGTCGTTAGAGCTGTGGGTGTTAACCCACAGCCTAACGACCGCAACAGAGGCGGGCGGTCAGGATGCAAGCGGCCGCCCAGTTTCTGAGCGACCACTTGCATCCTCCGACCGCCTCTGAATGAGACCCTAAGCCTCATCGATAACACCAGCCCATAAGCATGATATTTTATATGAGGAAGTACAACATATTAAAATTCAACTTTCTCTGTAAAATATAGAGCTATATGAATTTCAGGAATCTGATATAGTTTTATTTAAATTTTGTCTAACATTTTGTTTTACAGATATATTTTTATGCCGAGTATGTGTTTAGAAAATCTGGGATTCCTATTGAAGAGATTCCTTACATCACACTGGGGACTGGTGTCTGTGAATGTATTACTGCTATGACATGTGTAAGTTGACAAGACTAATAAGTGTTAATGGCATGTTTCATAGAATCAAAGATTTTGAGAACTAAACTAGAAATATATAAATTCTGTATCACATATTTCAGCCTTTTCTGTCTGTATGCAGTAAGTGCTGTGGGCAGCCACATCGGGATGCAGTCAGGATACCGGCAGGCGCAATCCCGCCCGATGATATCCCGACACTGACATCCCGATATGGGACTAAAGATAGGTGTCAAAATCCCGATGCCTATCATTAGCCCCACTACTAAAATCCAACATCCGGCATACCGATCTAAACGTTCAGCCGTGGGGAGGGGGGGGGGTCAGGTTTAGGGGCCCCTGTGGGAACTTAGGGTTAGGCACCCCCCTGGGAGGGTTAGGTTAGGGAAAGGGGGGCTAGGTTAGGCACCACAAGGGGGCATTAGGGTTAGGCACCCCCCCCCCGTGAGGGTTATGCTTAGGGTGCAGGGAGGAGGGGTTAGGTTTAGGCACTAACGGGGGAGGTTAGGGTTAGGCACTGGGGGGGAGGTTAGGGTTAGGCACCACTAAGGGAGGGTTAGGATAGGGAAAGGAGAGAGTTAGGGTACTTACCTGCTGCAGTCAGGATTTTCAATACGTCGGGCTGCCTCTGTCGGTATTTGATCCACCGGCATTACATACCGATTCCACCACTTTCAACCACTTTCTGTCGACGAGTAGCTTGCACTGCAGATAGTCATGCCAGCCTCTGTAAACAGCTTTCACTGTGGATAGCAGCCACATCAGCCACTTTCTGTCTGCATGCAGCTTACATTGTGAATAACATGTCTGCTTACCTCTGTCTGCTGGTAGCTTACACTCTGGATAGCCATGTCAAGCTCTCTTTACCTATAATTGCCTATAATTAGCTTATACTGTTGAACTGTGCAAGACAAAATTATTTTAGCGTTCCAATGAAGCAACAAATACACCAATAAGTAAAATGAATTATAAATGTTATTTTAATGTATAGTTTTTAGCTACAAATAAATATTTAAAGTTAATTTAATACACATTACATAATAGATACTTAGATAATGAAATCCAGCATACATCTCAGGTAGCGCCCAACTTGAAAATTCAGGTCCTGATAATCTTTACTTCATATAATGTTGAAGCATGAGACTAAATTGACAAATCAATGCTCCCAGTATATAGTGTATGAAACAATAGTTCATTTAGACAGTTACGTTTTCTGCAGCACACTTGCAGCAATATCGACACTGCTGTGCCACTAGTAGCTTGTAGAACATGTTGCTAATCAGTACACATCTATAAGTGCCAGTCACTGCAGCACTGTAGACACTGGTGTGCAGCGCTCACACAGTGATGGCATGCCTTAGAAATTAGTAATAGGGTTTGAGCAGCGATGTATGAAGCCATCACTGAACTTCAAATCTCAGCCCAGAAAGAGGGATCTTTGGATTACAAACCGACTGTGCGTTTTCTGCAGCACACATGCAGCAATGTCGGCACTGCTGTTCCGTTAAGAGCTTGTACAACATGTCGCTAATTGGTACACATCAGTAAGTGCCGGACATTGTGGCACTGTAAACAGTGGTGTGCATCGCTCACACAGTGATGACATGCCTTAGATATGAGCAGTGGGGTTTG
Source organism: Taudactylus pleione (assembly GCA_031769625.1). Classification (NCBI taxonomy): domain Eukaryota; kingdom Metazoa; phylum Chordata; class Amphibia; order Anura; family Myobatrachidae; genus Taudactylus; species Taudactylus pleione. The sequence continues at coordinate 5,035,097 of JAUIMM010000061.1, read as the reverse complement.
AAGGGCACTGTATGAAATCATCACTGAACTACAAATCTCAGCCCAGAAAGAGTTGTCTTTGGATTACAAACTGTCTTCTGCAGCACACTTGCGGCAATGTCAGCACTATTGTGTATGAAATGATCACTCAACTACAAGTCTCAGCCCAGAAAGAGTGTGTGCACAGCTTGCTCTATGGTGTATTATATGGTGAATATGATTGTAAGGGGACAAATACAATACATAACATTAGAGGTTTTTTTTATTCTTTATTACTTTATCAGTTAGTTCTAACTGCAATTACTGAAAGGAAACACACCAAAGTAAAATAATATTATTTTTTTATTATATAATAGTATTCTTTAAAGATGAATGGTGGCAGTGGTTGAGGGGTGGGCTACTGTATTGTATGAAATCTTTGGAGTGAGTGGTGTCACCAAATTACATACTTGGTGTGCCTTCTAAGTCCCTTCCCCCAAAGTAAGCATGAGCCTTTCACTAACATAATACAGGTCATATTTTGTTAGCCATTTAAGCAGTCAGCTCAAGGTCTGCCCCTACAATTACAGTACTTGTGCCATGGAAAGGAGAGGAATTCATAGTGACCATTGGTAGGACACCATCTATTAGCCTTCATTTATATGCAGTATACAAGTCTCCCAGGGGAGTGGGGGTGGGGTTGGGGGGAAGGCTGCATTGCAAGGATTTTAAACCATGTCCCAATATGCTTCAGCACTTTACTGTAACTCAGAAATGTAGACGATGTAGACAACTCAGGTGAACTTGCTTAAATCCACTTTGCACAAATGCTCTTTACCAGTGCGCCCTGCACTGTACCTCGCACAGTGGCCCTGATTCAGAGATGTACGCAATGCCGATATTTACGCAGATAGAGCGATTGTTTGCCATTGTGCATGTGCTTTAAGCCGTACTGTTCACACGCAGCAATTGTTTTTCCATAATTTAATTAGCAAAGTGAGTGCCAGGTAGTCATTGTTTGGGGGAGATAAGGGGCTGGCATGTCTGTGCTCTGTATGAGAGGGTAGTAGTGGGCGTCCCTATGCTGGGGTGAGCTTTGGAAACATTAGCATATACTCACAGCTGCGTTCCGTGCGAAATCACAGATGCGATTGCATTAAGGTGTATCTCTGAATCAGGCCCAATGTGCCCTGCACTTTACCTCGCACAGTGTGCTGATAAATACTATATATAAATATCATTGTAAAGACATTAAAGGCAGATTATATAAATCTTTATATGTATTTTAATAAAATGAACAATAAACAATAGTTGGTGGTTTTGATTAAATGGAAAAGCATAGCCATCCACCACTTATCCATGTCACCACGTAGACTACCTCACCCCTTTGCCCTCTCGAATTCTCTCACTCCTGCTTTCTGCCCTTAGCTTCCTTTCCACTTTCTCACTCCTTATGTCTCATTGGGGGAGATGTAAGAAGCCCTGAAGCGGTGTCAGCTCACGTTATGTGCGCTGATACCGCTTCTCCCTGATGTATGATCGGGAGGTTGGGCGGTAAATGACAGAGGCGCTATGCGCCCCTGTCATTATCGGTGCTGCTATCTACAAGATAGCCTGGGCCATGTATGAACGGTCAGATCGTCTGACCGTTTGGCCCGCTGTAGCTGACGCTATCGACAGCTACTGCCTGGCGCTGCCCTATCCCCACAGCATGGACAACGCTGTCCCTGCTGCCGGCTCCAGGCTGCACGCGGGGATCTCGCGGTACTTGTGAGATCCCGTGCATGCTCAGTGGAGACAGCCGGGAAAGAGACACAGGGCATCAGCACGAGGCTGATGCGCTGCGGTCTCTAGCGGGTAGTGCCGGAGGGGGAGTTAACGCTCCCCCTCCCCGGCCGATGAGATGTTCATACATCTCATCAGTAGTGCTTCCTGCTTCGCCTCAATAAAGAGGCGAAGCGGGAATTGTTATAGCGGCTGGTTAAGTGCTGCTATCATACATCTACCCCCATGTCTCTTATGCCTTCCTCCCTCCTGTTCTCATCACCTACTTCTATTGCACACCTGCCACACTTCCTCCCTGGGCTTTCTGCACCTGAACTCTAATCATCTGTTCTGTTTTTTCTGATGTACTAGAGCCGTCATTTGTGTCCACGTTAACAGCTACAACTTTCCCTACTGTACACTGTTAAATTGCAAAATAAAATGTAAAAAAAAGGATTCACCAACATATGGACAGTAGGCAAAAGAGGGCTATCGCCCAAAGAACTTGCTCTGTGAAAAATAAAGAAAAAGATACAGTATTACAACACTAATATACAGTACTGTATATTGTAATATCTTGACATCCATCCATCTTGACATACTGTAGTAGTCTGCTGTAGTAGTCTGCATTGCTGTACTTTACATCGGGTGTAGCCCCCTCTAAAATGGCCTTGTGGATTGATTGGCTATACTTAACTACTGTAACTCATACTTGCCTACCCTCCCGATTTTTGATTTTGGAAAATCGGGTGCCGCTCCCGACCTCCCGGGAAGGCAGGCAATCCTCCCGGCCCCGGCGATGTCCGGACCCCCCCCCCATGCTTTTAAGTAGAAACCCCGGCAGCAGGGGGGCCGGTGACGCGATTCGGCTGAATCTCGTCATCGTGGCTCCGCCCCGGCTGCACAATGCCATTAATCACGGCATTGTGAAGAGGGGGCAGAGCTACGATGACGTGTTCGCGCTGCCACACCCCTATGCTCCGCCCCCAATGCCACGTCATGTGCCAGGCCCGCCCCCTTTGGCCGCGTCACGCCCCCAGCCCTGTGAGTCCAACAGCTCCCTCCCGGAAGGAGGGGGCTAAATGTCGGCATGCATGCTGTAACTGTACAGTAATACTGTACTTACTATGCACAAGGCGCTGCCTGAGCCTTTGCAGCCGCATAGCATCCCTTCTCACCAAATCACTCTGTCGCTGGAGCAATTGTATAGACCTATCCCAGCCTACTGGGGCCAGGACATTGTGTCGGGAATTCATAAAAGCCCGAAGCTTTTCAATATTGATGAGCGGCTGATCCCGCCACTGTACAAGAATTTGTAGCTCCCTTACTGAATAAGGCCGCTGCCTCACAGCCATTTTCTATACTGTATAAACACAGTAGGACGCAGGATACAAGACGTAGGACAAATGATGCCAAATGTTTATGCAATGGCGCGTAAGTATGCGCAAGCAATATTTTAATTGGTGTCCATGTTTATTTTATACACCTCTGCTCAAACTCCACTTCTAATTTCTAAGGCATGTCATTGCTGTGTGAGCGCTGCACACCACTGTCTATATTGTCACAGTGAAATGCACTTGCAGTAGTTATGTGTACCAATTAGCGCCATGTTCAACTTGCTCCTAGCGGTATAGTAGTGCCAAAATTGCATCAAGTGTTCTGCAGAAGATGCACAGTCAGTTTGTCATCCAAAGACACCTCTTTCTGGGCTGAGATTTGTAGTTCAGTGATGATTTCATACAGCGCACTTCAAACCTCAGTACTAATTTCTAAGGCATGCCATCACTGTGTGAGTGCCGCACATCACTGTTGAAATTGCCACTAAGTGCTTGCAGACCACTGTGCACGGCAAAAGTAATTCCACGGGCAGATTTTCATAAAATAGACCGCTGTGCAGTTTTACTACAGTAGTGTATACTGTATTTAGGACACTGTTTACACTGTGAAGTGATGTACATGATTGGCCTGCATGTCAGAGCTTGCTGTACTATTGTATTCTGTAGTGCTCTAGGCCGGCTCCAGGGGTCGGAGCACCCTGTGCCGGCCCTTTCCAGCGTGCCCTATCTTCTTAACCGAAAATGGGTGTCAAGACCATCACGACCATCGGGCTTTCGATGAGACCCTTGTGGTAGGGTCTTGTGGCTGCAAGCCCCAGAGAGCTTTCGGCTCTAATAGAGCAGGAAGCTCTCCCACTGCCATCACTGATGTCAGTGGGGCTGCCCACAAATGGCAGGCGTTCGCTTGGGAATGATCCGTTTGTGAAGGCACCCCCCGGCCACGCCTACCAAACGGGGCGAGCTGTCACTCACCATCGACAGCTCGCCCCCTTTGGTGCGAGACCCGGAGCGACGGGGCACTCGTCGCTAGCCGGGTCTCGCACATGCGCACGACGGAGCTGGCTCCATCGTGCGCATGCCCAGTGGGCAAACTTTGACCCGGTTGCGAGCGCTCAGCGCTTGTGACCGGGTCTGAATCAGGCCCACACTGCACAATCTGGTGTACGACCATGCAATATACCCTTCCATACCACATTCACCTGCATGCTGTCGTCAGCCTGGTCGGACCATCTGACGTACACCACATCAGATAGAACGACTCCACTGACGTTCACGGGAACGCATGATTGAGCACATACACTATGCCATGTGCATGATATGTCGTTCCAAATTGCCTGAAAATTACATATCATCCAATATATATCACCTAATGTGTACCTGTCTTACACCAACTTAGTTTGCATTTTTTCAAGAAGAAACTAAGCCACAGTACAAAAGACGCAATGGTTGTTTCAATTTCCCTTCATCCCAAAACAAACGATATAGAGCGTACACACAATGCAATCTCCCGAATGACGGCACGATATATATCATGTCGGAGCATTTTATTAATCTCTTCTCGTGTACACACTATACAATCATTGTGTAGATCACTGGCAGCTCAGGTGCCGTCTTCAGAAGAAAGATTGGACCAATATATCTTGTGGTCTTCTGGTTGAGCGTACAGACAGCACAATGTGCACCACATCGTTCACGGCATGTTCCCATCTGATGTGCAGGACATCAGATGTAAAAATGCGATGCCTCAAAAAAACATACCGTCCAATATATTGCCTAATGTGTACCCAGCCTTATTTGAAGTAGGCTTAATAGCATTAGCTAATAGCATACCAGCCAAAATTCACAATTAAAATTCCACGCTACTGGTCAACCTAATTCATGCTCAGATCTTTTTTTTTTTTCAAGCACAAAAATCAGGACTGTTGGCAGATATTTAATAGTAATAGTTAACATGTTGTCTCCAAAATAGTGTAGCACATAATTTTTGTTTAGTTTGGCCTATATTGGACTTATTGAAAATACTGTAATGTTGTGATTCCCAAACTGGGTGCCGCAGGACACTTGCAGAAGTGCCACAGGTTGGTGGTCCTGGAACAAATTCGATTTTTTATGGTCCATGTGATTGGCAGCCATCGGCTCTGGGTTTTGCCTATCATAAAATACGTGGACAAACAGAACACAGCCCTGTCAGCCACCACATAGACCTAGGGATATAAGCGCAATTTACTCAATTTGATCATTTCTGCAGAATTTCTCAATAAAAAAACTTTTGGCCTAGGGGTGCCGTGAAAACAATGCTGATACTCTAGGGTGCCGGGATTCAAGAAAGTTTGGTAACCAAATTTGTAATGTATAATTATAAAATTAATGGTTAACAATAGGGTCTACGGTTTACACAATACATGTTTTAGCTCATACCTACCTACTTTTTTCATCTCCTCTCCGGAGATGCAGCCTGCTACTTCGGCAGCCGGGCTCTGACATTATTAGGCCTCGCCGCTGCAAAATTCCACGATTTGAGAGTTCGTGGAGAAGGGCTGGGGCTGAATGATGTGTTTTCATATTTTTTGTACCCTGCTCCCTCCTTATAGACCGGTGATTCCCATTTTTATCTCTCCCATTCTGCCCACTTCACTAGGATGTGAGCGTGATGTGGGAGATCCGGCCACTCTTCCGGGGGTGCAGGGGGCTACCCAAAAAATCGGGAGCCTCCCGAAACTTCCCAGGAAAGTAGGCAAGTATGTTTTAGCCTGAGGTGCCAAAATGATTATATTTTTTAGCCATTGGTTATCACTATATATACACACACATACACAACTAATAATTATTACATAGGTATATCACTTATATTGTATTTTTATTTTGTAGGGTTTGCTCATAGACAGAGCTGGAAGACGGTTTCTAATCATTGGAGGATACACTTTGATGGCCTTATGGTGCATTTTTTTAACAGTGACAATTACATTACAGGTATGGATTATACATAGTAAATGAAACCATATTATACTGCATGTTCCTGCTGTAATATAAAGTATAAGCAGCAGGGCCGGTGCAGGGTTTCCAGGCGCCCTAGGCAACATTTCACCAACCGCCCCTGCTCCCTCCAATTCCTAATATTCCATGCATCAGTCTCCCCAGTGAAATAACATGCCACACAGCAGTGTCCCAACTTCATAATATACTATATAGAATATTACACACAGCCAAAATTTTAATATGCCACTCAGCCATGAATTATGTAATTCATTTTTTTATTGTGAACTCAGTGGCGGCCTCCGGTGGCCGGCACCCTTAGGCAGCTGCCTAATATTGCCTACTGGTAGCATCGGCCCCAGAGGCGTCACTAGTGTTGGTGTCACCCGGTGCTATAACTCATGGTGACACCCCCCACCGCACCAAAAAAAAATAAAAAATTGATGCGCAGCTCCGCAAACTCTCCCCAAATACCAGTCCAGCAGACACATTTACACAATGCCCCCAGTAGTGGTGCCCCGTATGTAGTGCCCCTTATGCAGTGCCCCTATGCAATGTCCCCAGTGGTAATGCCCCCTAATAGTGCCCCCAGCGGTAGTGGTAATGCCCCTTATAGTAGTGCCCCCTATAGTAGTGACCCCAATATTAATGCCCTCAGTAGAAATGCCCCTAGTAGTAATGCCCCCATTAGTAGTGCCATCAAAAGTAATGCTCCCTGTAGTAGTGCCCCCATTAGTAATGCCCCCTAATAGTGCCCACAATGGTAGTGGTAATGCCCCCTATAATATTACCCCCAGAACTAATGCCCCCTATTGTATTGCATAGAGTGTAACAGTGACTGCCAGATAATGCAGAGAGCATCGTAGTAACCGCCAGATAATGCAGAGAGCATCGTAGTAACCGCCAGATAATGCAGAGAGCGTCATGGTAACCGCCAGATAATGCAGAGAGCATCGTAGTAACCGCCAGATAATACAGAGAGCGTCATGGTAACCGCCAGATAATTCAGAGAGCATTGTAGTAACCGCCAGATAATGCAGAGAGCGTCATGGTAACCGCCAGATAATTCAGAGAGCATTGTAGTAACCGCCAGATAATGCAGAGAGCGTCATGGTAACCGCCAGATAATTCAGAGAGCATTGTAGTAACCGCCAGATAATGCAGAGAGCGTCATGGTAACCGCCAGATAATTCAGAGAGCGTCATGGTAACCGCCAGATAATTCAGAGAGCATTGTAGTAACCGCCAGATAAAGCAGAGAGCGTCATGGTAACCGCCAGATAATTCAGAGAGCATTGTAGTAACCGCCAGATAATGCAGAGAGCGTCATGGTAACCGCCATATAATTCAGAGAGCATTGTAGTAACCGCCAGATAATGCAGAGAGCATTGTAGTAACCGCCAGATAATGCAGAGACCATCATTGACCCACATATAACCCATAACATGAATACACCCCTTATAAATACAGAAACACAATGAGTATACCCACGCACATACATTAATACACCATCCCCAGCATAGACACTCTCTCCTCACTGAATTACTTACTTCCCATTACACATACTGTATACATTAGACCATAGTCACTGTGCTGGCTGCTGCTGCTGCTGCTGCACTGTATGCTGTCTCCCAGCTCCTTCTCATCCTCTCTGGGAGGTCAGAGGGTCACGCTGGGAAGAAGCAGGGACCGTGTACAAACTACTTGTCAGTATTCAAGTGTAATCAACAGTGTCTGAATACACTTGTAAACTGGCAAATGTTTTGTAGACTGTCCCTGCCTGCTCCCAGTGACGGATCTGTAAGGCAGGGAGTGAGCTGATTCACTGAAGAGAGGAGGAGCAGAAGCTCTGCTGCCATCCACCCCAGCGGTGGCTTCAGTCAGGCTGATTGTCTTTACACTGTTTACAGCAGGTAATCAGCCCCGTGCCTCTAGCGCTCCCACCCCCCTCATATGTAGGGGACTGTATGAAGAGCACAGCCGCACTTACTGTATAGCTGCCGCTGGCTGTCTCAGTGTGACAGGCGCAGCGGCAGCCGGCAGAAGTAAAAGCTGTCTCAGCAGCTGCTGCAGGGAGAGCGCCTCTCCAGCCTGGCGTCTCCCTGCAGTGCAGGCTCTGCTGAGCGGGGGGCGGGGATGAGTCGGATTTTGGTGTCACCCCCTTAGAGGGTGACACCCGTTGCGGCCCGCACCCACCGCACCCCCCTTGTGACGCCACTGATCGGCCCTGATAAGCAGAGAAAGAGTGATAGAACCATTTATCCAGGACAATTTAATGCAGAGCTGGAATTCTACTGTTATGAAACACTCAAAATATGGTCACATCAAGACTGCATTTAAATGCAAATTAAGTACAGTATATTAAAATATACAAAGGACTCACTAGAGGTCATCTACAGCAGTGGCGTCACAAGGGGGGTGCGGGCCGCACCCGGGTGTCACCCGCCGAGGGGTCACACCAAGGTGCAGACTGACACTCCCCCACAGTGACAGGAGCCAAGTGCTGCACTGTAGTATTAAGTGCAGCACCCAGCTCGTGACACTGTGAGGGGGCTGGCACTGCAACACAAGGCAGTCAGCACCCTCTGCACCCCCCCAGTAATATTAGGAACGGGACCACGGGGAATAGTGCCGCGAGGCCACAACCCCGTCCCGCGAGACCATGCCCCTTATCACAAAGCCACGCGTCTTTTCGGGGTGGGTGTGGCTGCACCGTGCACACAACGTCCCTCCCCACACCGGGTGACACCGCGGGGAAGGACGCCACTGATCTACAGCAGTGATAAAGTATGGGCATTAGGCACACAGTGCAAATGGCATTTTGTGATGACCAAGCACCTATTTTTGCACAGATGAGTCCATGTATAGATCTGCTAATCTATATTACATAAAATGAGCAGCAACACTTTCTAGACATTTGAAAGATAATTTAAAAATAAATCCAAAATGTGGAGAGGGTGTATTACAAGTTTTCTATGTATGCTGCTTTTTCTCCATTATACACGTTGTCTGTATTGGGACTTGGACCAGTGGCGTAACTACAGCCCCCGCAGAGGCTTGGGGGCGCGGGGGCTTGTGGGGCGAGGTGGCCGCAGATTCCATGCGGACTAGCCGTCCGCATGGAATCTGCAGAAAACGGCCCTCCAAAAATGGCCACCGCCTAGGAGGAGACAGATGCTAGAGGTCCTCCTGGACCTCTAGCATCTGTTAGTCACGCAGGCAGGGCGGTAGTGTGGACCGCACATATGTGCCGTCCGCACTACACTAGCATAACAAACACACAGCCGCCGGCACCGGCGGCTGTCTGTTTGTTTTAGCAGCCGATGAGTCAGACAGACTCATCGGCTGCTTGTCTTGCACCCACTGCCGGAGCCGGGCTCTTCCGGCTCCCGCAGTGGGTGATGATGGGAGAGATGTCATGACGTCTCTCCCATCATGCAGAGCGGGCCTGCCCGGGAGGACGCCGGACGGAGGAGCCGATGCCGGAGCGTTGATCAAGGAGAGTGGATTTTGTGTGTCTGTCTGTCTGGCCGGGGGGGGTTTGTTTACTACTACTGGGGGCATTGCTGGGGGGGGGGTTGTTTACTATTACTACTACTACTGGGGGCATTGCTGGGGGGTTGTTTACTACTACTACTACTACTGGGGGCATTGCTGGGGGGTTGTTTACTACTACTACTGGGGGCATTGCTGGGAGGGGGACTACTACTGGGGGCATTGCTGGGGGGGGTTGTTTACTACTACTACTACTGGGGGCATTGCTGGGGGGGTTGTTTACTACTACTACTGGGGGCATTGCTGCAGGGGGTTGTTTACTACTACTACTACTACTGGGGGCATTGCTGGGGGTGTTTACTACTACTACTACTACAGGGGGCATTGCTGGGAGGGGTGACTACTACTGGGGGCATTGCTGGGGGGGTTGTTTACTACTACTGGGGGCATTGCTGGGAGGGAGGACTACTACTGGGGGCACTGCTGGGGGCTTAGTACTTGGGTCACTATTTAAGGGGGTCTACTACTGAGGGCATTATATAAGGGGCACTGCATAGGGGGACGACTAGCTGGGGCACTGCATAGGGGGACCACTTCTGGGGGCACTGCTGTATACTGTAAACTGTCTAGGGGGGGTGGGAGCAAATTTTTTACTCTTGCACTGGGGGCCAAATTGCGTATAAATGGCCCTGTAATTATTTTACCAAAATGCAGAGTGGGGGTTATATGGGGGAGTGGGGCAACAGAAAAAATATTGGCTGGGGGGAGCAAAATTTATAGTTACGCCACTGACTTGGACTATACTTTCATTGAGATATCTCTAGTAGTTTTTATATGTCTGCAGACTACCTGTACACACTTGACGATGGACAGATATGTCTGCAGACCGCCTGTACACACTTGCCGATGGACAGATATGTCTGCAGATATATCTGTCCATCGGCTGTGCAGCACAGCCAATCAGATATGTTTGTGAACGACGTCGTTCACAGACATATCGCCTGTACACACTGGCCGACGGCCAGCGGATATATTGGCTGATCAATAGATCACCCAATATATCAGCCAGTGTGTACCCAGCATTATATTCACCAGTATATCCGGCACGTAGAGGAGAAGATAACCTGTGTAAATAATTGTCTCAGTGCTCCTAATACTGGAAGTAATTCAGATGCTGGGTACACACTGACAAATAAATTGGCCGATCAATTGATTGGCCAATGTATCTTCTGCACGTCGGGCGGTGTGTACCCGCGATATGTCGGTGATAGTCACCGTTCACCGACATATCGCATTAGCTGTGCTGCACAGCCAATGGGCAGATATGTTTGCAACCACCCGTACACACGCAGCGGCAGCCGCGAGGAGGGGGACACACCCCTGGCCCGGCCACCGGCTGCCGGGTCCCACCCACTGGCTTCCGGGACCCGAGGGCACAAGCAGATGATGGCTGTTCAGTGTGTATGAACGACCATCATCTGCAGATCACTCGATCCCACCTTAACTTTGTCAGTTATGTCTGTTTAGTATAGTAAGAGAACCTTACCAAAACTACTATTGGCGCATAATGTTGTGGGGCCATATAATAATAACTGATATATAACTGTTGTTTGTTTGTTTATTTTTCAGGAGGTTTATCCATGGATGCCATATCTAAGTTTGACTGGTATCCTAGCTTTTATATTAAGCTTTGGTCTAGGACCAGGTAAGATAAACGGGAAAGGGGAAAATAAAACCAAACCCATTTAAAATATGTCCTTAGACAGAAAGCTGCAAATTTAATCATAATGTGAAAGCAATTATGTGGAACAATTGGCTTATCTATCCAAAATACTAAGGCAACATGCAAGGACATATTTTGATAAAGTTTTTTAGTTTTTTTTGGTTTGTTTGTAAAGTACAATTCTGTAAATAAGTCTAGTTACCAAACCAAAAGAAGAAATGTCAAAATCTAGATATACCAGTAAATACCTCACTGTAAGATCTGTAATCTGACATCCTTGTCTGATTTTATGTTTGTGTAACCAGTTTGTCTGGAGAGTGGTGCTAATAGGGTTATCGTTATCCTCATCTCATACCTTGCAGAGACCATGGAAAAACCACCCTGCAGTCAGTCTGTCTCTCTTCCACCTGCGGGTTACATCTGCAGACAGGTGTCCTTACACATGTACAGTATGTTTAACTACACTGAAGCAGACATAATGCACATGCAGTTGGTTTAGCAGTGTACAGCTATTAGTGGTGAAATAAATGGCACCATGTAAATGAATAAACAACAAGGTACTTTTATTCAAACAGTATTTTATCTTTCTCCTCTCACTTGTTACTTCTGTTCCCAGTAGAGTAACTCTTCTATGAAAGCGGCCGCTGATTGGCTAAGATCATTCTGACTCTTAGTCTTAACCAATCATGGCTAGAGTCCAGCAAACCTTGTGGGTCCTGTCAGTCTCTGACTCTGTAAAAGCACTAAGTACAGTATGTACTTACAGCGCTTCTGTGTCCGTTGGGATCTGGAACTCCATTTTTATTTTAAGAAGATATTGCATTCTACCAGGAAAAGGGGACCAACCTCCTCCAGGGACGAGGTAAGTATGCAGTGTAAGTGTGCATGAATGTGTAATAAAGGTATAAATTCATCGGTGTCTGTGTACTGTCTTTTTTTATATTTTTTTTACAGTGGGGGTACAGGTGCCAGCGGCCTGCTGGCACTTGTGGTTCTACAAGTGCCACAGGGCAGGCTTGCTGGGACCTATAGTCCCACTGTAAAGTTCAATATTATTTCTTTATTTTACACAATTACCCCTGCACCCACCGCCACCAGGACTGGCTTATCCTCGGGAGAGGGGATGACACTGATCTGTGCATCACTTCAGCACAACACGCTGCTCACAGCCACTTTTATTCTGCTCAGTGTTCTATCGTGTTTCTATACATGATTCTTAGTAAATCTGTGAGTTGTATTTCTTTATATGGAAAGCACTTGCATGTTTGTTCGATGGTCTATTGACTTTTATTTGCGTGTTTGGTTTATTTCTGTGCGAGATCAAGTTTTTGCACTCGTGTTTGCCTTTAGTATATTTCAAAGTTGCAAAATCAGGGAATGCATGGGACTGCAATCTCGGCCCAACATAACTAAAGCTGGCCATACACGCTACAATTATCCGTGGATCGCCCCGATAATTGTAGTGTGTGTGCGGGCGACCGAGTGTTAATTATTGCTCGGTCGGGCATGCCGTATTGTCCAGCATGCCCGTCCGATGAGATATTTAGCGGGTAAACTGTCGGGTAGTGTATGCCCAGCTGCGGCCGACAGACAGACATTTCCTGTGTTACTTCCCATGGAAGGAACAGGGAAATGTCTCCTCCCCCGGGGGCGGAGCGCAGATGTCGGGCTAATACACTGTGAGAAATCTCATAGTGTATGCCGCGGACATCTGCGGCTGGCATGCTGCCAGATAAAGTGTCTGTCTGTCTGACAGGCATTTTATCTGCACGTGTATGCCCAGCTTAAGTAAATTTACCCCTAATTGTCCATGCTCACAGTCCAGGACACTCCCGTCCACAACAGCTTTTTAATCATACTTGCCGACAATCAGCTCCAGCCTTCCGGGAGGGAGCTGATTGTCGGCTAATAGCGGGGGGGCGGAGCCGGGGCGGCCATTTTGGGTCACACTGGGGGTGGAGCCGCACGATTGCATCATCGTGACTCCGCCCCCTCTTCACAATGCCGTGATTTTCGGCATTGTGAAGCAGGGGGCGGGGCCACGATGACGCGATTCTGCGCGAATTGCGTCACCGGGCCCCCCGCTGCAGGGATTTTTGTTTTTTTCAGGGGGGAGGTGGGGAGGGTGTGAGACTTGCAGGAGGTTTTCCTGCCTTTCCGGGGGGCCGGGAGCGGCACCCGAAAATCGGGAGGCTCCCGGCCAAATCGGGAGGGTAGGCAAGCCTGCTTTTAATGAACATGAAAATACTGCACATGGGTTATTTTTGGATGTCTTTGCAAGCAAGTACAGCACTCATGCCCTCGTAATCACAATTGCCTTACATGCAGGTAATGATTATCTCATACATCTGCAACTTAACACTGCAACTCGTTTCCTCAAGACCTCTGACTATCACTGCCCTTTACTTTAAATCTGCGCACAATCACCTATTTTAGACACTTTGGTTCAGACACTGTACTCACCATGCCCTCATGCCTTCAATAAACATCCATCACCTCATGGGACCCCTTCCAACTACAGCTGATAAAACATGCTGAACACCTCTTATGGCCACATAAGCATTGGTATTTTTTTTTAATCCTAGTAACAACAATGTATAACACATGTTTACATTTGCCATGTATTTAGCATTTCCTGATGTGTGTCTGTGGTAAACAGCAAAAAAAGTTGATGTGTCCCGAAAATCAGAAAATAATTTCAAACACAATCCTGACACTAGTTTCAGGCCCATTTAAATGCAATTAACTAGGAATTAAACTATACTAAAATGAATGTAAAATACCAGCTGGTATGTCTCCTAATTAACACACTTATCTTGTGTAGTTGAGTGCAAATGTCACCTGTTTTGTGACTGGGACAGCGGATCAGATGAGGAGGGCCTGCTATGCAGCGGCAAAACTAATGCTGGGTACACACTGGCAGATATATTGGCCGATCAGCTGATCGGCCAAAATATCGTGTGTGCGTCTGCCAGTGTGTAATAGTTATATGTCTGAGAATTACGTTGTTCACAGACATATTGTGTCGGCTGTCCTGCATGCAGGGAGGGGGGCGCAAAACGACCCCCGGCCAGCGGGACCCACGGCCAAATGATGGTTGTCCAGTATGTATGAGTACTCATCATCTGCAGATATATCTTTTTTGTGTATACTCCAGTGCAGAAGGTGTGGCTGCCACAGGGCCCGAAGGTGAGAGGGCCTAATTCCGTGGCCCACCAGTTTACTTTCTTGGGGAAAGGATATGGAAAGTCAACATCAATGTTACCAATGTTTTAAACATCTGGGACGTTGCATCATTGGATTAAAAAGATAAGTATTTGTCATTGGACAAGTGTATGCGTAGATGCAGCTCCAGAGCAGTAACAGTTCAGCATTATAGCATACAGTTATGGGATTGCTTTAACTCATTACCCTGAATCTTCCTCTTTTACCGACTTGGCAGGAAGGCATAGGTGGAGGGGAGCCAATCAGTAGAGTGTCACAGACCATTGGAAGGAAATTATGGTTGATGAGCAAACATTGCAAATTTGCCATCGATGGCAAAACCATCAAACATTGGAACCAAAAGATCAAAGGTTTTGATGTTTCATTATTCGATTCCCAGCTATACTTCCTCTCTGCCCTCTCAGTTGGGGCCTTACTACACCTCTGGTTGCTTATATGAGACCGCATATTCTGGTCTTTTGAGGTTAGCATGGGTTCTAGAGGCAAGAGTGGCATCATTTGCACAATTTGTGCTGTGAGGCCTGGCGTTGCACGGTTATGCCTCTGGATGTTATGCATCAATAAATGCTACTACAAACAATAATATAATGGACTGTCCAGTCACATGAGGAATGAAGACACTATGGGGTAAATTTACTAAAGTGAGAGTTTTTAGAAGTGAGTTTCAAAAGTGATGTTGCCCATAGCAACCAATCAGACTCTACTTAACATTTAACTAGCACCTCCTAGAAGATAATAGCTAGAATCTGATTAGTTGCTATGGGCAACATCATTTTTAAAACTCACTTCTAAAAACTCTCACTTTAGTAAATTTACCCCTATGTGTGCTCAACTTCAGGAAGACATTCCTTATTTGAGGTGTGATTATGTAAATGGTTTCTGTGTTCTACAGTGAGGTAAGTACTTTGAATGTGATCTATTATTGTATCTATGCTACAATTTGGTTGTTTTGGTTTGGTAAACACTTTCTATATGTCTGTGGATTGGGAGTTTTCTCCATTTAGAGATTTCATGTTTTTCCTAATTACTGTGTAATGTGATTTAGTGCCCTATCAGTGGTTGTTTGATATTTTCAATGTAGTAACATTTAAAAAGCATTTGGTGCACTTTGTTACATGTGCTTATGATAAAACAGTAAGTAACTTATTGTGAATAATACAGGATATATAATGATTTGTGTTCTATCATCTGTTACATACAGTAGTAAAAAAAATATCACAACTATAATGTAAGAAACATAGTAATTTGTATGTGTAAAACACGGATATCATTTTTGTAGCTTCTATGGTTTCCAGTTACAATAAATTACAAATGCATATTTTTTACTGTGTACTTTTAAACAGATTTTTTTTCTAAATGATATTGTGGTTAACCTCATAGGTGGTGTTACGAATACTCTAGCTGCAGAACTCTTTACACAGTCTTCACGCACTGGAGCATACATGATAGGAGGAGCTGTAAATTGGATAAGCTTTTTCGCAATAGGAATTACTTTCCCATTCATAGTAGTAAGTACTATTTATGAGCATGAATCACTCTGTCACAATATCTAGGGTAGAGTGCTGTCTTAAGGTCCAAACAGATTCCTCGTCAAGATTGCTGAACAATACTAAATTTAATAGCACCTGAACTAGCAGACACTTAACAACAGGAACTCACAATAATATCTGGCATAAAGAGTTCTTGTTAGAGGTTAGCGCTCTGCACTGTCTCCTCTACTCTACGGTGCTAGGACCCCTGCAGACTGCCAAGTGTGCTACTGCGCATGTGCGGTTGCTTCGCTCGTCTTTCCTCCTCCGTCCTGTATAGAGGAGAACATGCCCCTTAACATCTATTGCATGGAGGCTGTATACAACAGGAACCATCCTCTACCACCAGTGTGTCACCACCGCTAGCTATATATTACATACACCACCTGCATTAACCCCATACATTCCTGGCTGCACCTGGAGATACTACATTGTATACTTGCTGCATACTGATTAACCCTGTGTTGATTTGCACCTACTTTCTACCTCTTAATAAACCAATCCTTGGTTAAGTTATCTACTGTGTGAACTAACCTCACCACCGACATCTATTGACATCATAGGTTGATAGTTCTCACTGCTGTTGGGCAGGTCTAGTAACCGCAGCAACTAGGAACTTGGGTATTCTCATTCGGCTTTCCCTTAAAGCTGCTAGGTTCTTATAAGAAGACACAGAATCTGCTTGTTTTCAGTAGGTTCAATCTGGTACTGTAATGTTCTGCAACAACTATGTGGTGCAGCTGGTATTGAGAGAATGTCCATGTTCTTATCCTAGATAAGACTAACCTAACCACAACTCCCCTGTCCTTCCATTAAAGTGGCAAATAACAGAGTGGTGCAGAGGCAGTGTAACCACACCACATACTAGGTTGTTTCAAGGATCTACTGGGCAACTATCTTTATTTGGATGTGGACCCACAAAGTTGAACTGTCATTGCTGTTGTCACCTCTGCTCACCAGCTGGATTCTCAGAGCTCAACTGTCCATGTCCTGGATCACATATCCAAATGGCAGATTTTACGGTTTTAGTTACCCCAGAGGAGTCTCTACTTCCTAGATCAATTATTTCTCCCTACTCCCTCTATAATTACACACAACTAATCCACATCTCTAACATCACCTCACATTCACTTACTCAATTTACCTTCTCTATTTCTAATTTCACCATTCACTTTACCCCTTCATATCACCATGTTGGACTGCACCCAAAAACGGTTTGGTTTCCTGTACACACGTCATTCAGTTTACCTATTCAGGCAGAAACAAACCTCACACTCACAAATTTTAAACCCAAATCCTCTAACTCATCTGCTCCTCATGCCTACAGGTTATATCTTACTCAAACCAGACCCTGTTCAACGCTCACTATCTGTTTTCCTCATAACTTCCAATTGGTCAAACCTTAGCCACATCACTCCACTACCCTCTATACCCTTTTACTGTGCACCTGGAGTGCATTCTTCTGTTTGTAGAAACCTGCCTCCATCCTTGATCTGTTCATTTCAGAATCCCATTAAATAAACCTGGCTCCCCTCTTCTGTCACTACATCACCTGCAGCTCTCTCCTACTGCAGACTCTCCCTCAGTCACAAAAAAACAGATGTGGTTACAGATAAGGTGGCATCCAACTTTCTCCATGCTATCATTTATCACCTAACAAATTTGGTTTCCCCATTTTTTGACAACTCTGCCGTCTGGTCCACTTATTTCCTATCCTCCTTGTTCATGTTCTACATTTCCTACAAACTGTTATGGACACTCTCTTGACTTTATTGTCCCTCACATCTGCTTTAACTTCTCCAACATGGCCGAGCCACTCTGACCTTTGGAATGCTCTTGACACTACACCTACATACATCTACATGTTCTCAACCTGGTCAAGTCATTTCAGCCCTAGACCATGCAAATCCGCTATACAGTCTTCGGCAATCCAAAGCTCCATCATAACACACCATGACAACAACCCTAATACCTGTATAAGTGATTCCACCCTACTGAGCACCACTGGAACAAATTGCTAACAAAGTTTACTATAAATTCTTACAACAGCGCCCTTTCACTTGCCAAGCAAACCTACTATACTTATATCCACCCAGTTTTCTAACACCTGGCATCTCGGACATTTTTAGCACATTTCCCGTTCCTTCCTGGTCTAGGATTTTGCCAACTACTTCAAAAACAAACTGACACCATTTTGAAATGATGCGGCTAATTCTGAGTTGGACGCAATGCCCATATTCATGTGAGTTGGTGATTCTTTTGTGACTGCGCATGCGTCTAAGGGTCTGATTCAGAGCTGGACACAAAGGCGATTATGCACGCAGCTCGAGCGATTGTTTGCCATGGCGCATGCGCAGCGATTGCATTATGACTACGGATGCACAGAGGAATCCATCGCAGAGTGAGTGACAGGTTGTCAGCGTTTGGGGGGTGGTGACAGGGGAGTGGTCTGAGAAACTTAGGTGTGTCTGTCCATTGAACGCTGCATGTCAGAAGAGCTCCAAAGGCTACCGCAAGTGCAAGATGGTTGCTCAATGTGCACCGATGTTACTGATATTTATGCAGGTAAGCGATGTCGTACACATATGAGAAGGCAGCAGGCGTCCTTATGCTCGGGTAAGCTTTGCAATCATTAGCATATTTTCACAGCTGCAATGCATATTAAATTGCAGCTGCGACCGCGTTAGTGTGCGTCTCTGAATCAGACCCTAAATCCCTAAAGTCATAGACACATCTGTCCCACGGCATTAATGCACGTCACAGGACTGATTGAGCTGTGCAGACTCTGGAATGTATTGGGCATGGTCTTGACCATCGTGACCATCAACCTGGTCGGTCGCTAAGCTGTGGGTGGTAACGTAGCTTATCTAGCGACCAGGAGGCCGCACTAAAAAAAGAAGCAGCCGTCCTCATTCAGAGAGAGCGATCGTTTCTTGCGACCGCCTCTGAATGAGCGCCAGAGTCTCTGCACTCATCTCATCATCTCACCTTGCAACTTTACTACCTCCACTCTATTGCTTCCCAACTTCTCTGATCCCCACTATGCACAACTCTAGCACACCTCTACAACGTGTCTTTCTCCACTGGTACATTCTCCTTGATGCACTCATCCCACCAATCCTTGTCCAGTCTCTGTTTCCAAATACAGATCTTTTCACCTTTTCCTCCAAACTACTGATGTACAACCACCTATCTCACTCTGCTCTCATTATGTTATCATCCTTTTGCAATTGTGCATTAGACCCCAATATCCGCTGGGAATGCCCTCACAGAACAAGATCTCCTTAAAGCAAAGTATAAGAGTCACCTGAGCAGGGGTGTATCTAGGGGTCTGTGCACCCCTGGCAAAGTAATGGACTGGCGCCCCCCTCTCTCCATATTTTCTGAACAATTACATTCTGTCTCCCCAGCCATCCCCCTTCAGTCTCCCCAGCCATCCCCCTTCAGTCTCACCCAGTCATGCTCTTTCTGTCTCCCCAGCCATACCCCTTCTGTCTCCCCAGCCATGCTCCTTCTGTCTCCCCAGTCATGCTCCTTCTGTCTCCCCAGCCATCCCCCTTCTGTCTCCCCAGCCATCCCCCTTCTGTCTCCCCAGCCATCCCCCTTCTGTCTCCCCAGCCATGCTCCTTCTGTCTCCCCATTCATTAGCCTTTCACTTTCTGTGTCCCCAGCCAACTCTTTTCTGAGTCTCCTGCCATCCCCCTTCTGTCCCCAGGCAGGGGCAAACACAGGATTTTTAAGGGTGGGGGTGTTCCAAATATCTCTCTCCCTCTCTAAATACACACACATATATACATTATTTATATATATATATATATATATATATATATTATATACACCCCCATTTTTAGTTATGTGTATCTGTATTGTGACCCTTATGCAGTGCCCCCTATATTTGTGCCCCATATGCAGTGTCCCTAAAGTAGTGCCCCTTGTGCAGTGCCCCTAGTAGTTTTGCCCTACATGCAGGTCCCCCTAAAGTAGTTCCCCATATGCAGGTCCCCCTAAAGTAGTGCCCCCAGTAGTTTTGCCCCATATGCAGCGCCCCCTGTAATTTTGACTCATATGCAGGTCCCCCTAAAGTAGTGCCCCCAGTAGTTTTGCCCCATATACAGCACCCCTTATGCAGTGCCCCCTATCGTTTTGATCCATTTGCAGGTCCTTCTAAAATAGTAGTGCCCCTTATGCAGTGCCCCATACGCATGGCCCCCTAAAGTAGTGCCCATTATGCAGTGCCCCCCCGCGCCCAGTACTTACCTCATCACCACGCTGGCTCCCTCTCCAGCTGGCTCCCGCTGCGCTGCTGTATCTTCCTGCTGTGGTGTGGCTACGGCAGGCTTCTCAGTAACAGCAGCAATGCGGCGCGCATGATGTCATGACGTCACATGCGCCTTGTGTAAAAAAAACTTTATGAATCATTTGCTGATACTACTGGCAGCCGCTGGCGATTGCCGGCGGCTGCTAGTGGTACGAGCAAATGATTCATACGCAGCACTTTGCTGCTCTTACTGAGGATCCTGCCACACCACAGCGGGAAGATGCGGGAGCTGGATGGGGGTGGGGAGCAGAGCAGAAGCCCTAAACATCTGCCCGGGTAGGATCCAGAGGCGGGCCTGGGAGCTGGGACTCCAGTCCCGGACTGATTCTACCCCTTGTCCATGGGTGGCACCACCAGACGTGTATTTGTGTCTGCATTTTCTCACTTTGCAACTCAGTTTTTTTTTTTTTTTTAAATAAATGTATTAAAAACGCAGCACTAAGCTTACACATGGAGTACACTATCCCATATACATATATTTGGTGTATCATTACTATCCAAAATAGATATAGTCTTACAAACCATAATTGTGGATTTCATTCTCGCCAGCTACCTCACCATCCTATGTCTATTTTAGAAGCTTATGTGATGCTTATAGATAGCCAGCTCATGGTAGTTCAATTATTTCTAGACTCCTATCCACAGCTCTATGGTGCTCCTTCAACACTCCACCATTATAAACTTTTAAGGGTATATTTACTAAGGTGCAGGTTTGTAGAAGTGGAGATGTTGCTCATAGCAACCAATCAGATTCTAGCTATTATGTTTTAGAAGGTGGTAGATAAATGTTAAGTAGAATCTGATTGGTTGATATGGGCAACATCTCCACTTCTAAAAACCTGCACTTTAGTAAATATACCCCTTAATGTCAATGACTGCATCTTAAGCAGGGGCGTAGAGAGCACTGCTGGGCCCCGGTAAAGAGGGGGCGTGGCCTGATTGCGGGAGGCGTAGGCCCCCTTGAAAAAAAAACATACTTGCGCGCCAGGGAGGGGGCGCTGTGAGCCCCTCAGCCTGGTGCAAAGCCGGGGGGGGAAGCGCAATCAGTGTGAACGCTCCCCCCCTCAGGCAGGAGAGGGAGGAAGGGAGGGGGGGTGGCGCTGGACCCGGGCCCCCGCCGGGCCCCTCTGGAAGCCCGGGCAAATTGTACCCGCTCCCCCCCTCTCGGCGCCCCTGATCTTAAGAATGCTCAAAATCTGCCCCTAATCCACAGCTGATATATCACCTAGAGCCCGGGCCACTCACCATCAATCTTATACTTTACACATCCATGTATCCCACCGCAACTGTTTTCCTTTTCTCCTTAATGAATAGGGTTGGTAGATGGTGCCACATCATCCGCAGGCATTGTGCACATTTGTTAGTCACGTGCCTGGCAGTCCAGGCCCCATCACATTGGCATTGAGCAGATGAATTAAAGTGCAATTAAAATGTTCCTCCTTTCCTTTTTACACAAATTTAGATTTAATGATGTAAAGACAGCGCTGTGGTATGTTTCATGTTATCATTGTTGCCTGCGTGTGCAGTCAGCGTGCAGTCACATGTTCATATGTAACTGTTTTCTTGTTTTGTTTTTTTTCCAGAACGGATTAAATCAATATTGCTTCCTGTTTTTCTTTGTTGTGTGCAGCTTAATAGCAGGATTTATCTACTTTATTGTGCCAGAAACAAAAAACAAATCCTTTCTGGACATCAAAGCAGACTTCCAGAAACTCAACTATGGACATTCTCATAACGGTTTACAAGAGCTGGAAGATAACAGTTTTACGAATGATGAAGTCATGTGACGTCCATTACTGGACAGTGTATATATTAAATTACATCAACAAGCTTCCCTTGTACAGATCTCTTACGTACTATACAAATTAGTGACAATGAGCTATGCCAGACTTATACAACAAGTATAGCTGCTATGAACTTAGGACCTGATTCAGACCCGCTCGCTAGGATGCGTTCGCACGCAGCCAGCTGATTGTTCGCATTCTGTGCATGCGTACGCATTGCAATGTGCGTGCGTGAACCAGTGCGAGCGATCAGAAAACATTTGCTTGCTGCGCTTAGACCGTCCGGCAGAAGGAGTGACAGAAGATGCCGCTTGTGGGTGGTGACGGGGGCTGGCCGCTAGAAACGGGGGAGTGGAGGTGTGAACGCAGGTGTGCCTCTGTGCTTGCGGCAGGGTATGGTCAGTCACAAGTGCTGCGATTGCATCCGATGTTACTCAATGTTACTGATGGTTGAATACACTTTCAGGATATGACTTAGGCTGGTGGGCATCTGCATACACAATGCGATCGCACGCTAAGACATAGTGGGCGTGCTAATGCCTTGCTGTGCGATCGCCTGCCTTGCAGAATTTGCATACGCATCTAGCGTGTGAACGCATCTAGCGAGCCGGTCTGAATCAGGTCCTTAATTCCCTGCACCCCATCCAACCAGAGCTTGTAACTACACAATGCAGTTACTAGGGAGCTGTATATAACATAAGCCAGGGCATTAAAATGAATGTCTCATGAATTACTCTGCCTGGACAATAGCATGGCAGAACATATAAATGAGTGACAAATGCAAGACAACCATTTGTAAAAACTGGAACAAAGGAAAAAATGGCAGACAATCAAATTCGATCTAACTTTGTAACCTGTACTAAAAGTATAATTTCTTTATTCCTATGATCAACAAAATTTAATAAATATATGATGGTGCTGGTGCTGTCTGCTCTATCAAATTAACTATAACGCCCTTAGTGTTAGCCGCAGGGGGGGAGGGTTAGGATTAGGTAGTTTAGCGGGGTTAGGTTTGGGGGGGAGATTAGGGTTAGGCACCCACCCGGGAGAGTTAGGTTTAGGCAGCGGTAAGAGGGGGTTAGGCACCCCTAGGGGGAGGTTAGGGTTAGGCACCACTAAGGGAGGATTAGGGTTAGGGGGGGACAGGGGAGGGCTAGGGTAACTACCTGCCCCAGTAGGGATCTTCATCCTGTCGGGCATCTGCTGTCGGGATTTAAATCAGCGGCTAAACAGCCGCCGATATTTCAATCCCATTCCATAGCAGCATACTGAGAACAAATACAAGATTGTCAGAGGCTGCAACACAAATGTGCTTATGACCATGGGTGTAACTGCCACCATGGCAGCCCATGTGGGTGATAAAGAGCCTGGGGGTGAGCTTGGGGGGCTTGATTCACTTCAGGCCCATTTGTAGTCGGGTCTTATTTCTGCATCGGTTCTATGTTCTACTGTGAGGGTACTGAAACCCCAAATGGGTCCCAGTATCTGCTAGTTATGTCTCTGCTTATGACACTATCTAAATGGTATGAGAATTAATGTCAATATATAGTACAGACAATACTATATCCATAGGCATATTTATAATGAGTGCAGGGTGTGCAGGACCCCGCACTGCACACTCTTCATCCAAAGTATCCTTACCTCACTACGGCGGCGCCATCTTCTCAGTGACATCTTCAGGAAGATGGTGCTGCGCTCTCTGGTGCGCATGTGCTATCTTTCCGAATATCAATGAGAAGATTGTGCCATGGAGGAGGAGGGACCCGCTTGATGAAGGGTCCACTGCACACTCAAGGCATTACTGCACCCCTGATTATGCCATCTACAGTACATTTGAACAAATATGGGACAGTCTAAACTGACTTCTTAGATCTTAGTCATACACTTTAGAGCTACCTGACCTAACTTACAATTTTTTAATAGTGGAAGTATTTTATTAATTTAGCTACTTTTGCCTGTTTAACAGAGCAGTAGGGTTATCACTCATGTGTGGAATGGAATTGGTATGAAATACCGCCGGCCGCGGTTCGATTCCCGTCAGCGGCAGCCCGACAGGAGCAGAGTGCGACGCAGCGGAAGCCCGACAGCGCTGGAAATCCCGATCGTGGATAGGTGAGTATCCACTAACCTAACCCCCCTAACCCTCCTTAGGGGTGCCTAACCCTAACTTCCCCCCCAAGTGCCTAACCCTAATCCCCCCTCTAAGTGCCTAACCCTAACCACCCCCTTCCCCACAGCCTAAACCCAAGTCCCCCGGGGGGGGTGCCTAACCCTAAGTCCCCCCCGGGGGTGCCTAACCCTGCCGGGTGGGTGCCTAACCCTAAGTCCCCCCCGGGAGCCCTAAACCTAACCCTCCCCCCCGCGGCTGTCCGCTCGCGGCGCCCGGCATCACTACGATCATGAGGCCGGGCGCCGGGGAAATGCCGGACGTCTACATCTAGACGCCCGACATTTCACCCTTGCCGGGATAAGACATTCGGGAAGCCGGCTGGCAGCATTTAGGCAGTCGGCTTCCCGATTGCCTCCCTGTGGAATTCACTTGGGAGCGATGTTTTCTCCGCAAAAAAATCATGCGGACCTCGCACCCAAGTTTGGAATACCGCGGCGCTTCAGACACCTGCGGTATTCAATTATAAAAAATGCACACTGGGTTTTCAGCACTAAACATCCAATTGCTTAATTAGTCATTAGGAAGGGTGCAGCTGGGGTCCCAGAGCATTTCCCGACAAATTTTCCTAAAGATATGGATTTTAGGATAAATTAGTTGTGCTCTGGAGGTTCGCAAAAAAAAACCTTCCGGCGCTCAAAAAATTAAAAACCCTGCATCTAATTGAATAGCAAAAATCCCGCACCTGCAGGAAAAACCCTGCAGGTGCGGGATTTTGCTTTTATCACACCTAATTGAATATCCCCGATGGACTGCCATTCTTCTTATAATAAATAATAATAATGTTATTTATATAGCACTTTTCTCCCAATTGGACTCAAAATGCAATAGATTTGCAGATACAAAATACATGATACACAATAAGTATTAACTGGCAAAAGAGCTAAGCATTTAAGGTGTATTTGTTAGAAACTAAAGGGTCATTAATGAAATGCTTGAGTAGAAAGGTTAGGTCTTGAGTCTGTTTTTGAAAGTTTGTAGACTAGAGGCCTCTCCCACAGTATAAGGCAGCAGGGGTGTATCTAGGGGTCCGAGCACCCTGGCAAAATGAAGGGACAGCCCCCCCTCTGCCCTCCGTTTGGCAGTTAGTAAATAGACAGCATGGTGGCTGTACGGGCGGCGATTGCCCCCCTTCCTTTCCCTCGTCGGCAGGCGCTGATGCTTCTGACTAAGAGGTCAGCAGCAGCACCTACTTTTGACAGACAGCAGAACTGGCAGCAGGTGGCACTGCCAGGCGACGCGGGCATCTTCCCCACTGGCCGGTGCCCCTGGTGAGTGCCATCCTGGCCAATAGGAAGATATGCCCCTGCAAGGCAGAGAGTTCCAGACAGTCATAGCTGCAAAGGTAAGAGTTCGACCCCCAAATGAAGCCCTGTCTCTACAGATCGGATTAAGCAAGTTTTGGTGTAAGGCATCTGAGGAGGCTTCAAGAACCTTGGGCCCTCCCTGGTTATATAGAGTCAGTAAGCCAAACTTTA
This sequence comes from Taudactylus pleione, assembly GCA_031769625.1. Classification (NCBI taxonomy): domain Eukaryota; kingdom Metazoa; phylum Chordata; class Amphibia; order Anura; family Myobatrachidae; genus Taudactylus; species Taudactylus pleione. Next base: position 5,009,347 of record JAUIMM010000061.1, on the reverse strand, counting down.
AATAGATTGTCATCTTACAGGCAACCAGATAATTAGTGTTATGTGGCAGGAGCATAGTTGTTTAGTTAACAGCCTGGCTGCTGCATTTTGTACCAGCTGCAAGAGGTGCAATTCTTTTGCTGAGAGACCCAGATAGAGGGCACTGCAACAGTCTAAGGGCTCTATTTACTACAATCTGCATTGGGAATGCAGATTGTAGTGTGATATTACCAATTGAATTCGCATTGCGAATTCAGGCAATATCACAGGGATTTACTACAAATCCCTTGCATGGACAGAGCTTGCGAGAAAGCGAATCCCCTCCGCACACTAGTCACGGTATTTTCGCATAAAAATACCGTGACAACTGCCCCGCGCATGCGTAGACCGGCCGCCGCTGTTACCCCCCCTCAGAGCTAAGCCCCGCCCCTGCGATCGCGGACCCCACACAACCCCCCCCTCTCCCTTAATTACACTTACCTGCATGATCCGGGCTCCGGTGATGTCCTCCGGTCAGCTGACATCCCATACTGCACTGGGACGACCGGGCCGCAGTGCAGCATGGGAGACAAGCTGACCGGAGAGAGGACATCACCAGAGCCCCGATCACCGGTCCCTGGAGTCAGGTAAGTTTTTTTTTTTTTTTTTTTACAGTGTATCAGCGTGTGATCTGTTTAGACCACAGAGCTGATTACTGGGGCCGGCTCTGGGCTCTGCTGTCTCCGTCAGAGCGGAGCAGGAGTCCGGTAACTGGGGAAGACCCTGGATAATGCCACCTCCAGGTGGCATTATTATCACAGTGCTTTCCCCGGTATTTTTTCACAATTTATTTTTAGTAACTTTGGCCAGATCACATTTCCCATTACAGTTATGGGAAATACGATCTGCTTACTAAAAATAAGTGATACTTAGGGGTTGGAGTAGAATTTTACAAATTCTACTCCAATTGCACTTTAGTAACTGTAGGCGATACTAAAATAATGTGAAAAGGGTGTGAAAACACCCCTTTTCACTTTATTTTAGTAAAAATAATGTTAATAAATAGAGCCCTAAGTGTGCTGATACAAATGCATGTATCAGTGATAGATGTATACAAAAAGCTGATTTTTAGGAAAAGCTATATTTAAACTGATATATTTTATATGATACACATCTATGGAGAATCATTTCTGAGATATCTATAAATGAGTTAATTGAAAATAAGTTATAATACAAGATTATTCATTTACCTTTTCCTGTTGTAAAGTATCACTTGAAGTCTCTCCTATGCACTGCATTTATGTCTGAAACAGATCCCTAGTCCAAAAATTTAATCTAAAGTTAAAGAAAAAAACAAAAAGGATGTTGCTCCATCCCAACTTCATGTAAGCTAAACCATCCACACTGGTTGTTGGCGCTAGTACTGCAAATCTGTGTAAAACCATGGGGAATGTGTTAATATTTTGATGAAAACAATTAAGCTTGCAGCCCTTCGTCAAGAGACCCCAATCTCTGCAAGTCTCTATATTAGCATATATGCTTAGCACGCCATTACATTGCAGTTAAATGCACTCACTTCTCAGGTACAGAGGGTAACATCTAGACAAGGGAAGGCTTGTGAGCCTCACCCAACTAGGCCTTATATAGTCTTGATTGAAAGCAGCCATGTGAACAGGCAAAAAGTACAAAGCACTTGGTATGCAGCCTTGAGCTATTTATTTGTTCACTGAATTCAGAAACTTCCAATATCCTAATAATTTGCAGTAAGGGTACTTCATAGCATAGAGGGCCTGATTCACAGATCTACACTATAGCAATCGCAGCTTCGATTTCACACGGAATGCAGCTGCGAAAATATGCCAATGACTCACTAGCCGTCCAGTGCTCAGAGATGCCCCCTGAAAGCATCTCACATCCGCCGCTGACACACAAAACCGGAACATCAAACGCAGATCAGGCTGCCATCAGCCTAAGTCTAAATCTGGGTATACACTAGACAATAGGTCATCCAAACCCGCGGATCAGAGCGACATATCGGGTACATCGGCTAGTGTGTACCCATAATATGCGCGCTCACGCAAGTCACTAGCGACATCGCCCATCGACACTACTGCATGGGCGATGGGGAAAGTCGCTAACGATGCCATGCTGCAGAATGCAGCTGCAAAGTCATTTATTAATAGTAAAAGGAAATCTCTCAGCATTCTTTTCTCATTGTAAAACAAACCTTTATTGACACACCGACACTTCAATAGTGGAAATATGCACTATACAGACCCTTTCATCATGACATCTGTGAAATGAAAACCTGACAAACTAGATATTCTGGTCAGTCTGATGTTTGCCCTAAAGATCTGTAACACATATTACATCATTAAGATTACAAATGGTATATTATTAATATTATTCAATAAAATGAAAGGTTGCAAGACCATTAATAACAACTGTTTAAAGACACCTGGATTTAAACTTCTTTTTAAATTGAGTATTTTGTTTATAAAATTTTGCACACATACAGATAAACAAGAAACAAAAAAAAAACTAAAATAAAGCAAAATAGGAAAACATAATATTAGTGGAGTACTAAGCATGAACAGCCAGTGAGATAACATACACAGTGCCAGCTGAATACCCTGAAGACAGTTTATACACAAATCTGGATTGAATTTTTACTTGAATAGTTATTCGTTTGTGTCTTGTTACACGGTTTCCTTGAAGAGCCTCAGTGTAAACGTTTACAATTTTGATGAACATTGTCATTTCTTTTTAGTGTAACACAATTGGGCTGTGATCAGTTGATCCAGTTACATGTTTGCATTGCAGGAAGACTAGGGACAATTTCTCTAAAGTAGTTTCAACAAAATTCCAGCTTATTCTACCAAAGAAAATTTTAAACAGATTTTAAACAGTACATAACAAACCACTTGATTACATTTACTGTATAATTAACATTCCTGCTCCAGCGCAGAGACAGCTGATCTGCAAATCAGCTGTCTCTCCGAATGTTTTTACTGCTCCTTTTGGAACAGTGAAACTTATCACTGCCGAGTCTGACTGAACTAGGGTTCATGCAGGTGCACAAAGCCCCAGCATCCGGCAGAACCTGGGACTCCTTCCCATAGGGAGGCACAAAGCCCCAGCATCCGGCAGAACCTGGGACTCCTTCCCATAGGGAGGCACAAAGCCCCAGCATCCGGCAGAACCTGGGACTCCTTCCCATAGGGAGGCACAAAGCCCCAGCATCTGGCAGAACCTGGGACTCCTTCCCATAGGGAGGCACAAAGCCCCAGCATCCGGCAGAACCTGGGACTCCTTCCCATAGGGAGGCACAAAGCCCCAGCATCTGGCAGAACCTGGGACTCCTTCCCATAGGGAGGCACAAAGCCCCAGCATCCGGCAGAACCTGGGACTCCTTCCCATAGGGAGGCACAAAGCCCCAGCATCCGGCAGAACCTGGGACTCCTTCCCATAGGGAAGAACAAACGCCATGTGAAGATGGCAAATGCTCCCACAGTCAAGCTCTGAAAATATTGTATATTTGGAGCTTAATGAATTTGGTCCCCATACTACTAATAGTGTATGGTGACGGCAGGACACATCAGGGCAGAAAGTTAAGCAGGAGGGGATGTAGTTAGCAGACTGGCGGACGGGATTCTGCCGGTCTGAATCCCGATGCTGGAAGTCTGGCACAGGACTTAAGATAGGCGTTGAAATACCGACTCCCATCTTAATCCAGACACTGGAACACAGATAGATGCCAGCCCGAACCAAGTAAGTCTGGGTCGTCTTAGCTGTTAGCTGTGGGGGGTAGGGGGGGGGGGGAGAGGCTTAAGTTTAGGTAGCATAGCGGGGTTCAGGTTAGGAACCCCTAGGGGGAGTTTAGACACTAATGGGGGGAGGGTTAGGCATGAAGGGGAGAGCCTTAGGTTTAAGCACTAACGGGGAGGGTTAGGGTGCGGAGGGTTAGGCTACAAGAAGGGAGGGTTAGGGGGAGAGGGTATTTATACTTACCTAACCCCTGTCGGGATGCCAACCATCGGGATGCCACTGTCGGTATTTTGAGAGGAGGCATTCCGACAGCCGGCATTACATACCCATTCCAGCAGGAGATATCAGTGATATTTCCTTTATAAAGAATGGCCCCAATACTTAATAGCTACAAAAGTAGGTGAAAATGTTGATTTTTATTATAACTTTTGTAGAAATTAAGTGATGATGCATATGTTCCATAATAACAAAAGAGGGAAGCCAAATGTAAAGTTCTCTGGAATATGCTTGCACTATACAAATAAGTGTTAATAATAACAACACATTTATTCCATTATGGTGCATTCTTGACCCATTAGACATACATTTAGGGTGGCTGACAATAACATATATGCAACTGAAACAGATGTTTTAGAAAGGCAGATTCATATGAAGACATAGCATTTGTGACAAAACATTTGCATATTTTAAGCATAATTAAGTACATAGGAAGATTTTATATCTGTATTAAGCTAAATTTTCCTAGTATTTTTCCCATAAGAGATCTGTATAAAAATCTTCTCAGGAGACACTTAACATAAAACATAATGGTACCCCCATAGCCTGTGCGTGTCTTGGGAGCTATCTGCTTTCTTTTACAGTAGGTGTCAGCAGCAGGTTTTTGGAGGTTCTAAATGCCAAAGACCCTACAGAAATTATTTCTGCTGAAAACAGATGTCAATAGCGGAGTAAGTCATTGGTTGCAATCCTGGACAAACCACAAGGGTGTATTCTTACTGGAGATATTGTTATATTGTCCTGTTTGTTCCCCTGGAGACATCCGAGATTGTAGATCAATTTTTGGTTTGACTCTGTAGAAACAGGACTTGAATACACAAAATGAAAAGGAGTCAGATACTAGTGTTTGTGCTAAGTGTGGGGCTTCCGATACAACCTTTATACTTTGTATGTGGGATTGCCCCCTTATCCGTAGATTCTGGTCATTAGTCAATAGATTTGCATCTTATATCTAATTATCTCCCGCTACGGCAGAGTGGGCAATTTTGGGTATTCTGCTGTCTGTTTCGGGTAGGGGAGATAGCAAGAAAATTATTATTGGCTATATCAGCGGTGGCTTGTAAATGTATACTACGTGGACCAATGCAGATCCTCAATCTGTTTCTTTATTCCAGGCTAAACTATTTTTTGCTTTCCAAATGGATTGGCTAGAGACCACTCTGCATAAAAAAATGTTTTAACAACTTTATCTCCAATTTTATGAGTACCTAACAAAGTCATGAAACTTATAGGGGTATTCAATATGGAGCGAAAAGTCATTTTTTGCGATAATTTTGCAAAAAATGAAGTCATTATCGCAGGTTTTAGTTTTACACTGTATTCAATTTCAAAGACTTTTCGCAGGTTCGAAAAGTCTTTGAAAAAAAACGGGGATAACTTTTCACCACTGAATAGGTGGCGAAAAAAAGTGCAGAATTGGGGTTTAGAGGTTCAGGCTTAAAAAAAATAGCCTGCACCCCTGGGAATGACATTTTAAAAATAACTGTCAAAAAAAGTTTAAAAAAAAATAGGGACACCCCAAAAAATGACTTTAAAAATTGGGGTAAAAAAAAAATGGGAAAAAAAAGTGTTTAAAAATAGGGAAATAGGTTCAGGGCTATACTGCAAATATGCGGCAGGTATATTCTAGAATAGGCTATTAGCGGCAGGTGCATAGTTGCAGAATTTTTTAAAATTTACTTTAGGGACATAAAAATATGCTAGTACCCATTTTCATGTACCCCAAATTTGATGGGACCACTTAAAAAAAATAAAAAAATAACCTAAGTGCTCTTCTGCAACACTTCTTCAATGTCGGGAAAAAACACCTGCTGCAGCCATTTAAATCCCCGACTTTCATTTGCAGGCTAAAAAGGGGGTACCCATAGTGATCCCCCATGTTTTTACAACTTTAGGGGGGTCCTACAATTTATTCAAGGAAAATTTAGTTTTTTTACGCAGATCCCACTTCGCAGTTTGCCGTTTTCGTAGCTTTTATATTGACTACTGGGATAAAGCGGGCGCGCGCACGATACTTTATCCCAGGAAAATCTCCGATGTGGAGCGAAAAGTCCAGCACGGACTTTTCGCTCCCATATTGAATACCCCTCTTAGTCTTCATACCTTTAAGATATTGGAAAACACCATGTTCAAATAAGCATGAATCACATATACTAACTCTGGATGACCCAACTCCTTACAAATAATGTGGGACTGAGAGGATCTCTCCCCCTCTCTTCTGACTCGTATCTCCAACTGTCTCTCTGCCATCTCTTCCTGGATGTTCCAGCGATTTTTTAAACTTAGAGGGGTATTCAATATGAAAGTTTAACTTCCCTAGCGAAGTTAATGTTTCATATCGGAGTTTTTTTCTGCGTAAAGGTATGGTGTGCGCTCCCGCTTATCCCCATATTCAAAATAAAATTAACGAAAACGGGAAACTCCGAAGTTGGATTTGCGTAAAGTTACGAATTTTCCTTAAAATAATTGTAAGACCCCCCTAAAGTTGTAAAATCATGGGGAACACTATGGGTACCCCCGTTTTAGCCTTTAATTGAAAGTCAGGGATTTAAATAGCCGCAGCAGGTGTTTTTTTTCCGACATTGAAGTGATGCAGAAGAGCACTTAGGTTATATTTTTCTTTTTTTTAAGTGGTCCCATCAAATTTGGGGTACATGAAAATGGGTACTAGCATATTTTTGAGTCCCTAAAGTCAGTTTTTAAAAATTCTGCATTTGTGCACCTGCCGCTAATTCTATTCTAGAAAACACCTGCCGCATACTTGCAGAATAGCCCTGAACCTATTTCCTTATTGGTTAACAATTTTTTCCCATTTATTTTTATTGGCACCCCAATTTTTAAATTAATATTTTGGGGTGTCCCTATTTTTTTTTTAAACTTTTTTTGACAGTTCTTTTTTAAATGTCAATCTCAGGGGTGCAGGCTATTTTTTTTAAGCCTGCACCCTTAAACCCCAATTCTGCACTTTTTTTCGACACCTATTAAATGGTGAAAAGTTATCACCGTTTTTTATCAAAGACTTTTCAAAACTGCGATAAGTCTTTGAAATTGAATACGGTGTAAAACTAAAACAAATGATATTAACGCAAAAACTTTAAAAAGTGCGATATTAACGCAAAAAACGATGTTATCGCACCCATATTGAATACCCCTTTTGATGTCTAACACAGAGCTGATCATCTTCCCACCCTCCAACATAACCTCACTTCCCACTATTTCTTTAACAATTGATAGAAAAACTTTCTCATTTAGACCCAAGGTGCGCTGACTTGGAGTTATCCTGGACTCATCCTTCTTCAAACCACATATCCAGAACCTTTCACAGTCCTGTCGTTTCCATCTCAAAAATATTTCTAAAATCAGGCCCTATCTCACCCAGGATGCTACTAAAACCCTCATACACTCGCTGGTCATCTCCAGATTGGACTACTGTAACCTACTCCTATCTGGCCTCCCCAAATCCCATCTCTCTCCTCTCCAGTCTATCCTTAAAGCTGCTGCACAGCTTATCTTCCTCTCCAAACGCTCTACATCTGCCTCCCCTTCCCTTTTAGAACCCAATTTAAGGTTCTCACGCTTGCTTACAAAGGCCTCACCCAATCTTCTCCCATATACATCTCTGATCTCATCTCCCTTCACTCTCGTCTCCGCTCTCTTCGTTCAACTAATTCACGCCGCCTTTCATGCCAGTTGATTACTTCCTCCCACTCTCGCCTCCAAGATTTTGCCCACACTGCTCCCCACCTTTGGAACGCTCTCCCTCTCCACCTCTTTGCAATGCTTCAAACGGGCTCTCAAGACCCACTACTTCATCAAAGCCTTCCAGCTATCATTCTAACTCCCTGCTACATGCTCCTTCCCCCCCATCTACGTCAAACCTGTTTGTCTTCCCCTCCCTTTTAGAATGTAAGCTCTTAGCAGGGCCCTCTACCCTCTTGTGCTTGTCCCTACTTTAGTTTCATCTACTTCTTACTCACCACTAGGGCACCTAACACTTGGTTGCTTATGCTCTGTTGCTTATATGGGTGTTATGGTCGCTAATGTAGCAATATATATTATCCATGCCCTGGTCCTGTATTGTATTGTTCTGTAAGTCGCTTGTCTACAACTTGTTTATGTACTTTGTAAGGCGCTGCAGAACACTTGTGACGCCATTGTACCTTAAAGTGTCCCAGTAAAAGTAAAACTTTTTCACACTCAAAAGAACCTTTCACCATTCCCTGGTTAGAACTCTGCCCTGGCCACCAGGAATCTGACCTTCACATTATTATAGACATTTAAAGAGGTGAATGCCACAATATCCTGTTCCCTGCAATAACTGGTGGTGGGACTGCTGGGTAAAATGCAGTGTGCAAATGGAAAGCAGCAACTGATTGGATGATCCCGGCAGAAGCCTTTTTTTTTAGTACACATGCTCTAATTAACTAAGAATCGGTTTTGCAGGTGTTTTGAAAACCATGGCATCCACCACAGATCGATGGTGGTTTAAAGGTCCAAACCACTGAATTTACTAAATGTTTTTACCCTCTAAAAAATTGAGGGCCCCCATCCTGGGAGAAAATAGCCCATGCTGATAGTGCTGGGGCTATCGCCAACACTCCTGGGGTGTAGCGTTACTATTAGTAAAAATATGTTCTTGCTTTTTTTCAGTGGCGAGCTACAGATGTCAGTAAGCTCTGTCATGCATAAATTAAATGGCTGCCAAGGCATGATGGCAATTAGAGACCCACATAGCAACTGCATGTCACAAAAGTAAGGCACTGACACAGTGACAATTTTATTTGAATAGCCATTCCCCTAAACAACCCTCCTTCTTCAATGTATTACTCACCTATACTCCCTCCCACCCCCCCTCCACTTAAACAACGCTAACGGGGAGCGAGAGACCAGGCTGCGAAATGACAGGCATAGTGCCTGTTCTCCCTATTGAAATGAATGGTTGTGCTGTGAGTGGTCAGAATGTTAGAAAAGTCATTCTGATTGATAGTACCCCTCATGGGCGGGTTACTATTGCAGTGCCCCTTAAACATTGCTGCTTGCATCTGAGGGATCCGTGTAGTTCTGTAAACAATCTCGCCTGTCAAAACTTTTTAGGGGCGGGTTTAGTGACTATTTTACAAACTGCCAGTTGATAAATCTCGGGAATTGTATGCTTTCCATGTGCAAAAATCTGGATAGCTATGTGCTTAATGGTGAATTGTAAACTGGCGGTTTTGACCTTAGTATATTTGTGGGCAGGGCTGGTGCAAGGTATCTTGGCACCCTAGGCATAGCTTCAGCCATCCCTTATACAGTGCCGAGTAGTGCCTCCTATACAGTGCAGCAGCCGTAACTCACGAGTGAGCTCCAGCCTGGCTCCGGCAGTGGGCGCAGCAGCCAATGAGAGTCTGTCTGACTCTCATTGGCTGCTAAAACAAACACACCGCTACCGGGTAGTACGAGTGTACTACCCGGCACCGGTGTGTTTGTTACTGTGTAGTGTGGACCGCACTACACTGACTGGGACCACGAACATGGTTTTATTTTTTCTGGACCCAGCAGCGCCCTCCAGTGGCAGCTGCCTAATGGTAGCGCCGGCCCCGTTTGTGGGGTGCAAAACAGACATTTAGTAAATTTACATCTGCATCTTAGCTGCTAGCTCCATTCCAGTGCCTCTTGTACAAGCAGAGTCACCAATCACCAGATCATTTAATGTGCCTGGCAGTCCTGCAAGCATGCCTGTAATCACATTACGAGTAGATAAATATATGAAAAACACTTTAAAAAAGTTAGTCTATCATGTCACTATAATATCATAATGGAAAACAGTTTTGGATGTATTTATACACAGAGGCTGTGTTTCTATATTACCAAAGTGTAAAGGATATATTCTTTTAAAAATGTGCCTGCTGTGTTTGCATCAGATACGACCAAACCAAGCTGTGCTTTTCCGTGTCAGATTGCCCACCGGCGGCTGCTGGAAGGTGACCTTTCCTCAGGCGCTGGGCTCACAACACCCAGTGGATCCCCTCTACCCCTTTTGGTTCCTCCCCCCCATTCCTTTATTGTGTCTATATAAAGATAACATAGTAAAGTATTTTTCTTTTAAACTGTATAAAACTTTTTCCCAAAAATGTCCCCAAATTGCCAATTTTTTTGTTAAATTCTATATTATGTAAAATAACAAAAACCACCATTTTTGTCAAATAAATGATACTGAATAAGATTTAAATAGCTATTAATATACATAATTTAATCATAAAAAAGTAACAATTTTGGGGCCATTTTTGGAAACAATATTAGCCAGTTAAGTTGTTAATAGATATACATACGGTATACGCTCTTCGAAAGATTTGGAAGGTGTAAATATGTCACATTTTTTAACAGAAAATCACCTTAACTGGTATATTTATATCAAAAGATCTCAACTGTGCACAAATTTGTTACAAAGAGAAGCAAAACCACTAAATAACTTACTCAGTGATTCAATTTTTTTTTCAAACACAAAAAATGGTCTATTGGTAACCAACGTACAAATCTAGTGTTACACAAGATCAGTCCTTACACATTTGAGCTTGGTCAGTTTCAGGATAGCCCGATCTGTTATAATTTAATCCTGTGATTTTATAAAATGAACCTACACATCACATTTACTAAACTCACATATAGGGTGGAATTCAATTAGCCACAGTACTTTACTGCCAGATAATTGACCTCGAGGGCTCATTCAAATAGCCCTGAAGTCAGGATTTATCAGGGGTGTGGCCTAATCGCAGGAAGCGTGGCCACACCCCCCTTAGGGATTTTTTTTTTTTTTTAAACGGAGCTGTGCTGAGGAGGGGGACCCTCAGTCAGGGGCAAATCAGTGTGATTGCACCCCCTTCAGAGGAGAGGAGACTGTTGCTGCTTAGCAGCAGCAGTCTCCCTGGTCCCACCTGCAGCGTGTGCTGAGCTGCCCACGGGAAACCGGCACTTATCGGGCATTTTTTTTCCCTACCTGAGGCAGGTGGAAAAAGATGCCCGGTAACCAGCCCAATTATCGCGTCTAGTGTTTAAAAAAAAAACGTGAAAAACACCCCTTTTTTTGCACCCGAAAAGGTATCGAGTCTAAGTGAATTCCCCTCCTTAGTCTACAACACATATGCCACCAGCGTAACAATGAAATCAAAACATTCTAAAACAATCTCTACATACTAGAGATGCTTAGAAGTTACATAAAACAAATGCAAAATATAATGATTTGTACAACAAACATATTACACAAAAGTTGCAGCTTTTGAGGTTGGTGAAAATGAGTATTAAAATGAGTTATGTACCAATTTATTGTGACATTAATAAGAAATGCATACTGAAAGGCGTTTATTGGTAAATTTCCACCAAGGCATATTATACAAGGCCGATAGAGAGTAATGTTTCAGCTACCATAACTAAATTGCTTTATAATACAAAAATGATATTACTACATACGTAAACTGCTGTAAATAATATCCAGCGATATAAACAGCGAGTTCTGAGGTCATTACTTCAGTGGTCATTAGGAAAACATATGTATTAGAAGGAATAATGCAGCCTTAAATATGTATTATTGAGGATAGTAGAAGTCACTTCGGCCTTTCTAAACTTGTGCTTTTACATGGTCACATAACTTCTCAGCAACTTCCTATATCCGTATAAGACTTACAATAGAGAATGCAATATTCCATGTATATTTGATAGAACAAGTATAAATAATGACCTTGCTTGGGTACATTTGGATATAATAAAGTCACGGGGTAATTTTTGGTTGATATTCATACTAAGTAATGTGACAGTCATATGTGAAGCAGCAAAAATGTTTTAAATACTACTAATACTATTTATGTGATTTGGATGTCCAACACTCCACTAAATTTAATCCGACTTCCTCCTGATGTCTCAGCTGCTAAGCGTCACTCAGAAAATATTCTCAGAACATTATGCAGACTTTTTTTGTGTTGTCGAAACAATGACGACACCAGTCACATTCCTGAGTATAACGGGATCACATACCCAGACATATGGCCAAACAGGTCCACTTTGCACAGCCCAGTTTTCTGATAACTACACAAGCATGCAGCACTGCTTTGGACTCTCATGTTATGCTCCATGGATAAGCCAATAAGCCTGAACATGTGCTACAGTATCATTCCCTTTCTCATCAGAGTTTAGCATTACATCTGTACAACCATACCGAACAGTTTCTTCACTTTACATAATAAATAAAAGTCTACCCAGAACTATAAAACAACATATGGCTTCTTTTAGAAATGTAACTCCCCTATTTCTTTTTCTGTGAAACAAACATTAGCCTACTATTTCCAGTGTATTGCCAGCAACTAGCGTATAAGTAGTTGCACTGTAGAACACAGAATATATAAAAAGTAGAAACTGTTTATTGTACAAAGATTACAAATATTACATAAGCATGTCACAGGCTGCTACACAATCTTGTCATGTTTTACTCTCTTTCCGTGCTGTGTTGTTGATGCCTCTGAACATGTGGAGGTACTGGCTTCTGGGTGTGGGTCGTGTACACGCTTACGACTTATGGCATGCTGCGGATTAAACACAATGTGGAAACCCATTATTGAAACTGCAGGAAAAGTTTTGTAAATGTTTATGCAATTGTTATGTTAATGATAGGAATAAACAAGCTACCTTATGGGATATGACTTATATTCAAGCATGATAGCAAAAGAAACTGGACACTGGTAATAGAAGTGGATATAAAATAGTTAAAAGAACAAATCAAATGTTACTATAAATTTTGCAGCACAAATACTGTATAGTGCGAAAGTGATGAGAATGAGGGAGAGATAGCTTCTGGCTTAGAGATGAGCAGTTCCAGCTCTGTCCCGTTAAGAGCCTGAGACTAATGCGGTGGCAAAAATGGTTTTGTGTTTCATCTATGAGATATTCTGAAACTAGATACTGAACCATCCTCTGCAGCAATGCATTTGCTTCCTATTGGTGCTGCACAATATGCACAAAACAAATACTGTATGTGAGCATAGTGTAGTAAAACTACTAATGTGTTGGCCAAAAAATGAAAGCAAAATAGAAGTACACACATCTCCATGTATCACAAAATAACTAATGGATCAGACAGAAAACAAAACGGAGTTACCTGTGAGGGTGGAAGCATTGGGTGGTCAGCATCATACATTAATCTCTTAGCGATACTTTTCATTTCAGAATCCTAAGAAAAAAAAAAAACAAAGAACGCAAAAAAGTATAACTTACACAGTATAAAATGAATGCTTGACTTAGAATACATAAGTTTTGTTGATTTTTAGCTGTTTTTTCTGCATGCAAATAGCTAAATGCATTCACTGCATACATTTTTTTTAAAGCTTTGTTCTTCAATGGAGAAACCAGTTATTCCTCTGGCAGCTGTGTATTGTCCTTTTCTTTCTCTATAACGGTTCAGTATAATGTGCAGGGCTTCCTGTATGATTGCATTTGCTAACACAAGTAACACTTGCCATGTTTTGTGCTTCTCCAAGACAAATGAAACCTCTTCCTTAGACGCTAAAGGAAAATGGCCATCCCAGTGGGCAAAACTGTAACAGATGGTAAATAGTTCACTGACACCTAGTTGTAATTGGGATGTGCAGAAAATTGTATTATCCTTCTGCACTTAGGTGCAATGTAATAATATTGGTACTTATGAGGTGCTGATGATGTGTGTACACCATTGTTGTCACAAAAATTGTGTTCATAAAACAGAAAGACACAAGACTTATATTAAATATATCAAATTGAAGGTCCTTCAAAAATTGTAACCAAGTGCTACATTGACCTGAGCCTATTTGGTGGTGACAGGGCTCCGTGTCTGCACAGAAATATTATGCACACTACACAAGGCAGAAATAGCCAGACACTACTGAGACAATATTGCTGTGTCCAGATATAATTAGACTATTTGTACCAATATTGTCTGAGCAAATCCCATGACCACCTTCTAAACTATAATACAAACTGACTTTGTATCAGTCTAATCTAAGCTATTTGCTACAGCGGTATGCAGTCGGGAAGCCAGGGACCTAATCCCGACAACCGGCTTCCCGACTGTCATATCCTGGCAAGGGTCTAAAGACAGGCGTCGATATGCCGACGTCTGTCAGACATAGGCCGGGAGCCCGACGCCCGGCATCCCGACGGAAGGGACGCCGAGCGTGGATAGCCACGGGGGGGAGGGGGTTGTTTGGTTAGGTGTAGGGTTCCCGGGGGTGACTTAGGGTTAGTCACCCCACCGGGAGGTTAGGGTCAGGCTAGGGGAAGGGGGGGTTAGCGTTAGGCACCCCCGGGAGGGACTTAGGGTTAGACGGCGGGGAAGGGGGGTTAGGTTTAGGCACTTAGAGGGGGGATTAGGGTTAGGCACTGGGGGGGGGGAAGGTTAGGGTTAGGTACCCCTAAGGGAGAGTTAGAATTAGGGGGTAGAAATAGGTTAGAAGGTTAGTATATACTTACCTTTGACGATCGGGATTTCCTCCTCTGCCGGGATGCCGCTATCGGGATTCCAACCGCCGGGCATGGGTCCGTCGGTAATTCATACCGATTCCGTTACAGCACAGTAGAGCACATTAATACATATTATTATGGTAGCCCTATTAAATGGTAAAAATAATTCATCCAAAAACAAACACACACATAATAATAATAATAATAATAATAAGTGTATTGTCCTATAGTCACTGCTCATGTCAACATATGCTTTAACTACAGGTTTCAACTACTTGGCTGAGTGCATGGGCTATGACCCCAGTAATCATGCGGGTATGTAGAAGTACTTATGTGCAGACTTTCATAGAAGAAGCTGGCACTACACCATGTGTATACTGGGAAACCACATGTACTTGTTCTGTCCATCCTTTTCTGTGTATTATGTTGGTACTCTATATGCACACCTTGCAGAACGTAAGGAATAAAACAATATTTAAGTGATGGTTTGTTCTAAGATTATTACAATCCAAGCAAGCATTCTACCATCTTGCATAATGCAGTAATTGTGGTCACTAGTTGTACTATTTCCTTGCACAACTGATATTCCATTATAGTTCTGCAAAAACAGGTACCATTAATATTACATAAATGTGTGTTACTGAACAGTTACAGACAAACAGGTTGGATATATACAGCCCTATTAAATGCATTTATTATGTGCATTAACAGTGCTTAGTACTTCCAAAACTCCTATGGTGTTTCAGTATGGTTGCTTTTCAGGACTCTGGGCCTGATTCAGAGCCGGACGCTCTGACCAGAGCGCTCGCTCTGAATCAGTGCCCTATTACCTAAAAATGGAGCGGCCTCCTGGCCGCTCGCATAGCTGTGGGTGACCACCAACAGCATATGCGAGCGGCCAAAAAGATGGTCGCGATGGTCAAGACCATCGCGACCATTGGGCTTGCGACGAGACCCTGCGGTAGGGTCTCGGTGACCGCAAGCCCTGGAGTGATTTTGGCTCTATCAGAGCCAAAATCACTCCCACTGACATCACTAGTGATGTCAGTGGGGCCGGACCCAGACGGAAGGCGTTCCCATGGGAACGCCTCCGTCTGGCAGCCACGCCCCCGGCACGCCCACCAAAGGGGGCGTGCTGTCAGTCACCATCGACAGCACGCCCCCCCCTTTGGTGCGAGACCCAGCCAAGCTGTCGCTGTCCGGGTCTCGCGCATGCGCACGACGGAGCTCCCTCCCTCGTGCATATGCACATTGTGCTAACATCGACCCACTTGCGAGCGTCCTGCGCTCGCGAGCGGGTCTGAATGACCCCCACTGTTCATTTGACTGCAGCCCCTCTCATCAGCACATATTCCTGCACATGCATAGTACAAAGTGGTGACACGTACTGTAAAATTGATTACAACATGCCTGATTCAGTCACACGCAATGCAGATGTTTTACAAAGTTAAATGATATTCTGCTATTACGTGCACTGGTAAATCCCTAAAAACTCCTACATGGCATGCGTTACAGTGTGTACGCATAAAGGCGCTGTTGAGGTTGAGACGCACAGTATCAGAAATATCTTGGAAAGCACAGAACTTTGTTAATGGGCAATCGACTTCACACAATTGTTATAGATGCAATGGCTAATTTATATCATTGCCTTTAGTAATGCACCATAATAAGGAGTTTCTGGCTACAGGTTGAGGCATACACAGAGGATTCTTTGGCCAATTTTCTGCACGTTACACTTTGTTAACCTTCCGGCTCATTCCCGTATCACCCCTGGGAGTATACGATTGCTAATGGCTGTTGGTGCTGCGGTACACAAGGCCACCTTTCAAAGGCACATAACACGGACCATCTCTGTGTGTCTGTTTAACCACTGCCCAGGAACGCCCAGCACTTTTCTAAGATATTTATATTCTTTGTTTTATTGAAGCACCACATGTTTAGCAATGAAAAACACTACAATAATAAGAACAATCACCACAGATATACAATGTAGATGGTGGTCAAATAAACAAAAAGTAAAACAAAGAACAACATTATTTAGCAGATATATAGTATACAAAAATAAAATAGATTCTCGCTTCTTGTCTCCTCTCCTGTCGGCATAATAACAGAATAGGAGGATCACCAGCCGTGACCTGCCTAGACGCGGCGGTGTGACATCACAGGTCACGCACGCCACGTTGCCCACCCTGCCAGTGATCCAGCAGTCACCAGCCAGCCCTTCCCGAGGGCGAGTGACGCAGCCAGCTCTGCCCACCCCGCCAGTGAACCAACAAATTTTTTTTTATCATCAATAATTTTTATTGAAAATGATTAAAGGAGTAACAAGAAACAAGCTAAAGGCATGGGGAAACCGTAAAGTAGTGATGACATCGTCACTTGCAGCAGTGGGAGGTGTTGGAGGAGCAGTGTGCGCCTCCTGGCTCCCATAGCGATTGAATGTCGGAGACAGGACATTAGTATATAGATATACTAGCTGAAGTACCTGGCATTGCCCAGGTTTAAATATTCAAGTTATTAAGTTTTATTATGTGATGTTATCCAAATCCATCCAGTGGAAGGCCCAGAACAGGCTCCCCGGATCAAAGTTCTGCCCAGCGTACACCAACAGGAGGTCCGACCAGAACCCTAACCTCCCTAAAACCTGGCCAGGATCCAAATGGACCACCTTGCATTGGTTTCATCCCAATCGGTGCAGGGGTGTCCAACAACCAAACAGACAGATAAATGAATTTTATATATAAGATTCCCCACCCTCCCCAATGGGACTTCACTATGGGTACTATAGGAGGTAAATAAGAATTAGTTTGGTTAGGAATAGAATGTATAGTTGGAAAAGGTTTTCTACATACCTGAAGCCATGGATGCTCCAGAGCTTCCTTTATTGTGAGCCTCTTTTCTGGATCAACAACCAATAACTTCTTAACAATATCTAGAGCTTAAAAGAGAAATAACTAATAAATATTCTTAAACAATTATACGGAAAGTTGCTATCCATCTAACAATAGACAAAATACACAGTACAGTTTAGATTCTGAAACAGTTTCTGCAGTTAGTAGACTGCAGTTATTTGTATAATATAAAAAAATGGTGATATACCTGGGTGCGATACTTCCTTCCAAGCAGCTGGAATAAAAGTATAATGTCCTCCTGTGATCTGATCTTTCAGAGGCAACTTACAGTTCTGTTCTGAAAATGGGGGGTATCCACCAAGGCTAGAAAAAAAAATTCTGAAATGATAAATAATATTGTATATACATATTACACACACACTTGGTTATCAGGGTAAAAAATCCTTACCATACAAACAAGATGACTCCTAAACTCCAATAATCTACTGCACTACTATAACCAGCTGTGCCAGCTGTGGTCAGGACCTCAGGAGCCAGGTAAGTAGGGGTCCCACACAACGTCCTCATTAAAGAGGTTTCTCCGAGAATTTTGGACTGGCCAAAATCCGTGATCTGTAAAATAAAGGCATTACAATGCTCAAAATTAGATTAATTTCAAAAAGCCTATTATAATTTGGTAATGGGTGATTAACCTATAGGGTGCAACCCAATTGTAAATCACTATGTAGGGAAGGGAAAATGGGATTTTGGTTGACACCTGATAAATCCTAATTCTCTAGATTCCATGGGTGGACACTGGAGAGACACTGGGTATAGAAGGGGCAGGGGGAACCTGGAGGAGTCTGGGCACTAAAATAGTTAAATCTTGATAGCAGTCTCCTCCTCCTCCCCTATAACGCACCCCATTGCACTAAAGAGCCAGTTATTACTAACAAAGCTCAAAAGGACAGAGAGTTGTAGGAGAAGAGGCAAACCAGGCACACAAACAAGCATACAAAATGAAGCCAGTGGGTCTGGATTACCAAAACTCAAGAAAAATTCAGGGGCATAAGTGTGGGTGTCCAGTGTCCCCAATGAATTCAGAGAAAAGTATTTATGAGATGAGAACAAAATACCATTTAATTTATCATGGGGGACAATGGATAGACCCAGGGATGTTCCAAAGCTGTTCCCCTAATGGAAGGAATGCTCCTGTGCTGTGCGTAGGACTCGCTGCCCTAAGCTAGCGTCTCTCGAGAGACGAAGGTGTCAAATCTGTAGAATTTAATGAAAGTGTGCACAGAGGACCACAAAGAAGCCCTGCAAAGTTGCATCACACCCTGGAGATAAAGTCTGCACCCAGAAATAAGCGCAATCCTTCACTGAAAACAGTTTGAGAGAGCTGAGAACTGGAGAAATAGGAGTCCGAAGATCCAGTTTCCTGAGGCAACATGAGGCAAAGTAGGCCCGCAACACCAGGCAAAGTGGGCCCGCAACACCAGGCAAAGTGGGCCCGCAACACCAGGCAAAGTGGGCCCGCAACACCAGGCAAAGTGGGCCCGCAACACCAGGCAAAGTGGGCCCGCAACACCAGGCAAAGTGGGCCCGCAACACCAGGCAAAGTGGGCCCGCAACACACAGTGATAAGCCTTAACAGAAACTGGTTTCCGGGCTCAAAGTATGGCACACACAACAGCGTCAAGAGGACTGTCTCAACAGCCACCTCGCCAAAGACAGGCAGGAGTTTTCGCCTAAATCGCATCTTTTGGCTGCGGAAACTTTTCGTGTGCGTCCAAACTATTGGCCGTATTCAATTCCAAAAGTCCCGGCGAATGTGAAACAGGCGAAAAGTGCTGACAGAATTGGGGAAACCAGCCTGTCACCTCCAAAAAGATGCACTAACATAGGGTCAATATAGATGTGCTCGAATAGCCCTAATAAAGCTATTTGGGGTACTTAAGTTTTACTTAAGTTTTGTCATTTGCTTCTAATTAGCGTGTTTGCACAAGTGGTGAAGAATAGCATTAAGCAGTTTTGGTTTTTTTTTAGAGAAAATAAGTAGTCCTGTCAAATTTGGGGTACTTGAAATTGGGTGCTAGCATATTTTAAAGTTGCAAAAGTGAAGTTTTATAAAAACGTTAAAAACGCACCTGAAGCAAGCACTTGCAATCAATAAAACACCTCACCCATACTTGCAGACCCCCAAAAAAGTCTATTTCTCATTTTTATGTTTGTACCCCCACTTTGTACTTTTTTGCCCCCAAATGCAAACTACTTTTAAGGGGTTTACCTAATTTGTTTTTGTTTTTTTACGCAGTTATCCTTTGGGGGCGCTGTCCCAAGAGTTCTGAGTGGTTTCCTTACCTTTGCACCCCAAAATAAAACTAATGCACTTCTTTCTCCTGCTATTCAGAGGTGAATCTTTTTCGCGTATTACAATGCATTGACTTTCTGCGTATTTGGAAATTAATATGGAGATAAGATTCCGTCTGGCGAAAAGTCGCAATTGGCGATACTTTTTCGCGAATTTCATCTTTTTGCTTCTAATTGAATACGGCCCTAAGAGGGAGATGACAAAAGGGAACTGCGGACATCCACATACCAGGCCAAACATGGCCACTTTGGAGCCACAAGAATGGTTAATCCGCCCTCTAGTTGCAGCTTGCAGAGGACCATGGAACTGACACATCCACCAGCAGAGCTTAAGGATCACTAGTCTTGATGCAGTGCCGGGCAAGCTTGCAATTGTGGCGAAAGGCCATCTTGTCTATGATAGTATGGCCCTAGTGTTCCACCAACAGTTTTAACACTGTGGGATGGAGGGATCACTCCCCTGCACAAACATTTTGAGTGAGTAAGTCTGCACCTGGAAGCGTTTGCACAGACTCCCAGCCTCAGCAGCTCCAAAGGTCCAACATGCCAGAGATCCAGCGCTGCTTCTCAGGGACCTGCCTGCACACCGCGCTAACCGCCAGCAAACCCGCCAGTGCGCCCGGACAGGTGACTCCTGGACCTCCAGAGTGTCCCGTGACAACATCCCCACTCCAATCAGGAGAAAGAAAAAAGTAACTGTCAGGTGCCCTGCCGGTCCCATCACACATAGCGAAAAAGACAAAACAGAAAACCCACCATCCCCCATCCTACATACCCACCCCAAAATAGGTACGAGGCCCTAACAAGAAAATAATAAACCTTATAAAATACATTTGCAAAACAAATACTAAGAAGTGGAGGCAGCTACACACATAGATCCGTAGGTCATGATGCCTCCAGTCCAGGAGAAAAAGCCCGTAGAAGACACTCTCAAAATATAGACTGTATGAGCACCCATATCATTTGAGTAGAAAAACAAACATATAAATGACAATAGGGTGACTGAAGGCAGGGGAATACCTGAGCTCAGTAGAAAGATAAGCAAATGGCACATTATGAAATAAGCATTAGAATAAAAGGCAAATACAGTGGTGCTTGAAAGTTTGTGAACCTTTCAGAATTTTCTATATTTCTGCTGAAATTTGGCCAAAACTACCTCTGATTTTCACACAAGTCCTAAAAGTAGATAAAGAGAACAAAATCAAACAAATGAGACAAAAAAAAAAATAGACATGCTAATTTTTTTTTATGGAGGAAAATGCTCCAATATCATCTGTTAGTGGCATAAGTATGTGAACCTTTGTTTTCAGTATCTGGTATGGCCCCCAGGTTGATACCTATTCCTAGGAATTCTGACCCATGAGCTCCATATAACACAATAAGTATCATCTAGAAATATAATGTCCAGCAACAAGTGACAGAATCAGAAATCCAGAAAATAAAATCCACCAGGAGATAACCGATGTAATGCTTAAATATAGATAGTAAATATAAAAGGAGAAGGTATAAAATAAGAGTTATGGTATGACATACCTTTGTTAACTCTTTTTCTTCGAGGTCCATGGGGTCCACAGCCATTACGTTGGGGTATGAATCCCGGTCACCAAACAGTTAACACAAACGAGCTCTCTGCTCCCAGGATGCACCGGGGTTCCTCCTCATATACCCCACCCCCTGCCTCAGGTAGCCAGTTCGTTACCAAGCTCAAGCAGGCGGAGACAAACAAAAGGTAAGAAAGAAGAAACCCATACTCGTGAGTCCAGACTCTCAAGAGAAGAAAATTACGGAAAGCTCCCCCAGAACTACAGGTGCGTCTGGGTATGTCATACCATAACTCTTATTTTCTTCTTCGGGGTCAATGGGGTCCACAGCCATTACGTTGGGGATATCCCAAAGCACTAACCCTACTGGCGGGGACGCTCCTGACTCTCAGAAGAGAGGAGAATCCTACACCCGAAGGAGGCATCCTGAGAGGCAAAAGTGTCAAAGGAATAAAATTTGACGAAGGTATGTATGGAAGACCATGTGGCTGCCTTGCATAATTGCTCAGCAGAAGCACCCAGGCGGGCCGCCCATGATGGACCTACCGCCCTAGCAGAATGTGTCGTCACTGAATCCGGCACCCACATACCAGCCTGTGTATAAGCCCATGAAATTGCCATGCGAATCAACCTGGCCAGTGTCTGTTTATTGGCTGGCCAGCCACGCCTATGACAACCATAAAGCACAAAAAGTGAATCAGACTTCCTCCATTTGCTTGTGCGTCTCACATAAATTCTCAACGCACGGACCACATCCAGGGAAGCCTCACCTGGTGAGAGACTAGTGCCCTGAAATGCTGAAACTACTATTTCTTCGTTAATATGAAATGTAGACACTTTCGGAAGGTAACCCTCCCTAGTACGTAGTACTGCTCTATCTTGATGAAATACCAAGAACGGCTCACGGAAGGAAAGCGCAGCTAAATCCGACACTCTACGTGCAGATGCCATAGCAAGAAGAAATACTGTCTTTGCTGTTAGCCACTTGATGTCTATTGAATTTAAAGGCTCGAACGGAGGAGCCTGTAAAACCTTCAGAACTAGAGTCAAGTCCCACGGAACAACCGGGGAAACGAAGGGAGGCTGAATCCTCAACACCCCCTGAAAAAAGGTCTTTATATCCGGTCTCAAGAGCAATTTTATGTTGGAACCAGACTGAAAGAGCAGACACCTGTACCCTCAAAGAGGCCAGGCGGAGCCCTTTTTCCAGACCGCTTTGAAGAAAATCAAGCACTCTGGATATCAGAAATTTCTGTGTATCATACCCTTTCAATTCACACCACTGAAAGAAAGTATGCCCAATTCTATAGTATATATGGGCTGAGGATGGTTTCCGTGCCTCCAGCATCGTCCGTATAACAGACTCGGAAAACCCCCCTCCTGCATTTATCTCCTGCCGACTGAGAAAGTCAGCCTCCCAATTCAGGATCCCCGGAATGAACACGACAGATATCGTGGGAAGATGAGTCTCTGCCCAGACCAGGATTTTTGATACCTCTGCCAAGGCAGCCCGACTCCTTGTGCCCCTTGATGATTCAGGTAGGCAACCGCAGTGCGATTGTCCGACTGTATCTGCACCGGCCTGCCCTTTCAGATTTCCTGAGCCTGCACTAAAGCTTTGAATATAGCTCTTAGTTCCAGGACGTTTATCGGTAGCCGGCTTTCCGCCACTGACCACTTTCCTTGGAAAGTGTGTGACCCCGTCATCGCCCCCCCCCCCCCTTGAAGACTGGCGTCAGTTTTGACCAATGTCAAATCCGACACCCAAAAGGGGCGACCCTGCCTGAGATGCTTTGTCTGCAACCACCAGGACAGGGACAACCGCACCTCTGGAGAGAGACGCAGCAACTGAGACCTGATCATGCGATGATCCTTATCCCAGCGAGACAGAATTAATTGCTGCAGTGATCTGGAGTGGAATTGTGCGTATTCCACCATCCTGAAGGTGGCCACCATCGACCCCAGGACTTGCATGGCCACTAGAATGGATATCTGCCTGTTGCGAAGCAACCTGCGTATTCGTGATTGTAAGGCAAGAATCTTCTCCTCCGGCAGATATATTTTCTGCACCACGGAGTCCAATCTTGCTCCCAAATCATACATCTGTTGTACTGGACAGGGTGACGACTTTTGCAAGTTTATGATCCAGCCGTGACTGTACAGACATGATACTGTCAGCCTCAAATGATCCTGTAACTGCTGCGGGGGCTGCCCTAGCAACAGGAGGTCGTCCAAGTAAGGCAAAATCCTGACGCCTTGTCGTCTGAGGCATGCCATCATCACCGCCATCACCTTGGTGAATACCCGTGTGGCTGTTGACAGGCCAAAAGGTAGGGCCTGGAACTGAAAATGTTCCCTCCTACCGCAAAACGAAGACATTTTTGATGAGCCTGTGTGATTGGTATGTGAAGGTAGGCATCCTGTATATCTAAGGATACCATATAGTCCCCCTGCTCCATTGCCAATATAATCGATTGCAATGTTTCCATCATGAACCCAGGGGCTCGAACAAATTTGTTGAGCTCTCCCAGATTCAGAATAGGGAGGTACGATCCGTTCGGTTTTTGAACCAAGAACAGATTGGAGTAAAACCCCTCTCGGAACTGATTCTCTGGCACCAGAATCACTACCAGTAAGGCAACAATTGCTTTCTGAAGGGCCAGGGCTCTTTCTGAACCCTCCTGTGGGTTTACACAAAAAAACCTTTGAGGAGGAGTCCTCCAAAATGTTAGGGCGTACCCTTGGGAGACAACTCCTCGAACCCACGCATCCTCCATCGTGAGAACCAAAACAGTCGGCCCCCCACCCTAGGATACCCCAGGGGGAGGCCTATCCCATCAGGCCACTGGTTTATCCTGGACCCTAGATCCTCAACGTTTGTTCTGCCAGGGCTTCCTGGGTCCTGCCTTTTTTGGTGGAAATCTCGCTGAGGGCTGACCCTTGGCCTTGCCCTGCGGCGGAAACCCCCGAAAGGACGCCCTTCTCAGTTTAGACGAGGTTGCTGATGGCAAACCTGCCGTCCTTGAGGCTGCCATGGAGGCTACAATTTTGTCCAATTCTGGACCAAAAAGAACACCCCCTGTGAATGGAAGGGATTCTAGGGCCTTTTTGGACCCGGCATCTGCCTTCCAATCCTTTAACCAGAGAATCCTACGTTCCACCACGGACTCCACTGAAATCCTGGAGGAAAGGATCCCTGCATCCAAGGTGGCATCTCCCAAATAAGAGACCTCTAATAAAGGAAATCATATCCAGTCGCTCCTTAGAGGCATCTGGTAAAGACTGCGTTAAAGTTTTGGCCCACTCCTCAATAGCTCTTGCTACCCAGGCCGTGGCCATAGCTGGACGGGTGGCCGTTCCTGCCAGCGAGAAGATTTATTTGAGACAACTCTCCAGTCTCCTATCCGTGGCTTCCTTCAGCGAGGCCGCTGGGATTAGCAGAGTGGTACGTTTAATCAGCTGCGCCACAAGTGCATCAACTGACGGTGGATTCTCCCACCTGGCACAGTCCTCTGCTGGAAAAGGATATAGAAGCGCCATTCTTTTAGAAGAATGGCTTTTCTTATCAGGACAGACCCACGCTTCCTCCATAAGTTCTGACAAATGTTCAGACTTTAGGAACTCTGCCTTAACCACCTTCTGGCGCTTGAACAGGGGGCCTTCCTAAGCGGAGGATCCCCTTCCTCGATATTTAACACCGATTTTACAGCACTTATCAGAAAGGGGACATCGGCTACTGGGAAATGATCATCACCCTTCTCGGAGCTAGACTCCTGTGAAGAGTCCTATGCCTGTTCCTCCTCCTCGGAGGCACTGGAGTACTCACCCATGTGAGAAGGTAAATGGCGCCTAGATTTAGGCTGCTTGGTTTGATAGCCTGAGGCTGAAAAACCCCCGAGGATGATGCCATAACATTACCAGCACCAGGGTCCATCCAAGGCGGCCACATCATGGGCATAGGATGAATCTGCTGAGGCAAACCCCAAACCGGTGGTACCGGGGCAGGCAGCCGCTCCGTCACCTGAGCCATAACCTGAGAAAATGATGCCCAAGGGGGCTCAGGGCCTGTAACAGGCAAACTTAATTGGTGTGGTGGCTGTCTATAACAGTTCCCACAAAGCCCATTTTGTAGAAAGTCCTGCAGGCTATATAGGATATCAGCGACGGGGCTCCCGCCACCTGACCCTCAGACTCCTTAGACATGTCAACTATGCCACTGGTTCTGAGTGTATATGTGCTGCTTTCTACTCTCAACCCACACACCTGTAGCAAGGGAAGGGGAGAGACAGTGACAGTATACAGGAATTACAGTTCTTTTACAGAAGAAACAGTATCCATAGACAACAATCACATGTCATGCATAAAGCCTTCTATGAGTCATACGCATATAAGCTCTCACTACCAACAATTAGCCTAGGCTTAGGTAGGATACAGCCCTGTAAAACCTGAACCAGCAGTGGGAAAGGTATACAGGGAGACTGCCCAGCGTCCTGCAGCAACAGCGATCAGAGAGCAACTGACATACACGCTGGCTGTCTTATATGGAGGCTGGGAGGAGCAACCCACAATCACTGCGCCAGAGTACTGAACTAGCGTGTGGATTGGGGGAGGGGCCGCCGGGGAAGCGTACCTCCCCTATGCTGCTTGGACTTGCCCGGTAAATCGACCTGGACGCCGCCACAAGCCCCGACTGTCCAGGAACATCATATCCTGGCGGTCTAGTGTAGGAAACAAGCTCTATGCCTCCCGACTGCAGCGCGCCTCTGGCCAGTCTCGCCGCCGGAGGCCGGACTGCCACGTGGTCATCCTGGGAGCAGAGAGCTCGTTTGTGTTAACTGTTTGGTGACCAGGATTCATACCCCAACGTAATGGCTGTGGACCCCATGGACCCCAAAGAAGAAAACAGCAATAGTGCAGGTTAGAACAGCATACAGCAAAGGGTCCCCATGCATATAGGTAGGTATTGTGGAAGCCTGGCATTGCTGGTGAGTCAGAGGAAGCACAGACAACACAGGAACATAACAGGCAAGGCAAATTCCAGATCCGAGGAGCAGGCAGAAATTAGCAGCTACCGCCACAGGAGCCTGGAGCCCTGCTGAGACCAGAAGTTATGGCCAGAATCCAAAATGGCTGCCACACCACGGAGCTTGTCACTCCGGGGCTCCGGGAACATAGGCAGCACCACAGGGTCTCGGGGGCAGGATCCCGGCACCAGGAGGCCAGTAGCAGAAGCCAACAGTCCAAAGGCCGCCAAGGAGGAGCATTCGAATCAGAGGAGGGTCCCAGGGTAGACACTCAAGATGGAGCCTCAGTAGTCAGAGGCCGCACTACAGGAACTGCCAGTAGGTGTACAGGCACACAGCTCCGAAGCCTTAAACAAACATGCCCAGAGTGGCAGGGCAGGTTTAAACACCAGGAGGATGTGAAAATAGATCTTCAGCGGCAACAGGAGAAGTTGAAAGGATATTTAGGTAGGAAAACACGGAGACATCCGTCTCACTCCATGCCCAGTCAAGCCACACACCCCCAGCCCAACCTATAACCAGTTTCTTTCCAGTGTCCCCCATGGACAAAAGAGAATGAAGGCAAAAGAATAGGTTGATACCATTCATCAAAGCCAATTTACAAACACTAACGCAAATACATTCATATATTGCAGTTGATGTCCAGATATCTTATATAGGTTTTTGAATTCCACCCCTAACACTAGTTCTTCTGCAGCATTCCTTCCACTGAGAATCAAGTCGTTCAAACACTTCAATATGGTTCAATTACTGGGCTTGTCTGTTGGCCAGCCACTGGAGTTCTCACCTATGGAGAAAGGAGAGATCTAATCCACAGCAATAAGTGGTAGCTATCATTTGTAAGCTTACATCCCAGTATACTCTGATTACATAGATTGGAAAGCAGAAGATCCCAGTAACTAAGTATGGGGTCACTGCTGAAATAAGCAAATATTGAAGACCAACGCTCAAAGCTGAATATTCATTGCTGGGTGGATCCATCCTTGAAGCCAGAGAACTACATTCATTTTACACAAATAAACCGCAATACCACATCAATAATCTTATTTACATATTAGAAGCTTGTTGGTCAGCATTATGGCAGTGTCAGGCTTGATGCACATTTCTATTGATGCCACTGTTGTCAATTGTGCGTCTCAGCATGTTATATTGGAGTAGATGTACGAAGCAGTGAAAAGAGTGGAGAAGTGTGCCAGTGGAGAAGTTACCCAGGGCAACCAATCAGCTTCTACCTAGCATTTAATAGAATGTACTTGATAAATGCATCCTCAAAGCTGATTGGTTGCCATGGGAAAATTCTCCACTGGTACACTTCTCCACTCTTTTCACTGCTTCATACATCTACCCCATTATGCATTAAAGTGACACACATGCAGCATGGAAGAGTTTATAACGCTCACCTTTACACAACATTCTTCATTAGCTGATGACAGCAGAACATTTTCTAGCTTCAGATCTCGATGTATGACTCCATTTTCATGGAGATACTAAAAGCAAGACACATTTATTATTCAAGAGGTCTACATTGTAAAATAGAGTTAAGGAGAAAATAATTCATAATCATTATTTAAATAAGTCAGTAGACAAATTAACTTAAAGATAGCCCAAGACACTGGTAAGCCTTTTCTATGGGTCTCATACATGTGACTAAAATTGCTGCTATAGGCCCTCATTCAGAGCCACTCGCTAGCGGCAGTACGCTCGTTCCGAGCGATGTTCGCACATCTGCGCATGCGTACGGTTTTTAGTACGCATGCGCGAACCAGTCAGTGCGGCCGAAAATCGTTGGTACGCAATATAGCGAGGGCCTGCTATTTTGAGTGACAGAATGAGGCGTATGTGGGTGGTAACAGGGGAAGGTGCTTGAAAACGGGGAGTGGAGATCCGAACGCAGGCGTGCTTAAAGGTCAAAACGGGCGTTTTAAGGGAGTGCATAATTAATACAGCAGCGTCATTGACCACGTCACTTGGTTTTTTTGAACTCAGAACTGCTCGCAAAATAGCGGTTGAAAAAACCAACCACAAGAATAGCGAAACGAGCGTATGTTTTGCTCGCTCGTTCAGACTTAGAGGTGGGAACAGACTGCAATTTGCGAACGGATCATTTGAATAGCCACCCCTTGTTTTTGAACGAACGACCACAAATAGCGAACGGCTCTGAATCAGGCCCATAGTAAAACATATACTGCACAGTTATTTCAAGAGGAAAGCTTGTGTTTTTTTAATAATAAAATCCAATAGTATAAAATGGAGGAGTTTTTATCCTATTCTACTATATTTTTATACTGTAACAGTTTCAAATATGCTGAAAAATCTGTACCCAATATGTTTAAGTGGCAAAAAATCAACGGTCGCTGTTCACAATATGACTGTAATGTTTTGTCTTGCTATTAAATGTTTTCCTGTGATGTTCAATGGGAAACAGTCCAATTGTAATATAAAAAAGTGCAAACGGTGCCACCTATTTGCACTATTTTAGAAATTAGCCATGAATAAGATGGTGTTGATTAGTCTAATATTAATATACATACGGTAATTAGTTATTTTGAAGATTATATTTGTGCTACGCACATGATGAGAAGATGGACAACATTAAACCTTTCATTCAAACAGGAGTTTGGTCTGTTTTACATCAACTGTGTAGTGGGAGGGGGAAGGATAATTGGACCCTAGGGAGTAGGTACCTCAGCAGTTATGAGTAAGCTGCACATGGATAGGATTTATAGTGTGCGGCAAGCATACATTTGATTGTTTATCACTGGATACAGTATGACACAGAGCAGGGTGGATAGTTCACAGTTTATGTGTTAAAGGTGTATCTATCAAGAGAACAGTAACAAGCCATTCATTCTCAATTTGTAGTGAGAGTTAGTTATACATACAGTAAATACAAAATGATAAAACTTATTAGTAGCAACAAGCAAAATATTCTAAATTTCTGTTGTACCCAAGCATGACAAAGCTCAATTCAGCAGTGAGGTATCAGGGTCTTGGGGCCTTTGTGCAGCACAATTTAGCTGTATTTGACTCTCTGCTAAATGGCTGCATTATAATCCTATTCTGGGGAATGCTTTGGAGACCTCCGCATGGATATAAATGAATGATTAAGATTTCAGAGCAGAGACTACTTTCAGCGTGGTTTTTAAGTGCTATGAAATGTCAGATGTGATTTATGGCTGTGTATATAATGCATAAAAGTAATGTCATTGAGTTAGATCTGTAATAAAAACATTGCAGTGTGTTGCTCAAGATTTATAAATGATTCTCTTGGTTTAAAATACATATGTATGAATAATTTATTACAAAAAGAAACCATGCATAAATGTAACTAATATATATTGTTGATGTTACTATTTTAGATTGTGTATGTTTGTTGAACGTTTTAACCTTTTTATCTTCTTTCTCTGATCTGACAAGCATAATGTTAGTTTCCGTTTTATTTTATAAAATAGTTATCGACTTCTAATTAAGCAAATATATACAAATTAGTTGGGGTACTGGATGTCGGCGCTCGAGATTCCTGGTGGTCAGAATCCTGACAGGGTTAGGATACAGACTCCTATTGGTAAGTATCCTAACCCTACCACCAGCCCCATTCCAACCCTCCCTGCCTAACCTAACCTTCCCCCACTAGTGCCTAAACCTAGCCCTCCCCCCACAGTGCCTAACCCTCCCCTTAGTGCCTAAGCCTAACCCTCTACCTAACCCCACTAGTGACCACCGGAATGCTGACGCGGGATTCTGACTGGTGCCGAGATTCCGACGTCGGCCTTCTGAGCGCCAGCATCCCGACAGCTGGCATTTAAACTACGTAAATCCCATAGCAATAATGTACTTACAACCTGTACAGGTGAATACAAGTGAATATACTGTATCAGGCCTGGCCAACCTGTTGCTCTCCAGCTGTTGGGAAACCTTGTCCCAGCATGCTTTACCAGCTAAACAGTGGGAGGGTATGCTGGGACTTGTAGTTTCACAACTGCTGGAGAGCAACAGGATGGCCAGACCTGTACTATATCAACACTGCGTGATATTTAAAGAGATTAGCATATTACCTCAACAGCTAGCAGAATCTGATAGAAAAACAGTTTTGCAGTTGATTCTTTAAGCCTGGATGTCACTACTCTGTCGAATAGTTCACCTCCTTCCATCCTAGGAAAAAATAGATCACCAAGTTACAGGGAAACCTAGCTATGACCAATAGGTATAAACCAATAGTGAAGGATGGCTCTGTTTGAGAAGAGTTATGGTGGTAGATAAACGGTGTCATCTCAGAATTTAAACAAAAGATTTAAACAATACGAATTGACGCATAAAAGGTAAAATATAATATTTAGTTTGACAAGAACGCTGCAGCCTTGTGGAAAAGCAAACTGCGATTAAGTATTACGTCCCTCATCCATTAGAAACTCCCACAAGTACAAGAGTGTCTAAATCTGTGCTAATACAGGGCAAATCACTCTGTCTGCTATGCTTGCTGTGATATAACAGGCCACGCAAGGGAAGAAATACATTCTGCCTACATGATGGAAAAGCTGCAGGAAGTATTGCAGGTTGCATGTACAGTTACCAAAATATCTACAAAGGGATTATTTACGTCTCCCAGTACATACAGTACAGTACAAACGTGTGTGAATGTGTTCCTCCACTTAGCACACCATAAAGAAGTAAATAGCTGTGACAGAAGGGGTATTTACTTTGTGTAGCTGTGGGTGAAATAAACACCCAAGATCCTGCACATACAAATATCAGGGAGCTGTGGGAAGCTAACCAGAAGGCATTGGTCAACATCTCTCCACTTCTTGAATTGATGCCACATTGAGTTGCTACACTTCGCCAGGCTAGAGGGGGTCCTACACGATACTAGGCATCTATCCCATGACTTTTGGCACTTCAGTGTATATATAGCACCTAAACAATGCATATCTTAAAACAATGCTTACTTTTCATAACATAGGTAGTCAAGATATCTAGCACATAATACATTGAGTGAAGATGTATAGGTACAGTTATCCTGATTCTAAGGTCAAGGTCTCCACCGTCTGCCATGGAATTCAGTATCAAGAAGTTACGTTTTTACTTCACCTAGAAACTACCATATATGATCAGCCTGCACATGCCTCTCTATTGCAGACACAAACACTGCATGAAAGAACAAGAACACGTGAGGTGTGGAGAAGAGAGTGGGTCAGAGATCCTGAAATACACTGATACTGAGATCAAGTAAATGGGATCAACCAACAAATAGTAAATGGTGATCCAGGCATCCAAGACAACAGGCACCATACCTATATAACCCATAAATGTATTATCGACATCGGAGTATCAATGTTTTATGCAATTACTCACAGTTCCAGTACGATGTAAAAGTAGTCATCAGAGTAAAAAAAGTTTTCAATCTGAATGATGCAAGGCTGCATAAAAACAAAATACATAATTCAGTGTGAAGAAAACGGTTTTACAATAACTTCATACAATTTTGTGGGTATTTATGCTATTTGATCAAATGTGAAATTACTGCAACATGTCTACATACCACGGTATCCTTATAATTATCAGTTTTTATTTACCAATTTTAAAAATTAGCCGTTTAAAATTAATGTTTAAATTAACATCCTGAAACGGTAATGTACTAATATCCCCTGTTACTTACATGATTCAATTTTTTCAGAATCTCGATTTCAGTGTCAACGGATATGGGTTGGTCCTGCGGAAAAGAAGAGATTTAATTGTGCGTTTTGGCTTGCCAGGTGATTATGTGAAATAATTCTGAAGACTGGTATCTATGTGAAACTTGAGCGTCTGAGCTTATCACACTATACTTGGTTCATTAAAAAGAGCACCAGAAATAGTTTATACTCATGAGAAAATAATAACCTGAAAAAGATTGAATGTAAGCGCTACACAGGAGAAGTTTGTTGATTTCTAATGATGTGACTTGTCCAATAAACTGCAGCAACAACCTTCCAATGCCTACATCGTTTACAATCAAACTTTCACAGTCCTGAAAGATACAATAAGATAAGATAGCCCTTACACTAGAATACATCATTAGCATATGACCCGTACAGAGGTATTCTCAATTTGCTTGATCACCAATAATATATAGTGTAAGTCAATTGAGCTGTACATACATTGTCTAAAAACATTAGGGGTTTATTTATTATACGCCAGCTTTTCTTAAACTAATTATCTGTGTTTTGCCGAAGAAATTAAATCAGCAATACTATCAAGTGGAAAATCAAAATTTTTTAATTAAGCAGGCAAAAATCAACGAAAATCTGCAAAGTTTAATAAATAAACCCCTTAGGGCTATAATTACTCAACTGAGAGTTTTTAGAAGTGGAGATGTTGCCCATAGCAACCAGATTCTAGCTATTATCTTCTAGAAGGTGTCATGGGCAACATCTCCACTTCTAAAAACTCTCCCTTTAGTAAATATACCCCTTAAGAGTTAATTTCAACATTGCCACCAGTATTCACAAGTGTTGTACTACAAGCAGGAGTATGTACTACAAGCAGGATTTGAGAACTTGCTTTAAACAGGGCATTCAAAATACAAGGCTGTGTCTTTACTTTTAACAACCATTTTACAAAGCTCGTATAAACATGGCATATAGCTTCATTTTAATTTATTTACATTTTGTAATATTTTAATACATAGCTTAAACTTACTCTACTCATACCTCTACCCACTCCTCCAGGCAATAAACCTAAAAAATGATATGTAGCACAATGGTTAGCATTGCTATCTGACAATAGGGTCATGGGTTCTATTCCAACCAGGTCACTTTCCTCCAGGTGCTACCATAGTTCGAAATATACTGATAGGTTAATGCTAGAGTGTGATAGAGACTACAGACTGGTGCAGAAACTGAATGATTTAAGAAACATTGGGATAGATGCATTATGGTGGCACACATCATGCCACTATAACTCTTCCTGCTTTGTCTTTTACAGAGGAGAAGCAGGAAGCACTATCGATGAGATGTATTAACATCCCATCTGCCGGAGTGGGGGAGTGAGAACACAGGGCACCAGCCTAGTGCTGACGTGCTTTGTCTCCCTTCCTGGCCAGCTCCAATGGACATGCGCAAGATCTCACAAGCATCTCAAGATCTTGCGTGCAGCTTAGAGCCGCAGCAGGCACAGTGCTGTCCCTGCTGTGGTGTTAGGGCAACGGCAGCAGCTGTCGATATCTATAGCTTCAGCTGTTGGAACGGTATGTGCCACTGACAGTCATACGTTTCCCAGCACATCGTCACTTCTATCTTGTAGATAGCAACGCTGATAATGACAGTGGCACATAACGCCCCTTTAACAACGAACCCCACAATATCACCAAACCACACAATAATACCTGGGGGAAAAGTAGTATCAACGCACATAACGTGCACTGATACCACTTCTTCCCCATATCAGCCATTCATACATCTCCCCCGTTATCTGCAAAACTGTGTAATATTGTGGTACTGTATAACGTTTATTATTACTTAAAGTACAAACTGCTTTGAAAGAACTGTACTACTAACTTCACACAACATACAGTTAGGACCATATATATTTGGACACTGACAAATTTTTGTAATTTCAGTGATTTACAAAAACATATTCAAGGTACAGTTATAGAATGAATATGGTTTTAAAGTGTGGGCTGTCATCTTTAATTTGAGGGTATTCACATTCAAATTGAAAAAAGGGTTTAGGAATTACATAATATGTAGCTCCCTCTTTTTCAAGGGACCAAAAGTAATTGAACAAGTGGCTCAAAAGCGGTTTCATGGACAGGTGTGGGCTACTCCTCCTTTATTTCTTTATTAATTAAGCCGGTAAAATGTGGCACTGGAATTTGGAAGCTGTTGCTGTAAACCCGTAACATTCGGTCAAAGGAGCTCTCAAGGCCATCCTTAAGGTGCGTATCCTCTAGCAGATATAGCAGGGGTGGGGAACCTTTTTTCTGCAGAGGGCCATGATCGTAGGATCCTTTCCATTGGAAAGAAAACCCCCTTCACAACATCCAGCCAAGTGAAGAACACTATCCAGGAAGTAGGCATATCATTATCCAAGTCTACCATAAAGAAAAGACTTAAAAAATAACAGATACAGAGGGTTCCCCACAAGGTACAAACCATTCATAAGCCTCAAGAATAGAAAGGCCAGATTAGACTCTGCCAAAAAAAAACCCAACAACTATAAATGCCAGCCAAGTTCTAGATCAGAATTATTTGGTCTGATGAATCCAAGATCAGCCTCTGCCAGAATTATGGGAAGAATAAAGTATGCAGAGGGCTTGGAAAGGCTCATGATCCGAAGTATACCACATCATCTGTAAAACACCGTGAGGCAGTGTGATGACATAGGCATGCATGGCAGTGGGTGACTAGTGTTTATTGAGGAAGTGACAGAAGCAGCCGGATAAATGCTGAAGTGTATAGGGATATACTGTTTTCTCAGCTTCAGTCAAATTCAGCAACGTTGATTGGACGGCAAACATACTGTGAATGCAACCCAAGAGTTTTTGAAGGCAAAAGATGTGGAATAGTCTACAATGGCCGAGTCAATCACCTCATCTCAACTTAATCGAGTATGCATTTCACTTGCTGAAGACAAAACTAAAGGCAGAAAGACCTATGAACAAACATCAACTGAAGACAGCTGTAGTAAAGGCCTGGCAAAACATAACAATGGAGGAAGCTCAGAATTTGGTGACATCCATGGGTTCCAGCCTTCAGGGAGTCATTGCCTGCAAAGGGTTTATTGACAAAGTAAAAAAAAATAACATAACTAATGGTACTCATAACATTAGAGTACCTGAAATAGGACACTGAATAAAAATGGTTGCAATTAATAAATATTTCATACAATATTTTTGTGCAACCCTTTGCATTAAAGATGAAAGTCTGCACTTCAACTGTATCTCCCTTGTTTAATTTCAAATCCATTGTGGTGGCATACAGAGCCAAAATGATGAAAATTCTATCTCTGTGTCTAAATATATATGAACCTAACAGTATACTCAATCTCGGTATAGGGGTGTATTCAATTTGCAGCGAAAACTGACGTTTTTTGTGCCATTGGAAAAAAACTGAAGTTTTTTGACAAAAAAGGTGAAAATTTTAGAAAAAAAACCCTGCCAAAATGGAGAAAAAAAAATCTGGAGAAGAGTTTTCTCCATCCCAGACCAAGAGAAAAAATATGCAAAATCCCTATTTTTGGCTAAAAATTTAGGGATTTCTTTCATTTCATTTCTTCATTTTCGCCTGTTTTTTTTTTTTTTGGGCAAAAAACGGCCTTTCGCAAACGTCAGTTTTCGTTGCTAATTGAATACGGCCCTAAATGTCTTAACACCTTTGTCCCTGAGGCTTTTCTCAGCTCTGGACTTGTCTCATTCCAACATCAATCTCAGAAATCTTTTATGTAGTACCTACACAAATATTATCTTATTGTTCAGAAAATACTATTATTCTGCTTACTTCTGAATTCACCCCATCTCTCAAAAGCAAATGTTTTCTGTAGTAGGGGTATATTGTTTAAAAGATGAGACTCTCCTCTTTCATATGAAAGTACCTCTGAATGTGCAAGTCCCAGTATGGAGGAAATTGCCCTTCTCCATTTCTGGCAAACTTAATATTTTCTGAAGTGTAGGATGCAATTGTCTGGTGATCACCAGACAATAACTACTAATAGTGGCCAAGTCTATCTTCCAAATGATTTTAGGCATTACACAAGAAACAAATATAATCACTCCAGAGTTACAAAATTGATACTGCTCCATGGAAAACAGAATGTATCAGATTAACAGAATATAAAGAGAGGGATTTTCCATATGACATTTTAGATGGTGCTAGAACCCCAGCACTTCATACACCAGCTAAGAGTCTTGTGATTTCTACTTTAGGATTTATCTTTTTGCATTCTTCCAACTCCCCTTGCATACAGGTCTAGATTGAAATATTTAACTGATTTTCAATAATATTCAGTCAGGGGCCTGTGAGACCATATAACAAGAGATATGGTAAGAACTTACCTTTGTTATCTCTGTTTCTACGAAGTCCATAGGGTCCACAGGGTTGACCTTGGGGTATAGGTTGGGAACCAAATCCGGGCACCACGCAGTTAAAGCTTTTAGCTCCCAGGATGCACTTGGGTCCACTCTCCCTATAACCCCGGCCCCCCGGCCAGAGGCACCTCATATTGTAAGTAGCCAAAGGCCGGAGGAGGAGAGAAAAAGAGAGAGAAAACTGGAACACTCTAGAACCATACTCACAGAAAAGGAGACGGGAAGCCGGTGACCAGTAACACAGCCCATATGAAGCCAGGTGCGTCAGGGCGGGCGCCCTGTGGACCCTATGGACTTCGTAGAAACAGAGATAACAAAGGTAAGTTCTTACCATATCTCTTGTTTTCTACTTCAGGGTCCATAGGGGGTCCACAGGGTTGACCTTGGGGATGTCCCAAAGCAGTTCAACCAAGGGTGGGGACGCTCCTGTGCTGAGAGGAGAATCCGTCGCCAAAAAGGAAGCATCCTAAGAGGCAAAGGAAACCAATGCCTAGAACCTTAAAAAGGTATGGACAGAAGACCACGTGGACACCTAGTAAGGCAAAACAGCTGAGGCGCCACGACGAGCCGCCCACGAGGGTTACACGGCCGAGAAAAAAAAAAACAAGCCTCAACGATAGAAATGCCCACCCATGGGTAGGCCCCTGAGGAAGACATACGAGGCCATCCAGTCAACATTTCATTATAGGCCGGCCATCGTTTCCTGTTAAAACCAGAAACCGCAGACCACCAATAAGGAGTCCGCTTACCATAAGGAACTTGAACGGATCACATAAAGCCAAAGAGGCCGGACCACAGTCCATGAGGCCACAACAGCCGAGAGGACTGGGAACTGAATGGCCATACCATAAGTTCCAGAATAATATGGAACCTAAAAACCACTTTAAGAAGAAACACAGGGCGAGAGCAACTCACACCGTGACATGATGCCCTCCAGAAGAGGGAGCCACATGAGAACACTCCCCATTCAGACACTCTCCTGGTTGATTTAAACACCCTGAGAGAGAGAGAGAGAGAGAGCTTAAACAATAGACCATGTAATGGCTATCACAACCAGCGGTTCCATTGACTGTCCCCGGAGGGAACAAAGAACCACTAACTCCCCAGGAGTCCCTAGGGAGGACAAGTGGAGACATAATCCAGAAAACACTCCAAAGGATGAACTGGATACCAGAGCGGAGCAATTCCATATCTTAACCATACCGACAGTGTAGAGATCCGCACTGTCAGGAAGGCCAGGCCAAGGGTGAAACCCAAGCCAGCTGGAAGGAATGCCAGAATATCTGGAAATCCTGGACACCGGAGGATCGTATCGACAGGTACGATACCATAAGAATTATGTATGCCACAGTCCGTGGCAGATCCCAGCAAAGTCTGGCCTATCTGCTCTAAACATCTCAATGAAGACAGAGCCAGGGAAGCCCGATGACCACAGTAGGGGCGCAGTTAAAGACAAGCGATCCAGATCCAGGGAAAAACAAGGACCCTGAGACAACAGGTCCAGATAGTGAAGCAGTAGGAACGGAGCATCGAGGAGGAGACTCCGAAAATCTTAGTACCAGTGATGTCTGGGACGACCTGGAGCCCCCAGAAGGAAAGCCCCTCCGTCTCGAATTAAACTTCCGAAGACCTCGAGGAAGAAGGGAGACCGGAGGACACAGGTACACAAAGTGGAAGGACCACTTCACTGACAAAGAGTCACTGAAGGTAGCTTCAGTACTCCTAGAGCTGGACTGTAACACCGGTAATGTGTGATCGAGTCAGAAGGCCATGGGGATCAATCCCCTCAGGGAGGC
Organism: Taudactylus pleione; assembly: GCA_031769625.1. Classification (NCBI taxonomy): domain Eukaryota; kingdom Metazoa; phylum Chordata; class Amphibia; order Anura; family Myobatrachidae; genus Taudactylus; species Taudactylus pleione. The sequence goes on along the minus strand of JAUIMM010000061.1, from coordinate 4,971,259 downwards.
CCCCTCTGCTCACCAGGAGTTGAAACCTCTCTTGGAGAAGAGACTAGTCCCCGGGATGCACGCCGTGACGGCTGAGGAAGCCCGCTTCCCAATGGAGAGCTCCGGGAATAAACACTGCAGAGTTGGCCAGGAGAAGACCCTTGGACTATGTCAGAATGGATGACATACCTAACATTGCCACCCAACTACCAGTGTTGCCTAGATGGAAGCCACTGTTGTGACACTGTCGGACTGAACCTATTCAGGTTTACCGTGACAAATGGGTTAGGCCAGAGTGAAAGTCCAAGACAGCCTAAAGTATCAACAAGTTAAGTGGCAGGGCAGAAGCGACAGACGTCCAACTGCCCCGAAACGAATGCGGACCAGACACTGTCTTTAGCAAAGAACACCCTGGACGAGATGGCCATAGCCACCCGGACAGAGACCAACTCGCCTCCGGAGAAAGTATCATCGTTCGAACAGCGATCCGATGGAAAAAACTCGATCCATCTGGAGGGGAGTCAATTATGGCAAGGCCTGGAATGGAACTGAGCACATTCCACCCTACCAAAAGGTAGACACTCTGGTAGACCGCGCATCACAAAGAGTAATGACATATGTCGACTGCGTAGATATCCGCACACTCGAAGTTGAAGAGTGGAGATCTTGTCTTACGCCAGAAAAATTCTCAGATTCTGAGAATCCAGCAGTGCTCCCAGATGAAGAAAACCCTGTGAGGGATGCAGGGAGGACTTTTCCTCCGTTGACTAATTATCTGTGCCGAGAAGAAGCCCCGGTTATCCTGACCTGGCGGTAAAGTACCTTGGTGATCCTGCTAAAAGCAGGAGACCGTCCAGAGAAAGGAGCATTCGGATACACTGAACAGGTGAACTGTCAGAAAATCCATAAAGCTGGTAAACCCCGGTGGAGTTGAGGACAGCCCCAAAAGGCAGAGCCCGAAACTTACAAGTGTTGCTGTGGCACAGCAAACCTGAACCCATGCTGATGAGAGGGCTCTGTATGTACCCGTAGGTACGTATCCTGAATACTCGGATATACCATAAAATCCCCAGGTTCCAAACATCGGATGATGGAGCATGGACGATTCCACCTGAGTCAAGGCACCGTTGGAATCTGATTCAGGGATTTGAGACAGAGTATAGGCAAAGGAGGACCAGTCGGTCACCGCCCCAAAAAGAAAGTAGAACAACCAGTCCCTCACTGAGATAGTGAGGTTGGCCGAAATAGCTCTGCTTACCACAAAGACTGTATAGCTTTCTGGGATTGTAGGGCCCTGATCAGTTCTGAAGAAGGGCCCGTGTAACAATGCCTGTGAGGAGGCTGCATGAGCAATGAGAGGCCGTTGAGAATCAGTACCTCACTCTGGAAATTCCCCAGATGTAGACCTGTCCCGTCAGGCTGAGGGTATATCCTCAGGTGTAGAAACAGGGTCGTCCGGAAGTCCAGGACTGCTCGGTACTGGATATGGTGGCCCCCATGGAGGCCGACAGCCTAGGAAAAAACAGGCCTTTAGGCTGACCCTGAGGACAAAAAGACTTAACAGAGTTAGTCCGAATGTAGTGGGAGTAGCTAAAGACGGTATCTCCCCATTAGTGATACTGCCAATGATGCAACGATCTTGTCAAGGTCAGGACCAAACAAGAACTTCCCCCTGGAAGGAGTGTGCACCTCTGCTTTCCCATAACGCAGCCATAGGGTACTGCGGCGGATACAGACGCCGCCGAAACCCTGAAAGTTAGAAGACCGGCATCCCATGAGGTAATCCCACATATGACCACTGCATATTTTGTGAGCGGCAAAAAGATATTTGAACCTCAGACGTGTTGGAGGGGAAAAACGTCACAAAAGCATCACCATGCGATGGCCATGGTAGGACGGGCAACAGGCCCTGAAAACGAGTACATTGATTTCAGGCAAAGTTACCACCTACGGATCCGTAAAATTCGTCCAGGCCGGGATGGGAGGCGTATTAATGCCTGTAACCCGATGATTAACATACAAATCCATCCCAGAAGGAGATTTCTATTACTTGTGAGTACCCTCAGGGAATGGGAAACAGGAGGCCTTTGTGACTCCTCGTATCTGGGGACAGCCAGACTCCCGCTATGAGATCCACCCGCTGGGCAGAAAACGGGAGATGTATGATACAGGTGCAGGATCGACATTCTCTATATCCAGAATGAGCCTGGCTACCAGCCCCAAAGCAGGGATAATAATACTTGAGATCGGCTCCCCCCATGTGAGAGGGAAAAAGCCGAATATACCATCCAGTTCACGGCAGAGCCACTGGTCAGTAACCACAGGGCGTATATCACGCCAATTAGTATTTCGTATAAAACGACATCCACCAGGGTGGCCGTTGTGGTAATCCCTGCAAGGGGAATGACAGACCGATGTGGTATCGGAGGTAATTCATGTACTGTGAAAAACCCCGGCAGGGAGCGATAGTCTGTGACACAGGGGTAAATTGCAAGAAATTGCGAGATACCCCGAGTTCAAAAGGGCAGTATGGTGAAGTAACTCCAAGCGAGTGACGACCATGGGGCCCGCCCGGCGATCCTCAAAGGAGAGGATCCTGAGAAACAACGCCCTTTAAGGGGGTCGTGCAAGGGGCCCGGCACCAGATGGTGCCGCATACGTAAACCTTTCTGAGTTAAAATCCTCCGCACTAATTCCTGCAGGCTATGACTTGCAGGATAGCAATAATGGGTGCAGTATCGTGTGCAATCTCCTGGTCAGATATATCTGACTATCTTGACGGAAATATTAAGCAGCGCCATACCGGTCCTGACTGACGCTAAGATTAGCTGCAGGAACCCATTATCAGCGTACGCAACTCACAGTTCCATCTAAAATATGGCAACGTGCAGCACGCAACAGTATGTGACAAACCTCACAGATATTAACAAATATATATATGTGAGGTCTCAGAACCACCCCAGGTACACCTGTATTAGGGCAGATAAAGAAAAGGGATAGATATACACTGACAGGTGAGAGAAAAAGCAGACAGTCAGCACTAGCAAAAGTCACATACAATGCAGAAAAATATATATACATACATAAGCATGACATATAATATACTGCACAATGTCGCTACATTCAACTGCCCAGATTCAGTGTCTGGGAAGGCTATAGCGCTGTGTACACTCACCCAAAATGGCCAGGTACGCAGGGGGACTGGGCTCACTGTCATCCTAGGAGTTCTGCAGCACCACCGAGAGATAATGGCCGCTGGAGACCTCAGAAGAAGCGTGGCCCGCGGAGGAAGCAGCTCAGCGACGCCAGACTGTATTATTGAAAGGCGCGCTGAGCTGAGGGGAGGAGCCGCTAGACAGGGAAGGCTTCCTCCCCTGGCTAGCAATTAACCCCCCGGGATGCCGGCTCCCGCTGCCGCTATAATCCCTGGTGGGCTGTGGACACGCGGGGTATGCCTCCATGGAGGGGGAGCCCGCCGCCACCGCTAGCGCCTCCGGTCTGTCCCCAGAGACCGGAGGCATAAGGCTGCATGTACACGCGGGTCACCGCAAGCGGTGACCACGCGACTTACCTGTCCCCGTCGATCCGGCAGCAGCCCAGGGAGTCCTCCAGAGCCCGGCTAGTACAGACTCTGGGGTCCCGCTGCGATCCCCAGATCTGTACTGGCGTCGCAGCGCCGGCGGGGTGTAGGAGCGGCAGCTCAGACGTCCATTGGACAGTCTGATGCTGCCGCTCTGAAGAGTAGTAAAAAAATAATAAAACAAAACTCTTTTAAGCTTAGAGGCTGCTAAGCAGCCCCCCTGCAGTAACGGTGACCCGACTCCGGCCGGGCACCAACTTAAACTGAGGTGCCTCTGGCTGGGGGGCGGGGTTATAGGGAGAGTGGACCCAAGTGCATCCTGGGAGCTAAAAGCTTTAACTGCGTGGTGCCCGGATTTGGTTCCCAACCTATACCCCAAGGTCAACCCTGTGGACCCCCTATGGACCCTGAAGTAGAAAAAAACCTTAATCTTTCATTCCTGTAACTTTCATATGGTTGATACGGAGTTGTATATTGGATTCCTGTCTTTCTGAAATATCCAACTTCTTTCAGCTCAATATCAAGGAAACTAGCTTCTATAATTTGTTGCTATTTAGTAAATATCCAATTCTTCCTTTCACCCAGACAATACTTCATGTGCCACTGACTGCCACTCTACCCCAAAGATCCACCCTTATGCTTAGCAGTTGGGCAAGGTGTTCTTTCTTTCCAATGCGCCACCTTTTTTTGCTCTTTTGTAGTTGTACTACAATGTTTGCACAATATATTTTTCTGATTTATTGAAGTATAATTTTACATACAGATGCTACTAGTAAAGGAACCATACGATGACTTTATCATGAAGATAAATTGTGTAACCAATGTTGAACTGTGGACCACTACCGCAGTGTCAGCTAACTCTTTCTGTAGGTCCTTTTCACTAATATATGGGCTCTGCTTTGCATATCTGACCAATTTATAAGCATTTCTGTCTGAGACTTTCCTTGGTTTTCCGGATCTTGCCTTGGCATCAGTAATTCCGCTTAAATTACATTACTTAAAGTAGTTTTGCAAGAGTGGAAATTCTGGACTAGAACCAGATGCACCTTCCCTGCTCTGTATTTGTCAAGTCCTTAATCAGCTGCTTAGTAGAGCTTGTGGTTGTAGAGTGAAGGTACCCGAAACGTTAGAAGAGTTCTTATTTCACACTGGACTTTGTCAAGTCCTAACGAGAGAGAGAGAGAGAGAGAGGGAGAGAGAGGGGGAGATATATATATATTTATTTATTGGGTAGGCAATCCCAGCGCACACCATGCCAGCGGTCGCATTGTCGACATACATACGGTTGAAATGCCGACACCTGCAAGTAAGTAAGGTAACCCTTCTCTTAATCCTATCCCTATTTATCCTTTCCCAGTCTGCAGAGCTGTCTCAGCTCATTCCGGCTGTCAGCTCTTCCCAGCTGCATGGCTCCCCCGATGAGTGCGGGAGAGCTTGGGGGCAGCCCAGCATCTCTGAGAGTTCTGGGCACTCCCACTGCAGCAGCGTCTCAAGGACACGCACCCTTTTATCATGGCCACGCCCCTTTTTCAGGAACGCAGCAAGGAGCCCCTGACTGACATTCGTCCTGCCTCCTGGCCAACCTAGAAGGAACACTACTAACCCTAACCCTCCCCCCACCACAGCCTTACCCTAGATATTTACCTTCGGTATCGCAGCTTGTGAGCGTCGACATGTAAACTCCATTTTATATATACAGTGTGTATATATAGTGTGTGTGTGTGTGTATATATATATATATATATATATATATATACATACATACATACACACAATAGCTGATTGAATAGTAATGAAACTGCCTGTATCTCTTCTTTGGGGTCCATAGGGATCCACAGGGATACCATGGGGATATTATGGTTGGAAGACTAGGCGCCACACAGTTAAAGCTTCTGCTCCCAGAATGCCCTGGGTCCTTCTCCATATATGTCCCGCCCCTAGCCATAGGACTCCAGTTGTTCGTTTGGTTTGGCAGGATCAAGATGCACCTTTATTTTATATTATGTTTTCTGGCAGTACCAAGCGTCTGAATTAAGACGCACGTACTGCAACTATCTACCTCCACTGGGCCGCAACATCAGTAATTGTGCTGGTGATTTCGGCGGGTCACAGCTGAGCTTAGCTAGCAGCAATGCTTTGACCTGGACTGCACCGGATCCTTGGAGATGTCAGGTAAGGTGGTTCCTCGCTTACGAGGAATCGCTTGCGACAGTCCTTGCTTCTGGTGTCAGAGACGCACCAGAAGCCGCTGCTGTCAGGGCCCGGGATTGACCACGTCCTCACTACACCAGCCGGGGCCTTATCGTCTGACGCCGAGGATCGTCAGCAGATTTTATCTGCTACCACGAGGCCAACGTACCAGACTGGTTAACGCAGCTTAGGGGAGGTAGGCGCTGCCCAGGCAGCTCCTCCCCCGAATCAGACGCAGTCCCTACGAAGGGTTTTGTGCATCTGGGTTGCTCCACGTGTATATGAGACGCTCACGGTCCACGTTCAGTGCGCCCTGTACCTGTTGGTCCCAAAATGGTCTGAGTCAGTCTCCCTGTATAACTCTCCCTTGCTTAAGGTATACGGTGCTCTATGTCCTATCATTCCTTTGCATTGCTGTAGTTGACTTAGAGCCGATTGTAATTATACGTGACTGTTTGCTAGCAGCTGGGTCCTTGCCGACATCCGGACTTACCTCGTCTGGCTTTGATGGCATGGCTCTTGAATCTTCCATCCTAAGAGCAAAAGGTTTTTCCAGTTCTGTAATTCAAATGATGCTTAGGGCACAGAAGCCTGCCTCTGCCCCCATCTATTACAGAGTTAGGTATTCCTTTGGTCAATGGTGTTCCCATAGGAAATTTGATCCTAAGATATTCAGGCGGGATTAGACAAAGGTCTACGCCTGGCCACTTTGAGAGTGCAGGTTTCTGCACTGTCAGTCTGGTTTCAGAAGATTGCTTCATTACCAGATGTTAAGATTTTTTTTCGAAGGAGTTTTGCGAATTCAACCTCCTTTTGTTCCACCGGTAGCACCGTGGGATTTGTCTTTGGTTCTTAAGGGACTACAAACTTCCCCATTTGAACCTTTGGACTCTGTGGATTTGAAGTGGTTAACAGCAAAGACATTTTTTTACTTGCTATTTCTTCTGCTCACAGTGTCTCTGATTTGGCAGCACTCTCTCTTGTCGCTCCCCATTTTTGATTTTTCACCAGGATAAAGCTGTTCTTCGTACAAGGAAGGGTTACCTTCCCAAGGTAGTGTCCAGTTTTCATGTGAATTAAATAATTGTTGTTACAGAAAGGTCTGAAGACTGAAAAGCTGGAAGTGAAGCCTCCCTGGATGTAGTTTGTGCTCTCCGTATCTAAGTGGCACGTACAAAACTTTGGGCCTGATTCAGAGCCGCTCGTAAGCGGTCGCTCGTTTGTTCCGACCGATGTTCGCACAACTGCGCATGCGTACGGATTTTAATACGCATATGCGAACCAGTCAGTGCGGCCGAAAATCGTTTGTTCGCTAAATAGCGAATGCCTGCTATTTTGAGTGATAGGAGGAGGCGTATGTGGGGGGAAGGTGCTTGAAAACGGGGAGTGGAAATCAGAACGCAGGAGTGCTTAAAGGTCAAAGCGGGCGTTTTATGGGTGTGCATAATTAATACAGGAGCTTCATTGACCACGTCACTTGGTTGATTTATAGTCAGAACTGCTCGCAAGATTGTGGTAGGAAAAACCAACCACAAGAATAGCGAGCAGTTCATACGCTGTTCGATGTACTCGAATAATCTATTAAATAGTGGACATGACGTATGGTGCGAGCGGCCAGGGGGCGTCTTTTTCAAAATTACGACCGCAAGTTTTGTTCGCTCGTTCAGACATAGAGGCGTGAACAGACCGCAAAGTACGAACGGTTCATTTGAATAGCCACCCCTTTTTAATGAACGAGCGAGCGCAGATAGCGTCCGGCTCTGAATCAGGCCCCTTGTTAGAAAATCAGACGCTCTTTTTGTATTATATGGTTTTCACAAACAAGGATGGCCAGCTAATAAGCAGACTCTGGCGAGATGGCTACGCAAGACTATCTCTCAGGTGTACACACAGGCGGATCTCCCTGTCCCAAGCACGGTGACAGCACATTCTACTCGGTCTGTAGGGCCATTGTCGGCATTTAGTTGTGGTGCCTCCTCTGAACAGTTATGTAAGGCAGCCATATGGACTTCTGTCCACAGTTTTATTAGGTTTTATGCCTTTGATACGTTTGCCTCACAGGATGCTTCCTTTGGGCGATGAGTTCTCATTTCTGCTCAGGAGCATCTCCCACCCTAGGGGAACGGCTTTAGGACATCCTCATGGTATCCCTGTTGATCCCTATGGACCCTGAAGAAGAACATTCTGAGTTATGGTAGAATTACCTAGATAACTCCTTTTCTTCGAGGTCCATAGGGTCCACAGGGCACCCACCCTGATGCACCTGGCTTCATTGGGTTATATTCTTTCGGTCACAGATTCCCTCATCTTATGTAAGAGTGTTCTGGTGCACGATTGTTCAACCTTCGTCTCTTTCCTTCTCCTGCCTTGAGGCTTCTTCACTAAACTGAAGTCCTATGGCTAGGGGCGGGGTATATGGGGAAGGACCCGGGGCATTCTGGGAGCAGAAGCTTTAACTGTTTGGTGCCGGTCTTCCAACCATAATATCTTCATGGTATCCTATGAACCTTGAAGTAAAGGTGTTTTGTAGGTAAGTCTACCATAACTCTATTTTTTTCTGTCCCATAGGTAGACATGGCAAAGCTTTGCTGGTTATTGTGAAGCTTATACATCAATGTGTCTGAACCTGCGGTTGGACTGCCGTAGTCTTCTTTGTTTGGTAACAACAAGTGGAAGATCTTTGTGTGTTTCATTATGGCCAATGAGGAAGATGCGTCTGTGAGATTACGTCAGAAATGTGTAATTGAATTTTGTGTTACACTTGGAAAAAGCAGAAATTAAACTCATGAAATGTTAAGGCAAGCCTATGGTGAAGAAACAATTAGCCGTGCTGCAGTATTTGAATGGTTGAAGCACTTCAAAGAGGGTAACACGCGAGTGACTGACGAAGCATGTTCTGGGAGACCATCCAACGCGGTTACAAATGTCAACATTGCCAAAGCTGCGGAGATCTTGCAAAATGACAGAAGGTTAATTTTACGCAAACTTTCAGCTTCACTTGGCATCTCATTCGAACGGGTTCTGCATATTGTGACAAAGGAACTGATAATGCATCACGTGTGTGCCAGGTGGGTACCCAGAAATCTCACAGAAAAGCAGATGCGACAACAAGTTGAATCGTGCAAGAACACCATTCAAATGTCGAAGAGCATACCAGATTTCCGGACATAGATTGATCTGGAATCCAAACAACAGTCCAGTGTATGGAAACATGCAAATTCGCTTCCGCACAAAAAATTCTGTGTGATTCCTTCGGCGTGTAAAGTCATGCTTCTGTTGTTCTTTCATACGCACAGTATGATCCTACAGCACTGGGTTCCCCGTGGACAGACAATTAATTGTGACTACTATGCAAACGTCCTGAAAACACATTTACATGGAGCCATGAGGAATAAAGGACCTCATTTGCTGAAGAAACAGTGGTTTTTGCTCCAAGACAATGCCCGGCCACGTGTTGCTGCTGTTGCATTGGGGGCACTGATTGAAATTAATGGGACAGCACTGGAACACCCTCCATATAGCCCGAACTTAGCACCCTGTGATTTCTGGGCATTCCCAACCCTGAAAAAACAACTGCGCGGAAAGAAGTTCTCAGTAGATGATGAAGTGCAACACTAAAAGTGATGTCACAAAACAGTGAAGGATGCTACTTTGAAAAATAAAAATGTTCAGCTCCTGTGGATTCTGAATAAAAAATCGGTCTCATTACTTTTCAATCAGTCCTCGTGTGTATGTATATTATACAGTATATATATTAGGCGATGTTTCAGCGCTTCAATGTGCTTTTCTCAAGTGCATTAAAGCGCTGAAACCTTGCCTAATACCAACATGTGTTAAGGAGTTTTATTTACACGACCGGATTGCCACCTTTACCGCTATGTATGACTAGACAGTCAGTATGCCACTGATGTCTTTGGAGGGCACCCGGCAAAGAAAATAAAACGGATCCAACGGGTGCCGGACGTGGTTTTTCTGTTATGGTGATATAAATACAAAACAATAATTTATGAACTGGTATAAAAGGAAAAACAAACTTATGTATTGATTATCATTCAAAAATGTAAATACTGTTTCATTGATTAGTAAATAGAGTGTGCCATCTTGTCTGTGCACTATGGGCATTACTTTTTACATACATACAAGACTTACAGCTAAAGGGGTCCTGTGCGTCGTTAAAATAAATAAAGCCTTTATGTTATTCATGGAGCAGCAGACGGTGGCAACTGACTGCACTCCAAGAACAAGTTACATTTAAATATTTTTAATATTAAGTAAACAAATCATAAACATGTCATAATAATCCTAATTGTTTCCCATTATACTACAGTGATACTACACTTCCAGGTCAGAATAAATCCTAAACAGAGAGGTATCCAAGCCTAAAACTAGCAACTAATCCGCTGTCTACCTACTTAGCTGAACGTTAAGTTTATATGATTTTGTCTATACCAGATTAGACAATCATGGAGGGACGGAGCAAGGGATGCAGTACAGCAGTAACCAGATTAGTTATCACATTTATATTGTGCCAACATATGTCACACTACAGGGTGTGTCAGTGTGTGATAATATATTCGGAATAGGTCAAACAAATAAAAATAAAAATGATATACCTCTTTTCCACCAAAATCCTGGATCCAGCCTGGGACACTGAACACAGGTTTCAAGCCATGTCACAGTGGCTTGAACCCTGTTTACACCGCAGGCTGGACCCAGGATATTGCCGAGGCTTACCTGTACCAGCTCATAGAGATTACATCATCTCCAAGCGGCAGGAAATGCGGCTCTCCCTATGCTGTGAACGGGACCTGGGTTGGGTGACCCAGCATACCCATTTCCACTGAGCCTTACCCACGTAAAACCCTGCTTGAGTTCCGGGGAAGAAATACCGGGTCAGTGGACCTGGGATTTCTTCCTAGGAGCCTTTTCCACTAAGCCTCGACCCGGGGTGACATGGCAATAATCCGTGTTTTAGCAGCAGTGGAAAAGGGGTATTAAACACTAAACACTATACCACCCACCTTCCTAAGAGCTTAGAAATACATAAAAGTTGATGTTAAGTTTCTGCATAAATACAATGGCACTGCCACTGAATGCACAACGGCAAATCATGACATAACCTTTACTTACAAGGCTTGCAGAACTCATACGGAATGCGCGTTTACTTATAATTTTCACAGCTACTTTCTTGCACGTAGACTTTTCAAAAGCCAGCTTGACTTCTCCGCAAGCCCCGCTAATGCAATACAAGAAAACGGACTTAAAAGCACAGAACTCAAAAAGATAGCTCACTGCAAAATATTTATATCACATTTTACCAATATACTTCTTACCCAGTATTATGTATGTACTACAGCTTGCCTAACTTAGTTTAAATAGGTACCATAATGGTCGAGGAGACCAGTCTTAACATCTTGCCATCAAATAGCTAGTAATAGGATCATGAACAATAATGGAAAATATAGCAAAGCTAAAAAGAAACAAAACATACAATCTGTAAAAATAAAAGACTTATTTGTGCAGAATACTTTGCCACAACACCTTATCAGTGCGTGATCCAAGCATACTGACCAAAAATGGTTAAGTAACCAGAAAATGCGTAACTGCCTAGAGTTCTGTCTTCAGTCCTCCAGAAGTATAAAGGCTTCAAGTCTATACATGCACTAAAAGATAAAGAGACTGAGGGCCTGATTCAGACCCGGTCGCAAGCGCTGAGCACTCGCAACCGGGTCGATGGTGGCCCAGAGCGCATGCGCACAACGGAGCCGGCTCCGTCGTGCGCATGCGCGAGACCCGGATAGCGACGGGCAATCCGTCGCTCCGGGTCTCGCACCAAAGGGGGCGTGCTGTCGATGTTGAGTGACAGGACGCCCCTTTGGTGGGCGGGCCAGACGGTGGCGTTCCCATGAGAACGCCTACCGTTTGGGGGCGGCCCCACTGACATCACAAGTGATGTCAGTGGGAGAGCTTTCGGCTCTGTTTGAGCAGACAGCTCTCTGGGGCTTGCGGCCACGATACCCTACCACAAGGGTCTCGTCGCAAGCCCGATGGTCGCGATGGTCTTGACCATCGCGAGCATCATCCTGGCCGCTTGCATTAGCTCTGGGTGGCAACCCACAGCAATGCGAGCGGCCAGGAGGCCGCTCCATAAAAAAAAAAAAAAGTACGCCCTTGTTCAGAGCGAGCGCTCTGTTAGAGCGTCCTGCTCTGAATCAGGCCCTGAGTCTTAAGGCCCCCACACGCAGTACGATTTGCAAATGATCCAATCTCGTTTGCAATCTCCCTTGAACTCTCCCCAGCAGCTCCAGTGAATGATGTGCAGCAAAAACTGCACGATGTTCACCAGATCTATCGTGCACAATCTAATGATTTGCATATTCATTAGATCATGTGCGATAGCTGACAGATGCACGGACTATATCAATGAGAGCCATCTGTGTAAAATAAAACTAAAATAAAAAACAACATGGCCTCCCCCCCAAAAGAGCAACCAGCCCCGGGCTTTTAGTGACCAAGTGCTGGTAGTGCAAAATACAGGGGGCAAATGACGTAGGGGTACCCAATATTTAAGCACAACCAGCATTGGGCTATTCAGAACCAGCCCTGGTTGCCAAAATACAAGGGACCAGCACTGGGCTCTGATCCGGTCCTGGTTCCGTAAATACAGGGGAAAAAAATTAGTAGGGTTCTCCTGTATTATCCAGAACCAGCACCGAATTTTTCTATCAGGGGGGAAGTAATGCCACATCCAGGGGAACCCTTTTACCAGATCTCCCAGCCAAAGCATTACCCCTGACTGCTAGTCAGCCCAGGCCAGGGAACCCTGGCACCCCTGGAGCGGTGGGTGCCGGGATGATGTTTTAATAACATTTTACTGTCAACTGTGTGTGTGTGTTCAGTCTTTTTTTATATTCATTTTGCTGTGGAACTACAGGTACCAGCGGACCCTTAATGCCCAGCATGCAGGTAGTTGTGGTTCTCCAAGTACCAGCATGCGGGGAAGGCTTGCTGGGACCTGTAGTTCCACAGCAAAAGACATATTATTACTACTATCAATTGCACCACACTACATAATCAGCCCGGCACCCACCGCTCCAGGGTTGCTGGGAATAGCCCGGGCTATCAGCCTAGACCTGGGTGCCCTGGAGAGGGGGAACCCTTTATTGGGGGATCCCCAGCTCCCCAGCCTCGTCTGACTAGCGGTCAGGGTAGTGCTTTGGCTAGGGGACCCGGTAAAAGGGCACCCCTGGCTGTGGCATTAGCCCCCTTCCCCGCTAGAAAAAGTCTGATGCTGGCTCTGGATAATACAGGGGAACCCTACTCATTTTTTTCCTCTGTATCTCCAGAACCAGATCAGAGCTCAGTGCTTGTTGCACAAAATACAGGGGATCCCTACATCGTTTGCCCCCTATATTTTGGCAACTGCGGCTGGTTCTGAATAGCCCGGTCCTGGTTGTGCTTAAATACAGAGGACCCCTACATAGTTTGTCCCCTGAATTTAGCACAACCAGCACTGGGTCACTAAAAGCCTGGGGCTGATTGGTCGTTGGGGAAGGGGAGCCACAATGTTTTTTTTCTATTTTGTACACAACTTTTCATTTTAAACACAAAACACAGCAGCACAGACGGGTCTCACTGATGCCGTCCGTGCTTCTGTGTCAATGACACACAGATGCATTTGGCACGGCTCTCCCTGATCCGTGCATGCATCTGTGTCATTGACATACAGATGCATGTAGCATGGATCTCCCTGATCCGTGCTACATGCATCTGTGTCAGCCATCACATCGTTCAGTGTGCATACACATGGAACAATGGGCCTGATTCAGAGCCGGACGCTGTTTGCGAACGGTCATTCAGAAAAAGGGGCCGGCTATTTAAATTGAGCGCTCGCTCTTTGCGGTCTGTTGACGCCTCTATGTCTGAGCGAGCAAACGAAACATCCGCTCTCTATTTTGTAAAGACGCCCCCTGGCCGTTCGCATTATACGTCATCTCCGCTATTTATTAGATTAATCGAGTACATCAAAAGGCGTCTGAACTGCTCGCAGTGCTTGTGGTAGGTTTTACTTCCCGCAATGACTGCGAGCAGTTCAGGCTAAAAGACAACCAAGTGACGTGGTCGATGACGCTGCTTTGTTAATTATGCACACCCATTAAACGCCCGTTTTGACCATTTGGCACGCCTGCGTTCTGATCTCCACTCCCCGTTTTCAAGCACCTTCCCCTATTACCACCCACAAAAACCTCATTGACTGGTTGGCGCATGCGAATTACGACCCATACGCATGCGCAGATGTGCGAACATCGCTCGGAGCGAGCGAGCGGCCGCTTACGAGCGGCTCTGAATCAGGCCCAATGTGTGCCAAATCGTGAAAGATAGGTCGATATCTTTCTGCAGGTTCAGTTGACCAGCATCGTGATCATCTCCACACAGGGCACTTTTGGAACGATTTGTCGTTCCAAACGGTGGAAAACGGCCAAATCGTTTAAAAAAATTGCACCATGTGTGCGGGCCTTTAGATGGGAGTAAAGCAAAAAAATGAAGTAAAACCATGTTGCATTGCAGGTGGGGCAGATTTAAAATGAGCAGAGTGATTTACATTTGAATGATGTGTGTCTAAACGCCAATCTAAATTGCTTTGTAATAATGAAGCTGTCTAATTTTTGTGGCCTACATGCAAAAGCAGCCAGTATTTACCTAGCATGCAATATAAATATATTTGTACACCTTGCATTGCAACAGGGTTTGTCCAGGTGCACAGTTACTTTCTCTTTTTTTTGCTCCCAGTTCAGAATCAACACACACACACGATTTCAACGGTATTCAGGAAGGCCAACAACGATGAATCAAGCAAACGACTGCCACTTGGACAATGCCAGATTGCTACAAGGCTGGTACTTTGACGACATTTAATGGTAAATTAGTTCTATCCAGACACGTTTTAAATGATTTTGTACATATTCTTTACCCACCTTCCAATTGTTTTGGACATAATATATTTGTCTCTAAATTCCTCTGGATAAACTGACTGATCATCCACCAATAAATCTGTAAATACAAAAACTGAAAACAATTCCAAGTAAGCATAAATATTTAATTATGTAAAATAACATTTTGAAAATATAGTAAAAATATTTGAAGAGCAAACAAAACAACAGTACACAAAAATTAAACAATGTGTAACGCACCCCAAAAATTACAGTTACACACTAAATGCAAGATTTTTTTTTTGCTTGGAGTGAGTGTTCTTATTGTAGAGCACTGCATCATGAAAGTGCAATCGACACATTACATAGCTATGAAAAACGAGTCTGAAAGAATAACACCATTGACTAGGGTATAGCTAACAATAAGCGTAGACCCTAATAGCACAAACATCAGACGTGCACATAGGAAGACAGATACTGAAACATTAACTGTTTTCCTGGTTTGCTGATTTTTTTTTTTTTTTTTCATTTATCATCATTTCTACAGTTAAATACAGGATTTTTACAATAATATCATCCCTGTTCTTTGTTTACACAGTTTATAAAAGAACAGTCCAATGACATTATCAAAATATTTGTATTATCGAACTACACACAATGTACTCATTGTGATTTGACTGATAACCAGTGACCATCCCACACATACAAATACTTATAAATAAATAGGTAATGAGAGAACTAGTAGTAGTACTTGAATTTAGAGATGAGCAAGGTTGCAATGATATTTTGCAGAGGAACTGTCTCTTTTGAGAAGGTGCACAGTTCCAGTAAAAATAGTTGGAGATTTGTAATTGGCTCACCATGCCATGGCATGGCCTTTTCACACTGTATAAACAGGGGCAGGACAACCACGGTCAATTTATTCTACTTGTGACTGGGTAGGAATAGGGACAGGACTAGCATAGGAGAGCATTGCAAGAGTAATAAAAACAGCACATGAAATAAATGCCAGAATTATTACTACGGTAGTACAGGTTATTTACTTTATTAGGTTTTCTTTTTGCACACTGGATAGTGGCTAACATTACACACCTAATGATCACTGTGGTAACTGCTGCCAGGGATCTCTGGGGAATTGTAGGGAAATCGTATGATGAATCTGATCTTATGCTGGTTATGCAGCATCCCAGACCAGAATAAGATCCGATTCATATGCGATTTCCCTATGATTCCCCGGAGCTCCCTGGCAGTCCCGGCAGCATGTTTGTTGTTTTTCTTTAGCACAGGATCTGTCGTAAGATCGATACTGCCGCTCAGAGGCTCATAAAAAAAAAAAAAAAAGTAATTGAAATGACTTGAATTTCTGCACAATGGATCGCATGAACAAAATAAACGGCACGATCTGCACACGATACGATGGAATATATGTGCTGCACATCTGATCATACGATCCGATTATAGGAGCTGCGGGAGCGCGCATCGGATCTTATCTTACTAAAGTAATACACTATTTTCACAAGATCCATCTTATGTCTCATTGAAAATCAGGCAATCGGCCCGAAATCGTGTAGGTGTATGGGCACCTTTACTGTTCTCCCTACTACATACAGACTGTGTCAATGATTACTGCACAAACTACACAACAGCACTGGTACCCGAAGATGTACAATTACATAATTCTGAAGAGCAAATACAAGATTCCTATTCTGAAAAAAAAAAAAAACGATGTTGAAGAGAAGTAGAGCAAAAAGGATAGACAGAGTTTACTGACACTTGGATAAAGATACAGATGATGACAGCAGGAGTGGTGATGATGAGAAAGCTACAGAACACAGTAGGGGGTAAATTTACTAAAGTGAGAGTTTTTAGAAGTGAGTTTTAAAAGTGATATTGCCCATAGCAACCAATCAGATTCTACTTAACATTTAACTAGCACCTTCTAGAAGACAACAGCTATAATCTGATTGGTTGCTATGGGCAACATCACTTTTAAAACTCACTTCTAAAAACTCTCACTTTAGTAAATTTAGCCCTAGTTGTTCTCCAAAATTGATGTACCCAAGGTCAACCTCCTCTCCTGTTTCACCAGCATAAACTTTGTTTCATTCACGCAAAATCTCTCCCATTTCAACTCATTCCGCACAGCCAGGCACACTTTACATACACTTCAATTTAGGAAAAACTTGCCGTTAAATTGTAAACGAAGGCTGCTGAGATGAAATATATATATTTTTTTTTAACATGCTTGGGTGGTTTCATGCCCAACAAAAACCCATCAAAAATGTTGTCATGGAGAATTCCAGGCCACTTGGTCATCTCATGTGGAGTAGATGCTGAGCTCAGTCTATTGTGCAATGACTGTGTTGTAGGCCAGTAACCATCAAGACCATTCTTATATAGATGCATAGTTATTGGCAACATTGCTATCGGTCATTTTGAGGTTCGCACTAGACCAGGGATTCCCAACCACGGTCCTCAAGGCACACTAACAGTCCAGGTTTTAAGGATAGTCATACTTGAGCACAAGTGACTTAATTAGTACCTCAGTTATTTTGATTTAACCATCTGTGCACAATCATGGATATCACTAAAACCAGGACTGTAAAGCTGGCCACACATCTAAAGATCTGTCCAACCAGCCAACTAGTTGATTGGTTGGAATGAAAATCTGGCAAGGAATTCAATCATTAATTTGCTCCCAAATGGTGGAAAATGGACCAAAACTGTTGTTTGAACAAATAGTTTAGATCAAACATTAAACAAACTAGTCTAAACGACCATTTTCATCTGTTTTCTGTCAGTTAGGAGCAAATTGCTGATCATCAGTTACTCCCATACGTTACCAGATTTTCATTCCAACCAATCAACAAGTTGGCTGGTTGGATGTAAGTTGGTCTAGTGTGTGGCCAGCTTTAGTGTGCCTTGAGGACAGAGATTGGGAATCACTGCACTAGACTGATCAGACATCTTTATTGGAAAAGTAATGCTGCATTTATTTGCCTTTGATGCATAATTTAATTAAACTAAAAAGGACAAGAAAATGTCACACTCCCGGGGTTCCAATAGGGAATTATATTTATACCAGACTGAGAGGCAGGAGAAAACTACAACAGGATGTTGAAACTAGTTAGAACATTAAGTTATTGTGGGGAGTTATCATAAGGAAATTGTCATGAAGTAAATGCTTTTAAAAGGAAGCAAAATATTGTGCAACTTAAAAAAACAAAACAAAAATATACATCATAATTTCAAACAAAACAAAAAATTACAGTGGTAGATGCCAAATTGAAATTTCAATATATCAGCAGTACGTTAGTATAATAAGAACAGTTATAGACTCCTTACAATCCACCAAAAAAAATAAATAAAAGGATAAGGAGGGATAATAGGAAATATAATTAAAGTGGTATCTAATGTCATCCAAGATTAAATGAACCATTTGGATTACGGGGGAGATGTATTAGCAGCACGGATCGTGCCAATATAATTCTTCCTGCTTCGCCTCTTTACTGAGGCGAAGCAGGATGCAGTACCAACGGTATATGTTTCTGCCGGAGTGGAGAAGTGAAAACTTTCCCCTCCAGTGATCCCTGCCAGACCCCACACTGCATCAGCCTAGTGCTGATGCGCTGTGTCTCCTCTCTCGACCGACTCCAGTGGGCATGCCCGAGATCTCACAAACATTGAGATCTCCCGTGCACAGCCCAGAGCCCAGCAGTCGCCAGGGACAGTGCTGTCGCTGCTATGGTGGGAAATTGATCACTGCAGCTGTCGGAACAGTCATTGCCACTGGCCGTTCATACATTGGCTGGCACATTGGCACGCTAAATTGTAGACAGCAGCGCCGATAATGAGGGTGCATATCGCCCCTATCATTTAACACCACATTAATACATGGGGGAGAAGCCATATCAGCGCACATAATGTGCACAGATACCACCAAACTAGTGTACCCGTTAGGATGTATTAAGGGGGAGCCGTGCCCTGCCCGATTATAAAGAGACAAAATGCTCCCTGCCCTTGTAGCTAAAACAGCCTGCCTGGTCATATAATCACATTTATTGCCATGTCCAATATTGTTCAAAACTTTTTCATTCAATTATTACCAGGTACAACAGTCACTTTGGATAAACATGTGCAGCAATATCAGACCAGTTGGGTGGTATCGCTGTGTGCGCCAAATTAATTTCACTGCATATTTTTCTTTCCAGTGACACACAAATCTGTTATTAGGACAATGTAAGCTGGAGATAGGCAACCTGAGGCCCTCTAATTTTGTGTAATTACAAGTACCAGCATTCCCTGTCAGCTTCTGGCCAAAATGATATAGCTTCTGATTGACATCGCATGCTTTAACTTGTAGTTCCAGGCATTATGCCTAACCCTAAGCTTGCAAACTCTATGGGGCCTCTTTAAGACCACATTCAGTTTTTGCCATTAAATGAACATCGCTATTCGCCACTATAAGAGATTTAGGGGTATATTTACTAAAGTGCAGGTTTTTAGAAGTGGAGAAGTTGCCAACAGTAACTAATAAGTTTCTAGCTACTATCTTCTAGAAGGTGCTAGATGAATGTTAAGTAGAATCTGATTAGTTGCTGTGGCAACATCTCCATTCCTAAAAACCTGCACCTTAGTAAACATACCCCTTTGTTTTAGGGTAATTTATCATTGCTCTCAAGCTTGGACAGCTGCTTATTGGAGCAAATAGAAAGGATCACTCTTTTGCCGCTAATCAGTAATAAAAGATTAAACTGGCGGCTTCTGTCCCATTTGTATCCCAGAGTACAATCTTGGAACTTTGTAAATTGCAAGAAGACCGCTGTTCCTATATAGGACAGATGGGTCAGTGACACATGAGTTTGACAGAGGAGATATCAGTGATATTGACTAAATACCTGAACTACCTAAATGTGAGTGATTCATGAAAAAAAGCAGTTTTCACATGAATGTCGGAAGATAAGGGTGTAATAAATGAACTCTTGTATCTGTTTTAATTATGTACTGTTTGAAACAGAGAAAAAATAATTACATTTGAAATGTCCCATGTACAACAACCATTTTCTTGGAGTCAATTCTACAGCACTCATAAGGCCTGATTCTGTGTCACAAACAATCCACACACAATGCCGGTGTTCATGTAGTTGAGTACTTTTTTGCAACCGTGCATGCACGGAAATTTCTGTAGACCAATGTTGGATAACCTTGACACTCCAGCTGTTATGGAACTACATAACCCAGCATGCACTGCTACAGTTTTGCTATTAGAGCATGCTAAAACTGTGGCAGGGCATGCTGGGATATATAGTTCCACAACAGCTGGAGTGTCAAGGTTAGCCAACACTGCTGTAGACCATACGGCACATACGTTTCACAGTGTACGCACAAAGGTACTGTTGTGATCTATTCAGACGGTATCAGAAATGTGGCAGAAATGTGATGGGCGGTGGCTAATAGTGTAAGCTACTATATCGAAGCCTCTGATGGATCCCCTTAACTATCCAAATATAGTAACTGCTTACAGCTGTCCTCCCCAACCCCTCTTTAGGACCCATTGTATTCTAGACTGCAGCTCTTACAGCAAAGATTTATTTATAGGGTTAATAGAAACAGATCTCAAAGACTGCAGTGTGCTGCCATCTTGTGGGCAATCCAACATATATATACACTATAGTATAACCATTTATAAGGATGGTTCATGGAGCCATATTGCATTAACTTTGCTTTGGCACCATAAAGACTTGTACTAAATATATTATTTAAGCATATATCTGGCCTCATTTAACTTGCGCCAAACTGAACTAAAAAAGGCTTTAGCTACACAAGATGTCAGGTGGTCTAATTACAGTACCTGACAAATTACCAGTACCTTTATTCGTTGGTAATGACAGTGCGATTTCAGCATTATTTGTTAAAGGCAATTTCTTCCCACGACCAATTATCTGTTTGTTTAAAAATGTTCCATTTCCGCTTAAATCCTCAATGTAGGCAACAGCAGACAAACCAGGTCCAGCTTCCTACAAAAGAGCTATAATCAGGTATGCCACTGTTGATTTAAAGTTACTGCTTTCTTATCTGTATAAATATGAAACAGAAATAGGTACAGCTTATGACCATGATAGTCTGGAGCTTTTCCCCCAAAATCTTGCATGAAGTACTTCATGAAAATTATTTTAAACTCTACATGAAAAATTAAATTCTACTTTATGCATCAAAAAACATTATGGTGTATTATCTATAATGAAATCATATAGGTACTTACCCTGAAGATCCGAAAGTGTTTTTTGCTGTATGTTTTGTATCTGTCTGTTTGGTTTATTATTGGCTTATCAAAAGTATAGTCACAATGTTTATCCCTTCCAAATACATATTCTTCATTCACACAGTCTGCCCGAAAAAAAAATTTTTTTTTGAAAATAAGAGTTAAAATAAAGAAAATACAATTTCCACAGAGTAATGCAATTGAAGATGAGATCGCTAAACAAGACAGATTTAGGTATGTGACATTAGCCCACACAGTGGCTTGGGTATACAGTATAATGACAGTCATCATGTTGAAATGGTCAACATTCATTGTTTACAGTGATGAAATGTTGACATGTTAGAAAGTCGACATATCATACCTGGTGGCCCAGCGGTGACTTACTTGTTCCCGACTGCTGCGGTGACATCTTCCAGGTCCCGGCGGTCACGTGACTGACTTCCGGTTCAAAGCGGTGCTCCACCAGCATTTGGGTGAGTATTTCTCCCCTATCCCTAATTCTTACAACTATCTAGTGCATAACCCTAAAAGCCCCCCCCCCCCTTCTTCCCGGCAGCCTACCCTAACCTCCACCCACAGTCTAACCCTAATGTCAATATTCTGACAATGTCGACATTTGTCATTGTCGACCTTCTGACTACATCCCCTCACAGCTGTGCCGGTCTAAAACTGGCATAGTATAGTAGTGCAGTAAATAGCTGAACTACTGTTTCCACTAGGTTACCATTGGCAGCGAGGCAATATACTTTAAAATAAAATTAAACTGTTTGACACGGAATACCACAACAGAAAGAAGTAGCAAAGATATAAGTTTCCCTGGTGGGTTACATGAAAGCAGATGAAGAGCATAGCAATACATAGGAAAGAGGAGGGTTACACACAATTCTCTTTAGCACAATGAGGAAAAAATACTGAGAAGGAAAACATGTTTTCTTTCAAGACAAACATGAAAAGTATCTTAGCAGGCTGTAGGCTATTTCTATATAGCTGCTCAGTTTGCATTGCGGGGAAAGAGAGCAGTAGAACATTTGCTGCAGATTGCCTTTTATATGCTGAAATGTCATGCTCATATCATTATTTAATAAAATTGCCCAAATACGTTGTAGCCCAAAGAAACGTCAGTCTAAATTGCACCAGAATAACCAAGGCAAATAAATGACTGGTTCTTACACATTACAGTGTATTTCTGATAGCAGCACCATGTTATAAAAGAGGCAAGAAAATATTGTTTCAGTATGAAAAAGGCATCGCAAAAGTCAAGGAACCCTACACCAACCCTATTGTAAAACACCATACTTTGTAATGTTTGTTTACTTCTCATGTAAGGATACATCCAATTCCTGTGAATGACACCTCTATTTACTACAGGCCTTCCCACAGAAACCATGCAGGAGAACATTTCCGCATAAGCCAAAAACCCTGACAGCTCTTGCTGGAGATGGAAAGTGGTGGAATATTGGATTACTTATCCATGTTACAATGTTTCTTACTTGTCCGCAGTGCACAAATGCCACACTGTATGTAACTTGTTATTTGGCTCACTGCAAACATTTATCATGCATTTTAGGTATCCAAGAGACAAACCTCGAATTTCTGAAGTTCAGCTCAACTCCTGAAATAAATATTTGTATATATTACCAGTACACCAAAGAGTTAAATGCATACCATGGTTCAAGAATCCCTTTCCAAGTGCCCATAGACGGCCCCATGGCAGAGGACTCTGGTCATCCATTTCCACGTCTTCAGGAATGGATGCAAGGTCCTGCAGTGGTACTGTATCCAAGGAGCTCAGGGTACCGGAGGAGGAAGACTGGCTGTATGATTGAGGAGCACTGGATGATGAGCTGGACGTGCCTTGGGATTGCTGGGACTCGCCCTTTGTGTCACGAGACATTGTGATACTAAACGACAGTTAGACCAAACAAACCTAAGAGATGGTTTTGATTGAATTTAAGTGTGCAACAGCTGTAAATCTTAGAACAACTAACTTGATATAGGGATATTTCAACCCTTAAGGAGCATACACACTAGACAATGCAATATCGTGAGCAATTTCCCTTGAACCCTCCACTGCACTCCAGGACACGATGTGCAGAAAAAGCTGCACGATGTGTTGCAAGATCTATCGTGCACGATCTAAAGATTTGCCAATCTTTAGATTGTGCAGGATAGCAGACAGATGCTTGCATGGATCAGGGATATCCGTGATGCATGCATCCGTCTGTAAAAAATAAACACAGATGCACGGACGGATCAGTGAGATCAGTCTGTGCTGTTGTGTTTTAAAAATAATTAAAGCCTGTGTGAAATAAGAAAAAAAAAGCAACCAGCCCCGGGTTTTAGTGGCCCAGTGCTGGTTGTGCATAATACGGGGGACAAACGACATAGGGGGTTCCCTGTATTTAAGCACAACCAGCACCAGGCTAGTCAGCACCAGCCCTGGTTGCCAAAATACAGGGGCCATCAGCCTAGGCCTGGGGTTCCCTGGAGAGGTCTGGGTGAATGCTTCGGACAGGGTTAATGCTTCGGCCGGGGGACCCGGTGCAAGGGCTCCCCTGGCTGTGGCATTAGACCCCTGCTAGAAAAAGTCTGGTGCTGGTTCTGGTAAATACAGGGGGACCCTACTCATTTTTTTCCCCTGTATTTCCAGAACCAAGACAAGACCAGAGCCCAGTGCTGGCTGCGCAAATACGGGCGACCCCTACTTCATTTGTACCCTTTATTTTGGCAACCAGGGCTGGTTCTGTCTAGCCCGATGCTGGTTGTGCTTAAATACGGGGGATCCCTATGTCGTTTGGTTGCTCTCTTGTGGAGGGGGGTGGAGCACGTTTTTATTTAATTTTTTAAACAAGTTATTCATCAGACACATATGGACGGACGGAAAACCGTCCGTGCATCATTGTATTTATGCTCGCAGCACGAATCTCCCTGAACCATGCCTGCAAGCAACGTATGCGGATCAGAATTCATATCGTTCAGGCATAAGCACTAAACAATATGCCGCCAGATCGTGTACAAGATTGGCAGATCTTGCCTGCAGTAGGCAAGATCTGACAAAGCAATGTACGACCCGCGGGGACGCGCTTTGTGAGTGGACACTCACGATTTGTACATATTATGCACGATCTGTCGTTCCGATGCGTCGGAATAGGCCAGATCATGCATAATATCGTCTAGTGTGTACGCACCTTTAAAGCTCCCAACCAACAATGCCAGAAATAAAGTGCAGGAAACAATAGCGGTCACTGATAACATTGCTAAAATGCTTCTGCTATTCATAATGGTGTATGTAAAAGCACTGACTAAAATGGATTACAGTGACAAATGTAATTTTAATGAATAAACTAAGAACTTTTACCAGCAATGTCTGTTTTTTTTTTTTTTTTACAAATATTCCCTTTGCTTGTTTATATATGAATCATTTAAAAAATGACACTTATATAACACTACAGTATATAACATTCTTCACTTTCTAGATGTATTGTTAACTCAGAAAGACCGCATCATGACATCCCCTAGTGCACAAATGCAGAGCTCCTGAGCTGGCCATACACTTCAGGTAAAGCTGCCCACACACGGTGAGATATGCACCGTGCGACGCAACGGGGGATCCGACGTCCGACATATCGGGCGGTCCCCACACACGGGGCAATCGGGTGGTCGACCATGCCCATACATGATATAGCAGACAAACCTTAAGCCTCACAGGTTGAGGTCACAAAGAATTGGCCACATAAAGGTGGGTAATCATATCTGAAAGAGCCAAACAGCTGGATCAGACAAACCAACATTAGTGTGGTCAGCAGTCAATGGCAGGTCACACAGACAGATGTAGACCTTGTCTGCTCAATATACCATCCCAACCAAAACCTGATTATCAAGGACAAACCAAAAACACCCATAGATTGCTTTTACAGTTCATTGTTACATGTATAATGGGTTTATCTTTCGGTTTTAGCTCCACTTACAGTGGATCCAACTTTTACTTTTTAAAGGACAAGTATTACTAAAACAGGGATTGTAAGTGTGACACTGGCACTATAGCACTGGGGGAAGAGGGAATCACCGCAGCAGGTCAGACAGGTATGTACTATGACCAGCATGTTAGTTCCATTCACATTCACAGCAATGTTCCTGGGTGCACAACTTCTGACAAAATATTAATAGATGTGCTAAGAAATAATAGTAGTAAATCTATTAGGAATTAACAGCATTATCATAATTGAAGATATTTAGAATATCAGCAATTGATAGGGAAACAGATAAGAAGTATCTTACTCTATAATGTGCAATGCTGGGGTCCTGCACCCCATTCATATCTGCGCTGCGACAGTGGCTACAACTGCTTGGGAAAGACTTACATTTTATTATCATCTATTAATAAAGCACCAAACTCAGGAAACCCGTGGGAATGGGGCAGTGGGAGCTCGGGGGTAATGGGGCAGTGGGAGCCGTAACTAGCCTTTTTGGTGCCCTGTGCCAGAGAGAGCATTGGCGTGCCACCCACCCCCCCCCCCCCATTTTTTAAGTAGGGACATAAATAGTACACCTGAAAGAGGGCCATGGCCTCATGGGGAAGGGCCAGGGAAGAGATAGGGGAGGCCAGGAGATGCTGGGGATAAAAGAAGAGGAAGCTACAAGTGAGAATAATAAACAGGAAAATTGACAGGGAAAAAAAACGGCCCCTGCCCTGTGCCATGACACTGGCTGCACTACCCTAGTTATAGCCCTGGGGGCTGTAGTGGCAGCCCAGGGGGAATGGGGAAGTAGTAAGAAGAGGGAATGGACAGGGCAGGGCAGGATTAAGGGTTGTGAGGGCTCGAGGGGCAACTAGAGGGGACCTACCAAATATAGTTGCCAGTGTATGTTAGCGATGTTATTAAAAGTATAATGTGTAAATACTCCCAGTACCACCAATGTAGTGCCCTCAGTTCACAATATGCCCCGCACATTGATGATGTAGCTATGTGGGGGGGGGGAGGTTGATGCGGTAATCTCCCTGATGTTGGTCCTGCACTGGGGATGGGGCAGCGGTGAGCAGGGGGGAAGGGGCGGTGGTAGTCACTGATGCACATTTGGGAGGGGGGAGGACGGTGCGCACGGCGCCAGGGACGGGAAGCTCTCACCTCGGTGCAGCCACATATACAGGAAGAGGAGCCGGTGTTCTGTTGCCGCCATTCACGATCAAGTAGAGTCACCCAATCCGCGTCCGTGACGTCAGCGTGTGGGCGGTGACCTCTCGCCACGGAAGGCCTGTCACTGTGTGCGTGTGTAGGGTTATTGCTCTAGTTTAGACCTACCCGTGTGTAAAGTGACAGGACGGAGCGGAGGCCACTGGTGTGAGCATGCGGGACTCATTAGGGCTCAGACACGGGTAACGGCGACCGGAGCATCACTTCCGGGGGTGTGGGGGGGTCTCATGGAGCCGGCCGGCCATGCAATATGGAAGCACTGTATCCGCCTGTGGGGGAGGAGGCAATGCAGGAGCAGCAGCTACAAAATGATGGAGGTTCACTTATCGCAGGGTAGCTCTGCTTCTCAGCCCTGTGCCATCTCCAAGCGAGCTGCCCCATACACCGCCCTGTGCCGGCGTACCCCTATGCCCTTGCTCCGTGCCCTGTCCCCCATCCGCAGCCTGTGTGTACCCCCCCAGAACCCGCGGTGCTGGCGCTGCCAGTCAGTGGTTGGCAGAGCTGAGCTCTTTTGCCCATCTTGCAGCGCACTGCAGCCATTGGATGACACCAAGGACTACTTCCACATGCTGGGCTGGTAAGGACGCTGCGGCCGGTGCCCTCATATATAATGGTGACATGAAGTTGTATAATAAAACGTGATTGTTGCACATCAATGCAATGGAACCGGCGAGAAAGTTTCGCCTATGAATAGGTGTCGAAAAAAAAGTGCAGAATTGGGGTTTTGGGATGCAAACCTCTGAAACCCCCCTGCACCCTTGGGACAGTCCCTCAAAGGTAAACTACGTCAAAAAAAAGTTTAAAAAATACTTTAGATCACCCAAAAAAAGTACTTTCATTTTGGG
The DNA here is from genome assembly GCA_031769625.1 of Taudactylus pleione. Classification (NCBI taxonomy): domain Eukaryota; kingdom Metazoa; phylum Chordata; class Amphibia; order Anura; family Myobatrachidae; genus Taudactylus; species Taudactylus pleione. The sequence goes on along the minus strand of JAUIMM010000061.1, from coordinate 4,944,281 downwards.
GTGAAAAACTCCAAAGTTGAGCAAAATAAACTCTAGGGGGGGGGTCCCCAATATGCCCCAGGTGTTTTTAAGTTTGCAGGTGGTTGCGGCAGGTGAACTTTTTTTTTTGTGTTTTTTTTTTTTTTTTTTAAACTTTAGCGTCTTTAAAATATGCTAGCACCCATTTTCATGTACCCCAAATTTCCTGGGACTACTTATTTTCTGCAAAAAACCTGCTAAATGCTGTTCTTCACCACTTCTGCAAAGATGCTAATTAGCAGCTATTGAGATAATTTAACTACCCCAAATACCTTCAGCAGGCCTATTCAGGGGGATCTATAGTGGTCCCCAATGTCAGTGCATCTTTTTGGGGGGTGTCAGGCTGATTCCTCGAATCTGACAGCACTTTTCGCCAAGTCCAAATTCGCTGGGTCCCATTTTTCACCGATTTAATTGAATACGGGGACGAGCGCGATACTTTTTCACATGGAAAACCAGCAATGTCGGCGAAAAGTATGGGACTTTTCGTGTCTAATTGAATATGTCCCTAAGTAGAAATTCACAATGTCGGCATTGCCATAATGTAAATATTGACAGTCATGTGATTTTGCAACTCTAACCGAAGCCTAACCATAAAACCATGTATTGACATTGTGGCTGCATACCCCTAATATAGAGGTAGGCAACCAGTTTGTGTGGAACTACACATCCCAGCATGCCACAGGATGCCTACCCCTGCTTTAATATTAATACATTATGTGCAGTAACTGAAGAATGTGACACCTTCTGCATATCAGGTGCCAAGGCTCAAATTTGGGGCTGTTTGTTTTGTGCATTTGTTGTTGTTGTTTATGTTAGTATACTAGTTGTCAGAAAATGATTTGTGAATGTACAAGTGGTTCCGTATGAAGGCAGCAGTGAGGAGGTTCGGAAAAGACCAAATTGATCAGTCAGAGCCTGCAAGAATGTCCCGCTGCCAGGGTGACTTTGGGCTGTATAGTATCTGCTGTGTTTAAAATATCTTTTACCAGTCCCATTTGCAGCTGTCACTGCTACAAGTAATGTCTTATGTCATTTCTGTTACAGATTGAGTCTCCCATATCCAAAATGCTTGGGAACCAGGGGTATTTTGGATATCAGAATATTCTGTATTTTGGAATATTTGCATATCATAATGAGATATCTTGGGAATGGGACCTAAATCTAAACACAGAATGCATTTATTTTTTATATACACCTTATCCAGTGTTCGCAAATACGCTCTATAGCGCGTATTTTACCCAGGATTGAGAGTAGGGACTCACTTTTAAAAGGAAGGCGAGTCCCCGGGGAGGCGCTGTGCCATGGCCAATCCCTGACAGCTGGCGGCAGCACAACGCGTCCCCCTGAGAAGGACACAGCGCTGTCTGTTAGAGCAGCCAATGAGAGTCAGATAGACTCTCATTGGCTGCTGCTGTGGAAAGCCATGCTGGGATCAAGTGTATGATCCCAGCATCGGCACAGCATCCGTGCCCGACGCTGGGACAGTGTGTTTGTTCCCAGCGCTGGGTAAGCCACCACGGCAGGTACCAGGTGAAGGGATCGCCTGGTCCCTTCCACCAGCGTTGGCGGGAGAAGCTTGGCTCCAGGCGCAAGCTAAGCGGAGCTCGCTGCCCGGAAGCCAAGTAGCGGCGGCGGTTGTTTGGCACTAGCCGCGAGCTTTTGGCTTGCGGTCCAGCAGCCAATAGAGGGCAGACGCGACGAGCCAATCGCGGCTCACGCGTCATAGCCCCGCACACTTGCGACGTCTTGAATAGACGCCGCTGAGTGGGGACGTTCAGTCTGGCGGCAGAGGAGAGGAGTGAAGACCTCCCGAAAACAAGTGAAGAGAAGAGCGGCGCGTCAACAGTTCCAGCGGCCGCACAAGAGGCCAGATCAAGAAGGAAGAGGCGGCGCCGCTGGCCAGGATGGGTTAGCAGCAGAAGAATGAAGCTGAGGACCGAAGAGGACTGCGGGGGTGGAAAGAAAAAGAGCTAACAAAGCTCCACCGTACGAGTAGGTGGCCTTGGGCTGCCGTTATTTAACCCCTCCCTAGATCACCAGGCATTAGGCCTGTGGGATATATTCAGGCAATACGCCTGTGGGTATATAGGTGGGCAAAAGGCTCAGGGTACATAGGGGGCATTAGGCCCAATTGAAGGTGTGAGTAACCTGGGCATTAGGCCCAGGTCACTAAATGGCAAATAGGTGGGCCAATACTGGGGGGCAATGCATGGGAGGGATTAATACTGGGGGCACTGCATGGGAGGGATTAATACTGGGGACACTGCATGGGAGGGATTAATACTGGGGACACTGCATGGGGGGATTAATACTGGGGGCACTGCATGGGGGGATTAATACTGGGGGCATGCATAGGGGGGATTACTACTAGGGATAAAGCATAGGGGGGCTACTAGGGGCAATGCATAGGGGCACTACTACTAGGGGCAATGCATAGGGGCACTACTACTAGGGGCAATGCATAGGGGGACTACCGATTCGGTATGAAATACCGCCGGCCAGTTCAATCCCGGCAGCGCCAGCCCGACGTGGAAGGAAATCCCGATCGTCTTAAAGGTAAGTATGAACTAACCTAACTGTACACCCTAACCCTCCTTTAGGGTGCCTACTGATAGTGGCAATGCATAGGGGGGGACTACTACTGGGGGCAATGCATAGAGGGACTAAAGGGCATTAATGTGCGGCATAATGTGTAAAGGCCGGGCATGGCTGTCTGGCTTCATTTGTAAGGCTTAGGGGAGGTCTGAGAGGCATATGGGGAGCTCTAAAGCATAAATTATGATGGGACCCAGAAATGGTCAGGTAGGACCCCATTTTTTTTTTAAAGTGGAGGGTCATTTTCGTGCCTTAAACAACGTTTGTGTACAGTGAACCATCAAAATACAAAGGTCTCGCTATCTGTCATGCTAACAAAAATCCGTATTTCGGATTATTCGGATATGGGAGACTCAACCTATATATAGTACTTTTTCTCGGTTGGAACCATGATGTGTTGTATCTGTGTAATGTTGTGTTTTTTTTTTTTTTGTGTATACTGTAAATAAGTTTATAGTAATAACATGTTGCATGCTTAATATCTTGCAGTGACTGTTCATTTGATATTGACATTCAGGAGCTACAGAAAAAATATAGGAGTCTCCAGCGCTTGCTTCATCCAGATTACTTCAGTCAAAAGTTACAGGTAGGTCTCAAAAAGTGGATATAAAAATGTTATTGGTGTAAAAGGATGTAACCTAACAAGACAAAAACCTAACCTGATATATAAACAGGTAAAACTAACTAGTCATGCTTCTAAATACAGTCTCTGGCATTCAAGGAAAAGCAGTGAAGCAGAGGTAACATCGTCTGCAACATATCAAAATATATCTCTTCCAGCTTACCCAACTCACAAAAGTTACATAATAATTTAGTGGGGACAAATACAAAAAGTACAATTAAATAATCTTGTGAATTAGTTATCTTGGTAGCCTAGACATATTTTTGGATACAAGTGGATCAGACCTCATGACTTCATAATCTAAGTTGCAAACTCTTTACCAAAATCCTAGTAGGGGGCAATTTCAGGTGTGTGATACAAGCCAGGGGTCACCAGGCATTTAGGAAAGTCAGGAATTGGATTAGACACAAAGTTCACTTTTTAAATATAAGTGGAAGCTACATGTTTCAACAAATAAACTGGTAATATTTGGAGTGTATAACAGTGCTCACTTCCAAATAACCTAGGCGTTGCTGAGACCCAAGGTTTCCAATTTCAAATATATTGGTAATTTTTATCGCATGGGGAGGAGTGCAGCACTTTCATAATTGAACAGATTAATAGGTAGGGAAAATCTTTATTTTAAGGTTAAAATGTCAAGAGACAGTGCAGAACTTCTGGTACTCCCCTCCCAATGAATAATCTTGGAATGGTTTAAGTAGCATCATTTTAGCCAATAAAGACATGTCCGTTTTCAGTTGAATTTCTCTAAAAAGCTAAAAAATAGGTTAAAAGATGTGGTACAAGGAGGTGGTGTATTGATGGGAGAGTGGTTTTAGGACTTGCAGATGCAAGGTAAGAGTGTTTATTTTAACTTTTTACAAACTTGTATAAAAACATTGAAAAAGCATGATTCTGCTGATAGCTGTGGGTGACCACCCACAGCTTATGCGAGCGGCCAGGTGATGGTCGCGATGGTCAAGACCATCGCGACCATCGGACTTGCGACGAGACCCTTGTGGTAGGTCTCGTGGCTGCAAGCCCCAGTGGACATCCTGCTCTAATAGACACGAGTGATGTCAGTAGGGCCGCCCACAAACGGCAGGCGTTCCTGCAGGAACGCCTCCGTTTGCCCAACCACCCCCCCTGCCCGCCTCCAAAACGGGGCAAGCTGTCAATCACCATTGACAGTTGCCCCGCTTTGGTGCGAGGCCTGTAGCGACGGAGCGCCCGTCGCTGGCCTGGTCTCGCGCATGCGCTCCGGAGTGCGCATGCACAGTGGGGGACTGTGCGCTCGCGAGTGGGTCTGAATCAGGCCCAATGTACCTTGTAGAAGTTTGCAGGTTTTTAAGTGAATACAACCACTGTTTTAATTTTTTTTTTTCCCCCTGTGATGTCCATGGTGGTTCCACTCCAATACTAGTTACTTTCAGCAGTACTGGTTAGTTAACAATTGTACAGCCATGGCCAAAAGCTTTGAGAATGACACAAGTATTGGTTTTCACAAAGTTTGCTTCTTCAGTGTTTTTAGACCTTTCTGTCAGATGTAACTATGGTATACTAAGTATAATTACAAGCACTTCATAAGTGTCGAAGGCTTTTATTGACTATTACATTAAGTTTACGCAAATATGGAATATTTGCAGTGTTGACCCTTCTTTTTAAAGACCTCTGCAATTTGCCCTGACATGCTGTCAATCAAATTCTTGTTCACATACTGACTGATGGCTGCCCATTATTGCCTAATCAATGCTTGGAGTTTGTCAGAATTTGTGGGTTTTTGTTTGTCCACCCGCCTCTTGAGGATTGACCACAAGTTCTCAATGGGATTAAGGTCTGGGGTGTTTCCTGGCCATGGACTCAAAATGTCCATGTTTTGTCCCCCGAGCCACTCAGTTACCACTTTTTCCTTATGGCAAGGTGCTCCATCATTGTTCATCACCAAACTGTTCTTGGATGAATGGGAGAAGTTGCTCTTGGAGCATGTTTTGGTACCATTCATTATTCATGGCTGTGTTCGTAGGCAAAATTGTGAGTGAGCCCACTCCCTTGGCTGAGAAGCAACCCCACACATGAATGGTCTCAGGATGCTTTACTGTTGGCAACCAATTCTTGTCATTCTCAAAACTTTTGGCCATAACTGTAAGCTGTTTGATGACATCTACACACGAATAATGACTAAATTGCATAATCTGCTTAAAGCTAGTTTTTTTTTGTATGTTAAAGTATTTTTAACGTAGTAGTTTTTTGTACCTCTTCTATGATTTAGAGAAAGTACTCTAGAGCAGGGTTTTCTCACCTCTATTCTTAAGTTCTTATACTATGTAGTGTTTTGAGGATCTCATTCTGCAGAAATAGTGGATAATAAATATTCACCAGATCAAGTTGTAAAATTACTGTATTCATGATTGATTAGGGATTCTTGAGAACTGAATTTAAGAAATCTAGATCAGAGGTGCACAGCCTGTTGGCCGTAACCTCAAGTGGGTTATAGAGTACATAAAACAAATCAGTATCCATAGCATACCCTAATTGTCCGATGTGCAATTTATTTTATTGGTGAATAGCTTTGTTTAGAGCCGCTGAAAAAATGCTTACTAAGGAGTCAAACAAGAAAAATGTTTAGTGCTTCTGATATAAATAGGGACTGTCTTGCTGGTGGCCCACATGTCAAATGTGCTTTCCATCTTAAGGGAAGAAATAGCTTTACTTAACACTACTTAGAAAACAGAATGAGGTAATGATAGATGGCGTAAGGATAAAGGGGGTACAAATGTACAAGAGCTCTCCATCTGGTCCCCAGAGGCATTTGTGGCCTTCAGATTAAGAGCTTTTACAGCAATCTTTCTATGAATATAACGTACGGATTTGTCTAGTTCACAGTAGCATTGTAGTGTCTGAAGTTACTGTTGCATGTAAAATTAACTGGGATATTTGTTGCACCTGTGTCTATTAAAGAGCACTTGTACAGTTTATATCTGTGAATTTCTATTTCATTTACATTCCACCGGAAACAATAAAATTTTGTCTTCTTTTTAGTATGAACAGGAGATATCGGAAAGACATTCTTCATTAGTTAACAAGGCATACAATACCCTGCTGTCTCCATTAAGTAGAGGAATATATTTGGTAAGACTTTTAATCCAAATGCCGCTGTTTAGCTGTAGGGATTTTACTGGTCCCACTTATGACTAGGCCTGAGCAGTAAGGGTGAATTAACCAGAGGAAATCCGAACTACTATGGGAAGTGTGAGTGGCTGCCTCCAACCTATGTTATGATCTGATCATGGCCCTGATCTTTTCTGCGATAAGGGATATTGCACAGCAGCAGTACCATTTCTTTTTGTAAATTAAATGGGGGATACAAATCAAAGTAAATGATTTATCATGCAGTTTAGGAAATTTAAATAAAAAATGTGTTTAATGCTTTGTAGTATGTATGGACAACATATTCAATCATGAATGAAGGACAGTCACCAGCATATAATGTATAACCTGTCTATTATTTCCTGGACATGCCGGGAGATGCTGAAGTAACTGTGAGGGATTCTCTTTTTAATTTGATATTTGGACCTAGCCGTGTTACTAGGTGGTGCTATAGAAGTCTGAGCTCTCTGGTGTTATATCGTGTTCATTCTAGCACCCTGTACCTGTCACAACCTGTACAGTTTCTCTTTTCTGCCTGGTGTGTCGCTCTCTTGTGCTTCTAGCACACTAAGTTGATGCTGCAAACTGCTGAGTGTGCTAGAAGCACCAGAGCAGAGAGCGACACCCCAGGCAGGAAAGAGGAACTGCACAGGTGCAGGGTGCTAGAATGAACACTATAAGTGGTAGACATAGCATGTACAGCATTTTAAACTACCTAAGTTGTGATAGTTATATTACCATTGGACATCCTACTGTACAATTTCAAGCAAGTCATGTATAGAGGAAGGAAGATCCTCCTGCACTGGGAGAATGTATTAATCAACAAATGAATGGGGGGTGATCATAGTCTAAGAGAACCACTTGTATTTTTCGTAGAGTGAATGCTAATTGAGAAAAAGGGTGGTTGGTGTGGCCCAAAGCTACAGTAAGTAAGCATGAGCAGTAATAAGGAAAGAACAAGCCGCTCCATGCAGGCACTCAGTTTATAGGATAATAAGACTTAACTTTTACTAATGTCAAATTAAAAAGCAGTACCTAGTCACAGACAAAATAGTGTTACAAATATACTACAATAAACATAATAGGAAAGGTAGTGATTCTACCCAAAGGCAAGAAAAGTCATGGTTTCACCCCACAAGCCATAAGACCAAACAATGTATTTATACCCATGCTCTTCACTCTTATTACTCTTTACTTTATTTCACAATACTCCCATTTCTACCATCTTAATTATCCACCACAAATGTACAGATCTCTCACTTTTTAACATCCAAAATCCTCCTTTATGTTCACATTGTCATTTCTTTATGCTATTCACCATTCTATAGTAGGCAACAGACAATACACTTGAGTCTTTACAGTACCTTCCTTTTCCAGCCTTACAGAAATGTAAATCTAACCACCTCTCCATGTATCCCCCAGAATGATTATTTTGTGTTAAATAGATCTTTATCTTTTTGGGCATCACAGGCATCAAGCTGGGATACTGACCTACAGAACGTACTCACTTCCGGTCCTGATTATAGACAAGCTCAGACTTTCCTAAACTCTGCCATTTCAGTCCAGTTTTTAAGGATATCCATGCTTGAGTCCAGATGGTTAAATCAAATTGACTGAGGTACTAATTAAGTCACCTGTGCTCAAGCACGGAAATCCTTCAAACCTGGTCTGTAATGGTGCAGTTTGGGTAACTGTCACTAGCTTTTGGTGTGGAATTCTTTTTTCAGCTCACTGAAATTACCACATGCTGAGCTTTTTCTTCGTTTGAGGTTCATGCTGTTCACCTATTCTGACCAGATCATTTGTCACTGTCATATACAGAACCTAATATCCTCCCCCAATTTATGGACCATTTTCTGGAATGCAACCACCACTTTTTGTCTTCTGATATACCTACACAAATTCTCGGTGATTTCAGCATTCCTACTTGTTATTCAAAGGATAGTGCTTGGTTCCTCTCCAGCCTCATGCAGTGGGTTACCGGTCCAGTCCACTGCAGTGGGAAACCTCTTCCCCAGCTTGCATTACCAGTACATTCTCCAATTTATCTTTTCTATTTTACTATATTCAACTTCACCAAAAACCTATGGAAATCTCCATGATATAAAAGAACCACTCTACCACTTGCCACATGCACTTTCTCCCAAATAGGGTAATTTTCACCCCAGCTCTCCTCAAAGCCATCTCCCGTTTACACACCATAAGATAGCACCAAAGATACTCCTGCACAGATGGATGCAACTGTGGGGGAAGGGAGAATAAATCACTTTAATTGTCATTGTGGTATTTCAATTTATAACTAATATACCCAGATTGTATGTTCACAATATCTTTCTGGTGTGGCTCTGTTTCTACGAGATTAACTAGAAGTTTCCAAATATTTTTTAACCTTACTATCAATTTTTCTTCACTTCTTTCTTGTAATATTTTGCTACCTAATGGATTTACTTACTTTTCTGCTTTAGGAAGTTTTATGAATAAGTTATGTTTTAATATGTAACTCCTGTACGAGTTGCTGCACCATAGCATTACTTCCTTCACCTCTCATTTAAACCATTTTTTTTAAAGGGATTTTGATAGGAGAATAGATTGTATAGGACCTGTCTGCAGTCTACTCCTATTTGCTTTTCCTTTTGTTCCCATATTGAGTCAGTTTACAAGTCCAGTCACTTTAAGATGTGCAGCATTGCTAGGATACTCAGATTGCCATTAAACAGCTAATCCATTTTCTGACACTTCTCTGTGCCAGATCCTGTGTGGCTTTCTACAATTCCAAGTGCGATACCTTATCTTACAAAGCCTTCCATCAATCCATTTTTACTTGCATCACTATCCTAAAAATTGTTCACCCAATATGTGGTTCACTATGTTTTTCTTTTGTTTTTTTCCATGGAGAAAAATTACTACTATACTTTTAATGAAAAAGGAGTGAGGGATTGTATTAGTAAATTCACCCTTTGTCACATAAACTGAAGAGGTTTTCATCCTTTTTCAGGTCCAAAGAAATACGATCTCAAAGCTTGTTTTTAAAAATGAAATGTGTATCAACAAACATTACAGTCATACTGATGAAGCTATTATTTATAATAATAAAACCTTATTGCAATAAGTTAGAAATTGTGGGTATTCCTTTTGTCCATTGATTGCAATATTTTATTGTATAACAGAAAATTATTTTGACATTTACTTATACAGATAGATTTGGACGTTAGTCATAAATGAAATAATCCATCGGTATGGTTTACTACATATCCCAGCACATCATAGCAGTATTTACTATATTTAGTTATTTAATGTAGTATTTACTACATGCACTATATACACTGAGTTACTGGTTCTCCTTTGTGGCCTTCAGTCAGGCAAGCTGCTCCTGGACTTGGTGGATGTCATAAACTGGGAGCAATATCATGGTGTCGTTAATCAACCACTAGAGCTGCCTGAACTCCTCATGAAGAGCCTCTGTTTTGGACCCCCTTCTCTTCCCCCGCACAGCATCACCTCAATAATGCTCTCTCCAGGCCGAAGACTCTCCTTATCCTACCAACATTCTGTGTTTAGTTGTCCTCTCTATTTTCTCTGCTGTAGCCTCTCTGGCAACTGCTTCTGCTCCACCATGCCCACCACTTCCATGGTGATTAACCATAGCGCAGAACTCTGGGAAAGCAGGACACTGATACCACATGTCTGTCACCTGGCAGAAACAACTTGTCTTTCCTTGCCCACATCTCTATGACAGATAATAACTGGCAGGTCCTGAACCTGGGCTTCTATAGCAATGTACTCTGCCCCTAGGTTTGTATAGCAATGCACTGTGTATGATTACTCTTGTGCTCACAATGATGCATTAGACTGATCAAGATCAGTGGTAGGGTTTTGCAAGGCGTCAGAGATGCCATACATAACATTAATGTGACCAACACACCAATGCCTCAAATATTTTTCCCATGCTTCACTTATTTTTTGGGAATTTCATAACTCTCCCTATACATTTTTTTTTCTTCATCAACCACCTTCCTCCACTACTAGACCAGCTTCCGAAATATTTCTAATGTCTCAGATGTTTTGCCTAACATTTTAGATTGTAGGATCTAACAGACATGGCTGTCTATCCTTTGCATTGTAATTAGTGTAATCTAGTATGTGTACTGTTAGGCTGTCTCTGTTACAACACTGGAATATATTTTGTTCTTTATAAATAATGATCATTTAATAAATCAGTGGAACAAGGTTTGGATTATAAAGGTAAATTCTGTAAAATAAGAGATTTTGTTGATGGGAAAATTAGAAAAACTGCGTTAAAATTCTTTAGGTAGCCTTTCTCTTCAATTTTCAGCAGTAATCTGGCTGCTGGTCCCATGATCCCTCATTGCATCTCTGTTGTGTATTGTTTTGTAATTTGTACCTTCCTATACCAGACCGAGTCATGCATGTAGTGCAATCTGCAAATGTAAATATGTTTCATACCAGCATGCAAGGACAATAGTAATACTATTACATAGTTTTAAAAAGATTATTGAAGCCCTTATTCATTTATTATGCCCTCTATAGCTAAGTCTTCATGGCATTACATTTACGGAAGGGACAGAGGGTGGCGTGGATGAACCGTTTCTCTTTGAAATCTTAGAAATCAATGAAAAACTTCATGAATTGAACAATTCTGCTGAAATTGAAGAAACTGGAATCTCTATACAAGGTATTAGTTGTTTTAACTTTGTACAATTGCTGCTGGTAGTATTCTCATTTTCTTAGATGTGTATTTGTTGTGGTTGCTTGTGTAAACACCTTTTTATATTTTCTATTGTAAATGAAGATACTATATTTTGTTTGTAAACAAAAAAAAGACTGGGTGCTAATTAATTGATCAAATGTTGTAAGAAATTACAGCAAATTTACCCAATGGGCTTGTGTCTGCCCACTACTAATATAGAAATACCACAACAAAACATTGGCGATGCGCTAATAAACCGATAAATAATATACTATGGCAGAAAAAAATCTCAAGGCACCACCTATGTAATATTAATAATCTTTATTGAAATAGAATGTCAGTACATATATTCACATTTACACTTATAAATAATCACAGTATCCAATATAAAAAAACTCAAGTGCACGCCTAAATATTGAAATATCTAAAAATATATACTGCCTCTAGTGAAAGTAAATCGAGAGATTGTTAGCCATTGCCCATGCATATAAGTCACATTGCGCGTCCGCGGCGATCGCACTGCGATTACGGACGTAGATAGGAATCCATCGCAGAGTGAGTGACAGGCAGGCTGTGAGAGTTTGGGGGTGGTGACAGGGGAGTGGTTGCAGAAACGCAGACGTGCCTGTTAGTTTGAACGTGGTTGCATGGGCGTGCATAAATTAGCCACTGTGACTGCCTACGCAGCCTGTGTACTCACTGTGTGCAACAAGACATGCAATTTCTGAGACGGGTCAGAGCTGCTGTAATTGTGCGTGAGGGGCCGATGTTCTCTGATCTTACCAGTGTATACGCAGGACGGCGAGGTATTACGGATGTACGAAAGCAGCAGTGGACGTCTCTATGCTGGCTATGCGGTGGCAGACAGCATATATTCGCAGCTTCATTGCGTGCGATACGCAGCTGTGATCGCAGTTGTGATCCATGCTGAATCGGGCCCTTAGTGCGAAAATGTGCTGCAACCACTTTGACAGATAGTTTTACTTTCTGACCAAAATTAGGGAAATGAAATAGAAACGCAGGAAGATGTGGTAGGTTTGGGGCAATATGATGCACTTCTATAAGAAGCTCAGGGCATCGGGTCTTCCTTGTATGGAGGCTTTCTGTCATCAGAGCCCTCCAACTTCAAGTTACATGATCTTATAAGAGGGACCACATCCCTTTTCCTGGTTACAGGGGACATTTTTTTAAAGTCACTATTTGAAAGTGGAATCTCAAATTAAACCTAAACCATTGTTCAGTTTGCATATGTGAAGTATTTGCATCACATAATTTTACTGCCAGCTGCATGTTAATTTAAATAGATGTAAAATAAGGCATTTGTGTAGAAAAGAATAAAAATGAGCTTATTGTGTTCATTCCCAGCACATGTCTCCCCAAGTTCAATGTACTCCTGTCTTGATGGCTACTGTAGTGATTTCTCAGTACAAGAGAGGACCAGAGGAGTTCTCATACTGTAGTGCACCACAATGTAAGAACTCTTCCCGATCCTCTTTTCTTTTTGTACTATACAATATAAGTGTGTAATGTGGTAACATTTCCCGTATGTGTATTAATTACTTCCGTATTGTATTATGATACAGAGGATTTGGCCAAATGCAGTAGTATTGTGCTGGATGTGCTCTGGTGCTGTAGTGACTCCTGCCAGTAATTCCCTACTGTCAGGGTTTCCCTTTCCTGGCAATCAGCTTAGTGAAACATGACGACTCCGTTTTGTGCCTTGTACAGATATTGGGCCTGCTGCAGAGCTGGATGCATGTCTGCTGCAGATGCTCTCGCTTTTATGTACATAGAAAAATGTGTATATTTGCCTGTTTGCAGAGTTGCACTCAGCTTGTGGTGCAGCCACTCTGTCCTTACACTTTGGGGCCTGATTCAGATATGGACGCAATGCCGATGTTTACGTACTTGAATGATTATTGGTGATCTACGCATGTTTCTGAGTCGCACTGCGCATGCGTCATTTCATTTTCGTTGTTGCTCGCAGTGAGGATTTATCCGCATAGTGATTGACAAGCACGGACCACTTGTGGGTGGTGACGAAACAGACGTGTTGCGACCGTTTCCAGGGCATTTCAGCCTGCGAATGCTATCCCCTATGCAGTGAAAATGGCTCCGGCGTCTCAGTTCACGCGGACATTCTGCACGACCATAGTGTTACTCAGAAGTCTGATAATTGACTGATCTGCGACCAAGCTGCATCTTTGTGCACAGTCTCTTGGATTTGTGAAGCCGCACGGTGGGCGTCTCAATACAAATCCCAGCGGCTGCAACATTTGTATATATTCACAAAGCCAATGCGTACATCGCTGAATCAGACCCACGGATTGATAGCAGGAAACATCATTAAGGCGCACTTGCACCAGCCTATACTTGGTGCAAATGATTTGTCTGAAAGATGTGTATTTACGCTATCGTCCAACTCTGCATAGCCCGCAGTTGCAGCAGCAGCACACCCTCAGCGCACGTTATCTGTGTGAGAGCCCAGTTACGTCTATTTAGTCACAAGTGGAGATGTGAATAATGGGCCTGATTCAGAGATGGACGGAATTGCACAGCCGCACACAAGCGGCTGTGCCATTTCTTCCATTTAAAATGCAAATGCAGAAGGAGGTGTCGCACACCTCCTTGCTGCAGAATGGGATCACCATCGAAACAATCTCGACAGTCGGTCGTGATTGTTGTCGATGTTCCATTGGTCAGGCTACGGGAGCTGGCCGTGTCCTGGCAGCTTGCAAGGCCAGCAAGTCTGCGTGCACCCACGCAGACCCTGGCCTCGTCCATCCCGGAAAATGGGGGCGACACGCTGTCAGGGAACACCCCCGCTCCGCGGGCTCGCTGTCGGAGGGCTGCACGTGCGCAGAACACCTGCTGCGCATGCGCAGTCCTCCAAACATCAGAGATGTGTGCTAATAATCGGGTTAGCATACATCTCTGAAGGCCCAATATGCGTAAGACTGTGCATCACCCGTCATTGCGTACACTTGTTTATGAAGTATGCGCAGTGCAAAAAGATGCAAGATTCTTCTAACAAATGGAGTACGTTAAACTCTGAATCAAGCCCATTGTTTTATTTTCCGCCTTGTTGGAGCTTCTCTTTTTATGTTTGTTTTTACATTTGGTATAAAATACCAAGTTGTACATTGACCATTTATTTTGTATGAATTTAATTTACCAAATTCTAACTATTCACAGCCAAATGCCAATCATTGACTGAAAATATCAGAGATGCCTTTCAGGAAGGTACAGTACTCATGTTTCATTTTTATTTTTTCAATTAGTTACTTTTATGAATGTTTGAGATAGATAGATATATATATATATATATATATATATATAATGTGTGTGTGTGTGACTCACTAAGTATTTGAGAACCAGTAATCTTAATACTGCATGTTCAGGTTTAAAAGAAGTTAGGGTCTCATTCAGATAGAGCGATCGCTTCTTACCACCACCTCTGAATGAGGGCCTTAGTCTCTTCCTATTTCTATTACACCTCCTGGTAACTCCCACCAGGGACATGACTAGTTTTAGGCAGTTTCCGTAAATTCCTAGTATCTTTACTATGGGGTTTCCCCCCTCTCCTTTTGTTATGTGCCTTATGAGAACTGAAATACAAAATACTTATTACTGCCAATTACTTTGCCACATCTTTTTAGCTCCTAGAGGATAAATCTACTAAATGTTGATTGATGTTTAATCGATAAATCAACATCAATGTTGTATTTCAGGGACTAAATTACATTACTAACACTTAAAAATCAACAGGGGTTAAAGTGGGGCGGAACTGCGTTTTTTGCCTCTATTTGGAGTCTGAACCAGTTCCACCTCCTCTGACTCACCTAACCCCGGCACCGCAGGGAGGCTCCAGTTTCCGGGCACCCGCTGAGATTTTGTTACCAGCGTGTGCCCAGCTCCCTCCCCGCAGCGCCAGTGGCAGCCGGAGGCTGGAGCTCACTCATGAGTTCCGGCTTCCAGGTCCCGCTGTGTGCAGTGCACTATGGGAGAGGCTTCATGACATCTCTCCCATAGTTCAGACTGAGGAGCAGCCAGACGGCAGCAGACAAGGGAGCGGGACTTAAGGTAAGTATTCATTTTTTTAAAACATTTTGTTGTGTAAGCGGCTTCACAATAGGGGGCACTACTACTGGGGGGCATTACTCAGGGGTCACTACTACTGGGGGGGCACTACCCGGGGCACTACTACTGAGGGCATTACTCAGGGGACATTACTAGGGGCACTACTACTGGGAGCATTACTACTATTAGGGGCACTATTACAGGGGGATTACTAAAGCGGGCACTGCATAAGGGCCACTGCATAAGGGGCACCACTACTATGGGTTCTGCATAAAGAGCACTACCACTGTGGGCACTGCATAAGGGGCACTACCGCTACTGGGGGCACTGCATAAGGGGCACCACTACTGAGGGCACTGCACAAGGGGCACTACAAATACTGTGGGCTCTGCATAAGGGGCACTACCACTGTGGGTACTGCATAAGGGGAACTACCACTATTGTGGGCTTTACACAGCTGGCACTGCATAAGGGCACTACCACTACTGGGGCACTGCATTAGGATCACCACTACTGAGGGCACTGCATATGAGGCACCTCTACAGTGGGCATTATGTGGGTGGCACTATTACTGGGGGCATTACTATTGAGGGCACTACTACTGGGGGTACTACAACAGGGGGCATTACTACTATTGGGGGCACTGCATAAGGGGCACCACTCATGGGGGCTCTGCATAACGGGCACTACCACTGTGGGCACTGCATAAAGGACACTACCACTGTGGGCACTGCATAAGGGGCACAACCACTACTGGGGGCAATGCATAAGGGGCACCACTACTGAGGGCACTGCATAAGGGGCACTACCACTACTGTGGGCTTTACATAACTGGCACTACCACTGGGGGCACTGCATAAGGGGCACTACCACTACTGGGGGCACTGCATTAGGGTCACCACTACAGAGGGCACTGCATTAGGGTCACCGCTACTGAGGGCACTGCATAAGGGTCACCACTACAGTGGGCATTATGTGGGTGGCACTACTACTGGGGGCATTACTATTGAGGGCACTACTACTGGGGACACTATTACAGGGGATTACTACTGAGGGCACTGCATTAGGGTCACCACTACTGAGGGCACTGCATAAGGGTCACCACTACAGTGGGCATTATGTGGGTGGCATTACTATTGAGGGCACTACTACTTGGGGCATTACTACTATTGGGGGCACTATTACAGGGGGATTACTAAAGGGGGCACTGCATAAGGGGCACCACTCCTGGGGGCTCTGCATTAGGGGCACTACCACTGTGGGCACTGCATAAAGGGCTCTACCACTACTGTGGGCTTTACATAACTGGCACTACCACTGTGGGCACTGCATTAGGGTCATCACTACTGAGGGCACTGCATAAGAGGCACCACTACAGTGGGCATTATGTGTAAGGGGCACCACTACAGTGGGCATTATATAAGGGGCACTACTGCTGTGGGCATTGTATAAGGGGCAATACTGTGGGCATTGTATAAGGGGCACAAATATGGGCATTGTGAAAAAGGGGCACTGCTGTGTGTCATACATGAATAAGATACACTACTAAGTGGTGTAATGTGAATCAAAAATGTGCTACTGTGTGACGTAATTTGTATCGGGAATACTATTATTTAAATGGACGCTGGTCACAGCTTGGCTCACACAAGCCCAAAGCCCAAAGACTCCACACCCTTAATGGGTCTATGATGACCAGCATGACCAGAAACAGGCAACCATTCCTACTGTCATTTATAATGATGGCCTCTGGGTGGGAGAACGGTAAGTGCAAAGAATAGGGAGAGAGGAAGCTGCCTAACTGAGGAGAGGACAGGGCTATTTATGTATTGGTGTGGAGAAGGCTAGTCATTAAATGCTACAAGGGTGGGTGCTGGGACATGATGGAGTGCTGGAGATGCAGACATGATGGTGTGTGTGCTGGGGATGCAGACATAATGGTGTGGGTGCCGGGGATGCAGACATGATGGTGTGGGTGCTCCTAGGGTCGCAGACATGAGGGTCGCAGACATGAGGGTCCTAGGAGCAAATTTTGGTGTTTTAATGTGGGTAAACAATTGGGAGATGAGGTCTTTTGGGGTAATGTCTGGTTTCTATTTTGGTATGCATTACAGGGGAGTGCTGCAAGACCATGCCCTTTAAAGAATGATAGGGGGGCGCCGATCTTTCTGGCACAGGGCACCAAAATGTCTAGTTACGGCTCTGCCCCTTCTGCTGGGTCGGACAGACCCCCTCTACTGTTAAATGTCAGATTGACTGACGGCAGCCGCAGTCACTCAGTGGCAGGTGCCATGGCCGCGCTCGGGCGTTGGTCTCTGAGCTGTGCCTCCAGGCTCAGCTAATCAGTGACAGCAAGTCAGTGTGCAGCGCGTGGGGTCAGTGTACTGCACACAGTCACACACACTGGCCGTGCAGGCTGCCTGAGTAGAGGGGTCGGCGCTGCATCTTTATAACTGTCTGTGTCCAGAAAGTTGGCGTTGTCAGGCCCCGCCCCCTCCTGTCAGGCTGTGTGATTATGAATGCTGGCAGGGCTTGATCCAGCATTGGTGTTGTACCCTGTTCCTCCTCTCAAGAGGCTTCACTGCGGTACACCTATAATGAATCCCAGCACCCAGCTCTGTTCTTCTCTCCTTGACATGGGGCAATCATAACTGTGCAGAGGCATTATCCTTATCTGTGCTTTTCATCATTGCCGCTCTAAACTTTATGGAGTTCAATTTCTAAGGACTGTGAGTACTGTGTCTTAGAGGAGGAAAAATGCAATTTTCCTCCGCTTAATGTACATTTATGGTCCATTATTACAGTGTTACTATTTTCAACATTACATCCTCTTTTAGATTATATACTAATATACATGTACAAATTGGACACATATTTGATATTCGTTACAAATGGAAAAATTGTATTGAATTATGGGCCTGATTCAGAGCCAGACGCTCTTGAAGAGCGCTTGCTCTGAATCAGGGTGTTTTTTTTTTTTTTGACCACCCACAGCTTTTGCGAGCGGCCAGGTGATGGTTGCGACCATCGGGGCTTGCGACGAGACCCTTGTGGTAGGGTCTCGTCCGTCGCAAGCCCCAGAGAGTTTCCTGCTCTAACAGAGCAGGAAGATCTCCACTGACATCACTGGTGCCTCCCACAAACTGCAGGCGTTCTTTCGGGAATGCCACCCCCCCCTCCCCGCCTACAAAACTCGGCGAGCTGTCGATCAACATTGACAGCCGCCCCTTTTGTAGTGAGTCCCGGAGCGAGAGAATTTCTCTCTCGCTCCGGGGCTTGCACATGCGCGCGGCGTGCAGTACCCCATCATCGACCCACTTGCGAACGCTATGCGCTCACGAGCGGGTCTGAGTCAGGCCCACAGTTCACATTGCTGCACCATCTTTGGATGCAGCAGCGATGTGAAAATATGTTAATGCAGCAGGAGGTGTCTGAGGAGAAAAGACTCCTCCTGACAGCATAGCAGGTGCATCGGTTCATCATCACAACCCCGCAAGGTTTGCAGCATCAGCCATCTGAGAAAGCCAAAAAACACTCAGAATAGCCGTTTTACCTGCGTAGCCGAGGCCAGGAAATTTGCGTCTTCTGACGCAGAGCCTGGCCTGATCACTTCGAGAAACTGGAGCAAAACGCCCCTGTTACCTGGAACGCAGGCTGATAGCACCCCTCCTAGCCCCCAAATGGCCTCAGCTTGTCAATCAGATTGCGGCTTGGAGACACTGCGAGCGAACTCGTAGATGGAGGCCTGCACATGCGCAGTACACACCCTGCGCACAAACAGTTCTCCCACTATTGGAGATGTAAGCAAACCATCGGGTTTACATACATCTATCTCTGAATGAGGTCCTGTATCGTGTTATGTCTGTGGCTGTCTATATGAATATTAAACCTTTCTTATTAATGTCCGACTCACATATAGGACATCATTCAGAGTCGGTCGCAAGCGCCAATGCGCTCGTAACCAACTCGATGTTTAGTCATGCGCACGCGCAGCGGCTGCACTGTGCGTGCGCAAGCCCCTGAGCGACAGAGAAACTCTGTCGCTCCGGAGCTCGCTACCAAAGGGGCGGCTGTCGATGTAGATCGACAGCTGCCCCCGTTTGGTAGATGGGCCGGGTAGTTTCCAAAATGGGGGCGTTCCTTTACGAACGCCTACCGTTTTGTGGGCGGCCGCACTGACATAATCAGTGATGTCAGTGGGGAGCTTCCTGCTCCATCGGAGCAGAAAGCTCCCTGGGCTTACGAGTGCCCAGACCCAACCTTAGGGTCTGGTCGTAAGCCCCGATGGTCACCATCGCGACCATCAACCTGGTTGGTCGTTAAGCTGTGGGTGGTAACCCACAGCTTAATGATCGACAAGGAGGCGGTCGTTCAGGATGCAAGCGGCCGCCCCGATTCGGGGCGACCGCTTGCAACTAACGACCGCCTCTGAATGAGTTCCATAGTTTTTATATTTTTTACATTGTATTCTTGTAAATTATTTTGGGCTTCTACTAGTGTAGACTAGTCATTTATTTTGTTTTGTTTTCTATACTTGACAACCACGCTAGTTTATTTAAGCAGCAGCTGATATTGGCCCTCATTCAGAGCCGTTCGCTCTGAGCAGAGCGCACGCTCTGAATGAGTGCCGGCCTCCATAACTATGGAGCGTCCTCCTGGACGCTCGTATAGCTGTGGGTCACCACCCACAGCCTATACGAGCGTGCAGTTTGATGGCCGCGATGGTCTTGACCATCGAAGCTGCGAGCCGGAGCCTGCGGTTGAGGTTTTCAACCGCAAGGCCCGGAGTGATTTTGGCTCTATCAGAGCCAAAATCACTCCCACTGACATCACTAGTGATGTCAGTGGGCCGGCTTCTGACGGGAGGCGTTCCCTTAGGAACGCCCCCGTCAGGGAGGCACGCCCCCGGCACGCCCACCAAAGGGGGCGTGCTGTCAATCAACATCGACAGCAAAGTCCTTCTCTCGTCGCGTCTGGCGCATGCGCACGACGGAGCTCCCTCCGTCGTGCGCATGCTCAGTGCAGAACATCGACCCACTTGCGAGCGGACAGCAGCTTGCGAGTGGGTCTGAATCAGGCCCATTGTGCCTCTTATTTGATGGTGAGCACCATTAGGTCGTCTTAGTTTATGTAGCACATTGTACTGTGGGGGGAGGCATCGTTGCATTGATGTTACACCTTTACTTTGTTGGACATAGGATTTAAGGAGGTGGGAGGGCCCTGTTTTGTTTGTACTGGGCCCCACAATTGTTGATGGCAGGCATGGAGGCATGTGAGGAGGAGCAGCTGCATCTGACATTTACTGAGTGCTCCAGCCCGCGACTATAATATAAGAAGGGTGATGAAGGTAAGGAGGGAACAGAGTGAGGGAAGGAGCATGATGATGGAGTAGAGCAGGGGCTGGAGTGTGAGGGAAGGAGCAGGGTAATGAAGGAGGGGATGTAGCGGAGGTGTGAGGGAAGGAGCAGGGTGATGGAGGAAAGGAGGTTACAGAGTGTGAGGGAAAGAGCATGATGATGGAAGAGAGGAAAGTCTGGAGTATGAGGGAAGGAGCAGGGTAATGCAGGAAAGGAAGAACCAGGGTGTAAGGGAAGGAGCAGATTTATGGAGGAGAGGATGTGGGTGGGGTGTAAGAGGGAGAGAGAGTAGGGTGATGGAGAAGAGGATGAGGCCAGATTGTGAGGAAAGGAGGATGCTGTAGGAGAGGATGTGGCCAGTGTGTGAGGGAATAAGCAGGGTGATGGAGGAGAGTAAGTGTATGGGATGTGAGGGAAGGAGCAGGGTTGATGTAGGACTGGATGTTGCCGGGGTGTGAGGGAAGGAAAGTAACAGAGGACAGAAGGAAAGTGGATGATGGAGATGAATTGGCCAGAGTATGAGGGAGGAGATATAGATAAGAGACCGGTGGCCGTGATGCCGCCAGTCTCAACCTCAACGCTGGAAGTCCGACAAGGGACTTAAGATAGGTGTCCAAATAGTGACGCATATCTTAATCCCGCCGCCGGAATCCAGAAGGATGACTGCACGAAAGAAGGTAAGCGCTTAGTTTTAGCCGCAGGGGGGAGGAGGCTTAGGTTTAGGAAGCATAGTGGGGTTTGAGTAAGTATTTTTTGGAGGGGAGGTCAGGGTTGGGCAATAAGGGGGGAGGGTTAGGTTTAGGAACGAAGGGTGGAAACTTAGGGTTAGGCACTAACAGGGAGGGTTAGGGTGTTTGGGTGGAGAGGATTAGGTTTAGGCACTAAGAAGGGAGGATTAGGGGGAGAAGGGAGGAGGGTACGTATACTTACCCGACCCCTGTCTGGATACCAACCATCGGAGTGCCGCTGTCTGTATTTTGACAGTAGGCATCCCAACAGCCGGCGTTACATACAGATTCTAGAGGAAAGGATGTGGCTGCAGGGTGAGGGAAGGAGCAGGGTGATGGAGAAGAGGATGTGGCTGTGGTGCAAAGAAAAAGGGAGGGTGATGGAGAAGAGGAAGGACCTGGGGTATGAGGGAAGGAGGCTAGGATGTGGCCAGTGCATTAGGGAAGAGGATCAGTAACTGATAACCAGGTTGATCAGACTGCAGTCTATGGTGCCAGGGGTTGGGTGCAAACCAATCCTCCCTATTGGGGCCTAGCCTGAGCAAACTTTGAGATGCACCTAGCTCCTCCCAGTGTTTTCAGCATTGTGACACTGTGGCATTGATAAATGTCAGTGTAGAGTAGCTGGAAGGGAGCAGTCACCAGCACTGTAAAGAACATGTGGAGCGCATAGGATGGAATTTGAAGTTAAGTAGTTAATGCTAATAATAATAAGTAAGTTTCTGTATTCGTTTCAAGTGCTGGTGTTTTGGGGTAGATGGCGTGTGGGTCGAAGGGCTGTAGAGTTCATTGTATTGTTAGGATAAGGGACATTTCTCTCATATCAGTATTATGTTAGATATGTAATTATAGCAGGAGGCAATATAACAGTGATGAGGGGGGGGGGGGGGTCAGAGTAATGTTGAGTGACCGTATCATTGTGATTAATTAAAATGGAGGGATAGGTAATTACAATGTTTTATATATATTCATTTAAAGAAATTAGCCCTTGTCAGGTGGTGTTTGTAGATAAATTATGGCTGCTCCACTACTCACTTTTTCTTTTTGGGAGAAAACCTGGAGCCACTCACTTGGGTTTGTCCCCAGCCTGAAAGTTGCCAGCCAGCCCCTGAGCTGATGAAAGTAGGTAATTGTAATGAAAGGAAGGGGAAGTCTTAAGGTGCGTACACACTTGGCGATTAAAGTGGACGACTGAACGATAACGATATCGTTATAGTTCAGTCATCCACTTTATCGTCCATTTTTAACACCTGAACGATGACGACGATGCGCATTCCCGTGGGTCGTTCGTCATTATCGTTCATCGAGTAAACATGCAGGCCAACCTGACGATGTCTTCAGGTTGCTGCATGTTGGGGAATGGGGAAGAGAGCCCGGCGCTGAACGATATCGTTAATGATATCGTTCAGCGGGTGTGCTCAATGTCATGAACGACATTGAGCACAGCCTGCCGGGGACACACTAGACGATATCGCTCAGGGAGCATATCGTGTAGTGTGTACGCTCCTTTACAGTTTAAGGAGAAACAGCTATTTTCTGTAAAGAACATAAATACTTTGGTAAAGGCGGTGAGAGCCATCATGAATGCATAAATACTGAAGGTTTTAGTTTGTAAATATGCAGTATGTATGCAGAGTCCCACAAGCAGTCATTGGGAAAGAGAGTTCAAAGATTAGGGAATACATTCTGACTGGGCAGGCTGAGGGGAGAAAGGACAGTAGTGCGACACCATCCTCCATTACAGTATAGAATAAAAAAATGCGTGGAGAAGGAAGTAGAAGACGGGGCATTTATGGTGAGCAGGGATGGAGGGAGTTGATATCGTGACGGACGCACTCAGTTTTGCTGGTGAAGGCATTGGCAAAGTCCAGGGCTGATAAGGGAGTAAGTGAGAGTAGGCAGAGGGTGAATTAGAAGGTGCACATTGTGAAGTAATCTATTCTAAGGGGTCAGTTAGGTGCGAGTTGGGTCCTGCAATCCATTCCCATGGTGAACTCGCACTGCAAATTACATTTGTAATCCGATTCCAACCTTGCATTGAGTTTTCAGAGGAATTTTTGTGCGCAACCCCTTACCAGGTGAAAAGATAGGCAAAACCTTTATTTTACGGTAAATATGTAGGGTCACAGTGCAGAATTTCCTGTACAGCTCTCCCAGTGAATAATCATGTACTTTATCGGGTTTAAATAGCATCATTTGACCAATAAAGACATGTCCGTTATGAAGTGTATTTCTCTAAAAGCTTAATAATGGGTTAAACGATGTGGGAATGGTATGTTGGGTGTTGTATTGATGGGAGAGGGGTTTTAGAACGTGGAGATGAGAGGTAAATTTGCTCATTCCAGCTTTTTTTTTTAACAAACTTGTATAAAACTCTGAATAATTACTATACATAAATTTTCTGTACTACAAAATGCTGGAAAGACTTTAATTTGCTGCAAAACACTTTCTTTTTCAAGCATTAATAAAAAGAACAAAAATCAACTATTTGACACCTTTTAACCACTTGCCTGGCGTGGTTGCATAGTTTGCCACCAGACCAGGTAGTGCATTAACTAATATTGTCGCAAACGATGCGACCTGTCTGAAACGTACAGTGGGTGGCTGCCCGAATATAGTCTTCCGGCAGCCACCAATAGCAGAGGGACCTCTCGGCACCTCTGCACTCTTCCCCAGTGTCTGCCGTACTATCGATCACTGCTGATCGGTCAGCATGGCAGGACCACCCACCCGTCCACTACAGAGAGGAGCAGCGGCCGGTGAAATATAAATTAACAACCCCCCAGACTGGTTTCCCTACTTTTTCATGCGCTTCTCCGAAGGTCACTTCTTGTAGAAAAGTCCTCTGCAAGGATCAAGTATTCCAACATTTTGTACAATTGCTTACCTGAGCAAGGCATTCTCTCTGAAACAATTGTTCATAGGTAGGGACGGCCAGAAGTAGTTTATTCTCCTCAGAGGAAAGTGCAAAATCTTAGACGTCCTTTTCAGCAAATCCAGACTTTGCTGCTGGAGTAGATATTCAACTGGTGTCTCCTCTGCCATGGTTTGTTTCATTTCTAATTCAAAAAAAACAAAATTGTGGAAGACACAGCAAGAATTCTGTTATAGCTGAAGACAGTGTTACTTGAAAAAGATATGTTCTTAGAGATACAACAGCCAGTGAGACAAGACCTCATTCCTCAGGGTCTAGTTTGGTAACCCTAATCTATAAAAGCAATTAGTCTTCTAGCTTGTATCCTGTACTGTGAATGATGAACAGTAAGGATTTCTTAGACAAGGTCATTAAGACAGTGCCGTTCAGTAGGAAACCAGTCTCAAAAATTTCAAACGTTCACATCTGGTAAAGATCTTATGTCCTGGGAAAGACAAATCTTTTGACAGTGAAACAAAGTCTGGATCCTATGCAATCCTGAAATCTCATCTGTGTGTGTCTTATTCATGGCTTGGCACCACAATTACCCCATGGCCCTTATCTACAGGACAGTTGACTGGGCTTGGATGGTGATTTTGATGGTGTATGCGTATTGTGATGATGATGAATCTAAAGCCATATACACACTAGACTATGTGTGCATGCGGCGATATGGTCAACGGGGGTGCCGGCATCGGCAAGTGTATACACACTTGCCGATGCCAACCAACAACGGACGTTGGGGGTTGGGGAGCGGGGCCATGCTGCATTCAGCAGCATGGCATCTCTCATGATATCCCCAGATTGGGCTGCATGTACAGCCAACTGGGGATATTGTTAATGACCCGCGGGAGCACGCATCGTTGGTCGTTCGGACCATACACACTAGATGATATGAACGATATATCGTTGAACGTTATCCTTTTAAAATTTTAAATGGAAATTACTGTTAATTTTTAATTAATTAAAAAACACAATTTTTGCTGGACGCTCATTGTGGGGCCTCACGGCATATGGGTAGGGCCTCGGAGCAAGCGTTTTGTGTTGTCATCTTTTGTCATGATCTTAATATTTATTATCAAAGAGACCTTTTGCAGCCTTTACCAGCATTCTCAGCTCTCTGACTATACCAAATTACGCAACATTCACTTCTTTCTTCCAACTGTGTCAAAATGATGACTTTGCAAGGACCCTGCTGTACTGTGAGCTGCCAAAATATTACACATGGAATGCTTCTCCCAAAGTTTTTCTGCGCAGAAAACGGAGTCGCTGTAGATGGTCATCCTGGTATCAGAGCAACAGAACCTTTTGGCCGTGTTTACACAGTACATCCTACAAATTTTGAATGCTTCTATCTCCGAAGTTTCCTTTACACCATTACAGGTCCTACTTCCTTCGAAGACCTTAGGACTGTTGATGGGGAAGTTTGTCACACTTTTCATGAGGCCTGCCTAAGTAGAGGTTGGTTGGAGGATGATGTGTAAACAAACATTCTTAAAATCTCAGGCAACGCTGGGTACTCCAGCTAGTATGTAATAAACATAATTATCTAATTTTTCCAGCATAAAAGATGGATATTTTCTCCATATTTAAGTGCAGTGAAAAGTATGGCGAAATCTGTTTTCTCTAACTTTTCATACTACTGAAATGGCAGTTTCTAATTTTTTTAAACAAACTTATCACCATCTCTAGATGATGATAAGTAGCCTTTCCCCTTCAGTACCTGAGCTATCAGCACTACATTGCCATACACATATAATGGGCCTTGTTCAGAGGTGGATGCAGGAACGATTTTGGACGCAAGCGGCAAGTTTTACAGTGCATCCGGAAAGTATTCACAGAGTGTCACTTTTTCCACATTTTATTATGTTACAGCCTTATTCCAAAATGGAATAAATTCATTTTTCTCCTCAAAATTCTACACACAATACCCCATAATGACAACCTGTAAAAAGTTTTTTTGAGATTTTTTTGCAAATTCAATTAAAAAAAAACCTAAGAAATCACATGTACATAAGTATTCACAGCCTTTGCTCAATACTTTGTTGATGCACTTTTGGCAGCAATTACAGCCTCCAAGTCTTTTTGAATATGATGCCACAAGGTTGGCACACCTATCTTTGAGCAGTTTCACCCATTCCTCTTTGCAGCACCTCTCAAGCTCCATCAGGTAGGATGGGAAGCGTCGGTGCACAGCCATTTTCAGATCTCTTTAGAGATGTTCAATTGAATTCAAGTCTGGGCTCTGGCTGGGCCACTCAAGGACATTCACAGAGTTGTCCTGAAGCCACTCCTTTGATATCTTGGCTGTGTGCTTAAGGTCGTTGTCTTGCTGAAAGATTAATCATCGCCCGAGTCCGAGGTCAAGAGCGCTCTGGAGCAGGTTTTCATCCAGGATGTCTCTGTACATTGCTGCATTCATCTTTCCCTCTATCCTGACTAGTCTCCCAGTTTCTGCCGCTGAAAAACATCCCCACAGCATGATGGCCTGGTGATGAGCGGTGCCTGGTATCCTTCAAACAGAACGCCTGGCAATTACGCCAAAGAGTTAAGTCTTTGTCTCTCATGGGCTGAGAGTCCTTCAGGTGCATTTTGGCAAACTCCAGGCGGGCTGCCATATGCTTTTTACTAAGGAGTGGCTTCCGTCTGGCCACTCTACCATAAAGGCCTGAGATGGTTCTCCTTCTGGAAGGTTCTCCTCTCTCCACAGATGAATGTTGTAGCTCTGACTATCGGGTTCTTGGTCACTTCCCTGACTAGGGCCCTTCTCCCCCGATCGCTCAGTTTAGACAGACAGCCAACTCTAGTAAGAGTCCTGGTGGTTCCGAACTTCTTCCATTTACGGATGATGGAGGCCACTGTGCTCATTGGGACCTTCAAAGCAGCAGATATTTTTCTGTACCCTTCCCCAGATTTGTGCCTCAAGACAATACTGTCTCTGAGGTCTACAGACAATTCCTTGGACTTAGTGCATGTCAGAGCATAAACCAAGCATGGTCAAGTGTGGGACCTGATATAGACAGGTGTATGCCTTTCAGAATCATGTCCAATCAACTGAATTTACCACAGGTGGACTCTAATTAAGCTGTAGGAACATCTCAAGGATGATCAGTGGAAACAGGATGCACCTGAGTTAAATTTTGAGCTTCATAGCAAAGGCTGTGAATACTTATGTACATGTGATTTCTTAGTGGTTTTTTTTGTTTTTGTTTTTTTAATTAAGTTTGTAAAAATCTCCAAAAAAACTTTGTCATTATGGGGTATTGTATGTAGAGTTTTGAGGACAAAAATGAATTTATTCCATTTTGAAATAAGGCTGTAACATAACAAAATGTGGAAAAAGTGACGCGCTGTGAATACTTTCCGGATGCTCTGCACGTGTGTCTGAGTCACACTGTGCATACGTCCCGATTATTACCGCCGGTGGACCGGAACAAATTTGGACGCAGAGAGAAGCAATATTGGGGGCATTTTTGGGGTGTAAAGGGGATGGCTAGTCAGATGCAGGCGTGTTGCGGCCAGCGACTTTGTCCAAAAACGCAGTTACACTGGAATCAGCAGCCATGTTCCAACGCACATTCTGCACCTCCATAGAGCTGCTCGTGTTCGAGCAGGTAAGCACCCTAACCCTCCCCCCTATCCCTCCCATAGATGTGCCTAAACCTAACCCTCCCGGGGGATGCCTAAACCCCCTTTCCCTTACCCTAACCCTCCCGGGGGTTGCCTAACCCTAAGTCCCCCTGAGAGACCCTAAACCTAACCCCTCCCCACAGCATAGACAGTATCAACCCCCCACCCCCTGTAGCACACAGTATCAGCTCCCCTCCCCCCGCAGCATAGACAGTGAGTATCATCCCCCCTCACAGCATAGACAGTATCTGCCCCCTCCCTGCAGCATAGACAGTATCAGCCCCCCCCCCCCCCTGCAGCACATAGACAGTATCAGCGCAGCACACAGACAGTATCAGCCCCCCGCGGCATAGACAGTATCAGCCCCTCCCCCCGCAGCATAGTCAGTATTTGAAATTCGACTCCTAAGGGGGTGAAAAGGGCTAAAATGCTTCCTCCCCTGGTGCAGTGTCCTGTCTGACTGTCTCATCAGGGCTTCAGCACAGTTCATATTCAAACACCAACTGTCATCCCAAGTGCTGCCAAACATCACTGGCAGGTGGTGTGGCTCCCCTATTGGAATAGTGAGGGAAGGGCATATGGGGTCTATTTACTAAGCCGTGAACAGAGATAAAGTCCCAACCAATCAGCACCTCTTATTTTTCAAACACAGCCTGTGACATGGCAGTTAGGAGCTGTTTGGTTGGGACTTTATCTCCGTTCACTTTATTCCATCCAAGGCTTAGTACATAGACCCCTGTGTAACTACAGAGGTGATAGAGGAAAATGTGTTACAACAGCAGTGAGGGGAATGTTTTACTATAGAGGTGGGGGAGGGAAATGTCAAATGTGTTACTATGAGATGAGGGAAGGGAATGTGTTACTATAGGGGTGAAGGGGGGGTAATGTGTTACTCCAGAGGTTATGGATGGGAATAAGTTACTTCAGGGGTGAGTGAGGGTAATGTGTTACTACAGGTCTGAGGAAGGGATTGCATTTTGCCACAGGTGAGGGAGGATAATGTGTTACTACAGAGGTGAGGGAGTGGAATGTGTTAGTGCACACGTGAGGGAGGGTAATGTCTTACTATAGCAGTTAGGGAGGGGATGTATTACTATAGAGGTGAAGGATTAATGTGTTACTGGAGTGGTGAGATGAAAATGGATACAGTAAATTTCTATGGTCTACCCCGGTAGACTGGTACGTCAGCTGGTATATAATATTTTATTTATTTTTAAATCCCATCACTTCTTTTTTTCGTCATTTTAAACTTCCTTCAAGATTTTTTTTTTTTCTATAGCTTCTAAATTCTTGTAACACATTTACAAATGCATGTCAATACAATGGTTAAGAATTGTTGCTGAATATAACATGAACCGTTTGATATGTATGTCAGCATGTTTACTATTGTAATTTTTATTGTTTGTATGTTATTTTTTTGATGCAGGTGACTTTGAAGGTGCTAAAATGTTTTTAACGAAGTTGAAATACTATTCAAATATACTCGACCAAGTTAAGAAGAAAATGATTCCGTAACAATTATTATACTACCAGCTTCTTTTAATCTGCAATACTGGGCTGCATTATAAAAGGTGTTGTACCATGAACTAGCTAGATCTGTCTTCAAAATGGCAGTAAGAGCACACGTTCCCATGAAAACACTGCCTTGTGGCTTGTAAGTAGCAAGTCAGAACAACCCTACACCTGTACTTGAAAGGCCTTTTGGGGATGACTTTTGCAAACAGATGATGGTACGAAGTTCATGTGGTTTTCATTGTGCAGAATTTTATCATTTACTGTTTTTCAACTATTGATACACAACCATTAGCCTAGTGATCATTTTGTTCAGCAATATCTGAAGTGATCATGATGAAGTTATGTCCTCTGCTGTCTAGATGATTTAATATATATAAATATCATATTTATCACCTACAGAAATATCTTCTATTTTACTGTATTTGGACTTTTGCAAGATTTTATGTAGTGCAATAATATATAATTAAACTACTGTATATTTTGAGAATGTTTGCTTGTTGTCATGTCAGTTTTTTATTTCAATGCTTGTTCTCTGGGTTTGTATTTATTATGTCGACAAGGTTGAATTGTCGACAGTGAACATATCCACATAATGTTAACATGGTCGACATTGCAGCTTTAGGGTTAGGCTGCGGATAGGGTTAGGGCTGTAACAGTAGAAAAACATTGGTAACCTGCCGACTATCGAAGTTATGACCATGTTAACATTCTTAACATACTGTACCACACTCGTTCTTTGTATGTCATAGTTGTTTTTTCATAAATGCAAATAATTCTGATACAGGTCCCAGTATGTCGTAATGTCTGCAGTAACCACACTCTCACCGAGATAGATAGGTAACGGGGAGAGGTGCAGTAACCACTCGCCCAGATAGGTAGGTAACAGGGAAAGGACAGCCATGCTCAAAATGATCAGGGAACACTTCTCACTGTACAGGGACTTCTACAACTTGCAGAGACACCAGACCTGCTCTCAGCCATCTTATGGTCAGGTGGGTGGGCTGAAGCAAATAGAGTCCCCTTGTGTGGTGTCAATTCATGCATCTCCAAAATCAATTCCTGACCCTCTCCCAGATCTATTCAGCCTAACAGATGAAATAATGAACTGGGGGAGCTCCCTGAGAGTGGGAGCCCTGTCATGTGCCCACTTGATATGGCTTGGATGGTTATTGCAGAGGTGAAGGGGATAGGGATATTGTGTTGCTACAGATATGTGATAAGGGGGGGGGGGTGTCTTACTACAGAGGTGATGAGAGATTGTGTTATGACAGAGAGGAAGGGGAGGAGGAAGTGGTGAATGGAGGAATGTAGGGTCTATTTACTAAGCCTTGGATGGAGATAAAGTACCAACCAATCAGATCCTAACTCATTTTTTTCAAACACAGGGTCTGATTCATTACGGATCGCTATAGAGATCGAATTTGCGATTACGCACACAGGTCTATTGCAAAAATATGCTAAAGACTGCAATCGCAAGCTATTATAGAAACACCCAAAGCCAGCATAAAGACGCTCACTACTGCTTTCACACATCTGTAATACATTGCAGTCCTGCCTATACGCCGGGAACATCAGCCCCTCACGCACAATTACAACAGGTTTGACCTTACTCAGAAATTGCTAACCTCGTCGCATGCACTGAGTACGTATACAGTCGCAGTGGCTAATTTATGTATGCCCCTGTAATAGCATTCAAACACACTGACGCTCCTGCGTTTCGCCAAACAACCCCCTGTCAACACCCCCCAATGCTCACTTCATGTCAGTCACTCTGCGATGGGTCTGGGTGGTCTCTGCGATCACAGTGGTGCCTATGCGCACTGTGATGCATGCACAGTACGCAACAGTCTGCCGTTTGCATGTGTAATCGCAATAGCCATATGTAATGAATCTGGCCCACTGCCTGTAACATGGCAGCTCACTTTATCTCTCTCCATGGCTTAGTAAATAGACCCCTGTTTACAGTACTACAGAGACGAATAGTAAAATGTGTTACTACTTACAGTGATGATGGAGGTGTGTGTGTAAAAATATATATATTATACTAGCTCAAGTACCCGGCGCTGCCCGGTTTAAATCTTGACATTTGTTATGTGATGTCGTCCAAATCCATCCAGTGGGAGGCCCAGAACAGGCTCCCTGGTTTTTCCCAGCATACGCCAATGGTAGGTCAGACTGGGACCTCAACCCCCTAGTATGTCTTCTGGGATACAATGTTACTACTTTGTAAAGTTTACATCCAAATTATGTGATGTCATCCAAATCCATCCAGTGGAAGGCGCAGAACAGGCTACCTGGGTCAAAGTTCTTCCCGGCATACTCCACTGTGAGGTCCGACTGGGACCTGAACCACTCCATTAGGCAACCCAGACCAATTGCCACCCATCTGTGAGGTTTTCATTCAAATTTATCCAGTGGAAGGCCCAGAACAGGTCCCGGGTCAAAGTTCTGGATAGGCTCCCCGGGCAAAAGTTCTGCCCAGCATATACACCAACGGGCGGTCCGACCGGGACCATAAGCCCCCCCCCTAATACCTGACCAGGAACCAACTGGACCACCTTGCATTGGTTTAATCCCAAACGGACCAATGAATTTTAAATATAATTTTATGTATGTATGTATATATGTGTGTGTGTGTGTGTGTGTGTGTGTGTATGTATGTATATATATATATATATATATATATATATATATATATAATATATATATAAAAAATGAAGTTTGTAGGACAATTTTCTTTGCTCAAACAGTAATACACACACGTGGATTTTTAAAAACTGACACATGAAGGTAACAAGCCTGTTTAGCCAACGTCAGGAACATGTAGATGATGTTCCTGGAAGACTGCTGATCGTTGAAAGCACTCCAAGCCTTGTTCCCGAATAGGTGATGCCAATGCATCAATGTTTCTATAGGCCCGTCCAAGCGCATTTCATCACAAATAGTCTGTCAGTGGGTGTGTCTTGGTCATGCACTTATGTTGTTTATGTTGTCAATTAGCATGATTGGCTAATTCATGCATTCAATTCTGAAAAGAATAATAGGATTTTAAATATGGCATAATTCCTATACTATTTACCGATTATTACATTTAAGTTGCAGAACAAAAAAAAACAACAATATAGTGTTATCTTTCATAACTTTGTATAGATAAAAAAACACTGGGAGGGTAAACTTTTTATTATTCTTTTAATACAAACAAGATATCTGCTACTATTTGAAAAGAAAAGGTCATATCCAGCACAAGAGAAACACGCACAAACCTGCCTCTTTAACCCCTTGGGACTTTTTGGGAAGTCCCTTATTCTCCTAGACTGCAGGACACTACTCCCAGCCCTTTTATATTTATTTATTGTATTCAGTATGATTTGGGTGGCACCAGTCAGAACATTTGTCTATACATGCCACAGGTCATACCTGGATATGACAATGTTGCACACATGACAGGATCACCGTTTGCGCATGCACAGTGTACTACTCTCAATGGAACACTATCTTGTATATTTGCCCATTATGACTGGTCACCATTATGTATTGTTTCATCTATGATGACAGTATCTCTATACTTTACCTGCTAACATTTTGACCGTGTTAACCTTTTATCCAGTCTAGACTATGCCAATGTCTACGTTATGGCCATTGACATTTTGATTGTCTACATCTTGATTGTCAACATATAGTCCATATCAACATTTTGGGTGTCTACATAATGTACCTATTGACATGTTGTCTATATTTTGATTATCTACATTTTGACACTCTAAATAATAAACCACACCCACTTATCAGGCAGTGTGTCTACCTCTGCCTCCTGCTCCCTCGCAGACTACAGGCAACAGTCCCAGGTGGGATCCCTTTATACTCCTAGCAGTGAGCACACTTTCCTTCGTGCTCTGAGCTTTGGCTTTTGCCCTCCAGCCATTTTCATGACTACTCTCTGTCCTCTTACAGTATTATTAATCTACCTAGCAACAGCCTAGGGTTGCTGCCTTACTATCCATATTATTGAAGGGGTTAATACTAGCTTAGTTATCCTGCATCCGCAGGACATACCACAATAGAGTATACCCCATATTTTTCAGGGAATCGCACCAGACACATGCCCCTTTAACAGATTTCTGCAGATGCTCCATTTATGACTTCAGATTGTTCCACATGCCCCTTTATGCCACCAGACAACCCTGCCCCCTCCTTAAGTTGGCTTTAAAATAATGAATACAGTTCCTGACAGTGGTTGTATCTTTGCATTCATTCATTAACCTATAATTAAGTCAATCCAGTGGTAAGAGCATAGATAGTAGATTTTTTTCCTACAATGGCATGTACTGTATTTCACCTTTTTTAGACCTAGTGCAGCGCTCATTGAGGTTTATACACTGACTGGAGTCCCTATCACATGTACAATGCATTAATGTAGTATATATAAGCAGGATCACCATCATCTGCTTAATTATTATACATGTGTTACATTATATAGACTCATATGATGTCGTCCGGTTTGATGTGCTGCACATCAAACCTGACGAAATCCCTAGCAGCTCCATGCATGTTAATGAAGGATGGAACGCGGGATTGTTCCGACATTCATTACATCGCTCTAATGTGTACCAGTGGGACAATACGACGGCCCCACATATCGTCCGGGTACACGTCGTCCAGTGTGTACCCAACTTAACTGTCACATTTTTAAACATGTGGTGCATTCATTTCTGACACATTCTATAGATCCACAGGGGGTCTGCAAAACATGAACTGTTAGGGGTCCTTGAGGACCGGTTTGGCCACCCCTGCTCTAATGGTCAGCCAAGCCTCTGTGGTGGCTGGCCACACCCCTCAAACATGGACCGCTACCACTGCATTCCGCTGGAGGGCTCTTCATGCCTCAATCCGACACTGTGTATGTAACAGTCACAAAGACAACTGAGCTTCACCTACCCAATTGAGTCCCCTGACTGCTCTTATGTGACTTTACTGGCGCAGTGATCCTCCAAGATCTACTACCAGGCACAGGTTTATTCTGCAGCTGCAGTGTTTGTCATCATCCATAACCACATATGACTTGTGAGGTGACAAGTCATCGTGCTGACCTCCTGCTGCTGTGTGAAATATCTGATGCCTGCTGGCCACCTCCTACTAGCTCCTGCGCTGTATGATGGCCTGGGATTCAGGAGAAGTGTTGCAGAAAGCAGGGCATCACGAATAATGAGGGCATTACATCGCACTCGGTGGGCATGCCTACAGAAGTTTCTCAAAGCACTTCTGACTGCCCGCTTGTTAAATTGCTCCCGCTGACTCCTCAGTAAAGCAAGCTACACACTATACATCTATTGGGTAGAATTGCCAATAATCTGGTAATTGACCTAATTTATTGAATAGTGTGTATGAATGATCGTTATAGCGTTTCACCATAAAAACGGTTAGAAAACATTCACATATGCATTCCTTCGATAATCCGATCTGTTGGTCAAGACCGATAATCTCGGCCTCAATTTCCCGGTATTGTGCAGTGTGTCTGCATTCTCGATAATCTCATATTTCTTATGATTTTTCTTGATTAACTCATCATCCTTGTGGGCGTACATATGCAAATGAACTGTGAAATTTGCCAGGTGTTTAATTTAAATTGTATATTGTGTAGCACATATATTAGAACCGTGATTTTGCGGAAAAATCATCCCAATTATCGGTTTAATCAAAAAAATTGCACGTAGCCAGCTTTAGACATCAGAGACTTGCAGTTTGCTGCGACCTGTCCTTCCCTAAATCTGCCACTGGGTGGCACCCACCTATGTTTGGCTCTCCAAGCAGCCACAGGGCCAGTCTATGCCTAAACGGCACTGGCTGTATAGTACCACCTAGACTTGCAGGATGTACAATAGGTTGAGAACCCGGGTGAGGAATTCATGTAGGTAAGGCATGGAGCTAGATTGTCTAAGTGGTTGCTTTTGCAAGCCAACGCTTTTTTGTGGGTTTGACCAGCACTAACATAAAATAAATATATATTCAAATGTTAATAAATATTAAGTGTAATACATGCCGCAAACTTATTGTGCTATATACTTACAGACCCATAGATAAGGCAGTGCAATATGTGCCACCACCAACGATGACTACTATACTTTACCAAAAAGAAAGGGGTTGGGGAGCCAATGTTTTATCTAACCGTCTAGTTACAGCTCTGGGGTGGGATGCATGACTCATCACATTTTGCATAAGATGCATCCTGCCACTCATCGCATGTATACTGGTGTAAATAACGCTGGTAATCATGAGTAAAATTTCAAAGGACAGGTCTCCCAGTAAGAGCTGTCCTTTGCGATACAACTTCCAGGTTTATGACCCAGAAGTCCTTCTGCGCATGTGTCGAGTGATGTATGCACTCTGGGTGTGCTGGAAGGGATCTGATTGGATTCCTCTCAGGGGAGTTGCGAATGGGAGCCCATAGACTTCTATTGGGAAACCCCATCCAAAGATGGTTGGTGCATATGCCGTAAGCAACCAAACCTCTGAGAATGTCATTTTCTGAGGTTTGACCGCAAAATCCGCATTGATGTCTATCGCCACTGGAGTTACTATAGTGGTGAAGGGGAAATCTGTTACAGCATACCAACCTGCTATTCTGATTTTAGCAGAGGAGAGCAAAACGTGTTAATACAGAATGGAGAAGGTAATGTTATTACAGATGGTGGGACGATAGGTGTTACTGGAGAGGAGACTATTATCTTTTATTTGTAAAGCACCACAAGGTGTATGTAGGATGTCTTATTGCAGAATTGAAGAATCAAATGTCTTACAGGGTGGTGCATGGTTCTCTTACTTTTATGTTGAAATGTTGACCATCGTCTATCGATTGTTTGCCAAGGATGTTCGATGGGCATACGATTGATGGTGAGGGGCCCGGTTACCAATTTGTATTCTTTTCTTTTTTGCGCATACGTGGCAGCTACCCCTTTCCTCTGCGCAGGTGTGGTTGTGAACCACGTTAGTTTAGGAACCCCATATTTAATTACAATATTTATTTAATTGAAAAAGAATTGTTTTTCTTTTAATCATTTTTTTTGCAATTTTTTCAAGGTGCCCTCAAATTACCCCCAAATCACTTTTTTTTTCATTTCTCGTTTCATTTGTTTGAGATTAAACGAAAAAAGTTAGTTTTATCATTTTCTTGCATTAAAAAAACCCAACACAAATCAGCCCTTTGACATAATTTAAAAACCTACAGTACCTTCCTAATGCCCACAAACAGCCTTCTATAGGGTCCGGCTAACAAAATTATCCTTTTTGGGTGGTCCAGGATGAGCTCCCCACTTTTCATGCACTTCTCTCAAATCTCATTTGGCAGTCAATTCGCACCCCTCCGCTGCAAGTAGTGCAAATAGGGATTTTTAATTGGATTGGAGAATTCCTGGGAGCGCACTTCAATGCGAAGTCTGAGAGTTTCAAGAAACAAACAAGCTACACACAATTTGCACCTAATTGGATTGACCCCATAGTATCACTGCAGGTCCTCTAGTAAATGATTCTACATATTTTACATGTTTAAGCAACTTACATTTAATTGTGAAAAGAGTATTGTCTCTAAAGGTGGCCAAGGGACCAAAATTCATACTTATTATTAAGGGGGAGGGTTCAAATGTAGTTTTGCTAACACCGAAAGGATAGTTCTAATACCGAGTTAATAAATATAATTGAGTAAATCCTTTAAATTGGCTCTTCTCTAAAGGAAAACATACATTCTTCAAGAGCACAGTGTTTTCCATTGCAAAATTTTACAGTAGCACAAACTGCTGAGTGCACTGTGTGTGTATTTATATACACAGCTGAGAATCACTGCTAAGCACTAAATGAGGCTGTGAGTTACTATTTCTATGACAACGGTACAACAAGCCCTGATGCATCCTGCATGAACGTTAAGTCCCGCCCGTCATTGTTATTGGCTGAAACCAATACTCAGCTATTTTAATTGGTCTACAGTGATGTCGCTCACAATGAAAAAAAAAAGAAGCTTATCCAGCAGGTTAGCGTATTCACAGCACAATTAACACAAACTTGAAGTTGTAATTAGTTTCTCTTGTATTTTAGCCACTGTTAAAATAGTATAAACTGTATATATTTGTTTGTTTTGTAGGTAAAGAAATGTTTTTACTAGAGAAGCTGTAGTGCATGCAGTGAGTTCAGTGTCAGCCAGATTACGTTTTTCCCACCATAGACATAACTCGTGTAGTGACAACTCAGAGATCACTTTAATATGGTGTTAAGCAAGAGGTTTTCCATGGACGTCAACTCAATGCTTCCTTCAGTGGAGGAAGCAAAGGATGCTGAGGAGGAGGAGGTCACTCAGTACAGCTTAGGGGGGATCACAAGCAGACCCCCTAGCCGACCACTGCCTAGCCTGAGCAGAGGAAGTGTTGACGAAAAAGTAAGTCATGTATAGGCGATGTTAAGTTTTAGATGATGTTATTGGAATATTTCCTTTACATATATCATGTTTTATTATGAATACATCCTCAAAGGCACAATATTATCAACATAACTTGTTTATTGTGGTTATTGATAACATTAAATATTTAGAAAGTTGTCACATTTTCGTTGTGCAAGTAGTAGGATAAACAAGTCAGAATAGCAGCATGTCATAAAGCTAACATGCAAATATGAAGTTTAACCCACATAAATACACACAAAGGGTTCCATCCTATTAGCCGCGAGGATCTCGCCGATACGAGCCACTTTACGGCAGCCTGGATTAGCAGAATTTTAGTTCGCAGCCCCATAGGGCTGCGGGCAAAATGCTGCGAATTCGGGCTCAGAGCGGGCCACGAATGGTGCAAGGTGCCGGTCCGTTGCCAGCGTTTAACGCCGTTACCACGGCAACACACACCCTTCGCGGGTAATTGGATTGACCCCAAAGCATAGCTTATTATGAAGATTTGGACAAAACACTATTTGGGACATTGTATTATTATTATTATTATTATCCTTTATTTATATGGCGCCACAAGGGTTCCGCAGCGCCTTACACAGTACAGAAACAAATGAGCACACAAGACAACAGTTATTAACAGTACAGACAATGCAGGACAAGTACATGATTTATAAACAATGCTGCATAACACCTAAATAAGCAGCAGGGTTTCAGTAACCAAGTTTTAGGTTCCATTGTAAATGAAAGTAAAAGTAAGGCAAGAAGAATCACGTGAGGGAAAAGGGCCCTGCTCGCGAGAGCTTACACTCTAAAGGGGAGGGTCAGACAAACAGGGGTGACACAGATGGGCGAGATAGTGAGGAAGGAGCATAGAGTAGTGGGTTAGGATGAGCGCTGGAAAGCAATATAATACTCAAGTGATACATCATTTATTATTAATTATTTAGGCTTATTGGCAGGGTTGGATTTAAGACTGCCATCTATGGTGGGCCACCGATACCACATCATTGGCGGAGGTAGCCTGATACTGAGGAACATTGGCACTGGTGACCCAATGGTCTAGGTATGCGCATGTGCAGCATTCAACCATCGATGGTTTTCTGCAGGTGGTTTGAGCCATCGATTGCCATCACTTCCCAAAATCCATTGGGCAATGTTGCAATTGTTTACAAAAGTCATAGTAGAAGTGTAAAAGTGACTCATCGTGACTGATTAACATCCTTATCATCCACTATTCCACCCTGCGCCCCTTCTTTGCATTTCCCTGTTATCTGATGGATTTTCTTTTCTTTCTCCCGATCTGTTCTAAGATTCCCAACTACAAATTACTCTTCTACAAATTACTCATTCTACAAATTGCTCATCGTACTTCAAAGTAGCCTATGAAGAGCGCCCAAGATAGCTGCCTCACCTAGTTACACTCGTGCGTAGGATGAACAAGACATGGTTCTGATGATTTTGTAAGGATCGTGTATCTTGCTTTTGTATTCTGTAGCTCTCCCATTAAGGGCCAGATTCAATTAGGTGCGAAATCGGACGATTTTATCACCAGCAATAAAATCGGGCGATTTCCCCTGCAAAATCGGCCTATTTTCATCAAAAAACAGGCTAAAACGGGTAGGTGTGAAAAAATCATGGCTGACCTACATCGGAAATTAATTTAGAAGTATATTATTGGCCGTAATAAAAGTATTTAGGGTACTTAAATTGCGTAGCTTGGTGGTATTTGCATATCTGAAAACGTGTTAAAAAATTCTAGAAAGCAATTTTTTTTCCAGGTAATTACTGTTCCACGTAAATTGCGGGTATGTTAAAATGGGTGCCAGTATATTTTCGTGTCGTAAAAGCGCACTTTTAAAAACTGTTAAAAAAGCACCTGCTGCAGCCACGTGCAATGTTTAAAACACTTTTTTTTCACCCAAAATTTGACCGGTCGTTTTTTGCCAAATTACGAAAAACTTTTGGGATAATTTATCATTAGGGGGTGGTGTCCAAATGGTTCTGAAAGAAATCCCCACATTTTTAGGCAAAAATAGGGATTTTGTATTTTTTTTTTTCATCTGGTCTGAGATGGTGAAAACTTTTTGCCTGTTTGTCACTAATTATAGTGGGTGCGATAATTTGTTGCAAAATCGTCCGATATCACCGGTGAAATCGGCCAATTATATCGCCAGCGATAAAATTGTTCGATTTCGCACCTAATTGAATCCGGCCTAGTGTCATCTCTTCTAGCCATTGCCTTTTTCTCCCAGTGTAACATATGTCATGTGCCCAAGATGGCTACCTCGTCTGGTACCTTCGTGGGTAGGAAGAATAATTTTTGGAACTGATGCCCAAAAAGGCTGCCTCACTTCTGTATTATGGGCCTGATTCAGAGCCGCTCGCAAGCGGCTCGATGTTTATAATTGCGCATGCGCCGCGTCCGGCGTGCACATGCGCGAGCCCCGTCGAGCTACTGAAGTTCAGTCGCTACGGGACTCGCTACAAGACGAGGCGGCTGTCGATGGTGAATGACAGCTCACCCCGTTGTGTAGGGGGGGTGGTTGGCCAAACGCAGG
The DNA here is from genome assembly GCA_031769625.1 of Taudactylus pleione. Taxonomy (NCBI): domain Eukaryota; kingdom Metazoa; phylum Chordata; class Amphibia; order Anura; family Myobatrachidae; genus Taudactylus; species Taudactylus pleione. The sequence continues at coordinate 4,904,008 of JAUIMM010000061.1, read as the reverse complement.
CGTTCCCTTATGAACACCTGGCGTTTCAGGGAGGACCTACTGACATCACAACTGATGTCAGTAATGGACTTCCTGCTCTAGTAGAGCAGGAAGTCCACTCGGCCTTCAGGCAGCCGAGACCCTACCACAGGGTCTCATTGCAAGGCCAGTGGTTGCGATTATCACGACAGGCTCCAGGCCGCTCGCACAGGCTGTGGGTGGTCTCCCACAGCTTTGCGAGCGGCCGGAGAAAAAAAAAACACGCCCACAGACCTCGCAAGCGGCTGCGAGCTGGTCTGAATCAGGTACTATGTTCATGGTTTCTGTATTTTCTGCAAATCTAAACCTTGTATTATGTTAATGATTTCTGTAAAGCGCCTTGAGTCCTTTTGGAGAAATTAGCTATATGAATAATATAATTATTATTATGCCAGGAATTACCTTACATATATGTCAGGCAAACAATGTCATTATCATATTGTTAATCACCCACCCTAAGTAGCAGTAGCAGTGTTCATACACCTACTTGCCGACACGGAGGGCCGCCATCAGGGGGGGACTGCTGGGACTGCAGTCCTGGGCTGGGAGAGAGAAGGGGCCTAGGTGGCAGGCTGGCCGCGGAGCAGAATGCACCAGGCGGCAGCCAGGGAGAAGAAAGAGCTTCGGTCGCGAGCCAATCATGCCGCCGATGCTTATTCTGCTCCTTGGCGTTCCGCACCGCTACCACCTGGGCCCGTAAATACTGCGGGCAGAAGAAACCAGGTATGCAGACCCTGTCCTGCGCCCCCCCTCTTTTCTAGGCTGCCTTCCCTGCACTGTCCCTCCTCCAGTTCAGCCAGCCTTCTCTCCGCCCCCCACCCAGGCAGCCAGCCTGCCTTCAACGCCCTGCCACCCCCCGTCTAGCCAGCCTTTCTGCGCCCCCCCCATTCCATCCAGCAAGACTCCCTTCCCTGCCCTGCCAACCGTAGTCCAGCCAGCCTTCCCTGCCGCTCCCTAGTCCAGCTAGTCAGCCTGCCTTAGCTGCCCTGCCCTCCCCCCAGTCCAGCCGGCATTCCCTGCCCTTTGCCTCTAGACCAACCACTGACCTCTGCCCCATACCCCCGGGGGCCTTGCCTATTTTGTCTGTACTGGGTCCCACAATTTCTGATGGCAGCCCTGCTGACACCGGCGTGGACATGGATCAGCACTAGTCAAGCTGCACTGCAATCCCTATAGAGTAGAATGTAGAATGCTGCAGCACACACTGGGTGTGGATCGACAGCAGAGGCTGATGGGAAATGTAGTCCAGTGGACTGCATGGAGGCTGCGACCCTCTGCTGTGCTTACTGTTTGCCGATAAGATGCAGCAGCTGGTGGCTCGCTCCAATGCAAACTCTGGCTGGACCTGAGGAAAAGGTTCCCTAAGTGTGCTCTTCCAACTACTTGTGCTCTCCTGCTTACTAATGATGGTAGGAGCCCTAGGCTGCATCCTACTCAGCCTACCCTTAAATACGGCCCTGCTTATTGGAGGATTACCAACCCAGGGCAAAATTTCTTAGTGACATGTTATAGAAAATATAGACAATTTTTAAAGACACAATTGTTTTTATTATGTTAAAACGTATTTGAAAAATCAGTTGAATCAACGCAACAATGGTATAGACCTGGAAATGATGATAATGGGCTGATGTTTTTAGTGAAGAGTATAAGCCAGGGCTATTCAACATGCAACTCTCCAGTTGCCCTGCCAGAGCTTTGTTATTAGGGCATGCTAAACCTGTAGCAGGGCATACTGAGGATGTGTAGTTCCACAGCAGTTGGAGGGTCTCGTCTCAGCACTTTAGGATATTTTTATCCTTAATACAAAAACAAGAAGTTTGTTTCTTTGTTGGCGAACATCTTCCACAGCTCTCAAGATAAAGCTTCCAAATCTTACATAGTTATTTTGTATCAAAACAGTAAGCTATTAGACCACATAACGAAAATGCGACAAAGCGACAGAGTGGCAAATCACATATATAAAATTAAATGGTTTATTTGTTTGTCTGTCCAGTTATGCATTCAGACATCCCTTGCACCATTTGGGATAAAACCAATGCGAAGTGGTCCAGTTGGATCCTGGCCAGGTTTTTGGAGGGTTAGTGTACCGGTCGGACCTTCTGTTGGTGCATGCTGGGCAGAACTTTGACCCAGAGAACCTGTTCTGTGCCTTCCATTAGATGGATTTGGAGGAAAACTTCACAGAGGGGTAGCAATTGGTCTGGAGTGGAGTGGTCCCGGTCGGATCTCACGGTGGAGTGCGCCGGGAGGAACTTTGACACAGGGAGCCTGTTCTTGGCCTTCCACGGGATCGATTTGGACGCATCACATAATAATACTTAATAACTTCAAGATTTAAACCTGGGCAACGCCGAGTACTTCAGCTAATATATAAATTTCTACTTCAGGGTCTATAGGGTATCCACAGGATACCTTGGGGTATAGGTGTGATGTCAGTCATCGGGCACCATAGAGTTAAGCTTTCAGCCTCCCAGGATGCACTAGGGTCCCCCTCCTATACCCCGCCCCCGAGCCAAGGCATCTCAGTTTAGTTCGGTGCCCGGCCGGAGTCGGAGGCACCTGTTAGAGGGGGGCATGAAGAGCCCCTGAAGTTTTCGTTTTGCAGCTGTGGCTGCACATCTGGAAGTACAGCATGGACAGTCAGTTTTGACGTCCATGCTGTCTTCCCTACACCCCCGCCGGTACCAGAACGCCGGTACCGATCCGGGGATGCTGGTGAGCATCTGGGGTCACAGCTAGCGGTGACCCCAGATGTTTAGGACCATGGCCGGATTCAAGGGGGGCAGCAAGGTAAGCAGTGGGGTCCCGCGGTGGGTCCCCGCTGACCAATGGTCCAAAAGTCCCCAGGCAGGGGGCTCCCTGGGGACTGGCAGCAGCGTGGAGCCAGGTACTAACCTGCGCTTCCACTACCCCCCTGGGACTGCAGGACCGCGGGAGAGCGGTAGCGCTGCGGTGTCCCAGGGGTTAAATGCATGCCAGGGGAGCGCGCCTTCCCTGTCTCACAGCCGGCGCTTCCCCCGCTGCACACAGCCCTCTCTGCAACACGCCAACTGGCCCTGTGGCAGCGCTCCTCCCCCTGGCCAGCCTCCTCTCTGCTCCTCGGCGGCCATCTTCAAGAACGCATGGTGAATGCTGCTGGAAGTCTGGACGGAGGCATCGTGGTCTGGGTCCCCCCGCATACCTCTCCTCCGCTGTGGTCAGGTCTGTGTATGCAGCGCTGTGTCCTACCAGACTCTGTGTCTGTGTAGTTGATTTATCAGCGCTGTTAGTGCAGGAATTGAGTTTCTTTGCATTGTATGTGACTGTGCTAGCGCTGCTGCCTGTACTTTCCATTTCTGACTGTCAGCCTTATTACTGTCCCTGTTCTTTCTGCTAAAGCCCTTCCGGTGCGGTGCTGCAGGGTGGTCTCTCGCCTTTTTAAAAAAATTGGTGATGGGTCACATACTTTCTACCATCATGTCTGAAAGTGACTTTCCTCTCCGGCTGCAGTGTACTACGTGTAAAGTACCTTTAGCGGAGGGGGAGGGTAGCGCGGAGGGCCTCTGCCGGCAGTGTTTGTCGTTGGCGCGGCCTATTACGGTTACAGCACCGGTACAGGAGCCGCCCTGGGCTTGTTTCGCTCAGGCGCTTACAACCTTAGTGGGCCAGTTAGCTCCGCAGCCCGCATTTACGCAGATGGGTTTGTCCCAGCAATCAGTGGTGTCGTCAGCCATGCAGGGTTTCCCAAGACAATTGGTGGTACCCCACAGTCTCCCTATTTCCCCTCTCCCGGTTTCTCAGGAGCCGGCGTGGGTTAACTCCCTGACGAGTTCTGTACAGCACTTGTCGGATGTGTTGCAAGGAGAGTCTGTGATGCGGCCACATAAACGGCCGGTGGCGTCTCTGTCCGCTCCTTATGAGGATGACGAAGGGACGTCTGATGATGGGGAGATTCTGGATCCTTACGATCAGGAACCTCTCCGTACTCAGGAAGCGGACGCTAGGTCCAAGGTGTATATTCCTGGACTTATTCGAGCGGTCTGCACAGCCTTGGTGATTGAGGACGAAGTTCCCCCAGCGGCTAAATCCAAGTATGCCTTTTTTAAGGATGTGAAGGGTGACGCCACAGTCTTTCCTCTTTCGGGTCAGTTGGTGGACCATTTAGAGGAGGCGTGGAAACAGCCTGGCCAGCGATACCAGCCGCAGAGGCGTCTGGCGGTGGCTTATCCGTTCACGGATAATTATTCTGCTAAGTGGGAATCCCCTTCACAGGTGGTTCTCATGTGACACGTCTTGTCCGTAGTGCCACATTACCAATGCCATTCATGTCCTCCCTTAAGGATGCTACGGACCGCAAGGTGGAGATCTGCCTGAAGTCCGCTTATTCACTTGCGGGGGGGGCAGCACGGCCGGCTATGGCCATTTGCTGGGTTGCCAGAGCTATGGAGCGCTGGGCGGATACGTTGGAGGCGTCCTTCGATTCCGACTGTCCGGCTGAGCAGGCGGAGTTGGTAATCTCCGTGATTCGGCCACTTATATCAACGAGGCGGCCTTAGACATTAGTACCCTGGTGTCTCGGATTTCTTCGGCAGCGGTGGCTGCTCGTCGCACCTTGTGGTTGCGATCCTGGAAGGCGGACGCTGATTCCAAAAAGGTTTTGGAGGCGTTGCCCTTTAACGGAGAAGTTCTCTTCGGTCCAGATCTGGACAAGATTGTAGCCACACTGGCGGCAGCTAAATCGGCATGTCTCCCGTTGGCTGCTGTCCCTTCAGGTTCAGGGCCATCGTCCTTTCGGTCTTATAGGGCCCAGGGTAGGCCCCTAAGCCAGATGACAAGCCTGCGGCCTGACGGTTCGGGCCTCCCTTTGGGGGATCCCAAGGTGGGAGGCCGCCTGCTGCAGTTCGCCCGGTGTTGGTCGGTCACCACGACAGACACTTGGGTTCTCGAGGTGGTCTCCCACGGGTATGCCCTCTCCTTCCGGCACAGACCCCCGGCTCGATTTTTCACCATGGGTCTACCATCAGACCGGAACAAGGCCACGGAGCTGCGGAAGGTCTTGCACACTATGCTCCAGGCTGGAGTTATAGTGCCTGTTCCATTCTCCCAGAGAGGCCAGGGTTTCTATTCCAATCTCTTTTTGGTGCAGAAACCCAGTGGGTCGTATCGTCCGATTCTCAACCTCAAAGCTCTCAACAAGTCTTTGCGGGTGCCGAAGTTTCGGATGGAGACCCTACGGTCCATCATTCTGGCGCTGGAACCTGGGGACTACATGGTGTCATTGGACATACAGGACGCTTACCTGCATGTCCCTATTCTTTTGCGCCATCAACAGTTCCTCAGGTTTTCAATCCGCAGCGACCACTTTCAGTTTCGGGCGTTACCTTTTGGCCTGGCGACAGCACCGCGCGTGTTCACCAAGGTGATGGCGGTTATGGCGGCTTCTCTGCGGCTGCAGGGAGTCCGCATGTTGCCGTACTTGGACGACCTTCTCTTAGTGGCAGTATCGCCGGAGCTCCTTCTGCGTCACCTCGACCTGACCATTGCCTTACTGCACAGGCATGGCTGGTTGATAAACTGGCAGAAGTCCACTCTAATCCCGTCTCAGCGGATTCTGCACCTCGGAGCCTTATTGGACTCGGGACAGCAAAGGATCTTTGTTACGGGGGAAAAGATCTCTGCCTTACAGTCGAGGGTGCGCAGTTGTCTGCACAGCCGCCGGGTGTCTCTACACTCGGCGATGAGGTTACTGGGCTCCATGGTGTCGGTGTTCGACATGGTGGAATATGCCCAGTTTCACTCCAGACCTCTGCAGCACCTAATCCTGTCCAAATGGAATGGACTGCCTCAGTCTTTAAAATCCCAGACGATAGTGCTCACCCCAGAGATTCGTCTGTCCCTTGCCTGGTGGTTGCAGACGACCCATCTCAACAAGGGTCATTCGTTCTGGGTACCGAATTGGGTCCTGTTGACAACGGACGCCAGTCTTCGGGGCTGGGGAGCAGTTTCGGGTCCACACTTGTTCCAGGGCAGGTGGACTCCGACAGAAGCAGAGCTTCCAATAAATATCTTGGAACTCCGAGCGGTCTTCAATGCTCTCCAGCAGGCACATCGGGTTCTCCAGGGTCGCCCAGTGCAGGTCCAGTCGGACAACGCTACCACCGTGGCCTACATAAACCGGCAAGGAGGAACCCGAAGTCGGGCGGCTCTCGTAGAGGTGTCTCGGATCCTGGTATGGGCGGAGCGCAATCTTCCGGCCATATCAGCTGTCTTCATCCCGGGAGTGCTAAATTGGGAGGCGGACTTTCTCAGTCGCTAGGACGTTCATCCAGGGGAATGGTCCCTTCACCCGGACGTTTTTCAACTGCTGGTGGACAAGTGGGGTCTTCCAGAGATCGACCTCATGGCGTCCCGGCACAACAACAAGTTGCCGGTGTACGGGTCTCGCACAAGAGACGAAAAGGCGTCTCTGGTGGATGCTCTGTCCGTCCAGTGGACGTTCCGGTTCGCTTACCTGTTTCCTCTGGTTTCCCTTCTTCCACGGGTAATCCGGAAATTCAAACAGGAAGGAGGGACGCTCCTGTTGATAGCTCCCGCGTGGCCCAGACCGCACTGGTTCTCAGACCTTCAGGGTCTGTCCGTGGACAGTCCTCTGCGGTTGCCGCTACGACCGGACCTTCTGTCGCAGGGTCCTTGTCTTCACCCGGACCTGACTCGGCTGTCTTTGACGGCGTGGCTGTTGAGACAGCCATGTTAAGGTCCAGGGGGTTTTCCAGCTCTGTAGTGCGTACCATGTTACGAGCTCGGAAACCGTCTTCCGCGAGGATATACCATCGCGTGTGGCATACGTTCTTCCAGTGGTGTCGACCGAGAGGTTATGCACCGCGGGAGTTTCGTCTCCTCGTTTCCTACAAGCGGGACTAGATCATGGGCTTCGCCTTGCTTCTTTGAAGGTACAGGTTTCGGCCCTGTCTGTCTGGTTTCACCGTAGGATTGCTACAATCCTGGATGTGCGCACCTTTATGCAAGGTGTTCTACGCATTCAGCCACCCTTTGTTCCACCTGTGGCGCCTTGGGATTTGGCTGTGGTCCTGAGGGCTCTCCAGGGACCGCCGTTTGAACCACTGGGCTCAGTGGATCTTAAATGGCTAACAGCTAAGACTGTTTTCCTTCTGGCCATAGCTTCGGCCAGACGTGTTTCTGATTTAGGGGCTCTTTCTTGTAGACCCCCTTTCTTGATTTTTCATGGGAACAGGGCAGTGCTACGCACTCGTCCTGAATTTCTTCCCAAAGTTGTTTCCCAGTTTCATGTTAACGAGGAAATAGTTGTTCCGGCCTTTAACTTACCTGGCCTTTCAGTGGGTGAGGCCACTTTGGATGTTGTGCAGGCCTTAAGGACTTATGTTGACCGCACTTCTTCGTTTAGGAAGTCGGACGCCTTGTTTGTCCTCTATGGCTTCCGTAAAAAGGGTTGGCCTGCTTCAAAGCAAACTTTGGCAGCCTGGATCAGTATGGCTATTTCTGAAGCTTATCTTCATGAAGGTCTGCCGGTTCCTCCTTCTCTGAAGGCTCATTCCACTAGGTCTGTGGGTCCTTCTTGGGCAGCTCAACGTGGTGCCTCTGCAGTCCAGATCTGCAAGGCTGCTACGTGGTCCTCTGTCCATACCTTTGTGAGGTATTACAGGTTTGACACCTTCGCCTCTCAGGATGCTTCCTTCGGGTGGCGGATTCTCCTTTCAGCACAGGAGCGTCCCCACCCTTAAAGGATACTGCTTTGGGACATCCCCAAGGTATCCTGTGGATACCCTATGGACCCTGAAGTAGAAAATATGAGATATGGTAAGAACTTACCTTTGTTATCTCTATTTCTACGAAGTCCATAGGGTTCCACAGGACTCCCGCCCTGTCGCACCTGTGCTGCAGATGGGCTTTACTCTGGTCACCGGTTTTTCCGTCTCCCTCTGGTGAGAATGTGATTCTTGTGTGTATCCAGATCTTTTTTCTCTCTCTTCCTTCTCCTCCTCCGGCCTATGGCTTGGTACAAAACTGAGATGCTTTGGCTCGGGGGCGAGGTATAGGAGGGGGACCCTAGTGCATCCTGGGAGGCTGAAAGCTTAACTCTATGGTGCCCGATGACTGACATCACACCTATACCCCAAGGTATCCTGTGGAACCCTATGGACTTCGTAGAAATAGAGATAACAAAGGTAAGTTCTTACCATATCTCATATTATATATATATATATATATATATCAGTGTTCTCCCCAGGCTGTTTTCTGCAGGCGCATCGCCCGGCTGAAACAGTCTACCGCCTGGCACTTTACCCCGCCGACCCCTGCTGTGGAACGCTGGCCTCTGAAGTGACCAGAGGCTAAAGAAGCCTCCGATTGCTTTAGAGGCAATCGTTCCCAGTGATGCAGTGCGCAAGTGACGTCATGACGTCACCCGCGACGTGAGGAGCCTGCCCCGTGCGCCTGCTGGATCTACTTAGATCCAGTCAGAGCGAGGCAGCGAGAGTGGGAGCGCGAGCGGCAAGCAAGTTAAGTTGTGGGCTGGGACCAGGAACAGTCTGGGGGCACTGCCTAAGGGGCACTATTTAAGCCTGGGGTCACTGCATAAGGGACACTATTTAAGCCTAGGGGCACTGCATAAGGGGCAGTCTGGGGGCTCTATTTAAGCCTGGGGGCACTACATAAGGGACCAGTCTGGGGGCACTACATAGGGGGACTACTTCAGTCTGGGGGCACTGCATAAGGACAAGGCAAAACTACAGGGGGTAATGCATAAAGGGGAAAACTACAGGGGGCACTGTATAAAGGGGAAAACTACAGGGGAAATGTATAAAGGGCACAAATACAGGGGGCACTGCATAATGGGCACTTTTGACTGAGAGCCTGTGGGGGAGCAGCCTGAGACCTGTCGGGCTGGAATGATTGCAAAGGCCCCCACCTGGCTACTTCTTGATGCCACCCGGCTGGAAAAAATTTCTGGGGACAACACTGTATATAATATATATTGTAACAAGATCGGGGTAGGAGGTCCCTCACCTTGGGTAGTTGGACACCTATTTACACACAGCAGCCAGGAAACAGCACACCAGACCAGGGTTTTCATACAAGCTAGCCGGAGCTAGTTTTTATTGTGCAATATAAAAACTAAATAATAAAAATAAATCCTAGCCCATGTGGGCACTAACTATACAAACAGGTTCCTTCTCTCAACGTGGCAGGGCCTACTGCCCTCACCACAACATAAGCATATACTTACAAAGGGTACATTACAGTGTCTCTTCAAAAAGCCTGACTGCTTGATCTCCCCATGTAATGAGACTTCGCTGTAGCCCTTACACAGCTTATATGAGCCTCTTCTAGGTGCCATCACTAGTCAGCCTGCGCCCGGGCTGAAAGGCTCAAACACCTGAAACGGCCCTGTGGATGGAGCCCTCCCTTCTCTCTCACATCCACACCCGCCGGGCCCATCATTCGGCTTTTACTCAAAGCCCAAATCTCACAAGCACAGACATTTCCTGGGAGTTTTAAAACACATATGTCAGAAATCTGGGACACACATAATATATGCCATCCAGCACTTTTCCATTGATTCTATCACAATATACAGAATATATACATTGTGAACTGGAGTGCTGTATCAGTACACCCAGAGTAGGAGATCTTACTGGGGCACAGTGAATAGTAATAAATCAAAGCTGAGATTAAGAACTGTGGAACACTGAGGCAGGACAAAACCGCCAGTAAGTAAAACACAAAGACAATATACTTATTAATTCCAGTTTATTTAAAAGATACAAAGATGTAATTTTAACATCAAGCTATTTCATCTCTGCATTTGTCTTGGTCGCTGGAGTACACTGATGGCCTGTAGCAGTGGTGTACGCTTAGTGCAAGCAATGCCGATGGTTACGTAGGGGAGCGATTATTTGCTAATGCACATGCACCTTTTGACTTTACAGAGAATATTTGTCCATTCACATCAATCCCTGCCCCAGTGGAGCTTACCATCTATGTTCAATATCACATACACACTAGGGTTCATTTAGTTGGGAGCCAATTCACCTACCAGTATATTGTTGGAGTAGTCACATTGCAGTAATTAAATGCAAAGCTTTCATACATGTTGATCTTCTCCCGCAGTGACACATAAAAGAAAATTGGATACACTGCTCCCCTGTCATATAACAGCATTTCAGGACTGATGATGTTGCTTTTCATATGTGGACATGTGAGAGGGTTTCATAAATGTGTACCTCTAAACAACATAGACTTAAAAGATTTTGGGTTAGAAGATGGTCACTATTGACCTGTATGTACTGCACCAACATGCTGCACTGAAGTGGGAAGTGATCTGGCCCATCGATCTCAGGGCCTAATTCAGCCGTGCACGCTAATGCACTGCCAAACGCAGATTCCCTATGTTTGGGAATCTGCGCAGGCGCCATACCCGTTCTGTGCATGTGCAGAACGGGTCTGCGAGCCCGTACGTAAACTGGCAGCAGACTGTCAGGTCAGGGATTGACAGTCTGCTGCCGTTTGGGGGCGGGGAGGGGGCGGCGATGCCCTCCATTTCCGGAAATGGAGGCATGTCGCCGCCATTGCGGGTGAGGGAAGAAGCCAGGATCTCCATTTGCTGATGAAGATTTCCTGGCCTCCTCCTCTAAACTGCGGTGGCCGGCTGAGGGACCCCATGGGTCACCGCAACCGGCTGATGATACGCAGATTGTCCGATGCTGCGTTGGACAACGCAGCTTGGATAAGTAATGCACAGGAGCCATGATGCCTCCTGCTGTATTGCCATATCTGCAAGGGTCGCAATGACAAAGCTACCTGCATGCACTACACTCTACAGTATATGCCTGCACGCAGCTTTGCAATTACGATCTTTGCAGAATCAGGCCCTCAGACATGTGTGCCCAAGTCATACGCACTTGCCTACTCTCCCTGAATTGGGATTCTGCAGCACCAAGGATTGCTATGCAAATGTTTTTTTCAAATACAGCAATGGAGAGGCTTATTAGCACTTTATGCATTGAGGACAATAATAAGGAAACAGGTATTACAAATCAGGAATTAAATCAGGAATTAAATCATAACTTTTTTTTCTTTTAGGTTGTACCAAGGTCAGCTAGAACAAAGCATGTGGTTGAAAAAGATGGGCATCATGAACCTGCTGATGTTTTAGAGTCAGACTCAATAGAAGAAAAAGAGGATGTGACCCCAGATAAGCCCCCTCAGGAAATTGTCAGTTCGAAGGAAAATCTGGACAGCTGGGATACAGATTTAGAAATAGAAGGTTTGTCATTGATACAGGGCCTGATTCTGCTTGGATCGCAGTTGCTAATATGTACGCAATCGGGCAATTTTTGCGTACTGTGCATGCGTATGCATCACAGTGCGCATGCGCAAACCGGCCACTGCGATCGGGACTGCGATTGCAGTGACCACGCAGACCAATCACAGAGTGATTGATAGGAAGTGCTGTTTGTGGGTGGTGACGGGGTGGTGGGGAAACGCAGGTGTGCCAGTGCGTTGGAACGCCATTGCAGGCGTGCATTAATTATCCACTGCAATGCATTCAGCCTGAGGACACACAGCGTACGCTGAATTAGCAATTTGTGAGTAAGGTCAGAGCTTGTGCAAGTGGGCGTGAGGCTGCCATGGTACTCGATTGTACCGATGTTTTCGCAGTCTTGATAAACATTACGGATGTGTGTAAGTTAAAGTGAGCTTCCTTATGTAATACTGTGGTGGCATAGCGATCGCTATGAGTTAGCATACTATCGCAGTTGGACTGCGTTTATAATTAATCGATTTTGCAATCACAGTTGCGATCGGTAGTGAATCAAGCCCATAGACTTCTCTGTGAGATATCAACCATATGGAAACTTTACAAAACTTTGGAGAACTTTTTGAAAGCTACATCTTACAAAAAAAAAATCCCCTCCAGTTTAATCTGTTTGGTTATTTGTAATACCTGAGAGGATTCACTTTCACATCCACAAAGGCCTATGAATTCAGTCATTAAAATATGCAGAAAATGGCTGGACCTACACCTGTTGCCCATTTCAAACTATTTCGCCGTACAAATGCCCAGCTAGGTTCAAACCTGAAAGTTTAATAATAATGTTACCAATCACTTTGTGAATGGCCGTTGATCAATTACCCTGAAAACATATTCCACATCAAAAACAACCAATATAACAGTATTTTGTTAAAGATGCTTCACTGAGTTTGGTTGTCCATATAGACACGGATAGCATGGCTAAGGACTGACTCTATCTAGACTGCATGAGTTGCATATAGGCACCTATTTGTGGAAAGGCCATGTAAACCCTTGCCTGGGGCACCAGGAGTACACCAGGGCACCAGGAGTCTGCTCACTTTTTCTTTTAATGTATATAATTTGTTATGCTGTACATTAATAATTGACCTTTTCCAGATTATCAGTTTTGTTGTAAGGCATATTGTATATCTGCACTCATCTATAAAAAATAATTTCTACTTCAGGGTCCATAGGGTATCCACAGGATACCTTGGGGTATAGGCGATGGCGGCAGACATCGGGCACCTCTTAATTTTTCTGCCTCCCAGGATGCACTGGGGTCCCTCTCCTATACCCCACCCCCGAGCCAAGACAAATCAGTTTCGTAGGTGCCCGGCTCGGAGTCGGATCATCTCTTCAAAGGGGGGCTGTTGGACAGCCCCTGAAGTTTCTTCCAGCAGCTTTTGCTGCGATGATATGAGTGGGCAGCATGGACAAGCTAATTAGAGGTCCATGCTGCCGCTCATTCGCCCCGCCGGGCCAGAACGCCGGTACTGATCCAGGGATGCTGGCGGGTACCAGGGTTTCAGCTAGCGGGGACCCCGGTATTCCAGACTGTGGCCGGATTCACGCGGATTCAGGTAAGCGGCAGGAACCCGCGGTGGGTTACCGCTGATTCACAGTCTTATTTGTCCCTAGGCAGGGGGCTCCCTGGGGACAGGCTGCGGGTGGAGCAAGGTACTGATCCTCCGCTTCCACTAGACCACCAGGGACAGCGGGCTGCAGCAGTATGGAAAATGCTCCAGCATCCCAGGGGTTAATAGCATGCCAGGGGTGTGTGCTTTCCCGTCTCACAGGCAGCGCCTCCCCCACTGCACAGTGCCTTTCCACAGCGGTCTGGCGGGCTGTGGCGGCGTTCTTCCCCCGGCCTGTCTCCTATCAGCTCCTCGGCGGCCATTTTATAAAAGGGGCGAACGCTGCTGGATTCTGATGACAGGGGTCATCGCGGTCCGGGTCCCCCGCATACCTCTCCTCCGCTGAGGTTAGTGTATGCAGCACTGTTTCCTACCAGGCTCTATGTCTGCGTAATTGATCATGGTGCTTGTAGTGCAGGTGATTTATTTCTGCATTGTATGTGACTATATGCTAGCGCTGTCTGACTGTAATTAACTTCTGACTGTCAGCCATTTTACTATCCCTGACTTTCTCTCCCTTGCGGTGCGGTGCTGCAGGGTGCTTATTGCCTCACAGTTTAAATGAAAAGTGTTTTTCTGTGTGGTGCATCACATACTGTACACATGGTTTACACTCATCCTGTCGGAGAGTGAACGTGATTTTTCTCCTCAGCTAAAACCTACCACATGCTCAGTACTGTTAGCGGAGCGTGATGTGAACACTGTGGGTTTCTCACATTTATATAAAATATGTATTTGTGAGACTTGGTATTGCACTCTGCCATATATATGCAGTAAGTTCCTGCGGCTTGACAAGCATCAGACAGGACTAGTATTTTGCTTTACTACTATAATGTGAATATATGTATGTATATGCTATGTGGTCGCATTATACCCAGTGCATGCTGTGTGCTATTACCATGCGGTTGTGCCTGCAGGTATGACATACACCCTGCTGCTCCACTCTACCTGTTACGAGACAGGTACATGAGGAGAAACAGCTAATTCTCCCTCCCTGGTAGTTCACGCAGTGTTCACAGTAGTGTTTCTCTCTCTACTTTTGTACAGAGACTGGCTACTACCTCCAGTCCATGTTGCAGGGATTTCCCTTAAGCCAACATGGGGCACGCTTTAGGCGGAATCCGCATATTGCGCCCTTTCGCCTACTCTTTGCTTCGGCGATGAAGTTTTGCGTGTATGCCACGCTAGGTAGGCAGTCTTGGATTATCCTGTGCAATTCTTTTTCGCCTGTGCAATACTTTTTCGCCAAAGTGAGACCTTTTCGCAAATGCGAGGTTTCGCGGGCGCAAAACTTTTAGGTGTAAAGTGTATTCTGCAGAATTCCCTTCGTCAGTGATATCACAGGAATGTTAACTGCAGGTTATCCATTTCCTATAGTTCATTACATGCCTAGCGAGTACTGCAACCTTGCCTATGTTCTCTCGAATGCTACGTATTGCAAAGTGGGACTTTGTTGGAAGTCCATTTACTCCCTTACAGGGGGGGCTTCCAGACCAGCTATGACTAAGCTGGGTAGCCAGAGAATGGAACAGGGGGCAGATGCCTTGGATCCATATATGTTAATGAGGCAGCCTTGGTTATAGGTCTCCTCACTTCTAGAATTTCCTTGGCAGCAGTGGCGGTGCGCCGCTCCCTGTGGTGGCGCTCATGGAGAGCTGATGCAGACTCCAAGAAAGGGTTGGAATGCTTACCCTTTACTGGATAGGTCCTCTTTGGCCCTGATCTGGGAAAAAAATAAATTGTAAGCACTTTGGCAGCAGCTAAATCCACATGTCTGCCATCGGCCCAAGTTCCTTGAGGGTCTTGGATGTCCTTTTGGCCCTGTTGGGCCCAGGGTAAGTCCAGAGAACAGTCCTGATGGGACGGGCCTCCCCCTGGGGGACCCCAAGGTGGGAGGCCGACTTCTTCAGTTCGCCCAGTGCTGGTATCAGACTACTACAGACACTTGGGTAGGAGAAGTGGTCTCTCACGGGTATGCCCTCTCCTTACGCAGAAGGTCTAACAGACGGTTTTTCACCAAAGGCCTTCAGTCAGTTCAAGACATGGCCCTGGAATTCCAGAAAGTAGGGCACTCTATGCTCCAAGCAGGGGTTATAGTGCCTGTTTCGTTGCCTCTAAGAGGAACAGGGTTTTACATCCATCCCCTTTCTGGTTCTGACACCCAATGGGTCTTAACGGCCTATTCTCAACCTCAAGTCCCTCAACAAGTCTTTGAGGGTGCCCTGGTTCAGGATGGAGACCCTGCGTTCCATCATATTGGCTATGGAGACTGGGGATTTTATGATTGTCCTTAGACATTCAGAATGTCTACCTGCATGTCCCAGTTGCTTTAGCTCACCAGTGGTTTCTCAGGTTTGCAGTGGTCAATCAACATTTCCAGTTTCAGGTACAGCCCTTTGGCCTTTCCACGGCACCTTGGGTGATTACCAAGGTCATGGCAGTTATGGCAGCCCACCTGCGGATGCAGGGAGTCCGCCTGTTACCCTATCTGGACGACCTTCTGCTATTAGCAGGGTATATGGGGGTACTTCAGGGCCATCTGCAACGGTCAATATCTGTGCTGCAGAATCACAGCTGGCTGATAAACTGGAAGTGGTTCCTCACAGACAACGAGGGGTCTTTGTGACAGAGGAAAAGATCTCTGCGTTACAGGCAAAGATTCATATTTGTCTTCAGAGTCGCCGAGTGTCCCTTTACTCGGCAATGAGGTTACTGGGATCCATAGTGTCGAAGTTCACCATGGTAGAATATGCCCAGTTTTCACTCCAGACCTCTGCAGAAGTTGATCTTCTCCAGATGGAATGGGTTGCCCCATCAGATAAAGACACTGACAATGGTGCTTTCTCCAGAGGTACGGCTGTCTCTGGCCTGGTGGCTACAGACGTCCCACCTCAACAAGGGACGCCCCTTTTGGATTTTGGACTGGGTCCTCCTGACAACGGACGCCAGTCTCCAAGGTTGGGGGGCTGTGACAGGTCCACACCTCTTTAAGGAAGGTGACCGACAGCAGAATCTGCTCTTCCAATCAACATATTGGTACTTTGAGCGGTATTCAGAGCTCTTCAGCAAGCTAGACTAGTTCTCCACGGAAATCCTGTGCAAGTCCAGTCAGACTACGCCACTACAGTGGCTTACATACACCGCCAAGGAGGAACCAGAAGTCAGGTTACCCTGACACAGGTGACCCGCATTCTGGCTTGGGCGTAAGGGAATCTCCCAGCCGTCTCGGCAGTGTTCATACCAGGAGTCCTCAACTGGGAAGCAGACTTCCTCACCCATCAGGACGTGCATCCAGGGGAATGGTCTCTTCACCAGAAGGTGTTTTAATTCCTAGTGAACAAGTGGGGCCTTCCAGAGATAAACCTCATGGTCTCCTGACTGTGTACGGGTCAACAACAAGAGATGAGGAGGCTCTTCTAGTAGACGCTCTGTCAGTCCGGTGAACCTTCCAGTTTGAGTACCTCTTCCCTCCGTTCTCCCTTCTTCCTCGAGTACTTCGGAAGTTCAAGCAAGAATGAGACACGCTCCAGTGTGGCCCAGACATCACTGGTACTCAGATCTTCGGATTCTCTCCATAGACACTCCGATGCTGTTGCCTCAACATCCTGACCTATTATCTCAAGGGCCTTGCCTTTACCCGAACCTGGGTCATCTGTCTCTGACGGTGTGGCTGTTGAGACAGCCCTTTTAAGGTTCAGGGGTTTTTCTAGCTCTGTAGTTAACACCATGCTCAGAGCTCGGAAGCCTGCTTCTGCAAGAATTTACCACCGAGTGTGGCATACTTTCTTTGAATGATGTCGTCCTAGAGGCTATGATCCTCAGGTGTTTGGGATATCCAGGGTTTTGGCTTTCCTACAGGCGGGTTTAGATCACGGTCTTCGTCTTGCTTCCATGAATGTGCAAGTTTCTGCCCTATCAGTGTGGTTTCAGCGTAGGATTGCTACTCTTCCCGATGTCCGCACCTTTATGCAAGGTGTACTTCATATTCAGCCTCCCTTTGTTCCACCAGTGGCTCCTTGGGATTGGCTGTGGTCAAGAGGGCTCTCCAAGGACCGCCATTTGAACCACTGGGCTCAGTGGATTTCAGATGGCTTACAGCTAAGACTGTGTTTCTTCTGACCATTGCTTCGGCCAGAAGGGTGTCAGATTTGAGGGCGCTCTCATGTCACCCTACCTTTCTAATTTTTCATAGGGACAGGGCGGTGCTTCGCACTTGTCCTGGTTTCCTACCTAAGGTGGTATCTAGTTTCCACATTAATGAGGAAATTACAGTGCCGGCCTTTAATTCCCCAGACCTCTCAGCTGGTGAGGCCTCCTTGGATGTGGTACATGCTCTAAGGATTTATGTTGACTGTACCAAATCATTTCGGGGGTCAGACTCTTTGTTTGTCCTCTATGGTTTCCGTAAGAAGGGTTGCCCTGCCACTATGCAGACTTTGGCAGGGTGGATTCGCATGGCGATTTCTGAGGCTTACATTCATGATGGCCTTCCTGTACCATCCTGTTTAAAGCTCATTCTACTCGGTCTGTGGGTCCTTCGTGGGCAGCTCGTCGTGGTGCCTCTGCTGTTCAGCTCTGCAAGCCAGCCACATGGTCTTCTGTCCATACCTTTTTGAGGTATTATGCATTTGATACCTTCGCCTCTCAGGATGCTCAGATTCTCTTTTCAGCACAGGAGCGTCCCCACCCTTAAAGGATACTGCTTTGAGACATCCCCAAGGTATCCTGTGGATACCCTATGGACCCTGAAGTAGAAAATATGAGATATGGTAAGAACTTACCCTTGTTATCTCTATTTCTACAAAGTCCATAGTGTTCCACAGTACTCCCACCCTGTCGCACCTGTACTGTAGTTGGGCTTTGTTCTGATCACCGGTTCTTCTGTCTCCTTCTGGTGAGAATGTGATTCTTGTGTGTTCCAGATTTTCTTCTCTCTCTTTCTTCTCCTCCTCTGGCCTATGGCTTGTTACGTAACTGATTTGCCTTGGCTCGGGGGCGGGGTATAGGAGAGGGACCCAAGTGCATCCTGGGAGACTGAAAAATGAACTCTGAGTTGCCCGATGCCTGCCGCCATCGCCTTTACCCCAAGGTATTCTGTGGAACCCTATGGACTTCGTAGAACTAGAGATAACAAGGGTAAGTTCTTACCATATCTCATATTTTCCAATTCTATGTGTTAAAACCAAAAAATTAATGTTTCATTTCAATTACAAAAGTCACAGGAGAAGATACCACAAATCATAAAATTCCCTGTTATAGTGATTGGTCCACAGTCATCATAAAAGTGTAGTGGGAGGCAACACAACTATACACCAAAGTGACATAACTCTGTTCTGTCATGCCACTGTATATTTTCTTTACAGTTAATCTCATGCTGCTTAGTTAGAGGTCAGTACAATTATCTTTCGCCATATCGCTAGCAGTTGTGACCCCACCCCCACCCCCCAACCCATTCTTTCTCTCTATCCCCACCAACTGTTCTTCTCTCTCTCTCTGTCTCTCTCTCTCTCTCTCTCTCTCCCTCCCCCCCCCCCTCCCCATGATGGCAGCCCCAATTACATCCAATGAGAAAGAGCTGCTGGGCTCCAAGCAACATACACGACCGTCTGTCTGCCTCCCTGCCCCCTAGCTGTCACTGCGAATCCGACAGACACTTAGAAGCGTTATATAATAGATGCTAGTTCGGAAGGACTGCACACAACTCTGAGTCTGGGCACCTAAAACTAATCTTCCTTCTGTATTTTATACATATATGAAACAAAATGCTCTAGCTTATAGTATTATATTTGTGAAATAATTTGCCAGTAAGAAATACACTGAGTACTGCCACCACCTTTTTTTTCAGCTAAGTTCTGGATATATCATATATACTAGTCTGCAGTTTAAAGACAAAGGCATTAAGCAATATACAGTAATTATAAACATGTTTATAGAGCTGACTATGACATGTCATAAATATTAATGTTATGTATTCATACTATACATTTATATCACACATGCATACTTTTAATTAATCAAGTCATCTATTTGCAGAGGTCAAGCCATCTTATGATCCTTCTGGCAAAGCCAGATACCTTTCAGCATGCCAGTTATTCGGTGTAGTGCCAGTTTCATACTTCTTGCGACACATGGGAGACTCTGAACTCATCATG
Source organism: Taudactylus pleione (assembly GCA_031769625.1). NCBI lineage: Eukaryota > Metazoa > Chordata > Amphibia > Anura > Myobatrachidae > Taudactylus > Taudactylus pleione. The sequence goes on along the minus strand of JAUIMM010000061.1, from coordinate 4,884,890 downwards.
AGGCATCATGGGCTTGGTGCACAGGTGAGTATATATATATAAACCTTTCAAAGGCATGGCTAGGTGCAACTACTGGACTAATCTCACTATTTAAGTGTATCTACACACAGGGTTGCATTTTCAGTTTCTTCTAAATCAAGATATAATCATCTGTTTGCTTGTGTTTGGGACCTCATCACTTGTACATTGACCAATTTGTCCCAGATAACGCATGAAATAAAGATTGGTGTATGGTGTCATCTTTCAGAACCTCGTACCAGGTAGAGTATGCTTGATTGTCTGTGTTGGTGGTTTATTGACAAAATATAATGGTTTCGGAAATGGAAATGGCGGTTTCTTCCCTAATGATGTTCTCCTAAGTTTTTTCTTCAATATTGTTCAATTACATCCAATGAAAGAACAAATATACATAGTGCAACACAATCAATATGTCAAAAAGTACCTTGTTAGGCAAAATCAACCAGAAGTGAAGTGACTAGAGATATCCCTATATATCCAGACAAACATCTCTACCACCATAGAATCCTCTTTGCGTATCTGCTTACATCAATGATAATGAATGATTGCCTTGTATCAGATCTGTGTACTAGGTGTTTTCTTCTTATTCAACGGCACATATACCAATAACAGAAAGAAGATCATAGTATTTCTTTGCTAGACACCATTTGACATAACAATGGACACTTACAATAGAACTATTAAAATGGCACATAAATCATAAAAAACTCTTATGGATAATGTGGAACTCCTACCAGAGGTATGTTGTACAATGGCACATCATATAAATCTAAAGTGAGTCTCGGGTTTAAGTCTCAACCGTTACGTTGACAAAGGGGATGGTAAGCCACACATCTAGATCAGCTCCCACAGCCCATATAAGTCCAGCAAAAGCAACACATTGCGTTTCGAGGTTCTCCTCTTTATCAAGTGCATGTCCTTTTGCCGTGCTAGTTCTCCTATTTATACCAACAACAATCCGACCATGGTGGTTTAATTACAGGAAATAGATACAACTTCTGCCAGAAGTGATGTCATCTAAGAAAGCCATGCATTCCACCATGTGTTCCAATCATACACAATATTGTGGAACATGGCCATGCTTTCCAACTATAGAGAACAATGTGGAAACATGGCTGTGTGCTCCACTGGGCGTTCTAGCCTCATGAACTGGCGTTTATCATACAAATAGAAGGAATGGAACTTGTTAAAACCACATAACAATATTATATTACAAAATATATATATAAAACCACTAATTGCAATTCTTACACAAAGCAAAATATTATAAGCATAAAATTATTAACCACAAACAAACACCAGACATTAATGGGTATTAACTATCAAGGAACCATTTGAATCGATGGTTTATCGATGGTGGTTTTAAGCAGTTTCCTTTTTCTTGAATATATATAAACCCAAGATAAAGAAATAGCCACACATACATCAGTATATAATATGCATACTTTTAATACTTATAAACGATTGCTTAACTCCTTTTGTGCTCTTTGGTATTCTAGCCTGCTCTGAAATTGGAGTGCGCATGGGTAATAGTGTAAAGTGATCGAAATCAATAGACCCAACGCGTTTCTTCCTTTAAGGACTTTATCAGATGGAGATTCTCCATCACAATTTTAGGAGCAGGTTTGAAAACAATAGAGTACTAAAGCAGGTAAGCAATAATTTTTCTTAGATTAAATGTATGCATATTAAACCCTTTGTTTAGTAATATTGCTCTGAAGTAACATGAATTTTGTATTATGATTATGCTGCAGCATTTACTGTACATTTGTATTCTTTCTGTTGCAGCGATACTCTCAAGCAACATCTAAATGTCTGCTCGTATAGCAATTAGCTGTTACAGAAGATCCAGAATTCACAATTAGGTGAAAATATATATAAATAAAGGAAGACAAAAAAACAATGTTGGCCGTTAAAAAATGGTATCACACTATTAGGGAGAGATTTATCAATGCTTGGAGAGAGATAAAGTGGAGAGACATAAAGTACTAACCAATCAGCTTCTTACTGTCATTTTACAGGCAGTGTTTGAAAAATGACAGTAAGAAGCTGATTGGTTGATACTTTATCTCTCTCCAAGCTTTGATAAATCTCTCCCTATGTACAGTATGAATGTATTTTTACTTAACTTGGGTTTATATTCATTTGTGAAAGAGCAAATTTCTTAAAAATGCCATTGATAAACCATTAGTACAGACATGAAAGCGTACGCTATCTGGTATGAGGTCAGTTTTTTTTTAAACATAATGGCTAATTAAATATTTTTTCTGAAAGATGATTGGCAGCCACCAGGACTGATTTTACCTATCACATTGACCACAAATAATTTGATTTAATCCTGGACCACCAATCTGTGGCACCCCTGCAAGTGCTCCGTGGCACCTCAGGCTGCCACAGCACCCCTGCCATACACCAATCTTTTCAATTCATGTATTATCTGATGAGCATATCTTGATTTATTCTCTGGTTGAAGGCCGCTTGTTTTCTCAATGTGTAATTGAACTGTCACATTTACAGCAACGGAGGGTGCCATCTTTTCACCGCTATGTTCATTAAACGTGGAGTACAGTCAGGTTCTTCCGAGAGACTGGCAGTCACTGAAGCACTGAACTCATTATAAAAAAGTTTTCACTGTTGTTTTATATTGAAAAATTATGTATTGAATACATTTTATATGTATATGCAATGATCGCTGGATCACACAGTAAGAAACATGCTGACAGCGTTTTTAATATGCTCCAACGTTTCAAAACCTTTGTTCTTTTTCCATGGATAGTCTCCTTGAAAAAAGAACATAAAGGTTCTGAAATGTCGGAGCACTGTCAGTGTGTTTTTTACTGCAGTGATTAGGGGATGCAGTCAGGATACCGGCGGGCGCTATCCCGCCCGACGATATCCAGACACTGACATGCCGACATGGGACTAAAGATAGGCGTTGAAATCCCGACATGGGACTAAAGATAGGCGTTGAAATCCTGACATGGGACTAAAGATAGGTGTTGAAATCCCAAAGCCATTCAGTAGCCCCACTACCAAATCCCGACATCCGGCTTACCGAACTAAGGTAAGCAGGGTGTCTTAGCGTTTAACCGTGAGGGTAGGGGGGAGGGTTTGGTTTAGGGACTCCCAGGGGGAACTTAGGGTTAGGCACCCCACCCAGGAGTGTTAGGGTGGGCAAAGGGGGGGATTAGGGTTGGGTACCCCCCGGGAGGGTTAGGGTGCGGGTAAGGGGGGTTAGGTTTAGGCACTAACTGGCAGAGCTTAGGGTTAGGCACTAGGGGGGGAGGTTAGGGTTAGGCACCACTGAGGGAAGGTAGGGAGATGAGAGGGTTAGGATAATTACCTGCTGCAGTCGGGATTTTGATCCGTTGGGCTGCCGCTGTCGGTATATGATCCGGCGGCTATTTTACATTCCGATTCCTTGATAAGACCTACAGTATGAGTGCCACCAGTATTATTGGATATTGAACTTGTTTGCAAGTGTGGAGGGCACCTGGGCACTGTATTATTCAATTTGGAGAGTGCCAGTCAGTATGGTTTATTATTATTATTTTGGTGTGCCCAATGTATTAGGTACTTCTTCACAAAATGATATTCATTACTGTAATTGTTACACTAGATGGCACTTTTTTCTTACATCTCATCTTATTCTTTCTGGTGTTCTTTTACCAGACATTGTACAATACAAGATAATCTTCGGCACTGGCTTTAGTGTATATAAATGTAACTTTGAGTAAATGTGGATAAATAATACCCTGTATGACCAGTACTTTGTCTGTCCAATGAACAACCTCCTCCTTTACTCACTTTACATGAGCTGTGTGCACAAGAAAAGGAGAATTGTCCACTACAATAGTTTAGGTGTGAAAGAAATGTATTTTATTTACAGTATATAATACAGTGAAACTCAGGGCCTGATTCAGCAAGGAATGCAAGTGCACAGACGCACGCACCCGGCCGATGTTTGCGTTCTGTGCATGCGTATAAGTCGCAGTGCGCAAGCGCGAAAAAACGCAATGAGTACTCAGTCTTCCCAGAAAGAGATTGACAGAAAGTGGCGTTTGTGGGTGGTGAGGGGGGGGTTGTTAGAGAAACACAGGCGTGCCTGTGCGTTTGAACGCCGTTACAGGGGCGTCCATAATTAAGCTCCTGCGTCGGAAGACGCAGCTTGAGTACTAGATGCACACAGGAGGCGGCCAAAATCCAGAGTGAGATCAGGTCAACCACTATTATGCTAATTGTTAGATGGTTCTCGATGTTACCGATGTTTATGTAGTATAGCGTGGTATTGTGGATGTGAGTAAAGGTAAGGAGGCGGCATTATGTAGTGCTGGGCGTCTGCATATTGTGCAGTGGCAGCATTGTGATTGCATTCATTAGCATATTTTCTCAGTGGCCGGGTGCGTGCGTATGCAGACTTGTGTTCCGTGCTGAATCAGGCCCCCAGTTCCTAGAACAGACAATGACTAATTTAATAAAACAACATTTAACTTGGCTGTTGGCATTAAAAAGCCAGATGATAAATACACACCTTAAAATGTGAATAAATTAAAAGACAAAAGAAAACATAAAATAATAAAAACAGAATGAGTCTCACTTATTTGGAATCTTCGACATGTTTCACGGCTCAGCCGTTTCCGTAATGTAATTAATAAAGCAAAAGCGTAATTTTATCTCTTCAAAGGACTTACTAAGACCTATGATAATTCCCCTTTCTAGTCTCATTCTGCCTTGTGTGCATTCTCAATAAATCAAAAGATTTCTCTACACAAATATCTACCTGTCTGCCTTGGCAGAATATGCGCACTGCTACTGCTACAGTGGTGGCCAAAATTGCGGACACTTTTTGAAATATGAATGTTTTTCAACTTTGAATGCTTATAAAAACTGTTACACTTCATGCAGTGCAATGATTCATATATCAAATGAAAGGAAATGAAATGCTGAATTCAACACACTAAACAGAGGTCAAACATTTGCATTACAAGGGAAGTTATGCAGTGAAAACAACACTTAGGGTGAATATTCAGGTGTACTTTTGATGTTACTGTCCTATCAGTATTTCGTTGGGTATCCTTTATTTTTCAAGACAGCAGCACAGCGATGTGGCATTGAGCCAACCAATGTTTGAAGCTCTTCCTTTTTTATTATGTGGTGCCATGAGACAATTATAGCCTCTATTAAGTGTCTTTTATTGGATGGACGCCTCAGATGTACCAGTTTTTTCAAACGGAACCATAAAAGTTCTATAGGGTCAGGTCTGGGCGGTTTCCTGGCCATCCCAGCACCTGTATGTCATTCTCCGTGAACCACTGTTTGCATGTCCGTGCAGTGTGGCAAGGAGCTGAATCCTGCTGGAAAAAAATGGGGCATTATCTGAAAAAAGATCCCTGATAGAAGGTAGAAGTTTTGGTTGTAGGATGGTGTCAGAGTACGTTCTGATGTTCAGTGTGCCATTTATGACATAAAGGCGGCCTACAGCATCTGCTGTCATACATGCCAAGATCATAACACTTGTAGGATTCTTTGTTGTCGCTTGAATGCAATCTGGACGCACCTCTTCCCCGATGCGACGTCTCACATGTTTTCTCCCATCACTACCAAATATCAATATCTTAGTTTCGTCACTCCATATCACTTGTTTCCACTGACCTTCTGTCCATGCAATGTGTTCTTTTGCCCACTGTATTCATTTCTGCTGCTACTTTTATTCAGCAATGGCTTTTTTTCGGGGAACCCTACCTTTTAGGCCAACCTCCGTTAGTCTTCTCTGTACCGTTCTTGCACTGACAAAAACACCAGTTGCACTCAGCTTACTCCTAATGGCCGCATATTACATCCATCTGTCCCTGACGCAAATTAGTTTTATTCTACTATCATCAACAGCTGTTGTGCACTTTTTCCGGCCTTTTCCTTCTTTGTTTTGTATAGATAGTTTTGTTTACGTGATCAGGAAACACATTCGTAGTCCTGATGTTGTCACATGCCCACCAACTTCTCTCGCAATTGCTGCATACGAAAGACCATTTTCACGTAACACCACAATCCTGGATCTCTTCCTGGATGACCAGTCACCACTTTGCCTGGACGACATTGTTGTATTTATTTTTTACACCGTCATTAGCACTAACAATACACACAAACATCCAACCGTAATTGCACTTCAGTAACCAACTTTATTCTGCCAAATGAAACAGCCAAACTGACCTTTCCCACCTTTCAACATGACCTTGCACCTGCTCATAAACGACAGCTGATTGGTCCTCAGAATGACGATTCCAATTGGCTGGTAGTAGCTGTTACTACAATCCGCTTCTTGAATCTCACGCGTTTGTGCTTCTTTGTCTGCATTACAAGGGAAGTTATGCTACTTTCAGTCACATATTTGACCTCTGTTTATTATGTTGAATTCAGCATTAAATTTCCTTTCATTTGATATATGAATCATTGCACTGCGTGAAGTGAAACAGTTTTTATAAGCATTCAAAGTTGAAAAACATTCAAATTTCAAAATGTGTCCGCAATTTTGGCCACCAGGGTATAAGGAATTGTACAGTTACGGCACACACAGCAATTTGATGGCACTAAGAGAAAAATATTCAATTCATCCAATCTGAATACTATACGATCTGAATATATACTGTTGATTGGATGTGATTATATGCCGCCCACATGCTGAAAGATTTTTATACAATGCAATCAAAATAAATTAAACAATATTACTAATACTGGGTACACAGTAGACGATGTGCAAACGATGCGATGGTCATTCCGATCTCCCTTCATCACCAGTACAAACGATATGGTGCGTACACACTATGCAATCCTCCAAATGACGGAACAATATATCTTGCATTGTTCGGTCGTTAGACTGATAACAATATATTGTTTGTTTTTTTAAACACTATACGACCATCTTAATGATTTCATGTGATGAGACGACTGTAGGACGAGAAAATGGAGGATACGGGAGTGGCTGCGGTGATGTCTTCAGATCCCAGATTGGAGCGGCAAATTGCCTTGCCGTCCGGTTGGGCATACACTGTCCAGTGTGCTCAACATCGTTAAAGATATCTTCCCATCTGCCTTGCAGTATAGCAGATGAGAAGATGCGATGAACGGCGCACGGGAGCAGCAAAAGTACGTACACACTAGACGATGTAAATGATGTCATTACAAATCGTCTCAAAATGACAAATCGTCCAATATATCGCCTAGTATGTACCCATCTTAAATCCTTAATCTCTGACCTTGACTTGACTTAAAACTGTTATTATTTTAACTGCAATATATACTTCTATTCAATTTGGCAGCACTTTAATAAACGTTCATCTGTCGCTTTATTTTAGGCTGTAAGAGCCATTGCTTTCTCTTTGGTGACCAACACTTCAATTGTCAATTTAAATCTCAGCGATAACTGGATGGAAGGAGATGGGGCCGCAGCAATTGCAGATATGCTGAAAGAAAACTGCTACATTGCAGGTGTGCCTGTAGAGCATCATTTCCATTGACATTACACTTTATATATTATACTTCTGCTATGTGCTGAAAATAATTAAAAGATAGTGTTTAAAGTTTTAATATGTGCACGATAAATACATCAAAATAAACTAGTATTTATTGAATACATTAGGGGTCATTTACAAACTGTAAATATTGCGAAGCCACACTCCTTTTTATGTACAAGTTCGTCTACATGTACTATTAGCCTATGTAGTTGCACCTAACTCTCCGGGGTAAATGTACTAAGAATCATGTTTTGGTGAGATTAAACATGACCTGTTTTGCATGAACACACTCGAGTTTGTCCAGAGCAAACTTGCACATTTACCAATCGTGTTTCACTAAATTGTGTTTTCCGATGGTGTATGCATTCGTGTTTTTCGTGTGAGTTTTGTCCAAAACACGGGAGAGACAAAACACGCATGAACATGAAGCCTGCACAGATCAGTGAGATCCGTGCAGTTCTTCGGTGTGTGTTTGTGTAAAATATGTTAAAAATAGCAAAAAAAAAAACAGTGTGTGGTACCCCTAAACATAACCAGCACCTGGGTTTTTGAACTGGTGCTGGGTCAGGAAATACGTGGGGGAAAATGGCGTTGTGGTCCCTCGTATTTCCTCCAGCCAGCACCAGGCTCTTGAGCCGGTCCTGGTTGTAAAAATGAGGAAAAAAGACGTAGGGATCCCCCAGATTTTACTCAACCAGCACCGGGCTCTTTCTACTGGGGGTATAATCCTGCAGCCAGGGGACCCGCTTCACGGGGTTCCCCTGCCGAAGCATTCTCACTCCACATTAATCATACCAGGCTGGGGATCCCTGGGGAGATGAGGACCCCCAACAATCTGGGCCTGGGCTTAAACCCGGGGCTATCCCTCGCATAACAGGGTGGTGGATGCGGGGTTGATAGTGTTAATTTATTGTATAAAAGCAATGTTGTCTTTTACGGGGAGACTAGAGGTCCCAGCAAGCCTCCCCCGCATACCGGTACTTGTGTAACTACAAGTACCAGCATACATCCCCTATAAAAGAAATATTAAAATAAACACAGTACGCACACACTGTAGAGAGTAAAAGTTTATTACATACACTCTCACTATACTCACTTTGCCCCCAGTGTTCGGTCCTCTTCTCCAGTTGAACCCCGCTGTTTGGATAAAAAATTTATTAAAAAATACTCACCTAACCCTTGCGCAGGTCGGCCCTCTTGTCCATTAGCATCCCAGCCATAAAAAACAAAAAAACTCCATCTACAAAGCCATAACGGATATTGAAGGGCTGTATTTGTATACACATAAAGCTCTTCCCTGCAAGTGACAGGATTCACAAGGTTTTCTGCACTTGTAGGACTGCCAGCCAGTCAGTGGTCGCTACTATAGTAAACGGCAGCTGATTGGCTAATAAACAGGTCAATCAGCGGCATGACTGTTGATTGACAGCCAGGGCACTCACAGCCAATCAGCAGCTGCTTACTATCCTAGTGCCCGCTGTTTGGCTGGCAGCCCTGGTTTCTGTATTTGCCACAATAAGCATTACAAAATCAATCATCCTTTTTGAAACATTTTATGGGACTGACGTGAATATGTAAATATTCTTTTCAAAACACTGCATAGTGCCATATAATTAGAGGATCATAAAGAAAGTTGTTGGCGATGACTTTGAGACGGATTCCTGGCTCTTTTTTTTAGAGCTACACTTGTGTGATAACAAACTTGGACTGAAAGGTGCGAAAGCCCTGTCACTCATGCTCAAGGAGAACATAACACTTCAGAAGGTGAACCTGTCAGGTAATGAGCTTGGCGACCAGGCATCTCACTGCTTTTCTGATGCCATAATGAACAACCAGAAGGTGGAATTAATGAATCTCAGCCATAACATGTTTGGAGATGGATCAGGTATTGTCATATTTTAATTGTTGATGAAAGTAATAATTATGTTTACTTACCTTCATTCTTTTTACTGTTTGCGTATATACTAATGTAGGAAGCGTACAGTCAAGGTGTCTTCGCGCAGTTACATACAGATACAGACTGACACATATAGAACTGGCTGTAATGTCTCCTGGTACATACCGCAGTTTATTACCACGGTATGTACCTAGAATATCGCAAAGGACAGCTCTCCCGATAAATGCTGTCCTTTGTGATGGCTCCGGACAGAGGGACTTCCAGGTTTAACACCCACAAGTCCCTCTGGCGTCCTTCTGTGCATGCGGACAAGGCCGCCGGCCTCGGCTAGTGATGGGAGGGATCCAACTAGATCACTCCCAAGGGGGAGTGTCCCAATAAGAAGTCCATAGGCTTCTATTGGGTAACGCCACCTGAAGATGGCGTTACCCATTGGGATGAAGCATTCCAGTGCTTTGTACATATGAAGAATGCATTTTCCCCTTTAGTATAACCCGTCCATAGTCAGGGCAGGTTCTAGACTAAGCCGAACCCAGGGCTAAAATTTCCTTTGGACCTCTGACCTTTACCTTTTTTTACCCAGATTGTGTACTTTTTCCTGTACTTTGCATCTGAATTGAATAATAGTGTACTAAGGGCCTGATTCAGAGGAGGATGCCGTCCGGGTGACTCTGTGTCTTTGGTAGCAGTGGCTCTGAGAACTTATGCTAATGCTGCGTCTTCTGTAACAAGAAGCCCACTGCCGGCTTCTCAGATCCGCTGCCTGCATCTGAAGACGCAGCATGGATCACTATCACCATCATGTGGACCATCAGACATCTCAGCAACCCATAGGCATACTTCACTGGATTATTTTGTTCATTAATGCCTAACAGCAAATGGATATTTTGCAAGCAAAACAAATATAAAAACATGGGCAAAAATATATATACTGTATGCCTGGCATTGATCGGCCACTTATGCCACTGGTGCCAACCTGCGGCATCTAATTTGCAACCCTCTCTGCACCTGCCATATGTATTTATGCTGGTCTTCTGTGCAAAAAAACAAATATAGCATAAAGTATGCATAAAGACACTCCTCAATTTATGAGTGGCAGCTCTCTACAGTGAAATGTGTATAGGTGAAACACACATATAAAAATTGGTAAACAAAGGTAAAAGAGTGCCTACTGGTGTAAAACAATCATAAAGTGCCAAATAAAGTGCATAAGAATACGAGGGGATCCAAAACTTATCTTTAAAACAGGAGTAATCTTCAGTCACCTGACCATCAAGTAAGCACAGTATATTTAAAGATCGTTGTGGTTTTTTTTTTATATATATATATATATATATATATATATATATATATATATATATATATACTGAACTAAAAGTTGTTATTATCTTTTTTTTTTTTTTTATTTGTTATCTACCTTTTGAAAATTAAAGAGATTAAAAAAAAAAGATAAGTTTAGGGTCCTCTGGTATTCTTATGTACTTTATTTGGCACTTTATGAGCAGACACTCTTTTACCTTTATTTACTGTATGTATGTGTGTATATGTGTATATACAGTCAGGTCCATAAATATTGGGACATTGACAGAATTTTCAGATTTTGGCCTCTATTCACCACCACAATGGTTTTGAAATGAAACAAACAAGATGTGCTTTAACTGCAGACTTTCAGATTTAATTTGAGGGTAATTACATCCAAATCGGGTGAACGGTGTAGGAATTACAACAGTTTCAATATGTGCCTCCCACTTTTTAAGGGGCCAAAAGTAATGGGACTATCAACTCAAAAGCTATTTCATGGACAGGTGTGGGCTATTCCCTCGTTATTTCATTATCAATTAAGCAGGTAAAAGGTCTGGAGTTGATTCTAGGTGTGACATTTGCATTTGGAATCAGTTGCTGTCGACTCTCAATATGAGATCCAAAGAGCTGTCACTATCAGTGAAGCAAGCCATCATTAGGCTGAAAAATCAAAACAAACCCATCAGAGAGATAGCAAAAACATTAGGTGTGGCCAAATCAACTGTTTGGAACATTCTTAAAAAGAAAGAATGCACCGGAGAGGCTCAGCAACACCAGAAGACCCGGAAGACCACGGAAAACAAAAGAATTATTTCCCTGGTGAAGAAAAACACCTTCACAACAGTTGGCCAAATCAAGAACACTCTTCAGGAGGTAGATGTATATGTGTCAAAGTCAACAATCAAGAGAAGACTTCACAAGAGTGAATATAGAGGGTTCACCACAAGATGCAAACCATTGGTGAGCCACAAAAACAGGAAGACCAGATTACAGTTTGCCAAACAACATCTAAAAAAGCCATTACAGTTTTGGAACAACATCCTATGGACAGATGAGACAAAGATCAACTTGTACCAGAGTGATGGGAAGAGAAGAGAAGGAAAGGAACTGCTCATGATCCAAAACATACCACCTCATCAGTGAAGCATGGTGGTGGTAGTGTCATGGCGTGGGCATGTATGGCTGCCAATGGAACTGGTTCCCTTGTATTTATTGATGATGTGACTGTTGACAAAAGCAGCAGAATGAATTCTGAAGTGTTTTGGGCAGTATTATATGCTCATATTCAGTCAAATGCTTCAGAACTCATTGGACGGCGCTTCACAGTGCAGATGGACAATGACCCGAAGCATACTGCAAAAGCAACCAAAGAGTTTTTTAAGGCTAAAAAGTGGAATGTTATGCAATGGCCAAGTCAATCCCCTGACCTGAATCCGATTGAGCATGCATTTCACTTGATGAAGACAAAACTGAAGGGAAAATGCCCCAAGAACAAGCAGGAACTGAAGACATTTGCAGTAGAGGCCTGGCAGAGCATCACCAGGGATGAAACCCAGCGTCTGGAGATGTCTATGCGTTCCATACTTCAGGCTGTAATTGCCTGCAAAGGATTTGCAACAAAGTATTAAAAAGTGAAAGTTAGATTTAGGATTGTTTCGTTTGTCCCATTACTTTTGGCCCCTTAAAAAGTGGGAGGCACATATAGAAACCGTTGTAATTCCTACACCGTTCACCTGATTTAGATGTAATTGCCCTCAAATTAAATCTGAAAGTCTGTAGTTAAATCACATCTTGTTTGTTTCATTTCAAAGCCATTGTGGTGGTGAATAGAGGCCCAAATCTGAAAACTCTGTCAATGTCCCAATATTTATGGACCTGACTGTGTGTATATATATATATATATATATATATATATATATATACAGGGCCGTAACTAGGGTAGTGCGGCCGGTGCCATCGCACAGGGCACCACAGGTCGGGACGCTGTTAGGGCCTGTCAAATTTCTGTTTATTATCATTCTTGCTTGTGGGTTCCTCTTATTTCATTCCCAGGATCTCCTGACTTCTCCTATCTCTTCCCTGGCCCTTCCCCATGAAGCCATGGCCCCTTTTTTGGTTTCATTTTGTCCCTTTGAAAAATGAGGGGGGCGCCAATGCTATTTCTGGCACAGGGCACCAAAAAGGCTAGTTACGGCTCTGTGTGTGTGTGTGTGTATATATATATATCTATATATAGATATATATATACATATATATATATATATATATATATATATATATATATATATACAGTAGAAATTGTCCAGCACTCAGGACAATAAAGTCACCAGACGGGTGCCATCTAACAGGTAAGTATGTAGAGGAAGCTCCTTTTGGCTTGGGTATGCACCTAGCACGATAAAAGGAAAAGCGGCACTCCAATATGTGAATAAAGTCACACTTTATGATTGTTTTACAATAGCAGACACTCTTTTACCTTTATTTACTGTGTGTATGTATGTATATATATATATATATAAATATAATTTCATACCTGCTCCTTTCTTAATTAGGTGAGATTTTTGGAGCTGCAATTGCTGAAAACACAGGGATGTTGGAGCTGAATCTCAGCTGGAACTATTTCCGTGGAAAAGGAACTATCGCTATTGCCAAAGGCTTAGGGGTGAGTATCCAATTAATGGTTTTTAAAACTAGCAATTGCAGGAATACTGAGAACATTTCACATGTCCAATGGGTGGTTATCAATTATGTTCTTTTCAAGTAATCTAATAATACCATTTTATGTCCTCATTAGCTCTACTGAAATGAACCCAGTTAGCACATACAATGTGCTTTCATTCATCATAAGATCGGCTAGCTGTGTGCCCACTTGTGGAGATAAGACACCTAACGTATTATAAATCCAGCCTGCATCTGGAGGTCATGAAACATTCACATTAGGCATCACTGCCACAGTACTATGTGCTCATTATCCAGTTTAGTGTAATCTCTGTATTATTGCGGGAATGTGGCCTGACATATCCTTATCTCTGTGTGAATAGCTAGTGTAGGCTCAGTAATGACAGCAGGGATAGGAGAAAGCTGTAGATATGGCAGACTGAGAGGCTGTAGCAATGTTGTGGTTGCTCAGATACAGGCGACTTCTACCAAAGTGCCTGTATTTCGGTCTAACTTATTGGGCAGGTTCTTCTTGCTTGTGCAGTTATGTATATTAGCTTTCACATGATATCTATGTGTAAATATCTCCTTTAGTTTTATACTTCTTACATAGATCATACAAATATGAACCTATGAATTGAGCTCATCCATTTTTAAAATACTCTACCATAAAAGCACAGCAGCAATGGGAACAGAAGACCATATTGTTGTTTATCAGGCAATAGGCGCAAAAGTTAAAGTGAAACATAATAATAGAATGAATCATTTACATACTGTACCATTATTTCCCTGTAGGCTAATATATTTCTGAGAGTGCTGGACCTGTCATACAACGGATTTGGCAATGACGGAGCAGCTGCTTTAGGGGAAGCTCTGAAGGTTAATAACGTATTAGAAGAACTAAATGTAAGGTAAACACATATATTTTACTCCAGGGATATAATTCAAGCAACTTATAGTAATTCTTTTACCCCTAATATGATGCTAGTTTGAGCGCTATTTATGTCATAAAAAACTGATGTAAGTAATAGTCAATGATGTTATTATTACTTCAATGAAACAAATTTATATTTTGATTCTGTACATTGTGTAAATTATACTTGGGTGGAACAAAGACCATTGTAAATAGTTTGAGAAGCTCAGTTGCTGGCACCTCGGATGTGATGTAAAGATCTGTCCATGAATCATGACTAAACAGGCTCTGTGTATACCTGCGAAAATGTAGTTATTTATTGTTAGGACTGTACGTTCTAGTGGGTTCTTTTAAATGACCCAGGCAGATTGTTGCAACCAAAACACAGTTTATTCTGTAGATGGCAATACAGATATGTTGATATACTTTCACCAGAGGGATGAGATTCTTTGCAGGTACAACATACACAAGTGCAGTACAGCGCAGGAAACGCAGTTTCTAGTCACCAATCCACGAACACACCAATACAGTTAAAAACACAGGTTATATCCCTTTCATTATTCCCACAGTGTTGGAGCTAGTGGTGGTCGGAATAGGGGCTGTATCCATGTCATGATAATGGGAAAATTATAAGACTTAACTCTGTGGGGATGATTCAGTTGTTTTGTGCGCCCTCTGCTGGGCGTCTATATGAAAATGCACCCAACAGAGCAATTCAATTGTTTCTCCGTTCAGGCGCCCATTAGTATTTAACGCGCCTAAAAGCACCGGGTTTAGTCGCGCAAAGTGGCTAAATCAGTCTAAAGAAGTGGTTAGGGCACTCAAACAGCCGTTTGGGCACCCAAACCCCCATTAGGGGGCCCAAACTGCGAGAAGAAATGTGTCCCCCCTTGGGCTTTAGCAATCCGAATGGAGCAACAATTGAATTGCTCTGTGGGGCGCCTATGCGTATAGAAAAAACAATCGAATCGCCCACTGAGTGTCCTCCCCCATGGCGGTTGGTGACTGTTGGCTCCCTGTGGAGAAGGTGCCTTTATGCTTCAATTGCACCATGTGGTTTATATTATATAGCACAGAAAATATATCGAATACATCACAAATTTACATATACAGTACCTGTGGATTATAAACATAATACAACATGGGTATACACATTTTCAGTAAGGTGACATCAGGGATAAAAAGTAATTTTATCAGACTATTATGACGTGGGAAACATGGCATAACTATATTCATAGTCCACATACCTCTTGTTTCCTCACATTTATTAACAAGTTTTATATAGCACCTACATATTAGTCACTGTCCCATGGAGCTTACAATCTATACTACCCTACACTCAGAAACATAAACTAGGGTTCATTTCATGAAAGGCCAATTACCTAGCAGTGTATTTGGAGTATCCAAGACTGGGTATTAACAAATCGACAAATAAATAACTGGGCCCTACTTGCAAGTTTACAATCTATAGGATAATATGCATTTAATACATGAGGTTAAGTGCTATAAAATGCATAGTTTAATTGCAAGTGGAAAAAGTTAATAGCGGGCTATAAGATCCAGTTACACAGCAATGCTAATCTGGGTGAAGTTTTTTTGAGTATAGAAAGGGAGCCAGGGCTGTAACTAGGGCAGTGCGACCAGTGCCATAGCACAGGCCCCCGCATGGCAGGGGGCGCTGTTTGGGTCTGTCAATTTTCATGATTAATATCATTCATACTTTCTCCTTCATCCACTAGGAGACACTGGAGCCTCAGTACAATGGGGTATAGAAGTGGGTTAGCCGGGAGCTGGCACCTTTAATAAAAAAAACTTGAATGGTGGTTAGCTCCTCCCCCTCTATCCCCCCCCAGGTCAGTCTAAAGTTTGTGCCCTGGGAGCTGGACCTATGCTCTATTAAGGCACACTAAGAGCACTTTTAAAGAAATTATTTTGAGGATACAGACAGGCAGCCCACTGCCCCTGCCTGTCTGCACCGCTGGAGCTGCCGGGGAGACCTCACCGCCACTGCCTGCGGTCCGCGCTGAGGTCTCCAGCTGCAGAGGCCTCAGTCTCTGGGGAGCCCTAGACACGCTGCATGCGGCGCTCGTCGCGGGCTTCCCCCAGCATAAACCCCGCCGCCGGCAGCCATGGCAGGTTCAAGGTCAGTGCGTCCTGGCTTCCCGACTAGCGGGAGAGACAGGACTTCATTCAGGCGGGCAAACAAGCAGCAGTGCTACCGCGGTGAAGGCTCTATAGTGGAGGGGGCGGAGCTTAAGTCCGTCTTCTGCTCCTGCCTCCCAGCATCCCCAGTGCTTCTGCAGTAGACGCTGGGGGCCATTTTAGAAGAAGGGCTGCTACTGGAGACTGGACAAAAAAATCAGATTAAGGCCAGTAAAGAGGTTTTCTTTTAAAGGCTGTTTATAGCTCTATTATAGAGCTGCTAAGGGGGCATAGCAATCTCCCTCTCTGCCCCCCCTTGGTTAATGTGTAGTCTATATATCTGTCTTCTCACCTACTGTGTGTGTGTGTGGTGTGTGTGTGACAGAGTGCTGCAGCATGGCTTCTAAGGGATCTAAAGCTTTAGTCCTTCTCATGCAAAAAATGTGCAGAGAAGTTCACACAAGAACAATCTAGCTCCTCTCTGCTGTGTGACAAGTCTATGTCTCAACCGCAGGCTGCCGACACTCCATCCCAACTGTTATGGTCTGATCAAATAACTTCGGTTATGACTAGACTGATGAGCTTGAAGCAGCTCGCAGAGACAGGGAGGTGATCACACAGAGATCACCTGAACCACATTGGGCACGTTCTTTAGCCAAATCTGTGGAGGGACTTACTAAAGTTATGTCCCAGGCCCCTCCTGCTGCCTCGTTATATAATGTCCCTAATAAGAGACTTATCCAGAATCCTTTACATTGGGATGATTAGGATGATGAGGAAGCGCAGGAACCTGAGGAGGGCGAGGTTCAAGAAGAGGTTCAGTTTCCTGATGAATCGAAACCTATATCACAGGGCGTAGATGCATTAATCACTGCAGTATGCCAGGCTTTACACATAGAGGACTCAGAGGTGACTTCTAAACCGTCTATTTTTGGTAAGAGATTTAGACAGGCTGTCACTTTCCCAGCTTCAGAGGAGTTGGATGATATCCTAACCTCAGCGTGGAAACACCCTGATAAGAGGTTTCAAATCTCTAAGAAACTTTTATCCTATTATCCATTTCCGCCAGATAGTAGGAAATTATGCGAAACTCCCCCAGCTGTAGATCCCTCAGTATCCCGCCTTTCTGAAAAGACGGTGCTTCCCGTTCCGGGAGCTGTTTCCTTAAAGGAGTCCTCCGACAGAAATCTGGAAAACACGCTAAAATCCATTTATACAGTGGCAGGAGTGTCACAGCGTCCAGCACTGGTTAGCTGTTGGGTTAATAAAGCTGTCGAAGCCTGGGCTACACAGCTTGCAGAAGATCTCAGGTCAGGATCGCAGACTGAAGATCTCATTCAGCTGGCTGAGCAGATTGCAGAATCGTCCGCTTTCCTTGGGGAAGCTTCTAAGGACATATGTGGTCTTTCCGTTAGATCTTCGGCTTTAGGTATATCAGCCAGAAGAGCCCTTTGGCTGCGTCAATGGCACGCAGATGCAGAGTCCAAGAGAGCTGTAGAAGCTCTTCCTTTTACCGGAGAAGTTCTTTTCGGGACGGAGTTGGATAAGTGGATCTCACAAGCTACCGGTGGGAAATCCACTTACCTACCATATGCGGCTCCCCCTCCTAGAAAACCTTCTGCAGGACCTTCTTTTCAGTCCTTTCGTCCCCCCGGCAGGTTTAGAGGACGCTCCAGGGGAGCTCCGGCTTTCTCCCGAGGGTCTAGAGGCCGTGGTAGAACTGCGACATCAGCTTCATCCGGGTCCCAGCAGGACAAGACAACAGCAAAGCCCTCCGCATGACTCTCTCCTTTCTCAGTGGGAGATCAGAGGGTGGGAGCTCGTCTTTTACACTTCAGGGAAGTGTGGCTCAAGTCTTGCCAGGACGCCTGGGTCAGGGACATCATTACACACGGTCTGAAGTTGGACTTCAGAATAGATCTGCCTTCTCGTTTTTTCACAACCGGTTTACCACTGGCATCAGAAAAAAGAGAGGTTATTCTAGAAGCAATACAGAAGCTGCTATTGTCCCAGGTGGTAGTGGAAGTTCCGACTCATCAGAGAGGTCAGGGTTTTTATTCCAGCTTGTTTGTGGTGCCCGAGCCGGACGGCTCTATGAGACCCATTCTCAATCTCAGGAATCTAAACCCTTATCTTTGAGCCTTCAGGTTCAAGATGGAGTCTCTCCACTCTGTTATAGCAGGACTCGAGAACGACAAGTTTCTTGTGTCCCTAGACGTAAAAGATGCCTACCTCCACATCCCTATCTGGCCTCCTCATCAAGCATTTCTTCGATTTGCGGTCCTAGACTCGCATTGGCAATTTCAGGCCCTACCTTTCGGTCTTTTGTCGGCACCAAGAGTGTTCACAAAGGTCATGGCCGTCATGATGGCTCTGCTGCGATATCAGGGGGTAGTCATTGTCCCATATTTAGACGACCTACTGATCAAGGCTCCGTCAGTAACTCGATTGTTAATAGACATTCAATTAACCCAGAATCTTCTCTTGCAACACGGGTGGATCTTAAATTTCAAAAAATCCTCCTTGACTCCGACACAACGTCTGCTGTTCCTGGGCATGATATTGGACACAGCGGAACAGAAGGTATTTCTGCCCCAGGACAAGGTCTCCTCCATTCAAAGCATGGTGCGTCTGATTTTGCGGCATCACAGAGTATCAGTACATCTCTGTATCCGCCTGCTGGGAAAGATGGTGGCGACCTTCGAGGCAATTCAATATGCAAGATTTCATGCCCACCCCTTTCAGTTGGATCTTCTTTCCCAGTGGTCAGGATCCCACCTATTTCTCCACCAGCGAGTCCTCTTGTCTCCCCAGACGAGAACATCTCTAATTTGGTGGTTGAATCCTTCGCACTTGCTGACAGGACGACGGTTCGCAGTATGGGATTGGATTCTCCTCACCACAGACGCAAGTCTAAGAGGATGGGGAGCAGTGACCCGGGGAAGACATTTTCAGGGGCACTGGACTCAAAGGGAGGCAGGTCTACCCATAAATATTCTAGAGTTAAGAGCAATATTTTATGCTCTCCAACTGGCACAGCCTCTGTTGCAGGGTCAGGCAGTCCGAGTACAGTCGGACAATGCCACAGCGGTCGCCTATATCAACAGACAGGGCAGCACCAAGAGCAGAGCCGCCATGAAGGAAGTAGGCAGAATCCTGCGTTGGGCAGAGGAATTTGCAGTAGCAATCTCTGCCATCTTCATTCCAGGAGTGGAAAACTGGGAGGCCGATTATCTCAGTCGGCAAGATATTCATCCAGGGGAATGGTCGCTCAATCCTCAGGTATTTCACCAACTAACTCTCAGGTGGGGTCATCCACAGGCCGATCTCATGGCATCGAGGTTGAACCACAAATTACCAATTTCTACTTCAGGGTCCATAGGGGGTCCACAGGGTTGACCTTGGGGTATAGCTGGATCTGGATCCACGGGCACCACGCAATTAAAGCTTTGCTGCTCCCAGGATGCACTTGGGTCCGTCCTCCTCTATACCCCGCCCCCGAGCCACAGGCACCTCAGTTTTAGTTGGTGCCCAGCCGGAGTCGGGTCACCCTGCTCAGTGGGACTGCATAAGCAGCCCCTAAGCTTTATTTTTATTTTATTTTATTTTTTTTTTTTAAAAAGATTTTATTATTTTTTACTATCTTCAGAGCGGCAGCAATGGACTGTCCTTCTGGACGTCCATGCTGCCGCTCCAACAGCCCCGCTGGCGCTGCGACGCCGGTACTGATCTGGGGATCGCAGCGGGACCCCGGAGTCAGTGCTAGCGTGGCTCCGGGAGCTCCCACTGACTGCTGCCGGACACAAGGTGCCAGGTAAGCCGAAGCGCTGCGCGCGGGGGAAATGCAGTCTTTTAGCCGCCGGTCTCTGGGGACAGACCGGCGGCGCTAGTAGCGGCGGCGGGCTCCCCCCCTCTGTGGCATACCCCGCGTGTCTGCTGGCCTCCAGGGTGTAAGTACCGGCGGGGAACCGGCTTCCCTGGGGGTTTAATACTAGCAGGGGAGGCAGCCTTCCCTGCTTTAGCGCCCCTCCCCTCAGCCCAGCGCGCCTTCTCTCATGTGCGAAGGCGTCGCTGGGCTGTTATCTCCTGGCCACTGCTCCTCAGTGCTCTCTGGCGGCCATCTTCAGGCAGCATCGCAGAGCTCCCAGGCAGGCTTCCAGTGGACTGGTCCCCCTGCGTACCTCTCCCCTGATCAGGACAGTTGATTGTAGCTGAAGGTGCAGTGAGTATAACTTCTCTGCATGGTATGTGACTTTTGCTAGTACTGCTGTCTGTGCTTTTCTACTTACTGTCAGCTTTTTACCTATCCCTTTCCTTCTCCTACGGCCCGCAGGTGCGTGGGGGAGGGGTGTTCTTTCTTTGTAACCTCACTTATATAAATCTACGTATTTGTGAGGTCCGTCACATACTGCGGTGTGCTACTCAGTACCATATTGTGGGCTGTTTGTGTTGCATGCTTGGGAGTGCGTAGGTGTTATACGCCTTACCTCGTTTCGGTGATACACTTTTATTGCGAAAAGTTTGTGTCATGTCTGATGAGGAGAATGAGCGCTCTGTGGCTCCTGTGTTGTTTTCCTGCCGACGCTGTTCGGCAGGAGTTGACGGGGCGGATTTGTCTCTGGACGGTCTGTGCGGGCGGTGCCAGCTGGTACTTGGACCCTCTAAACCCCCGGTGGCGCAGGATCCTCCGTGGGCGATGTTTACGCAAGTGCTGGCGTCGATCACGGACAGGCTTGCGGTCCCGACTGCGGCCCCTTCTAGGGCGTTGCCCCAGCCTACCATTGCCCGTTCCCCAGGTGTGACGCATCTGGTGCAGTCTCTTCCCGGGTCTCAGACTGTGGATCCTTATGCGGGTTTGCCTGTATTTGTGCAATCCCCCACGGTACCGCAGCAGTCGATGGTACCTTTTCAGGGGTATCCTCAGGCGGTACCCCCTCCCTGGGTGGATGTCCTCTCCAGTTCTGTTCAGAGCCTGGCGGCTTCGTCATCGGCCTTTCAATCTATGTTGCACAGTGATTTGCCCCCTCGGGCGTCCAAGCGACCCGTTCTGGCTTCACTGGCAGCTCAGGACACGGACGTGTCTTCGGATGACGGGGAGATCCATGAGGACTCTGACTCGGATGCCGGGCCCAGGAGGTGGAGGCTAAGTCTTCCATTAATGTGCCGGCATTGGTTAGGGCGGTGCGGGCCATCCTTCACATTGAGTAGGATGTGCCGGCCCCCAGGTCAAAGTACCCAAATTTTAAGAAGGCCAAAGTAGCTTTGACGGTTTTTCCCCAGTCCGATCAGTTAACGGATCATATGGCAGGGACCTGGCAGTTGCCCAGCAAGAGGTTCCAACCGCAGAAGCGGTTGGCTTCAAACTATCCGTTTCCTGAGGCTCTTTGCAGGAAGTGGGAAACTCCGCCTGCGGTGGATTCCCACGTTACCCGCTTAATTAAAAGCGCTATGCTGCCTTTGCCGTCTATCTCCTCCCTGAAAGATCCCACGGACAGGAAAGTGGAGACTTGTTTAAAGTCTATCTACTCTCTCTCGGGGGCGGTGGCCCGTCCGTCCATGGCCATCTCTTGGGTGGCTAAGGGCATCGAGAGCTGGGCCAACGCTTTGGAGGATACCTTTCCGGAAGATGCTCCGGAGATCTAGAGAGCGTTGATAGGACAAATGAGGGATGCGGCTTCCTACATTGGGGAAGCATCGTTAGATGCAAGCCTGCTGACCTCTCGGGTGTCGGCTGCAGCTGTGTCGGCGCGTCGGTCCTTGTGGCTGAGGTCTTGGAGAGCTGACGCTGACTCCAAAAAGGGCCTAGAGGCCTTACCTTTTAATGGGGAGTTGCTTTTCGGTCCAGACTTGGACAAAATTGTGGATACTCTGGCTAAGTCTAAATCAGCCTTCCTCCCTTCGGCTTCTGCACCTACCAAGGTACGGAGCTCTGATTTTCGGTCCTTTCGGGTTCAGGGCAAGGCCAAAGGTCAGTCCTTCCCGAGGCAGTCGGCGACCAAGGCCGCTTCTAAGCCCAAGAAGCAGGCCTGGAGTGCCAGGCACCCTTCTTCCAAGCAGGAAGATAAACCTTCTGCCTGATGGGACAGGCCTCCCTCTGGGGGACCCCAGAGTGGGAGGCCAACTTCTTCTATTTGCCCAGTGCTGGCACAATACCACCACGGATGCCTGGGTTCGAGAAGTGGTCTCCCAGGGGTACGCCCTGTCTTTTCAGCACAGACCGCCCCACCAGTTTTTCTGCACGAGTCCTTCTCAGGATACGACCAAGACTTTACAGATTCAGGAAGCTATAGAGTCCTTGCTGAAAGCAGGGGTCATTGTTCCCGTTCCTCAATTACAACGAGGGACGGGGTACTATTCTTCTCTGTTTCTGGTGCAGAAACCCAATGGTTCTCATCGCCCTATCCTCAACTTGAAGTCTCTGAACAAATTTCTCAGAGTTCCCAAGTTCAGGATGGAAACGTTACGTTCCATCATTCTGGCGATGGAACCGGGGGATTACATGGTGTCCCTGGATATCCAGGACGCCTACCTCCATGTTCCGATAGCACCTTCGCACCAGCGGTATCTGAGGTTTGCTATCCGTCAACATCATTTTCAGTTCCGGGCGCTACCCTTTGGCCTCTCCACGGCACCGAGTGTGTTCATGAAGATTATGGCGGTCATGGCCGCACATCTTTGGAACCAGAATGTACGGCTGCTGCCGTATCTGGACGACCTCCTGTTGCTGGCGAGCTCCCCGGAGGTACTGCTTCAACATCTTCACCTGACGATCGCTTGCTTGCAAGCGCACGGGTGGCTGATAGTCCTCCCTGATTCCATCACAGCGGATGGTTCATTTGGGAGCCCTGCTGGATTCTCGTCAGCAACGGATCTTCCTGACTCCAGAGAAGGTCTCTTCCCTGCAGCTGCGGATACGCAGTTGCCTGAGCAGTTGCCGCCTGTCGGTCCATTCGGCTATGAGAGTTCAGGGGTCCATGGTGTCGACATTCGACATGGTGGAATTTGCCCAGTTCCATTCCCGGCCCCTGCAGAGGCTGATTCTGTCGGAATGGAACGGGTTACCTCACCGGATCCGCTCTCAGATGCTGGTGTTGTCCCCGGAGGTTCGGCAGTCTTTGGCTTGGTGGCTTCAGACAGCACATCTGGTCGAGGGGCGCCCCTTTTGGATCCCGGACAGGGTCCTACTCATGACGCATGCCAGTCTCCGGGGTTGGGGGGCAGTGTCTGGCTCATAATCGCTTCAGGGTCATTGGTCCGCGGAAGAAGCACTTCTCCCCATCAACATCCTGGAACGGCGGGCAGTATACAGGGCCCTGCAGTCGTCCGGCCCCGCTCTTCACGGAAGGGCGGTTCAGGTGCAGTCCGACAACGCCACCACGGTGGTGTACATCAACCACCAAGGAGGAGCTCGCAGTCGGGCAGCGATGTCGGAGGTGTCTCGCATTCTTGCTTGGGCGGAGTGTCACATTCCAGCGATCTCGGCAGTCTTCATTCCCGGAGTCCTCAATTGGGAGGCGGACTTCCTCAGCCGTCACGACGTGCATCCCGGGGAATGGTCACTTCACCCAGAGGTGTTTCAGCTACTCGTGGACAGGTGGGGGCTGCCGGAGCTGGACTTGATGGCCTCCCGTCACAATCACAAGTTGCCCATTTACGGGTCAAGGACAAGAGACGCAGGCGCCTGTCTGGTAGATGCGCTATTGGTGAAATGAACGTTTCACCTGGCGTATCTGTTTCCTCCGATATCCCTGCTTCCTCCGGTTCTGCGGAAATTCAAGCAGGATGGCGGCACGCTCGTGCTGGTAGCTCCGGCGTGGCCCAGACGTCCTTGGTACTCCGATCTGCAGGGCCTCTCCATCGACGCTCCGTACCTTCTCCCTCAGCGTCGGGACCTGTTGTCTCAAGGGCCCTGCCTTTACCCGGATCTGGTCGGCTGTCTTTGATGGCGTGGCTCTTGAGACAGCCGTCTTGAGGTCTAGGGGTTTCGCCAGTTCGGTCATTGGTACCATGCTTAGGGCACGCAAGCCTGCTTCCGCACGGATTTACCACAGGGTGTGGCACACTTATTTTCAGTGGTGTGAATCCAGAAACTATGACCCTCAGGTGTTCCGGGTTTCCAGAATCTTGGAGTTCCTTCAATCGGGTTTGGACCTCGGCTTACGCCTGGCCTCTCTGAAGGTTCATGTGTCTGCTTTGTCCGTGTGGTTTCCGCGACGGATTGCTACACTACCGGATGTTCACACCTTTTTCCAGGGTGTTCTCAGGATCCAGCCTCCCTTCGTGCCTCCTTGGGACTTGGCGGTGGTGCTACGGGTCTTGCAGGGTCCTCCTTTTGAGCCTCATGAGTCGGTGGACCTCAAGTGGCTGACGTTCAAGACCGTTTTTCTCCTGGCGATTGCTTCTGCCAGGAGGGTGTCCGAGTTGGGGGCGCTTTCCTGTCGCCCCCCTTTTCTGATTTTTCACCAGGACAGAGCGGTGCTCCGCACTCGTCCTGAATTTTTGCCCAAAGTGGTCTCAAAGTTCCACATTAATCAGGAGCTTGTCGTGCCAGCTTTTCAGTCACCTGATCTTTCAGCTGGTGAGGCTTCCTTAGATGTAGTCCGGGCACTTAGAATCTACGTGGACTGGACTACTTCGGTTAGGAAGTCGGATTCATTGTTTGTCCTCTTCGGTTTTAACAATAGGCGTTGGCCTGCCAACAAGCAAACGTTAGCCCGTTGGCTTCGTTCAGTTATTTGTGAGGCTTATGCACAGGAGGGTTTACCTGTGCCAGCCTCTGTTAAGGCTCATTCCACTCGTTCTGTGGGTCCCTCTTGGGCTGCTAGACGTAGCGCCTCCGCTGTTCAGCTGCCACTTGGTCTTCAATTCAAACGTTTTTGAGGTTCTATGCGTTTGACACCTTCGCCTCTCAGGATGCATCCTTCGGGCGCCGGGTGCTCCTTTCAGCACAGGAGCGTCCCCGCCCTTAGTTGAACTGCTTTGGGACATCCCCAAGGTCAACCCTGTGGTCCCCCTATGGACCCTGAAGTAGAAAACAGGAGATATGGTAAGAACTTACCTTTGTTATCTCTGTTTCTATGAAGTCCATAGGGTCCACAGGGCGCCCGCCCTGACGCACCTGGCTTCATATGGGCTGTGTGGCTGGTCACCGGTTTTCCGTCTCCCATTTCTGTGAGTATGGTTTCTTGTGTGTTCCAGTCTTCCTTCTCTCTGTTTAGTCTCCTCCTCCGGCCTTGGCTGCTTACCAACTGAGGTGCCTGTGGCTCGGGGGCGGGGTATAGAGGAGGACGGACCCAAGTGCATCCTGGGAGCAGCAAAGCTTTAACTGCGTGGTGCCCGTGGATCCAGATCCAGCTATACCCCAAGGTCAACCCTGTGGACCCTATGGACTTCGTAGAAACAGAGATAACAAAGGTAAGTTCTTACCATGTCTCCTGTTTTACTGTTCCCAGACCAGAGACCCACAGGCAGCAGCAGTGGATGCCCTGACAACACAGTGGAGGTTCCACTACGTATACTTATTCCCTCCTTTCCCGCTAATTCCTTGCTTACTTCAGAGAATCAAACGCGAGAATGTCAGAGTGCTGTTCATAGCACCAGATTGGCCCAGAAGAGCGTGGTACTCGCAGATAAGGAATCTGTTGGTAGACGAGCCGTGGCCACTTCCTCTTCAAGACGACCTTCTGCTTTAGGGGCCGTTTATTTATCAAGACTTAACGCGGCTTCGTTTGACGGCATGGCTACTGAAAGGGCTGTTCTTAGACAGAAGGGAATCCCATCAAGTGTAATTCCTACCATGATTAGGGCTCGCAAGGAGGTTACGTCTCAGCATTACTATCGCATATGGAAAGCTTATCTCACTTGGTGTGAGAGACGCAATTCTCCTCCATCAGTTTTTAAGGTATCACGTCTACTTCTTTTCCTTCAGGCTGGCTTAACGGCAGGTCTTCGTCTGGGCTCCATAAAGGTACAAATATCCGCGTTATCCATTTTCTTCCAGAGAAAATTGGCCTTATTACCGGATGTCCAGACTTTTCTCCAGAGAGTGGTCAGGCTTCAGCCTCCTTTTGTGCCTTCTACGGCACCATGGGACTTAGATTTGGTATTGGTTTTTGTCCAGTCTGAAACCTTCGAGCCGCTACAGAGGGTGGAGTTAAAGTACTTAACTTGGAAGGTGGTTCTCCTTTTGGCACTCGCCTCAGCGAGGCGGGTCTCTGAACTGGGGGCCTTATCATGCCGTCCTCCTTATCTCATTTTCCATGAAAATAGGGCAGAATTACGCACACACAAATCCTTTCTTCCAGAAGTAGTCTCTGCTTTTCATATAAATCAACCAATTGTGGTCCCTGTGTTTAAGGATGACTCTCCAGCTTCTAGATCCTTAGATGTAGTCAGAGCACTCTGGATTTATGTCGACAGGACTGCTTCGCTCCGTAAATCGGATGTTTTGTTTGTTCGGTTTGATTTGGCCCGACCAGGTTGGCCAGCTTCCAAACAAACTATTTCCAGATGGATTCGTCTGACTATTAAATAGGCTTATGTGGTGGCTTCCAGGCAACCACCGGCTTCTATTACAGCGCATTCTACGCGCTCGGTAGGACCTTCATGGGCGGCTGCTCGTGGGGTTTCTTTAAACCAGCTTTGTCGAGCAGCCACTTGGTCCGGCAAGCACACGTTTCTTAGATTCTACCGTTTTGATACTTTTGCGGCCTCCGCTTCAGAGTTTGGCCGTGCAGTTTTGCAGGTTTCTCAGCGCTCTGCCACCCGGGATGTGAGCTCTGGGACGTCCCCATTGTATTGAGGCTCCAGTGTCCCCTAGTGGATGAAGGAGAAAATAGGATTTTGGTACTTACCGATAAATCCCTTTCTCCGATTCCACAGGGGATACTGGACGCCCACCCTGCGCTGCTCTACCTGCATTTGTTACTTTTTCCACATTCCGACGGTTGTTTATGTTACTGTTGTCTGATTGGAATGTTGGTTTGTCTTTTCTTAACCTTCTTTATATATGAATGCTGTGGTTTCTCTGTTTCCTTCTCCTTCTTTTCCAGCTCCCCTCGGGCACAGTTGTTTAGACTGACCTGGGGGGGTATAGAGGGGGAGGAGCTAGCCACCATTCAAGTTTTTTTTATTAAAGATGCCAGCTCCCGGCTAACCCACTTCTATACCCCATTGTACTGAGGCTCCAGTGTCCCCTGTGGAATCGGAGAAAGGGATTTATCGGTAAGTACCAAAATCCTATTTGTAGCTTCCTAACCTTTTATACCTAGCATCCCCTGGCTGCCCCAGGAGTACCCCTATCTCTTCCCTGGCCCTTCCCCATGAAGCCATGGCCCTTTTTCAGGTGCATTATTTTATGTCCCTATTTAAAAAATGGAGGGGGGGGGGGGGGGCGCCAATGCTCTCTCTGGCACAGGACACCAAAAAGTCTAGTTACGGCTCTGAAGGGAGCACTTGTAGATTTTGTGTGAACTGTGTAGATGACGGGGGGGGGGTAATTTGTTAGAATAGAGGGTGTGAGGTAGAATAGGTTTAGTGGGAAGAGATATGATAATCTTGCCTGTGGAGGTGATTCTTTTTTGGAAATGCTGGAAAGTTTTGAGTTGAAAGTCTTCATGTTTGAGCACAGCCTGAAAAAAGTTCTGTAACAGGAAATAAGAGCAGCTAATGAGTCTGAATGTAAAACGTAGGTCTTGTGCAGGGGGATTGAGTTGGGAGACATTTTGTGACAACTGAAGAGTGAAGAGATATATGTTGGTATACTGTAGATTTTTTTGATGGCCTTGTATTATTTCACACAGGTGAAATAGAACCAATGTCCCCAGTGTAGAAAAACAGTAATGCAAACCACTGTACCACTGTGCTACCAAAATAAATCCACAAATGCGCACTTTCTGCTCCTTGACATTTATTTTTTCATTCTCTCCACGCAAATAGAAATCTGGTTTCTTCCATTTCTGCACAGAATTGTTGCCAAATAGGCACATACCAGACAGGAAGGAACAGCCTTGGTGCTATAAAATACCCCCTGTCTGAATGTATGACCATTGCATTAAAATGATGTAATAGTATTCTTATCCCCCAGATTAGTGTGAGCCACTAGTCCTTATTTCTTATCAGGGGCAAACACAATATTCCATAGTGAGTGGATCATCTGGGGTTTTCACCTTCGAATTTCATTTAGATTATCAGAGTTTCATATGTCAAACAAGTAATTTACTAGTCTGTAGAGTGATCTAGACATCTGTGTAATAAATGTTTAATAAAACATATTTTGTGCATTGTATTTTTAAGCAATAACCGTATTGCCTTACAAGGGGTGGTGCGTGTTGCGTTGTGTCTTAAAGAAAACAAGACATTGAGAGTACTAAAGGTAAGCAGTGTACGTATGTATGGGGAATCTCAGGGCTGAATGTACAAGAATGTAAATTTAGTTTATTTTGGTATTTTGCCAATATTTATTACCAGTCTATATGCAAGTAAAACAGCCTGTATACATGGAGCATATAAGAAAACATCAGAGCATACATATACTGAGCAACACAGTTCTAGCTATATCCATGCTCCGCCATATAGGTCAGCCTCTTAGCGCAGAGTTCATTGATCAGCATACAAGCCACACAATCCATTTCTGAAGAGCGACTCTCTCTGTATGCCAGTCATATATGAAAGTGCAAAGCATGCTGGTATGCAGATCTATTTTATTTGCACAAAATCGTCTACCTTGTGCTGTCATAGGTGACGCTCACATTTTAGGTTTTAGAACTGCCCTTGGAAAATCAATCTGCCCCTACTTGTGCTGAGTTGTTAAGAAGAAGGAAATTCACTTAGCCTACTACAATTTTATTCCACCCCCTTCATTCACAGCAACATTTCATTATTATACTTTAATTCTGTTTGGCTTAGCCTCATTTAGTTCATATTACTCATGAGAGTAATGGGACATAAGGACTGTCTTACATGTTGTAGCCTTTTCCATTGCACTGGATGAAAGATCCAGGTTAATACCACCTACTGCATACCTGAGAAACAAGGACCACATCCATAAATCATGTACCTTCTCCGATTATCTAGTCCCACAAAACAATCACGTTTGCATGCGTGTACTTTAATATGCTCCCAGCATGCACTCAGCACAGTGCACCCATGTTCCGCCCAGCTCCTCCCTTTATAAGATGCTACATTTTGCACACCTGCAAACATCATCATTTTGACCCCCATAGCCTTATGTTTCTCCATAACAATGGGTGAATTTGTCCATACATAGGCACGTGACATAACAGCATTAGTGTTTCAGTTTTGCATTTTAATAAATGATGCTTATTGACTCCCTGTTCAGCTGGCAGCCAGTAGCAGAGGCTGGCAGAGAGAATGGTGGGCATATTTAGTTAAGTAGCAACAACATTATTTCAGGTATTATTCAGCTCAGTAATAAACAGACTTTGATGTCCCGTGATGTTAGTTACTGGCTTAACTTGCTTTTTAAGTAATATTGCATAAAGCTAGATCACGGAAATTCTACATTTTTATATTTTGTTTACACAGTTGTGTTATTTAATTGTATTTTTTCCTTTTAAATGTACATATCATATGCAGTATTTAAGTGAAATAATCAGATCAATGTTTAATATTATTTCAACTGTTTGCAGGTGGCCAGAAATCCAATACAAAGTGAAGGCTGCTTTGCTCTGCTAAAGGCAATCCAAGCAAACTGCGAGTCCGCTATAGAGCTACTGGATTTCTCTGTAAGTGGTAAACAAAGAAACCAAGTTCATCAACCTTAGAAAATAAAATCTAGCAGTTTTATAAACACTGATGGCTACAATATTTACTGACACATAGTACTTTCTACTAACTCTTACTAACTGCTCAGTGATTGCAAGTGCTTTACAGTCCAGCTCAATCTGAAACTCATTGGTATGTGTGTACTCCTGTAGTGTTATGGTGCATACACACGGCCCAACTTGCTCAATCATCGATATCGTTGAACGATTTTTTTCTACTTTAAAAATGAACGATATCGTTGAACAATTTCATCAACGATCATGAACGATATATGACAGTATTTAAATGATGATATCGACCAAGTTGGCCTGAATGTATGGTCGACCTCAGATATCGTTATTGTCCATACGGCCACGCACATCGTTGGTCGTTCAATGCAAAAAAGTAAACGATATAATGATTGTTCATATCGTCCTGCAAAGTTGGACCGTGTGTATGCACCATTAGGATGATGACTGACTGTTACTGACCTCTAGTTTTTCTTATTGATAGGTGTGGATGTAAGCAACACCCCTGGTTATTTTATCTCTTTTGTTGTAGAGCCCTGTGTTTTTTTGTAAGTTTATTTAAATAAATATACTGTTTACTGGTTTGTAATTAATTCTTCCCTACTTGTGGTACTCTTGCTGTAAAATAATATGTCCTAGCATTGCTGCTCAGATTTCCAATCCCCATTCACAAAGTGTATCTCTTTGTTCTTGGATTGTTGTTAATTTGAATAACACTCGCCACTTGCATATCACGAAAGGGGGAATTCAGTTAACCACGATAACCAAAATTTGCGTGTAAATGTGACCTTTTTTATGGGTGAAATGAATTTCGAGCTATTCAATTAGCCTGCAAGTAAACGTGCATTAATTCTGAATAGGGTTTAACGCAACTTGTTTTTTGCATCCTCCTGAGCAGGTGAAAAGTTTGTGAAAATTCCTATTTTAAGGTACAAATCTGGGGACTTGGGGCCTGATTCAGACCAGCTCGCGAGCGCTTAACGCTCGCAAGCGGGTCAATGGTCGGCCAGTGCATGCGCAAGCCCCGGAGCGAGTGAGAACTTCACTCACTCCGGGGCTCGCTACAAAACGGGGCGGCTGTCGATGTTGATCGACAGCTCGCCCCTTTTTGTAGGTGGGGAGGGGGGGTGGCTGGACAAACAGAGGCGTTCCCGAAGGAACGCCTGCCGTTTGTGGGCGGCCCTACTGACATCATTCGTGATGTCAGTAGTGAACTTCCTGCTCTATTAGAGCAGGAAGTTCACTCGGGCTTGCGGGAACAGAGACCCAACCACAAGGGTCTTGTCGCAAGCCCGATGGTTGCAATAATTGCGACCATCGCCAGGCTGCTCACAAAAGCTGTGGGTGGTCACCCACAGCTATGCGAGCGCCCTGGAGGCGGATTTTGTTTTCAGAGCGAGCGCTCGCAAATAGCAAGTGCCTCTGATCAGGCCCTTGGTTCAGACCCGCTGGGACACCCTCTCTAATCATTAATTAGGCACTTATACAATTTTAATTAGCTTCATTTAGCCAAAAACATGTAATTTTTGGGGTGAAATTTTGCGAAATGCAGGATAATGGGTTACAAGATGTAGTACAGGTATAAGGGGTTGCTATATGAATGGGACAGGTGTTTTTAGGCTTGCAGATGGGAGTTACAGGTGTTTTTTTTAACACATTTTTAAAAGTGTCTTAAAATGACAAAAATATCTTACAGGCATTTTTATGCACCCCAAAGTTATCTAGAGAATATATTTTGCAGAAAAACACTAGCTTTCTATAATTTTTTCGCTGCTTTTGAAAAATGCATATAACAGTCATTTGACACATGTTAAGAATCCCAAATACTTTGCTTTTGGCCACTAACAGACTTGTATACTGTTATCCAATATTACTTTGCATTTTTTGGGGTATAGGCTGATTTCCCCATTTTCACCCACACTTAATGCGAGTATTACCAGCAAGACTTAACAAGCAAACATTAGAATAAGCCTATTCAAATTGAATTGCACGTTAATCGGGAGCGCGCATACACACGTTAATTGAAATTAACAGGCATTATGCACATTAATTTAACACTTTCTTTTTTTTTTTTATCACGGTTAATTAAATCCCATCCCCAATACTCTTATTATGATGTCATACCCCAATTTCTCTATAAGCTTTCTTCGTGTATGATCCTTGTAAGAATATTATTATAAATGTTTGCTAAATACAGTATAACACCACTATCATGTTTGTTTACACAAGCAAAATAAATTGAAAAGTAAACAGCCTTAAGGGGCCTATCCATTACCCGACCAGAATAGGCAGCAGGGTGGCAGAATCCAAAGGTTGGGTGCTGTTGTAGGCAGTGGGGAGTATATGGTGGTAGAAGCAAGGGAAGGGAAAGTATATGAGGGAAGAGGGCCCTGCTCGTGAGAGCTTACAGTCTTAAAGGCAGGGGGCAGATAGACAGGTAATAATAGTCAACAATGTGAGGAGCAATTCAGATTTTTGACCTGTGTAAATAGATGATTCATGTTGCTGAAGGGATCAAAGCTGTTTTATTTTCAGTATGGTTTCCTTAGGTGCTTACTACACAGTTTGTATACAGTAAAGGGAAATGTGTCAGTATGCTTCTGTAAAAGAGCTATAAAGCAAGTCAAAAGTGATCAGAAATATGTCTTTCTAACAAAAAAACATATGTATTATATAAAAAAATCTCTCAGGAAGGGCCGGTGCAAGGTTTCAAGGCACCCTAGTCTAAGCTACACAACACCACCCTTGTGATAATCCGTTACTTACAGAATACCTGACTGTGCTGTCTTGGTGCGGGTTGGGTACGGGTTCCCGGCGGTCGGGATGCCGCCGGTCAAGATATCCCGACAGCAGCATCCCGACAGTCAGAATACCGGCATGCGAAGGTAAGTATACTATCACTTACCCCTACCCTAATCCTCTCTCCCCGGTGCCTAAACCTAACCTCCCCTTCCCTGCACCCTAAACCTAACCCTCCCCCTAGTGCCTAACCCTAAACATAACCCTCCCTTAACCCCCTATACTTACCTTCGGGATGGCGGCGGTTGGGATACTGGAGCTGGGATCCTGACGCTAGTATTTAGACCGTCGGCAACCCGCACGCCGAGATGCTGACTACATCCATTTGGTGCATACACCTAATGCTGCCTTCTAGATAGGGGTTCCTTCTTTAGATAAGTTACCACCATAAAATACAGACATCATTGCAGTGACCGCCATACAGCAAATTCAGCATCCCAATAACCTTCATACTGCACAGACAGCAACCTACTAGTGACACTCATACTACACAGAAAGCATCAAGCATCCCAGTGCACACTGACTGCCATACCACAGAGACAGTATCCAAGTACTCTGGGAACATATTATATATATATATATATATATATATATATATATATTCACCAACTCATGACATGCCAGGAACTCTCAAGCTGACAAGGTATGCTGGGACTTGTAGTACCACTAATGGTGGACAGGCAAAAGTAGTTGACAACCCAGACTTGCAGATCCACAGCCTGCTCACCTCTGGATGTTGATTTTATGGAGCAGTGCTCTGTCCATGGGCCTTGTCCTGCCGAATTTATGGAGATCCACAATGGAGGCTTCACGACGCTGCGCTGGAGACCGTGTCTGCGGTCTGTGATACTTTGTGCCCCCCTCCGTGCTGGACGGTCATGGTCACATCAGTTACATTCAGTCCTACAGTGCTCACATAACATGTGGCATTGGCCACCCTGGTTAAATGTTGTAACATGTTGCCTGTCATCAGGGGAATATGAGGGATCCACACAGTTGGGGATAGGACTTGAATCCACTATGTTGATCCGCAGCATACAGAGAGTTCGCCAATGCCAGCAGTTTGTAAGAAAAACAAAAATTGCCACCAAATTGAAAGGGGTGGGAGGATCCGCCACTGATCAGGAAAGGAATAAGAGACTACTAGAGTTGGGGAGCAGAGAGCGGGTGGTGGGCGCCGCACTGGCTACCTACGTCATAGTGCACATCAGTCATGTGCCTGGGGTATCAGTGCTGCTGTTGTGGCCACCACTCGCTAGCACTGGGACCTGCACTAAGACCTTGGCTGGCAGTGTAGTGTGCTATGAGGGGTGACAGGGATAGCAACGCCTGCTAAATTCTGCAGGCTGCGGCCACCATCAGCACCAGGGGCCAGTCCTTAGGCAGTTGTCCAAAGCTGTCTAATGGTAGCACCTGCCCCCTTCTCAGGTTCTGGTGGAGAATATAAAATATTATAACTTTATATAGTTTTGTCGCACTTTTATAATAGAATAACCTTTTATTTTAGCAAAGATATTCTTTTATCATTGATTTCTGCAGCTAAAGAAACTAGTGTCTGCAGGATTACATTTAACCCACCATATAGTTGTGACTAAATCCAAATAATTCTAACTTTTAAAAAATGTGTCTTTTTAACTTAGAAATCATCATCATCATCATCATCATAATTGGATATTTGTTATAATCTACAATAATAAATCAGTGATTTGGGATGAAATATCACAGGATAAAATGGCAGTATGCAACTTCTTAATTATTTTCTAAGTAAACAAATGAGTTTTAATATTCTAGACAAGGGGCATCGAGCCATATGCAATTAGAGATGAAAAGACTTTTTCGCCTGTTTTTTTGCAAAAATTTCACCTAAAAGAAATTCGCCAAATTCATTTCCAGGACAATTTTGGAAAAAAAAGCGGAAACAATTCTCCAAAAAAGATTCTCCAATCAATAGCAGGTGAAAATAAGTGCAAAAAAACCCTTGGGACAGCGCCCCCCAAAGGACAAATCTGAAAAAAACAAAACCTAAGAACACCCCAAAACGACATGTCATTTTTGGGGTGAAAATTTAAAAAGTGGGAGGAGAAATATAAGAAGTAGCGAAATAGACTTCTTGGGGGTCCCCAAGTATGGGTCAGGTGTTTTTGGGATAGCAGGTGGATTTTTCATGTTTTTAAAAAGTTCACTTTAGAGACATAAAAACATGCTAGCACCCATTTTCAAATACCCCAAATTTGACAGGACTACTTATTTTCACCAAAATATACAGCTTTATGCCATTCTTCACCACTTTTACAAAGACGCTAATAGCAAGCAATTTACACAACTTAAGTACCCAAAATAGTCTTATTAGGGCTATTAGTACACATCTATATTGATTCCCTATGTTAATGTATCTTTTTCTGGGGTACAGACTGATTTCCCCAATTCTTTCAGTACTTTTCGCCTGTTCCGCATTCGCCTATTTCTGTTTTCCCCTGTTTTGCAATTGAATTAGGCGAAAAGCGGGGACGAGCACGGAATGAATTTGCCTCTGAAACAGGCGAATGAAGCGAAAAGTCGGACAGGCGAAAACTTTGCCTCTAATTGAATTCCCCTCATCATGTCACACTCTTTTACAACAGATCAAACTGGCGTTAACAAAAGTCCAGTAATTAGATGTTGAATGGTGGATGACACCAGTTTAATGATCAGTCTTAAACAGTGACACTATTATCACTACATAATGCTTCATTTAGTCATGCTGTATACATGCGCATACCATAGTCTTTTTTTTTTAATCTTGTATTCTTTTAGGATATTGTAGTAAATAAACAGTTTGATGATCTGTACAACACTATGAAAGCATCTATGCCAAATTTGTCTATCAAACTTGGAGGAAATTCTGAGATGTTCAAAAGACCCTTTCCAAAGGTAAGACCAGTTCCAATTGCCTCCAAGGTCTCATTATACAGTATGAACATCTCGTAGTCATTATAATTGATATACAGGTTGAGTCTCCCATATCCAAATATTCCAAAATACAGAATTTTTTTGGCATGACTGAGATAGTGAAACCTTTGCTTTTTGATGGTTCAATGTACACAAACTCTGTTTAAGGTACAAAATTATTACAACTATTGTATAAAATTACTTTCAGGCTTTATGTATAAGGTGTATATGAAACATAAATGAATGTCATATGTACACAAACTTTGTTTGAGCCACAAAAGTATTGAAATTTGTGTATAAGGTGTATATAAAACATACAGTGCATCCGGAAAGTATTCACAGCGCTTCACTTTTTCCACATTTTGTTATGTTACAGCCTTATTCCAAAATGGAATAAATACATTTTTATCCTCAAAATTCTACACACAATACCCCATAATGACAACCTGTAAAAAGTTTTTTTTTTTTACGATTTTTGCAAATTTAATTAAAAAACAACCCGAAGAAATCACACGTACATAAGTATTCACAGCCTTTGTTCAATACTTTGTTGATGCACCTTTGGCAGCAATTACAGCCTCAAGTCTTTTTGAAAATGATGCCACAAGCTTGGCACACCTATCTTTGAGCAGTTTCGCCCATTCGTTTTTGCAGCACGTCTCAAGCTCCATCAGGTTGGATGGGAAGTGTCAGTGCACAGCCATTTTCAGATCTCTCCAGAGATGTTCAATCGGATTCAAGTCTGGGCTCTGGCTGGGCCACTCAAGGACATTCACAGAGTTGTCCTGAAGCCACTCCTTTTATATCTTATCTGTGTGCTTAGGGTCGTTGTCCTGCTGAAAGATGAACCGTCGCCCCAGTCTGAGGTCAAGAGCGCTCTAGAGCAGGTTTTCATCCAGGATGTCTCTGTATATTGCTGCATTCATCTTTTCCTCTATCCTGACTAGTCTCCCAGTTCCTGCCGCTGAAAAACATCCCCACAGCATGATGCTGCCACCACCATGCTTCACTGTAGGGATGGTATTGGCCTGGTGATGAGTGGTGCCTGGTTTCCTCCAAACATAACATCTGGCAATGACGCCAAAGAGTTCAATCTTTGTCTCATCAGACCAGAGAATTTTGTTTCTCATGGTCTGAGAGTCCTTCAGGTGCATTTTGGCAAACTCCGGCAGGCTGCCACGTGCTTTTTACTAAGGAGTGGCTTCCATCTGGCCACTCTACCATACAGGCCTGATTGGTGGATTGCTGCAGAGATGCTTGTCCTTCTGGAAGGTTCTCCTCTCTCCACAGAGGAATGCTGTAGCGCTGACAGAGTGACCATCGGGTTCTTGGTCACCTCCCTGACTAGGGTCCTTCGCCCCCGATCGCTCAGTTTAGACGGACGTCCAACTCTAGGAAGAGTCCTGGTGGTTCCGAACGTCTTCCATTTACAGATGATGGAGGCCACTGTGGTCATTGGGACCTTCAAAGCAGCAGATATTTTTCTGTACCCTTCCTCAGATTTGTGCCTCGAGACAATCCTGTCTCAGAGGTCAACATACAATTCCTTGGACTTCATGCTTGTTTTGTGTTCTGACATACACTGTCAAGTGTGGGACCTTATATAGATAGGTGTATGCCTTTCAAAATCATGTCCAAACAACTGAATTTACCACAGGTAAGGTGCAGGAACATTCTCAAGGATGATCAGTGGAAACAGGATGCACCTGAGCTCAATTTTGAGCGTCACAGCAAGGGCTGTGAATACTTATGTACATGTGTTTTCTTAGTTGTTTTTTTTTATTAAATTTGCAAAAATCTCAAAAAAACTTTTTACACGTTGTCATTATGGGGTATTGTGTGTAGAATTTTGAGGGCAAAAATTAATTTATTCCATTTTGGAATAAGGCTGTAAAATAACAAAATGTGGAAAAAGTGAAGCGCTGTGAGTACTTTCCGGATACAGTGTAAATGCATTCTGTGTTTAGATTTGGGTCAAATTCCCAAGATATTTCATTATGGTATGCACATATTGCAAAATACAGAATATTCCGATATCCAAAATACTCCTGGTCCCAAGTATTTTGAATATGGGAGACTCAACCTGTACAATCTGCTACAAAAATTATTATTCTTTTTTTTTAAGGAGACAGATTTAGCACACTTTATACAGATGGTCCCCAATTTGAAATAAAAGAATAAACAAATTATTTGAATCTATTGGCTCCATATTGCACAGTGTTCTCGTTATTCAGTGGTTATGCTAAATGTTCAGATTATAAGGTGTTTAAGCACTAAATCTAGAAGATAAAAACTGCAATTGGCCAGCAAAAGAGACTGGCATCCTACATAATAATAAAATGCAACATGTAATTCATGGCAAGGCGTCTCTGCTCTGGTGGTCCTACACTATATGATAATAGCACCACTTTGGATTATACATTTATGTATTTGTAAACTGAGAGCTAACTTACCTGGATGCTCCCCAGGATCCTACAATATGACACTACAAAGATCAGCATACCCTCCATCTACTGATTCCATACATGCCTCAGAAAAGTGATACACACTATAGAAGTTGCTCAATCCATTTATTGGCCAACCACAGGTGCGTGTAAGGGAGGGGATAATCTAGACAAGGAAAAAAAAAGAAAAATTCACCCAGCACACTGTAATGGGTCAACAAAAGAGGTTGGCATCCTACATAATAATAAAATGCAAAAGACCTGCTCGCAAGCGCTATGCGCTCGCAAGCTGGTCGATGTTTGTGCATTGCGCACTCGCGGCGTGCGGAAGCCCAGTAGGGAGTGAAAGATTCACTTGCACTGGGGCTCACTACAAACGGGGCGGCTGTCGATGTTGATCGACAGCTCACCCCGTTTTGTAAGTGGGGTGGGGTGGGTGGCTGGACAAATGGAGGTGTTCCTGAAGGAACGCCTGCCGTTTGTGGGTTGCCCTATTGCCATCACCAGTGATGTCAGTAGTGAGCTTCCGGCTCTATTAGAGCCGAAAGCTCACTGGGGCTTGCGGCAGATGAGACCCTACCACAAGGGTCTCGTCGCAAGCCCGATGGTCGCAACCATCACGTGGCCACTCGCAAAAGCTGTGGGTGGTCACCCACAGCTTAGTAAGCGGCCAGGAGGCTGGCCTTTAAAAAAAAAAAAAGCGTCCACCCTCATTCAGAACGAGCGCTCGCTTTTTGCGAGCGGCTCTGAATGAGGTCCTCAGTTACATACAGTACATCTACCAACATAGGGTAGGCCACCATCTTGTCTAGATTAACCCCTCCCTTAAGCTGCATACACACACGATTTTGTTACCAACAATTTTCTGAACGATTTTTTGTCAGATTATCTGTCAGATTTTTTAAAGTGTAATGAACGATTTTTTTGAACTACATACGATTTTTGCATATTTCCTTAGTGAAAATCTTGAACGCGCATGAACGATTATCTTTCATCGTTTGACTCAGAAAGTGAACGATTTTGTTAAACGATATCGTTTAACGATAATCATTAAAAAAAATCGTTGTGTGTGTATGCAGCTTTACATGCACATGTGATGGGCCAATACATTGATTGAGCAACTTACATTCTGTGTATCAGAGGTCAAAATTGTACTGTGATTTTACATTTGATAATACACAATACACAATAATAATTAGGTCTTTTCACCTGCTATTTCTATTGGTGCATACACACACGATTTTTTGAATTATAAAGCGATAACGATATCGCTTATCGTTCAATCGTTGAAGAAATCGTTCACTTTCTGAGTTAAAACGAACGATTATTGTTCATGCGCATTCACGTTTGTAGTTTATAGTTCAGTCAGACTGACCAACTCAACGATTTTCAGTAAGGAATATGCAAAAATCGTTTGTAGTTCAAAAACATCGTTCATTACATTTAGAAAAAATGAACGAAGATCGTTTACTAAAATCGTTCATTTACTAAATCGTTGTGTGTGTATGCACCTTATGAAATAATGAACAGACTGAATAACAGGCAGTGGTAATCAGTAGACTCAGCAGCTTATCTGGCAGTTGTGCTCTGACTTTATTATTTATCACCTGTGTGCTTACTTGTTTCAGGCAGACCCAATGCATAAAGTTAAACAATACGAAAAGGAAAATAACCTGCAGCTGGCTGAATTGTTTGGGGGAAAGTATGATCCAAGTGCACTGATGACGCATGAAGACTTTGAGCGGGATTTAATGGCAAGTTCACAGTTATTTGTTCTACAGGTTACAATAGAACAATGAGATAGAGTTTTGCCTAAAGCTGTTTCTTGTAGGTTATAAAATGAAAACACCAATTGTATAACCTGTGATGGAACAAAAAACTATTAAATTCCTATTTACACATCTTCTAAACAAGTAAATATACCATATTAACATCAAGATCCACTACAAAATTGGCATTATAGGGCCTTATTTCTGAAGCACTCTGGATGCACACTACAAAACTCCTTGGTTCTGCATCAGTGTGTCTAGATGGGTTATTACCATGATGCAGTGGCGTAACTAGGGCGGGGCGAGCGGGGCACGTGCCCTGGGCCACGGTACCGGCCCGCCCTAGTTAGCCAGTGTGTGCGGTCAGCACTACACATTTACACCGGACCGGCGCTAGGCTTCCCAGCGCTGGTCCTGTGCTGCACAGCTGAGACCCTTCCCTCCCCCTGAGCGCTTGCCCAATAGTGCCAGGAGGAGAGTGGCAGGCTGGCGGGCTCAGGCTGTGCTGACACACACATCGCCGCCAGCGCTGGCGGCGATGTGTGTGTTAACCAGCAGCCAATGAGAGTCAGACGACTCTCATTGGCTGCTGCTCCTACTGCACACACATCACCACCGAGCGGCAGCGATGTGTGTGTGTGAATCAGCAGCCAATGAGGTCAGACAGACTCTCATTGGCTGCTGCTGCACACACATCACCGCCAGCGCTGGCGGCGATGTGTGTGTTACAAACAGCAGTCAATGAGCGTCAGATAGACGCTCATTGACTGCTGCAGCCGCAGCGCCCACTGCAAGAGCCGGCTCCTTCCGGCTCAGGCAGTGGGTAATGGGAGAGACGTCATGACATCAT
Organism: Taudactylus pleione; assembly: GCA_031769625.1. Lineage (NCBI taxonomy): Eukaryota > Metazoa > Chordata > Amphibia > Anura > Myobatrachidae > Taudactylus > Taudactylus pleione. The sequence goes on along the minus strand of JAUIMM010000061.1, from coordinate 4,843,869 downwards.
GACGTCTCTCCTATAATGCAGAGCGCGCCAGCCCGGGAGGACTGAAGTGCGGACGGCAGCTTGGATTCAGGTAAGAATTTTTACTCATTTATTGTGTCATTTCAGTGTGTATTTATCGGGGGGGAGGCTAAGGAGGGGACTACTACTGGGGGCACTGCTACAGGGGGGGGTTCCACTACTGGGGACTACTACTGGGGGAGATACTACTGGGGGCACTGCTTCGGGGGGGGGACCACTGCTGGGGTCTACTACAGGGGGAGGGACTATTACTAAAGAGGGGACTACTACTGGGGGCACTGCTTCAAGGGAGGGCACGGGACCACTACTGGGGGCTACTACTTGGGGGGGATACTACTGGGGGCACTGCATTGGGGGGGGACCACTACTGGGGTCTACTACAGGGGGCTCTGCATTAAGGGGGACTCCTGCTGGGACCACTATAAAGGGCACTGTGTAGGGGGGACTACTACTGGGGGCACTGCATTGGGAGGGACCACTACTGGGGACTACTACTGGGGGGACCACTACTATTGGGGGCACTGCATCAAGGGGGACTACTACTGGGGCACTATATAAGGGGCTTATTACTGGGGGCACTGCACAGGGGGGACCACTACAGGGGGCCCTGAAAAGGGAGAACCACTACAGGGGGCACTGCATAGGGGGAACGACTACTTGGGGACAACTACTGGGGGCACTGTATAAGGGGCACTACTAGGGGGCTGCATATGGGGGATCACTACTGGGGGCACTGTATAAGGGGAACTAATGGCAGGCTGCATAAGGGGGACTACTACAGGGGGAACTGTGTAAGGGGCACTGCATATGGGGGATCACTACTGGGGGCCTGTATAAGGTGAACTAATCGGGGGCTGCATAAGGGGACCACTACTGAGGGTACTGTATAAGGAGCATTACTGGGGGCCTGCATAAGAGGGACCACTACTGGGGGCATTGTATACTGGGGGTACTATATAAGGGGGACCACTACTAGGGTCACTGCATAGGGGGGACTGTATAAGGGGCACTGCATTAAGGTGCAAATGGAAAAATGTTCCCAGTGACAAGAAAGGGGTGTGTCATGTTGACACGCCCCATTTTTCAGTGGCCACGCACCATGTGACCACACCCATTTTTCGACGCGCGCGCACATAGTGGTGAGCGGGGGGGGGGGGAGGTTTCCATTTTCAAATTTGCCCTGGGCTCCAAATACCCTAGTTACGCCACTGCCATGATGGTGCACGTTCTCAGTCTGCCTAGGTGTGTGGAAGGTAGAAAATGCTCAAACATAACTTTCCATCTTATGTAAGAAAAACAATGTTCAGAGATGGACTGCGCTCAATTGCAGACTGTGTAAGTGTAAATGCAGGCTCAGTGCCAGTGGCCAGTATGCCTTAGGCGTGCCCTTCAGGCACAGTGCCTATCACCATCACCCTGCTTCTTATCTATGAGGGAGGAAAGGCAGCACCAGTGCTTCTTTGTCATGCAGACAGGAGGGCACATCGGCCCCCTTTTTGTTAAAATGCCCCTTCTGTTACACTGGTATGGGAAGATTGTGGTGTCAAATGCACTTCTATCTGAAATAAAATACATAAATCCATCAAAAAAAATTTTTATTTTTGCAATTTGTGGTGCACAATTGACATGAAAACACAGAGAAAACGGCTTAAGCTTTGTGCAGAGCCGATATAAATAACCCCTTATTTGTCTTCTTTTTACACTAACATTGGTTGTCAGTAACGTCAGAACACATCTATAATAAAACGCAGACAGGCAGCAACGAGCTAAAAGTGTTTTTTTTTACATTTCACTTATCTTCAAATTAAAATCTCGACAAAGAGATGTCTGAAAATAAGTTTCAGTACTTAGGGGTTTATTTACCAGCATAGTGCATATAGCAAATATTTGGTGTACCCTTTAGCAACTGATCAGGTGTCAGCTCCCAATAGTACTACATTAGCTTATCGTATTAGTAACTACAGTATTGGTTACAGCAGAACATTGCTCTGTGCACAATGGTATTAAAAGCCCATAGAGTTGTCAATGGTTGTATATCTTATTTTCAAGTTCTGTTCATATTAGAGACACAAATATCAATGTACCAGCAGAGCCTCACTAACACTATAAGAACAATAAAAAAAGCATTTGAAGCAAACCACTATCAACAAATCTTAAACCAAACCACTTTCTTTCTTACTGGAAAGCATTAAATAGTAACTTCAAATTCAGGTATCTATTTACTAAGCCTTGGATGGAGATAAAGTGGACGAAGATAAAGTACTAGCCAATCATCTAATAACTGTCATTTTTCAAACACAGCCTGTAACACGGCAGTTAGGAGCTGATTGGCTGGTACTTTATCTCCGTTTTCTTTATGTCCATCAAAGGCTTATTAAATAGACCCCTCAGTCATTTAAGATTCATTTCAATTATAATCTGGTGGGTTGTAACAAGAATAAACAGCATGCCTCTAAAGCTGGGTATACACACTGTTAGCAGACATTGCAGCCTCACACGGGATACAGTCAGGAAGCCGACGTTCGAAATGCCGAACGCGGGCTTCCCGACTGTCAAATCCAGGCAGGGGTCTAATGATAGGTGTCAAAATCCCGATGCCTATCATTATCCCTACGCCGGGAGCCTGGCACCCGGCATAACGAACAAAAGTAAGACGGGCGGCTGACGCGGATAGGGAAGGGAGGGTTAGGGGCTCCCGGGGGGGACTTAGGGCTAGGCACCCCCCCCAGGAGGGTTAGGCTAGCAGAAGGGGGGGTTAGGGTTAGGCACCCCCCGGTGGGAGGTTAGGGTTAGGCACCCCCTGGGAGGGTTAGGCTAGCGGAAGGGGAGGTTAGGGTTAGGCACCCCCCCGGTAGACTTAGGTTTAGGCTGCTGGGACAGGGGGGTTAGGCTTAGGCACTTAGAGGGGTTTAGGGTTAGGCACTAGGGGGAGGTTAGGGTTAGGCACCCCTAACAGCGGGTTAGGTTTAGGGGGGAGTAGGGTTAGTTTTACTTAGCTTAATCCCCGTCGGGATCTTCAGTCCTGCTGGTCTTCCGGAGTCGGGATTTGAACCGCCGGTCATAGGCGGTCATTCATACGGATTCCCCTCACACACAGGCTGGGAAGAGACCAGGTGAGGGGAGGGCACAGGGACTCTGGAAATTTTATTTTGTATGATAAATACTGTATATCCTGGTATTTAATTTCAAGCTTGAGAAACGATTTATTATGATTATTATTATGATTATTATTTTTATTACTAACATTTATAGTGTCAGCATACTCTATTACACTTTATTTATAACATTTTGTTTAGATTTAAGTCTTATTTATTTGCATCAAAATAATGTGTTTTACCCTTGTAGAGCACTGGTATCATGATGTCCAAGGAGGAAGTACAGGAACTAATAGATTTCCTGGACAAAGACAAAAGTGGCACGATTGATATCAGGTAACTAATGAACCTTTTCTCACTGGACAAAAGCCAGGGAATAAATGGATTCATCAATTGTTGTTTCTAAGAGGATTATAATTAGAGTTTATCAGAGAAGAGGCTTTTGTGGCATTTATTCAAAAAATACCTGAAATGTGATTCCTTAGTGCCCCAGTGAAGTGTGATGTAGGCTGTGGAGTTGGAGACCAGTGCAGGAATTGTACCATTCTGCTTCCCACATATCTCTTTGGTACTGGAAGTAGCATGGTGACGTTATTCTGAGATGAGAATCCTTCAAGTTTCACTGAGCAAAGCCGCAGTACTCTTGTAGTGGATATGCAAGCCTTCTATCTTTGGTACGTGGTCCATTAGACTTCCTTTCTCTTCTTGTCACCCACCCCCTCATTATCTAGCCCCTAGATCCCTCTCTTTCACCATCTGTTATGATTGCCATCACCCCAACTTTTTCAGGCAGTCTGACGTAACAGGAATGTATGTTAAAATCCCTTTCACAGTTGCTTGTATTCATCCTAATCTGTCTATTTAGAAGACCGTATGTGCAGCACTATATCTAGGGCAGAGTCGCAACTAGGGGCGGCTAAGAGGACACGTGACCTGGGTGCCGGACTTGAGGGGGTGCAAGGGAGAGGCTGCAGGGAGGCTAGATTGCTGCTCTTGTGGGTTTGGAGCCGCATCCCAGCCTTGAGAGACACAGAGACACCGTCAGTCTAATGTGGTGCCAGTCGCAAGCCAATCGGTGCTCGCGGACCGACAGCCAATCAGCAGAGGCTGCAGGTCTGTGAGCTCCAATTGGTTTGCGAGCGGCGCCACATTACAATGACTGCAGTACTGACAGTTCCCCAGCGTATGGCAGCCCCGTCCCGCGCCATCCTGAGCTCACCCACCACACGGCCCTGGCAGGTAAGAAAAGGCAGAAGGGGCCTTACTGTGGCTTAATGTAAAAGAGGCCTTACTGTGGCATAATGTGTAAGGAGCCTTACTGTTGCACAATGTAAAGGGGGCCTTACTGTGGCATAATGTGTAAGGGGCCTTACTGTGGCATAATGTATATGGGGCATTACTGTGGCATAATGTATATGGGGCATTACTGTGGCTTAATGTATAAGGGGCATTAGTGTGGCATAATTTGTTGTAAAGGGCATTACTGTGGCAGAATGTGTTGTAAGGGGCATTACTGTGTTGCATAATGTGTTGTAAGGGACATTACTGTGACATAATGTGTTAAAAGGGACATTACTGTGTGGCATAATGTGTTATAATGGCATTACTGTGTCACAAAACCACACACCTTTTTCGTCCTCTACAGATGTGCCCACATTTATCTATCCTTCGTGCGCTACAAGTCGCGCCACACATAACGCGGGAGCTTAGTGTGACTTGGTAGCGCTGAGAGTCTTTTCGTGCATCTTTTTACCTTCAAATGCATTTTATTTGCACAGAAATGTGACTAGATAGCACAAGCAGCTTCTGCTGATTAAAATGATATGCAGCCTATGTTCTGTGAGCGAGTGCGGGTGTATCTGCATGCTAAACACTACATTACAGTGTTACAGCACTGACACTGTAACTTAGCGTTTCGCATGCAGATACACCTGCACTTGCTCACAGAACATAGGCAATATGCTGCATATCATTTTAATCAGCAGAAGCTGCTTGTGCTATCTATTCGCATCGTTGTGTGAATAAGATGCATTTGAAGGTAAAACTACACACGAAAAGACGCTCAGCACTATAGAGTCACGCCATGGCGCGACTAGAAGGGCTGTTTAATGTGCAAGTAGGCTAGATGTATGTTGACCCATCTGTATGTTGTCGTTTTTTTTGGGGAGGCGCCAAATTATGGCCTTGCCCCGGGTGACAAAACTCCTAGATTCGGCCCTGTCTAGGGACACCTAAAAACACACTGACATAGCAATTATACAGTGATATAATTTTTTGTTTATCATAATTTCTCATACTAAGGCTCAGACATCAATCTTTATTGTGCAACTGGGTGAGATTTTATCCACAAATCAGTGAAACAATCAGTCGGGTGACTTGCTTTCTAAAATGTTACGTTACATACAGGAGACTTATAGCCCTCTATATGAGCACACAGCCTCAGTACCTGTTTGCCACAAAAGCATTATTATGGGCGCACAATCCCCTTAGGAAAGGAACACACCCTCACCTCGTCCTGTGCTATAACCGCTAGCTCCTTATATAGAGCGGAACATATCAATGTTTAATCCCAATATTTTCTTAACCCACTCCCATGTATTTTTATCTGTTACAGTGTATTTCAGAAAGTCTTATCTTCTTGATCTGGACAGTTATGAAGAAACAAAACTATTGTTCCAAACTACACAATATTCTTTGAGAGCCGCAATGTCTACTGTAATGTTTTAATTTTTAATGCATTGTTTTGATTTAGGTTAGGTGGAACCATTTGGACATTTAATTATGAATTGTTGTTTACAATATTGTTACATTTACATGACAAAGTTTTGTAGGAAATTTAAAACATTCTTCAGTGGTTCTACCAGCTGTAATGTGACAACTATTCCATACAGCAATATTTAAAATATGATATAAATGTAATGTTAATGCTGTTACTTTGTTAAAGACCATAAAACATCTTCCAGTTACTGTTTGAAAGGATTGTGAATACATTCTTTGTGTGATATGTGCAAGGCTGTATTTTAAATGGACACATGATTTTTAATGGAATGTCCAGCGTTCTCATGATGAACTATACACACGCAATGTTCTTCATTTTCATCAGCGAGAAAATACCTCTGCCTCTAATTGCAGTGCCCAATAATAATTAGTGTGCCTGTGAACACACGCTTGTATGTATGGACAGTTATTATTGTTAATATACTCAGGACCATTAAGAATAATCTTGGCCCCAGTGTATCCGCTTCTCGAGGCCTCCCCAGATTCTATATGTCTATGAGAATTGTTACTGCACGGTCCTACAGGGAGCTACAAAATGAGCAGCACATGTAATGTATGATCCTAATGGAGGTGGCGGTGGCAGTAGCTATAGTTAGCATTCCATTTTAACCTACAGTTGTCAGTTGCTACTAACTATTGAATAAGAAAACTGATCTGCATGGTAGCTGACATCTAGTAATATTGGCTATGGGAATTTAGTTTATGTGATTTTTTTTTTTTTTCATTGAAATTTTAGCTACCTATGACAGAAGAAATAGGTGTAGATTTTATGCTATTGGTGTACGTCTGTTAGATTCATGCCTTTTATACCAGTTTGAAAGCAGGTTTTTGACAGTGCCCAGATTTAAAATCACAATTTCTACTAAGACAAACCAACCTGATTTGGTTTAAATAAACATTGCCACTTTGACTACCAAAATGTACAAACCATGTTGTGATGCAATTTGGTACAAATACATTTAATTTGTTTGCATTTGGGGGTAATATAAAGCCACATGCTTTATATACCCCCATTGCAGTATAGGAGGCACCTAGTTACCAGTACCCACACATTCTCTAGCCATACTGTCAGGCCAGCACTGTGTAATTGGTGGGACCCTATGCTTTTTTTATCCAGCTACCTTTGCATCAGGGTGACAAATAGCAGCTAGTAATTAGTACAGGGGGGACAGACATTTTTCTTTGCGTCACTTCTAGAAAGCAGTTAGCCTAGCAGTGTGTAGTATGGGGGGCTGGTTAGTGTGAATGCTGATCCCCATAGTTATAGGTGATCCCAAATTAATCCCAGGTTGGTTGGATTAATGCCATTATGTTCTGGTGCATACACACGGTTAGACTTTGTAAGATGATATAAACGATAACGATATAATTTATCGTTATATCGTTCATATCGTCCGTTTTTTGGCCCCTTCCAACCCCCAAATGACGGACGATGCGCAGGCATGGATGGTCGATAACGACCATCGCCCGTGCATGCAGTCCAACATGGTCGATATCGACCAGGTTATTATAGGGACACGCGATCGTTGATCGCGGGTCCTTTAGTTGTTTGAGGGTTGGTAGTGTGCTGGATGATCGATATCGATCATCCAGCACATGCAGGACGATCAGACAACGATATCGTTATCGTTGTCTGATCTGACCGTGTGTATGCACCATAATGAGCCATTATGTAATGGGCTGTTTTTGCAGCTTTTGTCCACAATAAAAATGAGGGAGGGGATCCTTTCTGTTTCCCTAGCCATGCTGGTAACAAGGTGGCTAAGAATGGTCCATGTTTTTGGCAGTGCTGAGGGCTGGCAATACTTATTTAGGCAATTTCAGGTTGGTTTTGCCTTAGTAAAAATTGCCATTTTAAATCTGACTGCAGACTCAAAATCTGGCACTTTCAAAAACCTGCATTCAAACTAGTAAAAGTTAGAAATATAAACAGAAATACACCATTAGTATAAAAGCTTCACCTCTTTCTACTGTCAGTCTGTAGGTGACTAAAATTCCAATCCAAAATAGGTCTCAAAACTGATCACATAAAATAAATTGGTAGAAGAGTCCATCCTCTACTTTTTCTCTCCTATCTGATAAAAACAAGAAGCCCAGCTGTGATAGGGTCTGCCTAGTTTCATTAGAGGTACCGGGTATTGCAAACTGTTTACAGTCAGCACAGATTTATTTCCACATCTTCCCTTGTCAATCAGTTATGCTAGCCTCCATCAACTGCAGGGTAGCAATAAAGTTATAAAGAACCTCTGTGCTTTTAAGTAGGGGTGTGCATCGGCCACTTTTCGTGTTTTGGTTTTGGATCTGGATCTTTCTTCGTGTTTTGGATCTGGATTGGTTTTGCCAAAACCACCCTTCCGTGTTTTGGGTTCTGGGTTTTGTGTTTTGGATCTGTATTTTTTTGAAAAAAAGCATAAAAACAGCTAAAATCACAGAATTTGGAGGTTTTTCTGCTCCTAAGCTATTATTAACCTCAATAACCTTAATTTCCACTCATTTCCAGTCTATTCTGAACACCTCACAATAGTGTTTTTATGTCCAAAAGGTTGCACCGAGGTAGCTGGATGACTATGCTAAGCGACACGAGTGGGCGGCACAAACACGTGACCCATCTAGGCGTGATACTGCAGTGGCAGACAGGATGGCAGTTTGAAAAACTAGGCCCCAAACTGTACATAATGCAAAGAAAAAAAAAGAGGTGCAAGATGGAATTGTCCTTGGGCCCTCCCACCCACCCTTATGTTGTATAAACAGGACATGCACACTTTAACAAACCAATCATTTCAGCGCCAGGGTCTGCCACACGACTGTGGCTGAAATGATTGGTTCGTTTGGGCCCCCACAAAACAAGCTGGCAATTAATCTGTCCCTGCACAAACTGGCTCTACGGAGGCAAGATGTCATCCTCATCCTCCTCATCCACCGATTCCTCACCCTCTTCAGTGTGTACATCCTCATCCTCACAAAGTATTAACTCGTCCCCACTTGAATCCACCACCACAGGTCCCTCTGTACGTTCTGGAGGCTGGTCTCCCTGGAAGAGCTGATAATTCATTTTGATGAACATCATCTTCTCCACATTCTGTGGAAGCAACCTCCTACGCCTTTCGCTGACAAGGTTCCCGGCTGCACTAAACACTCTTTCGGAGTACACACTGGAGGGGGGGCAACTCAGGTAAAATAGAGCCAGTTTGTACAGGGGCCTCCAAATTGCCTCTTTTTCCTGCCAGTACAGGTATGGACTGTCTGACATGCCTACTTGGATGCTGTCACCGATGTAATCCTCCACCATTCTGTCAATGGTGACAGTATCATATGCAGTGACAGTAGACATGTCAGAAATTGTTGCCAGGTCCTTCAGTCCGGACCAGATGTCCAAACTTGGTCCTGCCTGCCCTGCATCACCGCCAGCGGGTTGCTTAGGATACCTAAGTTTTTTCCTGGCAGCCCCAATTGCGGGAGAAAATGAAGAAGGAGCTGTTGACGTGTCACGTGTCACGTTCCGCTTCAGCTGACAGTGTGTTCACCAGCAGGTCTTTGCTTGTGTCGGCCGGAAAGAGAGACACCACATAGGCTTTTAATCTAGGATCGAGCACGGTGGCCAAAATGTAGTGGTCTGATTTCAACAGATTGACCACCCTGGAATCCTGGCAAAGCGAATGAAGGGCTTCATCCACAAGTCCCACATGCCGAGCGGAATCGCTCCGTCTTAGCTCCTCCTTCACTTTCTCCAGCTGCTTCTGCAAAAGCCTGATGAGGGGAATGACCTGACTCAAGCTGGCAGTGTCTGAACTGACTTCACGTGTGGCAAGTTCGAAGGGCTGGAGAACCTTGCACAACACGGAAATCATTCTCCACTGCGCTTGAGTCAGGTGCATACCCCCTCCTTTGCCTATGTCATAGGTGGATGTATAGGCTTGAATGGCCTTTTGCTGCTCCTCCATCCTCTGAAGCATATAGAGGGTTGAGTTCCACCGCGTCACAACCTCTTGCTTCAGGTGATGGCGGGGCAGGTGTTTGCTGGCGCTCCAGTCTTCGGCACGCAGTCGCTGAATGGCGAAAGTGGGCAGAAATTTTTCGGGCCACCCAAAGCGTCTCCTGCACGCCCCTGTCGCTTTTCAGAAAATTCTGCACCACCAAGTTTATTGTGTGAGCAAAACATGGGACGTGCTGGAATTTGCCCAGATGTAATGCCCGCACAATATTGGTGGCGTTGTCAGATATCACAAATCCCCAGGAGAGTCTAAGTGGGGTAAGCCACTGGGCGATGATTTCCCTCAGTTTCTCTAAGGTTGTCGGCGGTGTGCCTCTTACTGAAACCGGTGATACACAGCGTAGCCTGCCTTGGAACGAGCTGGCGTTTCTGAGATGCTGCGACTGGTGACGCTGCTGCTGTTGCTGCGTAAGGTGATACATCTACCCAGTGGGCTGTCACAGTCATATAGTCCTTAGTCTGCCCTGTTCCACTTGTCCACATGTCCGTGGTTAAGTGGACATTGGGTACAACGGCATTTTTCAGGACACTGAGGACACTTTTTCTGACGTTTCTGTACAGTCTCGGTATCGCCTGCCTAGTGAAGTGGAATCTAGACGGGATTTGGAACCGGGGACACACTACCTCCATCAATTGTCTAAATCCCACTGCACTAATGGCAGATACCGGACGCACGTCTAACACCAACATAGCAGTCAAGGCCTCAGTTATATGTTTTGCTTCAGGATGACTGCTGTCGTACTTCATCCTCCTCGCTAAGGACTGTTGGAGGGTCAATTGTTTAGTAAAAGTAGTGGTGTTCCTACTTCCTCTCTGGGATGATGAACGACTCCCAGCAGCAGCAACAGCAGCAGGAGGCGTAGCAATGCAGGATCCTCCGAAGGAATCCCCGATAGGAGAGTCAGTCATGCCAGTGACATGGCCTGCAGGACTACTTCCGATCCTGACTAAGGAGGAAATTGACGAGGAGGGAGTTGACGGTGTGGTTTGCAGGCGCTTGGATACAACAGGACAACGGGATTTAGGTGTCCCTGGACTGCTTACGGTCTTAGCCAAAGTTTCTGAACTTGACAGTAACTTATTATGAACGCGCTGCAGGTGCCTTATAAGGGAGGATGTTCCTAGGTGGTTAACGTCCCTACCCCTACTTATTCCACCTTTACATAAGGTACATATGGCAAGACAGTTGTTGTCCGGATTTGGATAGAAATATCGCCAGACCAAAGAGGTGGAATGTTTGGTCTTCTGCCCAGGCATGACCGTGATGGGCTTTTTCATCCCACGGACAACAACTGTCTCCCCCGGAGCCTGATTTAAACCATCCACATCACCATCAGAATCCTCCTCGCCAACTTCCTCCTCAGCGCCAGCTACACCAGTATCCTCATCCTGTTGTACTTCAACAGTGACATCTTCAATTTGCATATCAGCAAGTGGACTGTGGGTGCTCCTTTCAGCACTTACAGGGGGCGTGCAAACGGTGGAAAGAGCCACCTCTTCCCGTCCAGTGCTGGGAAGGTCAGGCATCGCAACCACTACCACACTTGGACTCTCCTTGGGGATTTGTGATATCTTCTTAGAAAGCACAGTTCTTCGCTGTGCTTTTGCCAGCTTAACTCTTTTGATTTTTTTAGTGGGAGGAGGGCTTCCATCGTCATGTGAAGCTGAACCACTAGTCATGAACATACTAGGGATCGACCTTAGCCGTTCCTTGCCACTCCGTGTCGTAAATGGCATATTGGCAAGTTTACGTTTCTCTTCAGCTGATTTAAATGTTTTTTTCAAGGTAATTTTCCTGAACTTTGTCATTTGGGATTGTATGTGCCCTCTATTATGACATTGGGCATCGGCCTTGGTAGACGACGTTGATGGCATGTTATCGTCTATGTCATGACTAGTGGCAGCAGCTTCAGCACTAGGAGGAAGTGGTTCTTGATCTTTCTCTATTTTATTTTTATCGGAGAAAGTTTGGTCCTCCATTTATGTTATATCGATTTGATATATACGTGCGGCTAAACACAGAAAATATTTTTTTATTTTTGCTGGAGAGTAGTGCACTTTGTGGGTTACACCAGCCTTTAAGAAATGAGCCAGCCGGCTCTTTACTTATGGGACACAGGCGCACGCTTGGCGCTGCTCCTTTGTTGATGCACGTGCGGCTACTGCGCACACAATTCACAAACACAGAAAATAATTTTTTTTTTGGTTTGGACTGGAGTGTACTTTGGGGGTTACAGCACCCTTTAACGGTCAAGCCAGCCGGCCCTTTACTTATGACACAGGCGCACGCTTGGCACTACTTTGTTGATGCACGTGCGGCTACTGCGCACACAATTCACAAACACAGAAAATATAATTTTTTTTGGTTTGGACTGGAGTGTACTTTGGGGGTTACAGCACCCTTTAACGGTCAAGCCAGCCGGCCCTTTACTTATGACACAGGCGCACGCTTGGCACTACTTTGTTGATGCACGTGCGGCTACTGCGCACACAATTCACAAACACACAAAAAATCTTATTTTTTTAGCACTTGGGGGGAGCACCCCTGACCGACAGAGCACCCCCTGGACAACACTACAGCACCCCTTTAGGACTGGGACACTGCACAGGACTTTGGAGCCCCTATGGAGAACTGACTGCACAACACAGTCCAGCCAGCCCCTATGGACTTTGAAGTAGTGGACACAGCCCCTATTAACAACAGCAGCACAGCACAACACAGCCAGCCCCTATGGACTTTGAAGTAGTGGACAACAGCAGCACAGATCAGCACAGCACAACACTACTCTGCACTACACTACACTACACTACACTACAAAGCCCAGCCAGCCCTAACTCCCACCCTCCCTCTTCACTGTCCACAGCCGAGTGAGAAAATGGCGCCGACGCGGGTACCTTATATAGGATCCAAAACCCGCGAGACTCGGAAGGCGGGATGATGACGTTTTGCCTCGATTTCAGATCCGAGTCAGGCGGGAATAGTCGAGCCTGACTCGGATCTGCTTCGGATCGGGGGGGTTCGGATTTCAGAAATCCGAACCCGCTCACCCCTACTTTTAAGTGCCACAGACTGTTGCTTTAGTAGGGAGTGTTCGGGGATATTCTGGGCTTATTGCTACCCAATGACACACAGGGGAACTATGGAGCATGTACACTATAATTGCCACATCTTTGAGCCTCATTTGCCTTTGGTATTAAGGGAAACATGCATTCACAATCTAGTCAAGGATGGAACTCAATCAATCTTCTGCTTTGTCTTTATGTGCTTATAACATTTGTGGGTCTGTCCCGATAACATAGAATCGTGCAGTACAAAATACACACGATTAATGATGAGCTTAGCATATGAGACAATATAAACACACAGCTAGACAAAGTTATGAGATGTGGATCATGCTTTGCCAAAGCAGCTTCAGGGACTTTCATTAACTCATGCTCTCCTGGAAATAGTAAAATTAGTATCTAGTAGTTGGTTAATCACATTTACTTATTTAAAGTAATATATATATATATATATATATTACACACACACAATAATATACGAACCGAGTCATTCTGCCTGTTGCTCTGTGCCGTTCCATCCCCCATTCTGTTTGCTCTACGCTGTTCTGTCCATCCCCTGCACTGTCCCACTCCATCCCCTGTTCCATACCGTGGCTCCTTATACTTACTCATTCTTGGCGGGTCCTCCTCCTCACCGGATAATCTAGGGTCTGTCGTGCAGGTAGTGGGGGCAGTTGGAGTGGTGACATGTGCTCTGGCTCTCACTGCGCATGCATGTTGGAGATAGGACAGACCTTAGCTGATTATTATATAGATATACACAGACACATCACACACCTAGCTTATACATGTATGTAACATGCTGTAGCAAGCTACATTTTGAGTCAGCATGCTGTGAGGATTTCCTTAGGACTCCTGAGAGTCCTGCAAGATATTTGTATAATTAGCAAAATCTGTTAAATAGAAATGAAAATAGTACTCCATTTACCACATTTAAATACCGAGTCATTTTTTGTTCTGCGTTCCAGACCATCAATAATCTCAGAAACCAGTGTCAGTAAGGCCTTTCACCTCTTAGAACGTTTCCATGCCAACACCCTCTGTAGAGATGACTCATGGAAAGAAGGTCTATGTGTGTGCACAATTACACAGGTTATCTCAGAGATCGTCATACCTTGTGATGTGTCCTGTATGTTTAGATAAATAAACTATTTTATATCCATTTGTGCAGAGATTTAAAACAAAAGGTAACTGAAATACATAAAATATCAAATATATGATTTATTATAGATTGGAAAAGGTGAAATGTCTTGGTACTTATTAAAACAATTTAATTTAATTAGCACTGCTTAAAAACTTTGCGTTTTTCGGATTGAATTCAAAGTTGCCATTCATTTCAATTGGGCTTTTTATGTGTGTGATACATGTACAAGCCCAAGTGAAATGTGTGGGAGCATTGAAATGAATGTAAAGAGCTTGGTATAAACTGTTGTCTTTTACAAATGTGAAACACATTTCCTGAATAGATTTAAGATTATGAAAAGTCTTATATATTTTGAGATTTGTTTATGTACAGATGTCTCTGGCTCACACAGATTTCCCCGTTTAAGCTATCTATAGTTTTATCTAATGGTCCATATAACGTATGGATACTCTCCTTTCAAATGAGAATAAAGGTTAATAGCATAATAGGTTACTGACAAGTATTACTAGTCTACATAACCCAGCAGATGTATTACAACAACAGTTTATGCTGTAATCAGTAGTTTAAAGGCAAAATCACAGCATTTCTAAATACGCCTGACAAACAAATAGTGTTTATATTCTAAAGGTGCATACACACTAGACGATATGCTCCCTGAGCGATATCGTCTAGTGTGTCCCCGGCAGGCTGTGCTCAATGTCGTTCATGACATTGAGCACAGCCGCTGAACGATATCATTAGCGATATCGTTCAGCGCCGGGCTCTCTCACCCATTCCCTGACATGCAGCAACCTGACGAGGTCGTCAGGTTAGCCTGCATGTCAGCCCGATGAACGAGGATGACGAACGACCCGCGGGAACGCGCGTCGTCATCGTTCATCTTTTTTGTGTTAAAAATGGACGATAAAGTGGACGACTGAACGATAACGTTATCGTTCAGTCGTCCACTTTAATCGCCCAGTGTGTACGCACCATAAATGTCCCAGGCTGGAGAACCTTCTGTTACGGACACTGTTTCTACTAGTTCATTTTGGAAGAACATAGCTGTTAAATGAGATGATGTTATAAGTATTTTTAGCTTTACTTCCACTAACAAAGAAACTTATTGAAGACATCCACACCCATATCTTGCAGTTGTGATTAAAATAAAAAATTTTGTTGAACCAAATGTCCCCCTCTTTCTAAGGGATGTACATGAATGCATTCATAGCTGCGATACCGCACGCAGCTGCAATATGCTAATGCTATAGCGGCACGAAAATGCATAGACACGCCCACCAGCGGCTTCGCAGTGCGTACAAATGCACAGACGCCATCACAGATCATTCGATAATCTCTCATCTGAGTAGCCCTATGGTCACGCAGAATGGGCGCCTGAACTGAGACATCGGAAACACTTTATCTGTGTATGGGATTGCTGACGCCGGCCCACGGCATGCCACGAAAATGGCCAGGACATGCCTGCATTTTTATTCCGTTACTTCCCCCAGACGGTTCCTGACTGTCAATTACTTTGCAAAGTAATCCTCACAGTGAGCGGCATCGCAAAGGTACCTAGGTGGGTGCGCAGTGAGACCATGACGCATTCGCAGTCATAATCCCCACCTGCGTAAATACCAGAATAGTGTACATCTCGGAATCAGGCCCCAAGTGTGTTCCAATTGATGTGATACATTAGCCTATCACTTCACTCATTATGGTATTTTATATATCCACCACCTATATGTCACACAATGAGTCTGCTGCCCTGTTTTATAAAAGATGAGCAGGATTCTTTTTTCTATAATGGTTATTTTGTGTTGGTTCCATCTGATTGCATGCTGTTGCCATGGTACCATCTGTCTAGGTGATACATGAAACAACTAGCACATATTATCCTAATTGTCTTTACATAGATGATATCCTAAGCTAAGCGTACAGCACGTGCGTGTAATTTACCGTATTGTGAGGTACTGGCTCATAATCATGCTGGTTTGGGTGCCAGTTATAGGTGGACAGTAATATAAATGGACAATGATTTTAGCTGTATGCATAAAACCACAGCCATTCCCCATTATAAAACACCAGGAGATAATCTCTGGGTCTTGCTCTCAGATCAGAAAAGTAATTGCTGTTAATGCTACGTGTATTCTATACTATACTGTACTTATGGGGACTATACTGCAAGGATGTAACTAGAAATAACAAACGCCCACCAAGATTTATATAATCCCAGAAAGTACACAAATTTAAAACAACAAAAGAGAAAGTTGTTTAGACTTTATAGAACATTGGACCTGATGCAGCAAGGATTGCAGATGGCCAATTGTTGTGTACTGTGCATGCATCACATTGTGCGAAGGCACCACTGCGCTCGCAGTGACCATGCAGACCCATCGCAGAGTGATTGACAGGAAGTGACCGTTTGGGGGTGTTGACGGGAGGGGGTCAGGGAAACACAGGTGTGTCAGTGCATGTGATTGCATGCCTCCCACACACTGAAATATTGTTATACAATGCAATCAAAACAAATCAAACAATATGACTAATACTGGGTACACACTAGACCAGTGGTTCTCAAACTTGGTCCTCAGGACCCCAAACAGATCGCATTTTCCAGGTCACCTAACAGGTGCACAGATATAGTCATTACTCACTGACACATTTTAAAATATCCACAGGTGGAGCTAATGATGTCATTTGTGATTCTATGAGAAGAGCTGGAAAACATGCACTGTTTTAGGTCCTGAGGACCGAGTTTGAGCACCAGTGAACTAGAATAATTGCCAAACATGCATTTTCAGGGTACAGAGTGCAACACGATAAAAATATTCAGATAAAGGTAGGTACACATTAACGGGCTACCAATCCTCTTTCTATACCAAAAGTTTTAAAGACGTTATATGAAGAGAGGTGGCTCTGAAATCCTGGCAGGATTGCAGCACTTTTCCGGCAGAACTGTGGGCCTGATTCAGACCCGCTCGCGAGCGCTAAGCGCTCGCAAGCAGGTCGATGGTGGCCCAGTGCGCATGCGCACGACGCACCCTGCTCCGTCGTGCGCATGCGCGAGACCCGGATAGCGACGGGCAAACTGTCGCTCTGGGTCTCGTACCAAAGGGGGCGTGCTGTCGATGTTGAGTGACAGCACGCCCCCTTTGGTGGGCGGGCCAGGGGCGTGGCTGCCCAGACTGAGGCGTTCCCATGGGAACGCCTACCGTCTGGGGCCGGCCCCACTGACATCACAAGTGATGTCAGTGGGAGTGCTTTCGGCTCTGTTTGCGACAAAAGCACTTGGGCTTGCGGCCACGAGACCCTACCACAAGGGTCTCGTCGCAAGCCCGATGGTCTTGACCATCGCGACCATCATCATGGCGGCTCGCTATAGCTGTTGGTGGTCACCCACAGCTATGCGAGCAGCCAGGAGGCCGTTCTGAAAAACCAGAGGGCCGGCCCTGATTCAGAGCGAGTGCTCTGTCAGAGCGTCCGGCTCTGAATCAGGCCCTATATCCCGACAATTTATCAAACTCACAAAATGCAGAAACCAAACTTTACAACAGAAAATGATGGTTACATTTCCTCCATTAAAAGAATGACAGATTTAGAACCCTCTGTTTGCAGAGAGCCCTGCACAGATCCCTGCCATAGGAATGAATGGAAGTGATGCGTGATCACAGAATGCTCCAGTTTATTCTGTCCACTATTATCTTGTCATTTGCAAGGGCCTCCCTGTGGGAGAAGTATTTCTATGTCTACATGTTTTTTTTTGCCAAGTACCAGGACTTATTTTGGATCAAAGGGGAACTTACCCAATGGAACTATAAGTAAGTAATTAGTGAAAGTGTGGTCTTGGGATGTTTTTATTTAATAAAATGTTTTGTTTTTCCCCTAGAGCACTACCAGTGCCAGCAGGCCTAGGTACAATGACATACTGGGACTTTTTCTCCGAATGCTGACATGCCCAGGCAGATATTTTAGACATCGGGCCATGCTGGTACCTTTTGTACACTGCTACATGAGTACAACATGAGCCCTAGTGTCTCAAGTCCAATTCCAATAGGGAACCTAGCCTTGGTGCCAATTGGCCTAGGGCTGGTTGGATTAATGGTAGGGGGACTCCCACAGTGCGGGTCTGCCCTCTTTGATTCCCTCAGCCCTAGTAAAGCCTAGTATTGGTAAATGGAAAATTTCTCCTACTAATATAATAAGAATGATGTGTCTGTTTGTTCTAAGTTGGTGCAAAAACTACTGAACCAATTTTCATGAAAACTGCATAATTTTGTAGTGGAAGTGCAGTGATCGTGAATCGTATTAGGATTGGTCTTTACAAACCTATGGGAATCAACTGTGGCTTCTTTTTAGAAGGTCAGAATTACCTTTAGTAAATACTGTATTTTGCACTTAGAACTTGCCATCAATCCGCGGCAATGCCCATCGGTTTGCAAGGCCCAGCAAACTCGTGCTTAATAAATACTCCCCATAGTATGTTGTGTTTTGTCAAGCGGACAGTGTAAGTTAACACATTTATATAAAAACACGGGATGTAGTCAGCATCCCAGCTGATGGGATGCTGACAGTCTAAATACCAGCGCCGCAATTCCGACAGCAGTCGGGATCTGAGCTTCAGAATACCAACCGTCGGCATCCCAAAAGGTATCAGGGGTTAGGGGAGTGTTAAGGATAGATTAGGGTTCGGGGAAAAGGTTACATTTAGGCACTAGGGGAGGAGGTTAGGCACCAGGGAGGGAGGGAGGGGGGGGGTTAGCATATCGACCAACAAGTGTCAGTATGTTAACCCTGTCGGGATTCCAGTGTCTGGATTCTGACTGCCAGGAACCAGACTGTCAGAAACCCATGCCCACCACAGAAACACAATGCATACAGACACAGTACAGAAGACAAGCTCACAAGTCAGACAGACAAACTGACAGTACTCACTCTCTCTTCCCTGCAGATCAAGAAGCTAAAGACTACTCTCTTCCCTGAGCTGGAAGCCTCCAGAAGACATAGAGGAGAGAACAAACAATTTGTCTGTTCTGCTGCTTCCTGAACTAGTCCCTCCCCTCTGCTCACCGTACAGTAGTGATGGCCATCGAAAGTGGTTTCATCCATGGTCGATAGTTTAAACCATTGGTAGAAAACCATTGATGGTTTAGCCATCGATGGTAGAGTGCTGCACATGCGTAGAACTCAGCCATTGGACTGGTACTACCGATTGTTAATTTTTTTTTCTCTCAATATCAGTCTCCCACCATTGATGGTTGCGCAGGGGAAAAACCTCACTTGCTATGACTATAGACCATTGATGGTTATCCCTACCGTGCAATGCCCAGAGTTCCTGCATTACAGGCAAGCTGTGCATTTATTTTCAGCACCCAGAGGGGGTTTTTGAGTAAAAGGAAATAAGGGCGCCCCTGTAAAAGACTAACTAGAACTGATTGAAAGCAATGTATTAGTGTTCTCAGATTACTCAAAACAATCCAGAACATCACAGTTCTCTAAAATATGGCATCATAGTAAAGGAAATTCGACAGCTTAAGTTTCTAAGCAGCATACAAATCTAAACCAATTTTATACCCTAAGCTATGCATTCAGTGATTCATTGAAAATACATTGGGTTTATTTACACTCCTATCGGTGTGATCACATTATAAAGTATATTCAGTTGATAGAAGGAACTCAGTAAATCTTTACACGAGTCTTCATTAAGGACAAGGGTTCATAATTTACACTATGAATAAAGATGTGTATTTGCATCTGTGGGGAGTTTTTAACTCTTACATTGGTGAATGATGAAATAAAGATGTTATATTGTCAACATAATCAACGACTAGGTTTTATTCAAAGTGCTGAAAACTGTACAATAGTTTCAGCGCTGCCTCATTCTTGATTTATACTTTTCTGATGTCAATAAACAATTTGTTTCATTCCATTTTTCTAAAATCATACAAACTTTATTTGCTGCACCCTGAAATTATATTTTTTTTAATATAATAAAAAAATTATGTATTTTGTGCAAACACCCTTGAATCTTATTTTAGCTGTAAATATATTCAACAATATAGGTAATAATTAAATTTGAATACACTTGACACCAGATTTTGCATTTCTAAACATTTATTAACTGTTTTAATCATTAAGTAAATACATCACTCTACAACAAAACCAAACAGGAAAAAAAAATCTAATTAATTGTAAAATAGCATTTATAGTAAGCACTTTTTTTTTCAGATAATGCTAAAGTACATGGATACAAAAATACAAGATTTTTTTTTTTTTAAAGTTGCCATAAGCACTGATAAAACAATTAAACAGCCACATGATTTTCTAAACGTTGGCTTAAAATCACATGATCAGGAGGTCACAAGTTCCTCGTAGTGTTTCAATACCAACAGTGCTGCATAAAGTACTGTACTGTACCAGTTACAATATGTTATATGTGCAGTAAAAAGCAAACAGCAAATTAAATAAAACAAAAACATAGTTGTGTGGGATGACTACTCAAAAAGAGATATGTAAACAGGATTGGTCCCACTTTTTTAGTAACAGAGCGTAGGTACTTGATGGAGAACCCTATAAACAACGTCTACCCTATTTCTTCTGTCACTATAGAGACTGAAATAAAGGCTTAGACATATTGTTAATAAAAATCTATTTAACTGCACCTTATAATGATATGTGCTATCTGATTGCATCCAGCCATAAGAGTTGACTTACTATAAGCCTCATTAAAGTAATTTACATCCAAATAAATATTCATAATATTTACAGAATTCCAACCGGCTGGAATGTAGTCAAAAAAAAAAATTGACATAGATATTACTATGCAATGGTGCTCAACAGTGTGCAGACAAAATAATAATATCTGCATAAAAAATACTTTTTCTTCTACCTTTTGATACATTAAGCAGAGTGGTTCTTATAGATCCAGATTTGTGGTCTGGCAACATAGTTTAAGAATTCCAGATGAGTTTGGCTGCTCCATGTTTCATCATATTTGTTTTCACATATGCGCTCCAATTTAGGGGCTTATTTACTAAGCGGTGGCGTGTAAAAGTCTCTGGTTGTCGGAGTGTTTAAGCTCAGAATCTAAAACATCGTATTTTGCTATTGAAAACATTGTCGTTCTAAATTTGGGGCTTAAACATGCAGACACGCTGCGGCTTATGCACTTAGGTAATAAACCCCTTGGTGTTATGTGATCGTAATTAAAAACTGACAAATACATTTTACTAATCTTTCTTTTATATAGTGGTTACAATGTAGATGTTATAGCAAAGGACCTCAATGGTAGAAAGGATGGAAGAAGGGAGAACAGCAGTTGCAGCCTAGGCATATACTGTAACTACAGGAACTTTATTGTGCATTAAGGGAACCAGCTATTGCATCGTACAGCAGATGATGCTACTTTCTCATTGTACTCAGAGTAACAGGCAGTGGAAGCCTAGAAAATTAGGGCACCTGGCTGCAGTAAGCCTGACAAGTGCTAAGATTCCTCATTCCTTCTACTATAGTTCCTTAAGCAATAATGTCCCAGGCCGTCATACCCTTCTTTCTATAAAGCTGCATTATCATGGATGCAGTAACTTGTTCACTCCCCTCTCTGCGCCCTATAGTATGTATTTCTGGGACTGGTTCATCTCAGAGCTGATGCTACCTGTGTGTGAATGAGACAACTAATAAGAAGCTGCATTTACAAATTGAGTATTCTGATCAGTCTTCCTGCAGCTTCCCCTCACCCTCCCCTTCACAACCAAAGGGGGGAATGCAATTGTTTTATGCTGCTGCAACTCCTGTCTAAAGTGACCTGGAGCTATACAATTGTTTGTGCTGCTCCGTGCCAATTATTTCTGCTCGCCCCTCCATTGGAGGTAAACAGAAATCTGCCCAAAGCCAGGCTTTTGGGCACCCTTATTGCGACATACACAATAAGTAACAGAAGCGAGCAACACAGGACGCAGTCGGCATCCCGATGCTCAGAATCCTGACAGCAGTCTGAATCCCGGTTCCAGGATCCCGACCGCGGACATCCCAACTGTGAGCATTAGGTTTAGGCACTAGGGGATCCCGTACCCAACCCCTGCGGCGCGTCCAGGGGCACATATAATTGAATATCGCCTATCATTTTAGACAGAAGCTGCGAGCGTGAGAAAACAATTGAATTCCCCCCATAAACTGACAAACAGAAATGTTCTGTACATAACAAAATGAAGAATCATGTTTCCAAATAAGGCAGGTTAATTATAATATATATTATTAAAGCTTTTAATATCCACTTGTAGGTGAACACCACTGCATAGATGTTCTAGTGAATATTTTTTTCCAGTATAAATATTACCTCAATTTGTTATAATACATATAATGTAACATAAATAGCATTGTATCTCCAGGGCCATTTATTCTAGCAATTGACACTCCAACAATACATAAATGTAACATTACAACTTCATAATGAAACTGTTAAATGAGGGAGTGAAAAGGATCGTTAGTACTATTTTTATCTGATGCATATTTTATATATATATATATAGAAAATGAATAGCCATTTTTACAAAATAAACCAATAAATAAAGTTTATTTTTCTGGTATGGGGTATATGTATCAAACCGTGGAGAGAGATAAAGTACCAACAAATCAGCTTCTGTCATTTTAAAGGCCGTGTTTGAAAAAAATATAGTTAGAAGCGATTGGTTGGCACTTTATCTCTCTCCAAGATTTTCACATCCAAATCACTTTAATCACTATTCAGTAATTTGACTGTGGAAGTTTCAAAACTCCCAAACCATTGGCAGGGTAATTATTTTATGGCATGGTGTTGCACCAGTCATAAATGATTCCACTATAATATCATTAGTAAATATTACCTCTTTAAAATAATCTTAAAATAATATTGAGCTATTAATAAAACCATGCATAATTTGTGAAACCGCAACTTGATAAATTTCACAATTTGCATTCTGGTCACAGACAAAATTATGCCGATTTCTAATGTGGTGCTTTGTAAAAAAAAATTCTCTGGCAGTTTAAGAGCTGTTTGGTCTTTAGTATAATGTTTGAAAACCATGTTAAAAATAAATAAATAAATAAAACAATTGGTAGGTTAGTCTGTTTGTGCAGATGCTTTATCAAAGGATTAGAGAATGGCAAATGCAGTAAAAGGGAGGGGATAATATGTCCTTTCAGTCTAACATAAATAGTAAAGACATTCATGAAATAATTTCTTTAAAAACAACTACTAATGCTGGGTACACATTAGCCGATGTGTACCCAGCGGGATATCGCCAACGACAGGACCCGGCAAGTGCATACACACTTGTCGTTGCCGGGACGTTAGCGCCATCCCACATCGGCCCTGCAGTAGGGACAATGTTGCTAACGACCCACGGGAGCGTGCATATCATAGGTACACATTAGACGATGTACCCGCTATGTCGCTCCGATCCACGGAATCGGACATGTCGTCTAGTTTGTACTCACCTTTAGAGTTCGACAGACTTGGGGACAAATTTCGGTGTTGATGTTTGCAACCTGCATTTCCTGCATTTTCCTTCTGTTCTCCCAGGACAAATTAGCTTTGCGCTCAATCTGTACATTTTCCTGTTTTTTTTTTATACATTACAAAATATATATGTAGCTCTAGGGGCGCACCACCAGAACTTGTATCCTTATATTTAACTTTTCTAGAATTTTTGAGTGATTCTGGTTCATATAAATTTGTCCAGTGCTAAGGGACTCTCCCCCTCTTCTTATCTTATTATACTCACTGAGGTCCCTGACAGCCTTCATAACAGGAAAGGCTCCACATTTATTAATAGCAGCAGTAACACAAGAATAATACATGATATCTTTATAAACAATTTAAAAATTATTGCAATCACCACTTTCTTGGAAGTTGTCATTATCTGCCATTGCTCATTGTGTTAGTTGCAGACACTAAGGTGTAAAAGCAGAGGCAGACTGAAAGTACATGATGGAAGCTAACTCAGGGCCTGATTCAGCAAGTATTGCAATTGCAAAGCTACACGCAGGTCGCGATGGTGGACGGCGCCGGGTAGCTTCAGCTTACTCAGGCTGGCTGGCTTGCAAGTCCAGCAGACTGCATACGTCCACGCAGTCCCTGGGCTGGCCACTCCCGGAAAAAGGGACGGACACGCCCAGTTTCTGGGAACGCCGGGCCGCCCGTTAAATGCCTCGGCCAGGCAATCAGGCAGAGGCATTCAAGGGCTTGCGTGTGTATTAGTAGGACCCATTCTGCACACCTGCAGAATGAGTCATGTGCACGCACAGATTCCCGATAATAAAGATTCCCGGGAATCTGCTTTGAGCAGGGCACTTGTGCACACTGAAGAATCAGGCCCTCAGAATGTTTTTTCTAGAGGAAAATTTAATTGCTCTTATTGTGCAATTCTGTTTCTTCTTCTTGGAATTGAATATATATGATATAAAACCTGTGTTATAGTTCACATTGCTAGCAAGTAAAAGCAGAATTCATTGGACCCCCAGCAAAGACTTTATTACACAATCCCTCATGTAGCAAACCCTGAACTAGCTCCAGTAGGCAGCTTATGAATTATTACAGGGAGACGTAGCAAAATGCTAAATCAAGGGATGCTTTATGGCCAGGGCTGGACGAATAGGTTCAGAATTGTTACACAGCCTGTGACCAGGGCTGCAAGGGCTGATGCAAGGTCAGTGGGAAACCAGATGAAAAGCAAGAGTCAGGTAAAATGACTAGGCCAAGAAACACTTCAACACAAAAACGTCAGGTAAAAAGCAAAAGTACATTTATGCCTAAAAACTAAACTGTAATATCATCATGAAGAAATACCTGAGTTAGCAAACAAATTACTTGTGCGCCAAGCCAGGCACTTCAATCAGACTGAAGAGAGCTACGTGTGAGTACCCAGTGAGTGGAGCACCACATTCAAATTGCTGGATGTAAATACTCTAGTAGGGTTAGGTTTAGTATTTTTCTTGTTTTGCTCCTGCTGATAAATAAAGCTGACTAGTATTAAATTACCTGGCAAGCCCACTGCAAAAACAACAAAGCACTTGGGGAGTGATGAGTTGAGTTACCACAGATTGCATAGCATATTTTACACAAATTCACTGTGTGTTTGACCACAAAGAGAATGCACACATACGTGCCAACGGAGACTTTCCAGTATCTGGCACTTGCACATCTTACAACTGGAAAGGTTGAATGGGGAAGGGGAGGGCTGTGCAAAAGCAAGATGAGTACAGTAAAGATGTGCTTATGCAGACCTGCAGAGTCATGCCTAAATGCCTGTTAGGTGGTGTATCTCTAGCACCTGCTACAGGGCAGGGGAAAATGATGAGGACTTGGGGCCTGATTCAGAGCCGGACGCTCTGACCAGAGTGCTCGTTCTGAATCAGGGCCCTCCTCCATTAAAATGGAGCGTCCTCCTGGACGCTCGTATAGCTGTGGGTCACCACCCACAGCATATACGAGCGTCCAAAAAGATGGTCGCGATGGTCTTGACCATCGCGACCATCGGACTTGCGACGGAGACCCTGCGGTAGGGTCTCCCTGCCACAAGCCCTGGAGTGATTTTGGCTCTATCAGTGGGGCCGGCTTCAGACGGTAGGCGTTCCCATGGGAACGCCTCCGTCTGGCAGGCACGCCCACCAAAGGGGGCGTGCTGTCAATCAACATCGACAGCACGCCCCCTTTGGTGCGAGACCCGGAGCGACAGCTTGGCTGTCGCAGTCCGGGTCTCGCGCATGCGCACGACGGAGCTCCCTCCGTCGTGCGCATGCGCAGTGGGGAACATCGACCCACTTGCGAGCGAGTGGGTCTGAATGACCCCCTTGGTGTATTATTATTATAATTATAATTTATTTATATGGCGCCACAAGTGTTCTGCAGCGCCTTACAAAGTACATAAACAGAAGTTGACCAGTGACTTACAGTACAGGACGAGGACAAGGATAATATATATTGCTAATTAGCGACCATAACACCCACATAAGCAGCAGAGCATAAGCAACCAAGTGTTAGGTGACCTAGTGGGGAGTAAGAAGTACCGTAGATTAAAGTAATATAAGGAGAAGCACAAGAGGGTAAGAGCTTACATTCTAAAAGGGAGGGGCAGACAAACAGGTGTGACACAGATAGGGGAGGAAGGAGCATGTAGCAGCAAGTTAGGATGAGAGCTGGAAGGCTTTGGTGTAAACCCGGTGCATATGCTGCCAATCTGTAACTGGACGCATCTAGAGTGTATGACTGCTTATTGTATGGGTGGAAATGTGCTACTTTGGTGTGTACTTTTTTTTAGAAATTTACACCCGTTCTGTGACTAAATCTGCATAAGCACCTTAGTCACATATGACATGACATAATTATAAAAAAAAATGTATTTAAAATTCATGTTAGACTCAACAAATCAATTACTAAGAAAGATATCTGTACAGTAAATGTTAGCCAAAGCTTGCAAAATATGTCACACTGTCTGTCTGTGAAGAATATATTTATGTGATTAGAACAGTGGCTCTCAAACTCAGGGCCTGATTCAGACCTGCTTGCGAGCGCTGAGCGCTCGCAAGCGGGTCGATGTTGCCCAAGTGCGCATGCGCACGAGGGAGCCGGCTCCGTCGTGCACATGTGCGAGAGCCGAATAACGACGGCCAAGCCGTCGTTATGGGTCTTGCAGCAAAGGGGGCGTGCTGTCGATGGTGATTGACAATACGCCCCCTTTGGTGGGCGTGGCTGCCCAGACGGAGGCGTTCCCATGGGAACGCCTACCGTCTGGGGCCGGCCCCACTGACATCACTAGTGATGTCAGTGGGAGTGCCTTTGGCTCTGATAGAGCCAAAAGCACTCCAGGGCTTGTGGCAGCGAGACCCTACCGCAGGGTCTTGTCGCAAGCCCGATGGTTGCGATGGTCTTGACCATCGCGACCATCATTTTGGCCGCTCGCTATAGCTGTGGGTGGTTACCCACAGCTATGCGAGCGGCCAGAAGGCTGTTCCAAAAAGGAGCAGTGACGGCCCTGATTCAGAGCGAGCGCTCTGTCAGAGCGTCCGGCTCTGAATCAGGGCCTCAGTCCTCAGGATCCCACACAGTTCACATCTTCCAGGTCTCCTGGCAGGTGCACAGGTGTATTCATTACTCACCTGACATTTTAAAAAATCCACAAGTGGAGCTAATTATTTCATTTGTGATTCTGTGAGGAGACCTGGAAAACATGCACTGTTTGGTGTCCTGAAGACAGAGTTTGAGAACCTGTGGATTAGAACAATATATATTGCACTATGTATTTATAGGTTGTATCATACTTGCAGACTTTTTATTTCTCCTCTCCGGTAGAAGCCCGCAAAGGAGATGCAGCTGGCCTCTTCAGGCCCTCTTCTATGTCATTAAGTCTCACCCCCATCATGGTAAACTGCCATAGAGTGTGGTACCGCGAGGAGGGGGAGTGGGTAACTGACGCGTCTTCGCACCATTTAGCCCTGCATCCTCTATACGGAGCCCTGATTCTCGCCAATTATCTCCTTATCCTACCCAGAGGAAGTGGGTGGGATGCTGGAGATCCGGACTCTCTACTGGGGGTGCCGGTGGCTACCCGAATATTTGAGAGCCTCCCTCAACTTCCGGGAGAGTAGGTAAGTATGGGTTGTATACCTCAGAAGCCCTGATTTTGTACAGTGTACAATTCTTCACAAGGAATTCTTATAACTATAACATTATCTTAGTACAGAACACATAAATTACATTAATTGACTAACCTAGTTTCAACAATGTGCTTAGATATGCCAAGCAGACACTAACAATAGTATTTCAGGAATTGGATATATTTAATAAACATCGCGATGGTAAATGTTTACCAAGAATCTCCGTAAGTGTTTTACTGTATACTAACTATCCCTAATGTGTGCATATTTATTAAAAATACCTTCAAATATGTGTAAGTTACAGCCACCCACTTCAAATTATGAATTTACACCTTCTTTTTTAATACCTTTAATAACTAATTCATTAAGAGTCAGATTTAAGAAAATGAATTAACACTTGTATCTATAAGGTACCCTTTGGGTCACACGTACCACAGGTTGACGACAACATAAATAATAATTTATTTAAGATAGGATTTTTCTCAAACATGACTTAAGCTTCAGAAAAAAGTGCAGTAAGCCACACTGAGAGTGAATACTGGGATGAGAACTAGAATCCCCAGCACATATTTTATTAAGGGTTATTTAGTAACCACAAAACACACTGTTGTGTGTGACAAAATAGCTGCAGCTATATTGGTTTGTTATTTATGCTTATATGTGCAACAGAAATCATTAGGAGGTGGATCTCAAATTTATCAGTGAAGTTTACTTGTATTGTTATAAACAGTTGTAACATTAAGGATATAGGGCCTGATTCAGAGCCGCTCGTAAGCGGCCGCTCGTTCGCTCCGAGCGATGTTTGCCCAACTGCGCATGCGTACGGATCGTTATACGCATGCGCGAACCAGTCAGTGTGGTCGAAATTCATGTGCTCGCAAAATAGCGAATGCCTGAAAATTTGAGTGACAGGAGGAGGCGTATGTGGGTGGTAACAGGGGAAGGTGCTTGAAAACGGGGAGTGGAGATCCGAACGCAGGCGTGCTTAAAGGACAAAACGGGCGTTTTATGGGTGTGCATAATTAATACAGCAGCGTCATTGACCACGTCACTGGGTTATTTTATAGCCAGAACTGCTCGCAAGATTGTGGTAGGAAAAACCAACCACAAGAATAGCGAGCAGTTCATACCCTGGTCGATGTACTCGATTAATCTAATAAACAGCGGACATGAAGTAGGATGCGAGCGGCCAAGGGGCGTATTTTTCCAAAAAACGACCGCAAGTTTTGTTCGCTCGTTCAGACCTAGAGGCGTGAACAGACCGCAAAGAGCGAATGGTTCATTTGAATAGCCACCCCTATTTTCTGAACGAGCGAGTGCTAATTGCGTCCGGCTCTGAATCAGGCCCATAGCTCAATAGATGGATTGAACAAGAACTGTAGAACATAAATAACCTAGAAATAAGAGAAGTACAGGTAATAGAAGTTCTAACACAAACATCATATAAAAATTAAATGCTTATGAAATCCACTAAATGTTGTGCTACAATAAATATCTTTATAATTGTGCTTTCAAACATGACCTCCTATATCTACAATATTCACGATTTACATTCAAACACCGGTGATCTTCTGAGCCTGCTTACAATACAGCAAATACTCCTATTACAAACTGAATGTTTTAATTTCAGAGCAAAGGGGAGATAAAATTACCCATTTTTTTGTTTCAAAAACATTTAGAAAAAAACAAACAAACAAACAAACCAAAAAAAAGATTAAATCATTATATTAGCACTATAGGAGTTATTTAGAGTCATGGTCAAGACACTTGTTTAAAACAGGCCTGGGCTAATCTTGGCACCCACTGGGCTAAGTGGTGGATTTGCTTCTGGCTTTACAATGGTCTTTTAGTCTGGCTGGATGATGATCATATGCACTGACCAGAAGCAGAGAACTGCAGTCATCTTCTGTCTGCATTCACCAAAATGCCCACAATGACCCAATCACATTTAATTGGATCACAGTCATTTTCAGGCCACAAAAGCTGTAATACTCAGCCAATTGCCAGATATCAGCATTATGCAATGGTATTACAGTGCATAATGCTGGCATTTGATCGACTGATCAACATTAAGAAGGTTGACACCAGAAGGTCAACACATACTGAATGTCGACACACAGTCACATAGTTGACAGGATCATTAGGTCGACCACCAATATGTAGACATTCAAAAGGTTGACATTTAACATGTTCTCACAAAAATTTCGGCATATCGTTTCTTTAAGATCTTCAGGGTTAGGTAAAACAATAAAAATAAAAAGTGTTCACAATTTTGTGTCCACATATTAAACATCGACCTTTTCAATGTGTCGACCATTTAAACATGTTGAACTAAATACATGTCTACATATTGGTGGTCAATCCAATGACCCTGTCGACCGATCGATCACATCACACCCATATTGCCAGCAATATGCTCCATTCTGAATCAGCAAGATAATACCCAGATATTTTGACAGCAAATATATTTGTCCTTAAATCTGTATATTTGTTTTATTACTTAGGCAATAGTAGGGAGGGATGACAGGTACTTAGAATGTCCTTCTAGGCCAAGAACTTTTGACTGGCTTCTTTTTGAGGATCCTTGAAATTGGTAGAGTTAGATATAGAATGCTTGCTAGATATATTATATGTTCAGTATATACAGTACATACAATATTAACAGTTCTATAAAAATCCTGCACTTGCCGGTTAACTACATAAATATTTTCTATATTATTCCACTGAAAAATATGTTTTTTCCATTGACAAAAATAATTAATAATATCTCTTATTTCTGGAGGTCCAGACATGCAATAGATTTGGAGGGGTTTGTTATCATATATAAATCACAGGTAGAACGTAATTAATGCACTATATAATTCAGTGATAACAACATTCTGTATAGATAAGATGTACGTACTGTATTTATCATTGTTCCAGATATCTGGAAAAAAAAACAGAACCTGGAATTTGTGTAGTGTTTTTGCTGCATATGCTTCTCCGTGTCTTTACACTTGTGATGTTCATGTGATTTTTGTAACATTTCAGGGCAAATGGCAAATCCTTCCAGCAAAGGTAGAAGTAGAACATAAGACCTTCCTAACATATAGGATTTAATGCACCTAAATGGACCCTGTTAACTATCATCTCTTGACGATTTCTTCATCCGTCATCTCAGCCCTTCCCATGGCATCCTGAATGTTGGGCTGGATCTGCTGCACAGTCTCTTCTAGACAGCTGTTAGGGAATACTACATAACGCGCAGTAACGCCGTGGTTCTTTGGTCCACGCAAGTTCTCTTTGCTGTGCCAGATGCCATAACCAAAATAAACCACGAGACCTGAAAAGGAAAGCAAATATAATAATAGGAAATTATTCTGGAGTTTTAGACAATATTAAAAATGTGATTGTTAAAATGAATTATTACAATATATATTGCAAGGCTTCTTGACTGGGGTGGCTATGGATCATTGCAACTATGCTTCCGCTACAATTTGGTACCAACAGTAACACTATGGTTACAAAATATTACATAAAAAAACTAACGCTTAAGTGAAGGAGTATTACATCCCTGTAAGAAAGAGTCCGGTGCTGGTTATGGAAAATACAGGGGACCCCTATTAATTTTGTCCCCAGTATTTCCAAAACCAGGACCATCTCGCTGAACCCAGTGCTGGTTGTGATAAATACAGGGGACCCCTATGTCTTTTGTCCCCCGTATTTAGACAACCAGGACTGGCTCTAAAAAGTCTGGGGCTGATTGTGCTTTCAGGTGGAGGGAGGGGGGGCACGCCTCACTGATCTGTGCATGCATCTGTGTCTCATAGTACAGCCCCCTATTTAAATTTAGCAAAAAACTTTAAGATGGTCGTCAAGTGTTTTGGCAAGCAAACGATATATCATTAACGATCTAACGATATATTGTTTGGTCTTTGGTAAAATTGCACACAGTGTGTATGCACTATATTGTTAGTCCAGGAGTTCCTGGGAGGTCAGGGGAAAATGTTGATGACATTGCATCATTTGCAAGTCGTTTAATGTATACCCAGCTTTATGATGCTATAGATCCCTCCTCTATGCTAACTTTGGGCCTGATTCAGACCCACTCGCGAGCGGTGGTCCGCTCGCAAGTGGGTCGATGTTCTGGACTGAGCATGCGCACGACGGAGGGAGCTCCGTCGTGCGCATGCGCCAGACGCGACGAGCGAAGGAAAGTCCTTCGCTCGTTGTGTCTGATCAAAGGGGGCGTGCTGTCGATGTTGATTGACAGCACGCCCCCTTTGGTAGGCGTGCCGGGGGCGTGCCTCCCTGACGGGGGCGTTCCCACGGGAACGCCTCCCGTCAGAAGCCGGCCCACTGACATCACTAGTGATGTCAGTGGGAGTGATTTTGGCTCTGATAGAGCCAAAATCACTCCGGAGCTTGCGGTTGAAAACCTCAACCGCAGGCTCCGGCTCGCAGTTTCGATGGTCGCGATGGTCAAGACCATCGCGGCCATCAAACTGCACGCTCGTATAGCCTGTGGGTGGTTACCCACAGCTATACGAGCGTCCAGGAGGACGCTCCATTTTCATGGAGGCCGGCCCTCATTCAGAGCGTGCGCTCTGCTCAGAGCGTACGGCTCTGAATGAGGGCCTTTATCCCATCCGTGGGTAAAACAAATGAATAGAACATTTTCTTATTACAGCTGCCACAACAACCCTTTTAGAGACACATTGATATATTCTAAAGTACATCTTATATTTAGCAATTAGACAAAGCTCCAAAATTGGGAATATGGAAACACTTATGGACCCTCTGCATCGCTCAAGGAAGCTTTGCTCCAGCATATATCTTGTTAAAAGGAAATTAATTCTGACTAGTTACTGATTATTTGCAACTCTGATCTTAAAAAGGACTTTGTGGTATTATCAAGTGACTAAAATATCTTTTGAACTAATCTCTAAAGCCACAAACTTCACATGAATCTACTCAAAACATTTTCGTAAAAATCACAATCTTATAACAGACTTTAGGTCCCATCATTAACTTCAAATCTTTTCACATAGCCATCGCTCCTGATGACTTTCCTGCTCTGCAAGTCTCTGCCAGCATGCACCAGCTAACGCTAAGCCAGCAAGACCATATATTTTTTCCATGATTACATACTTCTGCACTATTGTCTATATTCTACAGCATATAATACCATTAAAAAGCCCTTACAGTCATACAGCAGCCCCCCTTGCCTATTACAGCATGATTCCTGTTATTATTAAGGGTTGATTATTTATCTAAAACTTTCACTTATGAAGTGTATGTTCATCCATAAGGGTAACAAAATGTATTTTTGTAGGTGAAACAATGCATAGTAAATAAGAATCTACTTACCTCGCCTCCCCTATTCCCCCCTTTCATAGGTTCCCCTAATGGGACAATTGTGAAATTCACTGGGAGGGAACCTCACAACACTGCCAGGTATGTGAAAAATACCCACGCGAGCAAGAGAGGGGATATTAAGTTATTACCCAAATGAAGTATTGGAGTAGAGGAGAGAATTCGCACTGCAGTTATTTTTGCCATGTATGACTGTGCATACACAATGACAGACATTTATAAGAACTATTGGATGGAGCTTTCCATAGCAACCAGACTCGGTTTTCAAGTGCACTTCTGAGTTTTCTGTGGCACAGTTTTCATAAAATGTCCTTGTGTTTAACTAACTGATAAATGCATCTTTATACAGCCTACACATTTGTACATTTTACCATGCTTATATAGCAATATATACCATGCATATAGAACAATATTATACAAGCATGTATGAAGAATATTGTAGTTGTGTGGAACTGGGTCTGTCTAACACTTGGAAATGAGGCAGAAACATACATCTCACAAGGTATATATTGTAAATCCAAACAAGTGAACTGAAATATACAGTATTGGTTGATTGTTGAACACAAAGCCCAGAAGTATAATGCAGAAAGGCTTACCAACAGCAAGCCATATGGAAAACCGCACCCAGGTCATGTAGTTCAGCTTGAGCATGAGATATATGTTTAGCAGCATACTCAGAGAGGGAATCAGCGGCACCAACGGGACCTACATTTTAAACATTGACAGAAGTTTTAGCTGTTTAGCAAAGTCTAAACATCACATAGATAATACGCCCCAACATAACCCGTCCTGTACCAATACATCTATTTAGCATTATTTTAACTGAGTATAGTTTTTTTTAGGATTCCAATATTAAGAAATTATGAATCAAATGGGCAGCACAGACGGTGTAATGGATAGCATTACTGCCTCACAGCACTGAGTTCATGTGTTCAATTCCCACCACGGCCCTAACTGTGTGGAGTTTGTATATTCTCCCTGTGCTTGCGTGGGTTTCCTCCCGGTACTCCGGTTTCCTCCAAAAATATACTGATAGGTTAACTGGCTCCCAACAAAAAATTAACCGTAGTGTGTATGTGTGTGTGTGCATGTGATAGGGAATATATAGAGTGTAAGCTCCACTGGGGCAGGGACTGATGTGAATGGCCAACTATAAATCGCTACGTTATATGTGTGTGCTATATAAATAACTGGTAAAAAAAAAATAGCATGTTGACTATAGGAAACAGTAATGAGAATAAGTTATTTAATAAGACATGCACTATTTATTCTTACAGTACCACCTATAATACAATTGTTTTTTTTTAAAAACTGAATTATATAGAAAATATTGGAAATAAATTAAAGTGGTTGAGGTGAAATAATTTGATGAATACTTAATATTTTCCAATGCAGTTTTCAACATTATCAAACATTAAAACAATTCCTAAGGACACGGCTGTTGGGCAGGGACAAGATGCTTTTAAACAGAACTGTGATCTCCCTCTCTTTAATACTGCTCCTCTATGAATTTGCTGGGCTTGGGAACCACACTGATACCTGAATATCATCTATGCCACAAAGCCAAATATCAGTTCAGAAGTATTGGATGGATGCGATTCAAAGCTGCTGTGAATGTGAGAGGGGGAGGAGCAGGTACAAAGGGAACAACAGTGCAGGTGAGCCATACCCATGTCCCCCCAAAATGCTGCTGCCATGTCCCAAGGTAGCGTACACCTTAGCAAGACTGTATGTGACCAGATATAACCATACTGCATCCGGTGGCCACATTCCACAGGTACCAGTGACCGTTTGATGTCTCGGAGGCCCTGTACAACCAGGCAGATGTCTAAACATTCACTCCACAACGTAAAATTCTACAGCACTGGACTGGAGGCTTTGCAAACTGGAACTGTTTAGGGGTGTGTGGGACTGAACATAGTCTGTCCTAATTCAGAAATCCCTGTAGGACATTTCAGATTAGCCTTAATATCAAATATGACAGATACTGGGAAATGTATCCAGTATCCAAGATAAAAGTAGGTCTAAGCCACTAGCTAGTATTACATTCATGAAGCACACTATGGGGGGACGATTCAATTGTTTTGTGGGCTCCCAAACGTGATGGGCACCCATCGGAGAAATTCAATTTTTCCACCCATAGGGCAAGAATGCCGAGCATGCACACCCAGAAGCACCGGGTTCAGCCGCGCAAAGTCATTCAAGCCGCGGGCGCACACAATTGGATTCCCCCCTATGAACACAAAGTCCCAATGACAAATCTTGGCACCTATGCATTAGAACATGTTTATTGCTAAGGACACTGGTCACCAAAATGTGATGTAAAAGCTTTAGAGACTTACCTGAAATGTTGTGGTTTTCTTTTGTTGTTCATGAATCCAAATTAGGAACAGACTGACTAAATACCCAAGCAGAAAAATGACAACCAGTAGATAAAAGCTCCATTTGGGGAGATGTAATTGATTATTTCCAAACACCAGGATAGAACACAAGCATGAGGCAAAGACCATCATCATCACTACCGAAATTGTGACAACTTCACCGGGATAAAAGTCACTTAAGAACTTTAGGTATGGTTCAAAGGCAGCTTTCAAGTGTCCCGTTTCTCTGCGGTCTTTGACTTTTTTCTGAGTTTCAACCAATTGAAGCTTATCAGAAAAAGACTCATATTCCTTAAGTTCCTCTCCAACAATCCTCTCTGTACTGCCCCTGGGGTCACGGTGCTGAGGGCTTGGTTCCTGATCGGCTGCATTTGAGGGTTCTGTTTTTTCTTGCTGAAATCTCAACACAATGACACTGGCTGCAACAAATGTGTAGGCCAGGAGGGTGCCAATAGACAAAAACTGTACTAATGCTTCCAGGTCAAAGATGAGTGCCAGGAGGGCCATCAAAATGCCAAATACCACAATTCCTATGACAGGTACTTTGGTAGTCGGGTTCACTTTTGAGAAAAACTGAAAGAATAGCCCATCTTCGGCCATTGCATATACAATTCTTGGCAGGGAGAAGAGGTTGCTGAGCAGCACAGTATTCATAGCTTTAATGGAAGACAAAAATGTATTTAAATCATGTAAAATAAGAGAATATCAACAAACCAGTCATGCAAGTTATGTTACTTAATGTACAGTCATTTTAATAAAGGGATAAACATAGCAGTTAGATCCACCAGGAGTTGAGCCCACAATAACACTTCTTACTGATGGAGTCCAGGCAGTAGGTGGCATAGTGGAACGTTTACATTAGTCCCCTGGCATCTGAACAATACAAAATACCCTTGTTTCAAATTGGTCTTAAAGCAAACACAAATCATTGGAGTGTTTCATGTGCCCTGAGGATATATGCAATGCTCTGCAAATAATTGGTTGTCCCTAACATTTAAGGGGCACCTGTTAAGAGGATACATATCCCAAATGTCCTGAAATTAGGACAAAAGTCCTTATTGGCAAGACAGTTCAATAAAATTGGAACAGTAGGGAGATATTATGTTTGAATACGTGTGTGACCTTATGGAGCAAGGCTACAATGTGGCTTAATAACACAAAAATTTTGTCATACCGTATATACTCGAGTATAAGCCGACCCGAATATAAGCCGAGGTACCAACTTTTACCCCAAAAAACTAGGAAAACTTATTGACTCGAGTATAAGCCTAGTGTGGGAAATGGCAGCAGCTGGTAGTGCCCCCAGTAGTAATTCCCCCTGGTTGTGCCCCCAGTAGTAATCCCTCCTGGTAGTGCCCCCAGTGGTAATCCCCCCTTTCAGTGCCTCCAGTAGTAATCCCCCCCTGGTAGTACCCCCAGTGGTAATCCCCCCTTTTAGTGCCCCCTGTAGTAATCCCCCACTGGTAGTGCCCCCTGTAGTAATCCTCCCCTGGTAGTTCCCCCAGTGGTAATCCCCCCTTTTAGTGCCCCCTGTAGTAATCACCCCCTGTAGTAATCCCCCCCTGGTAGTGCCCCCTGTAGTAATCTCCCCCTGGTAGTTCCCCCAGTGGTAATCCCTCCTTTTAGTGCCCCCTGTAGTAATCGCCCCCTGGTAGTGCCTCCTGTAGTAATTGCCCCCTGGTAGTGCCCCCTGTAGTCCCCCCCCCCTAGTAGAGAGAGACGTGATAAGAATAAAAAAAAAATAAACACTTACCTGAAACTCCCGCTCCTGGTCCCGCCGCTGTCCGCTCCTCCGGCCGCTTTACATGGGAGAGACGTCGTCATGACGACGTGTCTCCCATCACCCACTGCGGGAGCCAGAAGATGGTTCCCGCAGTGGGAGCAGCAGCAGCCGCTGAGAGTCTGACAGACTCTCAGCGGCTGCTGATTACAGCAAACACACAGCTGCCGGCTCCGGCGGCTGTGTGTTTGGCAGTGTGTAGCGCTGACCGAACTCCGTCCGGTCAGCGCTACACTTCACTCGAGTATAAGCCGAGGGAGTACTTTTTCAGCACATTTTTTGTGCTGAAAAACTCGGCTTATACTCGAGTATATACGGTAATTTATTAAACTGTGCATGGAAGTTGCAGAATTCAGTTCTTGCAATACCATAATACAGTGTTTCCCAACTCCAGTCCCAGGGAACCCCAAAAGTGCATGATTTCCATACACAGGCGTATCCTTACAGTCTGACGGAATCGGTATGATTTACTGCATGGCCGGCGGTTCAAATCCCGGCAGCGGCAGCCCGACACAGGTGGAAATCCCGAACGTTGGAAGGTAAGTATAACCTAACCTATTCTACCCCCTAACCCTCCCTTAGGGGTGCCTAACCCTAACCTCCCCCCAAGTTCCTACCCCTAATCCTCCCTCTAAGTGCCTAAATCTAACCCCCCCTTCTCCGCCGCCTGAACCCAAGTCAGTGTAAGTACCTTACACTAACCTCCCCCCGAGGGTGCCTAACCCTAACCCCCCTTCCCCTAGCCTGACCCTAACCTCCCGGGGGGTGCCTAACCCTAAGTCCAACCCGGGAACCCTAAACCTAACCATCCCCCCCCCCCGCGGGATCGGGATGCTGGGCAGCGGTCTCCCGGCATAGGTAAAATGACAGGCGTCGAGATAAACCTTGCCCGGATTTAGCAGTCGGGAAGCCGGCGGTCGACATTGCATCCGCCGGCTTCTCGACTGTTTCCCTGTCTGACACATAGTAAAAGTTATACATAGAATTTCACTTGTTAATTAGTGAGAAGACCTGGAAAACATGCACTGTAAGGGTTCTTTGGGGACTGGAGTTGGGAAACACTGCCATAACTCATACCATCCAAAGCAGTGGTTGGAGCTTAGAAAATAATTAAATACTTGATGTAATTATTGTGGGAAAAAAAGCTCAGTGCAGCCAGGATCCCAGCACTGTATACATTCATAGTCAGTCCTCAGCCTACAGAACACAGCAATAAGTTCAATCAATTCTTCTACTTGTAATAAATGCTGCATAGTACGATATGGCCACCGACATTTCCCAGCTCAGCAATGGCAGTTCTCCAGAGAGGCGAGGCCATGAGTAGTGTAGCTCAATAAATATAATGAGAAGAAAACAAGCATTTAAACTACTGATAGCATTCTAGATTGATGAATATATTGATCTACAAACATTTTGCTTATCTGTATGAAACAATCTTTAAGGGAAGATACATAAAACATAGGGCATGATTCAGCAGTACACGTAAGTACACCGCTGAAAGCAAATTCCCGATAATCCTGAATCTGCGTGTGCACATTACCCGTTCTGCACATCCTATGAGATCGCACACCGGCCCCCATATTCCTCTACCTAACTGACAGGCAGAGGCGTTTGCAGGGCAGTGCGGGGGCGGCCTGCGTTCTAAGAAAAGGGGGCGTGTTGAGTCTGTTTTCCCAGAGTGGCAAGGCCAGGACAAGCAGAACATGCATAATCCTGGCCTTGCAAGTCTGCCAGCCTGCATAAGCTAAGGCTGAGGCCGGCACCGACCAAAATTGCGACCGATGGTCGTGATGGCGATCCCAGGCTGCGACATCAGTCGGAACGCAGGGATCGCATATACAGCAGGAAGTGTCAGACACCTCCTGCTGCATTTTAATTTTAGCAAGGACGGAATTGCAAAGCTTCTTGTGTGCGGCTTTGGAATTTCGTCCTCTGCTGAATCCCCCCCCATAGATAGAACAAGGGTAACACTGAGCTGCATTTTGACTTTAGAAACTGTCCTTTCTAAAACGCTTTTACAGAGAGAGCAAAACAGACTGTACTGTTGGACAGAAAGTCAGAGAGTGCAATAAGGATCACGTGCCATAAGCCAGCACTATAAAAACAAATGAGAAACCTGATAAAGCAATGCTACAGGACAGGTTTGTGAGATGGACATTTTAAGGAATTTTAGCACCATGTATCAAGAAACTGATATTCAGGATAAAGAGAGGTTATCTGACAAGTTCACTCTGTTCTGCAACATATAAACATATTCTGCTGAAGTTATTTTCACTACAGTATAACTTTAATTAAATTGTAAGAACTTCTGCATGGAATTAAGGTGCGTACACACGGTACGATTAAAATGGACGATATGAACAATAACTATATAGATCATGTCGTTATCGTTCATATCGTGCAGTTTTTGGTGCCCAGCGACCTGCGATGCGCAGGCACGTATGGACGATAACGATATCATCCATCGACCGTGCATGCAGGCCAACCTGGTCGATATCGACCAGGTTACTATAGGGACGTTATAGTCGTTGGTGAGTTGGTGGTGTGCTGGAACCTCGATATCGATCATCCAGCACATCCAGGAGATGGAACAACTATATCGTTATCGTTGTCGATCGTCCCGTGTGTACACATCATAAGTGTTCACACAAATAACAGTTGTTAAGTTTTATTTTCAATAATTTTCTGTAATTTGAATTGATTCAAACTAGGGGTGAGCGGATTCGGTTTTACTCGGATCTTTTTATTGGCTATCGCCGAACACGTGTTTTGGATAGCGAATAAAATCGAGCCGAATTTGCGGTAAAGTGGCGATAAGAACCGAGTAAAACCGAGTAAAACCGAACCCGCTCACCCCTAATTCAAACACGTTGTACCCTGTGCTGTATTACTAATCAACATTTTCAAAACATACAGCTTTATGGTTTGTTTTAATTCACAAGAGAATTTGCAAAGGAAAATAGTGTGTGGGTAAACAAACATTTTATAAAAAGGAAAAAAGGATTATTATTATTATAAAACAGTATCTGTAAAACATAAAGGGCATATCAGGGTAGTATGAGTAGTGGGTAGGTTGCTACAAAGTGGAAAAGCCAATCATGATGACAAGCTGTGAGGCTTTACTTACCGCAAATAGAGCCAGCAGCCACAATAAATCCTGCCCAAGAATAACCTCGCCGGAAAAATGCATCAGAGAGAGCAGAGTCTGGTACTAATGTGTTCCACGGCACCATTAGAGTCAGCACAGTGGACACCAGGATGTAGGCCGCTGTTGCGAGGCCTAGAGACACAGCTGTTGCAATGGGAACAGATTTTTGAGGATTCCTCGCCTCTTCACTTGATGCTGCAATCACATCAAAGCCAACAAAGGCATAAAAGCATGTGGCAGTGCCAGACATAATGCCAGACCAACCGTATGGAGCAAAACCTCCATATTCAGCAGACCAGTTCTTTGGTTCTGCAAGGATAAACCCAAATATTAAAATAAAAAGTATGATACCCATACTAATGGCAGCAAAAATGTGATTAAGCCAGGAGGATACTCTGACCCCAAAAGATATAAATGTTGTGGCAATCAATAATATACCAGCAGCCAAGAAATCAGGGTAGTGAGCCAAAAACTGTACATTCCAAGTTCCAATATGGGTTTCAGTAAAGTTTTTGATTTTGTGGTCAAACATGGAGTCTAAATATCCACTCCAAGCTCTGGCAACTGCTGCCCCACCGATCATATATTCCAGGATGACGTTCCAGCCAATGAGAAAGGCCCATATTTCACCGACTGAAACATAAGTAAACATGTATGCAGACCCCGTCTTTGGCACCCTAGCACCAAACTCAGCATAGCAGAGAGCTGCAAGCAAAGAGGCAAAACCGGCAATAATAAATGATACAAGGACAGCTGGACCTGCTATCTCCTTGGCCACTGTGCCAGTCAGTACATAAAGGCCAGAACCCACCATTCCACCAACACCTAAGAGTGTGAGGTCCAAGGTCGAAAGGCATCTTTTCAATGATGTCTCCATCAGATCATCTTCCAACGTTTTTATCCTGTTCAGTTTCTGGCAGAACCGAACAAAAGCCGCAGTAGTGGGTAGTTTGTTCCCCATCTTGCAAGTTTTTCCTTATCAATTGCCCCGGATAATTGATTACTGCAGTATTTCCTTCATGTCTATTAGTAGTAAATATCTAAAACAGCAAACAAAGAGAAATTATTTATTAATATATTTGTGGTAGACAGTAAAGGTGCCTAACACACTAGGCGATGTGCTCACGATGCGATATGTCCGATTTGCCTTGAACTCTCCCCGGCACTCCAGGACACGATATGGTGCTTAAAAGAGTCCAATCTGACTTAAGATCTATCGTGCACAAAATCTATCTTTTGCACAAAATCGTGTATGTGATTGGCAAATCTTGCCTGCAGCAGAAAAGATCTTCAGATGCGATGTACGACCAGTGGGAACACACATCGGCATCGTGATCGTGAGTGGACACTCACGATTTGGATATATTTTACACGATTTGTCATTCCGATGCGTCGAAATCAGGCGAATCGTTTAAAATATCGTCTAGTGTGTAGGCACCTTTATTCTTCTGCTCAAAATACATCACAGTCCCACATGTTTTTATATTCTTTATGATATTTCCAAGTATGTTTAAATATTTTTTTTTATTATATTGTATGCAAGTAAGGGTTGAAATAACATTACGTATAAAACCTTTTGTCTTGGTACCTCCTCTGGTTTCTATAATAATACATTGATGTACTGTATTAGTAATATCACTCCATGTTATCTGTACTTTATTTGTTTCAAAGTAAGCAGCCTTGACCATACATGGACATTCGTAAACCAAAAACAAGATGTATATTGCTCTTCTCCTCTTTTCTCAATTCTTTCTATACTGACAGATAGTTTATAGAACATGTAAAGCTTGATTGTATGTGGAGTTAACATTCTTATAATTTTAGAGGTACTGCTAAGACTTAACTTCAACCACAGTCAATCTGGTCACTTGTGACTGAACTAAAAAGGAAACACATAATACTGACTACTTCAAGTATTGCATGATGAAGCACGTCTTCCACACTGTTGTTTTTCCCCTGCCATGACGGTGCACGTCTTCCACATGGTTTTATTTCCCCTGCCATGATGATGCACAACAGTGTGGAAGACATGCACCATCATGGCAGGGGAAATACAACAGTGTGGAAGATGTGAACCGTCATAGCAGGGGAAATACAACAGTGTGGAAGATGTGAACAGCTTCTGCTGAATAAAATGATATGCAGCATGCCTATGTTCTGTGTGCGTCTGCGGGTGTATCTGCATGCGAAATGCTACATTACAGTGTCAGCGGCTATAACACTGTAACGTAGCGGTTCGCATGCAGATACACATGCAGT
Organism: Taudactylus pleione; assembly: GCA_031769625.1. Taxonomy (NCBI): domain Eukaryota; kingdom Metazoa; phylum Chordata; class Amphibia; order Anura; family Myobatrachidae; genus Taudactylus; species Taudactylus pleione. The sequence goes on along the minus strand of JAUIMM010000061.1, from coordinate 4,801,246 downwards.
CACACACAGGACATAGCCATGCTGCATATCATTTTATTCAGCAGAAGCTGCTTGCGCTATCTATTTGCATCACTCTCTGAATAAGACACATTTGAAGGTAAAGAGTGGCATGAAAAGACGCTCAGCTCTACCACCAAGGCACACGGAGCTCCCGCGTTGTGTGGCGCGACTTGTAGCGCACAGAGGATAGCTGTATGTGGACACATCTGAACATATGTGTCCTTACACATCTAGACTCAAAACGACAGGTGGTGCGAGACACCTGTCACGAGTGAGCTGCCAGGTCCCATGCAACTCTGCTAGTGCTGGGCATCTTTTCCCCCTGCAAAAACATCTTAGGCACAATGTGATGTGAATAGGACGGACCAGGAGACTGTGCTGATTAATCTGATATGTGAAACCTGTATATCTGTGTGTGATTGAGTCTCTATACGAAGCACAGAACTTGACGCAAAAAGATGCTGCATTATAGCACTTTGTTTGTATACAGATTCAGAAACTCAGTTGCACGCAGATATACAAGTGCCGCATATAAAATTAATCAGCACAGTCTCCTGGTTCATCCTAATTGCATCACATTGTGATTAAGATGCATTTTTCGGTCAAAAAAGACGCCCGGCGCTAGCAGAGTCGCACAGGACCTTGCGAGCCAAGAGGGGCTGTTTGGCTCAACTGTAGCAAGAATGACATCTGTATGCACCGCTCAAGTTCCACTTCATACAGATCAACCAGTGTATAACTGTCAGCTGCTCTAGTAACTACTACACTTCAAAGAAATGCTGTGTCTGCAATTCCGCTAATGTTGAATACCATCTCCACATAGCACACACGTTAACAGGGCTTGGGCCCAGATGCACAAACGCAATACACCTAATATACCAGAAGACGTGTAACACAGAGTGCCAGCACAGCAAGACAGTGCAGAGTATTGCTAAAGGCAAAATTCAGTGAGTACAGCATGTACGCGTGAGCTGCAATCTTGAGAGGGATCATTAAGCTTAAAAGTGCAGAGAATTACACCACATGGAAATTTGCAATGGAAATGCAATTGAAACGTGAGAGGTTGTGGAAAGTTACAGATGACCAAAGTGACAATGCAAGCCCAGAGGATATAGAAAGAGCCAAGAGAACAATAGGCTTGAGTGTTGAACAGCACATTTATTCTATTATATATGGGAAATTGCCCACAAAAGACATGTGAATAACCCTACAGGCAGCGTATGAGGATGGGGGTCTGATGAGTAGAATTGGTTTGAGGCGTGTATTATACTAGGGTGGTTCACAAAATTTGGTATCCAATACCTCTCATTGTGTACATTTATTCATCTCGTACATATATGTATAATACATAGTATATCCTTGGTACAGATTATTTTTCCACTTAGTCCCCATACTTGTCTAAGCATTTGCTCCAATGGTATACCAAGGCATCTATTCCAGCATAGAAAAAAAATCAATGTCAAGCACCTGAAGCTAACTCAAATGATTCGGTCCTCCTGAATCAGACCCTCAATGTGGCACAAATTGTCATCTGTGGTGGATGTGCTTGGCCACCTGGATGACTGCTCATCTTGACCGTCTGTCCTGCAGTGCCCCAAACCAGTTTCTGTGACCTGACATTATTACCGTACACCTTTTGGCGATGAATTTCAGCTGCTGACTATGCTTCAGTCAGCCCTGCCATGTTACAACTGATGTTGAAGTAGTATGACTGATATGAGGAACAGTCTAATGGCCATGAGGGGAAGCAGTGGTCTACCTGCTATAGCTTGGCGGGAAAATGGAATGAAATAAAGAACATTACACACGTGAGAGGTCTTGTTACCTTACTCATTGAACCACCCTTGTATAATACCAAGTTGAGTAAATGCACAAGTATGAGTGACTATATTGACAAAATTATGACCATAACCCAGGAGTTAACGTCAACTGAATGTAAACTGAAAATGTAAATGCTACACAAAGAAATAAGTGCTGCAGAAAAGACGAATCAGCTTTCAGTGTCACAGAAAGGATTGCTGGTATACGGACTGGTGCAACAAGACATTACAATTGTAATAAAGAGTGCTTCACTACACTGAACATGTGTTATCCTATAACAATCAAAGGAATTAGAAATGAAGTCACACAGTCATTGCTAATGTTTCTAGAGAAATCTGGACTAGAACCTACGTGAATTATTGAAATGTTCTTGCTTGTCTAAACTTCGTGGTATTCATGAGATAGACAAGAGAATGTCTACACAGTCATAATGTCGAAACTGGCCATGTCAACATTCATGAAATGTTGACATGTTAATTAATGTTAACATATCGCCCCTGGTGGGACAGTGGTGACCTACTGGGTGTGGTATAAAAGATAGACAGTGTCTAGGTCAACATTCAATAGGTCAACACCAGATGGTCGACAGGTAAAAGGTCAACAGGGTCAAAGGGTCAACAGTTAAAAGACCAACATTGACTTGGCTGGCAGGGGCAAAGGGTCGACACACAAATGGTTGACACAGAAAAGGCTGACTCTTTTTGTTATTTTAACCCTAATCCTCACCCTAGCCTAACCCCAACTCTCCTCCTATTGCCTAACTCTAACCATCCCCTTCCACAGCCTAACCCTCCACCGTGTGCCTAACACTAACCCTCATCCTAATGTCAATATATCACATGGAGACATTTTGACAATGTTGACAGTGTAACTGTGGACATTGTTAATGTCGACCTAATGACTACATCCCTGGACAAACTATGGTGTGCACCAACATGTCATAATAAATAAATTATATCATGTCAATAAACATGTCAACAATGTCAGTGTGAATGTTCGAGTCAAATATCGTCATTCAGACCATGTTGACATATTGGTGACGGAATTGGTATGAAATACTGCCGGCCGCATGGCCGGCAGTTCGATTCCCGTCAGCTGCAGCCCGACAGGAGCAGAGTGCGACGCAGCGGAAGCCCGACAGCGCTGGAAATCCCGATCGTGGATAGGCAAGTATCCACTAACCTAACCCCCCTAACCCTAACCCTCCTTAGGGGTGCCTAACCCTAACTTCCCCCCCAAGTGCCTAACCCTAATCCCCCTTCTAAGTGCCTAACCCTAACCACCCCCTACCCCGCTGCCTAAACCTAAGTCCCCCGGGGGGGTGCCTAACCCTAGGTCCCCCCCGGGGGTGCCAAACCCTAACCCTCCCTCCCCCTAGCCTAACCCTATCCCTCCCGGGGGGGTGCCTAACCCTAAGTCCCCCCCGGGAGCCCTAAACCTAACCCTCCCCCCCGCGGCTGTCCGCTCGCGGCGCCCGGCATCACTACGATCGTGATGCCGGGCACCGGTCTCCCGGCGTCGGGGAAATGCAGGCGTCTACATCTAGACGCCCGGCATTTCACCCATGCCGGGATAAGACAGTCGGGAAGCCGGCTGCCGGTATTTAGGCAGTCGGCTTCCCGATTGCCTCCCATTGGTGACATATAATGAATGCCGACCTTCTGCATGTTAACATTTCACACCACAACCCCCTGAATCTCATACTTACCAACTTCCTGGCTGCCCTCTCCGAGAGGGGACAGGAAGGTCGGCTCAGCAGGGAGCATGTCACGGGAAAGTGGGCAGTCTGACGGGCAGAATGACGTGATTGCGTCATTGTGGCAATTAGCAGCACTGTGAAGTGGGAGTGGGGCCACAAAGATGAAATTAGCAGCTCTGTGAAGATGGGACGGGGCCACAATGATGCAATTAGCAGCACTGTGAAGATGGGACGGGGCCACGATGATGCAATTAGCAGCACTGTAGAGCGGGGACGGGACCACGATGATGCAATTAGCAGCACTGTGAAGCGGGGACGGAGCCATGATGATGCAATTAGCAGCACTGTGAAGCTGGTGTCAGGGCCTCAATGATGCAATTAGCAGCACTGTGAAACAGGGGGCAGGGCCTCAATGATAGGAGTCATCCTAAAATAAACTGCTTAAAACACGAGAGATCTTTCACAGAACACGTGGATTGGGGGGGAAGGGGGGGGCAGCTAATCAGGGTAGGCGTGGCCCCCTATCTTTAAAGACTGTGCCACCTTGTCTTTCCGGCCTCCTTCTGCCCCCCTATCTTTCCAGCCTCCTGCCCCCCCTATCTTTCCAGACTCTGGGCCTGATTCAATAAGGGATGCAGTTGCTTATGCGCACGCAAACGGCTGAATAAATCACACTGCGCATGCTTATGCATTGCAGTGCGCATGCACAAGCCAGGCACTGCATTTGGAACTGTGTTCGCAGAGGCTACGCAGACCCATGGCAGAGTGATTGATGGGAAGTGCCGTTTGTGGGTGGTGATGGGGGGTTGGTAGAGTGAACGCAGGCATGCCAGTGCGATTCAACACCGTTGCAGGGGCATGCATGAATCATCCACTGCGATACCAGATGCCGCCTGAGGCGTCAGAGCGTGCGCAAAAGTAAGCAATTCCTGAAGTCTGGGCTTCCCTAACTGTCCGATGTTACCGATTGTTTCACTATGTTGGTCAAGTATACGGATGTAAGGGGAAGCGGGCGTCTTTATGTCAGGCTGCGATCGCAATGCAAACATTTACATGTCTTTCCGGCCTCCTTCTGCCCCCCTATCTTTCCAGCCTCCTGCAGCCCTATCTTCCAGACTCTGGGCTTCATTCAGAGGCGGCCGTACGGTCTACGACCGCACGGCCGCCTCGATGTTGTCCAGTGCGCATGCGCACGAGGGAGCCGGCTCCTTCGTGCGCATGCGTGAGACCCGCTACGACCGACAGCACCGGTCGTATCGGGTCTCTTTCCAAAGGGGGCGAGCTGTCGATGTTGACTGACAGCTCGCCCCATTTGGAAGGCGGGCCAGGGGGGTGGCAGCCCAAATGGAGGCGTTCCCATGGGAACGCCTGCCGTTTGGGGGAGGCCCCACTGACATCACTAGTGATGTCAGTGGAGAGCTTCCGGCTCTGACAGAGCCAGAAGCTCTCCAGGGCTTACGACAAGTGAGACCCTACACTAGGGTCTCGTCGTAAGCCCCGATGGTCTATGACCATCGCGACCATCACCCTAGCGGTCGTTAGAGCTGTGGGTGTAAACTCACAGCCTAACGACCGAAACAGAGGCGGCCGGTCAGGATGCAAGCGGCCGCCCAGTTTCTGAGCGACCACTTGCATCCTCCGACCGCCTCTGAATGAGGGCCTCTGTGCCCCCTTGTCTTTCTGGCTTCCTCCTGCCCCCCCTATATTTCCAGCATCCTGTCCCCTTATCTTTCTAGCCTCCTACCCCCCTATCTTTCCAGACTGTGCCCCTTACCGTTAGTTGTTGCTAGATCCAAATTACCTAACCCTTATCATTTGTATGACTGGTCTTCCTCTCATGTGAGGCCGGCGGCGGCAAGGAGCGTGATGTCACAAGGTCAGCGTCGCGCTCCCAGCATTGAAGTCCTGCTGTAGGTAGGAGGAACTGTCACCATGGGCCTGCTCTGCGGCGCAGTTCCTGCATAATGGCGGCATGTGGAACGGCCGTACCGGATAGTGCACTATAAATAAAATTTACAAAAAACTCTCGTAAACGACAGGGGGAGCATGTGCCTTGGTGCCCCTCCCCTGAATCCGCCACTGGTCCTGCATGTACAAAAGATCAGGCAATGCGGTTCAGGACCCCACAGGAGTGTGCACTACACTATGTAGTGCATACACACTGCACGATATTGACGATTTGTCGTTTCAATATGTTGGAATCGGTCAAATCATTAGCAATATCGTGTAGTGTGTAGGGACCTTTAGTTACTATAGAATCTCAAATACATCATGTGATAAATGTACAGTACAACTAGTTATAGCGTTCCACATGATATACCTATTTAGAGATGTACACCTAATGCAGTATTGGAAGTAAATTTGGTATGTTCGTCCATATGAAGAGCTATGCGCATATCGAGCTAAAATTGCCACTTTGAGCCCCAGAGTTGCTAGGTGCATAACATACTCCACCAAGCAGGCAGATTTCTGCTTAGATACAAGCCTGCATAGGCCTCAGCTACGTGAGCATGTCCTCCCTCAGCTTTACCTATGTAAGAATGGCCAGTTACAACCTGTTCTGCCTTTTTGTTTGTAATGAAAATGCATACAATTCTGCATCCTTCACATTTGCGTGCACCCATTTCCCAAGCACGTGCAGTGTAAATTCACGTAAGATATGCTCCACAATTGGACGTACATTTAACTTTGCATGATGTTTTTCAAGTATGGATATCAGTATTATTAGCGTTCCCGCTAGGCTGTTTTAGCAGGGCGTAGCGCCCTGCCCTCCAGAAGGAGGGCAAGAAGCACCCTGCCCTCCAGAAGGAGGGAAAAAAGCGCCATGCCCTCACAGCCTACGGGTGCCGTCCTCACCTGCGAGTCGTAGTGTCCCGCGGGTGGGGAAATGTGCTGTGACCCGGTCACCGCCAGAGAATAGACGCAGGGCGCATGCACCTGGCATCTATTCTCCCTGTCGGCAGCGCTTGAGGGCTGCCCGGTGTGTCTGTAAGTGCCGGGCATGCCCCCAAGAGTGACGAAAAGGGGACGCATCTTATAGACATGCCCCCTTTTCAACAGCCACGCCCCCTTTTCGCGCGCATGGAAGTGCCCTCTCTGGCTCGCGCGCCCTGCCTGCCGCCGGAGCTAGAGTGAACACTATATTATTATTATTATTACTATTATTAACAGTTTCTTATATAGCGCAGCATATTCTGTTGCACTTTACAAATGGAAATAACATTAATAGAAACAAACTGGGTAGTAACAGACAGACATAAAGGTAAGAGGGCCCTGCTCGCAAGCTTACAATCTATAGGGAAATAGGTGTTGATACTCAAGGATAGGTGCTACATATTGCAAATTGGTCCAGCCAGATTGCAGAGGTTATTGGTGGGCTGTATGATCCAGTCACACAGGACTGTTGGCCTAGGGTCAGGAAGATGTAAGATTGAAGAAAAAGAAAAAATGTGAGGTTATGTGTAGACTATAAGAAGAGATGTAATTAGATAGGGAAGCTATGAAGATTATGTGGGTGGTTCTGGAATCTGATAAGCTTGTCTAAAAAGGTGAGTTTTCAGGGAACGCTCGAATGTTTGAAGACTAGCGGAAAGTCTCATTCTGCGTGGGAGGGCATTCCACAGGGTGGGTGCAACCGAAAAAAAGTCCTGTAACTGTGAATGAGAACAAGTAATGCGTGTGGAAGAGAGACGCAGATCTTGTGCAGAGCGGAGAAGTCGGGTTGGGAGATATTTTGAGATAAGTGAAGAGATGTGTGTTGGTGTGGTTTGGTTAATGGCTTTATGAGTGAGTGTAAGTATTTTATATTGAATACGGTAGAAGACCGGTAACCAATGGAGTGACTGACAGAGTGGATCAGCAGACAATGAACGTTTGGCGATGAAGATCAGCCTTGCAGCTGCATTCATTATGGATTGTAGCAGTGAGAGCCTGTTTTTTGGAAGACCAGTAAGGAGTCTATTGCAATAGTCAATGCGTGAAATAATGAGTGCATGGATTAGAGTTTTTGCAGTGTCTTGTGTAAGATAAGGTCGAGTTTTAGCTATGTTTTTCAGATGTATGTAACATGATTTTGAGACAGATTGAATGTGGGGAACAAAGGAAAGTTCAGAGTCAAGGATGACATCTAGGCAGCGGGCTTGTGGGGTGGGGTTGATTGTCGAGTTGTCAACAGTGAGAGATATCAAGTTGATAACTACAATTGGCCGGTGGAAATATGATTAATTCTGTCTTCGATATATTAAGTTTGTGGTGGCGAGATGCCTTCCAAGATGAAATGGCAGAGAGACATTCAGTGACACGGACCAGCGCAGATGGTGACAAATCTGGGGAGGATAGGCAGATTTGAGTATCGTCCACGTACAGATGATACGGAAAACCAAAAGAGTTGATTAGTTTGCCAAGAGAGGTGGTATAGATTGGGAAAAGCAGAAAACCTAAGACTGAGCCTTGCGGTACTCCAGCTGATATAGGTAGCAAAGAGGAGGCAGAATCAGAAAAGCAAACAGTGAAAGATCAGATAGGTAGGATGAGAACCACGCAAGGGCTGTGTCTTGAAGACCTAGGGATTGTAGTGTTTGTATGAGAAGAGAGTGGTCAACAGTGTCAAAGGCAGCAGAGAGATGTAGAAGAATAAGAAGTGAGTAATGGCCTTTAGCCTTAGCAGTGACCAGATCATTTACTACCTTAGTCAGTGCTGTCTCTGTGGAGTGTTGGGAACGAAAGCGTGACTGGATCCAAGAAGTTGTGCGAGTGTGTGAGGTGAGTGTAGGCAAGTCTCTCCAGTAGCTTGGAGGGGCATGGGAGCTGGGAGATAGGACAATAATTTGAGAGAGAGCTAGGGTCCAAATTTTTTTTTCTTTAAATGTGAGTAATCACTGCATGCTTGAACAGTGATAGAAAGATACCAGTAGAGAAAGAGAGATTACAGATTTTAGTTAAGGTTGGGATGAGCACAGGAGACATAGCTTTACTGATTTGTGAGGGTATAGGATCCAGAGGAGAGGAAGTAGAGTAGGAGGATGAGAAGAGTGTGGATACTTCATCTTAATTTGTGGGGTCAAATAAAGAGAATGTGCCAGCGGGTTCTGGTAGGGAATTGAGCAGGTCACTGGCTGGGGAAGAATCCACCATTTCAATTCGGATTTTATCAATCTTGTCCTGGAAATAGGAAGCAAGATCTTGTGCACTGATAGTAGCAGGTGGGTTGGGTGAGGGAGGGGTAAGAAGGGATTTAAATGTATTAAAAAGTCCCTTGGAATTAGAGGCTTGGGCTGAGATGAGAGACTGGATATATGTTTGTTTGGCAGTGTCCAGAGCATTACGATAAGAGTGGTAGATAGTCTTATATGTGAAGATTCTGAGATTTACGCCACTGACTTTCTACTTTACGTGAGGAATTGTAGGGTGTTGTTAATTTTGAATGCCATACTTGACGTCTAAGTCTATGTGGAGTATGATGGGTAGCTGGAGCCACTTCATCAAGGGCTATTTCGAGGGTCTGGTTCAGGTGTGATACAGCAGTCTCAGGAGAAGTGAACGTAGAAATTGGTGAGAGTATTTGTTGCAAAGAGAGTAGTTGTTGAAAATTAACAGCATTAATATCTCTGCGGGTTTGAGGAGGCTTGGTTGATTCGATTGACATTGAGGTTGACGTAATGAAGGAGAGTGTTCAGGTGATAAGGTTGTGATCTGAGAGACGGAAAGAAGCGTTAGTGAATTCAGAAACTGAGCATAGTTTGGTGAATACAAGATCAAGACAGTGGCCCTCCTGATGAGTTGAGGAGTCAGTCCATTGGGAGAGGCCAAAAGAGGTTAGAGAGAGAAGTTTGGAGGCATGAGATTGTGGACTGTCAATAGGGATATTGAAATCACCCTTAATGATGGAGGAGATGTCTGAGGAAAGGAAGTGAGGTAGCCAGGCAGTAAAGTGTTCCATAAATTGTTGGGGTGGCCCATGTGGGCGAAAGATAGCAGCAATTCGCATAGAGAAAGGAGTCAAAGTCCTAACAGAATGTACTTGAAATGATGTAAAAGTAAGGGATGGTACCTGTGGAATAACTGTGTATGTAAAAGTTTGGTAGAGTAATATTCCTATCCCACCTCCTTTACTATTACCAGGCCTGGAGGTGTGTGTGAAGTGTACGCCACGGTGTGAGAGTGCTGCAGAGGAGGCAGTGTCTGATTGTGTGATCCATGTTTCTGTTATTGCCAGAATGTTGAGGTTAAAATAAAGAGGTCATGGATGGATGTTAGTTTGTTGCAGAGCGCGCATTCCGTAAGGCACATTTTAGTGGCTTGGAGGGTGTTGGTAGGTATGTGATGTGTCTGCTGGATTTATAATCCATTGTGAGAGGGGCATGTGGGTAGGGCCTGGATTGGCTGATATGTCACCAGCTAATAGAAGTAATATCAGTATCACTACATACCCAGCTATAGTGAATAATATTCAAAGCATGTGTAGCAACTCTATCTATTTGCAAATCATCTGGACACCTCTCTAAAGGTAGGGAACACATTAGACGACATGTCGCCCAATCCAACAGATCGGGCCGACATATCATCCACATCGGCCAGTGTGTACCCACTATGAGCGACCATGCACGGTACCGCTTGGTTGTTCATTGCATTGACAGACCGAGCCTACATGCTGCTCAATTTCTCAATGTGATGATAGACCTCATGCTTGTGTATGCGGCTGGTAAATGACATATCGTGTGGTCGTTCACCAGATTGTGCGGTGTCAAACGACCGCGCCATATGTCATTCAGTACATCGTGTGTTGGCCTAGTACACACATCGTGTAATGTGTACCCAGCATAACTCAGCTTTTCCTTTCAAAATACTAGCAAATCTGTAGTTATTGTTACTTACATCAGGGAATTGCACTAAGTGACCAATAAAAAATACATATAGAATATCCGTACAGCTGACAGAAGCAAACACGGGGGTGGACTGCTGTAACGATTAATAGACAGATTGCTAACTAACAATGGCCCTCATTCAGAGCCGTACGCTCTGAGCAGAGCGCACGCTCTGAATGAGGGCCGCCCTCCATAAAAATGGAGCGTCCTCCTGGACGCTCGTATAGCTGTGGGTCACCACCCACAGCCTATACGAGCGTGCAGTTTGATGGCCGCGATGGTCGTGACCATCGCGACCATCGAAACTGCGAGCCGGAGCCTACGGTTGAGGTTTTCAACCGCAAGCTCCGGAGTGATTTTGGCTCTATCAGAGCCAAAATCACTCCCACTGACATCACGGCTTCTGATGGGAACATCGACAGCACGCCCCCTTTGATCAGACACAACGAGCGAAGGACTTTCCTTCGCTCGTCGCGTCTGGCGCATGCGCACGACGGAGCTCCCTCCGTCGTGCGCATGCTCAGTGCAGAACATCGACCCACTTGCGAGCGGACAGCCGCTCGCGAGTGGGTCTGAATCAGGGCCAATATCCTTTAGTCTACCCAAGCAAATATTATATAAATGTATTTTTCGCCTTTTGGACACACAGGACTTTCTGTCATTCCTCCTCCCCTTCATTGGTGCTTTATATACAGTAAGGAACAATGGGGGTCATTCAGACCCACTCGCGAGCGGCATTACGCTCGCAAGTGGGTCGATGTTCCCCACTGCGCAAGCGCACGTCGGAGGGAGCTCCGTCGTGCGCATGCGCGAGACCCGGCGAGCGAAGGACTTTCCTTCGCTCGGAGTCTCGCATCAAAGGG